>CM018697.1:54327585-55608603 GCA_009363875.1 Mikania micrantha
AGCTACTGATAATCTTGTTTATTGTCATCACAGGTACATTAGGATCAAATATCATCAAATCATGACCGTGAAATAATCAAAAAACGAACAAATTTTAGGGTTTTAGGGTACTTCATTTCGCCCTTGCAATAAATGATCGAAATGGACTTAAAACCTCATCCGACTTATGTTAAATATGTTAATCGGTCATTTGTGATTGTGAATGTGTGGTTTTTGTGAACTGATTTGAAAATTTTGAAAAGAGATGTTTGAACTTGAACTGACAGCCGAATGTTGTCATTCGGCGAATGACGCAATTGGCGAATGTTACCCATTCGGCGAAAGTTACCCATTCGGCGAATGTTACCCATTCGACGAATGGCAAATTCAGCACATAGCTCATTCGACGGATGAGATTTGTTTAACAAATGTAGTTCATTCGGCGAATGACTCATTCGACCAAAGTGTTCATTTGTCCAAATTCAATTCATTCGGCATATCAGTTTAAACTGATTCTGTGTTCTGGTTTTTAACCTGATTTCAGTATTTTAATCTATTGAGATGTTCTAACATGTTTTTATCTGATGTTCAGAATGGCTGGATACAAGTCAGTAATGAAGAACAACATTTGTGCTTACTTGGATCTCAACACACCCAACGCCCGACATTTCACTGAGATCATCACATTTCTCAGGCGTTCGAGGATCTTTACAGCCATTTATACTATACATGTGCCATATCACTCTCACCAGCAGGATTTCTGGGCTACTGCAGATATTGATTGTGAGGCTGAACCTCCCGTTATTAGAGGCAAGGTGCTGGGACATGATGTTGTTGTGTCAGCTGAGCACATCAGGAGGGTTTGTGGTTTCCAGGATACACCTGATCAGCCATATTTGCTAGACCGTCACTTAGTTCGTGGATGCTTTATGAGATGCAAGTACGAGGGTGATCTAGGAGCGGGGATCCTCAACAAGGCATATATGTCTCCGCAGTTCAAGTATCTTGCTCATGTTCTGATTCACTGTCTCAGGTCAAGGAGAGGTGGATTCGACGACATGCGGGAGACTATACAGTGTGCCTTTGTTGCATTGGTGCATAACAGACCATTCAACTTCTCTGAGATGATTGTAACATTTCTAAAAATTTTCATAAAAAAAATTATTATATTTTATATAATTTATAACTTCATTTAAAAATTTCAGCTAAGAGTTTATATACATACATAAGAGAAAAACAATTTTGAACATCTTTAATATACATATATATATATATAAATATATATATATATATATATATATATGATTAAATGTGTGTGTAACTATTGAAAAAAAAAACATATTTTAAAAGATATTTATATATTTTATAAGATTATAACTTATTTGTAAATAGATAATTTATAGAAATAAATAAGTTTTTATAAAATTTTATCACAAAACATTTTATTAAATATATATAAAAAAACCTTTGTAAATAAAAAAAATATATATAAATCATAATTTTAAATAAATATTATAAATAACTTTGTTTTAAATATATAGAATAAATAATTTAGTTATATAAATGGAATTTGAATAAACTATAAAAATTATTATAACAATTAAAAACTTTGTTTTACAAAGTTGAGGGTTAAGTTTTGTCAAATACAAAACTAGTAATTAGAGACAAAAACTACATGGGGTATTATTGCCAAAACCCCATTCCCATCATCCCTTTCACCCATTTCTTGCTCCAAAACCACTCCAAAAACCCATGACAAACCCGGATTCATTCAAACGCCTATACAACTAGCTTCCAGTTCGATTGGAACCATTTTTCGCAAGCTAATTACTACGCAAATCATCCTTAATCATCAATTATACGAACTAAACTCATATCAATTCAAAAATCGTTACCAAAAATACGAATGAAAACGTGTTTATTGAATCCAAAGTAAACGAGTATAAGACTCGGATTGCTCGAACAAATAAACTGATTTGAAACCTTCGAAGTTTTCTGCGCAAGAAACACTCGCTCACAAGCTATCCAAGGTTGGAATTGAAACCTCCAAACTGTGCCAAGACGTTCTCGGTTGTACACATCCAAAACTTCGACTAAAACAAATCAAGTAAGTAATTACTACATCTATCTACTCAATTTTGTATCCCATATCAAAAGCCCCCTGGTTTTGGTTTAATCTGTAGACCAGTCTGAATGAATTCGATAGGGAATGAATCTAGGGCTCGTTGATGAAAAACTGATATGGGAATAGAAATTAAAGTATGTTAAAAGTAATTTAAAAGGATTAATTATGCATCCAAGGAACTAGATCAGACGGTTAAGTTTTGTGAATTCTATCATGTGGGTCGCGTGTTCAAACCATGTCCAGGCCAATTTTGGTCCAACTTTTTTTTATATCTTTTGATTTAAAACCTTATTTTAAATTCTGATTTTATATAATTTAATAAAATTAAATAAAAATGTATTTAACAAAATTTTATTTAGACTGTAAAACATTTTTATTTGATATATATATATATATATATATATATATATATATATATATATATATATATATATATATATATATATCTATGTGTGTGTATACTAGAAAGTTATAAAATTCTTTTATAGTATTTTAATAACTAGTAAGTAGAATTGAAATAATAATATTTATCGAAAAAAAAATGTATAGTTAATTAACTTTTATAAATTACGTTTATAATAGTTAATTTATAATATTAAGTAATTGAAATACGAATTTAATTTTATATATATATATATATATATATATATATATATATATATATCAAAGTGTTATAAGTTTATACCATTGAAGTAAATATTTTCTAAACTTCTCTTAATAACTTATGTTATACAAATATTTTAATAAATTAAGATGTTCTTAAACATAAACATAGACGTTTGCAATTCATAACATTTAAACAAACTTCAATTATTTGAAATATTTGTAACGTATCAATTCATATATACATATATATATACATATATAGGGGGGTATTCCATTAAGAACCAATTTTATGTTAGGAACCTAAGAACTACATAGTAAACTTGTACATTATGCTTTAAGTTTTGTACATAGAGTGGTTATTTAAAAGGGTAAAATAGTAACTTCTCATACTTTAAAGTTAAATTACTTTTATACCCTTAATAACATATGGCTCAAAATTAGTTCCTTTGGTTCTTTCATATTTAGTGGTTCTCAATGGAATAAGTCCCTACATATATATATACACATATATATATACATATATATATACATATATATATATATATATTTATTAAAGGAAAATATGCTATAATAAATTTTTATTTTAACATATTATTAAGTATCATATGAAATTTTTAAATGATAAAAAAACAAGTATTGTAATACTTTGGTTAAACATAAAATAAATTTAAATTCAAAAATTTTGATTTATATTAACATAAGCAACTTAAACACTCTAAGACATTATTACTACATCCATTTAACAAATAATTCATAACCAAATTTAATTTAAATATTCAAAACAAATCAAACTCGTTGATTTATTTAGAAATTAGAGACATAGTTGTGTTAACATTATGCCAAATGAACTGTCTAGGTGAAATTTTGAACTTGTTGAATATACATTGAGCTATAACTTGACATATACTACAAAGGCTATCTCACAAATCGAACTGAGTCTTCATAGCCCCTCTTTTACTTGTTTTTAATTTTTGGGGTAACATGTTATCTTTGAACTTATTTTAACTCCTAAACATTTTCATGTGAACTTAGCTAACGCTTTATAGTTTGTGAACTTTAGTTAAGGATATGCATTGATCACACACATTTAGTGACTATGATAGATCTATTGGACTGACCATCCCACCGATGTTTGACTTACCCTTCGGGGGAGGCCCGCGGTGATAGTTTGCTAGCTTTGATATTGTTTGTAGTGCTAAACATTGGTCAAACATCATTTGTTAACATTGATGATCTGCTTTACTTGCTAGTTCATTTTAACTATGTTCATTAAGCTTTGTGTTCACATATGACATCATTTATAACATTTTTGTAAACATATTTTTGTGTGAGTGTACAAACCTATGAAACTCACCAACTATTCGTAGTTGACACTTTATTTTTAAACATGTTTCAGGTGGAATGACAAGTTAGCTATATTATCGAGCTTGGATTAGTTTACATTTAATTTGCATTTAATGTATTATAATTGAAATGATGTAACAGTTAGGGTTTGAGAATTTGAAACGATGTAATAAATGTTTGAGTTTAAATGTTTGAATTATTTACAACATTATACCTTGAGCTATGAACAATCCACACTTCGTGCCGCCCCGATGTTTCCGCCATCGGTCAGGGTGTTACATGTCACACCCTGGGCCGGCGGGAACGGATCGGGTTTTCCCGTCGGGCGGAAGGTCCCCGGGGCGCGATATCTTGAATGATAATCACAATGATCAGATTGTTTACATGGCACATGATAAATAATGAGAAATACTAACGTGACATATAATATAGAATTACAAAGTTAAATTACACAGTACGTGTTCATAATTTAACTAATTAAATCTACTCCAAAAGAATCGTGTAGTTTTTATCTTGTAACTGTACAAGATATGCAAAAGAGATTCACAATGTCATCAAAATATATGCTTCCAAAAATAAGCTAGGTCTTCTAAAAGTCCTCTAGCTTAATCACTGATGCTGGTTAACTAGACGTGTCCATCACCTGAGAAAACATGCATTTAAACAAAGTCAACACTAGGTTGGTGAGTTCATAAGTTTAGTAATTGAAAACTTTTAATGTTCACAAGCACAGTCACAATGTTTCACATGATCCTTGTAATAATTGATTCACTTGTTTCACCCAATGTCTTCTCCATAGTTATATGTACAAATGGTGTGATGCATGATAAAGCATGCTTATATATAGGGCATACGAAAGGGTCAAGCCCAGACGCCATCCCACCACATGCTCAACCAAGTTTCACACTACTTGCAATACAACTATGGATACCCATTTATTCCTCACATGATTTACCTAATCTCTTCGCGTAGTCTCATATAGTCTCATTACATAGTCTCATGTAGTCCCACCACATAGTCTCATATAGTCCCATCAAATAATCTCATATAGTCTCATTCCCTAGTCTCATATAATCTCATATAGTTTCATATAGTCTCATATAGTCACATATAGTCTCATTCTCTAGTCTCATATAGTCTCATAAAGTCTCATCACATAGTCTCATTCCTTAGTTTCATATAGTATCATAAAGTCTCATCACATAATCTCATATAGTCTCATATAGTCTCATAAAGTCTCATCACATGGTATCAAATAGTCTCATATAGTCTCATAAGGTCTCTTCACATAGGCACATATAGACTCATATTGCATAAATTCATATAGATATCACCTCCTAATCACTTAGTCACAATCTCATGGTCTCATACAACTCGGATCTAACCTAACTCTAAGACTGTAACCTTTGAGTCTCATAGGTATTACCGGTATAGTTTCATAGGTTTCACTATAGTCTCATATGCATGGGAAATGCCATCCCAAAAGTGTGTGCTTGCGATATCATCCTCGATATCACAAGTAAATGTCTCAACTGTTATCTCGGTGTTGAGTGTTCTTACTAACTTGAACAGAGTGTTATAAGAACATGTCTTATACATGATGTTAGTAATGTATGAATGATCTCGTTATCATGAAGTTATCTTATCATGATGATCATTCTTGTCGTTAGTAATTGTTATTGGCATGTTATCCCATGGTTTTTCCCCGTTGTTCTATCGTGTAAGAATAATAAACAGTTGCGAGATATATTCTTAACAACTTATATTATTCTAGTGCATACATGTGTCAGGAAGCGATAATGACATGTATCTTCCTAATTGTCTCAAGTATGATAATATCAGACAAGCAAGCATGTAATGATAAATGATAATAAAGATAAACTATTATTATCTAAATCATAATATAAGCAATATGTTAAAAGAAACTTTTAATCAAATAAAAGTTTAGCATGTTTCTCAGCCCCGAGCTTTGAAATCAAAAACGATTAGAAAAGGGGCATATGAACTCACCTGGTGTAGAAATGGTTGACTTAGCTTAGAAAAAGAATGCACGCGCTCTTGATTGATCTTGAGTTTGTTTTCACGATCCTGTATTGATTTCATATGGTTGAAATCTTATAAGTATCGATTGTATGAATTTGTGCGCGTGTATGTGCTGGTGTTAGCCCTAGAGTTGGCTAACACTCCTCAGTCTTAGTCTTTATTCGGCCGTCTAAGTTTGTGGGTATTCTTGATACCTCATAATTTTATGCAATAACGAAATAAGGTTTTAAGTATCGATTCTGTTTAAAGTTAGTTTTAATAACCCTTTCCATCTTGTAACATAATTGTGTATTTTCATTATCTCAACTATCTTTGACTTCTTGAAACTACTTGTTGATATTTTTAATATCCAATCACTTAAGAATTTTTCTCATTTCGTGTAAGCCATATTAATTGGGCCGAATAATTGTCTTAGGTCGTGCCGTTGTTCTCACCCATTTAACCAAATATTCTATTGGGCCGAGTTGTATAGGGTAATTGGACCGGCTGAAAAGCCTCACGGCTGTATAAACTTGTGGGCCGAATTGTATGTGCTGGGCCAAACATAATTGGATCAACTAAGCTGAACTTGGGCCAATTATTTACAGGTTGGGCCAAGAAATTTAGTGAGCCTTTCCTGGTTTTTGTAGGGCCTAACAGGGACATCCGAAACTGTGTGGGCCGAAGTAGCCAAAGAGTGTGGGACGATCAATTGGGCTGAGTAGGTGGGTTGTTACTATGTCTCGGCCGAGAGCAAAGAAAGGAGTGTAGGTTCGACCAAGGTTATGAAGGTTCGGCCATGGCTTGAGGCTCATAGGGTTCGTCTAAGGATCTTGCTTGGGGAAAGGTTCGTGGAAATGGCATAATAGCAAGGTTCGTCCAATTCAACAAGGTTCGGTTGCGCTCAAGTTGTCTCAGTAGGGTTCGGCAGAAGAGCATCAATGGTTCGTTGGCTTTGTTGTGCATGGGTTCGCCTAGGCCTGAGCAGAAGGTTCGCTGTCCACCTATGGTTCGTGAATGGCTCATAGGTTCGTGACTCGGTAGCAGGTTCGGCGAACATGGTGGCTGGGGGTTCGCCTCTATCAATGGTTCACCTAGGGTTCGCTGATGAGGAGGGAGGTTCGGCAGCAAAAGGGTTCGGCTCATCAGTGTTGGCCAGAGGAGGTTCGGTGGTTGTGGTTTACAGCTGTGGGTTCGGCAGCTTCAAGGGTTCGCCGCCCTTACTTTTCGAACAAGGCCAAAGGTTCGGTCAACCATCAACTGCATAACCCAGCAACTGTTACCACCCATCATCGACCTTTAATCTGTTGTAGGACCAACTTTATGATGATATTATGTGCGAATCACCCTCTAAGTGGTATGGGATCGGACGTGGTGATCTTAGAACCGGTTAAGGGTGGCTGGACCGAACCATACACCAAAACTTTAGTGAAAACCCTATAATTTCAGATCTTCATCGCATCATACCTCGAAATCCAGTGGGTAAACTTTCAGATCCGTTGTACTTTCATGTAGAGCTCGTCAAGGGCTTCGTGTGGGCGCAAGAATCACTCAAATTGGTTAAGAAATGAGGAAGTTATGAGGTTTTGAAGGTGGTTTGGTGGTGATGAGAGTGGTGGCCGGAAATTGAAGAGAGAGAGAGAGAGAGTTTGGATGTAAAAATGAAAGAAACTCTTTCATTTAGGGTTTTTATACCCTATGTGGTGTTCGGGTTCGTTTCGGTTGCTCGGTTCGCGTTTTCGGCGCGTATCCGGAAAATTTCGCGTAAAGAATTGTAATAAATAAAAGAAAGTTATTTTTAATTATTTGATGAGTTTCAAAATTGTAAAATGTTAAATATTTTATTTTATTAAATTTAATTTTGTCCGCGTCGTGTTTTAGTTTTCGTTTCGTCGAATCACGTCACCGTCGCGCGTATTCGTTCGAATCGTCATTCGAACGAACACGACGATGGTTTTGCTTTTCGACTTTTATTTTCTACTTATCAGTCATCATTTCAGAACGTTAAACTCACAGATATGTTTGTGTGAATCGTCACCCACGCAAACACACTGTCAATTCGTTATTCTGAAACGACACTGTGTTATTGTTTGAATTGTGTTTCCTCACTGTCGGACTCAACTAAACATCATGTTATCACATAGTTTTCACATTGAAATGTCGGCCATCTGATTCCTGTCATCTATGGATATCAGATCGCAACCGATTTGTTTTTGTTAATTGTTTGAACACTGTTGTTTCTCATGATCTGTTGTGTTAATTGTACTTAAGTTTTCACTTAAATACACACAACTAAAGTTTCAAATGTACGTTGTACTTACTGTATCTAAGTTTACACAAAAATACGTACAACGATTTCTTGCATTTATGATTCTGTTAATACAATACTGTTCACAATCGCATATGTACACATAGTTACTGTTTACAAGTACACATACCGTACGGACTTGCCGGCCGGTCAGGTACTAGTTGTCACATTACAGATTGGTATCAGAGCCTGGGTTATAGAGAATTAGGTTATTTGAACTATATGACCTAGACTATAACCATAGGATTCCTTAATTTGAACTCATAGGTCATGAACTGTTATTTGTACTCTTTAGTTGCCATGCTAGGCGATGAACTATTATTTGAACTCTTAGTTGACATGATAGGTCATACTTACTTATGTGACTACATATGTGACTGCTTATGTGATAAGTCAAATGTTTGAACCTATTTTAGGAAGCCTTAGTATGCACACACTAGACTTTAAGGTACAAAACTTCTCGACCCCTTTTCTTACGACTTGAACGAGGATCGTCATCACGAGGAATGATCTTAGACTTCTAATTCTAATCTTGGATCCTGTCAATAGTCTTTAGGTTCATTTTAATGATTAGGAAACACATACAATCTGGAAGAGCGAATACCTGTACTTTGGGGAGTTCTGTCTAGGAAAGCATTTCGCATAAATCCAAATCAACCGATGGACCTGTTATGCTTTCCTGGGAACCCTTAGAGTGAGTATGAACCTAACGCTAAAGTACGTCTTTTCGAAAGTTAAATGAACTTAAACACTTTGATCTGTCAAAAGTATTCCTTTAGGAATACAATCCAAATGTTGCCTTGGGATTGAACTTTCATTTGAACTCTCTATTTCTTATTTGAACTCTTTGAGTTATATAAATTCTAACCCTTTCATTTGAACTCTTGTAAAATCATGTCTCGTCGTCTTCGCATTTATACCAACAATAACAATAACACCAACACCAACACAAATACCAACAACTCCACTATTCAAGAGTTGGCCCAGATCATTTCTTAGCAAGTGGCTGTGGTGCTACCAACTTTGGTGACTCAGCTTAATCAAGCTGCGAATGTGAACCTAGCTCAAAATATTGGCAATGGTGGGGGTGCAACTTCAATTTGCACCTTCAAACATTTCAATTCTTGCAACCCTACTAAGCTCATCAATTCTGAAGGCGCAACTTGACTATTATAGTGGTTTGAAAGCATTGAAAGCACGTTCCTTCATTCTGACTTTCCTGAGAACCTTGAGGTTCGTTATGCCACAAGTGTCTTTCAAAAGAGGGCACTCACTTGGTGGAATGCTGAAAAGCGAACAAGGGGTTCGGATGCTGCTATAGCTTTGACCTGGCCTGAGGTCAAACAACTTATGACCGAAGAATTCTGTCCTCGTAACGAAATGAGGAAACTTGAAGCTGAATTTTGGGAGCTCAAGCCAGATAGTGGAGAGAACCTTGCTTATAAGACTCGTTTCCACGAACTCAGTTTGCTTGTGCCACATCTGGTGACGCATTTGCCTCGGGCCATTGAAAGGTATATTGGTGGCCTTCCGATGCAAATCCAAGACACTGATTTTGGTAACAAGCCTACCACACTTGAAGATGCTATCTGACTTGCTGCAACCTTAACCGACAATCATGTCAAGGCTGGAACTCTAACCAGGAAGGGAGCAAAGAAAGCCGAAATAAAGGTCAACATTGATGAGCCTTCTAAAGAGGCCAAAACTGAACTTATCAACTCCGCCAAACCAAACACTCATAAGCGGAAGACTAGGAACTTCGATATGACGACCCCTGCTAATCTTGCGATCCCTCTAAATCAACAAGCTCCACAAAACAATAGAGCTTATCTAGGGACGAACCCACTTTGCATCACTTGTAGATATCATCACGAATCAACTCAACATTGCATAATTTACACCCAATGTGGAATGTACGGTCATTTTGCTAATCACTGCCAGAATAGACCACTTTTGCAGCAAGGCTAACAAATTCAACCGTTAAACTAACGACAAGCTGCACCTGCCAATCCTGCCTTAATCAATGGAAGGTCATGCTACGAATGTGACGACCCTAATCGTCTTAGAAACCAATGTCCAACACTTGCGAACAATAGCCAAAGAGCAACTCATGCCCGAACTTTTCAACTAGTTGCCCAAGATGCTCAAACTAATCAGGACATTTGGATGATGTATTCCTAATCTGATTGTTATGACCTTGTGTTACTTGAGTTCAGTGCTAATAAAATTTTGTAGTTTATGACTTTGATCTTTTATTTGGTGGAACACAAACTAGATAGACCATTTAACGTAGTAATGATTTACACTGAATATATTGATAGTAGCTATATTATACATGATTGTATTGTGAACTTTGAAGATCACATCACATTAATGAATCTTGTATCCGTTCATTTGTGTCTCAGAACTAGAAAATAGGGTAAACATGCAAGGCAAATTTCCGTTACGGGTGCACACTGAACGTGAATTTGCAGTACATGTAAATCGTATGAATGCTAGACAAATGACACAATTGTTGAAAACTTTGGAAATTAACTTAAACTCAATCAAAATTTGGTTGAAAAGTATGAACTATATGGACAAATACATGCAAACATCAAAATGTGAAACATTTTATGTTGTGTTGTATTTGGTAGGTGATCGGTATGCTTTCAAAGTATTGTTGATGTGGTGGGTTGGCTGCGGTATACCCTATATATAAGCACCAACAATACATTGGGAGTAGAAACGAGAGCTTGACCAATGTTAGGATTTATAGATTTGAGTGTTAACATCAAGGAGGATAATCTTAGTCAAAATTATGTGAACTATACCTATATGGTGAACTACGTGTAAACATCAAACAAAGTGAAATATTTTATGTTGTGTGGTATTGGTAGGCGATTGGTATGCTTTCAAGGTATTGGTGGTGTGGTGGGTTGGTTGCGGTATACCCTATACATAAGCACCAATGGTACAATGGGAGTTGAATCGAAAACTTGATCAATGATAAGATTGTAGATTTAGTGCCATCATCAAGAGAACAAATCTTACTTAGAGCTATAAGTAACTCTTGCATACTAAAACTTGGGGTATATTTTCATATACTAAATCAAAGGTCTTAGTAGTTCTTATATCAAGTGGATTAAGCAATTAAACGAAAACTTTCGAATTCCAAGTCCCACATCGAACATCCACATATGAGATTAACATCTCAAATGATTTGATCTCATATGAACAATACAACAATTTGCATACATCTAAACGATAAAACTAATAACATCATAATACGTGACCGTATTATTTGTCCCACTTTCTATTGATCACAAACAAAGAAACTTCATACTAAGAACCAAAGCCTATCTCACAGAACACAATTTTTAACTTGACATTTTCAATTGTACCTTAAAAGAATTGAAGAAATTATGCCTTAAATCAACTTGAAACAACAAAGTTGGGCCAAATTGCTTAACAAGTTCGAATGACGAGAATCGAATGTTGTATAGGATGCACTCAACCGTAAGAACTATATCTAAACTTATAACAATTGAACCTAAAACAACGTATTCATAGTTCAACGAATTTCTTGACCCAAGTCAGTTTGGATGATGAATGGTCTTCTGGCGTTGAACTCTTAATAGCAACCAAGCTTGATGGTTTGCTTTATCCTCTGAAATCGTAATAATCTTTAACACACGAATAAATCACTCAATTCTCGTTATTCTATTCACCCTAGTACAATTATATGAATCTACAAGCTTATTATTGGTGCGCCTTCAGCATCATATTCGATCATGATGCTCGTTTCACGGCTCATTATTTTTAGAACCTCTTCACGGGCCGTTTGTCACTTGATTTGATTCTTATCATGACCTACTATCCTCAACCGGAGGGTCAAATTGAACGAATAATTCAATTTTCTTGAACTTCCATTTGAACTTAGCAAACATTCACCAACTTTCACATGTTAAAATTGAAAATACTTAATTTTGCTACAGTTCTTGTTAATTTCGGGACGAAATTCCTAAAAGTAGGGGAGACTATAACATTTCTAAAAATTTTAATAAAAAAAATTATTATATTTTATATAATTTATAACTTCATTTAAAAATTTCAGCTAAGAGTTTTTATACATACATAAATACATACATACATAAGAGAAAAACAATTTTAAACATCTTTAATATACATATATATATATGATTAAATGTGTGCGTAACTATTGAAAAAACATATTTTAAAAGATATTTATATATTTTATAAGATTAGAACTTATTTGTAAATAGATAATTTATAGAAATAAATAAGTTTTTATAAAATTTTATCACAAAACAATTTATTAAATATATATAAAAAAACCTTTGTAAATAAAAAAAATATAAATCATAATTTTAAATAAATATTATAAATAACTTTGTTTTAAATATATAGAATAAATAATTTAGTTATATAAATGGAATTTGAATAACTATAAAAATTATTATAACAATTAAAAACTTTGTTTTACAAAGTTGAGAGTTAAGTTTTGTCAAATACAAAACTAGTAATTAGAGACAAAAACTACAAGGGGTATTATTGCCAAAACCCCATTCCCATCATCCCTTTCACCCATTTCTTGCTCCGAAACCGCTCCAAAAACCCATGATAAACCCGGATTCATTCAAACGCGTATACAGCTAGCTTCCAGTTCGATTGGAACCATTTTTGGCAAGCTAATTACTACGCAAATCATCCTTAATCATCAATTATACGAACTAAACTCATATCAATTCAAAAATCGTTACCAAAAATACAAATGAAAACGCGTTTATTGAATCCAAAGTAAACGAGTATAAGACTCGGATTGCTCGAACAAATAAACTGATTTGAAACCTTCGAAGTTTTCTGCGCAAGAAACACTCGCTCACAAACTATCCAAGCTTGGAATTGAAACCTCCAAATTATGCCAAGACGTTCTCGGTTTCACACATCCAAAACTTCGACTAAAACAAATCAAGTAAGTAATTACTACATCTATCTACTCGATTTTGTATCCCATATCAAAAGCCACCTGGTTTTGGTTTAATCTGTAGACCAGTCTGAATGAATTCGATGGGGAACGGATCTAGGGCTCGTTGATGAAAAACTGATATGGGAATAGAAATTAAAGTATGTTAAAAGTAATTAAAAAGGATTAATTATGCATCCAAGGAAATAGATCAGACGGTTAAGTTTTGTGAATTCTATCATGTGGGTCGCGTGTTCAAACCATGTCCAGGCCAATTTTGGTCCAACTTTTGATTTAAAACCATATTTTAAATTCTGATTTTATATAAATTAATAAAATTACAATATGTTAATTCAGTAAAATTAAATAAAATTGTATTTAACAAAATTTTATCTAGACTCTAAAACATTTTTATTTGATATATATATATATATATATATGTGTGTGTGTGTGTGTCTGTGTATACTAGAAAGTTATAAAATTCTTTTATAGTATTTTAATAACTAGTAAGTTGAATTGAAATAATAATATTTATCGAAAAAAAATGTATAGTTAATTAACTTTTATAAATTACATTTATAATAGTTAATTTATAATATTAAGTAATTGAAATACGAATTTAATTATATATATATATATATATATATACACACATATATATATATATATATATATATCAAAGTGTTATAAGTTTATACCATTGAAGTAAATATTTTCTAAACTTCTCTTAATAACTTATGTTATACAAATATTTTAATAAATTAAGATGTTCTTAAACATAAACATAGATGTTTGGAATTCATAACATTTAAACAAACTTCAATTATTTGAAATATTTGTAACGTATCAAATCATATATATATATATATATTTTTATTGAAGGAAAATATGCTATAATAAATTTTTATTTTAACATATTATTAAATATCATATGAAATTTTTAAATGATAAAAAAACAAGTATTGTAATAATTTGGTTAAACATAAAATAAATTTAAATTAAAAAATTTTGATTTATATTAACATAAGCAACTTAAACACTCTAAGACGTTATTACTACATCCATTTAACAAATAATTCATAACTAAATTTAATTTAAATATTCAAAACAAATCAAACTTGTTGATTTATTTAGAACTTAGAGACATAGTTGTGTTAACATTATGCCAAATGAACTGTCTAGGTGAAATTTTGAACTTGTTGAATATACATTGAGCTATAACTTGACATATACTACAAAGACTATCTCACACGTCGAAGTGAGTCTTCATAGCCCCTCTTTTACTTGTTTTGAATTTTTGGGGTGAAACATGTTATCTTCGAACTTATTTTAACTCCTAAACATTTCATGTGAACTTAGCTAATGCTTGATAGTTTGTGAACTTTAGTTAAGGATATTCATTGATCACACACATTTAGTGACTATGATAGATCTATTGGACTGACCACACCACCGATGTTTGATTTACCATTCGGGGGAGGCCCGCGGTGATAGTTTGCTAGCTTTGAGCATTGTTTGTAGTGCTAAACATTGGTCAAACATCATTTGTTAACATTGATGATCTGCTTTACTTGCTAGTTCATTTTAACTATGTTCATTATGCTTTGTGTTCACATATGACATCATTTATAACATTTTTGTAAACATATTTTTGTGTGAGTGTACAAACCTATGAAACTCACCAACTATTCGTAGTTGACACTTGATTT
Organism: Mikania micrantha; assembly: GCA_009363875.1. NCBI lineage: Eukaryota > Viridiplantae > Streptophyta > Magnoliopsida > Asterales > Asteraceae > Mikania > Mikania micrantha. The sequence goes on from CM018697.1 coordinate 54,342,645, forward strand.
TTAAACATGTTTCAGGTGGAAATGACAAGTTAGCTATATTATCGAGCTTGGACTAGTTTACATTTAATTTGCATTTAATGTATTATAATTAAAATGATGTAACAGTTAGGGTTTGAGAATTTGATACGATGTAATAAATGTTTGAGTTTAAATGTTTGAATTATTTACAACATTATACCTTGAGCTATGAACAATCTACTCTTCGTGCCACCCCGATGTTTCCGCCATCGGTCGGGGTGTTACAATGATCTTCACTCATATGATGGAGAATGTGGCATTGAAGGGAGACAAGAAGTTCTTGATGTATCCAGGTTTCTGCAGCAGTTGATTGATGCTCAGTTGCCCGATTTACTGAAGATCAATGCTGATATCATCAAGCTGGAACACATGAATGATACTACTCTCAACAGAGTAATGTCATACAGAGGGAAAGACAGGAAGCCGACTCTACGGTCATTGTTTGGTCATCTTTCGAGGCCTGATTACATTGCTCCACCTGGTCGGAGATGGAGGCATGATGACTCAGACTCTGAGGTGGAGGACATAGTTGTGCCTGGTGATGATGGGGATGATGGTGATGATGGTGGAGCTGGTGCAGGTGGTGATGGTGCAAGTGCTAGTATTATTGTGAGTACTGTTGTTGGTGATGTTATTACCACTACTGATGTTAGCCTAGTTGAGGCTGTTGGTGTGTCTGTTGGTGCTGGTGTGAGTACCTCTATGGATGCTGATGAGGATGTAGATGTTGATTCACTATTGGAGCTAGATTTCATAGCTACTACTACCTCCATAGTGACTACTTCTCTTGATACGACAGGCACCACACCTGCTACTGATGAAAATGAGTCAGAGGACTCAAGTGATGGTGAAGGTGAAGCTGGTGCTGATAAAGCTGGTAGTTCTGACTCAGAGGATACGCCAGATGATTAATTCGAAAGTGTATGGATCGGAGGGAGATTGATGAAGCGGAAGAGGAAGAGAACTGAAGCAGAGTTGGAGGAGATTACAGATCCACTATTTATTCTTGAGTTTGATGTTTCTCCTCCTCCACGTTCCTCTATTCCAGCTTCTGCAGCTGTTTCTGTGGTTGCCGTTCAGTCTTCTTCTTCTTCTGCTGGAAGAAGGAAGAGATCAAGGTTCCTCTTTCAGAGGAGGTCAGAACTGATGACAGTTGCTACATCTACTGTTACATCAGTAGCACCTGTCTCATTTTATTCACTGACCAGATCAAGGGCTATTCTGACTCGTACTACTGTGGCCCCTCTGACCACCTCTATTACCCAGGCTCCCATTTTCACTTTTGCTTCTACTGGTCCCTCCATTACACGAGCTGACACGTTCATACCTACTGTTTTAGTTGTTGATCAGCTGAGCACACTGAACAGTATGGTACTTAGATTGATTGAGAGGAACATGGAGATGGAAAGGAAGAGCAGAGAACAGGATATGGTTATCGCTGAACTTACTCAAAGGATAACAAATCAGGATTCATTGTTGCTTCAAGCTGCAGATCAGAGAGCAGATCTCAGAGCTCGTTCTGCTCAGCAAGAGGAGCAGTTGCTGAAATATATAGATGAGCACAACCAGCTGGCATTGACGGCCACTGGTTTCAATGAAAGGATTTTGTCTTTGGAGGCTGAGAATGCTCGTCTTGCTGAACAAATAGAAAATCTTAAAGACAGCACTCCCAGACTTGAGGGTTTTGCAGCTATCTCCGATGATTCAGATTCTGAGAAAGAAAAGGAAGAGGAAGAAGAGGAAGAAGAGGAAGAAGAATCTAATGAGAAAGTTGACTATGAAGATTCTGATAAAGATGATGATCAGGATGGATCAGGAAGTGGGTATTCTGAATCTTCAAGTTCTGATGATGATGATGATGAAAATCAAGCCCCTTCTACATCTGAGAGCAGGTCCAAATCCATGCAAGACAAGAAGAAACAGGCTCCTCCTCCACCTCCTTCGACACAAACTGAAGAACCAACAGCTACTGAGGAAGTCGAAGCTATGCTTGTGAGACGTCAATTGGATGAAACACATACTATGATTCTTGACGCTCAAGGCATCATACAACACTCAGTCAGCTATGACAAAGAGGAGGGGGAGATGATACATTACTTATCAAAGGAGCAGATAGCTGAGTTGTTCAAGTTAAATCCTGATGAGGTTATTACTGATGATACCTCAGTTCCAGTGTTTGATGAGCCTACTCCAGAGGCCTTCGATGATATAGACGAGGTTATTCTTGAAGATATTACTGATGAGGAATATCCCAAGTATACATCAGCTGAGGAAGAGCTGCCTACATTTACTGATCAGTTTGATCAAGTCACTGAAGATCTACTGATCCGATACTTAGAAGAACAAGTTGAGGTTAGCAAAGCCGAAGCTGACGATCAAAAGAACAGAAAAGAGGAATGGGAGGCCTACTGGGAGGTTCTCAAGAAAGAAAGCACCATGAAGTTGCCAGCTACGCACAAGAAAGTATATAGAACCAAAGGCTACAAGGCTGGAGGTCAAATCTTGATCTGGGCATACTTTCATGATCTTGGGTGCTATGATGTGGAGAGAGGCGCATTGACTACTTCAAGCATCCTCACGATTTTAAGACGTTGCCAGGCTTTGAAGTCAATCAGTTAGCACGTCTGAGGATGTTATAAAGTGAAGATTCAGGAATGTCTGTTTGGTTCTCTCGGCAACTTAAGTATGAGTACAGAAAGAGATGGGTGAACTTTCAGCCCCAACAGCCTGAACATTATTATTTGCCAGAAATTGATGGAGACACCCGAAAGCACATAGTTATCTTGAAGTGTCTTCCTCCTAAAGTTTTGAAGAAGATTTCCTTAAGGAAGATGCGACAAGACTTTATATAGGGCTTCCGATGGTGGTATTATGATGGGCAGAGTGGAGAAGCTGTGATTGTCATGTGCAAAGACAAGAGGTGGGAAACCGAACGTATTTTTGATCCAATGTGGTTGACTAACTTGTCCCACAAAGATGTCCAAGCATTGTTTCGTCATCAGAATTTCTTTGATGTACAGGACATGGTACAGACACTACAGTTTATGAAAGTGATCCGTCTCTGCAGTATATTCAAGATTCATGCTGGAGCAGACTGGAAAGCTATTACTGAGAAGTACTTCAAGAAAGACACTTCCAAGAGCTGAACTAGGTCCATGGGGGAGTTTGTTGATGCACTTAATGTCCCTAGTTCAATTTTGTATTAATCATCATGTAAAGATTAAAGTTATATCAATGGAAGTTGTCTTTATATATTGTTCTTAATGTTTAATATTGATTATATGATTGTTTGAATTGGTTAATCAATATTTGAGTATGAGTATTACTCATTCGGGCGAATGACTCTAACGAATGAAGTCATTCGCCGAATGAGAATAGAGAATGACTATATTCAGCGAATGAGCCATTCGCAGAATGCCTCATTCGACTGACTTGTCTATTCGACAAAGTCATTCGCCGAATGAGTTGCTTCGGCCACTCATTCGGGCGAATGACTATAGTCTATATATACTAGTTCAAATCATTTGAAACCTAACTTTTCCGAGTCCTCATTCTTCCCAGTGCACTCTAGTGTCAAACCCTTGAAGTTTTGAGCGATTCTTGCCATCCAACTTCGATTCTCAACCCGTGGTGATCGATTCTCACTCGCACGTTGATTCTACTCACTCGATTCACGACGGTTGCTGTTGATTTCGATTGGAAAACCCTGAAATAGGATTCCGCAGTATTCCAGAGGCTGTCAAGCAGATTTCCCTTGGAACCAGATTGTTTCCGAGCTTCTAATAGGTCCTACACTTGGTTATGGGTCATCGATGCACTCACTCGGTATGTTCTCGCGGTATGAATCCAATGTTATAAGTTAGTTAATTAGATGTTTGATGGTTGTTTATTTTATTTTGATGTGATTTTGGAAAATGTTTTTTTTTATTTCCTTTTATCTTGATTAGATTTGATATATGGTCTAAGGTTTGGTTCTATCGACGCAGATAATGTTCGATAGGACTTTCAACACTTAGCTATTTTTGGGCTTTTCTTGGTGCGAATGGCCTATTCGTGCGAATGGCCTTCATTTACACAAGTGGAATGATGCGAATGCATACTCTCATTCTGGTTTTCCATTCGTGCGAATGTGTCACCATTCGTATGGTTATCCCATGCGAATGAGTCCATGTCATTCGTGTGATCGCTCCTTCGTCCAGCAGCTCGTTCGGGTGACATTCTCGGCGAATGAGGCTTCTCGTTCGCACGAATGAGCCCTTCGTTTGGATCATTCGTCTTCAGATTCACCAAGAATGCCATTTTGACCGAAATGGGATGAAAATGGTGCTAATACTTACTATGGAGCTCGTATTTTACCGAAATGGGATGAAAATGGTTGTAGTCATGACACGAAGGTGTTGTGGTTGAAATACACACGATTTGGAAGGTGAAATGGTCTTATTTACTGTTGAAATAGTCAACAAATCGAGAGGCTGAGAGAGGGTTTTGGTTGAAAGAGTTGAGTGAAAATGAGTTTGAAAAACGGAAGTGTTGCTTTTATAGTTGTGTTGTCACACGAATGAGTCATAAGTACGAATGACTCCCATTCGGCCGAATGATTCTTGTGGCTCTAAAGCTTCACTGAGTAACCTATTCGTACGAATGAGGGTTCACTTGTATGAATGGCTGTGTGTTCTAAAAATTTTGATTGTTCATTTGTTTTGTTTGAAAACTCATGTTGTTGTTTGTGTTGTCTGTCCGTAATATCACCCATGTGATCATTTATAAACCTAACTGATATGCCCTTGTGGATTAATTCCCCTGGAACAAATCCGAATTGTTTTTTCATGTTGTATGTGTGTAACGTACCAGCCTTGGCGCTGGATGTTGGTTAGACCTATGGTACCATCTATGGTACCGTCGGTTGACCCGCATCAACTAATGGTAAAAGACACTAAAGGAACTTACTTGAGAATTCCTCAGCAAATTCTTGATGTGTATGTTGTGTGGACACATGCTCTAGTGAATTAGCCAAGACAGATACCATGTAAAAATTGTGGTTTTTTTGATACGGGAGTCCCATGAAAATGATTGTTTTCGATTGCGTACTACACAATTCCCCTGGTCGTGTCCGTTCACCTCTTGGTTGGGCACAGAGTCTCGAACTGTTGTGATCAACAGACATCTCCTTGCTTATTTGTGTTTTAACCCTCTAAGCTCTTTTGTTGTTGCTATTGTTGTTGAAAAAGCTGAATGGAGTGATGAACGCTTAGTAAAATAAATGAAAATACACTTATTCAAATAACATTCGAATTAGAGGTTGAGAGTTGAACTTTTTATTGAAACTAGTTGAAAAATAACTCTTATTCATTGGTCAGTCGAATCAGAGGTTTCATGTTCTCAGCCCCAAATGATTTGGATGGCAACAAGCTAAAGAAAAAGGGGTCTATGAACTCACCTAGGTTATGGGCCGTCGATGCACTCACTCAGTATGTTCTCTCGGTTTGATTCCTGTGTTATAAGTTAGTTAATTAGATGTTTTATGGTTGTTTGTTTTGTTTAGATGTGATTTTGAAAAATGTTTTTCTTTTATTTCGTTTTATCTTGACTAGATTTAAAATATGGTCTAAGGTTTGGTTCTATCGACGGAGATAATGTTCGATAGGACTTTCAACATTTAGCTATTTTTGGGCGTTTCTTGGTGCAAATGGCCTTTGCGTGCGAATGGCCTTCATTTACACAAATGGAATGATGCGAATGCATACTCTCATTCTAGTTTCCATTCGTGCGAATGTGTCTCCATTCGTATGGTTGTCCCATGCGAATGAGTCCATGTCATTCGTGTGATTGCTGCTTCGTCTAGCAGCTCGTTCGGCTGACTTTCTCGGTGAATGAGCCCTTCGTTTGGATCATTCGTCTACAGATTCACCAAGAATGCCATTTTGACCGAAATTTGATGAAAATGGTGCTAATACGTACTATGGAGCTCGTATTTGACCGAAATGTGATGAAAATGGTTGTAATCATGAAACGAAGGTGTTGTGGTTGAAATACACACGATTTGGAAGGTGAAATTGTCTGATTTAGTGTGGAAATGGTCAAAAAATCGAGTGGCTGATAGAGGGTTTCGGTTGAGAGAGTTGGGTGAAAAAGGAGTTTCAAAAACAGAAGTGTTGCTTTTATAGCTGTGTTGTCACACGAATGAGTCATAAGTACGCATGACTCCCATTCGGCCGAATTATTCTTGTGGCTCTAAAGCTTCACCGAGTAACATATTCGTACGAATGAGGGTTCATTCGTACGAATGGTTGTGTGTTTTAAAAATTGTGATTGTTCATTTGTTTGGTTTGAAAACCATTGTTGTTGTTTGTGTTGTCTGTCCGTAATATCACCCATGTGATCATTTGTAAACCTAACTGTTATGCCCTTGTTGATTAGTACCCCTGGAACTAATCCGAGTTGTTGTTTCATGTTGTATGTGTGTAACGTACCAGCCTTGGCGCTGGATGTTGGTTAGACCTATGGTACCATCGATGGTACCGTCAGTTGACCCGCATCAACTAATGGTAAATGACACTAAAGGAACATAATTGAGAATTCCTCAGCGAATTCTTGATGTGTATGTTGTGTGGACACATGCTATAGGGAATTAGCCTAGACAGATACCATGTAAAAATTGTGGTTTTTTTGATGGGGGATTCCCATGAAAATGATTGTTTTCGATTGTGTACTGCATAATTCCCCTCGTCGTGTCCGTTCACCTCTTGGTTGGGCACAGAGTCTCGAACTGTTGTGATCAACAGACATCTCCTTGCTGATTTGTGTTTGAACCCTCTAAGCTCGTTTGTCGTTGCTGTTGTTGTTGAAAAAGCTGAATGGAGTGATGAACGCTCAGTAAAATAATTGAAAATACACTTATTCAAATAACATTCGAATAAGAGGTTGAGAGTTGAACTTTTTATTGAAACTAGTTGAAAATAACTCTTATTCATTGATCAGTCGAATCAGAGATTTCATGTTTTCAGCCCCAAATGATTTGGAAGGCAACAAGCTAAAGAAAAAAGGGTCTATGAACTCACCTTGGTTATGGGCCATCGATGCACTCACTCGGTATGTTCTCTCGGTTTGAATCCTGTGTTATAAGTTAGTTAATTAGATGTTTGATGGTTGTTTGTTTTGTTTAGATGTGATTTTGAAAAATGTTTTTCTTTTATTTCGTTTTATCTTGATTAGATTTCAAATATGGTCTAAGGTTTGGTTCTATCGACGCAGATAATGTTCGATAGGACTTTCAACACTTAGCTATTTTTTGGCTTTTCTTGGTGCAAATGGCCTTTTCGTGCGAATGGCCTTCATTTACACAAATGGAATGTTGCGAATGCATACTATCATTCTTGTTTTCATTTGTGCGAATGTGTCTCCATTGGTATGGTTGTCCCATGCGAATGTGTCCATGTCATTCGTGTGATTACTCCTTCGTCCAGCAGCTCGTTCGGGTGACTTTCTCGGCGAATGAGCCCTTCGTTTGGATCATTCGTCTACAGATTCACCAAGAATGCCATTTTGACCGAAATGGGATGAAAATGGTGCTAATACGTACTATGGAGCTCGTATTTGACCGAAATGGGATGAAAATGGTTGTAATCATGAAACGTAGGTGTTGTTGTTGAAATACACACGATTTGGAAGGTGAAATTGTCTGATTTAGTGTGGAAATGGTCAAAAAATCGAGTGGCTGATAGAGGGTTTCGGTTGAGAGAGTTCGGTGAAAAAGGAGTTTGAAAAACAGAAATGTTGCTTTTATAGCTGTGTTGTCACACGAATGAGTCATAAGTACGCATGACTCCCATTCGGCCGAATTATTCTTGTGGCTCTAAAGCTTCACTGAGTAACCTATTCGTACGAATGAGGGTTCATTCGTACGAATGGCTGTGTGTTTTAAAAATTTTGATTGTTCATTTGTTTAGTTTGAAAACCAATTGTTGTTTGTGTTGTCTGTCCGTAATATCACCCATGTGATCATTTATAAACCTAACTGTTATGCCCTTGTTGATTAGTTCCCCTGGAACCAATTCCGAGTTGTTGTTTCATGTTGTATGTGTGTAACGTACCAGCCTTGGCGCTGGATGTTGGTTAGACCTATAGTACCATCGATGGTACCGTCGGTTGACCCGCGTCAACTAATGGTAAATGACACTAAAGGAACTTAATTGAGAATTCCTCAGCGAATTCTTGATGTGTATGTTGTCTGGACATATGCTCTAGTGAATAAGCCAAGACAGATACCATGTAAAAATTGTGGTTTTTTTGATACGGGATTCCCATGAAAATGATTATTTTCGATTGCGTACTCCACAATTCCCCTGGTCGTGTCCGTTCACCTCTTGGTTGGGCACAGAGTCTCGAACTGTTGTGATCAACAGACATCTCCTTGCTGATTTGTGTTTGAACCCTCTAAGCTCGTTTGTCGTTGCTGTTGTTGTTGAAAAAGCTGAATGGAGTGATGAACGCTCAGTAAAATAATTGAAAATACACTTATTCAAATAACATTCGAATAAGAGGTTGAGAGTTGAACTTTTTATTGAAACTAGTTGAAAATAACTCTTATTCATTGATCAGTCGAATCAGAGATTTCATGTTGTCAGCCCCAAATGATTTGGAAGGCAACAAGCTAAAGAAAAAGGGGTCTATGAACTCACCTTGGTTATGGGCCATCGATGCACTCACTCGGTATGTTCTCTCGGTTTGAATCCTGTGTTATAAGTTAGTTAATTAGATGTTTGATGGTTGTTTGTTTTGTTTAGATGTGATTTTGAAAAATGTTTTTCTTTTATTTCGTTTTATCTTGATTAGATTTCAAATATGGTCTAAGGTTTGGTTCTATCGACGCAGATAATGTTCGATAGGACTTTCAACACTTAGCTATTTTTTGGCTTTTCTTGGTGCAAATGGCCTTTTCGTGCGAATGGCCTTCATTTACACAAATGGAATGTTGCGAATGCATACTATCATTCTTGTTTTCATTTGTGCGAATGTGTCTCCATTGGTATGGTTGTCCCATGCGAATGTGTCCATGTCATTCGTGTGATTACTCCTTCGTCCAGCAGCTCGTTCGGGTCACGTTCTCGGCGAAAGAGCCCTTCGTTTGGATCATTCGTCTACAGATTCACCAAGAATGCCATTTTGACCGAAATGGGATGAAAATGGTGCTAATACGTACTATGGAGCTCGTATTTGACCGAAATGGGATGAAAATGGTTGTAATCATGAAACGAAGGTGTTGTGGTTGAAATACACACGATTTGGAAGGTGAAATTGTCTGATTTAGTGTGGAAATGGTCAAAAAATCGAGTGGCTGATAGAGGGTTTCGGTTGAGAGAGTTCGGTGAAAAAGGAGTTTGAAAAACAGAAATGTTGCTTTTATAGCTGTGTTGTCACACGAATGAGTCATAAGTACGCATGACTCCCATTCGACCGAATTATTCTTGTGGCTCTAAAGCTTCACTGAGTAACCTATTCGTACGAATGAGGGTTCATTCGTACGAATGGCTGTGTGTTTTAAAAATTTTGATTGTTCATTTGTTTAGTTTGAAAACCAATTGTTGTTTGTGTTGTCTGTCCGTAATATCACCCATGTGATCATTTATAAACCTAACTGTTATGCCCTTGTTGATTAGTTCCCCTGGAACCAATTCCGAGTTGTTGTTTCATGTTCTATGTGTGTAACGTACCAGCCTTGGCGCTGGATGTTGGTTAGACCTATGGTACCATCGATAGTACCGTCGGTTGACCCGCGTCAACTAATGGTAAATGACACTAAAGGAACTTAATTGAGAATTCCTCAGCGAATTCTTGATGTGTATGTTGTCTGGACATATGCTCTAGTGAATAAGCCAAGACAGATACCATGTAAAAATTGTGGTTTTTTTGATACGGGATTCCCATGAAAATGATTATTTTCGATTGCGTACTCCACAATTCCCCTGGTCGTGTCCGTTCACCTCTTGGTTGGGCACAGAGTCTCGAACTGTTGTGATCAACAGACATCTCCTTGCAGATTTGTATTTGAACCCTCTAAGCTCGTTTGTCGTTGCTGTTGTTGTTGAAAAAGCTGAATGGAGTGATGAACGCTCAGTAAAATAATTGAAAATACACTTATTCAAATAACATTCGAATAAGAGGTTGAGAGTTGAACTTTTTATTGAAACTAGTTGAAAATAACTCTTATTCATTGATCAGTCGAATCAGAGATTTCATGTTTTCAGCCCCAAACGATTTGGAAGGCAACAAGCTAAAGAAAAAGGGGTCTATGAACTCACCTTGGTTATGGGCCATCGATGCACTCACTCGGTATGTTCTCTCGGTTTGAATCCTGTGTTATAAGTTAGTTAATTAGATGTTTGATGGTTGTTTGTTTTGTTTAGATGTGATTTTGAAAAATGTTTTTCTTTTATTTCGTTTTATCTTGATTAGATTTCAAATATGGTCTAAGGTTTGGTTCTATCGACGCAGATAATGTTCGATAGGACTTTCAACACTTAGCTATTTTTTGGCTTTTCTTGGTGCAAATGGCCTTTTCGTGCGAATGGCCTTCATTTACACAAATGGAATGTTGCGAATGCATACTATCATTCTTGTTTTCATTTGTGCGAATGTGTCTCCATTGGTATGGTTGTCCCATGCGAATGTGTCCATGTCATTCGTGTGATTACTCCTTCGTCCAGCAGCTCGTTCGGGTCACTTTCTCGGCGAAAGAGCCCTTCGTTTGGATCATTCGTCTACAGATTCACCAAGAATGCCATTTTGACCGAAATGGGATGAAAATGGTGCTAATACGTACTATGGAGCTCGTATTTGACCGAAATGGGATGAAAATGGTTGTAATCATGAAACGAAGGTGTTGTGGTTGAAATACACACGATTTGGAAGGTGAAATTGTCTGATTTAGTGTGGAAATGGTCAAAAAATCGAGTGGCTGATAGAGGGTTTCGGTTGAGAGAGTTCGGTGAAAAAGGAGTTTGAAAAACAGAAATGTTGCTTTTATAGCTGTGTTGTCACACGAATGAGTCATAAGTACGCATGACTCCCATTCGACCGAATTATTCTTGTGGCTCTAAAGCTTCACTGAGTAACCTATTCGTACGAATGAGGGTTCATTCGTACGAATGGCTGTGTGTTTTAAAAATTTTGATTGTTCATTTGTTTAGTTTGAAAACCAATTGTTGTTTGTGTTGTCTGTCCGTAATATCACCCATGTGATCATTTATAAACCTAACTGTTATGCCCTTGTTGATTAGTTCCCCTGGAACCAATTCCGAGTTGTTGTTTCATGTTGTATGTGTGTAACGTACCAGCCTTGGCGCTGGATGTTCGTTAGACCTATGGTACCATCGATAGTACCGTCGGTTGACCCGCGTCAACTAATGGTAAATGACACTAAAGGAACTTAATTGAGAATTCCTCAGCGAATTCTTGATGTGTATGTTGTCTGGACATATGCTCTAGTGAATATGCCAAGACAGATACCATGTAAAAATTGTGGTTTTTTTGATACGGGATTCCCATGAAAATGATTATTTTCGATTGCGTACTCCACAATTCCCCTGGTCGTGTCCGTTCACCTCTTGGTTGGGCACAGAGTCTCGAACTGTTGTGATCAACATACATCTCCTTGCTGATTTGTATTTGAACCCTCTAAGCTCGTTTGTCGTTGCTGTTGTTGTTGAAAAAGCTGAATGGAGTGATGAACGCTCAGTAAAATAATTGAAAATACACTTATTCAAATAACATTCGAATAAGAGGTTGAGAGTTGAACTTTTTATTGAAACTAGTTGAAAATAACTCTTATTCATTGATCAGTCGAATCAGAGATTTCATGTTTTCAGCCCCAAACGATTTGGAAGGCAACAAGCTAAAGAAAAAGGGGTCTATGAACTCACCTTGGTTATGGGCCATCGATGCACTCACTCGGTAAGTTCTCTCGGTTTGAATCCTGTGTTATAAGTTAGTTAATTAGATGTTTGATGGTTGTTTGTTTTGTTTAGATGTGATTTTGAAAAATGTTTTTCTTTTATTTCGTTTTATCTTGATTAGATTTCAAATATGGTCTAAGGTTTGGTTCTATCGACGCAGATAATGTTCGATAGGACTTTCAACACTTAGCTATTTTTTGGCTTTTCTTGGTGCAAATGGCCTTTTCGTGCGAATGGCCTTCATTTACACAAATGGAATGTTGCGAATGCATACTATCATTCTTGTTTTCATTTGTGCGAATGTGTCTCCATTGGTATGGTTGTCCCATGCGAATGTGTCCATGTCATTCGTGTGATTACTCCTTCGTCCAGCAGCTCGTTCGGGTGACTTTCTCGGCGAATGAGCCCTTCGTTTGGATCATTCGTCTACAGATTCACCAAGAATGCCATTTTGACCGAAATGGGATGAAAATGGTGCTAATACGTACTATGGAGCTCGTATTTGACCGAAATGGGATGAAAATGGTTGTAATCATGAAACGTAGGTGTTGTTGTTGAAATACACACGATTTGGAAGGTGAAATTGTCTGATTTAGTGTGGAAATGGTCAAAAAATCGAGTGGCTGATAGAGGGTTTCGGTTGAGAGAGTTCGGTGAAAAAGGAGTTTGAAAAACAGAAATGTTGCTTTTATAGCTGTGTTGTCACACGAATGAGTCATAAGTACGCATGACTCCCATTCGGCCGAATTATTCTTGTGGCTCTAAAGCTTCACTGAGTAACCTATTCGTACGAATGAGGGTTCATTCGTACGAATGGCTGTGTGTTTTAAAAATTTTGATTGTTCATTTGTTTAGTTTGAAAACCAATTGTTGTTTGTGTTGTCTGTCCGTAATATCACCCATGTGATCATTTATAAACCTAACTGTTATGCCCTTGTTGATTAGTTCCCCTGGAACCAATTCCGAGTTGTTGTTTCATGTTGTATGTGTGTAACGTACCAGCCTTGGCGCTGGATGTTGGTTAGACCTATAGTACCATCGATGGTACCGTCGGTTGACCCGCGTCAACTAATGGTAAATGACACTAAAGGAACTTAATTGAGAATTCCTCAGCGAATTCTTGATGTGGATGTTGTCTGGACATATGCTCTAGTGAATAAGCCAAGACAGATACCATGTAAAAATTGTGGTTTTTTTGATACGGGATTCCCATGAAAATGATTATTTTCGATTGCGTACTCCACAATTCCCCTGGTCGTGTCCGTTCACCTCTTGGTTGGGCACAGAGTCTCGAACTGTTGTGATCAACAGACATCTCCTTGCTGATTTGTGTTTGAACCCTCTAAGCTCGTTTGTCGTTGCTGTTGTTGTTGAAAAAGCTGAATGGAGTGATGAACGCTCAGTAAAATAATTGAAAATACACTTATTCAAATAACATTCGAATAAGAGGTTGAGAGTTGAACTTTTTATTGAAACTAGTTGAAAATAACTCTTATTCATTGATCAGTCGAATCAGAGATTTCATGTTGTCAGCCCCAAATGATTTGGAAGGCAACAAGCTAAAGAAAAAGGGGTCTATGAACTCACCTTGGTTATGGGCCATCGATGCACTCACTCGGTATGTTCTCTCGGTTTGAATCCTGTGTTATAAGTTAGTTAATTAGATGTTTGATGGTTGTTTGTTTTGTTTAGATGTGATTTTGAAAAATGTTTTTCTTTTATTTCGTTTTATCTTGATTAGATTTCAAATATGGTCTAAGGTTTGGTTCTATCGACGCAGATAATGTTCGATAGGACTTTCAACACTTAGCTATTTTTTGGCTTTTCTTGGTGCAAATGGCCTTTTCGTGCGAATGGCCTTCATTTACACAAATGGAATGTTGCGAATGCATACTATCATTCTTGTTTTCATTTGTGCGAATGTGTCTCCATTGGTATGGTTGTCCCATGCGAATGTGTCCATGTCATTCGTGTGATTACTCCTTCGTCCAGCAGCTCGTTCGGGTGACTTTCTCGGCGAAAGAGCCCTTCGTTTGGATCATTCGTCTACAGATTCACCAAGAATGCCATTTTGACCGAAATGGGATGAAAATGGTGCTAATACGTACTATGGAGCTCGTATTTGACCGAAATGGGATGAAAATGGTTGTAATCATGAAACGAAGGTGTTGTGGTTGAAATACACACGATTTGGAAGTTGAAATTGTCTGATTTAGTGTGGAAATGGTCAAAAAATCGAGTGGCTGATAGAGGGTTTCGGTTGAGAGAGTTCGGTGAAAAAGGAGTTTGAAAAACAGAAATGTTGCTTTTATAGCTGTGTTGTCACACGAATGAGTCATAAGTACGCATGACTCCCATTCGGCCGAATTATTCTTGTGGCTCTAAAGCTTCACTGAGTAACCTATTCGTACGAATGAGGGTTCATTCGTACGAATGGCTGTGTGTTTTAAAAATTTTGATTGTTCATTTGTTTAGTTTGAAAACCAATTGTTGTTTGTGTTGTCTGTCCGTAATATCACCCATGTGATCATTTATAAACCTAACTGTTATGCCCTTGTTGATTAGTTCCCCTGGAACCAATTCCGAGTTGTTGTTTCATGTTGTATGTGTGTAACGTACCAGCCTTGGCGCTGGATGTTGGTTAGACCTATGGTACCATCGATAGTACCGTCGGTTGACCCGCGTCAACTAATGGTAAATGACACTAAAGGAACTTAATTGAGAATTCCTCAGCGAATTCTTGATGTGTATGTTGTCTGGACATATGCTCTAGTGAATAAGCCAAGACAGATACCATGTAAAAATTGTGGTTTTTTTGATACGGGATTCCCATGAAAATGATTATTTTCGATTGCGTACTCCACAATTCCCCTGGTCGTGTCCGTTCACCTCTTGGTTGGGCACAGAGTCTCGAACTGTTGTGATCAACAGACATCTCCTTGCTGATTTGTGTTTGAACCCTCTAAGCTCGTTTGTCGTTGCTGTTGTTGTTGAAAAAGCTGAATGGAGTGATGAACGCTCAGTAAAATAATTGAAAATACACTTATTCAAATAACATTCGAATAAGAGGTTGAGAGTTGAACTTTTTATTGAAACTAGTTGAAAATAACTCTTATTCATTGATCAGTCGAATCAGAGATTTCATGTTGTCAGCCCCAAATGATTTGGAAGGCAACAAGCTAAAGAAAAAGGGGTCTATGAACTCACCTTGGTTATGGGCCATCGATGCACTCACTCGGTATGTTCTCTCGGTTTGAATCCTGTGTTATAAGTTAGTTAATTAGATGTTTGATGGTTGTTTGTTTTGTTTAGATGTGATTTTGAAAAATGTTTTTCTTTTATTTCGTTTTATCTTGATTAGATTTCAAATATGGTCTAAGGTTTGGTTCTATCGACGCAGATAATGTTCGATAGGACTTTCAACACTTAGCTATTTTTTGGCTTTTCTTGGTGCAAATGGCCTTTTCGTGCGAATGTCCTTCATTTACACAAATGGAATGTTGCGAATGCATACTATCATTCTTGTTTTCATTTGTGCGAATGTGTCTCCATTGGTATGGTTGTCCCATGCGAATGTGTCCATGTCATTCGTGTGATTACTCCTTCGTCCAGCAGCTCGTTCGGGTGACTTTCTCGGCGAAAGAGCCCTTCGTTTGGATCATTCGTCTACAGATTCACCAAGAATGCCATTTTGACCGAAATGGGATGAAAATGGTGCTAATACGTACTATGGAGCTCGTATTTGACCGAAATGGGATGAAAATGGTTGTAATCATGAAACGAAGGTGTTGTGGTTGAAATACACACGATTTGGAAGTTGAAATTGTCTGATTTAGTGTGGAAATGGTCAAAAAATCGAGTGGCTGATAGAGGGTTTCGGTTGAGAGAGTTCGGTGAAAAAGGAGTTTGAAAAACAGAAATGTTGCTTTTATAGCTGTGTTGTCACACGAATGAGTCATAAGTACGCATGACTCCCATTCGGCCGAATTATTCTTGTGGCTCTAAAGCTTCACTGAGTAACCTATTCGTACGAATGAGGGTTCATTCGTACGAATGGCTGTGTGTTTTAAAAATTTTGATTGTTCATTTGTTTAGTTTGAAAACCAATTGTTGTTTGTGTTGTCTGTCCGTAATATCACCCATGTGATCATTTATAAACCTAACTGTTATGCCCTTGTTGATTAGTTCCCCTGGAACCAATTCCGAGTTGTTGTTTCATGTTGTATGTGTGTAACGTACCAGCCTTGGCGCTGGATGTTGGTTAGACCTATGGTACCATCGATAGTACCGTCGGTTGACCCGCGTCAACTAATGGTAAATGACACTAAAGGAACTTAATTGAGAATTCCTCAGCGAATTCTTGATGTGTATGTTGTCTGGACATATGCTCTAGTGAATAAGCCAAGACAGATACCATGTAAAAATTGTGGTTTTTTTGATACGGGATTCCCATGAAAATGATTATTTTCGATTGCGTACTCCACAATTCCCCTGGTCGTGTCCGTTCACCTCTTGGTTGGGCACAGAGTCTCGAACTGTTGTGATCAACAGACATCTCCTTGCTGATTTGTATTTGAACCCTCTAAGCTCGTTTGTCGTTGCTGTTGTTGTTGAAAAAGCTGAATGGAGTGATGAACGCTCAGTAAAATAATTGAAAATACACTTATTCAAATAACATTCGAATAAGAGGTTGAGAGTTGAACTTTTTGTTGAAACTAGTTGAAAATAACTCTTATTCATTGATCAGTCGAATCAGAGATTTCATGTTCTCAGCCCCAAACGATTTGGAAGGCAACAAGCTAAAGAAAAAGGGGTCTATGAACTCACCTTGGTTATGGCCATCGATGCACTCACTCGGTAAGTTCTCTCGGTTTGAATCCTGTGTTATAAGTTAGTTAATTAGATGTTTGATGGTTGTTTGTTTTGTTTAGATGTGATTTTGAAAAATGTTTTTCTTTTATTTCGTTTTATCTTGATTAGATTTCAAATATGGTCTAAGGTTTGGTTCTATCGACGCAGATAATGTTCGATAGGACTTTCAACACTTAGCTATTTTTTGGCTTTTCTTGGTGCAAATGGCCTTTTCGTGCGAATGGCCTTCATTTACACAAATGGAATGTTGCGAATGCATACTATCATTCTTGTTTTCATTTGTGCGAATGTGTCTCCATTGGTATGGTTGTCCCATGCGAATGTGTCCATGTCATTCGTGTGATTACTCCCTCGTCCAGCAGCTCGTTCGGGTGACTTTCTCGGCGAATGAGCCCTTCGTTTGGATCATTCGTCTACAGATTCACCAAGAATGCCATTTTGACCGAAATGGGATGAAAATGGTGCTAATACGTACTATGGAGCTCGTATTTGACCGAAATGGGATGAAAATGGTTGTAATCATGAAACGAAGGTGTTGTGGTTGAAATACACACGATTTGGAAGGTGAAATTGTCTGATTTAGTGTGGAAATGGTCAAAAAATCGAGTGGCTGATAGAGGGTTTCGGTTGAGAGAGTTCGGTGAAAAAGGAGTTTGAAAAACAGAAATGTTGCTTTTATAGCTGTGTTGTCACACGAATGAGTGATAAGTACGCATGACTCCCATTCGGCCGAATTATTCTTGTGGCTCTAAAGCTTCACTGAGTAACCTATTCGTACGAATGAGGGTTCATTCGTACGAATGGCTGTGTGTTTTAAAAATTTTGATTGTTCATTTGTTTAGTTTGAAAACCAGTTGTTGTTTGTGTTGTCTGTCCGTAATATCACCCATGTGATCATTTATAAACCTAACTGTTATGCCCTTGTTGATTAGTTCCCCTGGAACCAATTCCGAGTTGTTGTTTCATGTTGTATGTGTGTAACGTACCAGCCTTGGCGCTGGATGTTGGTTAGACCTATGGTACCATCGATGGTACCGTCGGTTGACCCGCGTCAACTAATGGTAAATGACACTAAAGGAACTTAATTGAGAATTCCTCAGCGAATTCTTGATTTGTATGTTGTCTGGACATATGCTCTAGTGAATAAGCCAAGACAGATACCATGTAAAAATTGTGGTTTTTTTGATACGGGATTCCCATGAAAATGATTATTTTCGATTGCGTACTCCACAACTCCCCTGGTCGTGTCCGTTCACCTCTTGGTTGGGCACAGAGTCTCGAACTGTTGTGATCAACAGACATCTCCTTGCTGATTTGTGTTTGAACCCTCTAAGCTCTTTTGTTGTTGCTATTGTTGTTGAAAAAGCTGAATGGAGTGATGAACGCTCAGTAAAATAATTGAAAATACACTTATTCAAATAACATTCGAATTAGAGGTTGAGAGTTGAACTTTTTATTGAAACTAGTTGAAAATAACTCTTATTCGTTGATCAGTCGAATAAGAGGTTTCATGTTCTCAGCCCCAAATGATTTGGATGGCAACAAGCTAAAGAAAAAGAGGTCTATGAACTCACCTAGGTTATGGGCCGTCGATGCACTCACTCGATATGTTCTCTCTGTTTGAATCCTGTGTTATAAGTTAGTTAATTAGATGTTTGATGGTTGTTTGTTTTGTTTAGATGTGATTTTGAAAAATGTTTTTCTTTTATTTCGTTTTATCTTGATTAGATTTAAAATATGGTCTAAGGTTTGGTTCTATCGACGCAGATGACGTTCGATAGGACTTTCAACACTTAGCTATTTTTGGACTTTTCTTGGTGCAAATGGCCTTTGCGTGTGAATGGCCTTCATTTACACAAATGGAATGATGCGAATGCATACTCTCATTCTGGTTTCCATTCATGCGAATGTGTCTCCATTCGGATGGTTGTCCCATGCGAATGAGTCCATGTCATTCGTGTGATTGCTGCTTCGTCTAGCAGCTCGTTCGGGTGACTTTCTCGGGGAATGAGCCCTTCGTTTGGATCATTCGTCTACAGATTCACCAAGAATGCCATTTTGACCGAAATGGGATGAAAATGGTGTTAATACGTACTATGGAGCTCGTATTTGACCGAAATGGGATGAAAATGGTTGTAATCATGAAACGAAGGTGTTGTGATTGAAATACACACGATTTGGAATGTGAAATTGTCTAATTTAGTGTGGAAATGGTCAAAAAATCGAGTGGCTTAGAGAGGGTTTCGGTTGAGAGAGTTGGGTGAAAAAGGAGTTTGAAAAACAGAAATGTTGCTTTTATAGCTGTGTTGTCACACGAATGAGTCATAAGTACGCATGACTCCCATTCGGCCGAATTATTCTTGTGGCTCTAAAGCTTCACCTAGTAACCTATTCGTACGAATGAGGGTTCATTCGTACGAATGGCTGTGTGTTTTAAAAATTTTGATTGTTCATTTGTTTGGTTTGAAAACTCATGTTGTTGTTTGTGTTGTCTGTCTGTAATATCACCCATGTGATCATTTATAAACCTAACAATTATGCCCTTGTTGATTAGTTCCCCTGGAACTAATCCGAGTTGTTGTTTCATGTTGTATGTGTGTAACGTACCAGCCTTGGCGCTGGATGTTGGTTAGACCTATGGTACCATCGATGGTACCGTCGGTTGACCCGCATCAACTAATGGTAAATGACACTAAAGGAACTTAATTGAGAATTCCTCAGCGAATTCTTGATGTGTATGTTGTGTGGACACATGCTATAGCGAATTAGCCTAGACAGATACCATGTAAAAATTGTGGTTTTTTTGATGGGGGATTCCCATGAAAATGATTGTTTTAGATTGTGTACTGCATAATTCCCCTGGTCGTGTCCGTTCACCTCTTGGTTGGGCACAGAGTCTCGAACTGTTGTGATCAACAGACATCTCCTTGCTGATTTGTGTTTGAACCCTCTAAGCTCGTTTGTCGTTGCTGTTGTTGTTGAAAAAGTTGAATGGAGTGATGAACGCTCAGTAAAATAATTGAAAATACACTTATTCGAATAACATTCGAATAAGAGGTTGAGAGTTGAACTTTTTATTGAAACTAGTTGAAAATAACTCTTATTCATTGATCAGTCGAATCAGAGATTTCATGTTGTCAGCCCCAAATGATTTGGAAGGCAACAAGCTAAAGAAAAAGGGGTCTATGAACTCACCTTGGTTATGGGCCATCGATGCACTCACTAGGTATGTTCTCTCGGTTTGAATCCTGTGTTATAACTTAGTTAATTAGATGTTTGATGGTTGTTTGTTTTGTTTATATGTGATTTTGAAAAATGTTTTTCTTTTATTTCGTTTTATCTTGATTAGATTTCAAATATGGTCTAAGGTTTGGTTCTATCGACGCAGATAATGTTCGATAGGACTTTCAACACTTAGCTATTTTTTGGCTTTTCTTGGTGCCAATGGCCTTTTCGTGCGAATGGCCTTCATTTACACAAATGGAATATTGCGAATGCATACTCTCATTCTTGTTTCCATTTGTGCGAATGTGTCTCCATTCGTATGGTTGTCCCATGCGAATGAGTCCATGTCATTCGTGTGATTACTCCTTCGTCCAGCAGCTCGTTCGGGTGACTTTCTCGGCGAATGAGCCCTTCGTTTGGATCATTCGTCTACAGATTCACCAAGAATGCCATTTTGACCGAAATGGGATGAAAATGGTGCTAATATGTACTATGGAGCTCGTATTTGACCGAAATCGGATGAAAATGGTTGTAATCATGAAACGAAGGTGTTGTGGTTGAAATACACACGATTTGGAAGGTGAAATTGTCTGATTTAGTGTGGAAATGGTCAAAAAATCGAGTGGCTGATAGAGGGTTTCGGTTGAGGGAGTTCGGTGAAAAAGGAGTTTGAAAAATAGAAGTGTTGCTTTTATAGCTGTGTTGTCACACGAATGAGTCATAAGTACGCATGACTCCCATTCTACCGAATTATTCTTGTGGCTCTAAAGCTTCACTGAGTAACCTATTCCTACGAATGAGCGTTCATTCTTACGAATGGCTGTGTGTTTTAAAAATTTTGATTGTTCATTTGTTTGGTTTGAAAACTCATGTTGTTGTTTGTGTTGTCTGTCCGTAATATCACCCTTGTGATCATTTATAAACCTAACTGTTATGCCCTTGTTGAGTAGTTCCCCTGGAACTAATCCGATGTGTAACGTACCAGCCTTGGCACTGGATGTTGGTTAGACCTATGGTACCATCGATGGTACCGTCCGTTGACCCGCATCAACTAATGGTAAATGACACTAAAGGAACTTAATTAACAATTCCTCAGCGAATTCTTGATGTGTATGTTGTGTGGACACATGCTATAGCGAATTAGCCTAGACAGATACCATGTAAAAATTGTGGTTTTTTTGATGGGGGATTCCCATGAAAATGATTGATTTCGATTGTGTACTGCACAATTCCCCTGGTCGTGTCCATTCAGCTCTTGGTTGGGCACAGAGTCTTGAACTGTTGCGATCAACAGACATCTCCTTGCTGATTTGTGTTTGAACCCTCTAAGCTCGTTTGTTGTTGCTGTTGTTGTTGAAAAAGCTGAATGGAGTTAGGAACGCTCAGTAAAATAATTGAAAATACACTTATTCAAATAACATTCGAATAAGAGGTTGAGAGTTGAACTTTTTTTTGAAATTAGTTGACAATAACTCTTATTCGTTGATCGGTCGAATCAGAGGGTTCATATTCTCAGCCCCAAATGATTTGGAAGGCAACAAGCTAAAGAAAAAGGGGTCTATGAACTCACCTGGGTTGTGGGTTGTCGATGCACTCACTCGGTATGTTCTCTCGGTTTGAATCCTATGTTATAAGTTAGTTAATTAGATGTTTGATGGTTATTTTCTTTTTATGTGATTTTGGAAAATGTTTTTTTTTTATTTCGTTTTATCTTGATTAGATTTAAAATATGGTCTAAGGTTTGGTTCTATCCACGCACATGATGTTTGATAGGACTTCCAACACTTAGCTATTTTTGGAATTTTCTTGGTGCGAAGGGCCTTCATTTACTCAAATGGAGTGATGCGAATGCATACTCCCATTATAGTTTTCCATTCGTGCGAATGTGTCACCATTCGTATGGTTATCCCATGCGAATGAGTCCATGTCATTCGTGTGATTGCTTCTTCTTCCAGCAGCTCGTTCGGGTGACTGTCTCGGTGAATGAGGCTTCTCGTTCGCACGAATGAGCCCTTCGTTTGGATCATTCGTCTGCAGATTCACCAAGAACGCCATTTTGACCGAAATGGGATGAAAATGGTGCTAATACTTACTATGGAGCTCGTATTTGACCGAAATGGGATGAAAATGGTTGTAATCATGAAACGAAGGTGTTGTGGTTGAAATACACACGATTTGGAAGGTGAAATGGTCTGATTTAGTGTGGAAATGGTCAAAAAATCGAGTGGCTGAGAGAGGGTTTCGGTTGAGAGGGTTGGGTGAAAACGGAGTTTGAAAAACGGAAATGTTCCTTTTGTAGCTGTGTTGTCACACGAATGAGTCATAAGTACGCATGACTCACATTCGGCCGAATTATTCTTGTGGCACTAAAGCTTCATTGGGCAACCTATTCGTACGAATGAGGGTTCATTCGTACGAATGAGGGTTCATTCGTACGAATGGCTGTGTGTTTTAAAAATTTTGATTGTTCATTTGTTTGGTTTGAAATTTCATGTTGTTGTTTGTGTTGTCTGTCCGTAATATCACCCATGTGATCATATATAAACCTAACTGTTATGCCCTTGTTGATTAGTTCTCCCTAGAACTAATCCGAGTTGTTGTTTCATGTTGTATGTGTGTAACGTACCAGCCTTGGCGCTGGATGTTGGTTAAACCTATGGTACCATCGATGGTACCGTCCGTTGACCCGCATCAACTAATGGTAAATGACACTAAAGGAACTTAATTGACAACTCCTCAGCGAATTCTTGATGTGTATATTGTGTCGACACATGCTATAGCGAATTAGCCTAGATAGATACCATGTAAAAATTGTGGTTTTTTTGATGGGGGATTTCCATGAAAATGATTGATTTCGATTGTGTACTACACAATTCCCCTGGTCGTGTCCGTTCACCTCTTGGTTGGGCACAGAGTCTCGAACTGTTGCGATCAACAGGCATCTCCTTGCTGATTTGTGTTTGAACCCTCTAAGCTCGTTTGTTGTTGCTGTTGTTGTTGAAAAAGCTGAATGGAGTGATGAACGCTCTGTAAAATAATTGAAAATACACTTATTCAAATAACATTCGAATAAGAGGTTGAGAGTTGAACTTTTTATTGAAATTTGTTAAAAATAACTCTTATTCGTTGATCGGTCGAATCAGAGGGTTCATATTCTCAGCTCCAAATGATTTGGAAGGCAACAAGCTAAAGAAAAAGGGGTCTATGAACTCTCCTGGGTAGTGGGTTGTCGATGCACTCACTCGGTTTGTTCTCTCGGTTTGAATCCTGTGTTATAAGTTAGTTAATTAGATGTTTGACGTTTGTTTTGTTTTTATGTGATTTTGGAAAATGTTTTTTTTTTATTTCGTTTTATCTTGATTAGATTTAAAATATGGTCTAAGGCTTGGTTCTATCGACGCACATAATGTATGATAGGACTTCCAACACTTAGCTATTTTTGGGATTTTCTTGGTGCGAATGGCCTATTCGTGCGAATGGCCTTCATTTACACAAATGGAGTGATGCGAATGCGTACTCCCATTCTCATTTTCCATTCGTGCGAATGAGTCACCATTCGTATGGTTATCCCATGCGAATGAGTCCATGTCATTCGTGTGATTGCTTCTTCGTCCAGCAGCTCGTTCGGGTGACTGTCTCGGCGAATGAGGCTTCTCGTTCGCATGAATGAGCCCTTCGTTTGGATCATTCGTGTGCAGATTTGTAACATTTGTACATTTAGTCATGGTAATCGTAAACAGTGTTAGAACAGTGGGTGTCAATGTTTAGTTAATCAATGTGATTCATGTGTTCATAATGTGTGCTTGTGTGTTACAGGATCTTATTTATTTAGGAACAAGTATGTATTAATATTTACAGTCGATTACACTAGGCAAGAACAGTATTGTGTTATATCGAAACAGTGGTGGGCAGCGAGAGTGAGCCTATATATATACTGCGTTCGGTGTAACGGGATAGTGTTTGTGCGTGGTGTTAAGACGAATATTATGACAATTAATCAAACAAAATCGTAATGCGTAAGCGAGACTGAGTATAGTTATGGGTGACGATCCATAATGATACGAATGTTGAACTTATAATTACGAGTGAACGGCTTTAACTATTTTTATACGATCGGAAAACGTACGCGATTGTGGGTATACACGCAATTGTTACTGTTTAACGATCTGTTTTCGAACAAATAATTAAAATGATTATTTTATATTTTTACAATTTTGAAACTCATCATTTTAATGAGTTTAGCAACTCTTTTATTTTAATCCGCGTAAAATACGCGTTACGTTTCGGAAACGCGAACCGAGCGACCGAAACGAACCCGAACACCACTCGGACTATAAAAGCCTTGAACAAGGCTTATTTCTTCATTTAATTCTCCAACAACCACTTCTCTCTCTAAAATTTCGTCTACCCTCTATCTCTCTAGAAAAACTCACTTTAAACGTTCGTATCTCGCTCGTTTCTCAACGGATTTCGGTGTTTTTGGTGTCCACGCGAAGCTCTCAACATTATCTACACGAAAGTACAAGAAGTCAGTGGAATTAACCGGCCAAAATCGAGGTATTGGTGCTTGAATGTTCACGAAAATAGGGTTTTCTTGTGTTTTGGTTCAAACCCGACACTTAGCCGGAATCTAGCACTCCATTTTCAGTTTTGCCACTATAGCAACATTTCCTGATGATAGAATAGCTTAGATCGAGGTCTGGAACCAGAGTGATGTTGATGGTGGTGATACAACTCGACAGGTTCGTGACTGGTTGAGGTTGCCGAACCTTCTTTGGCGAATCAAATCTGAAAAACGAACCTATGGTTCGTTGGCCACAAGCAGCCGAACCCTAGTGGGTCTCATGAACCTGCACGAACCTTGGTACTGATTCCCAAACCATCACGAACCTTTGGAGTCTTGGTGAACCAAAACGAACCCTACATGGTTCGTTTCATGATCAGCCGAACAAATGCATGCAGCGAACCCATGCAGACAACTTCACCGAACCAGGGAATGTCCAACGAACCATCCATGCATCAATTACGAACCCTGATGGGTTTCACGAACCTCAGGGTGCCGAACCATTTAGGTTTCCAGGTAGAACCTTTTCAGTAAGCCGGACGAACCCTATATCCTTTAAGATGGCCGAACCTTGATGTCTTTTATGTTCGGCGAACCTAAACTTCTGAAACTAAAAGGTTCGCTGCCTAGTATGGCAGCCCATAGCTATCCGGCCCAACTAAATGATACAAGGCCCAAACCCCATTAACAATTCGACCCATAGACTAAAACCAAACACAATTGAGTTAGCTTGACCCATTAAGACCTCTAATTGGCCCAATGTCACTTTGGAAACCTTAAATGGTCTACATGTACATTGGTTGGCCCAACTCAAACCCTTTAGGCCCAATTCAAATCCATTCGGTCCACTAAGATCTTAATCGGTCGATATTGTCTTTGGCATGTTACAAGGCCTATATACATGTTGTTGGGCCAACATCACACTCATTTGGCCCAACACCACATTCAAATGGCCCATGGCCTTTGTATAAGTCTATCATGATTTTATGGGCTTAAGGCCCATTGTTGGCCACAACTCAAGGTGATTGTAACTTGATCTTAGTTGGTTTAAATTACAACCTAACCTAATCATAGGATCAAGTTACAATCTCAAGGACTTAATCAATGTAAACATTTATATCAAAACTCATGTTAAGGTATTCAAAACAGAGGATTTATTTCACGGCATTCAAAAAACTAAGGATTTAATTTATGGGATTAAATCAAGGTTTTCAATCATGTTTTCACATAAGGCATTAACACGCTCGTTTAAAGTAAGGGTCAGAAACATGGTGTCTATTGTTGTAAACAAACTTATGAATGCATCAAGTATCATATTCATTAGCGTTAGTACTGGGTGATCACAACAAGGGAAAGCGGACACACACATTGGGGCAGACCGATTGCTGCAGTTAGTTTTTAAATTTGTTTTATAAACTAACTGCAGATTTCGGTTACATATGGTTTTATCAAAACTGTTGACACATTATCTAACTCCAAACGTGGTTTGGGACTTGATATTATATGTTGACTCTCGTGCAAACCGTGATTGGACTGTTTACACTCATTTTCTACTTGATGTTAGTTTGGGTTGCAGCTCATCCATGTGAACCGTTTATTACTTTAACATACCTATGCCTTATATCATATATTCATGTTTACAAATGATTAAACCTATTGTTCTCACCAACTACGTCTGTAGTTGACAGTTACTTTTCACGTGTTTCAGGTAATCAGGTTTAAGACTTTCGCAGGGACAACTAAGGAGACCATACTAAGATAGAACAAGATGAAGAAACATGCTAGGATGGATTAGAAACACACTAAATCCTAATTGTTTAATTGTCTTGTTTGAAGTCTTATTTTGTAAACTATATTTTGGGTCTGTAGTTGTCTTTCTTTTGATAGATAGATTGTCTGTAACTAAACAATTGTCTAAACATTATGAAATGTAGTAATCCATTGTGGTTGTTCTTATTCAATACTTGTGCATGATTCAACTGTTCATACGTCACCGCGCCGTGGATTCCGCACGCGGCGCAGGGGTGTGACAGGTTGGTATCAGAGCCAAGGTTGTAGAGAACTAGGAAAAAACCAATGTTTAATGATCTAGACTATAACCTAAGCTACCCAATAGGACTAAGTGCTATAGGCTTGAGGATACTTAGGATCTAAGTAACTTAAGTGAGCATTAAGTCTACATTAAGCTTGAAAGATCTTAGGGACATTTTTCTAAGATTAGATATCGAGTCAAGTAATTTGAATCGGAATTCTATAATTTTAGAAACCGAATTAAATTTCTCACACGTATTCATTTAAGGATTTCAGAGGCAAGGATCTGTATTCTTAGTATCCTTGATTTGAAATTCTCACACAGAGTTCATTATAGGAATTCAAAGGTCAAGATCTATTAATTTAGAATCTTGATTTGAAATCCTTGTCATATTCATTATAGGAATTCAAAGGTCAAGATCTATTAATTTAGAATCTTGATTTGAAATCCTTGTCATATTCATTATAGGAATTCAAAGGTCAAGATCTATTAATTTAGAATCTTGATTTGAAATCCTTGTCATATTCATTATAGGAATTCAAAGGTCAAGATCTATTAATTTAGAATCTTGATTTGAAATCCTTGTCATATTCGTTATAGGAATTCAAAGGTCAAGATCTATTAATTTAGAGTCTTGATTTGAAGTCCTTGTCATGTTATCATTAGCAGGTGTTCATTATCATAGGAACTTTATAACTTAGAATCTGTGTAACAGTATTCTTTAGTTGAAGTTCTTACAGGAGATCATTATACTCAATACTGTAGGTATTGAGAACCTAGGTTAATTAACCTAGGACACACATGCTGAAACCTAAGGTTTTAATTTCTAGTAGATTAAGAACCTTGGTTTACACAATCATAATCATATCCATAGTACAAGAGGCAATCATGAAACAATCATAATCAATCAACAGTTGGAATCTTAGCCCCAAATATAGACGACGGATTAACGCTGACGTGCGGAGGTAAGTGGTGGGTCGGTGAGAGCTTACCCTATATATAAGCTTATTTCAGTATGTTAGGGGGAATCCGGCGTTCGTATTTGGAGTGAGGATTCGGGAGCAACTGGGAACATTGAACATTAGTCAAACACATGGGATACAAACATTGGAGAAACAATCAGTGGTGAATCAAATCATAGTGTAATTCAAACTTGGATGAACCAAACATATTGGTGAATCAATCAAGTTGTGAACATTCTTTCAATGTAAACCTTTAAGTGAAACTCTTAAGTGTTTTTACATACTTAGTACGTACTAACATAGGTTAACAGAAAAGTGTAGAGCACACGTATGATTAGTTCTACATGTTAACGATGGTTAGTAGGTGCACACATAACACAATCATAGTTCAATCATGGATTCTATCATAGTTCAAATTGATCAAAGATCATGGGATTCTTACTCAATGGAACACACTTGGAAATCAGTACAAACATGTTGCCAAATGCTAGCAAGGACATGATCGTGGTATATCGAAGCGGTGGTGGGATGGCGTCTGGGCTGGCAGTTTGCTTGACCCTTTCGTATGCCCTATATATAAGCTATCTTCGGTATATCGGGAAAGTGTCAGTGTGTAGGTTTGGTGGAAAGAGATCATGAGACATCGCACATATTCACATGATAAGTATGCAAATAAGTTGATAACTTATACGTGTACTGGATCATATTACAATTGAATGATAATATTAGTAGTATGGATATATTACTAACTTTATCATGCAAATTCAATTGTATCATTCCTCATTGCTGACCCGCTTGTGGCTTCTATTCGTAGAATGCCTCCCCGACGTGATCCTAACGGAGGGGGTTCGACAAGTGGCAACGACGATGAGATCAACAAGATTGCCCGAGCCATCGCTATACACATGAGAGATGTCATTCCGGGCATGGTCACTGATATTACCCAGAATCTTCGGGGAAGTACTAGTGATTCAGCACATAACTCAAACGCTACAACTACTGGAACTGCTAACTTCACTTTCAAGCAGTTCAATGATGCTAAGCCTCCTAAGTACGCTGGTACTGAAGGAGCTACTGGTCTACTACAGTGGTTAGAGAGCATTGAGGACATTCTCGACTTCACTGGATGCCCTGAGAATCTGAAGGTCAAGATGGCCTCAAGCGCTTTTCACAAAGGCGCACTCACCTGGTGGAATTCTGAAAAGAACACCAGAGGACGCGAAGTCGCCTTAGCTTTACCGTGGGACGGTTTCAAAAATCTGCTTGTGGAAAAGTTTTGTCCACGTCACGAACTGACGAAATTGGAGGTGGAGATGTGGAATCTGGTGCAGGACAGTGGTGAAAACGCTAAATATACAACTCGTTTCCATGAGTTGTGCATTCTAGTGCCCCATTTGGTTACTCCTCTATCCCGCAGGATAGAGAAATACATTGAAGGTTTACCTCTAGTTGTTAGAGGAACTGTTATGGGGAACAACCCCACTACTTTAGAGGCTGTCATACAACTGGGTGCTACTCTTACTGAAGAGTATGTAAAGTCTGGAGTGCTCACCCGAAAGGGATTCAAGAGAGCACAGATTGAAGAAGGCAAGAAGCCTGAACAACACCATCACAAGAAGAAGAAACCAAAGACGATCAAGAACTTTGCAGCCCTGACTGCAGTTACTACTACTCATGCCACACCTATCACAGCTATGCCACAACCTGCTAACGCCAGAAAGTCTTATACTGGCACATTTCCACTTTGCACCAGATGCCAATACCATCACTTACCCACTACTCCATGCAAGAAGTGTCTCAAATGTGGGCGTATGGGACACTTTGCAGCTACATGCCGAGCTGCTCATCTTGCTGCTGCAACTACTGCTACCACTACCACTGCTGCTACAGGTGGAAGGGCCTGTTATAATTGTGGAGCAGAAGGACACTTCAGAAACCAGTGTCCAAAACTCAACAACACTACTGCTACTGCTCGTGCCTTTGTTATCGGAACTGCCAAAGCACGGGAGGATCCGGCAGTTATCATGTAACATCACTGTACTTTCAGTTGTCCGTACGTCCGTACATCCGTACGATTGTACTGTTACGACTGGAGATTTATTTATTATGAATGATTATGAAATTATTGATTGACATTACTGATATTATCACTGTTACTGGTATACATGATTATAGCATATTTATTATACGCATAAACCACGGGAAGTTTAGTTGTAATTCAACTAAACAGACCCGTAGTGTTTATCGCAGTTATTTATTACTGATGATGAAGGATTGTTGGCTGAGATTGGAATGAGGTTAGAATTGGAAGTTTGGTTGAGTCTGGTTACTAAACGTAGTCAAGGACCCATGGTCATGGTTTATCGAAATAGCGGTGGGACGGTGGCTAGGGCAGTTGCGACTGACCCTTACATATGCCCTATACATATGCATATTTCGGTCTATCATGGATGTGTCAGTGACTAGGGTTTAGTGGGTTTTTGGTTTGGAAAATGATAATATTAAAGTTATTAAAGAATGGGAATTAATTACGCGAAGTGAGGTTACGAATGCTATTTAACCGTGAATATTAATTTAGGAATATTAACTTAATAATGTATTCGCGCGAGTGACGATTCACGCGAATATAATTATTAGGAATAATATTCTAAAACGATATTCCATAAATCATAGATCAAATCAAAATGCGATACGAGCATCGGATTCGCAAAGGTGACGATCTTTACGAATACGTACGCGAGTAACCCGTTTCGACAAGATATGTAAATAATATTTAATGATATTAAATTAATGATTGTGAACTTAAAACGTTTATTAGGAATCACAACCTAAAATGTTTTCGAATAAATTAATTTATTTAAATAATTATTTAACGAAAACCGAAAACGGAATTTATTTTACGGAACAATTTATTTAAGCTTATTTTAATTAAACAAAACTAATTTATTAAAAAAGGTTATTGTTTTAAATATGTTACGTTAGAAAACCGAGCATTTTATTTATTATTATCGCGATAAAAACGAGACCGAGCACGTAAAGATGACGCGCATTATAAGAAAGAATTTCTTCTTTCTTTTTCATTTCAACAAATTACTCTCTCTCTCTAAAAAACACACACACCCACATTCTCTCTACCTTCTCACTAGTTTTTCTTGATCATTACTCCACGAAATCGAGGGATCTTGGTGTCCACACGTTCGTGTGAACGAGAGCTACAAGAGGATACAAAGAAGTCAAGCTTTAGATCGAGTTTGTGAGGTATGTAGACGTTTTTATTTTCGGTTTTCATTTAGGTATCTAGAATCGGTTGATGTTATTACCCCTTAAACGATTTTAGGGTTCTAGATGGGAAATCGAGTTGTGGTTGTAATCATGGAAGCCATTAACGACCTTAAACCTGCAAAAACTTGAAGTTGAAGGTGATGAGCTGATGGTTCGTGACACAGACCAAGGGCCGAACCCTGTAGCTCACCCGGACGAACCCTAGCTGGGCGGGAACAAGGGTGGCGAACTATTGTTTCAGCCGAACACTAGATGAAACAAACCTCCTTGTTCCTTCTTGCCACGAACCCTGAAAAGTCATGGCCGAACCCTGGCCAATTACAGGTGGTTCCAGCCGAACCCTGCATGCTCACTATGGTCGAACCTTTTCTTGTCACGAACCCAGCGAACCCTCGGCAGACCTTAAGCTTCTACGAACCATATGGGCTTAGCCGAACCCTAGTTACACCGAACCATTTGGTTTGGGACACGAATCTTGATGAGTAAACCCTACTAAGCGAACCTAGCCACATAGATTCTAACTGCCGAACCCTAGTCACCTTAAGAGCCGAACCCTATGCCATAACATTAACAGGTTCGCTGCCCTAGAGGCTATTCAAACCCAAACGAACCTAAGCTAGGGTTAAGGGGAAGATTAAGAACTAGGAGAGATTAAGGATAACCATGCATGCATAATTGATAATAGTCACCACCTTTTACTTGACTATATATACATATATAATTATGTAGACTCATTATGAAATGTAAACTTGGGAAGAAATAACTTAAACATAAATTGTTTTAAATATGGATTTGAATTAAGTGATATGAATCATGGTGGTTGATTTATTGAAGGCATGCATGTGTATCTTTAAAGATAAGGATGAATAAAGAAAATAACCTTGGTTAACAAGCGGGGATCATACATACAAGTTTTCAATTAAACATTATTAAGTTATAGTTGAAAACTTAGGTGTCTAAGATGCATTTTGTGTTGATCACTTATTAAGGATTTTTGGTTATCACTTAAACTAACAAGTTTGGATGATTTTCTTGTGATAATCATTTCAAAGTTTCAAGTGTACAACTTAACTTAGAATAAAGAAACTAAGTTAAAACGACATTGTGATTAAGAATAAACACTTACGACTAACTAAGTTGAAATACTACTCATATACTTATGAGCACGAAAACACGCGCTAATTGCAGATAATTGAGTGGATCTTGAGATTTATTTACGCGAGCGCGCATACTTCTAAAACATTGAATCTCAGGACTACAGGTGAGTTCTCATAACCTCCCTTTCTTTAAACTGTTTTTAGTTTTAAAACTCGGAGGTGAAACATGTATACCAGATTTAATATTATTTTGATAATTCAAGGTTAATACCTGTTTATCAATACGATATTTACAACTTTAAATTATTAATTATTATGGATTATCTATTATTATTTCATATCCGTGTAAACATTGTTATTGACTTAGGTCAATAACAAAGATTACATGTATTGTCACGTGGATGATTTCCACATCCGTGAAGTATTTCTTTTGACTTCGGTTAATTGCTTTGACTTCATGTATTGTCACGTGGAGGGTTTCCACATCCGTGAAGTATTGCTTTTGACTTCGGTTAATTGCTTTGACTTCATGTATTGTCACGTGGAGGGTTTCCACATCCGTGAAGTATTGCTTTTGACTTCGGTTAATTGTTTTGACTTCATGTATTGTCACGTGGTTAGCGACCACTCCATGATTTATGTATTTAACTTATGTTAACTACACAAGGAATCATGTATAGTCACGAACATTGGTTGAGAATATGATTGATTGAGTTTGGTTGATTTGTTGTGGACTGATTATCTATGTTTGACTATGATTAATTGTGATTAATTATGAATGATTGGTTATGTGATTATGTGATTGTATATGTGTATGATTGATGAATTGGTGGATGTGTGTTGGATTATATTATACAGGTATTCATATGGAATTCCTCATGAAGATCATAAGTTCTATAATCGTTTTAACAAAGCATTTTATAATACTCTTTTATACATAAACTTTCAAACTTATTTTACTAAAACCTTTTTAAATAAAAAGACTTATGATTACTCACCAACTACTTTGTAGTTGACACTTGATTTCTTACATGTTTCAGGTGATGGAGACAAGTAGGAATGAAGAGAGGATCTCTTCTATTTTGGACATCATCATATAGGATCATGGACTTAGTTAATTAACTAAATTTCTGGCGATTAGAGTTTAGTTAGTTTAACTAATTCTTTTGTGTATTTGACATACTTGATTCATGATAAACATGATTTTTGTGTAATTATGGTGGTTGATTAAATGATATATGATGATATGATTTAGATGCCCATGAGCTTGTGAACAATCTACACATCCCTCGTGGCATCCCGATGATTCCGCCGTCGGTCGGGGTGTTACAGATTGGTATCAGAGCCTGGGTTATAGGGAATTAGGTTACTAGAAATGGTTGACCTAGTCTATAACCGTAGGATACCCTAGTATGAATTAATTTCATACACTAGTTAGTATACTCAGGATTTCATGCTTATGTGTTTATTACATGTTAACTGAACTTCTGATATACATCTGATTACATATGCTGCTTATTAATTTCTTGCTTATGTGTGCCCTAATGATTCGATAAGGACATGCACGTGGTGTATCGTAAAGGTGGTGGGACGTTGGCTAGGGCAGTTGCGACTGACCCTTACATATGCCCTATATATATACCATTTACGGTACATTAGGTGGATGTCAGTATTGAAGAATGTGGGAACTACCCGTTTGGGAAATTATTTGCTTAGGAACTTAATTGTTTATGAATTGCTTGCCTTAGGAAATATATGTTTGAGCTATAAACTCCAGACAAGGACACACTCGTAGTATACTACAAAGGTGGTGGGACGGTGGCTGGGGCAGTTGCGACTGACCCCTACATATGCCCTATACATATACCATTTGTAGTATATTGGGGGTCTGTCAGTGTCAGGAACTTAGGATATTACTAGGAATTATTGTGAGATGGATGTTGATGGTCTGTTGGTTAAGATTGGTTTGGATTGACACTTTGGATGATCACACTTGATAAACACTTATAAATTCCCTTATGAAACACACAGATTGGACACGTAGGGTGCATAGGATCAACGAACAATACGAATACTTAGTGATAAATTGAGGAATTGGATGTTGATATAGACACTTGATGATAATATAAACGCATAGTGATGATACTAACACTTAGTGGTGGTATGGACACTTGATGAAAATAAGCTATAGGGAAGATATGAACACTTAGTGACAATAAGAGCACTTCGTGATGATATGAGCCCTTAATGATGATTATTGACATTGGGATTGATATGGATTTTAGTGAACTTAGACAATTGGGGGAAATTTAATGTCAGGTGAACTTAGACATTAGGTGAACTTAGAAATAGGCAAGCCTACATGTCAGGTGAACTTAGACATTAGGCAAACCTAGTTGTCCAAGGGAACTAGAGATCACTTCACTCAAAATTATCCTACCGAGGATAAGGTTTGTGAAGTGAGACTTATGGTGAACTGCATGACACACTCTACACACTAACAAGGGCATAATCGTGGTGCAATGGAACGGTGGTGGGATGGTGTAGGGGAGATTGCGATCTACCTCTGCATATGCCCTATATATAAGCTTGTTGCATTGCATTGGGAGGTTGTCAGTGTTAGTATAGAGTGAAGAATGTATAGGATCTAGGAAATAGTTAGCTAACACTAGTTATGACCAACTAGGACACTTAGAATAATAATAGGAAATTATACACATTTTGAGTTTAATGACAGATAGGAGATAAATATAGTTCCTATATGTAATCCTAATTGTCTGAAGAACTCATTTAAACATTGTTTGTATGATTTACGTTGTAAACGGTAGTAACATGTTTCTATTTCCTTCAGAAACATGCCGCCTCGCCGTCACAACGAAGATGACTCGAACAATGGGGAAGCTAACAACAGTAATGCCAACTCTGGCATACAAGAGTTAGCCACACTTATCTCTGGATTGGTGAGCCAACTGACTCAGGCTAACCAGAATGCTAA
Organism: Mikania micrantha; assembly: GCA_009363875.1. Lineage (NCBI taxonomy): Eukaryota > Viridiplantae > Streptophyta > Magnoliopsida > Asterales > Asteraceae > Mikania > Mikania micrantha. Next base: position 54,377,643 of record CM018697.1, read on the forward strand.
CCAGAACCGAGGTGGTGCAAACCAGACAACTTGCACATTCAAACACTTCAATTCCTGCAATCCCCTGAAATTCACGGGTGCTGAATCAGCTACTGGTCTGCTGCAGTGGTTCGAGAGTATGGAGAACACCTTCATCAACAGCGAATGTCCCGAGAATCTGAAAGTTCGCTATGCCACCAGTGTTTTCCAAAAGAGAGCACTGACTTGGTGGAATGGGGAAAAACGAACTAGGGGAGTGGATGCTGCCTTAGCACTGACATGGACAGAGGTCAAGAATCTGATGACCACTGAATTTTGTCCTAGAAGCGAGATGAGGAAACTGGAGACTGAGTTCTGGGAACTCAAACAAGATAGTGGCGAGAATGTCATCTACAATACTCAATTCCATGAGTATAGTCTGCTAGTGCCTCATATGGTGACACCCTTGGAAAGGGCGATTGAGAAGTATATCGGCGGGCTGCCGATACAGATTCAGGATACGGTTTACGGGAGTAATCCCAAAACACTGGAGGCTGCAATCCGATTATCTGCGACTCTTACTGATAATCACGTGAGGAATGGAACTCTTACCCGGAAGGGATATAAGAAGACTGACACCAAGGCTGCTGCAAAAGAAGTCAAAACTGAAGTCAAGTCTGAAGCTGCTAGCTCGTCCAAAAGCAGCAACAAGAAGAGAAAGAATCGGAACTTCATGGTCACTGTACCTGCTGCAAAGTCTGCGCAGCAATCATCAAACAATTCAACTGCCAGGAATTTCACTGGGAACACTCCTCAGTGTAACACCTGCCGTTATCATCACACACCAAATTTGCCATGTCGGGTCTGCAACAACTGCGGCAAGTTTGGTCACTTTGCTAATGTTTGTCGGAGTGCACCGCAAGCACAAAGGTTGCAACATGCACCGCTTGCACTGCCAGCTCCTCATGCACAACCTATACCAGCTGTACCCGTTCGCCAGGTACCTCAGGCACAGGCAAGAGCCTGTTATGAGTGTGGTGAAGTGGGTCATTTCAGGAATCAATGCCCAAAGTTGACCGGGAATAATCAAAGGGTGGCAAGAGGCCGGGCTTTTCAACTGAATGCTCCAGCTGCTCAAGCCAACCAGGATGTGGTCAACGGTACATTTCTGATCAACAACTCTTATGCGTCTGTCTTATTTGATTCTGGTGCCGATAGGAGTTTCGTTTCATATGATTTTGAATGCTTGCTTGGTAGAACACGTACATACTTAGATAAACCGTTCAATGTGGAGGTGGCTGACGGAAACACTATTGATATTGACACTATTATCGTTGGATGTACGGTGAACTTAAATGATCACGTTTTCCCAATTGATCTCATACCTATGCATCTTGGTAGCTTCGATGTTATCATAGGCATGGACTGGTTAGCCACCCACAGAGCGGAGATTATTTGTCATGAGAAATATATTCGTATTCCTTTACCTTCGGGTGAAACCTTGAGAATATTTGGAGAAACTGCTAGCAAAGGTCTTAAGCTGATGTCATGCACTAAAGCACATAAGTACCTTAGGAAGAAATGTATAGCCTTCTTAGCACACATTGTGGAGAAGAAAGAGAAAGAAAAGAGAATTGAAGATGTTCCGGTGATACGAGATTTTCCAGAAGTTTTTCCAGACGATTTACCGGGTCTTCCACCAGAACGCCAAGTTGAGTTCCGGATCGATTTAGTACCTGGTGCGAACCCAGTAGCCAAGGCTCCCTACAGACTTGCGCCTTCGGAGTTGCAAGAATTGGCGAGCCAACTGCAAGAACTTACCGATAAAGGATTCATTCGCCCGAGCCATTCGCCATGGGGTGCACCGGTCCTGTTTGTCAAGAAGAAGGACGGGTCATTCCGAATGTGCATCGACTACCGCGAGTTGAACAAACTTACAATCAAGAATCGATATCCACTGCCGCGTATCGATGATCTCTTCGATCAGCTTCAAGGCTCGGCATGGTTTTCAAAGATCGATCTTAGGTCTGGGTATCATCAGCTTCGCGTACATGATGATGATATTCCCAAGACAGCTTTTAGAACCATATATGGCCATTATGAATTTTTGGTAATGCCTTTCGGCCTTACCAATGCACCTGCGGTTTTCATGGACCTCATGAACCGAGTTTGCAGGCCATACTTGGATAAATTTGTGATAGTATTCATTGATGATATTCTGATCTACTCAAAGACTAAGGAAGAACACGAGAAACACCTTAAGTTGGTTTTGGAGATCCTAAGAGAGGAGCGGCTGTATGCCAAATTCTCTAAATGTGAATTTTGGCTTAAAGAAGTTCAATTCTTGGGACACATAGTCAACGAATACGGTGTTCACGTGGATCCTGCAAAGATTGATGCTGTGAAGAATTGGAGTACGCCGAAGACACCGACGGAGGTTCGATCGTTTCTTGGACTTGCCGGTTATTATCGGCGGTTCATATCGAACTTCTCCAGGATTGCTGTCCCTCTCACTGCTTTGACTCAGAAGAATAGGCCATATGAGTGGGGACCAAAGCAAGAAGAGGCATTTCAGACCTTGAAGCAGAAACTTTGTGATGCTCCTGTTTTGACACTGCCTGATGGAAATGATGATTTTGTGGTTTATTGTGATGCATCCAACTTAGGTCTCGGTTGTGTTCTCATGCAACGGGGAAAGGTTGTGGCTTATGCATCAAGACAATTGAAGATTCACGAAAAGAACTACACCACACACGACTTGGAACTTGGCGCAGTCGTGTTTGCTTTGAAGATATGGAGACACTATCTTTATGGCACTAAGTGTGTAGTGTTCACTGATCATAAAAGCTTGCAACATATTCTCAATCAGAAAGAGCTCAATATGAGACAACGGAGATGGGTTGAACTGTTGAATGATTATGACTGTGAAATTCGCTACCATCCTGGTAAAGCGAATGTAGTAGCAGATGCGCTTAGTCGCAAAAGTCAAGTTCAGATCCATAGTGTCCGAGTGCACACTAACCTCCGTAATGATGTTCTCACAGCCCAACAACTCTCATTAGCTCAGGATAACTTGAAAAATGAGATGTCTTGCGGGGCTGAAATCTTATTGGAAACTAAGGATGACGGTTTGATGTATTACTTGAATCGGTTGTGGATACCGAACAGGGGTGATCTTAGGGTGCTGATTATGGATGAAGCTCATAAGTCTCGTTATTCAATCCATCCAGGTGCTGACAAGATGTATCAAGACCTTAGGGGCTCGTACTGGTGGCCTGGAATGAAGAAGGATATTGCTGAATATGTGTCTAAGTGCCTTAACTGTGCTAAAGTCAAGGCAGAACATCAGCGACCTTCGGGATTGTTACTACAACCTGAAATACCGATGTGGAAATGGGAGAATATCTCTATGGATTTCATTACTAAACTTCCACGTACCACGAACGGTAAAGATAGTATATGGGTTATTGTTGATAGATTGACTAAGTCGGCTCATTTCTTACCGATACGCGAAACTTACCCTGTGCGGAAGTTGGCTCGTATTTACATTGATGAGATCGTTAGCCGACATGGTATTCCCTTAAGCATAATATCGGACCGTGATGCTCGTTTCACGGCACGATTTTGGGAATCACTTCATGAAGCCTTTGGGACGAGACTGGATCTTAGCACTGCTTATCATCCTCAAACGGATGGTCAAACGGAGCGAACGATTCAAACATTGGAAGACATGTTGAGAGCTTGTGTCATCGATTTCGGTGGCAATTGGGATAGCCATCTACCATTGGCTGAGTTCTCGTATAACAACAGTTATCACGCGAGCATTGGTATGGCACCGTTTGAAGCTCTTTATGGCAGGAAATGTCGGTCACCTATTTGTTGGACCGAAGTCGGCGATTCACAGATTACTGGTCCTGAGATTATTCAGGAAACGACTGACAAGATCCGCCAGATCCGTGACAATCTGTTAGCTGCTCGCAGTCGACAGAAGAGCTACGCGGATAAAAGAAGAAAACCTTTGGAGTTTGAATTGGGAGATATGGTATTACTTAAAGTATCGCCTTGGAAGGGCGTAGTTCGATTCGGAAAGAAGGGGAAGCTTGCTCCACGTTATGTTGGCCCTTTTAAGATCCTTGAACGGATCGGGAAGGTTGCCTACAAGTTAGAACTTCCTCCTGAATTTAGTAATGTGCATCCGACGTTTCACGTGTCCAATCTAAGAAAATGCTTAGCTGATCAGGATCTTCAGGTACCACTCGATGACATCCGCATCGATGATACCATGCACTTTGTTGAAAAACCAGTGGAGATAATGGATCGCGAGATTAAACAGCTCAAACGCAGTAGAATTCCAATTGTCAAGGTACGTTGGGAATCGAAGCGGGGTCCAGAATTCACATGGGAGCGGGAAGATCAGATGAAGCTTAAGTACCCACATTTATTTACTACGGTCACTCCAAGTTGAATTTCGGGACGAAATTCCTTTAACTAGGGGAGACTGTAACATCACTGTACTTTCAGTTGTCCGTACGTCCGTACATCCGTACGATTGTACTGTTACGACTGGAGATTTATTTATTATGAATGATTATGAAATTATTGATTGACATTACTGATATTATCACTGTTACTGGTATACATGATTATAGCATATTTATTATACGCATAAACCACGGGAAGTTTAGTTGTAATTCAACTAAACAGACCCGTAGTGTTTATCGCAGTTATTTATTACTGATGATGAAGGATTGTTGGCTGAGATTGGAATGAGGTTAGAATTGGAAGTTTGGTTGAGTCTGGTTACTAAACGTAGTCAAGGACCCATGGTCATGGTTTATCGAAATAGCGGTGGGACGGTGGCTAGGGCAGTTGCGACTGACCCTTACATATGCCCTATACATATGCATATTTCGGTCTATCATGGATGTGTCAGTGACTAGGGTTTAGTGGGTTTTTGGTTTGGGAAATGATAATATTAAAGTTATTAAAGAATGGGAATTAATTACGCGAAGTGAGGTTACGAATGCTATTTAACCGTGAATATTAATTTAGGAATATTAACTTAATAATGTATTCGCGCGAGTGACGATTCACGCGAATATAATTATTAGGAATAATATTCTAAAACGATATTCCATAAATCATAGATCAAATCGAAATGCGATACGAGCATCGGATTCGCAAAGGTGACGATCTTTACGAATACGTACGCGAGTAACGCGTTTCGACAAGATATGTAAATAATATTTAATGATATTAAATTAATGATTGTGAACTTAAAACGTTTATTAGGAATCACAACCTAAAATGTTTTCGAATAAATTAATTTATTTAAATAATTATTTAACGAAAACCGAAAACGGAATTTATTTTACGGAACAATTTATTTAAGCTTATTTTAATTAAACAAAACTAATTTATTTAAAACAGGTTATTGTTTTAAATATGTTACGTTAGAAAACCGAGCATTTTATTTATTATTATCGCGATAAAAACGAGACCGAGCACGTAAAGATGACGCGCATTATAAGAAAGAATCTCTTCTTTCTTTTTCATTTCAACAAATTACTCTCTCTCTCTAAAAAACACACACACCCACATTCTCTCTACCTTCTCACTAGTTTTTCTTGATCATTACTCCACGAAATCGAGGGATCTTGGTGTCCACACGTTCGTGTGAACGAGAGCTACAAGAGGATACAAAGAAGTCAAGCTTTAGATCGAGTTTGTGAGGTATGTAGACGTTTTTATTTTCGGTTTTCATTTAGGTATCTAGAATCGGTTGATGTTATTACCCCTTAAACGATTTTAGGGTTCTAGATGGGAAATCGAGTTGTGGTTGTAATCATGGAAGCCATTAACGACCTTAAACCTGCAAAAACTTGAAGTTGAAGGTGATGAGCTGATGGTTCGTGACACAGACCAAGGGCCGAACCCTGTAGCTCACCCGGACGAACCCTAGCTGGGCGGGAACAAGGGTGGCGAACTATTGTTTCAGCCGAACACTAGATGAAACGAACCTCCTTGTTCCTTCTTGCCACGAACCCTGAAAAGTCATGGCCGAACCCTGGCCAATTACAGGTGGTTCCAGCCGAACCCTGCATGCTCACTATGGTCGAACCTTTTCTTGTCACGAACCCAGCGAACCCAGCGAACCCTCGGCAGACCTTAAGCTTCTACGAACCATATGGGCTTAGCCGAACCCTAGTTACACCGAACCATTTGGTTTGGGACACGAATCTTGATGAGTAAACCCTACTAAGCGAACCTAGCCACATAGATTCTAACTGCCGAACCCTAGTCACCTTAAGAGCCGAACCCTATGCCATAACATTAACAGGTTCGCTGCCCTAGAGGCTATTCAAACCCAAACGAACCTAAGCTAGGGTTAAGGGGAAGATTAAGAACTAGGAGAGATTAAGGATAACCATGCATGCATAATTGATAATAGTCACCACCTTTTACTTGACTATATATACATATATAATTATGTAGACTCATTATGAAATGTAAACTTGGGAAGAAATAACTTAAACATAAATTGTTTTAAATATGGATTTGAATTAAGTGATATGAATCATGGTGGTTGATTTATTGAAGGCATGCATGTGTATCTTTAAAGATAAGGATGAATAAAGAAAATAACCTTGGTTAACAAGCGGGGATCATACATACAAGTTTTCAATTAAACATTATTAAGTTATAGTTGAAAACTTAGGTGTCTAAGATGCATTTTGTGTTGATCACTTATTAAGGATTTTTGGTTATCACTTAAACTAACAAGTTTGGATGATTTTCTTGTGATAATCATTTCAAAGTTTCAAATGTACAACTTAACTTAGAATAAAGAAACTAAGTTAAAACGACATTGTGATTAAGAATAAACACTTACGACTAACTAAGTTGAAATACTACTCATATACTTATGAGCACGAAAACACGCGCTAATTGCAGATAATTGAGTGGATCTTGAGATTTATTTACGCGAGCGCGCATACTTCTAAAACATTGAATCTCAGGACTACAGGTGAGTTCTCATAACCTCCCTTTCTTTAAACTGTTTTTAGTTTTAAAACTCGGAGGTGAAACATGTATACCAGATTTAATATTATTTTGATAATTCAAGGTTAATACCTGTTTATCAATACGATATTTACAACTTTAAATTATTAATTATTATGGATTATCTATTATTATTTCATATCCGTGTAAACATTGTTATTGACTTAGGTCAATAACAAAGATTACATGTATTGTCACGTGGATGATTTCCACATCCGTGAAGTATTGCTTTTGACTTCGGTTAATTGCTTTGACTTCATGTATTGTCACGTGGAGGGTTTCCACATCCGTGAAGTATTGCTTTTGACTTCGGTTAATTGCTTTGACTTCATGTATTGTCACGTGGAGGGTTTCCACATCCGTGAAGTATTGCTTTTGACTTCGGTTAATTGTTTTGACTTCATGTATTGTCACGTGGTTAGCGACCACTCCATGATTTATGTATTTAACTTATGTTAACTACACAAGGAATCATGTATAGTCACGAACATTGGTTGAGAATATGATTGATTGAGTTTGGTTGATTTGTTGTGGACTGATTATCTATGTTTGACTATGATTAATTGTGATTAATTATGAATGATTGGTTATGTGATTATGTGATTGTATATGTGTATGATTGATGAATTGGTGGATGTGTGTTGGATTATATTATACAGGTATTCATATGGAATTCCTCATGAAGATCATAAGTTCTATAATCGTTTTAACAAAGCATTTTATTAAACTCTTTTATACATAAACTTTCAAACTTATTTTACTAAAACCTTTTTAAATAAAAAGACTTATGATTACTCACCAACTACTTTGTAGTTGACACTTGATTTCTTACATGTTTCAGGTGATGGAGACAAGTAGGAATGAAGAGAGGATCTCTTCTATTTTGGACATCATCATATAGGATCATGGACTTAGTTAATTAACTAAATTTCTGGGGATTAGAGTTTAGTTAGTTTAACTAATTCTTTTGTGTATTTGACATACTTGATTCATGATAAACATGATTTTTGTGTAATTATGGTGGTTGATTAAATGATATATGATGATATGATTTAGATGCCCATGAGCTTGTGAACAATCTACACATCCCTCGTGGCATCCCGATGATTCCGCCGTCGGTCGGGGTGTTACACATCACGGGTACATTTCTTATCAATGATCACTATGTTTCTATCATATTTGATACTGGTGCTGATAAAAGTTTCATCTCTGCTCATACTGCTTCTTTACTTGATATGCAACTATCCACACTTACTGCTCCCTATACTGTAGAAGTAGCGAATGGTAAGACTATAGTTGTAGATTCCATAATACATGGATGTGAATTAAGATTAAATGACCATCTTTTCTTCATCGATCTCATTCCTATGACTCTCGGAAGCTTCGAAGTTGTAATAGGAATGGATTGGTTATCCCAGAACAATGCTGAAATCGTATGCTCGAAGAAACTCATTCGAATTCCCCTACCGTCCGGCGAAACGATGATAGTCTACGGCGAGAAACCATGCCGCGGATTGAAGATTGTATCGTGCATCAAGGCGAGGAAGTACTTGAAGAAGAAATATTATGCTTTCCTAGCTCACGTGGTGGAAAAGAAACCTGAAAAGAAAGCAGTTGGAGACGTTCCAGTTATCAGAGTTTATCCAGACGTATTTCCGGAAGACTTGCCTGGACTACCACCAGTCCGACAAGTGAAGTTTAGAATTGATCTCGTCCCTGGAGCAAACCCAGTGGCGAAGTCACCATATCGATTAGCACCGTCTGAGATGCAAGAACTGTCTAGTCAGCTTCAAGAACTTTTAGACAAAGGTTTCATAAGACCGAGTTTCTCTCCATGGGGAGCTCCGGTTCTCTTTGTCAAAAAGAAAGACGGTTCATTTTGTATGTGTATTGATTATCGTGAGCTAAACAAGTTGACCATCAAGAATAGATATCCCCTGCCTAGGATCGATGATCTGTTTGATCAATTACAGGGAGCAACCTGCTTCTCTAAGATTGATTTACGATCCGGGTATCATCAGTTAAGAGTAAATGATGAGGATATACCAAAGACGGCGTTTAGGACTCGATATGGACACTATGAGTTCGTGGTCAGGCCATTTGGGTTGACCAACGCACCTGCAGTGTTCATGGACTTGATGAATCGAGTCTGCAGGCCATACTTGGATCAGTTTGTTATTGTCTTTATTGACGATATATTGATTTATTCCAAGTCAGAACAAGAGCATGAAGATCATTTGAGGAAAGTCCTAGAACTACTAAGAGGAGAACAACTTTATGCTAAATTTTCAAAATGTGAATTTTGGCTGAAGGAGGTTCACTTCTTAGGACATGTCATAAACAGGGATGGAATACATGTAGATCCAGCTAAGATTGAGGCGATTAAGAACTGGACTACTCCATCTACTCCAACAGAGATTCGTTCATTTCTGGGTCTGGCAGGCTATTACAGGAGATTCATTGCGAATTTCTCTAAGATTGCCTTGCCACTTACCACACTGACTCAGAAAAGTCAAGCCTTTATATGGGGACAGAAACAAGAAGATGCATTTCAACTTCTTAAACAGAAGTTATGCAATTCCCCTATCCTTAGCCTTCCAGAAGGCAGTGATGATTTCATTGTCTACTGTGATGCTTCAAACCTTGGTCTCGGTTGTGTACTTATGCAACGGGAAAAGGTCATTGCGTATGCTTCAAGACAACTTAAGGTTCACGAGAATAGTTACACTACTCATGACCTTGAGTTAGGGGCTGTGGTCTCTGCATTGAAGATTTGGAGGCACTACCTTTATGGTACTAAATGTGTCATCTATACAGACCACAAGAGCCTGCAACACATCCTTAATCAGAAAGAACTCAACATGAGACAACGGCGTTGGGTTGAGCTTCTAACTGATTACGACTGTGAGATTCGTTACCATCCTGGTAAAGCCAATGTGGTGGCGGATGCTCTTAGTCGCAAGGAACCAGTTAAACCAATTCGTGTAAGAGCCATGGAGATCAACACACAACCAAACCTGAAAGATTTGATTCGTATTGCACAACAACAAGTAGTAACAGACAACCAACTCAAGACAGACTTGGATTGTGGCATTGAGAAGAAACTAGAACCTCGAGTTGATGGGGTGTTATATATCAATGGCCGCATTTGGATTCCAAAGTCTGAAGAATTGCGCACGCTCATCTGTGATGAGGCTCATAAGTCGCGATACTCAGTTCATCCTGGAGCGGATAAGATGTACCAAGACTTGCGTACATCTTACTGGTGGCCGGGAATGAAGAAGGACATAGCACTGTACGTGGGAAAATGTCTTACTTGTTCAAAAGTCAAAGCAGAACATCAAAAGCCTTCGGGACTTCTGCAGCAACCTGAAATTCCTCAATGGAAATGGGAGCAAATTTCCATGGATTTCATAACTAAGTTGCCGAGAACTCCGCGAGGTTTCGATTCGATTTGGGTGATCGTTGATCGACTCACCAAATCTGCTCATTTTCTCCCGATCCGAGAGGATTACAAGATGGAGAAGCTATCCACTTTGTACATCAACGAAATCATTGCACGTCATGGTACTCCAACATCAATCATATCTGATCGTGATAGTCGATTCACTTCTCGCTTCTGGCAATCATTGCAAAAGGCTTTGGGAACGCGTGTTAATCTTAGCACGGCGTATCACCCCCAAACCGACGGTCAAAGCGAAAGGACTATCCAAACACTCGAAGACATGCTTCGTTCTTGTGTCATTGACTTCGGTGGAAGTTGGGACACTCATCTCCCACTTATCGAGTTTTCGTACAACAATAGCTATCATACGAGCATTCAATGTGCACCATTCGAAGCTTTATATGGTAGAAAGTGCCGATCACCGGTCTGTTGGACCGAGATTGGTGACTCACAGGTCGTAGGACCAGAACTCATTCAGGAAACATCAGACAAAATCACAATCATTCAATCAAGGCTTAAGGCCGCACGAGATCGGCAGAAGAGTTATGCTGATCGACGTCGGAAACCGCTTGAGTTTCAAGTCGGTGACCGAGTCTTACTCAAAGTTTCTCCCTGGAAAGGCGTTGTCCGATTCGGGAAGAAAGGGAAACTTGCACCAAGGTACGTTGGACCTTTTGAGATCCTGGAACGGATTGGTCCCGTAGCCTACAAACTCAAACTTCCAGTGGAGCTAAGCAATGTTCATGATACTTTTCATGTATCAAATCTTAAGAAATGCTTAGCTGATCATGAAGTTCAGATTCCACTGGAAGACATTCAGATTCAGAATAACATGCAGTTCATAGAATGTCCAGTTGAAATCATGGATCATGGGGTCAAGAAACTTAAACGCAGCCGTATCCCGATCGTGAAAGTACGATGGGAGGGCAAACGCGGTGCTGAGTTCACCTGGGAACGTGAAGACCAGATGAAGCTTAAGTACCCTCATCTTTTAACAGTATCTTCGGCTAGTTAATTTCGGGACGAAATTCCCTTAACTAGGGGAGACTGTAATATTTGTACATTTAGTCATGGTAATCGTAAACAGTGTTAGAACAGTGGGTGTCAATGTTCAGTTAATCAATGTGATTCATGTGTTCATAATGTGTGCTTGTGTGTTACAGGATCTTATTTATTTAGGAACAAGTATGTATTAATATTTACAGTCGATTACACTAGGCAAGAACAGTATTGTGTTATATCGAAACAGTGGTGGTAGCGAGAGTGAGCCCTATATATATACTGCGTTCGGTGTAACGGGATAGTGTTTGTGCGTGGTGTTAAGACGAATATTATGACAATTAATCAAACAAAATCGTAATGCGTAAGCGAGACTGAGTATAGTTATGGGTGACGATCCATAATGATACGAATGTTGAACTTATAATTACGAGTGAACGGCTTTAACTATTTTTATACGATCGGAAAACGTACGCGATTGTGGGTATACACGCAATTGTTACTGTTTAACGATCTGTTTTCGAACAAATAATTAAAATGATTATTTTATATTTTTACAATTTTGAAACTCATCATTTTAATGAGTTTAGCAACTCTTTTATTTTAATCCGCGTAAAATACGCGTTACGTTTCGGAAACGCGAACCGAGCGACCGAAACGAACCCGAACACCACTCGGACTATAAAAGCCTTGAACAAGGCTTATTTCTTCATTTAATTCTCCAACAACCACTTCTCTCTCTAAAATTTCGTCTACCCTCTATCTCTCTAGAAAAACTCACTTTAAACGTTCGTATCTCGCTCGTTTCTCAACGGATTTCGGTGTTTTTGGTGTCCACGCGAAGCTCTCAACATTATCTACACGAAAGTACAAGAAGTCAGTGGAATTAACCGGCCAAAATAGAGGTATTGGTGCTTGAATGTTCACGAAAATAGGGTTTTCTTGTGTTTTGGTTCAAACCCGACACTTAGCCGGAATCTAGCACTCCATTTTCAGTTTTGCCACTATAGCAACATTTCTTGATGATAGAATAGCTTAGATCGAGGTCTGGAACCAGAGTGATGTTGATGGTGGTGATACAACTCGAAAGGTTCGTGACTGGTTGAGGTTGCCGAACCTTCTTTGGCGAATCAAATCTGAAAAACGAACCTATGGTTCGTTGGCCACAAGCAGCCGAACCCTAGTGGGTCTCATGAACCTGCACGAACCTTGGTACTGATTCCCAAACCATCACGAACCTTTGGAGTCTTGGTGAACCAAAACGAACCCTACATGGTTCGTTTCATGATCAGCCGAACAAATGCATGCAGCGAACCCATGCAGACAACTTCACCGAACCAGGGAATGTCCAACGAACCATCCATGCATCAATTACGAACCCTGATGGGTTTCACGAACCTCAGGGTGCCGAACCATTTAGGTTTCCAGGTAGAACCTTTTCAGTAAGCCGGACGAACCCTATATCCTTTAAGATGGCCGAACCTTGATGTCTTTTATGTTCGGCGAACCTAAACTTCTGAAACTAAAAGGTTCGCTGCCTAGTATGGCAGCCCATAGCTATCCGGCCCAACTAAATGATACAAGGCCCAAACCCCATTAACAATTCGACCCATAGACTAAAACCAAACACAATTGAGTTAGCTTGACCCATTAAGACCTCTAATTGGCCCAATGTCACTTTGGAAACCTTAAATGGTCTACATGTACATTGGTTGGCCCAACTCAAACCCTTTAGGCCCAATTCAAATCCATTCGGTCCACTAAGATCTTAATCGGTCGATATTGTCTTTGGCATGTTACAAGGCCTATATACATGTTGTTGGGCCAACATCACACTCATTTGGCCCAACACCACATTCAAATGGCCCATGGCCTTTGTATAAGTCTATCATGATTTTATGGGCTTAAGGCCCATTGTTGGCCACAACTCAAGGTGATTGTAACTTGATCTTAGTTGGTTTAAATTACAACCTAACCTAATCATAGGATCAAGTTACAATCTCAAGGACTTAAGCAATGTAAACATTTATATCAAAACTCATGTTAAGGTATTCAAAACAGAGGATTTATTTCACGGCATTCAAAAAACTAAGGATTTAATTTATGGGATTAAATCAAGGTTTTCAATCATGTTTTCACATAAGGCATTAACACGCTCGTTTAAAGTAAGGGTCAGAAACATGGTGTCTATTGTTGTAAACAAACTTATGAATGCATCAAGTATCATATTCATTAGCGTTAGTACTGGGTGATCACAACAAGGGAAAGCAGACACACACATTGGGGCAGACCGATTGCTGCAGTTAGTTTTTAAATTTGTTTTATAAACTAACTGCAGATTTCGGTTACATATGGTTTTATCAAAACTGTTGACACATTATCTAACTCCAAACGTGGTTTGGGACTTGATATTATATGTTGACTCTCGTGCAAACCGTGATTGGACTGTTTACACTCATTTTCTACTTGATGTTAGTTTGGGTTGCAGCTCATCCATGTGAACCGTTTATTACTTTAACATACCTATGCCTTATATCATATATTCATGTTTACAAATGATTAAACCTATTGTTCTCACCAACTACGTCTGTAGTTGACAGTTACTTTTCACGTGTTTCAGGTAATCAGGTTTAAGACTTTCGCAGGGACAACTAAGGAGACCATACTAAGATAGAACAAGATGAAGAAACATGCTAGGATGGATTAGAAACACACTAAATCCTAATTGTTTAATTGTCTTGTTTGAAGTCTTATTTTGTAAACTATATTTTGGGTCTGTAGTTGTCTTTCTTTTGATAGATAGATTGTCTGTAACTAAACAATTGTCTAAACATTATGAAATGTAGTAATCCATTGTGGTTGTTCTTATTCAATACTTGTGCATGATTCAACTGTTCATACGTCACCGCGCCGTGGATTCCGCACGCGGCGCAGGGGTGTGACAGGTTGGTATCAGAGCCAAGGTTGTAGAGAACTAGGAAAAAACCAATGTTTAATGATCTAGACTATAACCTAAGCTACCCAATAGAACTAAGTGCTATAGGCTTGAGGATACTTAGGATCTAAGTAACTTAAGTGAGCATTAAGTCTACATTAAGCTTGAAAGATCTTAGGGACATTTTTCTAAGATTAGATATCGAGTCAAGTAATTTGAATCGGAATTCTATAATTTTAGAAACCGAATTAAATTTCTCACACGTATTCATTTAAGGATTTCAGAGGCAAGGATCTGTATTCTTAGTATCCTTGATTTGAAATTCTCACACAGAGTTCATTATAGGAATTCAAAGGTCAAGATCTATTAATTTAGAATCTTGATTTGAAATGGGATGAAAATGGTGCTAATACTTACTATGGAGCTCGTATTTGACCGAAATGGGATGAAAATGGTTGTAATCATGAAACGAAGGTGTTGTGGTTGAAATACACACGATTTGGAAGGTGAAATGGTCTGATTTAGTGTGGAAATGGTCAAAAAATCGAGTGGCTGAGAGAGGGTTTCGGTTGAGAGGGTTGGGTGAAAACGGAGTTTTGATAAACGGAAGTGTTCCTTTTATTGCTGTGTTGTCACACGAATGAGTCATTAGTACGCACGACTCCCATTCGGCCGAATTATTCTTGTGGCTCTAAAGCTTCACTGAGTAACCTATTCGTATGAATGAGGGTTCATTCGTACGAATGGCTGTGCGTTTTAAAAATTTTGATCGTTCATTTGTTCATTCGTACGAGTAGCTGTGTGTTATAAAATTTTGATTGTTCATTTGTTTGGTTTGAAAACTCATGTTGTTGTTTGTGTTGTCTGTCCGTAATATCACCCATGTGATCATTTATAAACCTAACTGTTATGCCCTAGTTGATTAGTTCCCCTGGAACTAATCCAAGTTGTTGTTTCATGTTGTATGTGTGTAACGTACCAGCCTTGGCGCTGGATGTTGGTTAGACCTATGCTACCATCGATGGTACCGTCGGTTGACCCGCATCAACTAATGGTAAATGACACTAAAGGAACTTAATTGACAATTCCTCAGCGAATTCTTGATGTGTATGTTGTGTGGACACATGCTATAGCGAATTAGCCTAGACAGATACCATGTAAAAATTGTGGTTTTTTTGATGGGGGATTCCCATGAAAATGATTGATTTCGATTGTGTACTACACAATTCCCCTGGTCGTGTCCGTTCAGCTCTTGGTTGGGCAGAGAGTCTTGAACTGTTGCGATCAACAGACATCTCCTTGCTGATTTGTGTTTGAACCCTCTAAGCTCGTTTGTTGTTGCTGTTGTTGTTGAAAAAGCTGAATGGAGTGATGAACGCTCAGTAAAATAATTGAAAATACACTTATTCAAATAACATTCGACTAATAGGTTGAGAGTTGAACTTTTTATTGAAATTAATCGAAAATAACTCTTATTCGTTGATCGGTCGAATCAGAGGGTTCATATTCTCAGCCCCAAATGATTTGGAAGGCAACAAGCTAAAGAAAAAGGGGTCTATGAACTCACCTGGGTTGTGGGTTGTCGATGCACTCACTCGGTATGTTCTCTCGGTTTGAATCCTGTGTTATAAGTTAGTTAATTAGATGTTTGATGGTTGTTTTGTTTTGATGAGATTTTGGAAAATGTTTTTTTTTAATTCGTTTTATCTTGATTAGATTTAAAATATGGTCTAAGGTTTGGTTCTATCGACGCACATAATGTTTGATAGGACTTCCAACACTTAGCTATTTTTGGGATTTTCTTGGTGCGAATGGCCTATTCGTGCGAATGGCCTTCATTTACACAAATGGAATGATGCGAATGCATACTCTCATTCTGGTTTTCCATTCGTGCGAATGTGTCTCCATTCGTATGGTTGCCCCATGCGAATGAGTCCATGTCATTCGTGTGATTGCTTCGTCGTCCAGCAGCTCGTTCGAGTGACTGTCTCGGCGAATGAGGCTTCTCGTTCGCACGAATGAGCCCTTCGTTTGGATCATTCGTCTGCAGGTTCACCAAGAACGCCATTTTGACCGAAATGGGATGAAATTGGTGCTAATACTTACTATGGAGCTCGTATTTGACCGAAATGGGATGAAAATGTTTGTAATCATGAAACGAAGGTGTTGTGGTTGAATTACACACGATTTGGAAGGTGAAATTGTCTTATTTAGTGTGGAAATGGTCAAAAAATCGAGTGGCTGAGGGAGGGTTTCGGTTGAGAGAGTTGGGTGAAAAAGGAGTTTGAAAAACGGAAGTGTTCCTTTTATAGCTGTGTTGTCACACGAATGAGTCATAAGTACGCATGACTCCCATTCGGCCGAATTATTCTTGTGGCTCTAAAGCTTCACTGAGTAACCTATTCGTACAAATGAGGGTTCATTCGTACGAATGGCTGTGTGTTTTAAAAATTTTGATTGTTCATTTGTTTGGTTTGAAAACTCATGTTGTTGTTTGTGTTGTCTGTCCGTAATATCACCCATGTGATCACTTATAAACCTAACTGATATGCCCTTGTTGATTAGTTCCCCCGGAAGTAATCCGAGTTGTTGTTTCATGTTGTATGTGTGTAACGTACCAGCCTTGGCGCTGGATGTTGGTTAGACCTATGGTACCGTCCATGGTACCGTCGGTTGACCCGCATCAACTAATGGTAAATGACACTAAAGGAACTTAATTGAGAATTCCTTAGCGAATTCTTGATGTGTATGTTGCGTGGACACATGCTCTAGTGAATTAGCCTAGACAGATACCATGTAAAAATTGTGCTTTTTTTGATGGGGGATTCCCATGAAAATGATTGTTTTCGATTGTGTACTACACAATTCCCCTAGTCGTGTACGTTCACCTCTTGGTTGGGCACAAAGTCTCGAACTGTTGTGATCAACAGACATCTCCTTGCTGATTTGTGTTTGAACCCTCTAAGCTCTTTTGTTGTTGCTGTTGTTGTTGAAAAAGCTGAATGGAGTGATGAACGCTCAGTAAAATAATTGAAAATACACTTATTCAAATAACATTCGAGTAATAGGTTGAGAGTTGAACTTTTTATTGAAATTAATCGAAAATAACTCTTATTCGTTGATCGGTCGAATCAGAGGGTTCATATTCTCAGCCCCAAATGATTTGGAAGGCAACAAGCTAAAGAAAAAGGGGTCTATGATCTCACCTGGGTTGTGAGTTGTCGATGCACTCACTCGGTATGTTCTCTCGGTTTGAATACTGTGTTATAAGTTAGTTAATTAGATGTTTGATGGTTCTTTTGTTTTGATGTGATTTTGGAAATTGTTTTTTTTTCGTTTTATCTTGATTAGATTTAAAATATGGTCTAAGGTTTGGTTCTATCGACGCACATATTGTTCAATAGGACTTTCAACACTTAGCTATTTTTGGGCTTTTCTTGGTGTGAATGGCCTATTTGTGCGAATGGCCTTCATTTACACAAATGGAATGATGCGAATGCATACTCTCATTCTGGTTTGCATTCATGCGTATGTGTCTCTATTCGCATGGTTGCCCCATGTGAATGAGTCCATGTCATTCGTGTGATTGCTTCTTCGTCCAGCAGCTCGTTCGGGTGACTGTCTCGGCGAATGAGGCTTCTCGTTCACACGAATGAGCCCTTCGTTTGGATCATTCGTCTGCAGATTCACCAAGAACGCCATTTTGACCGAAACGGGATGAAAATGGTGCTAATACTTACTATGGAGCTCGTATTTGACCGAAATGGGATGAAAATGGTTGTCATCATGAAACGAAGGTGTTGTGGTTTAAATACACACGATTTGGAAGGTGAAATGGTCTGATTTAGTGTGGAAATGGTCAAAAAATCGAGTGGCTGAGAGAGGGTTTCGGTTGAGAGAGTTGGGTGAAAAAGGAGTTTGAAAAACGGAAGTGTTCCTTTTATAGATGTGTTGTCACACGAATGAGTCATAAGTACGCATGACTCCCATTCGGCCGAATTATTCTTGTGGCTCTAAAGCTTCACCGAGTAACCTATTCGTACGAATGAGGGTTCATTCGTACGAATGGCTGTGTGTTTTAAAAATTTTGATTGTTCATTTGTTTGGCTTGAAAACTCATGTTGTTGTTTGTGTTGTCTGTCTGTAATATCACCCATGTGATCACTTATAAACCTAACTGATATGCCCTTGTTGATTAGTTCCCCCGGAAGTAATCCGAGTTGTTGTTTCATGTTGTATGTGTGTAACGTACCAGCCTTGGCGCTGGATGTTGGTTGGACCTATGGTACCATCGATGGTACCGTCCGTTGACCCGCATCAACTAATGGTAAATGACACTAAAGGAACTTAATTAACAATTCCTCAGCGAATTCTTGATGTGTATGTTGTGTGGACACATGCTATAGCGAATTAGCCTAGACAGATACCATGTAAAAATTGTGGTTTTTTTGATGGGGATTCCCGTGAAAATGATTGATTTCGATTGTGTACTACACAAATCCCCAGGTCGTGTCCGTTCAGCTCTTGGTTGGGCACAGAGTCTTGAACTGTTGCGATCAACAGACATCTCCTTGCTGATTTGTGTTTGAACCCTCTAAGCTCGTTTGTTGTTGCTGTTGTTGTTGAAAAAGCTGAATGGAGTGAGGAACGCTCAGTAAAATAATTGAAAATACACTTATTCAAATAACATTCGAATAAGAGGTTGAGAGTTGAACTTTTTTTTGAAATTAGTTGACAATAATTCTTATTCGTTGATCGGTCGAATCAGAGGGTTCATATTCTCAGCCCCAAATGATTTGGAAGGCAACAAGCTAAAGAAAAGGGGGTCTATGAACTCACCTGGGTTGTGGGTTGTCGATGCACTCACTCAGTATGTTCTCTCGGTTTGAATCCTGTGTTATAAGTTAGTTAATTAGATGTTTGATGGTTGTTTTCTTTTTATGTGATTTTGGAAAATGTTTTTTTTTATTTCGTTTTATCTTGATTAGATTTAAAATATGGTCTAAGGTTTGGTTCTATCCACGCACATGATGTTTGATAGGACTTCCAACACTTAGCTATTTTTGGGATTTACTTGATGCGAATGGCCTTCATTTACAAAAATGGAGTGATGCGAATGCATACTCTCATTCTAGTTTTCCATTCGTGCGAATGTGTCACCATTCGTATGGTTATCCCATGCGAATGAGTCCATGTCACTCGTGTGATTGCTTCTTCTTCCAGCAGCTCCTTCGGGTGAATGTCTCGGCGAATGAGGCTTCTCGTTCGCACGAATGAGCCCTTCGTTTGGATCATTCGTCTGCAGATTCACCAAGAACGCCATTTTGACCGAAATGGGATGAAAATGGTGCTAATACTTACTATGGAGCTCGTATTTGACCGAAATGGGATGAAAATGGTTGTAATCATGAAACGAAGGTGTTGTGGTTGAAATACACACGATTTGGAAGGTGAAATGGTCTGATTTAGTGTGGAAATGGTCAAAAAATCGAGTGGCTGAGAGAGGGTTTCGGTTGAGAGGGTTGGGTGAAAACGGAGTTTGAAAAACGGAAGTGTTCCTTTTATAGCTGTGTTGTCACACGAATGAGTCATTAGTACGCGCGACTCCCATTCGGCCGAATTATTCTTGTGGCTCTAAAGCTTCACTGAGTAACCTATTCGTAGGAATGAGGGTTCATTCGTACGAATGGCTGTGCGTTTTAAAAATTTTGATCGTTCATTTGTTCATTCGTACGAGTAGCTGTGTGTTATAAAAATTTTGATTGTTCATTTGTTTGGTTTGAAAACTCATACTGTTGTTTGTGTTGTCTGTCCGTAATATCACCCATGTGATCATTTATAAACCTAACTGTTATGCCCTAGTTGACTAGTTCCCCTGGAACTAATCCAAGTTGTTGTTTCATGTTGTATGTGTGTAACGTACCAGCCTTGGCGCTGGATGTTGGTTAGACCTATGCTACCATCGATGGTACCGTCGGTTGACCCGCATCAACTAATGGTAAATGACACTAAAGGAACTTAATTGACAATTCCTCAGCGAATTCTTGATGTGTATGTTGTGTGGACACATGCTCTAGTGAATTAGCCTAGACAGATACCGTGTAAAAATTGTGGTTTTTTTGATGGGGGATTCCCTTGAAAATGATTGTTTTCGACTGTGTACTACACAATTCCCCTGGTCGTGTCCGTTCACCTCTTGGTTGGGCACAGAGTCTCGAACTGTTGTGATTAACAGACATCTCCTTGCTGATTTGTGTTTGAACCCTCTAAGCTCGTTTGTTGTTGCTGTTGTTGTTGAAAAAGCTGAATGGAGTGATGAATGCTCAGTAAAATAATTGAAAATACACTTATTCAAATAACATTCGACTAATAGGTTGAGAGTGGAACTTTTTATTGAAATTAGTCGAAAATAACTCTTATTTGTTGATCGGTCGAATCAGAGGGTTCATATTCTCAGCCCCAAATGATTTGGAAGGCAACAAGCTAAAGAAAAAGGGGTCTATGAACTCACCTGGGTTGTGGGTTGTCGATGCACTCACTCGGTATGTTCTCTCGGTTTGAATCATGTGTTACAAGTTAGTTAATTAGATGTTTGATGGTTGTTTTGTTTTGATGAGATTTTGGAAAATGTTTTTTTTTTAATTCGTTTTATCTTGATTAGATTTAAAATATGGTCTAAGGTTTGGTTCTATCGACGCACATAATGTTTGATAGGACTTCCAACACTTAGCTATTTTTGGGATTTTCTTGGTGCGAATGGCCTATTCGTGCGAATGGCCTTCATTTACACAAATGGAATGATGCGAATGCATACTCTCATTCTTGTTTTCCATTCGTGCGAATGTGTCTCCATTCGTATGGTTGCCCCATGCGAATGAGTCCATGTCATTCGTGTGATTGCTTCGTCGTCCAGCAGCTCGTTCGGGTGACTGTCTCGGCGAATGAGGCTTCTCGTTCGCACGAATGAGCTGTCACACCCCTGCGCCGTGTGCGGAATCCACGGCGCGGTGACGTATGAACAGTTGAATCATGCACAAGTATTGAATAAGAACAACCACAATGGATTACTACATTTCATAATGTTTAGACAGTTGTTTAGTTACAGACAATCTATCTACCAAAAGAAAGACAACTACAGACCCAAAATACCGTTACAAAATAAGACTTCAAACAAGACAATTAAACAATCAGGATTTAGTGTGTTTCTAATCCATCCTAGCATGTTTCTTCATCTTGTTCTATCTTAGAACGGTCTCCTTAGTTGTCCCTGAAAATGTCTTAAACCTGATTACCTGAAACACGTGAAAAGTAACTGTCAACTACAGACGTAGTTGGTGAGAACAATAGGTTTAACATTTGTAACATGAATATATGACATAAGGCATAGGTAAGTTAAAGCAACATAAGATTCACACGGATGAGCTGCAACCCAAACTAACATCAAGTAAGAAAATGAGTGTAAACAGTCCAATCACTGTTCGCACGAAAGCCAACATATAATATCAAGTCCCAAACCACGTTTGGAGTTAGATTATGTATAGCAATTTTGAAAACCATAATGACACCAGACCTGCAGTTAGCTTTTAAAACAAATTTAAAAGCTAACTCCATCCTGGATAAGAACCAATGTGTCCGCTTTCCCTTGTTGTGATCACCCAGTACTAACGCTAATGAATATGATACTTGATGCTTTTACAAGTTTGTTTACAACAATAGACACCATGTTTCTGAACCTTACTTTAACCAAATGTGTTAATGCCTTATTTGATAACATGAATTGAAAACCTAGATTTAATTCCACGAATTAAATCCTTTGTTTTGAATACCATGAAATGAATCTGTTGATTTGAATACCATGAAATGAACCACTTGATTTGAATACCATGATGTGAACCACTTGATTTGAATACCATGAAATGAACCACTTGATTTGAATACCATGATGTGAACCACTTGATTTGAATACCATGAAATAGTGACCTTGTGTAACTACAAGGTTTATAACAAAAGAGTTCATAAAATCATTTATTTAAAAGCGTTTATCCTTCATAAATACATTTGAGTAAATCTGTTACAAAACAGTTCAAAGATCCTTTATAAAACCTTTTTAGTGAAAAGAGTTTAATAGTTGATAATTCCTTTAAAACAGTTGATGAATCCCTAGGATTCGTAAAATGAACCCGTAATGTTTATAAGAATACACACACCTTGTGTAATGAAATATGATTGTAAACGATTGGTTTGATCACGTGTTCCACCCCAAAACAGTTATAAAACAGTAAAAGAAGGGCTAATGTTCTCACCTGTCTGCAGTAGACTCTGAACTAAACAGTTAGCAAGTAGCAAACAGGACTTCTAATTGTTTCCTATAACATTGTAATCATACATAAGATATAGGATTTATAATTGTATAACTTTGATTCATTATTTGACTTGTGTTCTCTTGAACATGATTAACACTTGATAACTTGTTCTCATGATTATGATTGTTGTGAAAAGTTGAAAGTTATGATTTGAATCACTTGATGGATCATGGGTCCAAGAAACGAATATGAAATGATCCTTTGTGCATAAATCTTATGCATAAAATGATAATTGTTCTAGGATTTGATAACCATTGATTAACATGACTTATGAAAAGATGCTCCAATTGTTTTAAGTCTTGTGATTGTGAATTGATCTTCATGATTATTGTTAAGTTACAAACTTAACCCATTTATGATCAATTCACAATTGTCATAATCGAGGGCCTCACATTGGGCCTTAAGCCCATGAAACCATGGTGGTCCTTAACCCGAGTCCATGGGCCACTTAGGTTAACAATGGGCCAATTGTTAATGAAATTGGGCCTTGAAGAACCGGATTGGGCCGAGTTGAGCTTGGGCTGCCAACGTAGGCAGCGAACCTATTGGGTTCAAGGGCCTAGGTTCGTGAAGCTGGTGATAGCCAAGGGTTCGGCCAACGCGCATAACAAGGTTCGTCTCTCTTGAGATGGCTTGCATGGTTCGTTGCTAAGTGACCACATGGGTTCGTTGAACATTCAAGGTTCGGTGAAGGCTCGTGAGGGACTTCCCAGGGTTCAGATGTGCATGCAGCGAACCATGCAAGGTTCGTTTAGGGTTTGGGTTCGGCCGAGGAAACCTGAAATGGTTCGGTTCTATGCAAGGGTTCGTGAAGCTTCGCCATAGACTAAGGGTTCGTGATGGTTCGTGAAGCACCTCAGGGTTCGTCTGGGTTAGGATCAACGAACCATTGGTTCGTTGCTGATGCAGGGTTCGCCATTGTCAGCAGTATGAAGGTTCGTTGCCTTCATTAGGGTTCGGCTCCATAACCCCCAGCGAACCTGTCGACTTGCAGCTTCATCTTCACCAAATGTTCAGTTCCAGACCACGATCCATGTTATTCTAACATCATAGGGTGTTACTACAGGTGCGAAAATGGAGAGGGGGTGCTAGAACCGGCTAAGTATCGATTTTTAAGCACACACATATAGAAAACCCTAATTTCCAGATTTTTCAATCGATCATACCTCGTCTTTGGCCGGCTGATCTCGCTGATTTCTTGTACTTTCGTGTAGATAATGTTGAGAGCTACGCGTGGACACGAAGAACACCAAAATCCGTCGAGAAACGAAGAAGATACGCGCGTTTGAAGTTCGGTTTTCTAGAGAGAGAGGGTATACGGGATTTTTAGAGAGAGAAATGGTTGTTGAGGTATTAAATGAGAAAATCACCATCTTTAGGGCTTTTATAGCCCGTGTGGTATTCGGGTCCGTTTCGGTCGCTCGGTTCGCGTTTCCGGTACGTAACGCGTATTTTACGCGGTTAAAAATAAAAGAGTTGTTAAACTCATTAAAATGATGAGTTTCAAAATTGTAAAAATATAAAATAATTAATTTAATTATTTTTTACTCTTCGTGTGTTGACAGATCGTTAAACATTCACAATTACGTGTATACCCGCAATCGCGTACGTTTTTCGATCGTATTAATTATTTAAAGTCGTTTAATCATAATTATAAGTTCAACATTCGTATCATTATGGATCGTCACCCATAAGTATACTCAGTCTCTCTTACGTATTACGATTCTTGTTGAATTAATTAATTGTTATAATATTCGTCTTAACACTACACACTAACACTATCCTGTTACACCCAACGCAGTATATATATAGGGCTCACTCTCGCTGCCCACCACTGTTTCGATATAACAAGATACTGTTATTGCCAAGTGAACTCGACTGTAAATAAGTAATACATACTTGTTCCTGAATAATAAGATCCTGAAACACACAAGCACATTATGAACATATGAATCACATTGATAGACTGAACATGAACCCACACTGTTCTAACACTGTTTACAACTACCATGACTAAATGCACAAATGTTACATGAGCCCTTCGTTTGGATCATTCGTCTGCAGATTCACCAAGAACGCCATTTTGACCGAAATGGGATGAAAATGGTGCTAATACTTACTATGGAGCTCGTATTTGACCGAAATGGGATGAAAATGTTTGTAATCATGAAACGAAGGTGTTGTGGTTGAATTACACAGGATTTGGAAGGTGAAATGGTCTTATTTAGTGTGGAAATGGTCAAAATATCGAGTGGCTGAGGGAGGGTTTCGGTTGAGAGAGTTGGGTGAAAAAGGAGTTTGAAAAACGGAAGTGTTCCTTTTATAGTTGTGTTGTCACACGAATGAATCATAAGTACACTTGACTCCCATTCGGCCGAATTATTCTTGTGGCTCTAAAGCTTCACTGAGTAACCTATTCGTACGAATGAGGGTTCATTCGTACGAATGGCTGTGTTTTAAAAATTTTGATTGTTCATTTGTTTGGTTTGAAAACTCATGTTGTCGTTTATGTTGTCTGTCCGTAATATCACCCATGTGATCACTTATAAACCTAACTGATATGCCCTTGTTGATTAGTTCCCCCAGAAGTAATCCGAGTTGTTGTTTCATGTTGTATGTGTGTAACGTACCAGCCTTGGCGCTGGATGTTGGTTAGACCTATGGTACCATCCATGGTACCGTCGGTTGACCCGCATCAACTAATGGTAAATGACACTAAAGGAACTTAATTCAGAATTCCTTAGCGAATTCTTGATGTGTATGTTGCGTGGACACATGCTCTAGTGAATTAGCCTAGACAGATACCATGTAAAAATTGTGCTTTTTTTGATGGGGGATTCCCATGAAAATGATTGTTTTCGATTGTGTACTACACAATTCCCCTGGTCGTGTCCGTTTACCTCTTGGTTGGGCACAAAGTCTCGAACTGTTGTGATCAACAGACATCTCCTTGCTGATTTGTGTTTGAACCCTCTAAGCTCTTTTGTTGTTGCTGTTGTTGTTGAAAAAGCTGAATGGAGTGATGAACGCTCAGTAAAATAATTGAAAATACACTTATTCAAATAACGTTTGAATAAGAGGTTGAGAGTTGAACTTTTTATTGAAATTAGTTGAAAATAACTCTTATTCGCTGATCATTCGAATCAGAGGGTTCATGTTCTCAGCCCCAAATGATTTTGAAGATAACAAGCTAAAGATAAAGGGGTCTATGAATTCACCTGGGTTATGAGTCATCCATGCACTCACTCGGTATGTTCTCTCGGTTTGAATCCTATGTTATAAGTTAGTTAATTAGATGTTTGATGGTTGTTTGTTTTGTTTTGATGTGATTTTGGAAAATGTTTTTTTTTCTTTCGTTTTATCTTGATTAGATTTAAAATATGGTCTAAGGTTTGGTTCTATCGACGCACATA
This sequence comes from Mikania micrantha, assembly GCA_009363875.1. Classification (NCBI taxonomy): domain Eukaryota; kingdom Viridiplantae; phylum Streptophyta; class Magnoliopsida; order Asterales; family Asteraceae; genus Mikania; species Mikania micrantha. Next base: position 54,403,818 of record CM018697.1, read on the forward strand.
TTGTTCGATAGGACTTTCAACACTTAGCTATTTTTGTGCTTTTCTTGGTGCGAATGGCCTATTCGTGCGAATGGCCTTCATTTACACTAATGGAATGATGCGAATGCATACTCTCATTCTGGTTTTCCATTCGTGCGAATGTGTCTCCATTCGTATGGTTTCCCCATGCGAATGAGTCCATGTCATTCGTGTGATTGCTCCCTCGTCCAGCAGCTCGTTCGGGTGACTTTCTCGGCGAATGAGGCTTCTCGTTCGCACGAATGAGCCCTTCGTTTGGATCTTTCATCTATAGATTCACCAAGAATGCCATTTTGACCGAAATGGGATGAAAATGGTGCTAATACTTACTATGGAGCTCGTATTTGACCGAAATGGGATGAAAATGGTTGTAATCATGAAACAAAGGTGTTGTGGTCGAAATACACACGATTTGGAAGGTGAAATGTCTGATTTAGTGTGGAAATGGTCAAAAAATCGAGTGGCTAAGAGAGGGTTTCGATTGAGAGAGTTGGGTGAAAAATGAGTTTGAAAAACAGAAGTCTTGCTTTTATAGCTGTGTTGTCACACGAATGAGTCATAAGTACGAATGACTCCCATTTGGCCGAATGATTCTTGTGGCTCTAAAGGTTCACTGAGTAACCTATTATTTTGATTATTCATTAGATTGTTTTGGTGGGGTTTTGTTAGAATTAGTATTATTTTACATCAGCGTTAAAGATTTCACGCTGACATCTATATGAATCGTCACCCATACATAAGCCGCGTTGCATTTAACTGTTGACATTGTTTTTGTACAGTAAAGATATCGTTAAGTGTATCCAATCTAACAACATATCCACTTGGATCGTCACCCATGCCGATATCTCGTTGTGTCGATGCTTCAAATGTTATCCGTTCAGATTTTGTTCATTGTTTTCCCTCAAAAGGTGTTTTTCTTTTCTTTAGATTCATGTTTGTGTGATTCGATGGACTTTCCAAACTGTTTTAGAAAAATCTATGTATTTTGGTTTGTTGTTTATGATCGTTATCATCACTCTCGTAACACAACCTCTTACACTGTGGTTGTGTACACCCTTGGATTTCAGACCCATGGCAGCTCGTATACCAGTTGTCACAGTCTCCTCCTGTTGAAGGAATTTTGTCCTAAAATTTGAAATAACCAATCCATTCCGACGATGATATTGAAACTGCCCAGGTCCATCGGTATCAAATCGATGAAAAATTTATGATCACCATTGTTAGTGAGCAGTTCCTAAGTACTGTGTTAACCGTTATCTATTTGCCATTTTCTATCTCAATAGTATAAGGGGAGTCCAAAGATTCTACAACATAATTAAGATGGCATGCAAAGTCGGATGAGATAAAACTCTGATCCGCACCAGTGTCAAATAATATAGATGCATAAAAATCAGATAGGAGATATGTACCCGTGCCCACATTCGGGTCTTGTCGAGCAGCAGCAGCTCCAATCTAAAAGGCTCGCCCCTTGGCTAATTGAGCCCTTGGTTGGTTTCTCTTGGGACAATCCCTCGAGAAATGTCCAGGCTAGCCACAATTATAGCAAGAACTGTTGTCAGCAGCAGCAGCTGTAACCGCTGCGTTGTTGTTGTTCCTGTTTAGAGCTCCCGTGTTCTTGCATTGTGTGGCCCAATGACCAAACTTTCCACAGTTGTTGCATTGTCTGCACTGGGTAGTTGGTTGATGATGATACTGGCAGCTGTTGTACAAAGGTGATGTGCAGTGTAAGACCGCTAGATCTGTAGTGGTGGTGGTTGGTTAGCCATTAGTGTTTGAGTGGTCGCAGCAAAATTCTTGACCACTTTTTGTCAGTGTTGATGACAGAGTGACAGCCATCTCCAAGGTAGTTGGGTGAGCAGCAATCACATGCCTTTGAATACAAGCCGGCAGTCCACCGACATACCGCTCGATGCGTTTCTCCAGTGTTGGCACTATATCCGGTGCCAATGTAGCCAGTTCATGAAATCTAGTGGTGTAAGCAAGATGCCTAGAACCAATCATGACAAGGTTGAGTAGCTCAGTTTCGACCTTCTTCAGTTCATTTCTCGGGCAACACTCTGCCCTCAGCATAGACTTGAAGTCCTCCCAAGGCATAGACAATGCCTCATCTCTTCCTCTGGCTTCTACTTGGGCGTTCCACCTAGTCAGTGCTCGTTTGTTGAACGAGCCAGCATCATACGTCACCTTATATTGCTCAGGACAACCACTGATATCAAGAATTGTCTCCATCTTCTCGATCCATTGGATCAAGCCGACAGCTCCTTCATTGCCACTAAACGCGGGTGGCTTGGATCCTACGAAGTTCTTGTAGGACTAGTCTTGCTGATTTATGGTGTTGCCACTTCCTTCACTAGATGAGTTGCCAGTGTTGTTGTTGCTTGAGTTGATTCAGGAATTACTTCCCTCAGTTGACTGGTCCGAAAAGTGGCCAATGCGATCGTAGCAGCATCAAACTCATGGTTGGGTGGTGGCGGAGGAGGATGTGGAGGTGGATGAGGAGGTGGATGAGGAGATGTAGGTGGTGTAGGTGTTGAGGAGTGAGGTGAATGCGGTGGTGGTGGCAACAATGGTGGAGGTCTTCTTGGCGGCATTCTGATCAAAACCGAAAGAAAACCGGTTAGTGCAAATATTGAACGCGAAAGACGCATGCACATAAAATTCTATGTCTTATATTCTCTACATGAGGGTCCCTAGGTTATAGTCTAGGCCAAACCGTTTAAGTAATATGACCTATATTTCTCTATAACCATGGCTCTAATACCAATCTGTCACACCCCGAGCCGGCAGGCTGGATCGACTTTCCCGTCGGGCGGAAGGCTCTCGGGGCACGATATCATTTGATAATTAAAGTGATCAGATTGTTTGCATGGCACATGATTTATAAATGAGAAATGCTAACACAACATTGATACATAATTACAAAGTTAAATTACATTGTTATGTTCATAATTTAACTAAGTACTTCCACAAAAAAGAATCAATGAGTTTCTATCTTGTATCTACACAAAATTTACAAAAGTTGATTTATAGTTTTGTCATTCAAAATATGCACAACACAAAATGAAGCTAGGTCTTCTAAAAGTCCACTAGCTTAATCCCTAAATGCTGGTGACTAAACTTGTTCGTTACTTGAGAAAACATGCATTTAAACAAAGTTAACACTAGGTTGGTGAGTTCATAAGTTTAGTAATTGAAAACATTGATTTGTTAACATTCACAGTCACAATGTCATACACAAGTCCTGTTAGTGTTTGATTCACTTGTCTCACACAATGGCCTCTCCATAGTTATATTTAAAAGTAGTATTTCATCCCATCAGTTATGCTTATATATACGGCATACATAGGGGAACAAGCCCCAGGCGACATCCCACCACATAACTTAACAAAATTCAATACCACTTGTAATACATATATGGATACCCATTTCTATCTCACATGTTTTCAACCAGTTTGATATTCACCCATAAGAGTTGTGTTCATCACCCAATGTGTCATATGTAGAATAATAGAATATGAGGGATTAAAGTCACCAAAACCGAAGTGTTGATGAACCCTCAGTGTTTTAAGGAAAATATATGTATTTAATCTTATCCTTGTTATTATTCTCTCGCTTGTGAGGTTAACTGTAATTCATCACTAATAATAGAAGTGATAGTTAACCTATTGATATTGATCTCATCTTGGAATGCATAGACCCTAAAAGGAATCCATTGTGATCCTCACGTAATCGGATCACAATGCATCCGATTTACCTCTATCACATTGGTGTTCTCATAGCCTTCAACGAAACTATTACCAGTAATGTGACATGAGAGAAAATCAATTCCTCAGTCTACTAGTCAATAGATACGAAGGATTAATTACAATTAGTTACTAGAGATTAATATCACCATGTGTCGTTTACCAAACCTGACTTGCGTCGCCCTGTTACCGGTCATACGTTACCGGCCAATGATAAATTACGATCAACGTACCAACCTCACTCGCCGGCGATTTGTCAAACCTATGGTACCACTACGTTATCATCGGCTTAGTTGCACTAAATTAACTGGTAAACGATTCTCTTGAAGGGACTTACAATTGGACTTGAATATATGAACACATGATTGTTGTGATATAATACAGAGAGTTTAATAGTAATCAATTGTTGTGTGTTCTCATAGTCTTTAACAAAGTGTTATAAGAACTTGTCTTATTACACGATGTTAGTAAATGTGTGAATGATTTTGTTATCATGAAATTACGTTATCACGATTATCATTCTTGTCATCCCACAGCCTTCACCCATTTGTAACTACTGTAAGAGCTAGTCTTACTACACTTAGTTAGCTCAGGTGGTGAATGATATCATGAAGTTATGTGCTCATGATCATCATTCTTGTTATCATTAGTAATTGTCTCATGTTATTCCATAGTCTTCACCGAGTTGTAATCATAGTGTTGTAAGAACTAGTCTTACTACACTTACTTAACTCTGGTGGTGAATGATATTGTGAAATAATGTTATCATCATATCATTCTTGTTAGTTTTTGTCATTGTCAGAGTGTTGTCTCTTGATTATCTCATTGTTCATTCGTGTAGGAATAATAAGGTGTTATAAGATATAATCTTACAGCTTGTATTATTCTATTGTGTGGATGAATTATGAAACTATATTATCATGTTTCATCCTAGATATCTTAGTTATGTTAGGATCACACAAGCATACATACAATGATAAGCGATAATAAAGACAAACAATATTATCCGAATCATAGTATAATCAACATGTTGTACTAAAACTATTAAATAATTAAAAGAATTAGCATGTTTCTCAGCCCCGAGATTTGAAATCAATTAAGATTAGAAAAGGGGTGTATGAACTCATCTTGTAATTGAAGTGGTTGACTAAGTACTAACAAGAATGCACGCGTTCGTGGTTGTTCTTGATGTTCTTTTCACGATCCTGTATTGATTTCACGATGTTTGTAACTTTTTAGTATAAGTTATAGTTATGTGTGTGTGTGTGTGTTAACAATAAAGTTGGCTAACACTTGTAGGTCTTTGGTTTTGTTTAATCCTAATTCGCTTGTGGTGGTATATGCTAATACTTAACCAACTAGGTTTACTTAGCATATCCCGACTTTACGTTATGGGTTTAACTTGACATGGAAACCATAATATGTTGTGAAAGTTTTAACCGAAAATAGTTTCAAAGTATAAAATTTAGAGACTTAGGTTATGAATTTGGACACCCTTAACATCCCACCAAAGAATTTGAATGTTATTTGTCCAAGACATCTTGCCTCTTTGTAATAGTTAATTAACCCTTTAGAGGAAAAAGGTTTATAGGTTTTATTAAACTGTTTGACAAATTCATCACCACCTTTGTAGTAAACTTTAGAAATCCCCATGCATTTTCTCAAAATAACATTTGATTCAAGGTGTTGATTGCATGGTTTCGGTTGTTAAGCTATGTATGCCGAATAAGACATGGTTTAGGCCGGATAGATGTGGGAGCCGACTGAAGTTGATTCCGAATGAAAGTAGGTGATGAGCTTGGCCGAATGTGTTGTCCTCCGAAGGAGTAGCCCCGACCGAATAGGTTTCAGCCGAGTGGAGGATGCCATGCGAATGATACTCAACCGACTGGGCCACCATGCGAATGAGAAGAGGACCCCCGACCGAATAAGATGACTCCACGAATGAGAACTCCATTCGGACGAAGCAAGAGACAAACCAGGCCCTTCGACCTTATCCCATTCGGTTGGTCCCATGCTCATTTGATCCCCCCCTTTGGCCGGTGGTTCTTTCTGCCCTAACCCTTTCGATTGGGTCCTTTTCGCCTGGGCTATAGACAGCCACACCCAAATGCCCATTTCAAACCCTAATCGAGTTCCCTGGTGGTTTCCAAAAGTTATGTTGTGCAAATACTATTTTTGGAGGTGTATGGTGTACAAGGGAAAGGTTTTCAACCGGTTTGGAAGAGAGATTCAAACAAAGGGTTACAAAACCCTAGTTTTCGCGACTTTGCAGCTCACATTACCTCGTTTCAAGTTGTTCCAAGTTCCGATCTCTTGTACTTTCGTGTAGAGGAGGATGCTAGCTTCGATTTGGAACCTTATTTGCAAGATTTCATCAATAAATGAAGGAGATCAAAGGGTTTTTGTGATGAAATCTTAGTAAGAGAGAGAGAGAGAGAAACCGGGTTTAGGTTAGAGAGAGAGAGTATGGGTGAAATAAATGAGGGAGGTGAACTCATTTAGGGTTTATATACCCCGGGTGTTTTAGGGTTCCTTTCGGTTGCTCGGTTTTCGATTCCGTTACGTTTCCGGCACGTAACACGCGTATTTTACGGATTTAAATAAAAGAGTTTTATTTTTAACATTTCTAAAGTGGTTATTCCTAGTAAATCATTTAAGTTTATTTTTCTTAATTTATTTTATTATTATTTGTTTTTGTCGTTTCATTTCGTGAGATCGTTCCGCCATCGCGCGTATTCGTTCGAATCGTCACCCGAACAAATCCGACAACGATTTCACTTTCTGATTCTTGTTTTCTACTTTTCAATCATCATTTTAGACATTAAACTCAAATATATGTTTGTGTGAATCGTCACCCACGCAAACACACTGTCAGTTTATTGTTCTGAAACAATACTGAACATATGCTTTGGATTGTATTTCCTCACTGATGGACTCAACTAAACTTGCCTATTTTCACATTGTTATCTTTGAAATCCTATTATTTTCTCATTGACTTTTCGGCCATCTGATTCCTGTCATTTGTGGACATCAGATCGCAACCGACGTGTTCTTGTCATTTGTTTGCACACTGTTGTTTGTCGTGAGTTGTTGTAATTACTGTATTTAAGTTTTCATTTAAAAACATACAACGGTTGTTTATTTTATGAGTCCTATTGTCACGCAACTGTTTACGCATTGTATTTACACATAGTAAATAGTGAAAGTGCACATACCGTACGGACTTGCCGGACGATCAGATACTGGTTGTCACATTGATCCTAAGCAGTGAATAAGAACATGACTAAGATACTTCAATTGCGGGCATAGATAAGCTTTGTTTAGCACTCCGACTTCCAGATCTTCATCATACTTACACCTAATAAAACACCCACGATCAAGATATCTGTCCAATGTGACTAGGTGATCTGGTAAGTCCTGGAATCCACACATGCCTGATGTGTTTAGCAGAAACAAAAACATCTTAACCCTCTGACCTTCCCATGAATAACTTGAGGGTCGACCTCATACTCAATATCAGCAGAATTCCAGAAATCTCTCTGATGAGACAAATGCTATAATATCTGTAAACTACGCAGCATTCCTTGTGGTGGCATCCAGGTGAGCGCATATGTTGTTCTTGGGAAATGCTTTGAGATTTGCCATTCTGAAATCACAAGAAAAACAAGATGTTAGACTAGATCAATATGAAATGAGACAAATTCAAAATTTAAACACCAGCATTCAACTTGTGCGAATGACCCAATTCATCCGAATGGGTCTTCAAGAGAACGAGGTAGTGTGTCGAATGCACCTGTCATTCGAATGACTCATGAATGAAATCATTTGGTTGACCTTAGTTTGGTCGAAGTTCATAGAGAATGACTTTCATTCGGTCGGCCGAAGGATCCTTAAACCCTTTTCTTCCAAAATCAAAAATTAGACCCTGAAAATGATAACATTATGCTCAGAAAGGTCGGATCAATGTTTTAGAACATGTTTCCAGTGTATTAATGTCCATTCTGACAAGTGATTTGTTCAAAACATGTGTGAGTTCAAAAACCCTAGAAATACGATCTGTTATGAGACATAATCAAAATAAAATCGAGGAAGATTGATTCCACATGTACCTGAAACAAACAAGAAATGGTATATGATTAGAATGGATCAAATAATCGGTGAAAAATGTAAAAGAAGATCGAAAAGGTCTTTCAGGAGAAAAAGGCTTCACACATTAGGGGCGAAAGAGAACTGATGTGAATGAGCTTAAAGGCCAAATAATCTGCATTGAATACTAGGTCTCATTTGGGAGAGTTTTCACCCGAATGGCCTATTTGCCTTATGAGTTCACCCGAAGGACCTATTCGCATGGGTGTGTTCCATTGGCTCAGCTGAGTCTCTCAAATGAATCATTCGGGCGAATGGGATTCAACATTTGATAACTTTCAAAGAACATGGTTATAACAGCACCGAAGACCCAACACACTTTTCGATTTGACATTTTGAACATTTAGTGATGACAATTATGAAGTTGTGTCTGGTTTGGTGATAAGTTAAGACAAACTTGAATGCCTGAACAAACAAATGATCGTTTAAAATGAAAATTTAAAATATTTTTGTATTTTTCTGATAAGAAGTTAACTATACAACTAAACTATGACAAGCAAAACACATATTTTTGTGAGTAGTCTTTCAGGAAAGTAACGTATATACCAGAACTCATCAGATTAACATCCTTGAATGTTCTACTTATGACACATTGGATTTAAGATGCAACTACTAATATTCTTGTCCATTTTAAACCTGACTATACTTCATTTCTAAACAAATCAGTGATCACCCATATCTTCTGACCGAGTTACCCGTTTTAGTCAACCAATAAAGGAATAAACTAATTTATAACTCATCTCTGCATAGCTTAATACCTGAGATCATAAGGTCTATAAGGTTCCAATTTATTATAGTTTTGCCTTTTTCTGATAATCAGTTTCTCAAGTTCAACACATTCTCATGGACGGCTTCAGCTAGGTCTTTACAAAGCAATACGACACGTGTCAGAACTGTGTTGATCAAGAGCTTGGTTCTATCCAAATGGATGGATTCAGTTAGGCTGCAACCCAGTGTATGGAACATGTATGGAATCGAACTTATTTTATTTTTGTATTTTTCTAGCTTATCCTATCTGAATGGACGACTTCAGCTAAGCTGCAACCCAGCAATGTAGCACGTGTACAGAGTTGGACTTTCTTTTATTTTCATGTGATTCATTCATTCTTATCTGAATGGATGGCTTCAGCTAGGCAGTGACCCAGCAATGTGGCACGTGTACAGACTTGAACTCATGAATCATTGGAAACCTCATAAGATCCTATGATACCGGGTGTATGCCTGATTCGAATTACAACATGTTTATTCCTTAAATAAGTTTTCTTAACAGGATCCCACAATTTAGACATTCTAAGCAATCACCAATAGTCTATAAACTTGTAAAGTCCCCCTATCAGTACATCAAACCATAATACCCATGTGCTTTCAGTTTATGCATTCCATTTTGCTTACTGGTTAACACATCACTTTCCCAAACAAGACTTTATCATTTTTACAAATTTTTTAATGTTTTTGGTTTTTCATTGTTGTACTTTTTCTCCCTCTAAAAACCTAAAACGGAAAATCTTTTTGATTTTTGTATAAGCAAAAGTCATAAAAATAAAAATACAAATAAAGTATAAGGACATGATCATTTGTTTGACTCAGATGAATGAATGACTTCATCTTTCTAAAGACACCATTAGCCAATAACATATATACAAATCTGGGTTTATCAAAAGCTTTTGTGTAAAGATCGGCTTTTTAGTGATATTTAATGTCGATGTGTTTTGTTTTTGAGTGCTGGACAGGATTTTTAGTGACAACAATGGCAGCAGTATTATCAACAAATACAGGAGTGTTTGAAAAATTTAACCCATAGTCCCTGAGTTGTTGCTGAATCCAGATGATTTGAGAGCAACAACTTGCAGCTACAATGTATTTGCCTTCACACGTGGAAGGAGACACCGACGTCTGCTTCTTGCACTGCAAGGTAGCCAGGCGTTTCCCAAAGAACTGACACCCCGCAAATGTTGACTTGAAATCTCGCTTGCATCCACCGTAGTCTGAGTCACTGTAAGAAGTCAGGTCAAACATCTCATCATTAGGATACCGTAAGCCTAGATCTGGGGTACCCTTCAGATATCGCAAAATCCTTTTCACAACAATGAGATGAGAGACTCTTGGCTTTAATTGATAGCGTGCACACAAACAAGTAGCGAACATGATGTCTGGTCGAGAGGCGGTGAGATACATAAGAGATTCGATCATTCCTCGATACAGAGTGGCATCGATTAACTCCCCTTTTCATCTGGAGTAATCCCGTGATTAATAGCCAGTGGGGTACCAGCAAGTTTTGCATATAACATACTGAATCGGCTCAAAATGTCACCACATATTTGGTCTGATGAATAGAGATTCCTGCCTCAGATTGATCCACCTGCAATCCCAGGAAAATTTTCATCTCTCCCATGGAACTCATCTCAAACTTATCTTTCATAACCTTCTCAAAGTCTTTGCACAGAAAATCATATGTGGATCCAAAAATGATATCATCCACATATATTTATACGAAGAGTAAATCTCCATCCTTCTCTCTAATGAACAAAGTGCATTCAATGACAACTCTTCTGAACCAGTTGTTCAGAAAGTGAGTAGAAAGTGTCTCATACCACGCTCGTGGAGCTTGGTGCCATCCATATAAGGCCTTGTCTAACTTATAGACTTGGTTATGATATAATGGATCTTCAAACCCAGGAGGTTGATTGAAATACACAACTTCATTTATCACACCATGAAGAAGTGCACTCTTAACATCCATCTGATAAACTTTCAACTTCTTGTAGGATGCATAAGCCAGGAAAATTCGAATTGCTTCAAGACGAGCAATCGGTGCAAATACTTCATTGTAGTCAATCCCTTCAATTGTCTAAAACCTTGCACCACCATACGTGCTTTGTTCTGACCACAATGCCATGATCATCACGTTTGCAGTGTAGAACCCATCTGGTGCCAATGACTTTAGCACCCTTAGGTCTATCAACAAGCAGCCAAACTCCAAGCTTCTTAAACTGTCGCAACTCTTCGTGCATAGCATCTACCCATGATTCTGCTTTCCAGGCTTCAGTAATAGTTCTGGGTTCAACTTGGGAGATAAAACAAGAACGGGCACAAAAGTTTACATCTGCAAAGTCGAGTATGTCGGCAAGACCACCTGAAGATAACTGGTTTCTAGTCTTAACGCCATCATTCAGATTTCCAATAATATTCATTTAAGAATGCATGTTGTTAGTTCTACCCACTGGATGAGCCGGAACAACAACTTCTGGATCAAGATTATTAAGATTGAGATCCTCAAGAGTAGGTACGATATTTTCAACACCTGGTTCTGGAACATCTGGATGAGAGTGATGATCATCTAAGTCTGAACTGTCATCATGTGTCTGCATTGGAGCATGAACTGATGAAAGTTGCACTGGTCCATCAGGTGCACTTTGTGCATCATACATCATTTGAACAACAATATTTTCATTGGAGTACATGGGAGGCATGTTGAATGAGTCAAAGAGGTCCGATTAATTGAACATCTAGTCTGGACCCTTTCCAGGTGGTGGCATAGTGTATCTTTAAACATCCACATGGTACCACTCCTCCACATTGCGAGTTGAGCTGTTGTATAATCTTTTGTTAGGAGTGCTATACCCAAAAAATAGCCTTCTTCCACCTTCTCATTGAACTTACCTTGCTGATGTTTCGTAAGCATTGTGCATGGAGCACCAAACGGTTCAAGATACTAAACATTGGGCTTTCTGTTATGGAGCAATTCAAATCAAGTCTTCCCATGTCTCTTCACAATAAATACACGGTTCAAAGGGTAGCAAGCATTTGCTGCTTCTTTCCAGAATTGAACCGGTAGGGAGGAATCAACAAGCATCGTCCGAGCAGCCTCAATCAATGTTCTGTTCTTTCTCTCAGCAACACCGTTCATATGTGGGACATATGGAGCACTAAATTGTTGGAAAATACCACGTTAATTGCAGAAAGTCTCCATGGTATGATTCTTGAATCCCGTCCTGTTATCTGTTCTAAGCATCCTAACTTTGAGCTTGTAAATTGATTCAAGATTGGTAACAAGCACCTGAATACACTCGTACGTTTCTGACTTTTCCTTCATAAAAAATACCCAGGAGTATCTGGAGTACTCATGAGTGATGACAAAACAATATTGATCTCTAGTGATGCTCTTGCGGTTGACAGGATCGAACAGATATGAAGAAGCTCAAGTGGAACAGTAATTGATTGATATTTTTAGAGCTTATCAAACTGCTTGACTTGCTTTCCCTTCTTTCATGATACACAGACATCAGACAGTTTGAAGTTCTTTAAACTCACTCCTTCAACCAGATTGTTGTGAATCAAATGATTCATCTTGCAGAAACTCAAATGAGCCATCTTCTTATGCCAAAGTATTGAATTTTTTTGTGTTGCTTTGGACATAAAACATGAAGCTGAAGAAGACGTAGTTGAAGCTGTGGCCATGTTAAGAACATACAAATCTTGCTTTCTAGAGGCTGACATCAAAATCCAGTCTTCAGGATTGGTAATACCTTTATTGAGAATGTAGCAGCTCGAATCATCAAAGAGAAATTTGTACTTCTTGTGACAGTTCTGTGACACGAAGAGGAGATTGTTTTCTAGCTGCTTTACATACCTTACTTTGTCAAACAAAACTTGACCATTTGTAAGAGTCCCTTCTCCTGTAATAAAACCGCCTTTGTCACCAGCAAACGCTACATATCCTCCTCTGATTGAATTGACATCAATTAGAAGAGATATGTCTCCAGTCATGTTCCTTGATGCCTCACAATCAACAATCCAAGTGTTGTCAACAGCAGCATTTGGGGCAACCTACACATACATAAATCATTAGTTGAAATTGGGAACCCAAGGCTTTACAGTCTTGGGTTGACCCATTGAGTCTAGGATTTTCATTTCAATCCACTGTCCATCTAAAGTCACTTTATCTGGAGAGTTTGAATCAGAAGTCTCAGAGGACTTAGCCTTCCAGATAGAGTTTTTGTTGAAAGATCTTCTGAAATATATAGAAGATGGTTTCGATTGTTTGTCAAAAACAATTTTGGGTGTATCTTGATCAATCCTTACCCTTTTACCCTTATCCTAAGACTTGATGGGAGGTGGGTGTTTGGGTTTCACTCAAGGTGAATAATGTACTTATTTGACTTCATTAACAGAACAATGACTTGTTTTTCTATGTGATGCAACATGTGGTTTAATCAGATGAGGGCAAAATCTAGCAAAGTGTCCAGGTGCACCACATTCAAAACAAGCTCGTTTATCTTTAGAAAAAAACTGTTTGGTTTTATCCTGAAGCTATTTGTTTGAAACTTTAGAAACATGGTTTCTATGAAAATCAGTTGATTTTTTCTTTTCATGTTTAAAACCCATACCCTTAGTCACATTAAAAACAAGATTGTTAGTCTTGTTGGACTCACTTGCGTCACTCAATTGTGAGGCTTTCACAAAGCCTATCGCTTTTGGAGAATTTTGAATACATATTTGTCTTAAGTGGGATTGGGTCAACCATTTTGACACAAGATGTCTGATTCTTAACAATGGACACATGAGGTGAAGAATCAGAATCATCCTCGGAATCAGATACCCAATCTTCAACCACTCCGTCCACAAATGATTCCTCATAAGATGAGAAATCTTCACTTGAAATAACTCCAATTGGATCAATTACCAATGGTGTTCTAATTTAAAAATCCTTGATTTATGTGTCATTTGGTGAATTGACAAAACAATTTAGAACTAGTGGAGGACAATGGTTATACTTTATTTCTTTACCCTTTCCCTTCAGATCAGTCCAATCACTAATCATGTGCTCAATGATATATGAAGCACTTTAATAGCTCTTGGGCTTTTGACTCAAAGTTTCATAGTCACATTCGACTATGGCTAGCTTCTTCTTTGTCCCATAAATGGTGTTGAGAAAAGAAGTGATAGCATCTTGCTTACTAAGGACAACAATCTCAGCCTCATGTAATTGCCTGTTTAATAAATATATTTTAGCTTGTAAATCTTTTTCGTTAGATTTTAAAATACGATTTGCCTCTTGAATTAGGTGATGAACATTCATCATAAACCTGACCAGTCAGAGATGAAGCAGTAGTATCTACCATCAAAGCGAATTATGTAGCATGTGGATGTTCAGACTCAGTATCAGTATCTCCTTGAGTTTCGAATCTGAGGGGCTTGCATAATCTGATCTTGATGATTCATCCACCCTAGTCTTCATTTCCTTTAAGTCACATTAAGCATTGGGATCAGCAACTTCCTTGATTTTTGCAACACACGCTTTCTCATCTCCTCCTTTATCAGTGTTGAATCTAAAATCCCAGTTCTCTATTTCATCATTCTGAATCACAAATGCCTTGTTTGCATTTGAAGAACTAGCACGAGAGGGAGTCTTAATTGGTACTAATCTTCTTTTTGGGTTAGCCGCAGATGATCTTTGATTCTGAAATGGATTCTGGTTTCCCATCTTCTTTGGCTTGTTGCATTGCGTTGCAAAATGTCCTTTATCACCACAGTTGTAGCAGGTAACTGAGGACATGTCAAAACCAAACATTGAATCCTTGTTCAAATTGATATCCTTTCAAGTTCTTTTGACAAAATCCTTTGCCCTTCTGACTGCACTTGCCTGAGCCCGCATGATATCAATCCTTTCCATGTCATCTGGATCAATCTATGAGTAATCTTCATTGGTCAAGTGTTGATTTCTAATATGTCCAGCTAACAATCCATCATAAGAACTCACAAGTGCTGATAGCAGGCCCATGTGCTCTTTACCAACTTCCACTGTCTGTTTGTCAAAATTGTCTGTCTTCAAATTGATGACAGAATGGCTATCCTCTGAATGAAAGGTAGAAGGTGCAGTAGACTAACAGAAGTGTGCCTGATTTGAAACTGAAGCCTCTTTAGTCTGTGAAACAAAAGTTGTTTTTAGAGGAGCATGTGAATGAGTTCTTTCTACAGTAGGAGTAGAGTAATAGATTGATGGATCTTGAACTTGAGCTACTTATTTAGCTTTCTACAGTAGGAGTAGAGTAATAGATTGATGGTAGCAATCATCTCACTCTGTTTCAGTACCATAAGGAAAGATTTCCACTTGGGATGTAATGCGTTAGCCAGACATTGAATATTCTATTGAGTAGTTGTGATGACTGGATGATCGAAGAGCTCACTTAGAAGATGATAGAATCTGGCAATCAGTTCGTCCAAAGACTTGTTTCCCACATACATAAAGCTGTTGAACTCTTTCCTCAAAGATTTAGTCTTAATGCTCTTGAGTGCATCATTTCCTTCATATCTCTGTTCCAAGGCATCCCATAGTTATTTGGAACAAGTAAACTGTCTAAACTGATGAAATATATTAGTGTCAATTGGCTGAGACAGTATAGCAACCTCGTTTATTTGTCTCAAGTATCCACTCTCAATCATCATCCAAAGATTGGTATCCACTCCATTAATGTGAATCTCGAATCTGTACTTCCAATGTGGATAATCATCCAATGAATGTAACTTTGGAGCTTTGTTTGATTTTCTCGTTTCGGTTTCTGTAAGCAATAACTTCTGAATTCTGTGATTCTGATTTGCCATCAATGCAAGTTCCTCCATCTTAACAAGAATAAGTTGATACTGGTACCGAATGAAGTTTTACTTGGCGAATAACGGGTGCCCAATGAGAACCAAATGAATGAATAGACACTAATGAGATGCTAGGACGAATGACAATGAAAGCGAATGACCAAACGGCCGAATGAGCTGCCTGATGCGAATGAATAATTAATCAACCGAATGAGAAGCAATTCAGGTCAAACTTTGATTGAATAAGTGTGTTAATCTCCCGATAGAAGCTATACGCACGGTACGAATGAGGACTTATTCACCAGATCTGGGTTTTGGTAGCAAGAAAAATCCGTCAAACTTTGGATCTATATCGATTTCGGCCACCAAAATTGGTACACACACTCAAAACAACATTTATAAGCTTTAGGAATGAAAGTTTTTTGAAAACAACTCAAAAAACCCACTTTTCAGCAATGAATCAGTAACTTTAAGCATAAGAAAAACATGGTTTTTTGAAAATAATGCAGAATAATCGATAATATGGTAATCTAGATGGATAAATGAGCAGGATCAAGAGCCAAAGCTCTAATACAACTTTCTAGGACCTCGGAAACACAACGATTCCGTGTGGATTCTGCTTGAAAGCCTTTCAAATAGTGTGGAATCCTACTTGAGGGTTTTCCAATCGAAAATACAAAGCCCACATGATGAATAGATGATAAGGAATAAATGTTTAGTGCGAAATCGATCCCCACGGGTCGAGAATCGAAGTTGGATGCAGGGAGGCACACTGAAACCTAGGAGATGTGTCAGGGAATGAGCTCAGGTCTGGGAAAGTTAAGAAACATTATGATTGCAGGGGTATTTATAGTCTGTACTCATTCGGGCGAATGATTTGTGCGAAACACTCATATGGGCGAAAGAATAAAACGAATGAGCCAGATACCCGAATGAGTTATGCGAGTTACACATTCGTTCGTCCCAGTCATTCGCTAGCATTCATTACGTCCGAGCGGACTCATTCGTACGTCTCATTCGGACGAATGGGTTAGGTTGATAAATAAAGTCAAAGTCAAACATATTAAACTTGAATAAACACAAACGAACAATACAGAATACTTGATTTCATTACTAATATAAACTTTGTACAGTTAAATCAACCATTACATAGAACTAGGGACATGTCATGCATTAACACTATGCATCATTCTCCAGCTCTTCAAAGTTAATATCAATACCATGTCCAAATAGTGGTGTATCACCCGTGTTTGCCCCTCTGTTAGGACGACAAGTAGAAAAGATTCTCTTATTCATCATAGTAATCTTAATGATTGGTCCAGTTTTGTTCAAATGTTTGATATAAACGATCCAAAATCAAAGTAATAAAACGATGATACTGCATGAAACTCTCCTTTTACATTTCAGTAATTTGCTTGATCATTAAATCAAAGATAAACTAACTAATGTTGAATGGTTTGTTCAACACTATTGCAGCAATCAAACATTGAAAGGATCTTGACAAAGTATCAACACCAGATTTTCTGTTGGATAAACATATGATGACTACATGAAATAGATAACGCCATTGGCCAAATAGATGTTTCATGGCAAGTTGAGATGCAGTCACATCACCGTTGTATCCCTTCCGATTGAACACGCCACAAATCAAATCAATAGGCAATGTCAACGGGTCTTCATCGGAACCATGAAATCGAAGAACCTCTCTAACATCAGCAACCGAAAATTGAATCGGAATATCATCAATGTTTCATTTCAATATAGGTGGGTTAGCTGCGCAGTCAAAATCAACATTATCCAAAAAGGAAGTAATGTGATGCATAACAATCATAGGATTAGCCGAGATGGCATAAAAAATCCTGGATCTCTTCAGAAAAAGAATAACATCCCTAAACATCAATGCCTCTTTTAACTCCTCATCAACAAGAGCAATGACATTGTGTTTGCCATTGCAAATTTATTGACCTGAAAGTAATACAAAAGTAAACAAGAATTAGTAAAAAAAAATTTACAAAATAAAAAATTTCAAAAATTTTTCTAAGTCCGAAAGATATCGATATTAGTAGTAACTATACACTATGCTCAGTTTCATACCTAGTAAAAAGTTTTAAATTATATTATCGATACTAGTAATATCAATACTAGTATCGATACTAGTAATATCGATAATATAATATCGATACTAAGTATAAAACAAAACATAGAAAAATTTGAAAACATTCCATCGATACTATTAGTATCGAAGCTACAGTGTTCATCGATACTAATAGTATCGACATAAGAACACTTAGGAAAAATTCAAAATTTCCAAAAATTTCAAATGAAAAATTAAACGAGGAAACCATTTAATCAAACATCAGAAAACACCGATTAACCATTTTAACCTAAAAGCCCTTTAAATTTTCAACAAATTAGTTCAATTTTAAAGATTGAAAATTCCAAAAGTTCGGCAAATCAAAAACTAAAGATTTGCCGGTTAAAAATTGAAAAATTACCAGCCATTCTTATCAAAATGTGATTTAAAATAACTTGTAATCACTCAGAATGAAAGAAAACAAGATCACGCTAATATCAATGGATGAACAATCTGAAAACACACGGTAGTATCGAAATTGATAGTGTTGATACTGATAGTGTCAATACTACTTGTAAGTCCATGGTTAGGATCTAAATGATCTGGTATAACATAATATAACGTGCGGAATCCATCATATTATGTTTCAACAATTTGAAACTAGATTTAGATGAATAAAATCGAACAAACGATAATGAAACAATTCACTCTTCTTGTATTAATCTTGTAGAATTCAGTACATACAATCAGAGAGAAAAATTAAAAAGTTCTGTAAATCAGAATTCTGCTCAATCGATGCTAAGTTCAACTAAACTCAGCTATTTATACACAGATCCATTGATATTACTAATATCGACAAACATACCGTCGATATTAATAATCTCGATAAAAATGCCTTCGATATTATTAGTATCGATACAACTACTATTGATACTAATAGTATCGACAAAATCTATACTTAAAGAATTTTACAACTATTGAAAAACAAAACAAAAACAAAATAAAATATAAACATTATATTGAAAACAAAAACAAATACAGTAGACATAAAGATCTACATTCTTGAATCAGCAGCAATCTTCAGTCTTCAATTTAACAACTGAAGCTTGTTGCTATCAGGGTACTTGTAGTCAAGAGAAGGAAGAAAAAAATCAGATAAGAAGGGTGAAGCAGACACATAAATAGAAGGTCACAGTGGTATTGATTTCATACAAAATTATCATATACACAAAGTTAAATTTCATATATATACATGAATGTTTTTTGTGTTTAGTTGTTCATATACAAGTGCAATCCCTACTTTTGCCCATAAAAATCAAGCTATTGCTCTCAATAGTTGTTCAAGCATGAAAGTTCTATGTTATTAGTAAGACACATTCAAGTTTTACAAGGAAAGTCTCATAGGTCTAGCAAACCCAAGAATAAACCCAATTTTACCTATTAGAGCTGATCACCTTTATGTTAACTATTAGCTATGAATTGTGTATGTTATGTTGATTTAATAATGGTTAGCCATTGAGTCAAGTTCCTAGTCATTCTAGGCCTTCTTAATCTTCTCATCCGGATAAAATAATTTTTGTTTCTTGTGTTAAGTTCTTAATCTTGCTGTTGTGTTTCAGCCGTGCACGCCTACTGTACAAATATTCAATCTCTCATGTGGGCAAAGTTATAAAATACTAAGGTTTGATGTAATAAGTTTAATAATCAAGGAAAGAAAAGATGCATATATTGATGTGTTATCTATTTCACTTATCTTGTCATTAATATAGCTGGTAAATCATGCATTCGTATAGTATGTTTAAGTTGTAACTTACTGTTTGGACATGAATGGTGAAGTTAAAATTCAGCAGAAGTTGACCATTCTATTTTTAAGAAATAAAAGCAGAAAGACTAACTATAAGAACAGAACATCTAAAAATAACAGTTCATATCTGGATCATTGAAGGTCTTTGTATGTAGACTATTTTAGAAAAATTGGATGGAAGGTTATGCTGATGGAGTGGGTCGAAGTTTGGGAGAAGAATGTCATCATGGCTATTAAATCTCATGTTCAAGTTACTTAATTTTCAGTAACCATAATCAAATCATAAATCACATAACCAAATTGAGATTTGCAAAGCCATAATCAACACTTAAGCATGTTCATAAATCACGTAATCAAATTGTTACGTGTACTTATGAATCTGGGTAATATATTTGCGAGAGTGTTGAATCGAAATTACGTGCGCACCTCATGGGTGGATTTTAGGGTTGTGTTTTGGTGATGGAGTTGCTTACGGTTTGAAGATTAATGATAATTTAGGATTAAGGGCTTCTATTTTGAAAGCATCTGTTACTTTTTGTCAGGAATTTAGGCTTAGGGTGTAAACATATTATTATTTTAATATTAATATGGTTTAAACCGAATAACCGAACAAGTTCATTTTAAAAAATATAGATTCTGTCAATTGAACCGAAATTGAATTGGTAATTCGGATTACGGTTCATAAACAAACCAAAAAACGTATTAGCAATTTGTTTCGGTTTCTTTGGGTTATGGGTACTGTTCAGTTAACGGTTTTAAATTATTTTCAGTTATTCTGAACACCCCTAATTTGATTATTTTTATTTTCAATGTCATATTTAAACCGAACAAACCAAATTATAAAAACCAAATCTGATAACTGAATAAAAAACAGACTTTGAATTTGAATAAGATCAGAAATCGAAATGAAAACTTAATTCACAACTCGGTTCATTTTTTTCTGTTACATGTACAGTTAGATTCATGATTTTCAATTTCGGTATTTTTGAACACCTCTGATAGCTACACATATACCAACATGTATAGTAACATTTATGTATGTAAATTATGTGTGAGTACTTACCTGTTTCAATTTGGTTTATATTTTATTTTAAATATATATTTCCATGTCATGTCATTTTTTATCTACACATTTTGTTTTACATGTTTTGTATGTGTATATGTATCTAATATCAACACAAATTGTTAATCATTGGATATGTGTAGATATATATTTTGTCATGTCATTTTCAAAAATATTAACTTATCTACATATATATTTACAAATATTATGTTTGCCTAAAACATAATCAATTACCCACACATATTTTAGTTTGTTTATGTATGTCTAGATATTTTACCTACATGAATATGTGGCTAATTAATCATTAGAGATGTTTTTGATTTTTTTTGAAAAAAAGTTAACATTTATTTAGATATGAGTTCTATTAAAGTACGACATGTCTCTCGATATATTGTTGGAATTCGAAAGAAGAATAAATCATTTGCTTTTCTCAGAAGAAAACGTCTTCTAAAGTCTAAAGATTTTGCAAACCACTAACCTTTGAAAATTTGAAACCACTGAATTTGAAACCACTAGACTTTGCAAATTTGAAAACCACAGAGATCTTAAAATCACTAAAAATTAGAAGACCACTGAAATCTTAAAATCACTGAGAATTTGAAACTACTAAGATCTTAAAACCACTGAAGTTGAAAACCACTAGTGTAATATAATCACTAACCCCTAGTAGTTTGAAAACACTAATAATATCTTATCGGATAATGCTTCATACGAAATAATCACTAATGCATCACTCTCTTCCGATACATTAATCTCTTCCGTTGTCTACATCATAAGTTTTGTTTTAAATTTCAATAAAGAACGATCAGAAGTATTTTTATCTTACTCACAGATCTCAAACTTTAAATGTGCCTCTATATTGAATGTTCTGAGATCCGAAGGTATATAAGTTCTCCCACTCTTATGAATTCATATTTTGAAGGATCTTCTCAGTTCTCTCTTTGACTAAAACCCTAATATTCTTCATCCACAAATCTCACAAATCCCATCATCGTCAGTTCTGGACCACTACTTTAGTTACATCCGAATCAAATGGTAAATCAATTTCTACCACCATTGAATGTAATCATATTCTCATCATAGTAAAGAATTTTCGTCTGCATATTCACTTCGATGATGCTGATGGAAAGAACTCATTCACTTCAGATGATGTAGCAACGACCTTTTAGTCAATAGGATACCAGTGTCCTCTCCCTTCAACAACTTATTTGAAGGGTAGATGTCCTATAATAACAAATATGTCCTACATTTGCTTTTACATTGTTTGTCCAATAAGACAGGGGGTTGGGATCAAATTCCATCGGACCTAGCCTCGGCTATCAATGGGTTGATTACCAATCAACCTTAACTTCTCAACATTTATTTTTAATAGTTTAGTTTATAACATTTCATCCTCTAAGTCGTTTTGTATGTATCCCAGATTTCTACAACATATTTTTAAGAATGAGTTGAGTTCATCTCTCTCATGTACTGGGAATACATACCCTATTCCCTTGGTTACTGCCAAGGTTTTTGTTCAGCTTTAGAAGAAAAGTGCCAGGTTATTTGTGGTTTTCACTCCTCTTCTTGCTTCCATGGAGCTCATGCTTTGGAAGGTGACATCTCTGCAAACCCAACAGATGCTGATCCCCCACCTTCATCAACAACAACGCATCATTCCACAACAGCTACCTGCAAACACAAACGAATATCTCTACATCTCTCTACAGATGTTCAGGCTCCTTCTTTCGCTCCCTTAAAGAAAAAGTCTAAAAGACTGAACAAAGCCAAAACTTTTCCTAAGGTGTCAGCCACTCCTGTTGATAACCCACTGAATCTCCCTCTGGATCAAGTGAAATCTCCATACCCGCTTAAAAGCCCTTAACACATGTCACAACACGTGACTAATAATATCCAAAAGGACTTCCACATGGACGAGGTTTGTTTTATTGAAGAACCTCCCATTGAAAAAGGACTGTCTCGCAACTCCATAGGAGCTACTTACCCATCAATGCTCCCCACTCATACAACTACCTAGCCTCAAGAGGCCTCTACTATTGTTCAGAATGACTCACTCTCTCCCACTTCCCCAACTTTATTGAGAGTGGTGACTGAACTTCAGCACAGGTTTCCTGAACCACATCCTACACAGTCATAGGTTGACCTTACAAGTAATGAAAGGGTCAATATAGAAGAGGCTGCTACTAATGTTGAACCTCTTCAAATTCAAAAGGACATTAGTACAGGCAATAGGACATCTTCTGTACCAACCCATATTAGGGATGACTTCTTTGAAGTCCTTCTTAATGAAGGGAATCTAGGGTGCGAAGAAACCACATCTAGTGATGGACGTGCATAAGCTAGGCTTAGGACTCCATCACCCAATGATTCCGCTCAAGTAGAGGAGGGCCCTTCTAAACATGAATAGACAACTATCATACACACACTTGAATCCAGGGTACCGTCTCTTGAATCAGAAGTAGCTACTATAAGGTTGCATGTTTAGGAAACGGATGCCACCATCCTTGATTTGCGGCGTCGCCATGCCATTGTGTGCACTCCCTTTGAACCAGATCCCAGTCAGCTACACTTAGTTTCTCCTACTTCTGATGCTCACAAAAAAGGGGGAGAAAGTGATCAATACGGGGTCAGGTAGTCCATTCAGAAGTGAGAGGGAGCAGTTTGAAGAACCGACACCATTCACAACTCAGTTGGATATTGAATGGGATTGGTTATTTGGGACCTATTTTCACCCATCTTGCTCCTCTTCTAATAAAGATGCTAACATCTCCATAGAATTTTCTCAACAAAAACCTCTCAAATTACCATGGAGAATGAGTCCCCTCTTGGGATTACTGCCAAGGTAACCTTGGAAGATCCTATACAAGAAACAACTTCTTCTTCAAAGGAACCTGAGTCCCCTCTTGGGACTATGGCTGCTAAATACCTCTCCTCCATCCTAGAAGTCTCTCAAGATACTAATAAGGAGCCTTCTGTGGTGATTGGTCAATTGGAGATGGCGGTGAATGCTAAAGTTAACTCTGAAGCTGAAACTGTCTTCAAAAGCCCAATTATACTTGAAGTCACTTCTTCAAACAAGAAATTGGCCAATGAACCAATTGGTGAGGATACAAGGTCCATCTCCTATGGGAAAAACTTACAAGATAAAGGAAAGAGGAAACTAACCCCAAGGGAAGAAGCTGCTTAGGAGGAAAGGAGATCACCAAAAATAAAGGAACGACGAGATACCTCCATGGATGGAGATGAGGTACTCACCTGGTCGGTATCTAAAATGATGACTAACCTAGAAAAGGTCAGCGGCTTGAAGAGGCTGCTGCTGCTTCATCCAAAGCTGTGGCAGCATCCACCAAGAAACAGAAGAATGATGCCTATAGTGAAAGTTTGAAGAAGTTCCTTCTGAACTATAATTTATGTAAACAACATCTTCGTCCAATGAAGAAATCCACCATGGATTTACGTATAAGAGAAATCGGAAAGAAAATAGCCAGGGGAGAGTTACATTTAGTGGAATAGATCCAGGCTCAATGGGAAGGACTTAACCTTGGGATTCAAGGTGGAAAAATTATGTTTGATACACCCCTTTTGTCACACCCCGAGCCGGCGGGCAGGATCGACTTTCCCGTCGGGCGGAAGGTTCCCGGGGCGCGATATCGTTGTGATAATCATAGTGATCGGATTATCTACATGGCACATGAGATATAATGAGAAATGCTAACATGACAATGATATAGAATTACAAAGTTAAATTATATAGTACATGTTCATAATTTAACTAAGTAAATCTACCCAAAAAGAATCATTTTGTTTCTATCTTGTATCTGCACAAGATTTGCAATAGATGATTCAAAGTTATGTAATTCAAAATATGCACGACACAAAAATAGTCTAGGTTTTCTAAAAGTCCTCTAGCTTAAGTTCTGATGCTTGGTGACTAAACTTGTTCATCACCTGAGAAAACATGCATTTAAACAAGTCAACACTAGGTTGGTTAGTTCATAAGTTTAGTTAATTAAAAACTTTTAAAGTTATTTACACAACAAATTGCATTACACCAATCTCAGTTATTCTCATCTGGCATTTACCTCATCCAAATGTCCTCTATATAGATACACCTACAGATAGGATATTGTCCGATCAAGTATGCTTTATATAGGTCTTACGTAGGGGACAAGCCTTAGCCGACATCCCACCACACACTTGACAGAACTCCATACCCCCTGTATTGTATCTATAGATATCCATTTCATCACACATTGATTTACTCACAATTAAAATTTCCCAAGTAATAACCCATTAACTCACATTGATCTCATCATAGCATAATAGACTTTAAAGAGTACTATTAGTAATTTACACATCTTATATTACACAAGTCTCAGTTATTCTCATTTGGTATTAAGTCATTCCCATGTCCTCTCTATAGATAAACCTCTAGATAGGATATTGTCCAGTCAAGCATGCTTATATATAGGGCTTACGTATTGGACAAGCCCCAACTGACATCCCACTACACATTGACAGAACTCCATACCACATGTATTGCATTTATAGATACCCATTTCCAAAGTCATTTACAATTCTCCACAGTTATAAATGGTGGACTACCACAGATATTTATGGTGGTATACTCTTTGACTTACTATTACTCACATCTGATTAGGCAGCTAGAGTAAGTCTGACACGTAGTCATATCCCAATAGGTGATCAGTATTGAATTGACCACATTGCAACCACCACAAAGGCAAACCACAATCTTGTCACACCCCGAGCCGGCAGGAACAGATCGACTTTCCCGTCGAGCGGAAGGTTCCCGGGGCGCGATATCGTTGTGATAATCGGAATGATCAGATTGTTTACATAGAACATGATAAATAAATGAGAAATGCTAACATGACATGAAATAGAATTACAAAGTTAAATTACATTGTTTCTCATAATTTAACTAAGTAAATCTGGTCAAAAGAATCAATGAGTTTATATCTTGTATCTGTACAAGATATACAAAAGATGATTCACTGTTTTGCCATCCCAAAAGTATGCAACAGAAAATGTAGCTAGGCCTTCTAAAAGTCCACTAGCTATGTCCCTGTAATCCTGGTGACTAAACCTAATCGTCACCTGAGAGAACATGCATTTAAACAAAGTCAACACTAGGTTGGTTAGTTCATAAGTATGATAAATGAAATCCTTGATTTGTTAACATGCACAATCAGAATGTAGTTCTTGTTACTTGTATGTGGTTTGATTCACCCGTTCACCCAATGGCTTCTCAATAGTTATATTCACAAGTAATATATCATCCTAGTAGTTATGCTTATATATAGGGCATATGTAAGGGAACCAAGCCCTAGCCAACATCCCACCACATAACTACTAGAACTCCACACTACTTCCAATACAACTATCGATATCCATCTCCATATCACATGTTCATCTCATTAGTTGACCACCTGTTATATCATGTATAGAATAATATAATAATAGGGTTTAGTTATCAAACCGAAGTATAGATAACCCTTATATGTATTAAGGATATTAGATTTACTTAATCTACTCCTTGTATTATTCTATTACTTATGGGGTTAGCTGTTGATCACTTTTAAATATTAAAAGTGTTTGTTAACGACTTGTTATTTGTTCTCAACTTGTAACGCATAGAGCCTAAAAGGAATCCATTGTAGTCCTCACCTAATCAGATTACAATGCATCCGATTTACCTCTACCATGTTGTGTGTTATCATTGTTGTTAGCAAGGTTAAATAAGAACTTGTTTTATTACTTTATGTTAACTGCTGTGTGAATGATGTTGTTATCATGAAGTTACATTATCGTGATTATCATTCTAGCTGTTCCATATAGTCACCATGTTGTCATTAAGCCGTGGTAAGAACTAGTCTTACTACCCTTAATCGACTCAGGTGGTGGATGATGATTGTTCAATATAGTCACCATGTTGCCATTAAGCCATAGTAAGAACTACTCTTACTTCCCTTAATTGACTCAGGTGGTGGATCATGATTGTTCCATATAGTCACCATGTTGCCATTAAGCCGTAGTAAGAACTAGT
Organism: Mikania micrantha; assembly: GCA_009363875.1. Taxonomy (NCBI): domain Eukaryota; kingdom Viridiplantae; phylum Streptophyta; class Magnoliopsida; order Asterales; family Asteraceae; genus Mikania; species Mikania micrantha. Next base: position 54,430,326 of record CM018697.1, read on the forward strand.
CTTACTACCCTTAATCGACTCAGGTGGTGGATGATAATTGTTCCATATAGTCACCATGTTGCCATTAAGCCGTAGTAAGAACTAGTCTTACTACCCTTAATCGACTCAGGTGCTGGATGATAATTGTTCCATATAGTCACCATGTAGCCATTAAGCCGTAGTAAGAACTAGTCTTACTACCCTTAATCGACTCAGGTGGTGGATGATAGTTGTTCTATGTTAATTTGTAATATGTATCGAGTTGTAAACTAAGTGTTATAAGATCTCGTCTTATGACACTTACTTAACTCTTGTGTTGAATGTTATTATGATGATATATTATCTTCCTAACATTCTTGTGTTTTGTTGTTGTTGCCTTTATGTTATCCTGTGATTATCCCAATGTTTGTTCGTGTAAGAATAACTAACTGTTATAAGATAAAATCTTACAACTATGTTATTCTATTGTGTTGATGAGTATGAAGTTATATTATCATATTCATCTGAGTTATCCCTGCCATATCAAGATCATACAAGCATGCATACAATGATAAATGATAATAAAGCAAGCAATATTATCTAATCATAGTATAAACAATATGTTAAACATAAAACTTTTCAATAATTAAAAGTTAAGCATGTTTCTCAGCCCCGAGAGTATAAAATCATTTAATGATTAGAAAAGGGGCGTATGAACTCACCTTGTAGTGGTTGTGGTTGACTTAGCCTAAACTAGAATGCACGCGCTCTTGTTTGTACTTGTAGTAGTTTTCACAATCCTGTATTCATTTGACGTTGTATGTAACCTATAAGTATTGATTGAAATTGATTTGTGTGTGTGTATGTGTTAGCCCTAAAGTTGGCTAACATTTGTGAGTCTCGGTCATGATTCGCCCCTTGTTTGTTGCTCGTAGGTTCCCTATCATTTGCTTTCATTAATTTGAATTTATTATGTGATCGAAATTTGTGAGTTATGACTTGAACTTCATCATCTTTGTTCGCCTTTACATACTCATGAAAATACTAAACCTTGCATTAGTAAGAGTTTTGTAATTAATCCAAATAATGAACTTAGATCTATAGTTAACCTTACTTGTTGCTCTTGTCATTTTGAAGCTATTGTTACACCATTGTTAAATATTTATGTCCCCGTTAGTAATAAAATTCCATGTATTTCTATTCTTTCATTTTTGTTCAAAATGTGTTTACATTATTTATGGGGGCCCAAATCCCATCACATTGGCCGAACCAATTAAAATTGGGGCTCGTAGATGGGCTGAGTTAGAGGGAATGCTACTGGGCCTAATGTGGGCCGAACTTTCCACATGGATTGAATAAATGGGCCGAAACAGCGTGTTGCACCAGATGCACTAGGCTTTGGGCCGATAACCCCCCATGGGTCGGTTGGAAATGTTTAAATCTAATGAGGCGTTGGGCCAACTAGACAGATCAGTGATATTGGGCTTTATCAATAAACGTTGCATTCTAGTGAGTAGTTAACCAGCGAACCTATTGTCCTTTCCACAGGTTCGCCATGCCACAAGGTTCGGCATCATGGGTTTCGTGACTTCTCAGATTCGTTAGGGGAAGGTTTGGCCTTATTGGTTCGGTGATGATAATGAAGGTTCGGCCCTTACACAGATCGATACATGTTCGTCTAGGGTTCGCCGTGCATGATGGAAGGTTCGTGGTGATGGTTGGTTCCTGGTTCGGCCAACCTGGGTTCGGGAGTGAAAGGTTCGCCTCCCTGAATCCTCCAACGAACCGGAACCTGTAAACATCATCATCTCCATCGAACATCAGTATTCTAAGGTGGTTCACACATCGTAGGTGTTCCAGAAAGGGTTTTAGAGGGTGTTGTTCGAAATATATGGTGGTTAACCGGTAGAATGTGTGTGTCGACTAAAGGGTTTAGAAAACCCTATTTTTCCTAACTTTCTTTTGCTCATACCTCAGATTCGGTTGACCAAACGCATAGATCTGTTGTACTTCCTTGTAGAGGACTTCAAGGGATTCATGTAGGTCCAAGAATCACCCAAATTCGTTAAGAAATGATCAAGATATGGAGTTTTGAAGGTTGAAAATGGTGGGGGAAGACGAAATCCGGAAGTTTGGAGTTAGAGAGAGAGAGGAAATGTGACAAATGAAGTGAAAGGCTTCATTTAGCCTTTAAATACCCCGAGGGTGTTCAGGTTCGTTTCGGTTGCTCGGTTTTTGTCTTCGTTGCATTTCCGGAACGTAACGTGTGATTTACACATTTTGAATAAAAGAGTTCTTTTTAATTTATTTTTCATGAGTTTCAAAATTGTAAAAAAATATAAAATATTATATTTTCTTAATTTATTTTCGTTCGCGACGTATTTCGTTTCCGTTTCGTCAGATCGCGTCGCCTTCGCGCTTATTCGTTCGAATCGTCACCCGAACGGATACGACGATGGTTTTGCTTTCCGATTTTTGTTTTCTACTTTGTCACAACCCGAGCCGGCGGGCTGGATCGACTTTCCCGTCGGGCGGAAGGTTCCCGGGGCATGATATCGGGAGTGATAATCGAATGATCATATTGTTTACATAGCACATGATAATAAATGAGAAATGCTAACACATCAATGATATAGAATTACAAGATTAAATTACAATGTATCTTTCATAATTTAACCAAGTAAATCTATCAAAAGAATCAATGCAACTATATCTTGTATCTGTATAAGATATACAAAAGATGATTCACTGTTTTTGTCATCAAAAGCATGCAACACAAAATGAAGCTAGGTCTTCTAAAAGTCCACTAGCTTAGTCCGTGCATCTAAGTAGCTACACCTGTTCATCACCTGAGAAAACATGCATTTAAACAAAGTCAACACTAGGTTGGTGAGTTCATAAGTATGTTAATTGAAAACCTTGATTCATTCACATGCACAATCACAATGTTAATCATGTTAGTTGTATGTTGTTTGATTCACCTGTTCTCCTAATGGCTTCTCAATAGTTATATTCACAAGTAATATATCGTCCTAGTAGTGATGCTTATATATAGGGCATATGTAACGGAACTAAGCCCTAGCCAACATCCCACCACATCCCTACTAGAACTCCACACTACTTGCAATACAACTATTGATTTCCATTCCCATTCCGCATGTTCATCTCATTATTGATCACATGTGATATCATGTATAGAATAATAGAATGATAGAATTGTAGTTATCAAACCGAAGTATTGACAACCATTATATGTATTATGGATACTAGATTTACTTAATATGTTCCTTGTATTATTCTATTACTTGTGGGGTTAACTGTTGATTCACTTTTAAATATTAAAAGTGTTAATTAACCATTTGTCATTTGTTCTCAATGCGAAGTGCATAGAGCCTAAAAGGAATCCATTGCAATCCTCACGTAATCAGATTTCAATGCATCCGATTTACCTTTACCACTTTGTAATCCCATTGCCCTCATCAAAACTGTTACTAATAATATGACACAAGAGAAAATAAATTCCTCAGTCTACTAGTCCATAGGTAACAATGGATTGTGTACATCGATGTTAATGTTTGTTCTCATTGTGGGATGTTCTCATGTGATTAACAAGGTTGAATAAGAACTTGTCTTATTACATTATGTTAATCATTGTGTGAATGATGTTGTTATCATGAATTTACGTTATCATTATTATCATTCCATGTAAACCATATGTTCACCATATAATCCTTAAGCCGTAGTAAGCACTAGTCTTGCTACCCTTAAGTGACGCAGGTGGTGGATAATCAATGCTCCATGTTATCACATAACATGTTTTAAGTTGTAAACTAAGCGTTATAAGTACTTGACTTATCACACTTAGTTAATTTTAATGTTGAATGGTATTAAGAAGATGCATTATCTTCTAACCATTCGTGTGTCTTGTAATGTCATCATGTTTCTCTGTAATTGTTCTCAATGTTTGTTTATGTATGAATTTTCTCAACGTTTGCTCATGTAGGAATAACTAAGTGTTGTAAAATCAAATCATACAACTATGTTATTCTAATGTGTTGATAAATTAGGAAGATATATTATCCCGTTCATCTGATTATCCCCGTCATATCATGATCATACAAGCATGCATACAATGATAAGCGATAATAAACAATTTAATATTATCTAAAATCAAAGTAATAGCAATATGTTAAGCAAAACTATTAAATAAATAAAAGTAAAGCAAGTTTCTCAGCCCCGTGAGTTTAAAATCAGTTAAGATTAAAGAAAAGGGGCGTATGAACTCACCTTATGTGTGAAGTGCTTGACTTAGCTTAAATGAAGAATGCATGCGCTCTTGATTGAACTTGATTTTGTTTTCACGTTCCTGTATTCATTTCACAATGTATTTAACTTATGAGTATAAGTTGTAAATATTTGTGTGCGCATGTATGTGTTAACCTTAGAGTTGGTTAACACTCACGTGTCTCGGTCATGGTTATTCATTCGGCCCCGGTGTACTTGATATTAGCATTTGAATTACCTACTTATTGATTCGTGATTTGACTTAATTTAGCATCCTGTAAATAAAGTCCTGCGTGTAAACTTAGGTTTTTAGGTGAAAGATTAGTACCCTTCACCTCATGTGACCTAATGTTGTATCGTCCTTATTCCCGTTTGTTAATTTATTCGGAAAGTCTAGTTTATAAACTTTTATAAGATCACACCCCACGTTTATTGTGTATGTTATGAACCGTTTACTTGTCTCTATTTATGAGTTTGTATGTTTCCTAGATGGGCCGAATGATGGTGGTCTTGGGCCGGATTTCCCATGGGTCAAATGAACAAGATTGGACCGATCAACATCAATTGGGCCGAGTGTGTGTGTGGGTGGGCCTTTGTATTAAAATTGGGCAGAGACAACAATGCTACGGGCCGAAAGAGGTGCTATTGGGCCTGTGGTGTGGAGTGGGCGGAAACAAAATCTGGGAACAATTGATTCTTCTGGGCCAATTGGAGTAATGGCCAAGGGTTAGTGTTGGGCCGAAGAAGTCGAGATGGCACACACAGCTTACTCCCTCCGGTGTGATGTGTAGCCGCACATACCAGCAAACCTTGACCAGGGTTCGGGTCTCCCAAATGTTCGGCCAAGATGGGTGATCATGGGGGTTCGCTGGTTCTCTCAGGTTCGACCTATTAGAGTTCCTAGGTTCGGCCCTATAAGTTTGGTGATGGTTCGGCTGTTAAACATGGGTTCGTGAACATAGCAGCTAATAGGTTCGTCGGGGTGGTGGAAGGTTCCTTGAGCCAGGGTTCGGTTGGTGACAAAGGTTCGCCTGCATGGAGAAGCCATTAGGTTCGTGGCTTTCCAATGTTGCCAAGAAGGTTCGCTCTGGTATTTATGCATGGTTCGTCTGGATGAAACCTCACAGGTTCGCAGCCACAAGGGTTCGACCATGGCTTAGTTTCTCGCATAGAAGGTTTGTGGCAAGGATGTGGGTTCGGAGAAGGCATGAGGGTTCGCTGCTGATGGCTTCTACACATAGGTTCGCCAGCGGGGAGTGGGGTTCGTGGCTCAAAAACCAGCTGATAGGTTCTGCTACCACAAGCAGTTCACGAACCTGTGTGTATTCATCTTCCTCATCAGCTCAAACTTTCGGCTGGTTGTTCCCATGAGTTCGTAGTGTCAAGTTCAGCTTCCAGACTTGAAATATGGGTGGGTATACACGGTTTTTACACTGATTGCTTGTGTGGGACGAAAAGACATAAAAAAAACCCTAGTTTTCGTTATTTCCTGTCGTTCCTACCTCGATTTTCAGTGACTAAAACTCCTGATCTTCAGTACTTCCTTGTAGAGGAGGTCGAGAGCTACGCGTGGTTCCAAAAACGTCCAAATCCGTCCACAAACGAGTGAGATATCACGATTAGAAGAGGTATTATTCTAGAGAGAGAGAGGGGGTGCGGGAATATGAGGTTAGAGAGAGAAAGAGCTGGTTGAAAATGAGGAAAACACCCTCATTTGGTGTTTATATACCTCGGGGGTATTCGGGTTCGTTTCGGTTGCTCGGTTCGCATCTTCACTTCAAATACGAACGCCGGATTCCCCCTAACATACTGAAATAAGCTTATATATAGGGTAAGCTCTCACCGACCCACCACTTACCTCAGCACGTCAACGTTAATCCGCCGTTTGTATTTGGAGCTAAGATTCCAACACTTGATTGGTTTTGATTGTTTCATGATTGCCTCTTGTACTATGGATATGAGTATGACTGTGTAAACCACGGTTCTTAATTTACTTTAAATCAAAATCTTAGGTTTCTGTGTATGTGTCCTAGGTTGATTTAACCTAGGTTCCCAATACTTACAGTATTGAGTATAATGATCTCATGTGAGAACTTCAACTAAAGAATACTGCTACACAGATTCTAAGTTATAAAGTTCCTATGATAATGAACACCTGATAATGATAACATGACGAGGATTTCAATTCAAGATTCTAAATTAATAGATCTTGACCTTTGAATTCCTATGATAAAAATGAGCAAATTTGGTGAGTCGATCAACGATCACCCAAATCGAATCGAAACCTCGCGGAGTTCTCGGCAACTTAGTTATGAAATCCATGGAAATTTGTTCCCATTTCCATTGAGGAATTTCAGGTTGCTGCAGAAGTCCCGAAGGCTTTTGGTGTTCTGCTTTGACTTTTGGACATGTAAGACATTTTCCCACATACAGTGCTATGTCTTTCTTCATTCTCGGCCACCAGTAAGATGTCCTCAAGTCTTGATACATCTTATCTGCTCCAGGATGAACTGAGTATCGCGACTTATGAGCCTCATCACAAATGAGTGTGCGCAATTCTTCAGACTTTGGAATCCAGATGCGGCCGTTGAGATATAGCACCCCGTCAGATCGAGGTTCTAGTTTCTTCTCAAACCCGCAATCTAAGTCTGTTTTCAGCTGATTGTCTGTCACCACTTGTTGCTGTGCAATACGAATCAAGTCTTTCAAGTTTGGCTGTGTGTTGATCTCCATGGCTCTGACACGAATTGGCTTGACTGGTTCCTTACGACCAAGAGCATCCGCCACCACATTGGCTTTACCCGGATGGTAACGAATCTCACAGACGTAATCAGTTAGAAGCTCAACCCAACGTCGTTGTCTCATGTTGAGTTCTTTCTGATTGAGAATGTGTTGCAGGCTCTTGTGGTCTGTATAGATGACACATTTAGTACCATAAAGGTAGTGCCTCCAAATCTTCAATGCAAAGACCACAGCCCCTAACTCAAGGTCATGAGTAGTGTAATTCTTCTCGTGAACCTTAAGTTGTCTTGAAGCATACGCAATGACCTTGTCCCGTTGCATAAGTACACAACCGAGACCAAGGTTTGAAGCATCACAGTAGACAATGAAATCATCACTGCCTTCTGGAAGGCTAAGGATAGGGGAGTTGCAAAACTTTTGTTTAAGAAGTTGAAATGCATCCTCTTGTTTCTGTCCCCATATAAACGCTTGACTTTTCTGAGTCAAAGTAGTAAGTGGCAAAGCAATCTTAGAGAAATTCGCAATGAATCTCCTGTAATAGCTTGCTAGACCCAGAAATGAACGAATCTCTGTTGGAGTAGATGGAGTAGTCCAGTTCTTAATTGCCTCAGTCTTTGCTGGATCTACATGTATTCCATCCCTGTTTATGACATGTCCTAAGAAGTGAACCTCCTTTAGCCAAAATTCACACTTGGAGAATTTAGCATAAAGTTGTTCAGCTCTTAGTAACTCTATGACTTTCCTCAAATGATCCTCATGCTCTTGTTTTGTCTTTGAGTAGATCAGTATATCGTCAATGAAAACAATTACAAACTGATCCAAGTATGGCCTGCAGACTCGGTTCATCAAGTCCATGAACACTGCGGGTGCATTGGTCAGCCCAAATGGCATAACCACAAACTCATAGTGTCCATATCGAGTCCTAAATGCAGTCTTTGGTATATCCTCATCATTTACTCTTAACGGATGATACCCGGATCGTAAATCAATCTTAGAAAAGCAAGTTGCTCCCTGTAATTGATCAAACAGATCATTGATCCTGGGCAGAGGAAATCTGTTCTTGACTGTCAACTTGTTTAATTCACGATAATCGATGCACATACGAAATGAACCGTCTTTCTTCTTGACAAAGAGAACCGGAGCTCCCCATGGAGAGAAACTCGGTCTAATGAAACCTTTGTCTAAAAGTTCTTGAAGCTGACTAGACAGTTCTTGCATCTCAGATGGTGCTAATCGATACGGCGATTTCGCCACTGGGTTTGCTCCAGGGACGAGATCGATCCTAAACTCCACTTGTCGGACTGGTGGTAGTCGAAGCAAGTCTTCTGGAAATACATCCGGATAATCTCTGATGACTGGAACGTCCCCGACTGCTTTCTTTTCATGTTTCTTTTCTACCACGTGAGCCAAGAATGCGTAGTATTTCTTTCTCAAGTACTTCCTTGCCTTGATGTACGACACGATCTTCAATCCGCGGCAGGGTTTCTCACCATAGATTCTCATCGTTTCGCCGGATGGTAAAGGAATTCGAATAAGTTTCTCCGAGCATACGATTTCGGCATTGTTTTTAGACAACCAATCCATTCCTATCACAACTTCGAAGCTTCCGAGTGTCATAGGAATAAGATCGATGAGAAAAGAATGGTCGTTTAATCTTAATTCACAACCATGTATTATAGAATCTACGAGTATGGTATTACCATCAGCTACTTCTACGGTATAGGGGGCAGTAAGTATCGATGGTTGTAGGTTAAGCAAAGAAGCAGTATGGGCAGAGATAAAAGTTTTATCAACACCAGTATCAAATATGATAGAAACGTAATGACCATTAAGGAGAAATGTACCCATGACAACTACTGGCTCCTCGCGTGCTTCGGCAGCTCCGATAACAAAGGCACGAGCAACAACAGTATTGTTGTTGAGTTTTGGACACTGGTTTCTGAAGTGTCCTTCTGCTCCACAATTATAACAGGCCCTTCCACCTGTAGCAGCAGTGGTAGTGGTAGCAGTCGTTGCAGCAGCAAGATGAGCAGCTCGGCATGTAGCTGCAAAGTGTCCCATACGTCCACATTTGAGACACTTTTTGCACGGAGTGTTGGGTAGATGATGGTATTGGCATTTGGTGCAAAGTGGAAATGTGCCAGTATAAGACTTTCTGGCGTTAGCAGGTTGTGGCATAGCAGTAATAGGTGTGGCATTAGTAGGTGTAACTGCAGTCAGGGCTGCAAAGTTCTTGATTGTCTTTTGCTTCTTCTTCTTGGGATGTTGTTGTTCAGGCTTCTTGCCTTCATCAATCTGTGCTCTCTTATACCCTTTTCGGGTGAGCACTCCAGACTTAACGTATTCTTCGGTAAGGCTAGCTCCAAGATGAATCGCTGCCTCCAGAGTAGTGGGGTTATTCCCCATCACAGTTCCCCTGACAACTAGAGGTAAGCCTTCGATGTACTTCTCTATCCTGCGGGATAGAGGAGTAACCAAGTGTGGTACCAGAATGCACAACTCATGGAAACAAGTTGTATACTTGGCGTTTTCACCACTGTCTTGCACCAGATTCCACATCTCTACTTCCAGTTTCTTCAATTCATGACGTGGACAAAATTTTTCCACAAGCAGATTCTTGAAACCGTCCCACGGTAAAGCTAAAGCAACTTCACGTCATCTGGTGTTTTTCTCAGATTTCCACCAGGTGAGTGCGCCTTTGTGAAAAGCGCTTGAAGCCATTTTGACATTCAGATTTTCAGGACATCCTGTAAAGTCAAGAATATCCTCGATGCTCTCCAGTCATTGTAGTAAACCGGTAGCTCCCTCTGTACCAGAGTACTTAGGAGGCTTAGCATCGTTGAACTGCTTGAAAGTGAAGTTAGCAGTTCCAGTAGTTGTAGCATTTGAGTTATGATCTGAATCACTAGTACTTCCTCGAAGATTCTGGGTAATATCAGTGACCATGCCCGGAATGACATCTCTCATGTGTATAGCGATGGCTCGGGCAATCTTGTTGATCTCATCGTCGTTGCCACTTGTCGAACCCCCTCCGTTAGGATCACGTCGGGGAGGCATTCTACGAATAGAAGCCACAAGTGGGTCAGTAACGAGAAAGGATACAATTGAATTTGCATGATAAAATTTAGTAATATATCCATACTACTAGTATTATCATTCAATTGTAATATGAGCATGTATACGTATAAGCAATCAGTTCATTAGCATACTTCTCATGTGAATGTGTATAACGTTCCATGATCTCACTCCACCAAACCTACACACTGACACTTTCCCAATATACCGAAGATAGCTTATATATAGGGCATACGAAAGGGTCAGGCAAACTGCCAGCCCAGACGCCATCCCACCACCGCTTCGATATACCACGATCATGTCCTTGTTAGCATTTGGCAACATGTTTTGTACTGATTTGCAAGTGTGTTCCATTGATTAAGAATCCCATGATCTTTGATCAATTTGAACTATGATAGAATCCATGATTGAACTATGATTATGTTATGTGTGCACCTACTAACAGTTGTTAACATGTAGAACTAAATCATACGTGTGCTCTACACTTTTTCTGTTAACCTATGTTAGTAAGTACTAATGATGTAATCACTTAAAAATTTCACTTAAGGTTTACATTGAAAGAATGTTCACAACTTGATTGATTTACCGTAATGTTTGGTTCATCCAAGTTTGAATTGCACTATGATTTGATTCACCAATGATTGTGTCTCCAATGTTTGTATCCCATGTGTTTGACTAATGTTCAATGTTCCCAGTTGCTCCTGAATCTTCACTTCAAATACGAACGCCGAATTCCCCCTAACATACTGAAATAAGCTTATATATAGGGTAAGCTCTCACCGACCCACCACTTATGTCACACCCCTGCGCCGCGTGCGGAATCCACGGCGCGGTGACGTATGATCAGTTGAATCATGCACAAGTATTGAATAAGAACAACCACAATGGATTACTACATTTCATAATGTTTAGACAGTTGATTTGTTACAGACAATCTATCTATCAAAAGTAAGACAACTACAGACCCAAAATATAGTTTACAAAATATGACTCCAAACAAGACAATTAAACATTTAGGATTTAGTGTGTTTCTAATCCATCCTAGCATGTTTCTTCATCTTGTTCTATCTTAGTATGGTATCCTTAGTTGTCTCTGAGAATGCCTTAAACCTGATTACCTGAAACACGTGAAAAGTAACTGTCAACTACAGACGTAGTTGGTGAGAACAATAGGTTTAAACATTTGTAAACATGAGTTATATGATATAAGACATAGGTAAGTTAAAGCATCATAAGATTCACACGGATGAGCTGCAACCCAAACTAACATCAAGTAAGAAAATGAGTGTAAACAGTCCAATCACTGTTCGCACGACAGCCGATAATATCAAGTCCCAAACCACGTTTGGAGTTAGATAATACGTCAGCAGTTTTGATAACCATATGACACCAGACCTGCAGTTGGCTTTTAAAAGCAAATTTAAAAGCCAACTCCATCCTGGATAAGAAAACCATGACACCAGACCTGCAGTTAGCTTTTAAAACAAATTTAAAAGCTAACTCCATCCTGGATAAGAAACAATGTGTCCGCTTTCCCTTGTTGTGATCACCTAGTACTAACGCTAATGAATGTGATACTTGATGCTTTTTGCAAGTTTGTTTACAACAATGGACACCATGTTTTCTGAATCTTACTTTAACCGGATGTGTTAATGTCTTATTTGAAAACCTAGATTTAACTCCACGAGTTAAATCCTTTGTTTATGTAACATGAAAATGAATCTCTTGATTTGAATACCATGATGTGAACAACTTGACTTGAATACCATGTTTTGCACCACTTGATTTGAATACCATGTTTTGAACCACTTGATTTGAATACCATGTTTTGAACCACTTGATTTGAATACCATGTTTTGAACCAATGAATTTGAGTACCATATTGTGAACCACTTCAGGGTTCGTCTGGGTTAGCTGTTGCAGGAAGGCTCGGCTGCTTCCAGGGTTCGGCAGAAAGGCTCGCCGGAGATCAACAAGGTTCGGCTCCATGCTGCTGGAAACGAGCCTCCCGAACCTGCAACTCCGATCATCTCCCTTACCGGACACGACTGTTTCAGCTTGGTATAGAATTCTCAGGTAATCCAGAACTACATTCGAGCACCCAGATGCCGAAATGAAGCAAATATAACCGGTAAATGGTCGGGTTTCAACAACACATACACAAAACACGAAAACCCTAATTTCAGCATTCTTCTTTCGAGCATACCTCGTTTTTGGCTGGATGGATCTGCGAAAATCTTGTACTTCCGTGTAGAGGATGTCGAGAGCTTCGCGTGGACACCGAGAACACCAAAATCCGTTGAGAAACGAGGAAGATACGCGCGTTTGAAGTTCGGTTTTCTAGATAGAGAGAGGGTTCGCGAGTTTGAGAGAGAAAAGGGGTTGTTGGCTGAATTTAATGAAGAAAATGGTCTTCTTCAAGGCTTTTATAGCCCGTGTGGTATCCGGGTCCGCTTCGGTTGCTCGGTTCGCGTTTCTGGAACGTAACGCGTATTTTACGCGGTTTTAATTAAAAAGAGTTGTTAAACTCATTAAAATGATGAGTTTCAAAATAGTAAAAATATAAAATAATTAATTTAATTATTTTTACTCTTCGTGTGTTGTCGGATCGTTAAACATTCACAATTTACGTGTATACCCGCAATCGCGTACGTTTTCCGATCGTATTAAAATATTTAAAGTCGTTTAATCGTAATTATAAGTTCAACATTCGTATTATTATGGATCGTCACCCATAACTATACTCAGTCTTGCTTACAGATTACGATCTTGGTTGAATTAATTAATTGTCATAGTATTCGTCTCGACACTACGCACTAACACTAACCTGTTACACCGAACGCAGTATATATATAGGGCTCACTCTCGCTGCCCACCACTGTTTCGATATAACAAGTTACTGTTCTTGCTTAGTGAAATCGACTGTAAATAAATAATATATACTTGTTTTCTGATTACTAAGATCCTGTAACACACAAGCACACATTATGAACATACTGAAACACATTGATTGAACTGAAACTGAACAGACACTGTTCTAACACTGTTTACAACTACATGACTATATGCACAAATGTTACAGTCTCCCCTAGTTAAGGGAATTTCGTCCCGAAATTAACTAGCCGAAGATACTGTAAAAAGATGAGGGTACTTAAGCTTCATCTGGTCTTCACGTTCCCAGGTGAACTCAGCACCGCGTTTGCCCTCCCATCGCACTTTCACGATCGGGATACGGCTGCGTTTAAGTTTCTTGACCCCATGATCCATGATCTCAACTGGACGTTCAATGAATTGCATGTTGTTCTGAATCTGAATGTCTTCCAGTGGAATCTGAACATCATGATCCGCCAAGCATTTCTTAAGATTCGATACATGAAAAGTATCGTGAACATTGCTTAGCTCCACTGGAAGTTTGAGTTTGTAGGCTACGGGACCAATCCGTTCCAGGATCTCAAAAGGTCCAACGTACCTTGGTGCAAGTTTCCCTTTCTTCCCGAATCGGACAACGCCTTTCCAGGGAGAAACTTTGAGTAAGACTCGGTCACCAACTTGAAACTCAAGCGGTTTCCGACGACGATCAGCATAACTCTTCTGCCGATCTCGTGCGGCCTTAAGCCGTGACTGAATGATTGTGATCTTGTCTGATGTTTCCTGAATGAGTTCTGGTCCTACGACCTGTGAGTCACCAATCTCGGTCCAACAGACCGGTGATCGGCACTTTCTACCATATAGAGCTTCGAATGGTGCACATTGAATGCTCGTATGATAGCTATTGTTATATGAAAACTCAATGAGTGGTAGATGAGTGTCCCAACTTCCACCGAAGTCAATGACACAAGAACGAAGCATGTCTTCAAGTGTTTGGATAGTCCTTTCGCTTTGGCCGTCGGTTTGAGGATGATACGCCGTGCTAAGATTAACACGCGTTCCCAAAGCCTTTTGCAATGATTGCCAAAAGCGAGAAGTGAAGCGACTATCACGGTCAGATATGATTGATGTTGGAGTACCATGACGTGCAATGATTTCGTTGATGTACAATGTGGATAACTTCTCCATCTTGTAATCCTCTCGGATAGGGAGAAAATGAGCAGATTTGGTGAGTCGATCAACGATCACCCAAATCGAATCGAAACCTCTCGGAGTTCTCGGCAACTTTGTTATGAAATCCATGGAAATTTGCTCCCATTTCCATTGAGGAATTTCAGGTTGCTGTAGAAGTCCCGAAGGCTTTTGATGTTCTGCTCTGACCTTTGAACATGTAAGACATTTTCCCACGTACAGTGCTATGTCTTTCTTCATCCCCGGCCACCAGTAAGATGTCCTCAAGTCTTGATACATCTTGTCGGCTCCAGGATGAACTGAGTATCGCGACTTATGAGCCTCATCACAGATGAGTGTGCGCAATTCTTCAGACTTTGGAATCCAAATGCGGCCGTTGAGATATAACAACCCATCAACTCGAGGTTCTAGTTTCTTCTCAATACCACAATCCAAGTCTGTCTTGAGTTGTTTATCTGTTACTACTTGTTGTTGTGCAATACGAATCAAGTCTTTCAAGTTTGGCTGTGTGTTGATCTCCATGGCTCTTACACGAATTGGTTTGACTGGTTCCTTGCGACTAAGAGCATCCGCCACCACATTGGCTTTACCCGGATGGTAACGAATCTCACAGTCGTAATCAGTTAGAAGCTCAACCCAACGTCGTTGTCTCATGTTGAGTTCTTTCTGATTGAGAATGTGTTGAAGGCTCTTGTGGTCTGTATAGATAACACATTTAGTACCATACAGGTAGTGTCTCCAAATCTTCAATGCAAAGACCACAGCCCCTAACTCAAGGTCATGAGTAGTGTAATTCTTCTCGTGAACCTTAAGTTGTCTTGAAGCATAAGCAATGACCTTGTCCCGCTGCATAAGTACACAACCGAGACCAAGGTTTGAAGCATCACAGTAGACAATGAAATCATCACTGCCTTCTGGAAGACTAAGGATAGGGGAATTGCATAACTTCTGTTTAAGAAGTTGAAATGCATCTTCCTGTTTCTGTCCCCATATAAACGCTTGACTTTTCTGAGTTAATGTGGTAAGTGGCAAGGCTATCTTAGAGAAGTTTGCAATGAATCTTCTGTAATAACCTGCCAGACCCAGAAATGAACGAATCTCTGTTGGAGTAGATGGAGTAGTCCAGTTCTTAATCGCCTCAATCTTGGCTGGATCTACATGAATTCCATCTTTGTTTATGACATGTCCTAAGAAGTGAACCTCCTTTAGCCAAAATTCACACTTTGAGAATTTAGCATAAAGTTGTTCCTTTCTTAGTAGTTCCAAGACTTTCTTCAAATGATCCTCATGTTCTCGTTCTGACTTGGAATAAATCAGTATATCATCAATAAAGACGATAACAAACTGATCCAAGTAAGGCCTGCAGACTCGATTCATCAAGTCCATGAACACTGCGGGGTGCATTGGTCAGCCCAAATGGCATAACCACAAACTCATAGTGTCCATATCGAGTCCTAAATGCCGTCTTTGGTATATCCTCATCATTTACTCTTAACTGATGATACCCAGATCGTAAGTCAATCTTAGAGAAGCAAGTTGCTCCCTGTAATTGATCAAACAGATCATCGATCCTGGGCAGAGGATATCTGTTCTTGATTGTTAACTTGTTCAGCTCACGATAATCTATGCACATGCGAAATGAACCGTCTTTCTTTTTGACAAAGAGAACCGGAGCTCCCCATGGAGAGAAACTCGGTCTTATAAAACCTTTGTCTAAAAGTTCTTGAAGCTGACTAGACAGTTCTTGCATCTCAGACGGTGCTAACCGATACGGTGACTTCGCCACTGGGTTTGCTCCAGGAACGAGATCAATTCTAAACTCCACTTGTCGGACTGGTGGTAGTCCAGGAAAGTCTTCTGGAAATACGTCTGGATAGTCTTTGATAACCGGTACGTCTCCAACTGCTTTCTTGTCAGGTTTCTTTTCCACCACGTGAGCTAAGAATGCACAATATTTCTTCTTCAGATACTTCCTCGCCTTGATGCACGATACCATCTTCAATTCGCGGCAGGGCTTCTCACCGTAGACTATCATCGTTTCGCCGGACGGTAGGGGAATCCGAATGAGTTTCTCCGAGCATACGATTTCAGCACTATTCTTAGATAACCAATCCATTCCTACTACAACTTCGAAGCTTCCGAGAGTCATAGGAATGAGATCGATAGGGAAAAGATGGTCATTTAATCTTAGCTCACAAGCATTAATGATGGAATCTACAACTATAGTCTTACCATTCGCTACTTCTACAGTATAGGGAGCAGTAAGTGTGGATAGTTGCATATTAAGCAAAGAAGCAGTATGAGCAGAGATAAAACTTTTATCAGCACCAGTATCAAATATGATAGGAACATAGTGATCATTGATAAGAAATGTACCCGTGATGACTGCCGGCTCTTCACGTGCTTCAGCAGTTCCAATAATGAAAGCACGAGCAGCAGCAGTATTGTTGTTGAGTTTTGGACACTGATTTCTGAAGTGTCCCTCTGCTCCACAATTATAACAGGTCCTTCCACCTGTAGCAGTAGTGGTAGCAGTTGTTGTAGCGGCAAGATGAGTAGATCGGCATGTAGCCGCCAAGTGTCCCATACGCCCACATTTGAGACACTTTCTGCATGGAATTGTGGGTAGATGATGATATTGGCATTTGGTGCAGAGTGGCAATGGACCAGTATAAGGCTTTCTGACTGTGGAAGATTGTGGCATAGCAGTGAGGGGAGTAGCATGAGTAGGTGCAGCCGCAGTCAACGCTGCAAAGTTCTTGATTGTCTTTTGCTTCTTCTTCTTTTGATGATGCTGTTCAGGCTTCTTGCCTTCTTCAATCTGTGCTCTCTTGAATCCCTTTCGGGTGAGCACTCCAGACTTCACGTATTCTTCAATAAGTGAAGCACCAAGTTGAATTGCTGCTTCCAAAGTAGTGGGGTTGTTCCCCATAACAGTTCCTCTAACAACTAGAGGCAAGCCTTCGATGTATTTCTCTATCCTGCGGGATAGAGGAGTAACCAGATGTGGTACCAAAATGCACAACTCATGAAAACGAGTTGTATACTTGGCATTTTCGCCACTATCCTGCACCAGATTCCACATCTCCACTTCCAGTTTCTTTAGCTCGTGACGTGGACAAAACTTTTCCACCAGTAAGTTCTTGAATCCATTCCATGGTAAGGCTAGAGCAACTTCACGTCCTCTGGTGTTCTTCTCAGAATTCCACCAGGTGAGCGCGCCCTTGTGAAATACACTCGAGGCCATCTTGACCTTTAGATTTTCAGGGCATCCGGTGAAGTCTAGAATGTCTTCGATACTTTCCAGCCATTGCAGTAGGCCGGTAGCTCCTTCGGTACCAGAGTACTTAGGAGGCTTAGCATCGTTGAACTGCTTGAAAGTAAAGTTAGCAGTTCCAGCGTTTGTGGCATTTGAGTTATGTGCAGAATCACCGGTACTTCCCCGAAGATTCTGGGTAATATCAGTGACCATACCCGGGATCACATCCCTCATGTGAACAGCGATAGCTCGAGCAATCCTGTTAATTTCATCATCATTACCGCTTGTCGAACCCCCAGCATTTGGGTCTCGTCGAGGAGGCATTCTACGAATAGAAGCCACAAGCGGGTCAGTAATGAGAATGGATACAATTGAATTTTCATGATAAGGTCAGTAATATATCCATACTACTAGTATTATCATTCAATTGTAATATGATCCAGTACACGTATAAGTTATCAACTTATTTGTATACTTATCATGTGAATATGTACGATGTCTCATGATCTCTCCACCAAACCTACACACTGACACTTTCCCGATATACCGAAAATAGCTTATATATAGGGCTCACTCTCGCTGCCCACCACCGTTTCGGTATACCATGATCATGCCCTTGCTAGCATTTGGCAACACGTTTGTACTGATTTCCATGTGTTTTCCATTGATTAAGAATCCCATGATCTTTGATCAACTTGAACTATGATTGATTCCATGATTGAACTATGATTATGTTATGTGTGCACCTTCTAACAATCGTTAACATGTAGAACTAAATCATACGTGTGCTCTACACTTTCCCGTTAACCTATGTTAGCAAGTACTAATGATGTAATCACTTAAGAGTTTCACTTAAGGTTTACATTGAAGGAATGTTCACAACTTGAGTGATTCACCATAATGTCTGGTTCATCCAAGTTTGAATTCCACTATGATTTGATTCACCAATGATTGTATCCCATGTGTTTGTACCCCATGTGTTTGACCAATGTTCAATGATTCCGGTTGTTCCCGAATCCTCACTTCAAATTCAAGCGCCGAATTTTCCCTGACAAACCAAGATAAGCTTATATATAGGGTAAGCTCTCACCGACCCACCACTTACCTCAGCCCATCAGCGTTAATCCGCCGTTTGCATTTGAAGCTAAGATTCCAACCCTTGATTGATTATGATTATCCCATTATTTCTCTTGTTCCTTGATTCTGTTTATGATTGTGTAAACCATGGTCCTTAATTTACTAGAAACTAAGACCTTAGGTTTATGTATATGTGTCCTAGGTTAGTCAACCTAGTTTCCCAATACTTACAGTACTGAGAATAATGATTTCCTGTGAGAACTTCAAATAAAGAATACTGTTACACAGATTCTAAGTCATAAAGTTCCTATGATAATGAATCCATGATAATGATAACAATGACAAGGATTTCAAATCTAAGTTCTAAATTAATAGACCTCAACCTTTGAACTCCTATAGTGATATGACAAGGATCTCAAATCCAAGTTCTAAGTTAATAGATCTTGATCTTTGAATCCTATAATGAATATGACAAGGATCTCAACTCCAAGTTCTAAATTAATAGATCTTGACCTTTGAATCCTATAATGAATATGACAAGGATCTCAAATCCAAGTTCTAAATTAATAGATCTTGACCTTTGAATCCTATAATGAATATGACAAGGATCTCAAATCCAAGTTCTAAATTAATAGATCTTGACCTTTGAATCCTATAATGAATATGACAAGAAATTCATATCAAAGATACTGATAATACAGATCTTTGCCTCTGAATTTCTATAATGATCTCTGTGTGAGAATTTCAGATCAAGGATACTAAAAATATAGATCCTTGCCTCTGAAATCCTTAAATGCATATGTGTGAGAATTTAATCCGGTTTCTAAAATTATAGAATTCCGGTTCAAATTCTTTGACTCGATGTCTAATCTTAGAAAAATGTCCCTAAGATCTTTCAAGCTTAATGTAGACTTAATGCTTACTTAAGTTACTTAGATCCTAAGTATCCTCAAGCCTATAGCACTTAGTCCTATTGGGTAGCTTAGGTTACAGTCTAGGTCATTAAACATTGGGTTTTTCCTAGTTCTCTACAACCTTGGCTCTGATACCAACCTGTCACACCCCTGCTCCGCGTGCGGAATCCACGGCGCGGTGACGTATGATCAGTTGAATCATGCACAAGTATTGAATAAGAACAACCACAATGGATTACTACATTTCATAATGTTTAGACAGTTGATTTGTTACAGACAATCTATCTACCAAAAGTAAGACAACTACAGACCCAAAATATAGTTTACAAAATAAGACTCCAAACAAGACAATTAAACATTTAGGATTTAGTGTTTTTCTAATCCATCCTAGCATGTTTCTTCATCTTGTTCTATCTTAGTATGGTATCCTTAGTTGTCTCTGAGAATGCCTTAAACCTGATTACCTGAAACACGTGAAAAGTAACTGTCAACTACAGACGTAGTTGGTGAGAACAATAGGTTTAAACATTTGTAAACATGAGTTATATGATATAAGACATAGGTAAGTTAAAGCATCATAAGATTCACACGGATGAGCTGCAACCCAAACTAACATCAAGTAAGAAAATGAGTGTAAACAGTCCAATCACTGTTCGCACGACAGCCGATAATATCAAGTCCCAAACCACGTTTGGAGTTAGATAATACGTCAGCAGTTTTGATAACCATATGACACCAGACCTGCAGTTGGCTTTTAAAAGCAAATTTAAAAGCCAACTCCATCCTGGATAAGAAAACCATGACACCAGACCTGCAGTTAGCTTTTAAAACAAATTTAAAAGCTAACTCCATCCTGGATAAGAAACAATGTGTCCGCTTTCCCTTGTTGTGATCACCCAGTACTAACGCTAATGAATGTGATACTTGATGCTTTTTGCAAGTTTGTTTACAACAATGGACACCATGTATTCTGAATCTTACTTTAACCGGATGTGTTAATGTCTTATTTGAAAACCTAGATTTAACTCCACGAGTTAAATCCTTTGTTTATGTAACATGAAAATGAATCTCTTGATTTGAATACCATGATGTGAACAACTTGACTTGAATACCATGTTTTGCACCACTTGATTTGAATACCATGTTTTGAACCACTTGATTTGAATACCATGTTTTGAACCACTTGATTTGAATACCATGTTTTGAACCAATGAATTTGAGTACCATATTGTGAACCACTTCAGGGTTCGTCTGGGTTAGCTGTTGCAGGAAGGCTCGGCTGCTTCCAGGGTTCGGCAGAAAGGCTCGCCGGAGATCAACAAGGTTCGGCTCCATGCTGTTGGAAACGAGCCTCCCGAACCTGCAACTCCGATCATCTCCCTTACCGGACACGACTGTTTCAGCTTGGTATAGAATTCTCAGGTAATCCAGAACTACATTCGAGCACCCAGATGCCGAAATGAAGCAAATATAACCGGTAAATGGTCGGGTTTCAACAACACATACACAAAACACGAAAACCCTAATTTCAGCATTCTTCTTTCGAGCATACCTCGTTTTTGGCTGGATGGATCTGCGAAAATCTTGTACTTCCGTGTAGAGGATGTCGAGAGCTTCGCGTGGACACCGAGAACACCAAAATCCGTTGAGAAACGAGGAAGATACGCGCGTTTGAAGTTCGGTTTTCTAGATAGAGAGAGGGTTCGCGAGTTTGAGAGAGAAAAGGGGTTGTTGGCTGAATTTAATGAAGAAAATGGTCTTCTTCAAGGCTTTTATAGCCCGTGTGGTATCCGGGTCCGCTTCGGTTGCTCGGTTCGCGTTTCTGGAACGTAACGCGTATTTTACGCGGTTTTAATTAAAAAGAGTTGTTAAACTCATTAAAATGATGAGTTTCAAAATTGTAAAAATATAAAATAATTAATTTAATTATTTTTACTCTTCGTGTGTTGTCGGATCGTTAAACATTCACAATTTACGTGTATACCCGCAATCGCGTACGTTTTCCGATCGTATTAAAATATTTAAAGTCGTTTAATCGTAATTATAAGTTCAACATTCGTATTATTATGGATCGTCACCCATAACTATACTCAGTCTCGCTTACAGATTACGATCTTGGTTGAATTAATTAATTGTCATAGTATTCGTCTCGACACTACGCACTAACACTAACCTGTTACACCGAACGCAGTATATATATAGGGCTCACTCTCGCTGCCCACCACTGTTTCGATATAACAAGTTACTGTTCTTGCTTAGTGAAATCGACTGTAAATAAATAATATATACTTGTTTTCTGATTACTAAGATCCTGTAACACACAAGCACACATTATGAACATACTGAAACACATTGATTGAACTGAAACTGAACAGACACTGTTCTAACACTGTTTACAACTACATGACTATATGCACAAATGTTACAACTTACCTCAGCACGTCAGCGTTAATCCGCCGTTTGTATTTGGAGCTAAGATTCCAACTCTTGATTGGTTATGATTGTTTCATGATTGCCTCTTGTACTATGGATATGATTATGACTGTGTAAACCATGGTTCTTAATTTACTTGAAATTAAAACCTTAGGTATCTGTGTATGTGTCCTAGGTTGATTTAACCTAGGTTCCCAATACTTACAGTATTGAGTATAATGATCTCCTGTGAGAACTTCAACTAAAGAATACTACTACACGGATTCTAAGTTATAAAGTTCCTATGATAATGAACACCTGATAATGATAACATGACGAGGATTTCAATTCAAGATTCTAAATTAATAGATCTTGACCTTTGAATTCCCATGATAAACATGACAAGGATTCCAAATCAAGATTCTAAATTAATAGATCTTGACCTTTGAATTCGTATGATATGACAAGGATTTCAAATCAAGATTCTAAATTAATAGATCTTGACCTTTGAATTCCTATAATGAACATGATAAGGTTTTAGATCAAAGATACAGATCTTTGCCTCTAAATCCTATGATAAACTCTGATGGAGAATTCCAGATCAAGGATACTAAGAATACAGATCCTTGCCCCTGGAATTCTTTAATGATCTCTGTGTGAGAATTTCAGATCAAGGATACTAAGAATACAGATCCTTGCCTCTGAAATCCTTAAATGCATATGTGTGAGAATTTAATTCAGTTTCTAAAATTATAGAATTCCGATTCAAATTCCTTGACTCGATATCTAATCTTAGTAAAATGTCCCTAAGATCTTTCAAGCTTATTGTAGGCTTAATGCTCACTTAAGTTACTTAGATCCTAAGTATCCTCAAGCCTATAACACTTAGTCCTATTGGGTAGCTTAGGTTATAGTCTAGGTCATTAAACATTGGGTTTTTCCTAGTTCTCTACAACCTTGGCTCTGATACCAACCTGTCACACCCCTGCGCTGCGTGCGGAATCCACGGCGCGGTGACGTATGAACAGTTGAATCATGCACAAGTATTGAATAAGAACAACCACAATGGATTACTATGTTTCAAAATATTTAGACGGTTGTTTAGTTACAGACAACCTATCTACCAAAAGAAAGACAACTACAGACCCAAAATATAGTTACAAAATAAGACTTCAAACAAGACAATTAAACAATTAGGATTTAGTGTGTTTCTAATCCATCCTAGCATGTTTCTTCATCTTGTTCTATCTTAGAATGGTCTCCTTAGTTGTCCCTGAGAAAGTCTTAAACCTGATTACCTGAAACACGTGAAAAGTAATTGTCAACTACAGACGTAGTTGGTGAGAACAATAGGTTTAACATTTGTATACATGAATATATGACATAAGGCATAGGTATGTTAAAGTAATAAATGATTCACATGGATGAGTTGCAACCCAAACTAACATCAAGTAAGAAAATGAATGTAAACAGTCCAATCACTGTTTGCACGAAAGCCAACATATAATATCAAGTCCCAAACCACGTTTGGAGTTAGATAATGTATCAGCCATTTTGAAAACCATAATGACACCAGACCTGCAGTTAGCTTTTAAAACAAATTTAAAAGCTAACTCCATCCTGGATAAGAACCAATGTGTCCGCTTTCCCTTGTTGTGATCACCCAATACTAACGCTAATGAATATGATACTTGATGCGTTTACAAGTTTGTTTACAACAATAGACACCATGTTTATGAACCTTACTTTAAACTAGCGTGTTAATGCCTTATTTGATAACATGAATTGAAAACCTTGTTTTAATCCCATGAATTAAATCCTTTGTTTTGAATACCATGAAATGAATCTCTTGATTTGAATACCATGAAATGAATCTCTTGATTTGAATACCATGAAATGGGGACCTTGTATAATAACAAGGTTTATAACAAAAGAGTTTATAAAATACATTTATTTAAAAGTGTTTATCATTTATAAAAACAATTGAGTAAATCTGTTATAAAACAGTTCAAAGAGCCTTTATAAAACCTTTTTAGTGAAAAGAGTTTAATAGTTGATAATTCTTTTAAAACAGTTGATGAATCCCTTGGATTCGAGCAATGAACCTGTAATGTTTATAAGAGTACACGCATCTTGTATAATGAAATACGATTGTAAATAGAATATTTGATCACGTGTTCCACCCCAAAACAGTTATAAAATAGTAAAAGAGGGGCTAAAGTTCTCACCTATCTGCAGTAGACTCTGAACTAAGACAGATAGCAAGTAGCAAACAGGACTTCTATATGTTTCCTATATCATTGTAATTATACATAAGATATAAGATTTATAGTTGTATAGACTTTGACTCATTGATTGACTTGTGTTCTCTTGAACTTGATTAACGCTTTGATTACTTGATCATGATTATGATTGTTATGAAAACTTGAAAGTTATGATTTAAGTCACTTGATTGATCATGGGTCCATAAAAAGAATGTGTAATGTTCTTTTGTGCACCAACTTGTTTGCGCAACACATGTGTTTAAGAGTTTGACAAACCATTGATTATCATGACTTATGAAAAGATGTTCCAATTGTTTAAGTTCTTGAGATTGTGACTTGATCCCATAATTAGGTTAAGTCGCAACTTAAACCATAATTGATCAATTCACAATTTTCAAATTTATGATCCAATATTGGGCCTTGAGCCTCTGTAACCATGATGGTCCTTAAACCAAGTCCATGGGCCACTAAGGTTAACAATGGGCCAATTGAATGTGGCGTTGGGCCACTCATTGTGTATGTAGGCCATCTAGGGTTCCAAGGTATTATTGGGCCAATTAAATGTCTAAATGGACCGACCTAACTCCCTTGGGCTTGTCTTACCCTATGGGCCTATTACTTATGGAATTGGGCCGAGTATGGTGGGGTTGGGCCGAAAGGCTTGTGAGCTGCCACCTTAGGCAGCGAACCTTCTTTGGTTCTAGCCTAAGGTTCGGTTAATGGCTGATGATCATGCAAGTTCGCCTATGTTGCAACAGAAGGGTTCGTGGAAATGGCCTAAGGTTCGGGCACTTCAAGGGTTCGGCAAGGTAAGTATGGTTCGGTTATCATGAGTGCATGCAGGGTTCGTGAGTCTTTCCCTGGTTCGACAACTGTTCAACGAACCATGCAACAACAGGGTTCGCCACCCTTAGACTGAAGGTTCGTGATCTTGCAGGCTTTGGTTCATGTGGGTTCGGCTCATGCTCATGGTTCGGCTGCTTATTAACGAACCATACAGGTTCGTAGGATCACTAAGGTTCGGAGACCAGGGATGCAGGCTCGTGAGATCCCCTAAGGGTTCGGCTGGTTACCTACGAACCATTAGGGTTCGTGGGGTCTCTTCATGTTTCGTGACAACAGGAAGGTTCGTAGGCTCATGATGACTTGATGCAGGTTCGTGAGGACTTCTGGTTAGGCTGGTCACCCAACGAACCATGAAGGGTTCGCTGGGGTTCGTTGTCTTCCCACTGATTCGGCCAGGAAACCCGAATGGGTTCGTTCTCATGGTCCGCGCCGAACCTGTTCATCTGCACCGTCACCATCGCATTCGAGCTGTTCCAGGTCACCAGCTAAGTCGATCTATCATCAGGGAATGTTACTATGGCTGCGAAACTGAAGGGGGAAGGGCTAGGACCGGCTATGAGTCGAGTTTGAATAAAAACACTCATGAAACCCTATTTTCCCGAAACTTCCTTGGTTCATACCTCGTTTTTGGCTGGTGAAAGCCTCCGATCCGTTGTACTTTCTTGTAGTACTCGTTGAAATAGGTTCAAGAATCACCGGAATCCGTCAAGAAACGAAGGAGATACGCGCGTTTGAAGTTCGTTTTCTAGAGAGAGAGAGGGTATACGAAAATTGTAGAGAGAGAGTGGGTTGTTGGTGACATAAATGAGGAAATAAGCCTTGTTCAAGGCTTTTATAGTCCGTATGGTATCCGTGTTCGTTTCGGTCGTTCGGTTCGCGTTTCCGGAACGTAACGCGTATTTTACGCGGTTTTAAAATAAAAGAGTTGTTAAACTCAATAAAATGATGAGTTTCAAAATTGTAAAAATATAAAATAATTATTTTAACTATTTTTACTTTTCGTGCGTTGTCTGATCGTTAAACACATACAATTACGTGTATACCCGCAATCGCGTACGTTTTTCGATCGTATTAATTATTTAAAGTCATTTAATCATAATTATAAGTTCAACATTCGTATCATTATGGATCGTCACCCATAACTATACTCAGTCTCCCTTACGTATTACGATTCTTGTTGAATTAATTGTCATAATATTCGTCTCCACACTACGCACTAACACTATCCTGTTACACCGAACACAGTATATATATAGGGCTCACTCTCGCTGCCCACCACTGTTTCGATATAACACGATACTGTTCTTGCCTAGTGTAATCGACTGTAAATAAATAATACATACTTGTCCCTAAATAAATAAGTTATGTAACACACAAACACGTTATGAAAACATGAATCACATTGATTGACTGAACATGGACACACACTGTTCTAACACTGTTTACGACTACCATGACTAAATGTACAAATGTTACATACTAGAATGACATTATACTGGGAGTTTTAGAAACACTAATGGTAAGTTGTGGTGTAAAGGAACAAATAGAGTATTTAAAAGTCGTACATCATGATTACAAGCGAAACGGATGAGGGTACCTTTATTCTAGTGTGGTTACAATTTGATCTCTTTCAACAAGTCCTTCTAAATAGTTTTTTTTACACGCATCACCCTAATGATGACTTCTTGAACCAAAACCTCAATTAGGTGCTTTTTAGAGATTGAGTCATTGAATCCTCATTAACAATTCTATGAATGTACCCACTTTTGACAAAAGAATGGATATGACTTTCGTGTATGATATTATATTTTCCATTGATACATTGTCTATTATTTATCCACTTTGTTATTGATACATGAAGTTAGGAGATATAGAGGTATAAGTTTCTATTGGTTTCATAATAGGTCTGGCAATCAATTATTCTGTCGTTTTGCGTAATTGATAGAATGTTCTAGATTTCTTCCTTCACATTATGTAGATGACCACAACTTAACTGTGTCATCGTATTAGTCGTCGAGTTCATTTCCTATATTCTTGACTAATCGTTTTACTTTATCCTATAAATTATGGCCTAATAATTTCTTGTCGTGATAAGATTTTCGATGTATCTCTTTGTCATGAATACTCTAGGTGTACATATTTTATTTATCCTACGTCTTGAAGCGATGAAAAGGTGCATTAGGCACGGATGTGATCTTCACTGGTTATCCTCCAATTCTGACAGAGATTTTCATAATTATGCTAATGTGGCTGACTTTTCGCAAACGATTTATAACTTTTTATGCTACTTCCTTGTAGCTAGTCTTCTTACATGTTAATACATCTTGTTTTCCTTGAGATTGATCCTCCTACTCTACTTCATCGCAGTCCTTCTATTCAGCTTAATCCTGGTAAGAAATCCTCTTTTCCAATTGAACATTTAGTTAAGTAGTCCTTCTACTCAATAAATTTTATCATTCCTTGGTTGTGTTTGTAGGCGTGCATTCCTATGTAGATCCACCCATTGTTCAGAATCTCCAAGTGCCCATCTCCTCAATTTCAGGGGAGATCTCTTCTTCTACTGTGGAGTGGTTGTTACTCAACTAGAGTCTTTCTTGTAACTACTCATTACTTCGGTTTGTTGAAATTTTTAAAGTTGTGTAACACGAGAATTTTTGTAGTTATTACAATTTTGTTTAAATGTTTTAACTGTTCTACTACTTGTCATAATGCTTTGCACTAACACTATCCCAATATACCTAACATAGTTTATGTATAGGGCATACATAGAGTCAAGCTACCTGCCTTATCAGCTGCCATCCCACCACTATTTCGATATATTATGATAATGTCCTTGCCAAATGTATTTGACTGTAAATATATACTTAACTATTACTAAATAGTTACCTATAACATACTAAACATGTTCAAAATATTCACTTTCATGCCAGGATGCACATACCATTACTTGCAGTTGGTCTTCAATGCTTCTCAAAACATTTATTGGCACTATAAAATCTTCTAATCTAAGATTAAATTGTTCACCATTTATTCTTTCACTTCTACTTTTTCCGATAATCATCGATTCTAACGGTTTGAAGATCGTCTTTTCCTCTTGGTGTTAACTACCTTCCTTCACCTTGCTATAATTTGGTTGATGTTACTGATTGTCATATATCAATGTGTATGGAGGTCTCATTTGCCAAAACAATGAAATTTCTTCAAGCGATAATAGGATGCCTCGCCCAATCTCATCTTTAGTCTTCGATATACCGTACGCAAAATGACCTTCGCGTCTTCCCTTTTACCTTGCTATTAAAGAATATCTTGATCATTCTTATGATCCATGGGAATACATTCTTCTCATGACTACCTAACTTCTCAAATTATGTTCTCGGTCCGCAGCTTCATGTTCCATCTATTATATTCACTAGGTGGAGCTCCTTTAGGGATTTACAAATTGTTCGCATATGACGTCGTTATTTAGTTTACAGTTAGAGTTCGTTCGATGGATTGGGTAGGAAAGAGTCTCGATGTTGACTCAGATTGTTTATGAAATAGCATTTCTGGAACGAAAATTCAAGTGGTAGAATAAACTAAACTTCATAATGAAGGTTCACATTCCACTGAAGGCATGTTCATCAGAGATGCAACATGTCTTTGATGAAAGTTTGTGGATCAAAGATGAACTATTAAGGATAATAGAAATATCAATCGCGGACAATAGAATGCTGCTGTTAGATATAACTAACATGATATCGATAAGAAAAATGATAAAGTGAAGACTTTATCAAGTATATGAGTATAAGGGTTTGAATCTAAATATGGAGTGTGTCTCATAACTTTGATGTCATCACATGCTTTCTTCTAGGTCTTCGAGATTGTTCAAACACTCGTGTAGCCTTGTAGTTAGTTGAGGAGTACACATAGTTAATGGCCTTAATCAAAACTTCTGGGGTTATAAACAAGAGTTTGATCAAGAAATACAAAGGAATTTCGGAATTTGTAGATTAAAAACAAAAGACTTTCGGACACCTTAAAAGGATTGGAAGTCGACAACACATGTACCTTGGTAACAAAGAAGTCATGATTCCAATAGTATTTGAGGTAAAAAGAAGATGAGAATACGGGAATGTTGTTTCCACTTGGATTGAATGAATGAAGAAAGGATATGATACCATAAAATCATCGTTGACTTCTTGCGACTTAAATCCTATGCTCAACTCCTAATGTCAACTAACGTTTGTTCCAACAGCCATTCACATAACAAGTATTTATACGTATATACATAAACATTATTTTCAAATTTTAGTTTATGTGTGTCTTAGAACTTCCCATGTAACTTCAAATTCACCATTATGTGTGCACCCATAATCCTGAATTTGATTTACATGATTGTTCTAGTTTAACCATTCGTGTGCTTCATATGCCTAGGTATTCATGGTCTCACTAGTATCATGTTTCTATTTATTTAGGCCCCTAGATTTCTCAGGTTAAAGTCTAGGAACTTATCCTAAGTTTCCTAATTCGCTAAAACCTTTGGCTCTGATACCAACCTGTCACAACCCAATCTGGGGGCTTGACTAACGATTGATTCAAAACACAAAGTAGCGGAAGACAAAATAAATATATTACAATTCAACCAAAGGTTTAGTCTAAGTATCTAATTTGTTTACAACAAACCTAAAATATGATTTAATTAGTGGGAGATTTTCTAGAGTTATTGGGTCCATCCGAGCCATACCTGTTTCTAATTACCTGAAAGACATGCTAAAATACGTCAATTATAAAGTTGGTGAGCTCATGAGTTTTAGTTTATAGACACAATAATGATAGCATGTGATAATTCAAAAACAATACAACCAACCCTGTGCCATGCCGAGCGTTTGCCTCTTATAATATTAGCCCGTAACATGACATCTTAATAAGCTTCCCATTCTGAGTCCCGTTCCTGCCCTTGGTGTAAATGTGTCAAAGAGAATATATGCCACAACGGTTGACATTAACCTCAATGGGGTTTCAACCCTATTTTTATAAGGCCACCCTTTCGGGCCACTGTGCGTGGGGGATTCCCCAAGTAGTACTACGCATATACCCACCGGCTCTCCTCCGGAGTTAATGGTTGTAAATTATGTTTCATGTCTAGGGGAAGCAATTATATTTGAAACGGACGTTCATTATCACATAAACAGTTTTTGGAGCATGCTTTCAGTATCCCAAAACAGTAAAAAGAAAAGGGATCACATGAACACAGCTGGTCGCTTCAATTGGCTCACTTTGTTCCTGTACAAGTATGTCATTGTGCCACAATGTATGCCTGCTATGTTCCAAGTGTTATCATCAAACAACTTCCTATTTGTAACAATTCATGTATATATATGAAAGTTGAAGATATATAGATTATGATTGTTGATTGGTTGAACTCTTTGGCGTTAATGTGTTGAGCTCAACTAATAAATCTCATTTTAAGCTTTCAAATGTAATAAAACATGTAAGTTTTTGTATTAAACTAACATGCAACCTAAAAAAATTTTGTTCCTAACTTTATATTTATATAAAAACTCATTTTATTACTCAAAATAATCTGACATAATATATGGTTAAAGAGTTTCTTAGATTATGATAATAAGAGTTCCATTTTTCATAGTTTTAATTACATGCATGGTCTTTAACATATGCATATGAGGTTTAGGTTTTTACCCTTTGATGGATCTCGATTTGAGGCTGATTTCCAGAGGTTTAGAGGCTGTGATTTTTGAACAAAAACATATAAGGAAGGTTTAGAATTAGTAGAGTTGTAAAAGTGATAGTTTTGTGCTTGAAAATCAAGTTTTTATACACGCAACGTTCTTGCATGTATAGTTTTCGACCAAGGAATTAATACGCCCAATTTTTGGTTGTAAAAGGGGTGTTTATTTCTTGTTTAAAACCTTCTCTTGGTCACAACTATGATGAAGTAGAAGAACAAGCAAACAAGTATGAAGTAAAGTGGGTTTTTGATGCCAAAAACCTTGTGTCCTTACCTAGAGCTTGAAGGATGATGAAGGGTGATGGTTCATGAGGATGTTATGACCTGAAAATGATCCCAAAAAAATCTTCCATAATGATTCCTTGCAACTTTTTGGGGCTAAAAGCTCAAGAAATATAGGAATAATGAAGATTCAAGTCTTGCATGTGATGTTGCTGCACTTGTTCAAATTTTTGGATGAATTTACGGTTTCTTCTTGACTCAAATGCTCCTGGGGTTTTGCCAAAAATGAAGTACAATGAAGTCCAAGGATACAAGAAAAAGAATGGTTCAATTTGGAGTTCATTTGGTACCTTAAAACTGTTGGTGAAGAGGAGATAGAACTGCAGGTCGGTTTTCTGAGCACTTGTGATTTGGAAGATGTTTGGAGGTCGATTTCTTCATGAAAATGGATGAGACCACTTGGGATTTTTGTGGAAGACGTAAGTTTGTTTTGGAAAAATAATGAAGAGTTTTTGAGGAGTCTGGGTCGAGATATGCCTCCTGGAAGTTGACTGACACAATCTACCAAAGTAAAAGAAAGTAAAGGGAGAGAGAGGAAAGGTATGGGGAAGAGGGAGTGCATGCACTGGTCTTGGGCAATGGGTGTGTAAGGTTTGACTAAAGGGTGTTTTTTTGTTTGTGTGCATGGAATATCTTCCATGCAAGTGTGTGTGATACAAATGTGTATGTGTGTATGCATACGAATTGCATACATGCGTGTATACACGCATGTATGCTTGTATGTATGGTATGTATACTAGCATCATGTATGCATATATATTTAAGTTTTTTTTTTGATCTACTCGTGTGAATGAATGCTTTTATGGACCATGTATATACGTATGTGTATTGTGTAACTTTTATTTATTTATTTTGTTCTTCTTGATTGTATGTATGCGTATGTATAAAATTTTTGTGTCCAATATGTGTAATATATGTATGTATCATGTGAATATATATAATATGTGTTTTGTAGTGCTTTTAATTTATTTTCTGTGTTTGTGTGTGTATATATATATATATTTATCTAGCCATGGGCATATATTTTATTAAGGTGTTGAGTTTTATTTAAGTATAGTTGCATGTGTGTTTTGTACATATGTAGTCATATACATATGCATGCACGTTTAATGTTGTTTATTGTCCACATGTGCACATTTCGCATATATTTGTCTAGATAATTATCCTAATAAGTTTTAAAAGTTAATATCAATATCTACCCATCTTTAAATCTTGAAATTTTGTTTTGCCACAATTTCTAATAATTCGTAACAAGATTTATCAACTTTATTAATATTAAGAATAAGTTTACTTGACGAAATCCCTAATGGGCCTAAGTTTCCTTATTGGGCTTTAACATTCCTAATTATCTAATTTATAATTAAATGTTTAAGTTTATGGGATTTTTCATAGTTGTTACACCATGTGCCTGGATCCTCCACTATCCATATACCAGAGATGGTTTTGGTTTTAAGAGGGTTTCTGCACATGACATTTAAATAAAATAGGTCAGACATGGGATAGTTTATTTTTATTTTATTTGTTTGGTTTATTTTGTTGTGTATCATTCATCAATTTCTGCATCATTAATAACAGCTGAGATGAACACAAATAGAAGGTCTAGAATTTGTATCCGAGGAAGGTGGTGTTCCAAAAATAGAAGGTCTAGAATTTGTATCCGAGGAAGGAGGTGAGATGAACAAAGAATGGGGGTTTGGTCCAACAAATTGTTTACTTGTTGTTCTTACCTTCTTCATCCTATTAGGGAG
This sequence comes from Mikania micrantha, assembly GCA_009363875.1. Lineage (NCBI taxonomy): Eukaryota > Viridiplantae > Streptophyta > Magnoliopsida > Asterales > Asteraceae > Mikania > Mikania micrantha. The sequence goes on from CM018697.1 coordinate 54,462,974, forward strand.
GTTCCCTTTGGATGAAGATGCATGTTCAGCTTTCAACTTATTAGCCTTCAATGTAGTTTTCTCCAAGGGTGTTTTTGTTCTGCAGTCTTCAGTAGCATGATTGTACTTAAAACATTTTAAGCAGGCAGGAGAAAGAGATGAATAATTTGGAATGAAAGGCTTGTTTACCTTCATTATGGGGTAAGGAGGATGAGGATGGGAAGGAGGAAACTGAATATCAACCATAGGTCCTTTTCCTTTTTCAAGATTGGTCTTGATGTTAGAAGAGGAACCCAATTTTGTTGTTTCTTCCGAACGACGAGTAGAGCTCATATCAGGAGCAATCTCATTTTGTTCTGAAGATTTATTGTATTGAACTAAGTTCAAATGTGGCTTTTCTAATCTTGTCAGATTTGTGTTAGTGGGGTATACAAATCTAGAAAAGTAGTTTGGTTGATACACCAATGGAGGTGTGTTTGTTATTGAAGGGATTTCATCAGGATGAAAGGTTGGTGAGATAGGTTCAGGAGTAGTTTCTTCCTTATTGTTATCAATTGGGGTATAATCCTCTGGTTGAGCAGTGTGGTTATACCCAATCCCAAATCTTGCTTTGCTGTGAACTTGCTTTTGTAGAAGCATTTTGAATTCTTTGCAAGACTCAACCCATTTTTCACAGCTTACTTGAGTTTGAAATAATTCGTCTTTACAAGCATAATATTTTTCTCTTTGTAGATCAAATGATGCTTGTAAGTTGATTTTCTCAGTTTTTAAAGTGGAGATCTCATTATCTTTAATTTTTATTAATTTTTTCATTTCAGAATTTTTATTGTCCAGGAGTTGTTCCAACTCCTGATTTTGCTTTTGAAGCAACATATTGGCTTTCTTTATGTTTGCAAAAGCCTCTATGCATGCATCAAAACATAGTTTTTCTAAGGTAGAAGAAGATACCTGAGCATCAGAAATGTCTGCTTCAGGTTGATCAGAAGAAATGGAGTTTTCACCAACAGCCATGAGAGCAAATTCCGTTGGTTCAGAAGTGATGAGGGCATAACCAACATCTTCAGGTAAGCTGCTCCAGTCTATATATTCTTGAGAGAGAAGAGCCTGTTGACTAGATGAGGAAGACTGGACAGCAGGGCCTGGTGCATTTATTTGTGAGGAAGGAGCTGCAACAACTTGAAGTGAAGCAGGAGTGAGCTAGTACATGCTACCATTGGCAACTTATACATATTGTACATCAGTGGAAGGGGAGTTTTGTACAATATGAGCTGATTCCTGAGGGTTATTAGTCCTTTTAAAAGATAAGGAGGAAGAGGAAGAAGAATAAGGTGCAGAAGAAGTATATGAAGTTATGTTTGGAAAAGTCACATATGGCGAGGAGTTAGACTTTGGAGCATTAGTGCATTCCCTGGCAAAATGTCCAGTGCCATGACACCTATAGCATTGGACTTTAGCCTTATTTAGACCGATCCTGGTTTTTCCATGGATACCAGGAAATTTTCTTCCTGTCCTCTTGTAGAAGTTATTAGTTCTTATACTCAACAGAGCCAGTTGATGGAGAATGTCCATCTCTTCCAAGTCATCACTTGGAACTTGATGAAGATCGTCCATGATAAAACATAGATGGTCAGAAGGGAGAGAATGGTCATCACGAGGAGAGAAAGAAGAGGTGATGCCAGTGGTTATGTCAATGTGTTCATTATAACCCCGATCATTTATCACAGAGTTATGACTAAGAAGTGCTGTGTTCCCTTGAATATACTCTTCAGTTGATTTACCAGATTTTATTAATTTTCGTTTCTGGTCAATCTCTCGCTCAAAGGTGAGCAACTTACCATGGAGTTGGGTAGGTGAGAGTTTGCCAAAATCTAGTGAAGATCTCATAACTATAGAATAAGTTTCCCATTTTTCAGGAAGAGATCTTAAAAATTGATTAAGAACTGAGACAGGAGGGTACACTTGACCAGCTAATTTTAGTTCACTTAAGAGAGAAGTGAACCTTTCAAATTGTTGAGTCAGTGATTCATTATTTAATTGGCAGAAAGTCTAATATTGTTGAGCCAATATTTCCCTAGTGTTGGCTACAACATCATCGGTACCACCGAATTTCTCTTGGCATGAAGCTCCAATTTCTGAAAGTCTTCTTCGATGTAATTCCGAGGGTCCTTAGGGACATCGTCTCCAGTCTCTGTGTCCAGGACCATTGGTTTATGAGGTCCGAACATTACAGACTTCCAACATCCTGTGTGATTATTTGACAGGAAATGTAACATCCGTCTTTGCCAAATATTGTATTGATGCCTAACCAAAATTGGTGGCTTTGTGGCAGAACCAGTGTTATGGGGATCTAAGGTTAATTTTTATGCCATGTGTTCAAACAGTTATGAGTAAATCAACAAGTAATGAGTACTCAAGGTAGTTTGTTCGAATGATTTTTTGAACACAAAGGAGTTCAAAAATCAAAATTCTGTAGATTTTGAAGACTGAATGAAACAGAAAACTAAACACCAAGATATCAAAGAGAGCTTTGAATTTTAGACTTCATGATTAAACCAAGACTAAAGAACAAGGCTCTGATACCAATTGTAGAAAATCAGTTGACCTGAGGAGAGGCTGATTTAACCAGGAACAAGAGCTTTAGACACTTAGTCAAAGCTTTTGGTATTAGCTCCCTCTAGGGTTTTGCACTTAATTTTAGTTATTTTGGTCGTTTAGTTTTCTTGTTTAAAGGAAAGAGAGAACAGAAAATAGTAAGGCAACACAAAGAAGATTCAAAAAAGTGTTGTAGTTCATACAAAGGATGTTGGGGTATAAATAGCCACCACAATTAATGTTTTAGGACAAATAAATGAAGAAGACAAACAGATAAGACTGAAGACACTTTTACAGACACTGTAGCATCAGAATAGTACAAGTGTAAAGTCAACTAGGATATTCAAAGATCTTGAAGTCTTCTGAGGTTCAGACAATTGTATTGATGCTAAAGGAGTTATTCCTTCGGAAGTTCTTCATAGGAAACTGATTAAAGGAATCAGTTATTCTTTTATCGGAAGAAGATGAAGGAAACACTTATTATTTCATCAGAGGACATTTGTTTATTCTTTCATCAAATGACCATCATCGGAAGCTGATGTAGATACATAAGTCTTCCGAAGTAATGTTTTCTTCCGAAGCCTGTCTTCTGAAAGGGTCTTCCGAAGCTAATCTTCCGATAGTGTCTTCTGAAGCTTGTCTTCCGATAGTGTCTTCCGAAACTTGTCTTCTGAAGTACTCTTCTTTCGAAGAGTATTTTATCTTTGGAAGCTAATGTCTTCCGAAGTTAGTGTCCTGCAAAATTTATTCAAATTAATTATTTGAAGGGTGGTTTTGCTTCGTCAGTCCTTATATTTCGACATAGAAGAACCAAAAGTGGGAACCTGTGACTTATCCTTCGGATCCCCCTTGACATTATTAAGGGGAACCAAAGGCGGGAATCTGTGAATTAACCTGAGGATCCCCCGTTAGGTCTTCAAAGAAAAACCAAAAGCGGGAACCTGTTGAACTTACCTGAGGATCCCCCATTAGGTCTTCAAAGAAGAACCAAAAGCGGGAACCTATGAATTTCCCTTGCAGAAAACGAACTAACATGTTTATGATGTTCCTAACCCATTATTGTGCAAAATCTAAGTGTTTTTGAAAGGATAAAAACCGGTTACAAGTTCATACCTCAAAGATGACGAAAACCAACTTCCAACCGCAACTTCTCTATAGATTTCCGTCCAAATGAGTTTGTTTTGGGTTAGATCCTTTGTACTTTCTTGTTCTACTCATTGAGAGGGTCGTTTAGACACCAAGAATGCGAAATTTGGTGGTTGTTTGCTATGGTGGGTGTTTACCCGCGTGTTAGGTTTCGATCGGTCGCGTTAATTACGTGTAGTTTTGATAAAATAGTTTTATAAAATTCTTTTTTGGTTGTAATTCCTAATAAATATTATTTTTATTTTATATTTTTTTCTTTTAAAGTTCGTAATCGTTTATTTTTGTCGTTTAGTCAGAAAACATAACTTACGAGCGGTTTCGTACAGAGCGCTAACTGTACGAATACGATCGTACGTTTCACTTTCTGATTTGGTTTTCTATTTTACAGTTGTCATTCTGAATGTTAAACTCACAGATATGTTTGTGTGAATCGTCACTCACGCAAACACTTTGTCAGTTCATCGTTCGTAAACGATGCTGAACTATTGCTTGAATTTTACCTTCTCACAGACAGGCTCAACTAATCCTAACTATTTTCACATTGTTATGGATACTTTCACATTGTTTTCTCACTGATTTGTCGGCCATCTGATTCCTGTTATCTGTGGATACAGATCGCAACCGACGTGTTTTTGTTATTTTTTGTTTTCACATTGTTATTTCACATGTGTTGTTGTATATTTATATTTCAATTTTCATCAGAATATACACAACTGTTAATTGTTTCCGCTGAATAGTTATCACATATTGTTTATCACATAGCATTCACTCCTAGTTTTAGGTGTAAGTTCACATACCATATGGATTTGCCAGACGGTAAGGTACCGGTTATCACACGTTTAAGCTCAGGCTATTCAAGAAGGAGAGGGGTACATGCCTGAAGTTGCCTCTAAGGCTATGTTACAAAAGAAAGAGCCTATCACTCCTCCATCAAGCCATTCTCATGACAATATTTCCCTTTCCTCAGTGATAAAAATAAACAAGAAGATAGAAAATCATAAATCAACAACTTCTGATCATGAGGAACCTACTAGAGAAGATATGAGGAGAACTGAAGAGACAACAACTACTAAGATAGAAGCATTCAAGGAAGCCACAGGAACATAGGAGGAAAAAACATCTTACAAAAAGGAGGAAGGCTATGGCCAAAAGGAAAAATATTTCTGAATCTGAGCCTGAAGGTGATTCTGATGGAGACTCACCCTTTTGAGTTTGACAGAACTCAAGAACCCATTAGATTATATCTTCATATTATCGAGTGTAGTTTCTATGCAAAAGGTAACATGTTTACCTTGAAACAAAGTAATAACCACATCATGAAATTCAATATTGAAGATCTCCAAATGGTTGATGTTGCTATAGTTTTTGATCTAAAAAATCTTCCTCTTATCAATCCTAACAATCACCCATGTGGAAATATTGCTATAAGATGGCCCAGGGGCGGAGCTAAAAAGCTAAGGATTCTGAATGATCTTTTTGACTAGATAAAATGAAGTTTTGGAAGCGTCAGCCTAAGGCGGGACTGTAGAATCTATAGTCTGATGCTTTCCAAACTTCTCCAAGCTCCTGGTCTCATCCCCGAAAGTCCAAGATGAACAACATAAGAATAAGGCATGCTTCCGAAGATTTTAGTCTTCCGGAAGATATGTTAGATCTTCGGAAGACTAAATACTTCAGAAGGGATAGCTCACAAAACAGTCACAAAGCTTCTGAATGTGCTTAAAGCTTCCCATAGAAATAGCTTAATAGAAGATTCTTTTGGTTATGTTTATCTCAATTAAGAAACGTTCAGAGAAGCCTTCCTTCTTGAAGACCAAATCAGAAGACACTTTCATCAAAGAACTTTCATCAGAACAGCAAAAGACATTCTACATTAATGCCTTTTGTAGTGTAGGTAATTAATGTGAAAGTCAAAGAAGTTATTTGTACTAATTGTAATAAATGTAACTTGTCCTTTCAAGTTATTATAGTATACTAGTTATAACATTCGTTTGTTTTCTAGTTAGTTGTCCAGCTGTTTATTCCTACGAGAATGTTGTTGTAGCTTTTAGTACAAATATATTCACTTGTATCATTGAGAAGTAAGCTTGCTAGTGTTGTTTGCTTATTAACTTGTAACATTTACAATTGTGTGATATATACTCTGAGCTTGAAAGAATTTCTGTTTTTGTTCATTTGTCATTTAGAAGACAAGAAGATTGATAGAGATTTCACGTCTATCAATCTTGTATAAGATAAATAGTGTAAATGTTGTTTTTAAGTCACAACCCAATCCTACTGTCACACCCTGAGCCGGCGGGCCGGATCATGTGTCCCGTCGGGCGGCAGGATCTCGGGGCGCGATATCGGAATGATAATCGAAATGATCAGATTGTTTACATTGCATCAATTTCAAGAATAACTAAAGCACAATTAACATTAAACTTGGATTACAAAGTTAAATTACAATTGACAAAATTTAGTAATTTAACTAAGTAAACCTATCAAAAGAATCAAATGTTTACTATCTTGTAACAGTACAAGATATCAAAATGTGATTCACAATGATCAACAAAAGATGTGCTCTCCAAAAACTACTAGGTCCTCTAACAAAGCATCCTAGCATGCAATCCTTAGCCTAAGCTTATTCCTGTATGTCACCTGAGAAAACATGTAAGAAAACAAAGTCAACACAATGGTTGGTGAGTTCATATGGTTTTAGTGTTTGAAAAATAGCTTGGAAAACGTTTTAGGTAAAACCTTAACCTCATTAACATCACCTGTATCATCCAACTCGGTATGCTTATATATAGGGCATTCGAAAGGGTCGAGCCTACAACCCACCCAGACGCCATCCCACCACATACTAAGTCACATAGGACATTGCTGTTAATGATAATTAAGCATTTTACCTACCATTCAATCCTGTTCCCATCCCAGCTTTAAGACATTCTGTTTAAGAGTTCAAAACACACACACAACAGTATTGACACACCTTTTCGGTAACAACATTAACCTCATTAACATCACCTGTATCATCCAACTCGGTATGCTTATATATAGGGCATACGAAAGGGTCGAGCCTACAACCCGCCCAGACGCCATCCCACCACATACTAAGTCACACAGGACATTGCTGTTAATGATAATTAAGTGTTTTACCCACCGTCTACTTCTATTTCCAACAAGGTTTTACGTAATCTGTTTAAAAGTTTCAAGCACACACACGAGTAACAACCTTAACCTCATTAACATCACCTGTATCATCCAACTCGGTATGCTTATATGTAGGGCATACGAAAAGATCGAGCCTTCAACCTGCCCAGATGCCATCCAAACACATACTAAGTCACATAGGACATTGCAGTTAATGATAATTAAGTGTTTTACTCTCAACCAACACCACATCCGTTACAGTTTCAAAGTAAGTTTATGAGTTCACTTCAGTGGACAACTGAATTTCTGGAGGGTGCATCAGCAAAGGATACGCCTAATGGTATTCAGTATCAATCCACAGAAGCAACTAGGGTGTAACGGTCTGCATCGGTGCTTACTTAGAGGATATCCATTAGTAGACACAGAGTCTACTAATAACATCATAATCATCCTAGCCACCGTTAGAAAACATGGATGGACAATGAAGAGCACTGAATGACTAGTAGGAGTTGACTTCGTAGGTCAACATGTGATGCCCAATCAGTCTGTCTTACAAGGTCCTGACAACGAAGAACACTGAATGACTAGGAGGAGTTGACTTCATAGGTCCACATGCGATGGCCAATCAGTCTGTCTTAATAAGTCCTTGCTGATTATTTAGTATTTCGCCTTTCTGATACCATGTGCACATATACCTCTTTACCCACCAACCTTCACCTGAAAATATGTTTAAGTTTAAGAGCTTATTGAGTACTGAGTATAGGTATCAACTATAGACACTTATCCCAAGCATTGAATACTAAATAAAAGTATTGAGAATCTAAATAAAAGAATTTACCTTAAAGTATTCGCACCCAAAGTATCTGAACTAAAAGTATTTGAACATAGACTATTAAAGTATATAATAATTGAGCATCAAGTAAATGAGTATTGAATACTGATTTAAAAGCATCGAGTATAAGTTTTGAGTAATAGTCTTGAGTATAACAAGGTATACGTTTAAGAAAGTATGCATTTGAGAAATTGTTTGAGTAATGATGTGAGTAAGTATATGTTTAAAACAATATACAATCATGGCTTATAATCATCATAGTTTACAACTGAAATCATAAAGATTTAGCATAAACAAAATGAATAACCAACTTAACAGTTACCAGTTTATAAATAATTTAATAAACAGAAATTAGTAAGCATTTCTTAAAACATGACAACAATTATATAATGCATTTATATAAAACAAGTTGACATGTTTCTCAGTCCCGAAGTAAAACAAAATAGTTTGAAAAGGGACAAATGAACTCACCTGTGTCGTTGTACAATGAACCACAAAAGATATGCGCGCTCTTTGATTGTTGCTTATGTATCTTTAGCACCTGAGTTGTTTTAAGAGATTCGAATACTATAAGTCGTTATAATATACGCAAACTAAGGTTATGTTCTCAGTGTGCAACTACGTGTCCTACATGACTAACAAACTTCTAAGACTATATCTACTAGTCTACTTAGTACCCATTAATAACCCATCTCCCACAAATAAGTCATTACAAGTTCTTAATTAACATGTTTTTAATTTAACTATTTATTTAGGAAATCATTAAGTAATTTTAACAAGTTTATAATTTAATTCCTTTTTACTAAACATAAATATTTTAAGGAGGATGAAGTGACTCGTGATGGGCTTGGGTTAAGCCCATTGGGTTAACCTTGGGCCCATTAATGGCTTTGATTAACTAATCCTAAATAATCCAAATAAATTATCTAGGTTAGTTACATATCTTTATGGATTCTTCTATGGTTTAGGTGTTAATAATTAATCAACACTCAACCTTTAGATCGTTGTTTTGTTTCCACATGGTTTGTAATAAATTCCCAAGTGTTTTAAACCAACTAAATATATGTTAACAACTCATGCTGAGTTGTTAGGGTGTTTAAAGAAAACCCTTGTTTCTTTGAATGAACCCATGCACATACACGTACCATGCATGCATACTTCTTCGTTGGTCATTGGTTTTGTGCATTCGTATATTCGATTCCTTGATTTTTAAACTACGTTTGACAGTCCTAGATCCAACAGATCTGAAATTCAATAAGACTTAGGTCAGGCTTCATGGATTCAGCGAACCTCTTGACTGCCATAAAGGCAGCGAACCTCTTGGCTTTGACCAAGGGTTCGGCAGTGACAATGGTCCGACGAACCTCTGAGGTTCGGCAATGACAATGGCTAAACGAACCTTTAAGGTTCGGCCAAGAGAAGGTTCGTGGCCAGCTGGTTTGTCTAAAGGTTCGGCCAGAGGTACTCAGGTTTGGCCAAAGGGAAGACAGGTTCGGCCCTGTCTGCTGGTCAGAGACGATAGGTTCGGCCACCTGTGCAAAGGTTTGGCCACCTGTGCATAGGTTCGGCCGATCGTTCTTTGTCACGAACCTGCTTCATCTTCTTCAGTTTTGAACCCTAATATGTTGCAGGTTTGTTTCTAACCCTCCCTAGTTGCTTACAACAATTAATCTCAAGATTTCTAAGTGTTTAAACCGGTTAAAACAACCTTAAGTTAAGGGAATCGTAGTTTACACCAAAAACCGAAACAAAAACTAGAGATTCACCTCAAAATCGATGGACGAAAGCTTAAATATCTTGTACTTCCATGATCTACGTGATGTAGTGGTCGTTCTCACTCCAAGAACCCCCGATTTAGTGAAGAAATTGATGCAAAATCCTAGAGGGAAGGTGGGGAAAACTTTCTAGAGAGAGAGAGAGAGGGAAATTATGAGAGGGAAAGGTAGGTGGTTGTGGTTGTGCATTAAATGCCATTCTAATGCTTTCAAAATACCCGGGTATGTTCGGTCTCGCTCGGTTTCGTGTAGGAACGTCGTTTCGTGTGGTTTTCGTAACGAAACGACTCGGATTTAAAAATAGAATTTACGAAATTATTTTTAGGTGGTTATTCCTAGTAAATTAACTAAATATCTTTTGTTTATTTAAAATTTTCCGAAATATTTAATTAATTGTTTAAAATCGAATCATATAGTCGTCGCGAGTATTCGTTCGAATTGACACCCGTACGAACACGACGATAACTATACTTTTCAATATTGTTTTCTAATTATCGGATACCATTCAGAACATTAAACTTTCAGATTTAATCGTACAGATCGTCACCTATACGAGTAATCCGTCGATTTAGCATTCACGTAACGACGTCCGTGTTGTTTTGTTCTGTAAAGCCTCACATACGTTTATACATAATAGCATCCTAACAAGCATTCATATGTAAGTTCAGTGTTGTCTGATATGCTTCAGACTGTTAAACTGTGAGTTTGAATCAGATTACTGAATCCATTGCATGTTAGTTTTGTGTCAAGCATTACATGGTATTAACTTACAAATAATACACGTAGTTTGTACGTGAGTTACTGTGCAAGTTACTGTTCCGGTTACGGTTCCGGCAGTGGTGTTACAGTCTCCCTTTGTTAAAGAAATTTCGTCCCGAAATTTAAAGTTTTTATCAGGTACAACTTTCCTTGTAACAAGTGGGGAAACTTCATTTGGTGTGATGTCCCTACGCTCCCAAATGAACTGTGGGTCGCGTTTGGGATTTCCACTGAGTCTTATTGGTTGGAATACGGTTTCGCTCAGTATCTGACTTCACAATTTCGTAATTCCTATTGATTTGTCAATGAAATGTATGTGTACGCCTTTTCACATCATCTCGATCGATTTGATCAAGAGTAAATCGGCCAATCATATCTTGTGATCTATCCTCAAAGTTGCATCATGATTGGTTTAATGATATTAATACCATTTGGTCCCATATATGATGATTCATTTATGTTGACTTATCATCATGAATCAGAGGTATCTTGTTTTTGTCTCCCTGTGTCATTGCCTTCATTATGATTTCTCAAATATTGTTCCAGATCTCTGCATGCTTTGCTGTTCGCAGTCGTCTTACTGCTATGCTTTGCGTAGTCTCTGCATAATTCTAACACCTTATTGTTCAAGACTAATTTATGCTATGAGCATCAATTGTTACACAACCTTAGTGTTAGCTGTGGTTTCCTAAGTACGTTGTATACATTAACTAAGGATTCCTTCATTGTTTCTACCTCATGAACGAATTTCTAAATTTTCATGAAATACCTACATGGTTATACTAATAGGCACAAGATAAATTTCTTATGCATACTAGTATCAAAATGAAACAAGCACTTATGGGTTAAAGGATATCACATACCAGTACCCGTCTCTGGGTCATGGCGTGCAGCAGGAGCTCCTATCATGAAAGCTTTTCCCCTTGGTACTTGATCTCCCTATTGTACCTTTTTTGTGCACTTCCTGGAATAGTGGCCTACTTCTCCACAGTTAAAGCATCCCTAATGATTGTTGTTAGTGTTAATGGGATTGGGTGGTGGAGGTACTGCTCGAATAACAGTGTTTACTGCTGTTGTCGGCGGAGTTCGATAGTGTTGAACCCAATGGCCCTTTCGGCTATAGTTGGTACACTGCCTACACACTGTGGTGGCAGCATGATGAAACTGGCATTGTGCACACTGAGGATGTACGCCAGTGTAGGTTTTGAGCTCATCTTTAACCGACACTGCAACAACTTGATGGAGGGGTACAGGCATTGCGTAGTCTTGTGTGGTCTTCTATTTCTTCCTCGACTGCTCCCCTTCAACTTTACCTGAGTTCTTCTTTAGAACTCCTGAGGCCACCATCAGATCAGTAAGTTTGTCTGATAGTGATATAGCCGATTCTAGAGTTATTGGACTTGCAGCAATGACAAGGATTTGAATGCAGGCTGGTAATCCGCCCACATACATGTCTATACGCTTCTCTAGTGTTGGTACCATTTCTGGCACTAAATCTACCAACTCATGATAGCGGGTGGTGTATGCCATATGATTTGCACCTACCATCACATGGTTAGACAACTCAGTTTCCATCTTCTGGAGTTCATTGTTTGGACAGAACTCCATTCTCAATAGGGCCTTGAAATCGGCCCAGGGTAGCGCTAATGCCTCATTTCTTCCTAGCGCATGAATCTGCGAGTTCCACCAAGTTAAAGCTCGTTTGCTGAACGAGCCTGCAGAATACCGAACCTTATGATGTTCAGGGCAGCTACTGATGTCTAGGGTGTTCTCCATCTTTTCGATCCACTGGATCAATCCAACTGCACCCTCTATACCGCTGAAGCTCGTTGGTTTGCAACCTACGAAGGTTTTGTAGGAGTAGTTTGAAGTAGCGTCGGTGTTCTCACTAGCTTCTCCTGTAGTATCCCAAAGTTATTGTTGTCGTTTCGGATACGGTTGAGCATCTCCGGGATCACTTCTTTCAACTGGTTAGTCTGACTGCTCAATAAAGTTGCCAAGGCAACAGTAGCAGGATACATGTTCACATTCACGTTCGGGTCGACAGGTGGAGTGTGTGGAGGTGGTGAATCAGGTGGTGTAGGTGTTGATGAGTGAGGTGACTGTGGTGGTGGTAACAAAGGAGGCTGTCTTCTAGGGGCATTGTGATCATAACCAAAAAAAATATTGGTTAGTGCAATGATAGAATGCAGAAGACACAATGCAATTAAATTCCTAATTCCTATGTTCTCTACATGAAGGTCCCTAAGTTATAGTCTAGGCCAAACCGTTTAAGTAAATAACCTATTATTCTCTATAACCTTGAGCTCTGATACCAATCTGTCACACCCCGAGCCAGCAGGCCAGATCGTGTGTCCCGACCGGTGGAAGGAACTCGGGACGCGATATTGGAATGATAATCAAAATGATCAGATTGTTTACATAGCATCAATATCGAGAATAACTAAAGCACAATTAACATTAAAGTAGGATTACAAAGTTAAATTACAATTGACAATGTTTAGTAATTTAACTAAGTAAACCTATCAAAAGAATCAAATGTTTACTATCTTGTAACTGTACAAGATATCAAAATGTGATTCACAATGATCAACAAAAGATGTGCTCTCCAAAAACTACTTGGTCCTCGAACAGAGCATCCTAGCATGCAATCCTTAGCCTAAGCTTATTCTTGTACGTCACCTGAGAAAACATGTAAGAAAAGAAAGTCAACACAATGGTTGGTGAGTTCATATGGTTTTAGTATTTGAAAAATAGCTTTGCAAACCTTTTAGGTAAAACCTTAACCTCATTAACATCACATGTATCATCCAACTCGTAATGCTTATATATAGGGCATACGAAAGGGTCGAGCTTACATCCCGCCTAGAGGGCATCCCACTACATACTAAGTCACATAGGACATTGCTGTTAATGATAATTAAGCATTTTACCTACCGTTCAATCCAGTTCCCATCCCAGCTTTATGACATTCTGTTTAAGTGTTCAAAACACACACTCTACAGTATTGACAAACCACTTTGGTAACAACCTTAGCATCATTAACATCACATGTATCATCCAACTCGGTATGCTTATATATAGGGCATACGAAAGGGTCGAGCCTACAACCCGCCCAGACGCCATCCCACCACATACTAAGTCACATAGGACATTACTATTAATGATAATTAAGCGTTTTACCCACCGTCTACTTCACTTTCCAACATGGTTTTAAGTAATCTGTTTAAAAGTTTCAAGCTCACACACGAGTAACAACCTTAACCTCATTAACATCACCTGTATCATCCAACTCGGTATGCTTATATATAGGGCATACGAAAGGGTTCGAGCCTAGAACCCGCCCATACGCCATCCCACCACATACTAAGTCACATAGGACATTGCTGTTAATGATAATTAAGCGTTTTACTCTCAACCAAACCACAGCCGTTAGAGTTTCAAAATAAGTTTATGAGTTCACTTCTTTAGACAACTGAATTTCTGGAGGGTGCATCAGCAAAGGATGCGCCTAATGGTATTCAGTATCAATCCACAGAAGCAACTAGGGTGTAACGGTCTACATCGGTGCGTATTTAGAGGATATCCATTAGTAGACACAGAGTCTACTAGCAATATTATAATCATCCTAGCCACCGTTACAATACATGGATGGACAATGAAGAGCACTGAATGACTAGTAAGAGTTGACTTCGTAGGTCAACATGCGATGGCCAATCAGTCTGTCTTACAACGTCCTGACAACAAAGAACACTGAATGACTAGAAGGATATGACTTCGTAGGTCAACATGCAATGGCCAATCAGTATGTCTTACGAAGTCCTTGCGGATAATTCAGTATTTCTCCTTTCCGATACCATGTGCACATGTACCTGTTTACCCACCAACCTTCACTTGAAAATATGTTTAAGTTTAAGAGCTTATTGAGTACTGAGCATAGGTATCGACTATAAACATTTATCCAAAGCATTGAATACTAAATAATAGTATTGAGCATCTGAATAAAAGAATTTAGCTTAAAGTAATCGCACCCAAAGTATCTGAACTTAAAGTATTTGAACATAGAGTATTCAAGTATATAATAACTGAGCATCAAGTAAATGAGTATTGAATATTGATTTAAAAGCATCGAGCATAAGTTTTGAGTAATAGTCTCGAGTATAACAAGGTATACGTTTAAGAAAATATGCATTTGAGAAATTGTATGAGTAATGATGTGAGTAAGTACATTTTTAAAAGAATATACAATCATGATAGTTTACAACTGAAATCATAAAGATTTTGCATAAACAAAATGAATAACCAACTTAACAGTTACCAGTTTATAAATAATTTAATAAACAGAAATTAGTAAGCATTTCTTAAAACATGACAACAATTATATAATGCATTTATATAAAACAATTTGACATGTTTCTTAGTCCCGAAGTAAAACAAAATAGTTTGAAAAGGGACAAATGAACTCACCTGTGTCGTTGTGCAATGAACCACAAAAGATATGCGCGCTCTTTGATTGTTGCTGAAGTATCTTTTGCACCTGAGTTGTTTTAAGAGATTCGAATACTATAAGTCGTTATAATATACGCAAACTAAGGTTATGGTCTCGGTGTGCAACTAAGTGTCCTACATGACTAACGAACTTCTAAGACTCTATCTACTAGTCTACTTAGTACCCATTAATAACCCATCTCCCACAAATAAGTCATTACAAGTTCTTAATTAACATGTTTTTAATTTAACTATTTATTTAGGAAATCATTAAGTAATTTTAACAAGTTTATAATTTAATTCCTTTTTACTAAACATAATTAATTTAAGGAGGATAAAGTGACTCGTGATGGGCTTGGGTTAACCTTGGGCCTATTAATGGCTTTGATTAACTAATCCTAAATAATCAAAATAAATTATCTAGGTTAGTTACAAATCTTTATGGATTCTTCTAAGGTTTAGGTGTTAATAATTAAATCAACACTCAACCTTTAGATCGTTGTTTTGTTTCCACATGATTTGTAATAAATTCCCAAGTGTTTTAAACCAACTAAATATGTGTTAACAACTCATGTTGAGTTGTTAGGGTGTTTAAAGAAAACCCTTGTTTCTTTGAATGAACCCATGCGCATACACATACCATGCATGCATACTCCTTCGTTGGTCTTTGGTTTTGTGCATTCGTATATTCGATTACTTGATTTTTAAACTATGTTTGACAGTCCTAGATCCACCAGTACTGAAATTCAATAACACTTAGGTTCAGGCTTCATGGAGTCGGTGAACCTCTTGACTGCCATGAAGCCAGCGAACTTCCTGGCTTTGACCAAGGGTTCGGCAGTGACAATGGTCCGACGAACCTATGAGGTTCGGCAATGACAATGGCTAGACGAACCTTTAACGTTCGGCCAAGAGGAGGTTCGTGGCCAGCTGGTTCGTCCAAAGGTTCGCCCAGAGATACTCAGGTTCGGCCAAAGGGAAGACAGGTTCGGCCACTTGTGCATAGGTTCGGCTGATCGTTCCTTGTCACGAACCTGCTTCATCTTCTTCATTTTCTAACCCTATTATTTTGCAGGTTTGTTTCTAACACTCCCTAGTTGTTTACAACAGTTTATCTCAAGATTTCTAAGTGTTTAAACCGTTTAAAACAACCTTAAGTTAAGGGAATCGTAGTTTACACCAGAAACCGAAACAAAAACTAGAGATTTACCTCAAAATCGATGGATGAAAGCTTAAATATCTTGTACTTCCGTGATCTACATGATGTAGTGGTCGTTTTGACGCCAAGAACCCCCGATTTCGTGAAGAAATGGATGAGAAATCCTAGAGGGAAGGTGGAGAAAACTTTCTAGAGAGAGAGAGACGAAAATTATGAGAGGGAAAGGGTAGGGGTTGGTGGTTGTGCATTAAATGCCATTCTAATGCTTTCAAAATACGGGGAATATTCGGTCTCGCTCGGTTTCACTTAGGAACGTCGTTTCGTGTGGTTTTCGTAACAAAACGACTCGGATTTAAAAATAGGATTTATGAAATTATTTTAGGTGGTTATTCCTAGTAAATTAACTAAATATCTTTTGTTTATTTAAAATTTTCAGAAATATTTAATTAATTGTTTAAAATCGAATCATACAGTCGTCGCGCGTATTCATTCGAATCGTCACCCGTACGAACACGACGATAACTATACTTTTCAATATTGTTTTCTGTAGATGCATTAAATGTCCCTAGTTCTATTTTTGTGTTGTTCTTGATGTATAAAGTTTATTACATTAATGGAAGTTGTCTTTCTATATTGTTCTTGATGTTTAATATTGATTATAAGTGATTGATTATGTTTAAAGAAGAAGTGATATGGTTAAACTGTGATATGCTTCATGTGTCAGTTCAGTGTTGTATGATATGCTTCAGACTGTTAAACTGTGAGTATGAATCAGATTATTGAATGCATTGCATGTTAGTTTTCTGTCAAGCATTACATGGTATTAACATACAAATAATACATGTAGTTTGTACCTGAGTTACTGTGCAAGTTACTGTTCCGGTTACGGTTCCGGCACTGGTGTTACACATACAGATTAGGCTGCAAAGAGTTGTTTATGCCTTTAGACATTAGACTCTACCACTTGCAAAGAAGATTTTACCCTTGGGTGACAATGCATGCATTCTTTTTCCAAGAGTTCACCAACTTTTGCTTAGGTTTAGAGGTCTATCCTTACTTAGCCATTGTTGCCATTCAAAAAAAAACTTAGCCATTGTTGTTGTGTTATACTTTGTGTGATCTAGTTAGTACCCAATTATTCAAAGTTCACAAGTCTTAGATACTTAGATTTTCCAAAACCCCACTAAGGTCCTTTGGAACCCCTCATGTCATACTTGTTCTTGCCATATTGCACCTAGACACTTGGCCTTAACCAATTTAGGAATGGTTAATGGAATGAGGGATGATTTATGTGCAAGGGCTGGAGATGATCCAAGAGTGGTTCTGATACTAAGAGTATCGACGCAATCACTTTGGACACCTCTAACCCTACTCTAGACCCCCATCTAGTTCTTATTGTTTTTGTCAACTAAACTGACCTCTATTGATCTTTCATGGATTTGAATAGCTTGTATTCTACCTGAGGCTTTAGTGTCGAAGGCTTTGGATGGCAGGGGAGAGCGTCGATACTAATAGTATCGACATCCCTCTTGTCCAACACTCGACCACCCTTGGTCGTTCACTTAGCGAGGTAACCATGGAAATAATTTTGATGACCTTATCCTCGCTAATATTGATCAAAATCACTGCCATTCTCCTTGGATTGTAATGAAACAATAGTATCGACCAATTCGTAAGGGAATATTTTGTCGCACCCTGCCAGTAGGGGCAAGACGAAAGATTCGTAAAACACTTAAATAAGTGGGACTAAGATAACTTCATCATCAACTAGTATAAAATAGTCTTAACAATTGTCTTAAAACCAAAAGTGGGCATGAAAAACCCAATATCATAATGTTTGTAATCATAATAAAATAGACGAAGTTTAAATCTAGTTCCTAGGCAGCGAAATAATAAAGCAAGTCTCTAACATAGAATCCAAAGTGTTAGGCACCAAAAGCTTCCCGTCTACCTCTCCTTCTTAGTTTAACGTCCTGAAATACTTGCTTAAAAGAGTTTGGGTCAGCATAAAGCTGGTGAGCTCGAGTAGTTAAAAACATTTAATAAGTAAACAGTTTGAATTCTTTGTAATAAACAAAGATAACAATAGTTTGCACGTGTACAATGTTA
The DNA here is from genome assembly GCA_009363875.1 of Mikania micrantha. Taxonomy (NCBI): domain Eukaryota; kingdom Viridiplantae; phylum Streptophyta; class Magnoliopsida; order Asterales; family Asteraceae; genus Mikania; species Mikania micrantha. The sequence goes on from CM018697.1 coordinate 54,480,948, forward strand.
AAGTCGCACAACCAATCCTGCACCACCCATATGATCTCGCAACAAGACCATATGCCGGCGTTCCGTCCCTGCGTAGTTCATTTCCCATTAATGAACTAATAAAAATAATTAGTAATTATGCCACAACGATTTGCCAATCTCAGTGGGGAGACCACTGTGTGTGAGGGTTTCTCAGATAGCGCTACCCATAATACTGATGGCCCCAATTAGGGGTAATGGTGTGCTCTAAAGAAGGGACAACAATTTGGGAAGTAACAGGTCTCAAACATTAGTACACATAAAAAGTTTTAGTAGCATGTATTCCATCCCAAAACATAGTAAACAAGGGAAAGGTTTGCACGAAAACTCACCGAGGTTAAGGATTGCAAACAATGTTTTAAGTTGAGTGTTCCACATGATTTCCTTTATCAGATAAGTGTATACCTATGTTTAAACGTGTAGCTAAGATTGGACTTAGTTTCTAGTATCATTGTGCTATATGCATAGTTTCATACTTTACTCGGGCCCCATTTTAAATGTTTTGTAAGTTATAGCGTTTATGTGGTATTTCACATTATTTAAGTAGATTCTTATTAGGGGTTATTGTACGTATACCAATACTAGATAAGTTATCAATTGGACTTTAAGTCACTTTTACATATAAAATACTATTAGGCCTATTGGGCCCGTCAAGACGTTTAAAGCCCAACGATATGTTTATAAATCTTAATTTGTCCAAATAAGTATATACTTGTTCAAATATTCAAAATAGACTATTTAGTATAAAATCTTTTGATCAGAAATACCCTATTTTACTTGGTGGGCTAATTTGGGTCGGTAACACCCATAACGTGGTTTTTATCCATTTTAAATAAATAGTTTAAGCCCATAAGTTTTAGAAATTATATTTTTATTATATATAAAATATATTAAGTATAATATTCTGGTTTAAATAGTCCTTGGCTTGTTTATATATAAAAACTCGTTTTTACGCATTTCGCGTGTCGATTATGTACGTAGTTTTGTGTTTAAAGAATCTTTTGTATTCCCTAGCATTCCAAATATTTTTATTACATTATTTTATATATTTTTATTTGTTTATATTTTGTAATAATTGAAAAATAAGTTATAGTCCTAGACTATGTCATTTAACAATTTAAAGACGTCGTTTCTTAACTAGTTTTGCATAAAATACGTCGTTAGTCATTTTAATCACCATAACTAATCAACATATGATATATTACATTATTTATCATAAATAAAATTATAAAATTTCCAGAATTTTTATGTGCATAAAAATAAACCGTTTTAGTAGTTTTTAATACGTCGGTTCGGTGGTACAACGGTTTTAAGCTTAAACTATGTTAGAGATATCTTATAAAACATCTTTAAATTATTTTTAACATCATTTAAGATGTTTTTATGTTCTGGAAGTTTTGTGGTCATGCATGTATGGTTTATCTCGGTTTTGAGATTTTAATGTGTTATGTCGGTTTTTAACGTACAAGACGTTGCATGCATTGTGTTATTATTTAGTTTCAGATCCTTTTACACATTTTGAGTTATATTACAGGTTTTTAATATTTCCCATGTGTTAAAACAAGTGTAACATATATATGAGAAAGTTAGGCAAACTTAGTTGAATATATATCGTTCTTTGTGTGACTTTGTAACGATCGATGTTCAAAAACTCATCTTTTTGTACATGCACCCTTGTTACATGTAAGAGTTTAGACCAAAGCATCAAAACCATGAACTTTTGGATGTTACATCAAGTTTATTTTCTTATTAGAATCTGGTCTTGTTCATGGATTAGAAAAAGTAGAAGATAAAGTGTAAAAACGGGAAGAAAAGTGGTGTTTTGACATAAACCGATCGTGTACTCACCTTGGACTTGTGTTGATCGAACCAAAGCTTATACCATTGCTGTATATGGGGCCTAATTCATTTGGGATGAAGGAAAGATCAATGGAGAATGTTGAATGGTAGTTGGAGTGTTTTTCTTGGAATGCGTTAAAAGAAATGAAGTGAGAGAGATGGGAGGAGGGTGGTGAACATATGAGGGGGAGAGAGAGATGAGAGTTGGAGTGTGAGTGTGGAAAAGGAAAGATTATGTTGGGATTTTATGTAGATTTCAAGATCACATGGGATCTTTGCATGCCATCAAGTGTCCTACACTTGCTAGAGTAAAGTTCATTTGAGATAAAATCAGTATAAACCGGGTATTATGGTGGTTAAATCTTGTACGGAATAATTTTTATTTATACACGATTTTTAATCTAAAATTATTAAAATATTAAAACTTACTAATTAAATAAATTTTAGTTAATAATATTAACTTTAGATAATATTTGGTTCATTGTGTTAGCTTTATCTGGATAAAACACAGATATAATCTGTTGTCTGGAGTTTTACCGGTTAACTCCAAAATTTACAGCTTTTCTTGTTAACTAACATTTGCTTGTGGGTATATATTTCTTTATGAATATATTTACTTATGAATAATTTTGTACATTCTAATTTATTATTCTTTTGTATATTTTATTTTGGTTTCAGTTATTCCTTGTATCTTGATGTATAAAAGAAAATTATTGTGAAGCAGTTTTGATTTATAAAGATTATTTAAATTATATTTGACAAATATTGATATCAAATTATAAAGGTTTTTCGGGCCGAGTAAAGTAGATCTATCTTAGCGTCTAATGTTGGATCGAAAGTTGTTCGTGTCTGGGTCAAAACCCAGTGTGCATACTAAAGCGTTTTGTTATTTGATCCACACAATATTTAGTGAACTTCTAACTAACTTGTCATGTAACTTAATGAAATATTCTAGACGATTAAGTAAGAAAAGTTCAAATTGGACCTGAATTTTCAAGGTTATTACAATCTCACATTGTCAGAGAAATTTCGTCCTCGAAATTTAGTTAAGGTTAGCTTTGACTTGTGGGCTAAACAAATGTGGAGACTTCTTCTTCATTTCGTCTTCATGTTCCCACGTAAACTCTGGTGCACGTTTAGAATTCCATCTTACTCGTACAATTGGTATTTTACTTCATTTCAAACTCTTTTCTCCTCGATCCATAATTTCAATTGGTTCCTCTTTAAATTGTAATTTTGCTTCAACATGAACTTCCTCGTGTGGAATGACTTGTGTTCCATCAATCAAGCACTTTCGTAAGTTCGACACATGGAATGTATCATGAATGTTGCTTAATTCTTCGGGTAGCTTTAGATGTAACATCAGTACCGGAAGCGTAACCGGTACATGGTCTACACATAACTTGCACAGTAACTCCTGTACAAACTATGTGTATTACATGTATATCATTATCATTTGATTCTTATTCATAGAACAACTTCAAATTCATTGCAGAAATGTAACTCAGAACTATGGTTCAATAGTCAGATAATTATCTGATGACACAGAACCATCACGTGATTGTTAGTTAAGATTCTATTATTTATAAACGTATGTGAGGATTTACAAAACAAAACAAGAACGGATGTCGTTATGTGAATGCTAAATTGACAGATTATTCGTATAGGTGACGATCTGTACGAACATATCTGAAAGTTTAACGTTCTGAATGGTGTCCAATAATTAGAAAATCATATCGAAAAGTGTAGTTCTCATCGTATCCGTACGGGGGACGATTCGAACGAATACGCACGACGACTATACGCTTCGATTTAAACAGTTAAAGTTAATATTTCTGAAATTTAAAATAAACAAAAGATATTTATTAAATTTACTAAGAATTACCACCTAAATGAAATTTATAAAACCTATTTTATAACTGTAACGAATTTTCACAAAAACGAAAGGAAACCGACCTCTTTACGCGAAACCAAGCCAAACCGAACGAGACCGAACACAACCGAGTATTTTGAAGCCATTAATATGGCATTTAATGCCATTTCTTTCTCCCAACTACCCATCTTCTCTCCTCTCTCCCATCACTCTCCTCTCTCCCATCACTCTCTCTCGACTTTCTCTCTCTAGATTCATAACTTCAAATCCTTCATTTCTCAACCAAATCGAGCCATCTTAGTGTCAAAACGACCACAACAACTCGTAGATCATGAAATTACAACCGATCTGAGCTTTGAACCATCCAATTTGAGGTAAAAATGAGTTTTTCATCATGGTTTTAGGGTTTTCAAAACCCTATGTTCGAACTCCATTGAAACCGGCTAGAACCTTTCTAAACCTTAGGGAAACTTCACAAAAACACTTATGAAAGTGATAGGAACCTGTGACATCTCGAGGTGGCGTTTAGGATCGAAAATGTGGGGTTGCACCTACTTGGGTTCGAACGGCCGAAGAAGAAATGATTAGGTCGGCCGAATGGCCAGGGCCGAATAAGCCATGGCCGACTTGGTCATTAGCACAGCTGCCATTCAGTCGAGTGCCCTCAACCGCATGAGCCGCATTTGGTCCAAGCCTCATTTGCACCACCTTTCATTCGGACTAGTGGTTTAGTCGCTTGGTTACCCTACTTCGGCCAAGGTTCTTCGCATGCAGCCTTCATTCGGCCTTCCCCCTTTTCGGCCCAGGCACCTTCGGTCATCATGGCTCACTCATTCGGTTGGGTAGATGGGGGTTGAGTACATGGTTTCATGCATGGGCCTTGTACACGAATGCATGCATGGGGAGCGGAAAACTATTAGTGTTTGTAGCATGCATCGGTTTTGTACATCACCTATGCCATGGATCTCAACAACAACTTTTCTAAACAAGATGTTGAACTATAAACATGGATTTCTAGCATAGTATGGGGTTAAAATCATGAGATACAAAAAGGGTAAGATGGTTTACATTATGAGACAGTAAACTAAGAAACAAGTTGAGAATTCATTTAGAATCAAGGAAGCAAACTAAGTGTAGGTGTGAACTACATTGAAAACATCCAACACTTAGTGCATTCTATACATATATATGAACTAGTTAGATCGTTCAAATGAACTTTCTAAAGCAAGTTATATACATCAAGACGGTCAAGAGATGATGAGAAACAAAGATCTAGCAAGAGACTTGGAGTTAATCGAATGAGATTAGCTTAAGTCTAACGAATTAATTTATAATTTTTTTAAAATGACTTATGTTTTAATAAAAGATAAATGATTTATAAACTTCTTTAAAATAAATTAAATAATTTTAAACTTAAAGATTTAACCTAAAATAAGTTTTATTAAAGATATTTTGCCTAAAAAGACTTTGAGTGCATTGAACTAGACCTTATATAAGAAAGGTTTAGTAGTGATTACCTACGGGATAAGGGTTTATAAACGGGTAGTACACTTGGAATAGCTAGAGGGACATAGTAACACACTAGTAACATAGGACACATAGTTGTACACCGAGACCAAAAACCTTAGATACGTCTATTATAGGTACTTATAGCATTCGAATCTTGTTAAAATAACTCAGGTACTGAAGATACTTAATCCACAATTAACGAGCGCGCATTATCTTTTGTGATTCATAGCTTAACAACACAGGTGAGTTCATTTGTCCCTTTTCAAATTATTTTGTTTTCCCTTCGGGACTGAGAAGCATGTTTAAATATTTTAAATAAATGTTTAAATGCTTCTTAGAAGCTTTTACACTCATTCTAAATGATAATGCTTTATACAATTATACTTGGATGCCTAAACTCGTGATATTTTAAATGTTTATGAAAACAATGACTAAAACTCAGAAGTGATGTTATAAACAATACTTTCGAAAGCTCATATACTTAAACACGGAAAGACTTATATGCTTGAAACGCTTGATATGCTCGAAATGCTTGAAATGCTGGAAATGATTGATATACTTGAAATGCTTGAAATGTTTGGAATGCCTTAAACAATTGAATGCTTGATTTGCATGAAATGCTAAGACAATCGGAATGGGATTCCGGCTGTTAAGCTAGTACTTGTGCACATGATACGTAAAGGCTAAGCTATGTGAATGCTATAAACTTGTATGCTAAAGCTATTGAATCATGTAAGACACACTGATTGGCCGCAGAGTGTTGACCTATGGAGTCAACCCCTACTAGTTATTCAGTGTTCTTCTTGATTCCACTCTGGTTTTGTTACGAGTGACTAGGATGATTATGTTTTCCTTAGTTGACTTTGTGTCATCTTGATAAACCCTTTATCAAAACACCGATTTTGCGAGTCACATATAGTTCCGTTATGGATTTATATTAAATTTCTTAGGGTGTTCAGTTATCCATAAAGGTAACTCTTAAAAACATGATTTTCAAATGCTATTGTGTGCATGTTTGAAACTGTTAAACATAATGCTTGAATCTATGATGGAAATGAAATTAGATGGTAGGTAAAACACTTAATAATCATTAACAACAATGTCATATGCGGTTTAGTATGTGGTGGGATGGCGTCTGGGCGGGTTGTAGGCTCGACCCTTTCGTATGCCCTATGTATAAGCATATCAAATTGGATAGGATCTGTGTTATTAGTGAGATTAAGGTTGTTACCGAAAAGGTTTGCAAAGCTATTTTTCAAATACTAAACTATATGAGCTCACCAACCATCTTGTTGACTTTTTTTTACATGCTTCACAGGTGATGTACAGGATTAAGTTAAAGCTTAGGATTGCATACTAGGATGCCCAGTTAGAGGACCTAGTAGTTTTTGGGAAAGCACATACTTTTGTTGATTACTGTGAATCACTTTTGATATCTTGTACAGTTACAAGATAGTAAACTTATGCTAGTTTAATGTTATTTGTGCTTCAGTTAGTCTCAATGTTTATGCTATGTATACAGTTTGATCATTTATATTATCATCTGGATATCACGCCCCGGGAACCTTCCGCCCGACGGGAAAGTCGATCTAACCCGTCGCCTCGGGGGTGACAGATTGGTATCAGAGCTCATGGTTATAGAGAATAATAGGTCATTTACTTAGGACGGTTTGGCCTAGACTATAACTTAGGGACCCTCATATAGAGAACATAGGAACTAAGATTTATTTGCATTATGCCTTCAGTTTTTGATCATTGCACTGACCGATTATCTTTTCGGTTGCGATTAGAATGCCTCCTAGAAAACAACCTCCTCTACCACCACCGCCACCTCCTCCGCCTCCTCCTCCCCCACACACTCCGCCACACAACCCAAATGCGAATCCAAATCTGGATCCTGCTACTGTGGCATTGGTCACCCTAATGAGCAACCAGCTGACAAATCAGCTAAACGAGGTCATCCCAGACATGATTAACAGGATCCAAGGCCACGGTAACAACTCTGGGCATACTACAGGAGAAGCTAGTGGAAACACAGGCGCTACACCAGACTGTTCCTACAAGTCATTCGTAGGATGTAAACCGCCAAGCTTTAGCGGTGTTGAAGGAGCCGTTGGACTGATCCAATGGCTAGAGAAGATGGAAACTACACTAGACATCAGCGGTTGTCCAGAGCACCATAAGGTTCGCTATGCTGCAGGATCTTTCAGTGAGCGTGCCTTAACATGGTGGAACTCTAAAATAAGAGCTCGAGGCAGAGAAGAAGCATTGGTGATGCCTTGGGCAGATTTCAAAATCCTTTTAAGGAATGAATTCTGTCCAAAGAATGAACTTCAAAAGCTAGAGACTGAACTGTCAAATCAGGTGATGAAGGGGGCAGACCACATGAATTTCACTACTCGGTATCATGAACTGGTAGCTTTGGTGCAAGAGATGGTACCAACTCCGGAAAAGCTAATTGATCGATATGTAGGAGGATTATCGTCCTGCATTCAGGGTCTTGTACTTGCTGAATACTCTACGACCCTAGAGTTAGCCATCTCTATATCAGCAAAACTCACTGATGTGATGGTGGCATCAGGAACTCTCAAGAAAGACTCGGATAAAGCTAAGGAAGAGCTGTCAAAAAATCCCGAACATCATCAGAAGAAGAAACAGAAGGTCGTCAAAAACTATGTGATGACCACCCCTTTACAATAAGTTACTACAGTACCTGCTGATGCTGCACGCAAACCATATGTTGGCATGTATCCTTAATATGCACAATGCAAATTTCATCATTCTGTTACCGTAAAGTGCAGAAAATGCAACGGCTGTGGCCGACTAGGCCACTGGATTCAACAACGTCGTACATCAGCAACACCAGCTTTAAACAATGCTGCTATGGCACTACCCCTGCCACAAAACCCTGGCAATCACAACAACAACAATAGAGGATGCTTTAATTGTGGAGAACTAGGCCACTTTTCCAAGGACTGCTCGAAGAGAATGGAACAGGGATTTCAAGCATTTCGTGGGAGGGCATTTGTGATTGGAGCAAAAGCAGCTCGCCAGGACCCTAATGTGGTCATCGGTACATTCCTTTTGCATGACTTTTATGCATCTATTCTGTTTGACGCTGGTGCAGATCAGAGTTTTATTTTGTCTGATTTTGCATGCCAACTTAATCATATTGAGGAACACTTAGACTCCCCTTACATTATTGAAGTAGCGAACGAAAAAAATTCACAGTTAGTACAATATATAGAAACTGCCCATTAACACTTACTGGTCATACATTTTCAATCGATTTGATACCGATGGAGTTGGGTAGTTTCGACATCATTGTCGGGATGCATTGGCTATCTCTCAATAGAGTGGAAATCATCTGTTCAGAAAAGCTGCTTCGAATTCCATTGACGAATGATCGTGTATTGGAAGTTCGATGGGATCAAGCAAAACGTAGTGTCAAAATCATATCTTGCATAAAGGTGCGTAAGTTCTACTGAAGCAATGTGTAGCATTTCTGGCTCATGTGGTGGAGAAAGAGAAAGACAAGACCAAGATCCAAGACGTGGCCGTAGTGAAAGAATATCCAGAAGTATTTCCTGAAGACCTACCGGGTTTGCCACCCGCACGACCAGTAGAGTTCCGTATCGACTTAGCTCCTAGAGCAACTCCCGTTGCCAAATCTACATATAGGTTAGCCCCTTCCAAGATGCAGGAATTGTCAAATCAACTACAGGAAATACTTGATAATGGTTTCTTCCGACCGAGCTACTCACCATGGGGAGCTCCGGTTTTGTTTGTGAAGAAAAAGGATGGACTTTTTCGGATGTGCATAGACTACAGAGAACTGAACAAATTAACCATCAAGAATCGGTATCCATTACCGAGGATTGATGATTTGTTTGTCCAACTGCAAGGAGCCAAGTACTTTTCGAAGATTGATTTACACTCTGGATATCATCAACCCAGGGTTGAAGACGAAGACATACTGAAGACGGCATTTCGAACCAGGTATGGCATTTCGAGTTTATGGTAATGCCTTTCGGATTAACCAATGCACCTGTTGTTTTCATGGACCTCATGAACCGAGTTTGCAAGCTGTATTTGGATCAGTTTGTCATTGTCTTTATTGATGACATACTGATTTATTCCAAAAGAAAGGCAGAACACGAGCAACATCTCAGGAAAATCTTAGAGCTGTTCAAGGAAGAGCAACTCTATGCTAAATTCTCTAAGTGGGAATTCTAGCTAAGAGAAGTTAAGTTTTTGGGCCATTGTAACATCAGTGCCGGAACCGTTACCGGAACAGTGATCTCTACAGTACATGAACAGTAAAACAGGTACGAATCATATACATTTTAGTACATTTCAGATTCACATCATTTATCATTGTCATTTTGTGTGTTCATAGAACAAATTCAGAAACAATTAGCAGAAACACAGTTCATAACAATGGTTCTTGAGTCAGATAATAATCCGACAATACAGAACCATCATGTGATTATTTGTTTAGGATTTATTATGTATAAACGTATGTGAGGCCTTACGGAACAAAACACACGAATATCGTTATGTGAATGCTAAATTGACGGGTTATTCGTATAGGTCACGATCTGTACGAATATATCTGAAAGTTTAACGTTCTGAAGGATATTCTATAATTAGAAAACAAGATTGAAAAGTATAGTTATCGTCGTGTTTGTACGGGTGACGATTCGAACGAATACGCGCGACAACCGTACATTTCGATTTAAACAGTAAATTAATATTTTAAATTTAATAAATAGAAGATATTAGATAATTTATTAGGAATCACAACCTTGTATAATTAAAAGATTTCTAATTTTATAATTGTGTCGTTTAGTTGCGAAAGCTACGCGAACCGGTATTTTACGCGAAACCGAACGAGACCGAACATCCGGATATATTTTAACCCATTTAAAGAATCATTTATGTCAACACCTACCACCACCATCTCCATCCTTGCTCTCATTCACGTTTTATGCCTCTCTCTCTAGAAATCGGTTCTCCACCTTCTCTCTAGAAAATCTCATTCACTTCAAGTTGGATTCGATCAAATTTGGTGCCAAGACGATCCTCTCATCGAATAGAATTCAGAAGTACAAGTATTTTGCGTGTTTATCTACGAAATTTAAGGTAATAATTCACTTTAAATTCGAATTTTAGAGGGTTTCTCAAGTTCTTGCGATTTGTCATTATAACCGGCACTAAAGCACTTAGAACACTTAGATCAGGTTATCACATGGGTTTAGAATCTGTTAGAACTAGTTTGTAACAGGTTTAGCTCGTTAAAACGAAGATGGGAACGCCAAAACCCCTACAGGTTCGTGGGATCTACTGGCCGAACTAAACAGGTTCGCTGGCCGAACCCTACACGAACCCACCCATGCAGCCGAACCCTGCATGGCTTCTGCAACGAACCCTGCAACCTTCTGGGAGCCGAACCCTGTGTAGCCTGCAACGAACCTATAGGACCTGGGTCACGAACCCTGGAATGTTGACTTGGCCGAACCATAGCATCACGAACCTAGGACCCACGAACCCTATACTTTCCAGCCGAACCATCCAAGCTGGCCGAAACCTCACTTAGTTGGAACGAACCTTCTTAGTTGCGAACCTAGGGAACACTTGACCGAACCTTTACCTCATCATGGCCGAACCCTTAGGGTTCGTGGTGTTGAAATGTTAGCCGAACCTAAGGAACTCACCTCAAAAGGTTCGCTGCTCCTTGGGGTTTACCGAACCTGAAATGTTATCAAAATAGAAGGGTGATGGGTTAAGGGCTATGAATCCTAGTCTAAGGGTCACGGGAATGTACACACAAGGACTCAAAGTCTAGGAACGAGCTAAGAATACATGCATACATGAATTGTGTTGTATGTTGATGCATGGACTACTAAGTAGGGTTACTAAGATGTATGCATCTTCATGAAACACAATAACATATCAATATAAATGCAACATCTTTTGAGGTAGTCTAACACATGAGAAGAACCTTTTCAAGAAATCACATGGATTAAAAATCAAGTTGGATGATCAATTGGGAATCAAAGATTTACAATTGGGCTTAAATGGGCCCAATGGGACTTTATTAAGTCCATCAAATGATAAAAGTTTAATTAAATTTAAACAATGATGTTGTAATATCGAAATGAAAATGTGTGAATGCTTTCAATTAAATATTGTTTACTTTGAAATATACATTATAATAGTTGGTCTAATAACTTCTAAAGTTTTGATTAATTTGAAATGTGAATTATATAAATGGCCTAGTTTTCCTATAGTTAAATTTTGTTATAAAGGATTAATTGTAATGTTTTGGTTTAAATATTTATAGAATTGGTTGAATTGGGAATTTGTTATAAATAGACAATATAATTGTCTGGATTTGCTCTAAAAACAAAGGAAACTCTGCCGAAATTTCTAAAAATGTAAAGGTAAGTTATTACAACTAAGTAACTAAACTATGGGATTGGGGATCAAAAAGGGTAACTAGGATAAATTAGACCTTAGTTACACTTAGTACTAAGACACTTAGTTGCACACACCCAAAGATCAAGTCTTAGGCACGACGACTACTATGCGTACTTATTATATTCGAATTTTTATAAAATAACTCAGGAACTGAAGAAACTTAGCTTACATACAGGAGCGCGCATTTTGTGTTAGATCAAATTACATAGCAGCACAGGTGAGTTCATTGCCCCTTTTCAAACATTTTTGTTTTAAAACGCGGGGCTGAAAAGCATGCGTAAACTGTTATTTAAATTGTTTACTTAAATGCTTTTAAATTTATATGTTTTACATATATATAAATGTTATCCTAGACCATGTCTAGGAAGATTTTATGCAGGTTTACTAACTGATTTACTTATAAACTAAGTGAATAATCAGATTTAAACTAAAAGATTTCAACGGATCAAAACATTTCAAAAGAATCACATCAAACATTTTGGCAAAACAAGTGTGGGAGTTCAAGGAAATCAAACCAAACATTTTGACAAATCAAGTGGGTGAATTCAAGGAAATCAAACCAAACATTTTGACAAACAAGTGTGGGACTTCAAGAAATCAAACAAAACAATCTTTGCAAAGACAACATTCAATGTTCTACAAACCAAGTGTTTGTTGAATAACGAATCAAGTGTACAATCGATCAATGAATCTAGTATTCTATGATCAACGCATCAAGTACATCTTGTGATAGAATCAGACGAATCAATAAATCATTTTCAAGGGAAAGCCTGGGAAATATCAGAGATAGCATACGCCAAAAACATTGACGAAACATAAAATCCTGCATTTCAAGAAGTCCTAGCTAGACCGTTTGACTTGTAGGTCGTATGTTTCAGGATATTTACAGTTTCCCTAACTACTAAGTACCTAGATTGACAGACTAGTCTACTCGAGTATGACCAAAGGCCCCAATCATAAGGACTTAGATTTTATTAAATGTTTACTTACTTGTTTAATTAAGCATTTATAACTGTTTATACAATTTTGTGGTTGATCATATTGTGTGATGAACTTGTGAAATCAACATGGATTTCAAATGATTGTAATGACACGAACAACAAACAGAAGAACTTATGGGATTGTGTTAAGGGTAAAAATGCTTAATTGTCATTAACAGCAGTGTCATATGCATATTAGTATGTGGTGGGATGTTGGCTAGGGCTTGTCCCATACATATTCCCTATATATAAGCATACCGATGTGGATATTACATGTGGTGCTAATGAGGTTAGGGTCTTTACCAAAGGAGGTTTTCAAATCATTTTCAACTACTAAAACTATATGAACTCACCAACCATGTGTTGACTTGATCTTTTTGCATGACTTCTCAGGTGACGAACATGTCAATTAGGAAGTCATTTCGTTCGGACAAGGACTTCATATAGAAGACTAGTATTTTGGACCTGCATACTTTTGAAGACATCATTATACAATTTATTTTGTATATCTTGTGTAAATACAAGATAGTCATTTTATGATGTTTACAATAGATTTACATTGTTAAATTATAAACGATACTGATGTAATTTAACTTTGTAATTCTATTTTATTTAGCATTTCTCATTTATATCATGTGCAATGTAAACAATCTGATCACTTTTGATTATCACTCCCGATATCGCGCCCCGGGAACCTTCCGCCCGACGGGGACTCCGATCCTACCCCGCCGGCTCGGGGTGTGACAGATTGGTATCAGAGCCATGGTTATAGAGAAATATAGGTCACTTATTTAAATGGTTTGGCCTAGACTATAACCTAGGGACCTTGCATATAGAGAAAACAGGACTTAGGAATTATTTGCATGTTGTCTTCTGTATTCGGTCATTGCACTAACCGATAACTCTATTGGTTATGATCAGAATGCCGCCGCGAAGACAGCCTCCTTTGATACAGCTACCACCACAAGACTTGGCTCCACACTCCTCCACACCGTCACCAAACGATTCACCACCACCACCTCCTCCTCCCCCTCCTCCATTGATTACTCAAGCAGCTGGTTCGGGCACAGTACCGACCATGGATCCTGCTACTATCGCTCTGGTGACGTTACTGAGTAGCCAGATGACAAATCAGATGAAAGAAGCAATATCGGAGATGTTCCTTCGTCTTCATAATGAAATTCTCAACACTGGCAACACATCAGGAGAAGCCAGTGGAAATATTGGAGATTCATCTCATTACTCCTACAAGTCCTTTGTAGGATGTAAACCACCCAGTTTTAGTGGGTCCGAAGGCGCCGTTGGATTAATCCAGTGGATTGAGAAGATCGAAACAACTTTGGATCTCTGCAGCTGCCCTGAACAACACAAGGTCCGTTACTCAGCTGGAACATTCAATAAACGGGCTCTGAGCTGGTGGAACGGTCAGATCAATGCCCGAGGAAGAGAAGAAGCCATGGCCATGCCATGGGAAGATTTCAAGACACTTCTGCGAACAGAGTTCTGTCCGAAGAATGAACTGCAGAAATTGGAGGTTGAATTATCTAATCATGTGATGAAGGGGGCTGATCACATGGGGTATACAACACGTTACCACGAGTTGGTTGCTTTGGTACCTGACATGGTCCCAACTTTGGAGAAAAGGATAGACATATATGTGGGTGGACTCCCCGTCTGCATTCAGGGTATGGTTGTTTCAGCCAACCCTACCACTGTCGAATCCGCAGTGAGACTGTCTGGGAAACTCACTGACCATATGGTAGCCTCTGGAGTCCTAAAGAAGGAGGCTGAACCCAGCAAGAACAAGGCTGAGTCTTCAAAGAAACCCCATCAGCACCCGAAGAAGAAACAGAAACTCATCAAGAACTACACCGTGGCCACAACTCTCCAAAAAGTAACAGCGGCACCACAAAACCCCAACCGCAAACCTTACACTGGCACGTTTCCTCTGTGTGCCAAGTGTCGGTATCATCACCATGCTGACACTCCCTGCAAGCATTGCACGGGATGTGGAAGAAAGGGCCATTGGGTCCAATACTGTAGGATGACACCTAACCAAGCAGTCAACAATGCTGCTTTGGCTCTTCCTCCACCAACAAATCATAACAATGGTGGATGCTATAATTGTGGCGAACAAGGCCACTTCGCGAAGAACTGCCTGAAGAAAGCACAACCAGCAGTTCAAGCACCACGTGGACGAGCTTTCGCTATCGGAGCACCAGCTGCACGCCCGGACCCAAATGTGGTCACTGGTACGTTTCTCTTACATGGCTTTTATGCATCTGTTTTATTTGATACTGGTGCGGATCAGAGTTTTATCTCTACCGATTTTGCATGCCAACTAGATTCAGTGGAGGAACAGTTAGACTCCCCTTACATTATAGAAGTAGCTAACGGGAAACAGATTAAAGTTAGTACAGTTTATAGAAATTGCCCATTGACACTTAATGATCATACATTTTCCATCGATTTGATACCGATGGAGTTGGGTAGTTTCGACATCATTGTTGGAATGGATTGGCTTTCCTTTAACCGAGTGGAAGTCATCTGTTATGAGAAGCTGCTTCGAATTCCATTGCCGAGTGATCGTGTATTGGAAGTTAGAGGGGATCAAGCAGAGCGAAGTGTCAAAATCGTTTCTTGCATAAAGGCGTGTAAGTGTTTAAAGAAGCAGTGCATAATTTTTCTGGCTCATGTGGTTGAAAAAGAGAAAGACAAGAAGAAGATCCAAGAGGTACCGGTAGTGAAAGAATATCCTGAAGTATTCCCCGAAGACCTACCTGGTTTGCCACCTGCGCGACCGGTAGAGTTTCGTATTGACTTAATTCCTGGAGCAACTCCTGTTGCTAAATCTCCTTACAGGTTAGCACCTTCAGAGATGCAGGAATTGTCTAATCAATTGCAGGAGTTACTTGACAAGGGTTTCATCAGACCGAGCTACTCACCTTGGGGAGCTCCGGTCTTGTTCGTGAAAAAGAAAGACGGATCGTTCAGAATGTGCATAGATTACAGAGAGCTGAACAAATTAACCATCAAGAATCGGTATCCTTTGCCGAGGATTGATGATTTGTTTGACCAACTGCAAGGAGCTCAATACTTCTCAAAGATTGACTTGCGGTCTGGATATCATCAGCTGAGAGTTCAAGATGAAGACATACCGAAAACGGCCTTCCGAACAAGGTATGGGCATTATGAATTTATGGTGATGCCCTTCGGATTGACAAATGCACCAGCGGTTTTCATGGATCTCATGAACCGAGTGTGCAAGCCGTACTTGGATCAGTTTGTCATTGTCTTTATTGATGACATACTGATTTATTCCAAGACCAAAACAGAACATGAGCAACACCTTAGAAAGATCTTGGAGCTGTTGAAAGAAGAGAAACTCTATGCCAAATTCTCCAAATGTGAGTTTTGGCTAAGAGAAGTTCAATTTCTGGGTCATGTGGTCAACAGCGAGGGAATTCATGTAGACCCTGCCAAGATCGAGGCGATAAAGAATTCGGACACTCCAAAGACACCGACGGAGATACGGTCTTTTTTGGGATTGGCGGGTTATTATAGAAGGTTTATCTCAAAGTTTTCTAAAATAGCTTTGCCTCTCACTAAGCTAACTCAGAAGAGTGAACCGTTTGTCTGGGAGCAGAAACAAGAGGATGCTTTTCAGACCTTGAAACAGAAATTATGTGATGCTCCAATTCTATCTCTCCCAGAAGGCTGTGATGATTTTGTTGTATACTGTGATGCTTCCCATCAGGGACTTGGTTGTGTGTTAATGCAACGGGACAAAGTCATAGCCTATGCATCAAGACAGTTAAAGATTCATGAGAAGAATTACACTACTCATGATCTTGAACTGGGAGCTGTAATCTTCGCGTTGAAGATTTGGAGACATTACTTATATGGCACCAAGTGTACCATATTCACTGATCACAAAAGTCTGCAGCACATCTTTGATCAGAAGGATCTCAACATGCGACAACGCCGTTGGGTTGAACTTATGAATGATTATGATTGTGTGATCAAATACCATCCGGGAAAGGCGAACGTTGTAGCTGATGCCTTGAGCCGGAAGGAACGGGTCAAACCCCTACGTGTTAGAGCAATGGGGATAACCGTGCAGACCAGTTTAAGTGACAAGATTATTCAAGCACAACAAGAAGCACTTAACCGAGGTAATCTGAAGAGGGAACTTGATTGCGGAGCAGAGAAACAGTTCGACACGAAGCCTGATGGAATGATCTACTATCGGGAACGTATATGGATCCCGGCGATAGATGAATTGAGAAAACTTATCTTCGATGAGGCACACAAGACTAAATACTCTGTTCATCCAGGTGCTGATAAGATGTACCAAGACTTGCGTGGATTTTATTGGTGGCCTGGAATGAAGAAAGACATAGCCGAATACGTCGGTCAATGTCTAACGTGTGCGAAGGTAAAGGCGGAACACCAGAGACCGTCTGGTTTACTGGAACAGCCTGAGACTCCGCTCTGGAAATGGGAACAAATAGCTATGGATTTCATTACCAAGCTACCCCGCACTTCCAGTGGTCATGATACAATTTGGGTGATTATTGATCGTTTAACAAAATCTGCTCATTTCTTGCCTATGCGTGAGACCTTCACAATGGATAAACTGGCAAGGTTGTACATCAATGAGATAGTGGTACGCCACGGTGTGCCATTGTCTATTATTTCTGATAGAGACAGCAGATTTACATCAAGGTTCTGGCAATCATTGCAGAAATCTCTAGGGACACAGTTAAATCTGAGTACAGCTTACCACCCACAAACGGATGGTCAAAGCGAACGTACTATTCAAACCCTATAGGACATGTTAAGAACCTGTGTATTGGACTTTGGTGGGAACTGGGACTTCCATTTGCCACTGATTGAGTTCTCCTACAATAACAGTTACCACAGCAGTATAGGATGTGCACCATTCGAGGCTCTTTATGGCCGGAAATGTCGATCACCGATCTGTTGGACTGAAATTGGAGACAACCGAATAACTGGACCAGAACTTATCCAAGAAACCACTGACAAGATAGCTCAGATTCAAAGAAGACTACAAGCAACAATGAGCAGACAAAAGAGCTACGCCGACAAACGGCGCAAGCCGTTAGAATTCCAAGTGGGAGATCGTGTAATGTTGAAGGTATCCCCATGGAAAGGCGTTGTACGCTTTGGAAAGAAAGGCAAATTAGCACCACGATACGTGGGACCATTCGAGATCATCGAACGTATAGGTCCTGTAGCCTATCGACTGAGGTTTCTAGATGAACTCAGTGGTGTGGATGATGTGTTTCACGTCTCAAACCTAAAGAAATGCCTTGCTGACGAGTCTCTCGTCATTCCAATCGAAGAGATTCAAGTCGATGAACAGTTACATTTCATTGAAGAACCCTTAGAGATTATGGATCGCAAGGTTAAACAACTGAGGCGAAGCCGTATTCCTATTGTAAAGGTTCGATGGAATTCAAGACGCGGGCCCGAGTTCACTTGGGAACGTGAAGATCACATGAAGTTAAAGTATCCCCAACTGTTTGAAGAGGAAGCTGTACCTGATAACAACTCTTAAATTTCGGGACGAAATTTCTCTAACAAGGGGAGACTGTAACATCAGTGCCGGAACCGTTACCGGAACAGTGATCTCTACAGTACATGAACAGTAAAACAGGTACGAATCATATACATTTTAGTACATTTCAGATTCACATCATTTATCATTGTCATTTTGTGTGTTCATAGAACAAATTCAGAAACAATTAGCAGAAACACAGTTCATAACAATGGTTCTTGAGTCAGATAATAATCCGGCAATACAGAACCATCATGTGATTATTTGTTTAGGATTTATTTTGTATAAACGTATGTGAGGCCTTACGGAACAAAACACACGAATATCGTTATGTGAATGCTAAATTGACGGGTTATTCGTATAGGTGACGATCTGTACGAATATATCTGAAAGTTTAACATTCTGAAGGATATTCTATAATTAGAAAACAAGATTGAAAAGTATAGTTATCGTCGTGTTTGTACGGGTGACGATTCGAACGAATACGCGCGACAACCGTACATTTCGATTTAAACAGTAAATTAATATTTTAAATTTAATAAATAGAAGATATTAGTTAATTTATTAGGAATCACAACCTTGTATAATTAAAAGATTTCTAATTTTATAATTGTGTCGTTTATTTGCGAAAGCTACGCGAACCGGTATTTTACGCGAAACTGAACGAGACCGAACATCCGGATATATTTTAACCCATTTAAAGAATCATTTATGTCAACACCTACCACCACCATCTCCATCCTTGCTCTCATTCACGTTTTATGCCTCTCTCTCTAGAAATCGGTTCTCCACCTTCTCTCTAGAAAATCTCATTCACTTCAAGTTGGATTCGATCAAATTTGGTGCCAAGACGATCCTCTCATCGAATAGAATTCAGAAGTACAAGTATTTTGCGTGTTTATCTACGAAATCTAAGGTAATAATTCACTTTAAATTCGAATTTTAGAGGGTTTCTCAAGTTCTTGCGATTTGTCATTATAACCGGCACTAAAGCACTTAGAACACTTAGATCAGGTTATCACATGGGTTTAGAATCTGTTAGAACTAGTTTGTAACAGGTTTAGCTCGTTAAAACGAAGATGGGAACGCCAAAACCCTTATAGGTTCGTGGGATCTACTGGCCGAACTAAACAGGTTCGCTGGCCGAACCCTACACGAACCCACCCATGCAGCCGAACCCTGCATGGCTTCTGCAACGAACCCTGCAACCTTCTGGGAGCCGAACCCTGTGTAGCCTGCAACGAACCTATAGGACCTGGGTCACGAACCCTGCAATGTTGACTTGGCCGAACCATAGCATCACGAACCTAGGACCCACGAACCCTATACTTTCCAGCCAAACCATCCAAGCTGGCCGAACCCTCACTTAGTTGGAACGAACCTTCTTAGTTGCGAACCTAGGGAACACTTGACCGAACCTTTACCTCATCATGGCCGAACCCTTAGGGTTCGTGGTGTTGAAATGTTAGCCGAACCTAAGGAACTCACCTCAAAAGGTTCGCTGCTCCTTGGGGTTTACCGAACCTGAAATGTTATCAAAATAGAAGGGTGATGGGTTAAGGGCTATGAATCCTAGTCTAAGGGTCACGGGAATGTACACACAAGGACTCAAAGTCTAGGAACGAGCTAAGAATACATGCATACATGAATTGTGTTGTATGTTGATGCATGGACTACTAAGTAGGGTTACTAAGATGTATGCATCTTCATGAAACACAATAACATATCAATATAAATGCAACATCTTTTGAGGTAGTCTAACACATGAGAAAAACCTTTTCAAGAAATCACATGGATTAAAAATCAAGTTGGATGATCAATTGGGAATCAAAGATTTACAATTGGGCTTAAATGGGCCCAATGGGACTTTATTAAGTCCATCAAATGATAAAAGTTTAATTAAATTTAAACAATGATGTTGTAATATCGAAATGAAAATGTGTGAATGCTTTCAATTAAAATTTTGTTTACTTTGAAATATACATTATAATAGTTGGTCTAATAACTTCTAAAGTTTTGATTAATTTGAAATGTGAATTATATAAATGGCATAGTTTTCCTTTAGTTAAATTTTGTTATAAAGGATTAATTGTAATGTTTTGGTTTAAATATTTATGGAATTGGTTGAATTGGGACTTTGTTATAAATAGACAATATAATTGTCTGGATTTGCTCTAAAAACAAAGGAAACTCTGCCGAAATTTCTAAAAATGTAAAGGTAAGTTATTACAACTAAGTAACTAAACTATGGGATTGGGGATCAAAAAGGGTAACTAGGATAAATTAGACCTTAGTTACACTTAGTACTAAGACACTTAGTTGCACACACCCAAAGATCAAGTCTTAGGCATGACGACTACTATGCGTACTTATTATATTCGAATTTTTATAAAATAACTCAGGAACTGAAGAAACTTAGCTTACATACAGGAGCACGCATTTTGTGTTAGATCAAATTACATAGCAGCACAGGTGAGTTCATTGCCCCTTTTCAAACATTTTTGTTTTAAAACGCGGGGCTGAGAAGCATGCGTAAACTGTTATTTAAATTGTTTACTTAAATGCTTTTAAATTTATATGTTTTACATATATATAAATGTTATCCTAGACCATGTCTAGGAAGATTTTATGCAGGTTTACTAACTGATTTACTTATAAACTAAGTGAATAATCAGATTTAAACTAAAAGATTTCAACGGATCAAAACATTTCAAAAGAATCACATCAAACATTTTGGCAAAACAAGTGTGGGAGTTCAAGGAAATCAAACCAAACATTTTGACAAATCAAGTGGGTGAATTCAAGGAAATCAAACCAAACATTTTGACAAACAAGTGTGGGACTTCAAGAAATCAAACAAAACAATCTTTGCAAAGACAACATTCAATGTTCTACAAACCAAGTGTTTGTTGAATAACGAATCAAGTGTACAATCGATCAATGAATCTAGTATTCTATGATCAACGCATCAAGTACATCTTGTGACAGAATCAGACGAATCAATAAATCATTTTCAAGGGAAAGCCTGGGAAATATCAGAGATAGCATACGCCAAAAACATTGACGAAACATAAAATCCTGCATTTCAAGAAGTCCTAGCTAGACCGTTTGACTTGTAGGTCGTATGTTTGAGGATATTTACAGTTTCCCTAACTACTAAGTACCTAGATTGACAGACTAGTCTACTCGAGTATGACCAAAGGCCCCAATCATAAGGACTTAGATTTTATTAAATGTTTACTTACTTGTTTAATTAAGCATTTATAACTGTTTATACAATTGTGTGGTTGATCATATTGTGTGATGAACTTGTGAAATCAACATGGATTTCAAATGATTGTAATGACAGGGACAACAAACAGAAGAACTTATGGGATTGTGTTAAGGGTAAAAATGCTTAATTGTCATTAACAGCAGTGTCATATGCATATTAGTATGTGGTGGGATGTTGGCTAGGGCTTGTCCCTTACATATGCCCTATATATAAGCATACCGATGTGGATATTACATGTGGTGTTAATGAGGTTAGGGTCTTTACCAAAGGAGGTTTTCAAATCATTTTCAACTACTAAAACTATATGAACTCACCAACCATGTGTTGACTTGATCTTTTTGCATGACTTCTCAGGTGACGAACAGGACAATTAGGAAGTCATTTCATTCGGACTAGGACTTCATATAGAAGACTAGTATTTTGGACCTGCATACTTTTGAAGACATCATTATACAATTTATTTTGTATATCTTGTGTAAATACAAGATAGTCATTTTATGATGTTTACAATAGATTTACATTGTTAAATTATAAACGATACTGATGTAATTTAACTTTGTAATTCTATTTTATTTAGCAATTCTCATTTATATCATGTGCAATGTAAACAATCTGATCACTTCTGATTATCACTCCCGATATCGCGCCCCGGGAACCTTCCGCCCGACGGGGACTCCGATCCTACCCCGCCGGCTCGGGGTGTGACAGCCATGTAGTCAACAGTGAAGGAATACATGTAGACCATGCCAAGATAGAGGCTATTAAGGACTGGGATACTCCGACAACACCGACAGAAATACGGTCTTTTCTGGGATTGGCATGTTATTATAGAAGGTTTATCTCGAACTTTTCTAAAATAACCTTGCCTCTCACTAAACTGGCTCAGAAGAGCAAACCGTTTATCTGGGAGCAGAAATAGGAAGAAGCTTTCCAAACTTTGAAATAGAAACTATGTGATGCTCCAGTCTTATCTCTCCCAAAAGGCTGCGATGAATTATAGTATATTGTGATGCCTCCCATCAGGGACTCGGTTGTGTATTAATGCAACGATACAAAGTTATCGTGTATGCATCAAGACAGTTAAAGATTCATGAGAAGAACTACACTACTCATGATTTAGAACTGGGAGCAGTGGTATTCGCATTGAAAATCTGGAGACACTTATATCGCACTAAGTGTACCATATTTACTGATCATGTAGATGCATTATATGTCCCTAGTTCAATTTTGTATTAACCATCATGTAAAGTTCAAGTTATATTAATGGAAGTTGTCTTTATATGTTGATATTAATATTTAATTGTTGATTATATGTTTGTTTGATTTGATTTAGTAATGTTAATGTTTAAGTATGTGTTCTGACCATTCGGGCGAATGAATCTAATGAATGAAGTCATTCGCCGAATGAATCCCTAGCGAATGACGTAGGCGATCGAATGAGTCATTCGCCGAATGACTCATTCGTCTGACATGTCCATTCGGCCAAGTCATTCGCCGAATGAGCTGCTTCGGGCACTCATTCGGCCGAATTACGACAGCCTATAAATACAAGTGCAAATCATTTCAAACCTAACTTTTTCGAGTCCTCATTCTTCCCAGTGCACTCCAGTGTCAAACCCTTGAAGTTTTGAGTGATTCTTATCGTCCAACTTCGATTCTCAACCCCTGGTGATCGATTCTCACTCACACGTTGATTCTACTCTCTCGATTCACCACGGTTGCTGCTGATTTCGATTGTAAAACCCTGGAATAGGATTCCGCACTATTCCAGAGGCTGTCAAGCAGATTTCTCTTGGAATCGGAAGGTTTCCGAGCTCCAAATAGGTCCTACAAATTGGTATCAGAGCTTTGGCACTTGATTATGCTTGATTTCCATTCAAAATCATCAGATCTCAGTTTGGATTTTCGAAACCTGCAAAACCCTGATTGCCTTGGCCGAAAAGTTACTATTACATTAAAAATCCGTGGATTTTTGCGGTGTTTTTGTCCAAACTTTTATCCCAGTTGGTTCATAATCATATCATGGTGTTCTTTACCAAATTTGGTACTTAGATCTGGTCTAAATCGAAAGTTATTGCGATCTTCGTTGCTAAAACCCTCAGATCGGCCGAATGAGCATGGCGGCCGAATATGTTTGGCCGAATAAGTCTCATTCGCCGAATAGCACCATTCGCCAGTGTCATTCGCCAAATAGCTCCATCCGTTTTGGTCATTCGGCGAATAGCTTCACTCTCAACTCTCATTCGACGAATAGCCTCATTCGACCCTTCATTCGCCGAATAGGATTCATTCGTCCTAATAGTCATACTCAGCTTCTCATTCGCCAGAATCAGTCCATTCGGGGCCCGACATTCGTCCCAAGGATCTTCATTCGGCCATTGGTCTGACAATTTTTCTAAGTGTTGAATCTTGTTGTTCTTGATTAAATGGAGGATTTAGCCTTGATGGCTAATCAGAATCATCGCATTCAGACTTTACTATTGACTGAGACTGAGACTGAGATAGGAAACTCCAACAAAGCTCCCAAGTTGCTTTCTTTAGATGATTATCCACACTGGAAATATAGATTTGAGATTCACATCAATAGGGAGGATACTAACTTGTGGATGATGATTGAAGGAGGTTATCTGAGGCCTCTGAATGAGGATGGAACTCCTATGCTAGTCACACGGATGACTGAGCCTCAAAGGAAGCTTTATGATTATGAGAAGAAGGCTTATGCTATTTTATATCAATCCATTGCTACTGATATTTTCCATCAGCTCAGACAGTTTACATGTTCTAAGTATTTGTGGGATGCTTTGCAACAGCGTTATGAGAGCAATGATGCTTTGAAGAATATCAAGTCAAAGGCTTTAAGAAAGGAGTTCTACAGTTTCATGTGTGTTGGAAATGAATCTTTGGATGAGTTGATTGCCAGATTCTATCATCTTTTGAGTGAGCTGTTCAATCATGAAGTCAAGACTACTTCTCAGGAGAAGATACAGTGTTCAGCAGATGCTCTACCTCCAAAGTGGGAATCATTTTGAGATGGTGCTTAAACATAATGAGATGATGGCACATATGGATATAAATGATTTCATCCAGAAGCTGAAAGAGCAGGAAATAGAGAACTAGTGGAAAGCTAAACGGGTTTCTCAAGTCCAAGATCCATCATTGTATTATTCTACTCCTACAGTTGAGAAATCATCCTCACATGCTCCATTGAAGACTGTCTTTGTTTCTAAGATGATTGAAGCTCCATCTTCTGCTCAGATTCATTTTAGTCAGTCATCCTCTTCATCCAGCTCACAAAAAGAACACCATCAACCTGTCACAAGTCTAAACACTGAAAATTTTGATAAAGTTACTGTTGAGATTGCTAAAGAGCATATGGGTCTTTTGTCCACTTTGGTTAGTTCTTATGATAGACTAGTAGCAGGACAGATTGCCAATCCTTATTTGACAAATGATGACAATTCTCAGATAGATCCAGATGACATGTAAAGGATTGACATCATGTGGGCTTTGGCAAGTGCTGTGAGGAGAGCTAAGGAGTTTGTCAAGAGGACTAGTAAAGACATTAACTTGAACAAGGAATCTAAGTTTGGTTTTGACATGGCCTCTGTCACTTGTTACAATTGTGGGGAGAAAGGTCACTTTGCTAGACAGTGCAAACAGCCAAAGAAAGCAGGAAATAAAAATCCTTTTCATCATCAGAAATCGTCTTCTGCAAATCCAGAAAGAAGGCTTGTTCCTATTGATTCTCCTGTTCAAGCTAGTTCATCTAACTCAGCCAAAGCATTGATGGTTCAACAAGATGAGGAGAAAACTGGGATTTCAGATTTAATCATGATCAGAAGGAACATGATAAAGCATGTGTTGCTGAGATCAAGAAGTTGGATGATCAAAATGAAGAGAGTACTTCAGGAGAAACACAGATCAGTGGAGAAGAAACATCAGGTTCAGAGTTAGAAAGCTTATTAGACTCAGACACCCTAGTAGATTCTAATGCTGATATTGAAGAACCAGTTACTCAATTTGCTTTGATGGTGAACTCATCTGCTAATCCAGCTGCATCTTCACAATCTGATCAGGTATCTGATGAATGTTCATATTCCTGTTCTAGTTGTTTTAATTGTGTTGACCTTAAAAGAAAGGTCCTTTCTTATCAAAATCACAATGCTGCTTTTATGATCGATCTCAACCAGTGTATTGAAGCAAACAAAGTTTTAAAATCTAATGAAAAAGATTTTCAAGCTAAAATTGAACTTTTAACAAGCAAGATGTTATAACTTCTTATCTCAATACCATCAATCAGATAAAAAAGAAGTTAGCTATAGTCGAGTGTGACTATGAGACCCTAGGACAAAAGCTCAAGAGCTATGAGAGTTCTTCCTATATCATTGAGCACATGATCAGTAAGGGTACTGATCAGAAGGGTAAGGGAAAAGTTAGTTATCAACATCGTCCTCCACCAATCTTGAACAGCTTTGTCAATTCACCTGATGACAAAGATGTTAAAGATTTTCAAGTTAAACTCCATTAGTAATTGATCCAATAGGGATGATTACTGATGAGGGTTCCTCCTTGTCAGAGGAATCTTTTGCGGAGGGAATTCTTGAAGATTAGGTCTCAGATTCTGAGGATGAATATGACTATTCATCTGACTGTGTTACTACTCAGAATAAATCTTCTGTAGTTATGAAAGGTGACCCAATCTCTTCATCAAAGATTTATCAAGCTTTAAGCTTTGTTAAAGCTTCAAAAGAAAATGAAGTGTGTTTGTCAAACAAGATTGACAATCTTGTTCCTAATGGGGGAAAGGGTTTGGGTTTTAATCTGAACAAGTCTCAAACTAATGTTTTCAAACTAAAAAGACAGTCTTTTTCTGAATTAAAACATTTTCATAAAAAAGTTAACAAAGTTTGTTTTGAGTGTGGTGCACCTGGACACATAGTCAGATTTTGTCCACACCTGGTTAGACCAAAGATTGCACCACCCTATTAACTAAATCAGGTTTTCATCAAAGCTGTCAAATCTGAATCCAAGTCAGCTCAGACAAAACCCAAACAATTCACACAGGTTAAACACGTGGATAAGGGTAAAGGGAAACTGGTGAACTTGAATGTTCCCAAGATGGTAAATGCTAATCAAGTTAAATCATCATCCATTTATCTGAAAAATTCTTTCAGTAAAAATGCAGTCTGGAAGGTCAAGTCTGAGACTTCAGTTCCACCCACTTCAGACAAGGCTGTTTAAGACGGTAAATGGATCGATGTTTTGATCCGAGACTCATTAGGACAACCCAAGACTGTAAAGGCTTGGGTTCCCAAATTGAACTAATTGTTTCATTTTTATGCAGGTTGCCCCGACAGCTGCTCTTAACAGCTCTTGGATGGTTGACAGTGGGGCTTCCAGACACATGACTGGTGATATATCGCTTCTCACCAATGTGAATTCTGTTCAAGGTGGATATGTCGCGTTTGCCGGTGACAAAGGTGGTTTTATCATGGGAGAGGGAATTTTCTCAAATGGGCAAGTTTCATTTGATAAAGTCAGATATGTCAAGCAATTGGAGAATAATCTTCTATCTGTATCACAGATTGGTGATAAAAGTACAAGGTTCTCTTTGATGACTCCAAATGCTACATTCTTAAGGAAGGTGTGGTTATTCATGAAGATTGGATCTTATTGTCAGCTCCAAGAAAGCAAGACTTGTATGTACTCAACATGGCCACAGCTTCAACTACATCCTCCACAGCTTCATGTTTTATGACAAAGGCAACTGAGAAAGATTCAATACTTTGGCATACGAGGATGGGTCATTTGAGACTCCGCAAGATGAATCATTTGGTACATAAAAATCTGGTTGAGGGGGTTACTCTGAAGAATTTCAAGCTGTCTGATGTCTGTGTATCCAGCAAAAAAGGCAAGCAAGTCAAGCAGTCTCACAAACCAAAGAAGTATCACTCAATCACTGTTCCATTTGAGCTTCTCCATATGGATCTTTTTGGTCCTGTTAACCGTAAGAGTATAGCTGGAGATCAATATTGTCTTGTCATTACTAATGAATTTTCCAGATACTCTTGGGTGTTCTTTCTGAAGGAGAAATCTGAAACTTTTGATTGTATTCAAGTATTCGTTACCAAACTTGAATCTCTTTATAAGCTCAAGGTTCGTATACTCAGAACAGACAACAGGACATAATTCAAGAATCACAACATGGAGAATTTCTGCAATTCACGGGGAAAATTTCAACAATTTAGTGCCCCTTATGTCCCGCAAATGAACGGTGTTGCTGAGCGAAAGAACAGGACGTAGATTGAGGCTGATAGGACAATGCTTGCTGATTCTTCTCTTCTAGTTCAGTTTGGGAACGAGGCTGTAGCAAATGCTTGTTACACTTTGAATCGGGTTTTGATAGTGAAGAGGCATGGGAAAACTTGCTTTGAACTGCTTCATAACATAAAGCCAAATCTTAAGTATCTTGAACCTTTCGATGCACCATGCACTATGCTTAAGAAACACGAGCAGGGCAAGTTCAATGAGAAGGTGGAAGAAAGGTATTTTCTTGGGTACAGCACTCCAAATAAAAGGGTTTGTAATAGAGCAACTCAGAATGTAGAGGAGTGGTACCATATTGATGTTCAGAAATATTCTATGCACCCACCAGGAATAGGGCTAGACTGGATGTTTGATTATTCGGGTCTCTTTGATTCTTTCAATATGCCTCCCATGTACTCAGATGAAGATGTTGCGGTTCAAATGTTATATGATGTACAAAATGCACCTAATGAACCCGTACCACCTTCATCCACTTCAATTCCCATAGTACAGACAAATGATGACAGCTTAGTCACTAATGAAAACCCTGTTCCACCAGTTGCCCCCGAACAAAATGTTGATGATCTTGTACCTGATCTTGAGGATTTGAATTTGAACAATCTAGATCCACAGGTTGAGGTTCCTCCCCATCCGGTTGGAAGAATTAATCGTATTCTTCCTCAAGAGAACATAATTGGGAGTCCATTAGATGGAGTTAAGACCAGAAATCAGCTTTCTTCATGGGGACTTGCTGACATTCTTGATTTTGCAGATGTAAGCTTTTGTGCTCATTCCTGTTTTATCTCTCTGGTGGAACCACGAACTGTCACTGAGGCTTTAAAGGAAGAATCATGGGTTGATGCCATGCAAGAAGAACTGCTGCAATTTAAGAAGTTAGGTGTCTGGCAACTTGTTGACAGACCGAAAGGTGCAAAAGTCATTGGCACTAGATGAGTTCTTCCTTGCAAGAAAGATGATCATGCGATCATTGTACGAAACAAGGCACGTCTGGTTGTTCAAGGATTTAGACAGATTGAAGGTTTGGATTACAATGAAGTGTTTGCACCGGTTGCTCGACTTGAAGCAATTCGTATTTTCTTGGCATATGCATCTTTCAAGAAGTTTAAAGTTTATCAAATGGATGTCAAGAGTGCATTCCTTCATGGTGTGATTAGTGAAACAGTGTATGTCAGTCAACCTCCCGGGTTTGAAGATCCATTGCATCGAGACCAAGTCTACAAGCTAGACAAGGCTTTATATGGATTGAATCAAGCGCCGCGAGCATGGTATGAGATATTGTCTTCTCACCTTCTGAGGAACGGGTTCAGAAGAGGTGTCATTGACTGTACACTGTTTATTCGAGAAAAGGATGGTGATCAACTCTTGGTACAAGTTTATGTGGATGATATAATTCTTGGTTCAACAAATGATGGTCTGTGCAGACAATTTGAGAAGGTTATGAAAGAGAAGTTCGAGATGAGCTCAATGGGAGAGATGAAATTTTTTCTAGGATTACAAGTGGATCAGTCTGAGGTAGGGATATTTATTCATCAGACCAAATATGTTGGTGATATACTGAGCCGGTTCAGTATGTCAGATGCAAAACCTGCTGGTATCCCACTGGCTGTTAATCACGGGATTACACCAGATGAAAAGGGGGAGTTAATTGATGCCACTCTGTACCGAGGAATGATTGGTTCTCTTATGTAACTTACTGCTTCTCGGCCAAACATCATGTTCGCCACATGCTTGTGTGCACGTTATTAATCAAAACCAAGACTGTCTCATCTGATTGCTGTGAAAAGGATTATGCGTTATCTGAAGGGTACACCGGATCTTGGTTTATGGTACCCTAATGATGATAATTTTGAGCTTACTGCATACAGTGACTCGGATTATGGCGGATGCAAGAGAGACTTCAAGTCAACATCGGCGGGATGTCAGTTCTTTGGAACCCGATTTGTTACCTGGCAGTGCAAGAAGCAGACGTCGGTGTCTACTTCAACCTGTGAAGCTGAATACATTGATGCTGCTAGTTGTTGTTCTCTGATCATCTGGATCCAACTGCAACTCATGGACTAAGGGTTACACTTTTCTAACACTCCTATATATGTTGACAACACTGTTGCCATAGCTGTCACTAAAAATCCTATTCAGCACTCCAAAACAAAACACATCGACATAAAATATCACTTCATACGTGATTGTTATGAAAAGAAACTAATCAATGTTGTTAAAATTCACACCGATCACCAGAAAGCCGATCTTTTCACAAAAGCTTTTGATAAACCAAGATTTTTATATCTGTTATCGGCTAATGGTGTTTTCCACAAGGATGAAGTCCTACCTTAATCTGAATCTCACAAATGATCATCGCTTTTCTTAGTTAGTTTTGTTTTTGTTTTTATTTCTTTCTTTAATTTAGTATTCTTATTATTTCATTAAACTAATCAAAAATACAAAAAGATTTTCTGTTTTAGGTTTTAAGGGGGAGAAAAAGTATGAAATTTGAAAAACCAAAAACATTAAAAAATTTGAAAAACTCAAAAACATTTGAAAAATTATTAAAAATGAGAAAGTCTTCTTTGAGAAAATAATATATTAATCTATCGTGTCATAGAAGCTAAAGTGAATGTGAAAGCTGAAAACACATGAGAATTATAATGTGATGTACTCATAAGCTGATTTTTCAAATTGAATAGACAATTTATGATGACTTTGAAAGTTTGGTTTGTGGGATCTGTTTAATAAAACCAGTTGAGTGAGAAATAGTTTTTGACTCAAATCAAGCATACACCGGTCATCATAAAATCATATGAGGTTTCAAACAAGAAGAAACTGGTATTAAGCTTGAAGAAAAACCAAAACAAGCTGGTATTAAGCTTGAAAAAAAATAAAAACAAGCTGGTATTAAGCTTGAAGAAAAACAAAAGCAAGCTGGTATTAAGCTTGAGAAATACTTAAACTAAATAAGTTCGATTCCATACACGTGTCATATTGCTGGGACAAACCAAACTGAAGCCGTCCATTTGGACAGAACAAGAAAAATACAAAAAGATAATAAAATTGGAATCTTATAGAATTTATGATGACTGGTATTTAGATGTTCTGAAATGAGTTATAAACTGATTTTGATCTTTAAATGGTAAAATGAAATGGCTAACTCAACCAGAAAACATGAGTGATCATAAATCTTGTTTAGAAGTTATGTAAAGTCAGGCTTAAGATTGGACAAATATATCAGTAATCATGATTATAGGACAAATGTGTTTGAAGTGAAACATTCAGTGATGCTGATCTCATATGATTAGGTGTGTGTGTTAGCTTCTCAATAGACTTCTCACAAAAACATGTGTTTCTTTGTATTTAGTTGCTAGTTGTGCAGTCATATTTTGTTTCAGAAAATTAAAAAAAGATTTTACATTTTCAATTTCAGTTTAGATGATCATTTGTAAGCTCAGATGTCTGTCTTATCTGAATCCTGAACCAACCAGACTTATCTTCATAATTGGCATCATTTTTACTGATCAAATGTTAAATTTTGAAATTACTTTGTGTTTTTGTGAGTGCAATTGTCTAATTCGCCCGAATGAGTATTAAGTATGATTCATTCGACCGAATGAACTTCATTCGGCGAATGAGTCATTTGACTGAATCAACATAAGCCGAAGGAGGTGAATCGGCTAGTTTCATTCGGCGAATGAAGATTGGGGTGTAAATCTCATTCGGCGAATGACTTTAGGGCGAATAGCTCATTCGCCAGTCTCATTCGGCGAATGACCCACCCTATAAAAACAGTTAATCGGGTGAACTACCTCATTCGCCAAAAATTTCATTCGCCCGATACTGTGTGAACCCCTTTCGCCCGAATATCTTCTCTCTTCAGTTGTTCATTTTCTTGTGATTCCTACTAATCCGGCTTCTGATCGTCTTATTTCTTGTCATCTCAGGTACATGTGGATCAAAAATCGTCGATATCTGACCGTGAAAACATCAAAAACAGTTCAAAATCACGGGCTTTAGGGTTTTTTAATTTCGCCCGTGCGATAAATGGTCTAAATGAACTTAACACTACAAATGACCTGTTTTAAAACTCTTAGTCAGTCATGTCTGAGGTTGAATGTATGAATTTTGTGAGCTGATCTGGACTTTTTGTCAAAGGGGTTGGAACTTGAACAGACAGCCGAATGTTGTCATTCGGCGAATGAAGCTCATTCGGCGAATGGCTCATTCAGCTCTTTCAGCGAATGTCTCATTTGGCGAATGTCTAAGTCGGCACATAACTAATTCGGTGAATGAGACTTATTCGGCAAATGAAGCTCATTCGGCGAATGAATCATTCGACCTAAGGGCTCATTCGTCCAAATCAATTTCATTCGGCTAATCTAGTTCAAATGTCCCTTTATATAGATTTCTGTAATTTGTGCAACTGATTGGGTCTAATAAGTTTTTTATTTGATTTTCAGAATAACTGAATATAAGTCAGTAACGAAGAACAACATCTGTGCACATTTGGATCTCACCACTCCGAACGCCAAACACTACACTGAGATCATCACATTTCTCAAACGTTCGAGGATTTTCACTGCCATATCTACTTTGCATGTGCCATATCATTCACATCAGCAATATTTCTGGGCTTCTGCTGATATAGACTGCCAAGCTGAACCTACAGGCATTAGGGGAAAGGTTCTTGGGCATGATGTTGTTATATCAGCTGATCATATCAGGAGCGTTTGTGGTTTCCAGGATTCACCTGATCAGCCGTATCTGTTAGATCGTTATTCAGTTCGTGGCTGCCTTATGAGGTGCAAGTACGAAGGAGATCTTGGAGCGGGAATCCTGAACAAGGCTTATATTTCTCCACAGTTCAAGTACCTCGCTCATGTGTTGATTCATTGTCTTGGATTTAGGAGAGGAGGTTTAGATGATATGAGGGAGACAATACAGTGTGCTTTTGTTGCCCTGGTGCTGAACCGACCATTCAACTTCTCTGAGATGGTTTTCACTCATATGAAGGAGAATGTGGCTTTCAAGGGGGACAAGAAGTTCTTGATGTAACCTTGGTTTCTGCAGCAATTGATTGATGCCCAGTTACCTGATTTGATGAAGATTAACGCGGATGTCATTAAGCTGGAGCACATGAATGACCTCACTCTCAACAGAGTGATGTCATACAGAGGCAAGGAGAGGAAGCCTGCAGCTCGATCTCTATTTGGTCATCTTTCTAGACCTGATTACATAGCCCATGTTGGTCGGAGATGAAGGCATGATGATTCTGATTCAGATATGGAGGATATAGTAGTACCTGATGATGGTGGTGATGATGATACTGATGTAGGAGGTGCCGGTGCAGGTGGTAGTGGTGCTGCTGGTGGTGGTGGTGCTGGTGAGAGCTCAGTGGCTGTGAGCACTATAGCTGTTAGTTCTGTTGGTGTAAGTACGGGTGTTGACTATACGACTACTACTGCTGATGTTAGCCTGGTTGAGGCTGTTGTTGTGACTACTGATGCTGGTGTGAGTACTTCTATAGCTGCTGATGAGGATGTAGATATTGATTCACTGTTGGAACTGGACTTCAAGGATACTACTACCTCCACAGTGACTACTCCTCTCAATATGACAGGCACCACATTTGTTGCTGATGGGGAGGAGTCAGATGACTCAAGTGATGATGATGGTAAAACTGGTGCTGATGAAGCTGATAGTTCTGATTCAAAGGATAGACCAGATGATGAGTTCGAGAGTGCATGGATTGGTGGGAGGTTGGTGAAGAGGAAGAGGAAACGGAGTGAAGCATAGATGGAAGAGATTACTGATCCTTCCTTTATTCCTGAGTTTGACATCTCCTCTTCCCCTCATTCTATTCCAGCTTCTGCAGCAGTTTCTGTTGCTGCAGTTCAGTCTTCTTCATCTCCTGGTGGCAGGAGGAATAGATCGAGGTTCCTCTTTCAGAGGAGGTCAGAACTGACGACAGTTGTTACATCTACTGTTACATCAGTAGCAACTGTCTCAGTTTCATCACTGACCAGGTCCAGAGCTATTCTGACTCGTGCTGCTACAGCCCCTCTGACCACCTCTATGTTTCAGGCTCCTGTTTTTACTGCTGCCTCTGCTGGTCCCTCCGTATCACGAGCTGACATGTTCGTACCTACTGTTTCAGTTATGGATCATCTTAGCACACTGAACAGTATGGTTCTTAGATTGATGTAGAGGAGCCTTGAACAGGAAAAGAAGAATAAGGAGCAGGAGTTGATTATTGCTAAACTCACTGAGGTAGTAAATGAGCAAGATACTTTGCTTCTTCAGTCTGCCGATCAGAGAGCTGATCTACGGGCTCGATCTGCTCAGCAAGAGGAGCAGTTGCTGAAGTATGTGGATGAACATAAACAGTTGGCATTGACAGCCACTGGTTTCAATGAGAGGATACTGCTCCTAGAAGCTGAGAACGCCAGACTTGCTGAACCAGTTGAAGGTTCCAAGGATGTCACTCCAAGAATTGAGGGTTCTGCAGTTATTTTCGATGAGTCAGACAAAGAAGAAAAGGGGGAAGATGAAGAGGAAGAAAAAGAGTCTGAGGAGGAAAAGGTAGATTATGAAGATTGAGAGAAAGAAGATGAATCTGATGATGATGATCAGTCTGGATCAGGGAGTGAGTCCTTTGGATCCTCAAGCTCAGATGATGATGATGATGATGATCAAGCACCCCCTCCTCTTGAGATCCGGACACAGACTAAGCATGACAAAGATCCGTCTCAACCACCTCCCACACAAACAGATGAACCAGATGCTACTGAGGAAGTTGATGCTGTGCTTGTGAGACGTCAACCGGACGAGACTCTTACTATGATTCTGGACGCTCAAGGAATCATACAACACTCAGTTAGCTACGATAAGGAGGAGGGAGAGATTATACATTGCTTATCAAAGGAGCAAATTACAGAGTTGTTTAGGTTAAACCCTGATGAGGTTATCACTAAGGATACATCTGTTCCTATTATTGAGGAGCCAACTCCAGAGGCCATTGATGATGTAGATGAAGTCATCCTAGAGGATATTACTGATGAAGAATACCCAAAGTATACATCAGCTGAGGAAGTGCTGCCAACATTCACTGATCGGTTTGATCAAGTCACTGAAGATCTACTGATCCGATACTTAGAAGAACAAGTTGAAGTTAGCAAAGCCGAAGCTGATGTTCAAAATAAAAGAAAAGAGGAATGGAAGGCCTACTGGGAGGTCCTGCAGAAAGAAAGCACAATGAAGTTGCTAGCTACGCACAAGAAAGTATATAGGACCAAAGGCTACAAGGCTGGAGGTCAAATCTTAAGCTGGGCATACTTTCATGATCTTGGGTGCTATGCTGTGAAGAGAGAAAGAGGCATTGACTACTTCAAGCATCCTCACGATTTAAAGACGTTGCCAGGTTTTGAAGTCAATCAGTTAGCACGTCTGAGGATGCTAGATAGTGAAGATTCCGGAATGTCAGCCTGGTTTTCTCGGCAACTTCAGTACGAGTACAGAAAGAGATGGGTGAACTTCCAGCCCCAACAGCCTGAACGTTATTATTTGCCGGAAGTTGATGGAGACACCCGAAAGCACAAGGTTATCCTGAAGTGGCTTCCTCCTAATGTTTTGAAGAAGATTCCGTTAAGGAAGATGCGACAAGACTTTATAGAGGGCTTCCGATGGTGGTACTATGATGGGCGGAGTGGAGAAGCTGTGATTGTCATGTGCAAAGATAAGAAGAGGGAAACAGAACGAATTTTTGATACAATGTGGTTGACTAACTTGTCCCACAAAGATGTCCTAGCATTGTATCGTCATCAGATTTTCTTCGATGTACAGGACATGGTACAGGCGCTACAGTTCATGAGGGTGATTCGTCTCTGCAGTATATTCAAGATTCATGCTGGAGCTGATTGGAAACCTATTTCTGAAAAGTACTTCAAGAAAGACACTTCCAAGGAGTGAACTAGGTCCAAGGGGGAGTTGGTAGATGCATTATATGTCCCTAGTTCAATTTTGTATTAACCATCATTTAAAGTTCAAGTTATATTAATGGAAGTTGTCTTTATATGTTGATATTAATGTTTAAATGTTGATTATATGTTTGTTTGATTTGATTTAGTAATGTTAATGTTTAAGTATGTGTTCTGACCATTCGGGTGAATGACTCTAACGAATGAAGTCATTCCCTGAATGAACGCCCTAGCGAATGACATAGGCGATCTAATGAGTCATTCGCCGAATGACTCATTCGTCTGACATGTCCATTCGGCCAAGTCATTCGCCGAATGAGCTGCTTCGAGCACTCATTCAGCCGAATGACGACAGCCTATAAATACAAGTTCAAATCATTTCAAACCTAACTTTTCCGAGCCCTCATTCTTCCCAGTGCACTCCAGTGTCAAACCCTTGAAGTTTTGAGCGATTCTTACCGTGCAACTTCGATTCTCAACCCGTGGTAATCGATTCTAACTCACACGTTGATTCTACTCTCTCGAATCACCACGGTTGCTGTTGATTTCGATTGGAAAACCCTGGATTATAGAAAGTTAGTGTGGTTTGGCTGATGTTCGTCTGGCCCACGAACCTTAGCAGGTTTGGCGAACCTGTTTGGTTTGGCTGATTAGGTTCATCCAGCGAACGTCAATGTTCGGCTGGCGAACCTAATGGTTCGGCTAAGCTAGGTTCGGCTGACAGAGAATAAATTGTAGGTTTGTCTGATTTTGACAGAACTTGAACTCTGGAACTTCTGGAAAACCTCTGAGTGATTTTCTCTGTGTGAGAAAAAGCTGTTTGTTCATTGTAATCAGTTGATTATGATTAATGAAATGGAGATGATTATTGGAATGCTTGTTCTTCTTTGATTCATATAGATCAAATATAGATTCCGCATATATTCGATTGTTAATAGGATTCCGTTGTACGATCAATATCAAATTAAGTAGATCTACAGTGGTATCATAGCTTTGGTGGAGTTCTATACAACATTTTTAAGATCTACAAGCATTTGGAGTTGAAGAATTCAAGAATTGGATTGAAATTCTAGTTTTCTTTGTGCTTGACTGCTGAATTGAGTGGAATTTCATCATCAATTGTTTCGGAACATTAAAATTACAAGATTTGTGATGCAAATGGAGGATTTTTGAAGGTTTTTCTTCAAATTTGGAAGGTTTTCCCTCCAAAATTCTTGAATTTTGCAGTACAGGTTCATGAGCCGAACTTGTGAGTTGCTGAAGTAAGAGGTTCGCTGTTATTGAAATTTTTCTGAGGTTCGTTTAGAGATTTTTGAAGAGGTTTGTTGAAGGATTTTTGCAGAGATTCGTTTGTCTCAGGTTCGTGAGATCAGGTTTGTTTCCAGGTTCGTGAGATCAGGTTTGCCTCAAGGTTTGTTGCATCAAGTTCGTGAGATAAAAGGTTTGTCTCAGGTTCGTGACTTGAGGTTCGTGAGTTAAGGTTCGTGACTTAAGGTTCGTGACTTGAGGTTCGTATATTGAGGTTTGTTAAAATCAAGGAGTGTTGGAGGTTCGTTAGGTTGTTAAGGTTCGTGAAGTTCAGTTTTCATCAGAGGTTCGCTGATAAAAGATTAACATCATTGCTGAGATGTATGCTGCTGTAGCTAGTCAGAATTCTAAAATACATAGCATTCTGGTTATTGAAACTGAGGTTGGAAGTACAAACAAAGTTGCAAAGTTGCTTGATTTGACATATTACGAGAACTGGAAAGGAAGCTTTGAAACACACTTAAATGGAACTGACACTAATTTGTGGGAAAGGATTTTATCACCTTATGAAAGACCTAAGGTTGTAGGACAGATTTAGATCAAACCCTTGAGATATTAGGTGTCGATCAGATAAAGAAATAAAGTTCTGAGAAGAAAGCTTACTGGATGCTGAGCCAAGCAATCCCTAATTAGATACGTCATCAATTTGATGAACACAAAACCTCATATGGTTTGTGGATTGCTTTGAAAGCCACTGATATACGCAAAGACTTTGAAAACATCAATTTTATTGGCAATGAGAGTCTTGACAATGAGAGTCTTGAAGCCTTAATAACAAGATACATGCATTTATTGAAAGAAGTCAGGAAGTGTGGAATTGAATACAGTGAAGAGGAAAAGATAGATTGCTTTGCAGATGCATTGCCTGAAAAGTGGAATTCATTTGTGTTAATGTTGAGAGAAAATCTACCAGGAATGACATTGGTAGAATTTATTCAAAAGGTACAAGAGTAGGAGATAAAAGATAAGAGAAAAGCAAGGAGAGTGAATGTTACTCAAGATCCTTCTTTATATGGTGCATCACTGGTTACACCATCTGTATCTTCAGCAAAGATTCAGACAGCATTTGTTTCTAGTACTCCTGCACCTTCTGCATCTGCAAGTTCTAGTTCATCTTATTATATGAAAGAGAAGAAGTCTGAGTCAAAAACACCTCCTGTTCAGCTGAATACAACAAATCTGGGGAAAGTAACTGTAGAGGCTGTTCGGGATCATATGTCAATTTTGTCATGTGTAGTCAGTGCATATGATGAACAAATTGCAGGAAAGATTAGAAACTCTAATCTTACATTTGAAGATTATGAGCAAATTGATGATGAAGAGATGGAGTTAATTGACACTCAATGGGCATTGGCAAGTGTGATCAGAAGAATCAATCGATACGAAAAGAAAATTGGAAAGAAATTCACTTTTGATCGAAACACCATGTTTGGATTTAATCCAAAGACTACTCAATGTTACAACTGTGGTGAGTTAGGCCATTTTGCTAGAGAATGCAAAAATCCGAAGAAGCAAGGAAATTTAAACCCTTTCAAACCAAAGGAAGCTTATCAAAAGAAGAAAGAAAAGTCTGAAGAGTCATCGAAAGCTTTAGTAAGTCAAGCTGATGAAGGTTATGATTGGGGAAAGCAATATGATGAGTTGATGGGTGCTTTTATGGCTTCTTTAGTCGAAGACACAGGCAAAGGCAAAGAGAAGGATTATGAGGTACATGATGATTTGTTAGAGATAATTTATAAATTGAAAGAGATGAATGCTCAGCTGACTACTGAACTGGTAGAGTGCACATAAGCTAACAAAAAGCTAATTTCAAGAGAAAAAACCTTTGACAAAAAGATAATTGATTTAGGAAAACAGAATGAAGAATTGAAAATCAAAGTTTTACAAAATAATCATGTAGTTTCTGTGCATCTCGAATCAGTGCAATAGCTAAAGGTTGAATTGTCAACAGCAAAAGCAGAAGCTGAAATGAACAAGAGCAAGCTTGAAAATTATCAAAATTCTCAGGATGTCATCGATTACTTTGCTGCCATGCAAAGATCATCGCATGATACTACTGGAATAGGTTTTCATGCTGTACCACCTCCTTCCAGCTACGTGCCAAGACCAAAAATTTATTTGAATTTGGAAGTTCATCATGTCTCTTTGGATGAACATCGGTCTGAACATGTCATTGAAATTGCTAGAGGATCATCATCTAATGAAAAAGTGTCTCTTGATAGTGATGCTCCCATTATTGAAGACAACACTGAATCAGAATATTCACCTGAAATTTTGAGACAGAAAGGTTATCAAGTTAAAACTGGTGATAAAAAGAGTCTGATGTCTCAGAAGTCAAAAGCTGAGATGAAACCAGTTGAGAAAGTGGTGATCACACCCGACTACTCTCAAACCGATTGTGTATGTAAAGTCATCTACTACACATCAAGGAGAGTCTAGTGGTATTTTTCAAAAGAATAATATGAGTTCTTAAAAGATTGACAAAGTTGATATTTTCTTTGGTAAGTTTGGTGTTGAACATAAAGACAAATCAAAGTATTTTCAAAATAAAAAGACTAATTCAAAGATAAAATCAACCGGTTTAAGAAACAAATTATCATCTGAAAAGATTGATTATAAATTTTTCAGCTCATCTAAGTATTATGATGAACCAAAACCAAAGAATCATTTGCAAAGAAAATGTTACCGTTGTGGTAAATTTGGTCATCTGATTGCTTATTGTGATTTGGATTTCAGTTCTACTGATTCTAGCAGCTTTAGGTCTTATTCACCAAGAGAAACACAAAAGTGTTTTACTTGTTGAAAAGGACATATTTCTGCAAATTGTCCAAATAACAGAATCAGAAAGAGTTCTGATGATTAGAGTTTGGTGAATAGGTCAGATGGAAGTCCTAGGAAAGTGAAACCTAGTGAAGAAGAAATGGGAGTTCTTAGGAAATTTGATCCTGATTGTGTTTGGGTAAAAGAAGAAAAGAATCAGAAGAAAAGAGTTGTTGATAACAAAAGGAATGTGAAAAAGCTTGTGAAAATGGTGACATCATCTGATGATGATTTCTTTGACAAATTTTCTTCAAAATCTATTTCAAAACAAAATTGTAAGTCAAAATCTTTTTGCAAATTGAAATGCAGGTCAGGTGATCAAATTTCTGAGAAAAAGGATGAAAACATTGAAGATAGGTCTTCAAGCAGTTCATCACAACAGAATGGCAGGGGTCCATTCAGGGAGACTCGACGCCGAAATGGCAGGGGTCCATATCAATAGTCGTTGGATTGTTGATAGTGGATGTCCACGGCATATGACTGGAGAGTTGAATTTGGTGAAGGATTTTAGGCAAATCAAAGGAAGTTATGTGAACTTTGTAGGAGATAAAGGATGTCAAATTACGGGGTTGGGTAGTTTGACGAATGGAAAGGTTTCATTTGATAATGTTAATTTCTATAAAGAATTAACTAACAATTTGTTAAGTGTTTCGCAGATTTGTGATAAAGGATACAAGGTGATGTTTGATAAAGACATGTGTTATGTACTTAAGCAAGGATTTCAGATTTATGAGGAGTGGATTCTGATGACTGCTGATCGAAGAAAAGATTTGTATGTACTTGACATGGCAAAAGCAGAGACGGTGAATAAAGTGGAGACATGTCTGGTGTCTAAAGCTACTGAGCAAGATACACGTTCTTGGCACAGACGGATGGGGCATATTCATATCAGGAAGATGAATCGTCTTGTGCACAATCATTTAGTTGAGGGTGTACCGGTTAAACATTTTAAACATCCAGATGTGTGTGTGTCGTGTAAAAAGGGTAAACAGAAAAGAAGTCACACAAAACAAAGACAATGTTTTCTATTGATAAGCCACTTGAACTTCTTCACATGGATTTGTTTGGACCTATCAATGTGAAAAGTATAGGTGGTGAATCGTATTGTTTTGTGGTGACTAATGACTTTTTGAGATTTTCATGGGTCATGTTTTTAAAGCATAAATCAGATACTTATGAAAACTTTGTGTTGTTGATTAATAGGTTAGAGACATTGTATAAGTTGAAAGTGAGACGAGTAAGATCAGATAATGGGACTCAGTTTAAGAATCACCAAATGGAGGAATTTTGTAATTCCAAAGGCATTCAGCAGCAATTGAGTGCACCTATGAGCCTCAGATGAATGGTGTAGCTGAAAGAAAGAACAGAACGTTGATTGAGTCCGCGAGAACAATGCTAGCTGATTTTAAACTTACCATTACATTCTAGAGTGAAGATGTGGCTACAGCTTGTTTTATTCTTAACAGAGTTTTGATTGTTAAAAGACACAATATAACATGCTATGAATTGCTTCAAAATAGAAAATCTAATTTGGAACACTTGGAACCTTTTGGGGCTCCTTGTACCATGCTAAAGAAAGATTCAAAATTCAATTCTAAAGTTGAAGAGGGTTTCTTTCTTGGCTACAGTCTTCCTAACAAACGTGTGTTTAATAAACGTACGGGTGTTGTGGAATTATGGTATCATGTGGATGTTCAAAGACATACACCTATACCAGATGGAAAAGGACCAGATTGGCTTTTTGATTATGATAAACTGTTTGAGTCTTTTAATTTGTCTCCAAATGTTTCGGATGATGAAATAACCTTACAAATGTTATATGATTTGCAGAATTCTTAAGATCAAGATATTTTTCATCATTCTGAAGATGGTAACTATAATCCAAATGAGGAAGGTGTTTCAGAAGTAATTAATGATGATTGGTCATCTGTTGATGATCATAATGTTTTTGAAGATGCTATTTCTCATGATCAACATACTGATCAGAATATTACAAACACGACATCAAGTCACTAATGTACATCATCCTGTTGATCAGATCATTGGAAATCCATCTGCTGGGGTACAGACACGACATCAAGTAACTAATGAGGAGAGTTGGTATGTGGAGTTAGAAAGAACTCATGGCAGTCAAGAGCTCTGGATGCATTCTGCATTTATTTCATAGATAGAGCCAATGACTGTGACTGAAGCGTTGCGTGAGCCTGCTTGGGTGGAGGCTATGCAAGAAGAGTTAAATCAGTTTAAGAAGTTGCGGGTTTAGCATTTAGCTGATTTGCCAAAAGGAGAGAA
The DNA here is from genome assembly GCA_009363875.1 of Mikania micrantha. Lineage (NCBI taxonomy): Eukaryota > Viridiplantae > Streptophyta > Magnoliopsida > Asterales > Asteraceae > Mikania > Mikania micrantha. The sequence goes on from CM018697.1 coordinate 54,523,216, forward strand.
GAAAATTGGTACTAGATGGGTACTAAGATGCAAACGAGATGATCGAGGCGTAATTGTTTGTAACAAAGCTCGTTTCGTGGTTCAAGGTTTCAGACAAGTTGAAATTATGATGAAGTGTTCGCACCTGTGGCACGGTTAGAAGTAATTAGAGTTTTTCATGCTTTTGTTGCTCACAATTAATTCAAAGTTTTCCAGTTGGATGTCAAGTCTGCATTTCTGTATGGTTCTTTGAAGGAAACAATGTATGTTTGTCAGCCACCAGGCTTTGAGGATCCTATCCACCGGGATCAGGTTTACCTTTTGGACAAAGCACTGTATGGTCTATATCAGGCTCCGCGTGCCTGGTATGAGACATTATCGACTCACCTTATTGAACACGGGTTCAATAGGGGTCAGATTGACAAAACATTGTTTTATCGGGAAAAGGACAAGGATATTATTCTTGTTCAGATCTATGTAGATTATATTATCTTTGGATCTACCTATGAACAACTGTGTTTGGAGTTTAAAGAGGTGATGATTGAGAAATTTGAAATAAGTGCCATGTCAGAAATCAAATTTTTTCTGGGTTTATAAATTGATTATACTGATGATGGAATCTTCATTCATAAGACAAAATATATTCAAGATGTGGTAAAACGGTTTAGCATGTTTGATTCGAAACCGATTTCCACGCCCATTCAGCCTAATCACGGGATTGAACCAGATATTAAGGGGAGATAATTGATGCTACTTTGTATCGTGGAATGATTGGAAGTTTGATGTACCTGACTGCCTCAAGACCAGATATTGTATTTGCTACAAGTATCTGTGCTCGATATCAATCAAAGCCTAAAGTGTCACATCTGATTGCAGTCAAATGAATTCTTCGTTATCTGAAGGGTACACCAGACACCGGTTTGTGGTATCTTAAGGATGATAACTTTTCCTTAAATACCTACAGTCACTCTGACTATGGAGGACGTAAGACACATGCGAAATCCACAACTGGAGGTGCACAATTTTTGGGGGAGCGTTTAGTTTCTTGGCAGCGTAAAAAGCAAACATCTCTTGCTACTTCTACTTGTGAAGCTGAGTATGTAGCTGCTGCCAGTTGTTGTTCACAAGTTTTTTGGATACAACAACAGATGAGAGACTATGGTTTGAATTTTCTAACTACTCTCATTCATGTTGATAATGAGGCTGCTATTGCTATAACAAAGAATCCTGTGTATCATTCACGATCCAAACACATTGATATTAGGTTCCATTTCATACGTGATTGCTACGAAAAGAAGCTTATTGATGTGGTGAAGATACATACCAATGAGCAAAGAGCAAACCTTCTCACCAAGGCTTTTGATAAAAACCGTTTTGAGTATTTGCTAAAATTAAATGGCATTCGGGTCATGGGTGAGGTAATTTTAAATCAACTTCCTTCATAATCAATTTTTATTGAATTAACATCAGACATTTTAATTTTTGTTGTTTTGTGTTTTAGTTTTTAGGGGGGAGAAAATTTTGAAAAATGCAAAAACATTTGAAAAATCAAAAACACAAAAACATTAAAAATTTAAAATTTTGAGAAATTGATTTGACCAAGTGAGAAATGATAGTACATTGTTTGCAATTGGAAGCACATCAGTGTCATACAAAAACTTAAACATAAAGATCATTTATAATTACTTAGTATGATGTGTCAGTAGGTTTATAACTTAGTTAAGATAACATTAGACAAAATTTATAACAGATGCTTAGAATACAGTACATACTTTTGTCTTGGATGAGTGGTGATTAATTTTACAAAATGTTTCTTGAACAAAAGTCAAACTACTAGTTTTGATCATGTGTTTAGTTTTTCATAAGAAATTCTGAATTTGTTTTTCTTTTATTTTCGTTTAAAGCTGAAATATTCTTTGCGTATATTTACGTATCGACCTGATTGTTATAGCTTTAAACAATTCAAATTTGTTTTCTTGGTTCTGATTAAGATTTGGACAATCTCAGCGTATATGAAAATATCGATCTGATTGTTAAAAGCTTAATCTTAAATTATTGTTTAGTTCATTTTCTGGATCATCTGTGTATACGAAAGTATCAACCTTGATTCCAAGATTTTGAACAAATTCAAATTGTTTACATTTTGTTGTTTTAAAAAGAAATTCTATTTTGTTTTTACACGATCAAGTTAGTTAAAATTGAAGTAATTAATTTCAAGAACATTTGTGTTTAATCAGTTTTTCACAAAACGGGGATGTGTTCAAGTAAATGGATATTATAAGGTATTTGATGATTTTGTTTTTAATTGATACCTTAACTAAGTAATTAAACTTAAATAGGATAATTATACTGACAATCATCTTTGAATTGTAGTTTGCTAATAAATATATTCATTTATACAATCAGATGTGTTGATGACTGTAATAGAATATGATCTCATGTCTGGATCTTTCTCAAACAAAAATATGTGATTGTTTTGTTAGTTTATATTTCATAGTTAGATTTGTTAATTTTGTAGTGTGTTGTTCTAAAATTGAAAAATACAAAAACATTTTTGTTTTATCTGATGTTAAATCAATAATTTTTGATTATTTGTTTTGACTTTGAAACACTAAAACATTGACTTGTTTGAAATTTTAAATAAAATCGAATTTCAAAAGGTTTGCTTAGAGGTTCGCCTGAAAGGTTCGTCAAATAGGTTTGTTGGACAGGTTCGTCAAATAGGTTTGTTGAACAGGTTCGTTCAAGAGGTTTTGGACAGGTTCGTCTGAGGTTTCTTGACAGGTTCGGTCAACATGTGGGTCAAAGGATCGTTAAAGATTTGTCAATAGGTTCGTATATAAATAGAGGTTCGTAGTTGATACGTTTGTCACTTTCATCAGAGGCTATTCACGAACCTGCAACTGTGATTTTTTGTTTTTTTGATTTAAGATCCTAGAAACTTTTTGCCATATATTGTTTGATTCAGAATTGTCCAGTGAACATTTATAGGTAAAAATTTTGTAGATTGACCGGCTAATTTAGGAGATATGATCAATTTTAAGATAGGTTTAGTCGAACCTGGTTTGTTGAGTTAAAACCTGTTAAAATTTAAGTTTTGGACAAAGTGTTTTCATTAATCTTGTTCATCTGTTAATGACGAATCTCTGGATAACAATTTTTTGATCTAATTCATAGATTTGAAAATTTGATTTTGAAATGGATTTAGGTTCGTTGAATGGACTTAGGTTCGCTGGAATCTTGAAGGTTCGTTTGAACTTGATAGGTTCGGGACGAACCTCTAAATGTCAGAACCAAACTTTTGTTGGTCAAGGTTCGAAACAGCAGGTTCGTTTAGGCTTAGGTTCGGCACAGGGGGTTCGCTGGTTTAAACACTTAGAAATTTTTTTTTTGATTTTTTTTATTCTTAATTTCTTATTTTAATTTTGTTTTAATTTTGTTTTATTTCTGATTGTAGAAATGGCAAATCTTACATTTGGAGATAAGCATAATCTATGTGCATATATGGATCCTACGACCAAGAATTGAAAAGATTTCAGGCCTATGATTGAGTTTCTGAGACGTTCAAGGATTTATCATGCCATATCAAACTCATGTCAGATTTACAGATCGGATGCTCAAAGCTTCTGGAACTCAGCAAGATTAATTATTGTGGATGAAGAATATGTTATTGATGCGAATGTGCTTGGTCAAGTAATTCGGATTACTGAAGCGGATATTCGAAGAGTTTTACAGTTTAGAGGAGAACCTGAAGGAATGACACTCATTCCTGAATGGTGTATCAAGGGTTGTTTCCTGAGGATTCGGTATTTTGGAGTATATTGTGAGTTCTATCAAGAAGGGAAAACTTCCTCTACAATACAAGCTGCTTGCCATGTTTTGTTGCATTTCATGAATATGAGAAAAGGAACATTTGATGAGCTCAAAGATTTGATGAGATATGCAATGGTTGCTTTGATATTGAACAAATCATTCAATTTCTCAGCGATGATTTTCAGATATATGTCTGATTACATCACCAAAGCAAAGGATAGATCTTACATGTACCCCAGATTCGTCCATATGTTGATAGATGAGATATTTCCAGAGCAAAATCTTCCTAGAGTTGCTGCTAATTTTCTCAAGTTAAAGCATATGACTCACTCTAGTCTTGGTCAGGTCAAGATCTATGAGAAGAGCAGTGATGATATTTTGGTTAAAGAGTTAGTATGTCATTGTGCAAGAGCTAACTGTGTTGCTCTTGAGAATGATGCGTGGAGGCAAAAAGATTATAGTTCTAACAGTGAATTGTTCAGTGATAATGATGATGACCAACAACACCACCACCTCCTCCTCCTAGACAACAAACAAAGAAGTCACAAGCTCAGTCTTCACAATCACAGCCACAAAGTCAAGATCAAACTCAAGGGCCAAATGTAACTAATTCTACAGTGGTTCCTCTTCAGGCTATATTTCCAGATCAACAAGGAGATCAAAGGCAACATGAAGATACTTTTTCTATTCATGTTGATGCTAAGAATGTTGAAGGTGATGATGAAGGTGAAGAGTCTACGAAAACCGAGTCTAAATTAGAGACTATTATAAGTGGTAGTAGTGTGATTAAAAGATTGAAGAAGAGACCTGCACAACAACAAACTGAAGAAGCAAGAGAAGAGGCAGTTGATCCTGATTTTATTACTGAAGAGCCTGAAACTTCTAGACCAAAGAAGAAAAAGAGGATGGCTAAGATGCCTAAGAAAAGGAAGACTAAAGCTCCAAGGATTGTTGTGTCATCTTCTGTAGATGTTTCTTCTACACCATCTTCTACTCACATTTCTGAACCTGTTTCAGTGTCTACAACAGTTCGTGCAACTGCTTATACTCCTACTATTCATATGTCTTCAGATTCATTCTTCCAGAGTCCTGATTTAGTTAATGTTGCTACTTTTGTTCCTTCGTTTATGGACACTACAACAGTCACTACATCTTTTCAACCAGCTGCTTCAGTTCAAGCCACTTCTACTTCCAGAGTAGAGTATTTATTTGAAGGATTAGATGATTTGGATTTAAACATCTCAATAGATTATGATGACATTGAGCTTAGAAGAAGGATATCTATATTGTCACAAGAATTTGACAAATATAGGATGCAAAAGGAGAAAGTTGAATCTGAACAACCATCTTCTTCAAACTCAAGTGATTTAGATGTTATGAAAAGCCAAGTTTCTCAGCTGTTGAAATGGAGAGAAGAGGATATAATTGAAAAGAAATTGTTAAGTGATAGGATTCTTTCTTTGGAAACTCTGACTGATCAACAAAGGGTTGACATTGAAGTTTTGAAGAAAGAAAATCAAGACTTGAAGATGAAGATTAATGATATTGAAGTCAAGGATTCTCAAGGTGAAGCTACTGGTGCTGAGCAGGTGTATGTGAATGTTGATGATGATGAAGAGGAAGATGAGAAGATTGACTATGAAGATTCAGATGTTGATGAACTTCCAAGCTTTTATGCTTATTCTGATGATAAAGATGATGATGATGATATGATAGGACTAGGTGAATCAGGTGGCTTGAATTCAACAACTGGTGCTATAGTGGTTTATAATCCTTCTGGGATTTCTCTTGATGCTACTGCAGTTTCAGTAGTTTCTTCTGATAAGACTAGAGATTGTAAAGATGTTGATGTTGATGATTTAACTGATACGGAATATCCAAAGAAGATTATTGATTATTCTTTGCCTACTTTACTTGATTTGTTTAAACAACATTCTGATATTAATTTGTAGACAATGTTTGTTGAAAGATCTGAAGATAAAGAGTTGGAGGAAGGATAAATTGTTGTTGGTTATTCAAGGAATGATCTTTATGATATATTTGAAGTTGATCCAGAGCAAATATTTGATTTTGAACAAGAAGATCAAATGGAACTATCTGATTGTGAACAAGAAGATCAAATGGAATTATTTGATTTTGAAAAAGATGATCCAATAGATGAGAATTTGTATAATCTTCAAACTCTGAAGAAGTTATTTGAGAGTAAATTTCAAGGATGTGTTTCAAAAACATAATTTGCTCAAACAAAAGAAAAGACTTATATGGAGCTATATAAGGAGAATCAAGATGAACGCAAGTACATAGTTGATCACTTATAAATTTTCAAGCAAATGATTGAAGACATGGAAGAAAAAGTTCAAGAAAACCAAGCTAAACAATTCAGAAGATTCAAGATTGGCTCCAAATCAAAGATGATAGGAAGGATTGTAAGCTATGGTTACTTTCACAACATTCCAGGAAGCATAAAGGCTAAAGGATGTTATGTAGCTAAAAGGACTGATGGATGTCAATATTTTGGAAAGGCATTAGATATGATGTCCTTACCATCTTTTGAATGTATGCAGTTATCTCGATTGAAGATGATAAAGCCAATTCAGACTAAACATAATGACACATTTGAGAAGTTGTTAAAGAAAGAGGCTAAATATGGGTGGAGTTTGTTGAGTCCACAAGTAAAAGATAAGTTGCATGGATATTCAAAGCCTAAAGTTTTTAAAAGACCAAGGTTTAGGAGGATAGAACATAATTGGAATCCTTATTTTAAGTTCTGGTTCTATGATGAAAATACATCTGAAGCTGTTATTTTGTTGAGACAAGAAGAAAAGTGGAGGGTGATTAGGATGTTGGATCCTATTTGGATAATTAATTGTTCAAAAGAACATATTGATTTGCCGAATGTAGCTGAGATATTTGCTGATGAAGGATATCATGATGGTCGAATTAGTTACAAAGACATGGCAGTTCAGTTTCAAACAATTGCTCGGATTTGTTATACTCTGGGTATACATTCTGGATGTAACTTGGAATATGTTGACTATTTGTATGTTGAGCTGATGAAAGTATAAAAAGAGATTGACGATATAGATGCAAAGTTGAAAGCTGAAAGATTATCTAAGATTCCATGATCTGTGGTTATTCGTGTTGTTGATAATGTTTGTGGAGAAACAAGTGGAGTTCAGAGTAAAGATTAAAGATTTTGATAGCAACTATTAAGGGGGAGTTTTTCAGTACATATTTGTAATAGGTTGCTTATCAAACATGTAAATTATAGAAAGTTAGTGAGGTTTGGCTGAGGTTCGTCTGGCCCACGAATCTTAGCAGGTTCAGCGAACCTATTAGGTTTGGCTGATTAGGTTTGTCCAGCGAACCTCAAGGTTTGACTGGCGAACCAAATGGTTCGGCTAAGCTAGGTTCGGCTGACGGAGTATATGTTGTAGGTTTGTCTGATTTTGACAGATGTTGAACTCTGGAACTTCTGGAAAACCTCTGAGAGATTTTCTCTGTGTGAGAAAGAGCTGTGTGTTCAATGTATTCAGTTGATTATGATTTATGAAATGGAGATGATTATTGGAATGCTTGTCCTTCTTTGATTCATATAGCTCAAATATAGATTCCGCATATATTTGATTGTTAATAGGATTCTGTTGTACGATCAAGATCAAATTAATTAGATCTACATATTTGTTCACATTGAACTCAACATGCGGCAGCGACGCTGGGTGGAGCTTCTGAATGATTACGACTGTGTGATTAAGTACCAACCGGGTAAGGCAAATGTTGTAGCTGATGCCTTGAGCCGGAAGGAGCGAATCAAACCCTTGTGCGTCTGAGCAATGGGAATAACTGTGCAGACAAGCTTACGTGACAAGATTATTCAGTTGAACGAGGAAATCTGAAGAAAGAACTCGATTGTGGAGCAGAAAGACAATTTGAAACAAAGCCTGATGGAGTTATCTACTACCAGGATCGTGTATAGATTCATTAAGTAGAGGAATTGAGAAAACTTATCTTTGATGAAGCACACAAGACCAAGTACTTTGTGCATCTAGGCGCTGATAAAATGTACCAAGACTTACGGGGATTTTATTGGTGGCCGGGAATGAAGAAAGACAAAGCCGAATACGTCGGTCGATGCCTTACGTGTACGAAGGTAAAGGTGGAACACCAGAAACCGTGAGGTTTACTGGAACAGCCTGAGATTCCGCTCTGGAAGTGGGAACAAATAGCTATGGATTTCATTACCAACCTACCCCGCACTTCTAGTGGTCATGATAATATCTAGGTTATCATCGATCGATTAACTAAATCTGCTCACTTCTTGCCAATGCGTGAGACCTTCGCGATGGATAAACTGGTGAGACTGTATATCAATGAGATAGTGGTACGGCACGGTGTACCATTGTCTATCATTTCGGATCGAGACAGCAGATTCACATCAAGGTTCTGGCAATCATTGTAGAAAACTCTTGGGACGCACTTAAATATGAGTACAGCTTACTATCCACGAACGAACGGTCAAAGCGAACGTACGATACTGACCCTAGAGGACATGTTGAGAACGTGTGTTTTAGATTTCGGTTTAAATTGGGACTCTCATTTGCCACTAATCGAATTCTCCTAAACAACAATTATCATAGTAGTATCGGATGTGCACCATTCGAGGCTCTGTATGGTTGAAAATGTTGGTCACCGATTTGTTGGACAGAAGTTGGAGATAACTGTATCAGTGGGCCAAAGCTTATTCAAGAAACGAGTGATAAGATTGCCTAGATTCAACAAGGATTACAAGCAACCAGGAGTAGACAAAAGAGCTTGCTGACAAACAGCGCAAGCCGTTGGAATTTCCAGTGGGAGACCGTGTTATGTTAAAGGTATCCCCATGGAAAGGCGTAGTCCGTTTTGGAAAAAAGGCAAATTAGCACCACGATACGTAGGACTGTTCGAGATCATTAAACGTAGGGGTCCTGTGGCGTATACACTGAGATTACCAGATGAACTCAGTTGTGTGCACAACGTGTTTCACGTTTCGAACTTAAAGAAATGCCTCGCTGACGAGTCACTCGTCATCCCGATCGACGAAATTCAGGAGGATGAGCAATTACATTTTATTGAGAAACCTTTAGAGATTATGGATCGCAAAGTTAAACAACTGAGGCGAAGCCGTATTCAAATTGTCAAGTCCCGATTGAATTCAAAACGTGGGCCCGAGTTTACTTGGGAACGCGAAGATCACTTGAAGTCCCAGTATCCCCACCTGTTTAAAGAGGAAGCCGCACCTGATAATGATTCTTAAATTTCGGGATGAAATTTCTCTAACAAGGGGAGACTGTAACATCAGTGCCGGAAATGTAACCAGAACGGTGATCTACATAGTAATTTGCACAGTAACTCGGGTACAAACTATTTGTATTACATGTATATCATTATCATTTGATTCTTATTCATAGAACAACTTCAAATTCATTGCAGAAACGTAACTAAGAACTATGGTTCAATAGTCTGATAATTATCTGATAACACGATATCATCACGTGATTGTTAGTTAAGATTCTATTATGTATACACGTATGTGAGGATTTACGGAATAAAACAACAACAGATGTCGTTATGTGAATGCTAAATTGACAGATTATTCGTATAGGTGACGATCTGTACGAACATATCTGAAAGTTTAACATTCTGAATGATGTCCAATAATTAGAAAATCATATCGAAAAGTATAGTTATCATCGTATACGTACGGGTGACGATTCGAACGAATACGCGCGACGACTGTACACTTCAATTTAAACAGTTTAAGTTAATATTTCTAAAATTTAAAATAAACAGCAGATTTTTATTTAATTTACTAGGAATTACAACCTAAATGAAATTTATAAAACCTATTTTATAACTGTAACGAATTTTCACGAAAACGAAAGGAACACGACGTCTTTACGCGAAACCGAACAAGACCGAACACACTCGAGTATTTTGAAGCCATTAATATGGTATTTAATGCCATTTTCTTTCTCCAAACTACCCATTTTCTCTCCTCTCTCCCGTCCCTCTCTCTCTACTTTCTCTCTCTAGATTCAAAGCTTCAAGTTCTTCATTTCTCAACCAAATTGAACCATCTTAGTGTCAAAACGACCACAAAAACTCGTAGATCACCAAATTACAACAGATCTGAGCTTTGAACCATATGATTTGAGGTAAAAATGAGTTTTTCTTCATGGCTTTAGAGTTTTCAAAACCCTATGTTCGAACCCCATTGAAACCGGCTAGAACCTTTCTAAACCTTAGGGAAACTTCACAAAAACACTTATGAAAGTGATAGGAACCTGTGACATCTCATGGTAGAGTTTAGGCTCGAAAATGTGGGGTTACACCAACTTGGGTTCGAACGGCCGAAGAGGAAATGAGCAGGTCGGCCGAATGGCCAGGGCCGAATAAGCTATGGCTGACTGGGTCATTAGCCATCCGCCATTCGGTTGGGTTCCCTCAACCGAATGAGCCGCATTCGGTCCAAGCCTCATTAGCACCAGCTTTCATTCGTCCAAGTGGTTTGGTCACTCAGCTACCCTACCTCGGCCAAGGTTCTTCGTATGCAGCCTTCATTCGGCCTTCCCCCTTTTCGGCCCAGCCACCTTCGTCCTTGTGGCTCCCTCATTCGGTTGGGTACATGGGGGTTGAGTATATGGTTTCATGCATGGGCCTTGTACATGAATGCACGCATGGGGAGGGGAAAACTATTAGGGTTTGAAGCATGCATCGATTTTGTACATCACATATGCCATGGATATCAACACCAACTTTTCTAAGTAAGATGTTGAACTATAAACATGGATTTCGGGCATAGTATGGGGTTAAAATAATGGGATACAAAAAGGGTAAGATGATTTACATTATGAGACAATAAACTAAGAAACAAGTTGAGAATTCATTTAGAATCAAGGAAACAAACTAAGTGTAGGTGTGAACTACATTGAAATCATCCAACACTTAGTGCATTCTATATAAATATAAGACCTAGTTAGATAGTTCAAATGAACTTTCTAAAGCAAGTTTTATACATCAAGACGATCAAGAGACGATGAGAAACAAAGATCTAGCAAGAGACTTGGTGGTAATCGAATGAGATTAGCTTAATTCTAACGAATTAATTTATAATTTTCATAAAATGACTTATGTTTTAATAACAGGTAAATGATTTATAAACTTCTTTAAAATAAATTAAATAATTTTAAACTTAAAGATTTAACCTAAAATAAATTTTATTAAAGATATTTTGCTTAAAAAGACAATGAATATATTGAACTTGACCTTATATAAGTAAGGTTTAGTAGTGATTGCCCACGGGATAAAGCTTTATAAACGAGTAGTACACTTGGAATAGCTAGAGGGACATAGTAAAACACTAGTAACATAGGACACATAGTTGTACACCGAGACCAAAAACCTTAGATACGTCTATTATAGATACTTCTAGTATTCGAATCTTCTTAAAACAACTCAGGTACTGAAGACACTTAATCCACAATTAACGAGCGCGCATTATCTTTTGTGATTCATAGCTTAACAACACAGGTGAGTTCATTTGTCCCTTTTCAAATTATTTTGTGTTCCCTTCGGGACTGAGAAGCGTGTTTAAATATTTTAAATAAACGTTTAAATGTTTCTTAGAAGCTTTTACATTCATTCTAAATGCTAATGCTTTATACAATTATACTTGGATGCCTAAACTCGTGATATTTTAAATGTTTATGAAAACAATGACTAAAACTCAGACGTGATGTTATAAACTATAGTTTCGAAAGCTCATATACTTAAACACAGAAAGACTTATATGCTTGAAACACTTGATATGCTCGAAATGTTGAAATGCTGGAAATGCTTGATATACTTGAAATGCTTGAAATGTTTGGAATGCTTTAAACACTTGAATGCTTGATATGCTTGAAATGCTAAGACAATCGGAATGGGATTCCGGCTGTTAAGCTAGTACTTGTGCACAGGATACGTAAAGGCCAAGCTATGTGAATGCTATAAACTTGTATGCTAAAGCTATTGAATCATGTAAGACACACTGATTGGCCGCCGAGTGTTGACCGATGGAGTCAACCCTACTAGTCATTCAATGTTCTTCTTGATTCCACTTTGGTTTTGTGACGAGTGACTAGGATGATTCTGGTTTTCCTTAGTTGACTTTGTGTCATCTTGAGAAACCATTTATCAAAACACCGATGTTGCGAGTCACATTTAGTTCCGTTATGGATGGATACTAAATTCCTTATGGTGTTCAGTTGTCCATTAAGGTAACTCTTAAAAACATGATTTTCAAGTGCTACGTGTGCGTATTTGAAGCTCTTAAACAGAATGCTTGAAGCTATAATGGAAATAAAATTGGATGGTAGGTAAAACGCTTAATAATCATTAACAAAAATGTCATATGCGGTTTAGTATGTGGTGGGAGGGCGTCTGGGCGGGTTGTGGGCTCGACCCTTTCGTATGCCCTATATATAAGAATACCGAATTGGATAGGACAGGTGTTATTAATGAGATTAAGGTTGTTACCGAAAAGGTTTGCAAAGCTATTTTTCAAATACTAAACTATATGAGCTCACCAACCATCGTGTTGACTTTGTTTTCTTACATGCTTCACAGGTGAGGTACAGTATCAAGCTAAAGCTCCGGATTGCATACTCGGATGCCCAGTTAGAGGACCTAGTAGTTTTGGGAAAGCACATACTTTTGTTGATTACTGTGAATCACTTTTGATATCTTGTACAGTTACAAGATAGTAAACTTATGATTCTTCTGATAGGTTTACTTACTTAAATTATCAAACATTGACGATTGTAATTTAACTTTGTAATCCTAGTTAAATGTTATTTGTGCTTTAGTTATTCTCATTGTTGATGCTATGTATACAAACTGATCATTTCGATTATCATCCCGATATTGCGCCCTGGGAACCTTCCGCCCGACGGGAAAGTCGATCCAACCAGCCGGCTTGGGGTGTGACATTAGACGATAGGCTACCGGTCCAACCTTTCCTATAATCTCGAAAGGTCCTATATACTGTGAAATTAACTTTCCGCGTTTTCCAAAACGTGTCATACCTTTCCAAGGTGACACTTTTAGTAGCACCATATCACCTATTTCAAATTCTAAAGGTTTCCGTCTCTTGTCTGCATAACTCTTTTGACGATCACGAGCTGTCTTTAGCCTTTCTTTAATTTGGACAATCTTGTCATTTGTTTCTTGGATTATTTCGGGTCCAGTTATTTGACTATCTCCCACTTCTGCCCAGCACAGTGGGGATCTACATTTTCAACCATATAAAGCTTCGAACGGTGCCATCTTAATGCTAGAGTGATAACTATAATGATAGGAAAACTCAATTAGAGGTAAATGAGTATCCCAGTTTCCTCCAAAATCTAGAACACATGCTCTAAGCATATCTTCTAAAGTTTGTATGGTTCGTTCACTCTGTCCATCGGTCTGCGGGTGATAAGCGTTGCTTAAATCCAAACGTGTGCCTAATGCTGGTTGAAAAGTTTGGCCAAAACCTTGACATAAAACGGCTATCACGATCAGATATAATAGAAATCGGCACTCCGTGTCTTGTCACTATTTCATCCACATATAATTTGCCCAATCATTCCATGCTATAACTTTCTTTGATTGGTATAAAGTGTGCTGAGTTCATCAGACGGTTAACAATTACCCAGATTGCATCGAATCCACTAGATGTTCTTGGTAATTTGGTGATAAAATCCATTGTGATTGCTTCCCACTTCCATTCAGGAATACCTGGCTGTTGTAGATAGCCTGACGGCTTTTGATATTCAGCCTTAACCTTTGAACATGTCAAACATTTTTCAACATATTGTGCGATGGATTTTTTCATACGAGGCCACCAATAATTACATTTCAAATCCTGGTACATTTTGTCATTTCCTGGATGAATTAAATATTTTGACTTCTGTGCTTCATCCATAACTAATTCCCTTAAATTACCAGAGGCAGGTATCCATACTCTACCTTTAAATCTCCAAATGTCAACATTTCCTTTATTTAACTGCTTATCAATCTCGATCATTTCTTTTTCTTTGGCATCTTCTTTTTCAAGAGATTCCTTCTGAGAAATCCTAATTTGATCCATTAAATTAGGTTTCACAATGATTTGCATTGCTCGTACCTTAATGGTTTCTCTCTTTCGTTACGGCTTAAAACCTCAGCAACGACATTTGCCTTACCGGGATGATAACGGATCTCACAGTCGTAATAATTAAGTAGCTGAACCCATCTTTGCTGTCTCATATTGAGCATTTTTTGATCAATTATGTGTTGAAGACTTTTATGATCAGTGTAGGTAATACACTTTGTTCCATAAAAATAGTGTCTCCAAATTTTAAGTGCAAACACTACAGCTCCAAGTTTCAAATCATGGGTCGCATAATTTTTCTCATGCACTTTTAGTTGTCGTGATGCATAGGCTATGACTTTATTTCCTTGCATCAACACACATCCCATGCCTTGATGTGAAACATCACAATACACAACAAAATCATTTATTCCTTCCGGCAAGGACAAAATTGGTGCACTGGATAACTTATCCTTAAAAATTTCGACAGCTTCGTGTTGCTTTTCTCCCCATTCAAACTTTTTATTCTTTTGAGTCAACAAAGTTAGAGGCACTACTATTCTTGAAAAATATTGAATGAATCATCGGTAGTACCGTGCTAAACCCAAAAATTGTCTAAATTTCCTTTGGTGATTTAGGAATTTCCCATTTCTTTATCGCATCAGTCTTTGATGTATCAACTTGGATTCCTTTTTCATTCACAATATAACCAAGGAATTGTACTTCTCGCATCCAAAATTCACATTTAGTAAACTTGGCATACAATTGCTTTTCTCAAAGTAATTGTAATATCAACCTTAGATGTTGTTCATGATCTTCCTTGTTCTTGGAATAAATTAGTATATCATCAATGAATACTATAACAAATTTATCCAAATATGGCTTACAGACTCGATTCATCAAATTCATGAAAACAACAGGTGTGTTTGTCATCTCAAATGGCAATACTAGGAATTCATAATGTCCATATCTAGTTCTAAATGCAGTCTTTGGTATATACTCCTCATTGACCTTCAATTGATGGTATCCTGATCTTAAGTCAATCTTAGAAAAATAACTTGCTCCTTGTAGTTAATCAAAAAGAACATCAATTCTTGGCAACGGGTAACGATTTTTAATAGTCACTTTGTTGAGATCGTGATAATCGATGCACATTCTCAGAGTCCCATCTTTCTTCTTCACGAATAATACTGGTGCTCCCCATGGGGGATAACTCGGACGAATAAATCCCTTGTCCATGAGCTCTTGCAACTGTTTCATCAACTTTTGCATTTCAGTAGTTGCCAATCGATAAGGAGATTTGGCTACATGTGCTGCTCCTGGAATCAAATCAATTCTGAAGTCGACTTGCCTTGTTGGAGGCAGCCCTGGTAGTTCTTCAGGAAACACATCAACGTATTCCGCCACAACGGGTACATCTTCAATTCTCTTTTCCGTTTTTGTTTGCATTACGCATTCAAGATAAGTGACGAATCCTTTCCTTAAGCATTTGTTGGCTTTCATACATGATATGATATTCAAATCATTCCTCGATGTCTCTTCATGTATGACGATGGTCCTTCCTTCACGTAAAGGAATTTTCACGAGCTTCTTTCCACACACAATTTCGGCTCCATTTTTGGACAGCCAATCCATCATGATCACTACATCAAAACTCCCTAGCTCTATAGGCAATAGATAGATTGAAAATTCATGATCATCAAGACTTAAGGCATAATTCCTAATTACTTCATTTGCTTTAATAACCTTTCCATCAGCTAGGTCTATTGTATAAGCATTTGATAATTGACTTTCATCTAAGGAAACCTTAGGTCTAAAAGTAGTAGATATAAAACTACATGTTGCTCCAGTATCAAACAATACACTTGCATAATTATTTTCTATCATAAAAGTACATGTCACAACTTCTGGATCATCACAAGCTCCTTCAGCATTCAACACAAACGCTCTAGGCTTTGCTTCACCTCCTTTTTTGTTTTGATCATTCTTTCAACGGTTAGGTAATTTTGGATAGTTGGGCCTCAGATGACCAATTTCACCATATTCAAAACATTTTATTGGCATGGTAACTTTACAATACCGAGCCAGGTGTCCAATATTCTTACACTTGTTGCACTCAATCACTGTACATTCCCCGTAATGATGTCGCTTACACTGATTACACCATTGTGATTTTCCTTCGTAGATACCAGTGTTACTTGATTGTTTGTCTCCTACCTTTTTTGTATTGCCATCAAATATTTTTACATTCTTTTCATCAGCCTTTCCAATTGGATGATAACTATTCCATTTACGTTTCCCACGTACACTAGAACTTCTTTGTTGTTCAGCCACTCATCTTGCTTCATCAGTTAAGATTCCTGACAATTCAATTGCCGATTGGTAAGCTGCAGGTCTCGCAGTTCTCACCATACCACGTATTTGTGGTATCAAACCCCGTATATATCTTCCAATTCGCTTTGACTTTAGGGTGACGAAGTGAGGGACTAATAGCCAATTCTATGTACTTATTAGTGTATGCAAGGTGCTCGAAACCAACCATCTCAAGAGTTGAAAATTCCACTTCCATATGTTCAACTTCATTAATCGGACAATACTTTTCAATTATTACTCTTGAACTCCTCCCATGTCATCCAATTCGTTGCATCTCTTCCTTTCGTTTCTAACACCATTTTCCACCAGAATAAACCTTCATCTTTCAAAGAGTGTGATGCAAACCTTACTTTGTTTCATCCTTGCAATCACTGATATCGAACACAACTGCCATTTCTTCTAGCCATTTTATAGCTCCTAAAGCTCCTTCATTTCCTGTGAAGTTAGCTAGATCACAGGATTTGAACATCTTGTAGTTACACTACTTTCTCTTGTTAATCGTTATTCCACATTTTGTGGCGTTTTCTCAGCGTTGGTCTCAGCAGCTTTGTATTTCGCCATTGCCGCCGCAACTCGTTCTTCAATTATCTTCTCTAGTTTTTCATCATGTGGTTCATGAGTGTGGGTTTCAGAATTCTCGTCATACGCTGTGTGAACGGATCCTTCAGCAATTGGTTTAATTATCATAGGTGCTGAAATCGTTGCTTTCTTGGTTGTCTTAGCTGGTTGTTTCTTAGGCGCCATCATTCTATATATATACCAAGTATTGGTAAGTTAGCACAACCATTTGCATCCATCTAAAAAATTTATATTTACGTTACAACTATAGTTTTTAGCAAAGTAATATATCTTAATGCTCTAATCTCCCTAGATCAAAGTCCAAGTACTTATGTCTTTCGGTTAAAGCCTAGAAAGTTCAAATACTTATCTAAACTTCCTAATTCGCTACAACCTTTTGCTCTGATACCAATCTGTCGCACCCCACCGGTAGGGACAAGACGAAATATTGGTAAAACACTAAAATAAGTAGGACTAAGATAACTTCCTCATCAACTAGTACAAAATAGTCTTAACAATTGTCTTAAAACCAAAAGTGGACATGAACATCCCAATATCATAATGTTTGTAATCATAATAAAACAGATGAAGTTTAAATCTAGTTCCAAGGCAGTGGAAACAATAAAGCAAGTCTCTAACATATACTCCAAAGTGATAGGCACCAAAAGCTTCCCGTCTACCTCTCCTTCTTAGTTTAACTTCCTGAAACACATGCTTAAAAGACTTTGGGTCAGCATAAAGCTGGTGAGCTCGAGTAGTTAAAAAAATTTAATAAGTAAACAGTTTGCATTCTTTGTAATAAACAAAGATAACAACAGTTTGTTCGTGTACAATGTTCAAGTCGCATAACCAATCCGGCACCACCCATATGATCTCGCAACAAGACCATACGCCGGCGTTCCGCCCCTGCGTAGTTCATTTCCCATTAATGAACTAATAAAAAGAGCTAGTAATTATGCCACAATGATTTGCCAATCTCAGTTGGGAGACCACTGTGTGTGAGGGTTTCTCAGATAGCGCTACCCATAATACTAATGGCCCCAACTAGGGTTAATGGTGTGCTCTAAAGAAGGACAACAATATGGGAAGTAACAAGTCTCAAACATTAGTACCAATAAAAAGTTTTAGTAGCATGTATTTCATCCCAAAACATAGTAAAGAAGGGAAAGGTTTGCACAAAAATGTTGTAACTTGACTGTTTCACGTGATTGCCTTTGCCAGATAGGTGTATACCTATGTTTAAACGTGTTGCTAAGATTAGACTTAGTTTCTAGTATCATTGTGCTAAATGCATAGTGTCATACTTTACTCGGGCCCCATTTTAAATGTTTTGTAAGTTATAGCGTTTATGTGGTATTTCACATTATGTAAGTAGATTCTTATTACGGGTTATTGTACGTATACCAATACTAGATTAGTTATCAATTGGACTTTAAGTCACTTTTACATATAAAATACTATTGGGCCTATTGGGCTCGTCAAGACGTTTAAAGCCCAACGATATGTTTATAAATCTTAATTTTTCCAAATAAGTATATATACTTGTTCAAATATTCAAAATATACTATATGGTATAAAATCTTTTGATTAGAAATACCTCATTTTACTTGGTGGGCTAATTGGGCCGGTAACGCCTATAACGTGGTTTTTATCCATTTTAAATAAATAGTTTAAGTCCATAAGTTTTGAAATTATATTTTAATTATATATAGAATATATTAAGTATAATATTCTGGTCAAAATAGTCCTTGGCTTGTATATATATAAAAACTCATTTTTACGCATTTCACGTGTCGATTATGTACGTAGTTTTGTGTTTAAAGAATCTTTTGTATTCCCTAGCATTCCAAATCTTTTTATAACAATATTTTATATATTTTTATTTTTATATATTTTTTAATAATTAAAAAATAAGTTGTAGTCCTAGACTATGTCATTTAACAATTTAAAGACGTCGTTTCATAATTAGTTTTGCATAAAATACGTCTGTAGTCATTTTAGCCACCATAACTAATCTAAATATGATATAATACATTATTTATCATAAATACACTTATAAAATTCCTAGAATTTAAATGTGCATAAAAATAAACCGTTTTAGTAGTTTTTAATACGTCGGTTCGATAATACAACGGTTTACGCTTAAACCATGTTAGGGAGGTCTTATAAAACATCTTTAAATTATTTTTAACATCATTTAAGATGTTTTTAAGTTTTGGAACGTTTGGGGTCATGCATGTATGGTTTATGTCAGTTTTGAGATTTTAACGTGTTATGTCGGTTTTTAACGTACAAGACGTTGCATGCATTGTGTTATTATTTAGTTTCAGATCCTTTTACACATTTTGAGTTATATTACAGGTTTTTTATGTTCACCATGTGTTATAGTGTTAAAACAAGCGTAACATATAGATGAGAAAGTTACGCAAACTTGGTCGAATATATACCGTTCTTTGTGTGACTTTGTAACGATCGATGTTCAAGAAAATGTAACAAGAGAGCTGCTGTATCCAGAGGTTTGGTGAGCTGAATATATGATCAAAATGATTATATTGGCTTTAGAAAGAATAAAGATGCAAAGGTGAATGTTTTATTGCTTAAAAACCCAAGTTTGGGCACATGCAACCTTCATGCATGTGTGTTCTTCGACCAAGCTTCTATACCCACGAATTTTGTTAGTTAAAACATGTATTTTCCTCTATTCCAAACACGTTTTATTCGTGGTTAACTATAAGTAAAGATAAATATAAATGGATGCGTGATTTTGGACTCAAAAACTCATGTTTTTGTACATGCAACAATGTACAACCTTGTTGCATGTAAGAGTTTAGACCCAAGCATCAAAACCACGAAATTTTAAATGTTACATCAAGTTTATTTTCTGATTAAAATCCGATCATGATCATGGATTATAAAAGTAGAAGATAAAGTCTAAAAACGGGAAGAAAAGTGAGGTTTTGACATAAACCGATCGTGTACTCACCTTGGACTTGTGTTGATCGTACCAAATCTTATACCACCATATATTTGCTCCCTAAAGTCTCCAAGAATTGTTGGATATGGGGCTGAATTCGTTTGGGATGAAGGAAAGATCAATGGAGAGTGTTGAAGGGTGGTTGGAGTGTTTTTCTTGGAATGAGTTAAAAGAAATGAAGTGAGAGAGATGGGAGGAGGGTGGTGAACGTATGACGGGGAGAGACAGAGGAGAAGTTGAGTGTGAGTGTGGAAAAGGAAAGATTATGTTGGGATTTTATGTAGATTTCAAGATCACATAGGATCTTTGCATGCCATCAAGTGTCCTACACTTGCAAGAGTAAAGTTCATTTGAGATAAAACTAGTATAAACCGGGTATTATGGTGGTTAAATCTTGTACCAAATAATTTTTATTTACCCACGATTTTTAATCTAAAATTATTAAAATATTAAAACTTACTAATTAAATAAATTTTAGTTAATAATATTAACTTTAGATAAAATTTGGTTCATTGTGTCAGCTTTATCTGGATAAAACACATATATAATCTGTTGTCTGGAGTTTTACCGGTTAACTCCAAAATTTACAGCTTTTCTTGTTAACAAACATTTGCTTGTGTGTATATATTTCTATATGAATATATTTATTTATGAATATTTTTGTACATTCTAATTTATTATTCTTTTGTATATTTTATTTTGGTTTTTATTTATTCCTCGTATCTTGATGTATAAAATAAAATTATTGTGAAGCAGTTTTGATTTATAAAGATTATTTAAATTATATTTGACAAATGTTGATATCAAATTATAAAGGTTTTTTGGGCCGAGTAAAGTAGATCTATCTTAACGTCTAATGTAGGATCGAAAGTTGTTCGTGTCTGGGTTAAAACCTAGTGTGCGTAGTAACGCGTTTTGTTATTTGATTCACATAATATTTAGTGAACTTCTAACTTGGCATGTAACTTAATGAAATATTCTAGACGATTAAACAAGAAAAGTTCAAATTGAACCTGAATTTTCGAGGTTGTTACATATTTGTACTTGTCACACCCCCTGCGCCGCGTGCGAAATCCACGGCACGGTGACGATCAGTGGTTGAATCATGCACAAGAATTGCAAGAAGAATGACCACAGAGCACTACTAAGTTTCATAATATTAGACATTGTTTAGTTATGAACCTTCTAACTATCTACCAAAAGAATGACAACTAACAGATCCAAAAACAATGTTTACAAATAAGACTCACACAAGAAATTAAACAATCAGGATTAAGTGAGTTCCTAATCCATCCTAGCTTGTTTCTTCATCTTGTTATATCTAAGTATGGTCTCCTTAGTTGTCCTTGAGATGTTCTAAACCTGATTACCTGAAACACGTGAAAAGTAACTGTGAACTACAAAAGTAGTTGGTGAGAACAATAGGTTTAACATTTGAAATAATGGATTTGCAGTTATGATCATATGAATAAAACATTTGTATAAACAAGTCATGGGATAATTGTAACAAAAACTATCATCAAGTATGAATAACGTGAGCAAACAGTCAATTGACTGTCTGCTAGAAAAGCCAAGCGAACACACTCAACACAAGCTGAACTAATGAGTTTACTCGGAAGACAACTCCGTGTTGACGTAATCCGGTTAATATGACCTATGCTGGTAAAGTTAATTAGCAGCAAATCCATATTACCGTAACGTGTCCAATCTGTAGTTAGGGTTTAAAACATATTTAAACACTAACCACAGCCTTGGTGTAACCAAAACGTGTCCCGCTTTCCCTTATTGTGATCACTCAGTACTAACATTAAAAGATTAAGAATAAGAATGAATGAATGTGGCTTGATGTGTATAAGCTTTTTCACAATGATGAACTCCATGACTATGAGTTGTTAAGATTGAATAAACGTTTAACATGATTGAATACCTTAATTGAAACCCATGGTTGAATTCTTTGTTTTAAAAGCAGTGATTGAATACCTTGAATTGAAAACCCTTGATTGAATACCATGATTGAATATCTTATTTGTAAACCTTTGATAGAAATTCCTTGTATAAATACAAGATTTGAAACATAATATTTATTTGAAAACACAAGTTATAGTAATAGAGATTAGAAAAACTTATTCTTTAAAAGTGTTTAACATTTATAAAAAAACCATTTTGTGTAAAACAAGTTGTAAAACAATTTCTAGAACCTTTTATAAATCTTTTTTGTAGAAAAGTGTTTAACAGTTTGTAAATCCAGTAGAATAAAAGTGTAAGCCTTTGATTGTTGAAAATGTGTACTGAACATTGTAATTTTAAAGTTGTAGTATTTAATATGTTTAGTCACATGTTCCACCCCAAAACAGTTGTAAAACTGTAAAAGAGGGACTAGTGTTCTCACCTGACAGCAGTAGTGTCACACCCTGAGCCGGCGGGCTGGATCGACTTTCCCGTCGGGTGGAATGTTCTCGCGGTGCGATATCGTTTGATAATCAAAATGATCATATTGTTTACATAGCACATGAGATATAAATGAGAAATGCCAACATGACAATGGTATGGAATTACAAAGTTAAATTACAATGTTACGTTCCTAATTTAACTAAGTAAATATATCCAAAAGAATCATGAAGTTTATATGATGTAACTGAAAGATCTACAAAAGATGATTCACTATTTTGTCTTATTCAAAAGTATGCTCAGCACAAAACGAAGCTAGGTCTTCTAAAAGTCCACTAGCTTAATCCCTGAATGCTGGTGACTAAACATGTTCGTCACCTGAGAAAACATGCATTTAAACAAAGCCAACACTAGGTTGTGAGTTCATAAGTTTAGTAATTGAAAACATTGATTTGTTCGCATTCACAGTCACAATATCATACAAGAGTATTGTTAGTGTCTGATTTATCTGTTTCACACAATGGACTCTCCATAGTTATATTTACAAGTAGTATTTCATCCTATTAGTTATGCTTACATATAGGGCATACGAAAGGGTCGACCCTACAACCCGCCCAGACGCCATCCCACCACATAAGTTAACAGAACTTAACACCACTTACAATACAACTATGGATACCCATTTCCATCTCACATGTGTTCAACCCGTTGGATATTCACCCATCTGTTTGTGTTCATCATCCGGTGAGTCATATTTAGAAATAGTATATGAGGGTTTAAAATGACCAATACCGAAGTGTTGATGAAACCTCCATGTTTTAAGGAAAATAGATTTATCAAATCTTATCCTTGTTATTATTCTCTCGATGTGGGGTTAACTTTTGGTCACTACCTATAACAGAAGTTTTAGTTAACCTATTGATATTGTTCTCCTCTTGAAGTGCATAGAGCGTAAAAGGAATCCATTGTGATCCTCACGTGATCAGAACACAACGCATCCGATTTACCTCTACCACTTTGGGTTCTCATAGCCTTCAATGAAACTACTACTAGTAATGTGACATGAGAGAAAATCAATTACTCAGTATACTAGTCAATAGAATCGAAGGATTAATTACAATTAGTTACTGTAGATTATACTTAGTCAGCTCAGGTGGTGAATGATGTCATGAAGTCATGTGGATAAGATCATCATTCATGTTCTCATTGATGTTTGTTTCGTATTATCCCATAGTCTTCACTGAGTTGTAAGCATCGTGATATAAGAACTTGTCTTATTTCACTTAACTAACTCCGGTGGTGAATGAAATTGTGAAGATATGTTATCTTCATATCATTCTTGTTTGTTGTTGTCATTATCAGTGTGTTACCTCGTGATTATCTAATTGTTCATTCGTGTAAGAATAATAAAATGTTATAAGATATAATCTTACAACTAGCATTATCATGTTGTGTTCAGTATGTTGTACTAAAACTTTTAAGTATTTAAAAGAAATAGCATGTTTCTCAGGCCCGAACTTTTGAAATCAGTTAAGATTAGAAAATGGGCGTATGAACTCACCTTGTAGTTGTTGTGGTTGACTAAGTATAAACAAGAAATGCACGCGCTCTTTGTTGTTCTTGATGTTGTTTTCACGATCCTGCATTGATTTCATGATGTTCTTAACTTATGAGTATAAGCTATAGATGTTTGTGTGTGTATGTGTTAGCCCTAAAGTCGGCTAACACCCATAGGTTTTGGTTATATATCTGCCTTGGTTCACATGTGATGGATTATACTAACACTTAACCAACTTAAGTTAAGCTCAGTACCTCTTGTTATTGCTTTTACGTTTCACTTGACTTTAACATAATAAATTGTGTGAGTTTGACCTCCAAAGTATTTTCGAAGTGTAGACTTAGGTTTTAAAGTTAAGAATTAGAAACCCTTAACATCCTAATAAAGAAGTTGAATGGTATTTGGTTAATTCACCTTATCATTCTTGAAATCATTTGTTACCCCTTAAAAGACAAGGTTTTAGGGTTTTACATATTTGGCTTAACCAAATCTATTACAACATTTGTAGTAATATGTAATTAGTATCCCATCCCCATGCATGATACCCCTACATGTTGGTTTTAGTATTTTGTTCACAACATTAGTCATGTGGCCGAACCAGTAGACCATGGGTCGAACGAATGAGCCTAGGCCGATCGAATGATGCCTAGGCCGAGTGATGTGGCCCGATCGAATAGATGGCCGAATGGGTGATTGTCAGCCCAATCAAACGGCCGCATGGAACATTGGCCGAAGCAAGCGGTTCGGGCGAATGAGGCCTTAGCCGAATGAGAGGGCAACGAAAGAGAGTTATTCGACCCAGGTTGGTTCTGTCAGTCGGCTAACCTAGGCGGCCCATGGCCATTGGGCCAGGCCCGCTAACCTCAAATTTCGTGGGTATTTCTTCAGATTGGTTGTACTTTCATGTAGAGGGTGATTACAGCTTGGATTTGAAACCAAGAACACCCGATTTCATCAAGAAATGAGCAAGATCTAAGTGTTTGAAGTTCAAACTTTTTTGAGAGAGAAAGATTCGGGAATTTGATTGTAGAGTGAGAAAAGAAGAAATAAATGAGGTTGTTGGTTCGTTTAGGGTATTTATACCCCGGGTGTGTTCGGGTTCGTTTCGTTTGCTCGGTTTTCGTTTTCGTTGCGTCTACGACACGTTACGCGCGCAATTTACGAACTTTTAAACCAATGGTTTTAATTTAACAGTTTGAGAGTGGTTATTCCTAGTAAATATTTTAAATTCATTTTTATTAATTTATTTCATCGCAAACGTTTATTTTAACTGTTTCGTCAGATCGCGTCACCATCGCGCGTATTCGTTTGAATCGTCACCCGAACGAAAACAACGATGGTTTTCTGATTCTTGTGTTCTACTTTTCAGTCAATATTTCAGAACGTTAAGCTCACATATATGTTTATGTGAATCGTCACCCACGCAAACACACTGTCAGTTTGTTATTCTAAAACGACACTGAACTTATGTTTTGAATTGTGTTTCCTCACAAACGGACTCAACTAAACTTTCTTGTTTTCACATTGTTCCAATTGATTTCACTTTGTCTTCATACTGAGTTGTCGGCCATCTGATTCCTATCATCTATGCATATCAGATCGCAACCGATATGTTCTTGCCATTTGTTTCAACATTTTTGTTTATCGTGAGTTGTTGTACTTTCTGTATTTAAGTTTTCACTTAAACACATACAACTGTTGTTTTTTTCTGAATTCTGTTGTCACTCACTGTTTACACATTGTATTTACACGCAGTAAATAGTAAAAGTACACGTATTGTACGGACTTAAGCATTATTGTCAGGCACTACTTCTTCGAACTGGTGGGGATACTTTGCCTTCATGTGATCCTCACGCTCCCAAGTAAATTCTGGTCCACGCTTGGAGTTCCAACGAACCTTTACAATAGGGATACGGCTTCATTTATGTCTCTTGACTTCACGACCCATAAACTCAACAGGTTCTTCAATGAAATGTAGTTGTTCATCCACTTGTATCTCTTCCATAGGTATGATCAATGATTCGTCAACGAGACATCTCTTAAGATTGGATCCATGAAATACATCGTGTACCCCGCTGAGTTCCTCAGGAAGTCTGAGTCGATATGCCACAGTACCTATACGCTGAGTTATCTCAAACGGTCCGACATACCTTGGTGCTAGTTTGCCTTTAGCCCCAAAACGAACTACGCCTTTCCACAGGGACACTTTCAACATGACTCGGTCACCCACTTGGAATTCCAAATGCTTTTGTCGTTTGTCTACGTAGCTCTTTTGGTAGCTACGCGTTGCTTGTAGTCTCTGTTGAATCTTGGCTATCTTATCGGTAGCCTCCTAAATAAGTTCAGGCCCAATGATTCTATTGTCTCCCACTTCGGTCCAACAAATTGGAGACCGACATTTTCTACCATATAGTGCTTCGAACGGAGCACATCCAATACAGCTGTGGTAGCTGTTCTTGTTGGAGAATTCGATGAGTGGTAAATGTTTATCACAACTTCCACCGAAGTCTAGGATGCATGTTCTCAACATATCTTCTAGGGTTTGAATCATTCGCTCGCTTTTTCATCCATTTGTGGATGATAAGAGGTGCTCAAGTTGACACTTGTCCCTAGAGATTGTTGCAATGATTGCCAGAACCTCGATTTAAATCTACTGTCCCGGTCAGAATTAATAGACAATGGCACACGTTGCCGTACTTTTATTTCATCGACATAAAGTCTTGCTACTTTCTCCATCTTGTAGTTTTCTCTGATCGGTAAGAAGTGAACGGACTTGGTCAATCGATCAATGATGACCCATATGGAATCGTGTTCGCTGGAAGTACGGGGTAGCTAGGTAATAAAATCCATAGCTATTTGTTCCCACTTCCATTGTGGTATCTCTGGTTGTTCCAGTAAACCTGACGGCTTCCGGTGTTCAGCTTTGACCTTGGCACATGTTAGGCATTTACCAACATATGTAGCCACATCCTTCTTCATACCCGGGCACCAGTAAAATGATCTAAGATCTTGATACATCTTATCAGCACCAGGATGAACAGAATAACGTGTCTTGTGTGCCTCGTCAAGGATGAGTGTTCGAAGTTCATATACTGCCGGGATCCAAACACGATCCTAAAAATAGATAACTACATCTTGTTTTGTCTCAAAATGTTTCTCGGCTCCACAGTCGAGCTCATGCCTCAAGTTGTTTCTTGCCTTTACGTCTTGTTGTTCTTGTATGATTTGATCTCTTATACTGGTTGCACAGTCATTCCCATTGCTCTAACGTGCAAGGGTTTGACTCTTTCCTTGCGGCTCAAAGCGTCACCTACAACATTAGCTTTGCCCAGATGGTATTTGATCACACAATCGTAATCGTTCAGGAGCTCAACCCAACGTCTCTGTCTCATGTTAAACTCCTTCTGATCAAATATGTGATGTAAACTCTTGTGATTTGTGAAGATAGTGCATTTGGTACCGTAGAGGTAATGTCTCCAAATCTTTAAAGCAAAGACAACAGCTCCCAGTTCTAAATCATGTGTTGTGTAGTTCTTCTCGTGTATTTTCAGTTGTCTTGATGCGTAGGCAATAACTTTGTCTCGTTGCATTAAAACACAACCGAGTCCCTTATGGGAGGCATCATAGTATACCACAAAGTCATCATTGCCCTTTAGGACTGTTAAGATTGGAGCGTTGCACAATCTTTCTTTCAGTGTTTGGAATGCTTCCTCTTGTTTCTGCGTCCACACGAATGGTTCACTCTTCTGTGTTAGCTTTGTGAGAGGCAAGGCTATGTTAGAGAAATTCGAAATGAATCTCCTGTAATAACCCGCCAATCCTAGAAATGATCTGATCTCTGTCGGTGTTGTGGGAGCATCCCAGTTCTTGGTTGCTTCAATCTTTGCACGATCCACATGATTACCATTACTGTTAATCACGTGACCCAAGAACTTAACTTCTCTTAACCAGAATTCACACTAGGAGAATTTGTCCTAGCGTTGCTTGTTCATTAGAAGTTCCAAGATTGTCTAGAGATGTAGCTCATGTTCCTTCTCGCTTCTTGAGTAAGTCAGTATATCATCAATAAAGACGATAACAAACTGATCTAGATACGGCTTGCACACCCGATTCATTAAATCCATGAACACTGCCGGTGCATTGGTCTGTCCGAATGGCATCACCAAGAATGTGTAGTGCCCGTATCAGGTATGAAAAGCCGTTTTGGGTATGTCTTCCTCTTGAATCCGGAGCTGGTGATAACCTGAACGCTGGTCTATCTTTGAGAAGTACTGAGCTCCCTGTAACTGATCAAACAAGTCATCAATCCTCGGTAACGGGTATCGATTCTTGATGGTGAGTTTATTGAGCTCTTTGTAATCAACGCACATTCTGAAAGATCTATCCTTCTTCTTAACAAAGAGAACCGGAGCTCCCCACGGTGAGAAACTTGGTTGAATGAATCCCTTATCGAGTAGCTCTTGTAATTGATTGGACAGTTCCTGCATTTCTGATAGTGCAAGTCTATAATGAGACTTAGCCACACGAATCGCTCCCGGAATTAGATCGATTCGAAAACGTACAGATCTCTCCGGAGGCAATCCTGGTAAATCCTCCAGGAACATGTCCATAAAGTCTTTTACAATTGGTACATCTTGAATCTTGATTGCTTTCTTGTCTTTCTCCACCACGTGCGCTAGGAATGCGATACACTGCTTCCTTAGAAGCTTTCGTGCCTTCATGCAAGATATTATCTTGACACTGTGGTTTGCTTGATCTCCATGAATTTCCAAGATCTGATTGTTCCCCACTAGAATGTGTAGTAGCTTTTCGGAACAGACGAATTCAACTCTATTAAGAGATAGCCAATCCATTCTGACAATGATATCGAAACTGCCCAATTCCATCGGTATCAAATCGATGGAGAATGTGTGATCGCCAAGTGTTAGTGGGTTGTTCCTTAGTACTGTGTAAACTGTTATCTGTTTGCCATTTGCTATCTCAATGGTATAAGGGGAATCCAACGACTCCACAACATGATTAAGATGGCATGCAAATTCGGATGAGATAAAACTCTGATCCGCACCAGTGTCAAATAATATAGATGCATAAAAATCAGATAGGAGAAATGTACCGGTGACCACATTCGGGTCTTGTCGAGCAGCAACAGCTCCAATCTGAAAGGCTCTACCCCTAGTTACTTGAGCCCTTGGTTGGTTCTTCTTGGGACAATCCCGAGAGAAGTGTCTAGGCTCACCACAGTTGTAGCAAGACCTGTTATCAGCAACAATGGTAGTAGCTGCATTGTTGTTTCTGTTCTGGGTCCCTGTGCCACGACATTGAGCAGCCCAATGAGCAAGCTTCCCACAATTGTTGCATTGTCGGCACTGGGAAGTTGGTGGATGATGATATTGACAGCTGTTGCCCAAAGGTGTTGTGCCAGTGTAAGGCGGCTTGATCGCAGCAAAGTTCTTGACCACCTTTTGTTTCTTAGCAGGGCATTTATCCGGCTTTCTTGAGCTTCCAACCTTGGATGCTTCAGCTTCCTTCTTCAGTGCCCCAGAGGCAACCATCACGTCTGTCAGTGTTGATGACAGAGTAACAGCCATCTCTAGGGTTGTTGGGTGGGCGGCAATCACATGCCCTTGAATACATGCCGGTAGTCCACCGACATATCGCTCAGTGCGTTTCTCCAGTGTTGGCACTATATCCGGTGCCAATGTAGCCAGCTCATGAAATCTTGTGGTGTAGGCCAGATGCCTAGCACCAATAATGACAAGGTTGAGCAGCTCGGTTTCAACCTTCTTTAGTTCATTCGTCGGGCAAAACTCTGCCCTCAGTATAGTCTTGAAATCCTCCCAAGGCATACACAACGCCTGATCTCTTCCCCTGACTTGGACTTGAGCGTTCCACCAAGTTAGTGCTTGTTTATTAAACGAGCCAGCAGCATTCTTGACCTTGTACTGATCAGGGCAGCCGCTGATATCAAGAGTTGTTTCCATCTTCTCGATCCATTGGATCAATCCGAAGGCTCCCTTATTGCCACTGAAGGTCGGTGTCTTGTATGCTACAAAACTCTTGTAGGAGTAATCTTGCTGGTTCTGGTGTTACAGCTGCCTTCACCAGATGAGTTGCCAGTGTGGTTGTTGCTAGAGTTGATCCTGCTCATCATGTCGGGAATTACGTCCCTTAGTTGACTGGTCAGCAGTGTGGCCAGTGCAATGGTAGCAAGATCCAACTCATGGTTGGGTGGTGGCAGAGGTGGAGGAGGTAGGTGAGGAGATGAAGGTGGTGTACGTGTTGAGGAGTGAGGGGATTGCGGTGGCGGTGGTAACAAAGGAGGCTGTCTTTTGGCCGGCATTCTGATCAAAACCGAAAGAAAATCGGTTAGTGCAGTGATCGAATGCAGAAGACGTATGCAAATAGAATCCTATGTTGTATGTTCTCTACATGAGGGTCCTAGGTTATAGTCTAGGCCAAACCATTTAAGCAACATAATCTATATTTCTTTATAACCCTAGCTCTGATACCAATCTGTCACACCCCGAGCCGGCGGGCTGGATCGACTTTCCCGTCGGGTGGAAGGTTCTCGGGGCGCGATATCGTTTGATAATCAAAATGATCAGATTGTTTACATAGCACATAAGATATAAATGAGAAATGCTAACATGGCAATGACATAAAATTACAAAGTTAAGTTACAATATTACATTCCTAATTTAACTAAGTAAATCTATCCAAAAGAATCATGAAGTTTCTATCTTGTAACTGTACAAGATCTACAAAAGATGATTCACTGTTTTGTCATTCAAAAGTATGCTCAACACAAAATGAAGCTAGGTCTTCTAAAAGTCCACTAGCTTAATCCTGAATGCTTGTGACTATACATGTTCATCACTTGAGAAAACATGTATTTAAACAAAGTCAACACTAGGTTGGTGAGTTCGTAAGTTGAGTAATTGAAAACATTGATTTGTTCACATTCACAGTCACAATGTCATACAAAAGTATTGTTAATGTCTGATTTATCTGTGTCGCACAATGGACTCTCTATAGTTATATTTAAAAGTAGTATTTCATCCCATCAGTTATGCTTATATATAGGGCATACGAAAGGGTCGAGCCTACAACACACCCAGACTCCATCCCACCACATAACTTAACAGAACTTAACACCACTTGCAATACAACTATGGATACCCATTTCCATCTCACATGTGTTCAACCTGTTGGATATTCACCCATCTGTTGTGTTCATCACCCAGTGTGTTATATGTAGAATAATAGTATATGAGGGTTTAAAATTACCAATACCGAAGTGTTGATGAACCCTCCATGTTTTAAGGAAAATAGATTTATCAAATCTCATCCTTGTTATTATTCTCTCGATGTGGGGTTAACTGTTGGTCACTACCTACAAAAGAAGTGTTAGTTAACCTATTGATATTGTTCTCCTCTTCAAGTGCATAGAGCCTAAAAGGAATCCATTGTGATCCTCACGTAATCAGATCACAATGCATCCGATTTAACTCTACCACTTTGTGTTCTCATAGCCTTCAACGAAACTACTACTAGTAATGTGACATGAGAGAAAATCAATTCCTCGGTCTACTAGTCAATAGAATCAAAGGATTAATTACAATTAGTTTCTGTAGATTAATATCACCATGTGTCACTTACCAGACCCTGACTGTTGTCGCCCTGTCACCGGTGATACCTTACCGTCCAAATGATAATACGATCAACATACCGGCCCTACCCGCCGAAGGTTTGTCAAACGTATGGTACCACTATGCTATCGTCGGTTTAGTCACGTCAAACTAACTAGTAAACGATTCGAATATGAGGGACTTTTAATGTTAAACTTGAATACATGGCACATGATTCATGCGATATAATACAGACAGTTTAATAGTAATCAATTCTTGTTGTGCTCACCAATGTTGTTTGTTCTCAGTGTTATGCGTTCTCGTAGTTTTTAACAAAGTTATATATGAACTTCTCTTATTATACAATGTTGGTTGTTGTGTGAATGATGTTTTTATCATGAAGTTACGTTATCATGATTATCATTCTTGTTATCCCATAGCCTTCACCCGGTTGTAACTATAGTGTTGTAAGAACTAGTCTTACTACACTTAGTTAGCTCAGGAGGTGAATGATGTCATGAAGTCATGTGGACATGATCATCATTCCTGTTCTCATTGATGTTTGTTTCGTGTTATCCCATAGTCTTCACCGAGTTGTAAGCATCGTGATATAAGAACTTGTCTTATTACACTTAACTAACTCCGGTGGTGAATGATATTGTGAAGATATGTTATCTTCATATCATTCTTGTTTGTTGTTGTCATTATCAATGTGTTACCTTGTGATTATCTCATTGTTTTGATTCATGTAAGAATAATAAAATGTTATAAGATATAATCTTACAACTAGCATTATCCTGTTGTGTTGATGATTCATGAAACTACATTATCATGTTTCATCCTAGTTATCTCAGTGTGTTATGATCAAACAAGCATGCATACAATGATAAGCGATAATAAATCAAACAATATTATCTAAATCATAGTTTAATCAGTATGTTGTACTAAAACTTTTAAGTATTTAAAAGAATTAGCATGTTTCTCAACCCTGAGCTTTTGAAATCAGTTAAGATTAGAAAAGGGCGTATGAACTCACCTTATAGTTGTTGTGGTTGACTAAGTATAAACAAGAAATGCACGCGCTCTTTGTTTTTCTTGATGTTTTTTTCACGATCCTATATTGATTTCAAGATGTTCATAACTTATGAGTATAAGTTATTGATGTTTGTATGTGTATGTGTTAGCCCTAAAGTCGGCTAACACCCATAGGTCTTGGTTATAGATCGGCCTTGGTTCACTTGTGATGGATTATACTACACTTAACCAACTTAGGTTAAGCTTAGTATCTCTTGTTATTGCTTTTACATTTCACTTGACTTTAACATAATAAATTGTGTGAGTTTGACCTCCAAAATAGTTTCTAAGTGTAGACTTAGGTTTTAAAGTTAAGAATTAGAAACCCTTAACATCTTAATAAAAAAGTTGAATGGTATTTGGTTAATTCACCTTATCACTCTTGAAATCATTTGTTACCCCTTAAAAGACAAGGTTTTAGGGTTTTACATCTTTGGTTTAACCAAATCTATTACCACCTTTGTAGTAATATGTAATTAGTATCCCATCCCCATGCATGATAACCCTACATGTTGGTTTTAGTATTTTGTTCACAACTTTAGTCATGTGGCCAAACCGGTAGACCATGGGCCGAACGAATGAGTTTAGGCCGATCGAATGATGCCTAGGCCGAGTGGTGTGGCACGATTGAATAGATGGGCGAATGGGTGATTGTCAGCCGAATCAAACGGCCGCATGGAACATTGGTCGAAGCAAGCGGTTCGGGCGAATGAGGCCTTAGCCGAATGAGAGGGCAACGAAAGAGAGTCATTCGACCCAGGTGGTTCTGTCGGTCGGCTAACCTAGGCGGTCCATGGTCATTCGGCTAGGCCGAAGCAGCCTTTCGGCTAACTGTGGGTCAGGGTAGACTAAGGTTGTTCTATCGAGTTTCTAGCCAAGCTCCATGATGGTTTTCTGTGGTTGAGCGTGTGAGGACCATTTTCGAGTGGTTAGGATTTGAGAGAAAAGGTTGGTAATTGGCTAGGTCATGAGGTTCGAACAAAAGGGGTGAAAGTTCTTCATGACTTTCAAGCTCATTTTACCTCATATTTGGTGGGTATTTCTTCAGATCGGTTGTACTTTCAAGTAGAGGGTGATTATAGCTTCTATTTGACACCAAGAACACCGGATTTCATCAACAAATGAGCAACATCTAAGTGTTTGAAGTTCAAACTTTTTACAGAGAGAAAGATCCGGGAATTTGATTGTAGAGAGAGAGCGAAGAAGAAATAAATAAGGTTGTTGGTTCATTTAGGGTATTTATACCCTGGGTGTGTTCGGGTTCGTTTCATTTGCTCGGTTTTTGTTTTCGTTGCGTCTCCGGCACGTTACACGCGTAATTTACGAACTTTTAAATCAGTGGTTTTAATTTAACAGTTTGAGAGTGGTTATTCCTAGTAAATATTTTAAATTCATTTTTCTTAATTTATTTCATCGCAAACGTTTATTTTAACCGTTTCGTCAGATCGCGTCACCGTCGCGCGTATTCGTTCGAATCGTCACCCGAACGAACACGACGATGGTTTCACTTTTTGATTCTTGTTTTCTACTTTTCAGTCATCATTTCAGAACATTAAGCTCACATATATGTTTGTGTGAATCGTCACCCACGTAAACACACTGTCAGTTTCTTATTATGAAACGACATTAAACATATGTTTTGAATTGTGTTTCCTCACAATCGGACTCAACTAAACTTTCCTGTTTTCACATTGTCCCCATTGAATTCACTTTGTTTTCATACTGAGTTGTCGGCCGTCTGATTCCTGTCATTCTTTGGATATCAGATCGCAATTGATATGTTCTTGCCATTTGTTTGAACGCTACTGTTTATCGTGAGTTGTTGTACTTACTGTATTTAAGTTTTCACTTAAACACGTACTACTGTTGTTTGTTTTCTGAATTCTGTTGTCACTCACTGTTTACACATTGTATTTACACACAGTAAATAGTAAAAGTACACGTACTGTACGGACTTGCCGGACGATCAGGTACTGGTCGGCACAAGTAGACTCATATCCTGTATGACAACAAATCAAATAAGACCTCTAGATGCTTCCTATATGATTGTAGTCATTGTAGTCATACATATAATATAAGATTTATGATGTTGTAGACTTTGATTGATTGCTTGATTTATGTTAACTTGTTAATGAAATTCTTTTGTATAAACTGGTTCTTATGTCCAGGAATATTAAATTGACTTGAAAACCTTGATTGACTTTTTTAATTTATGATTGAGTTATGACCAAAAGCAAGGGTCATGTTACCTTACGCACAAAATTGTTATGCACCTAAGTAACATGTGATTATGAATTGGATAACTCTTGTTCACATTATTTATTTGAAATTTCTATGAATTAAGTACTTAGGATAATTTCAAGTGTTTAGCAAAATGTTTAAGGTCTTCATCCATTTAACAAGACTTAACCGATTTTAATACTTACCCGTTGATACTATCAATATCGATGGGTGTTTGCGATTGATTCACATGATCAATTAATCCATTTCTCAAGCCTATCATGCATGGATGTACATAAGGTATGAAATATAGTTTATTTAAGTGAGTGATGATGGTGTGCATGGCTGATAGCATCGGAAGAACTAGTTAAATACAATATGTTACCCATATATATTGATAATATTGATGGGACTTTAGAACCAACAAGTAACATTCGATACTAACAATTTCAGCCAATGCTCTTGATCATTATCTTTGGACTAAGTAAATTTAAATGTTTAAGGTGTGTCACGGCTCAAACAAGTCAATCGAATCTAACAGAGTCAAAGAAAGACACATGTGCACTTCAATTGTGCCCATCGATACTAGGAGTATCGATGAGGCCTAATATCGATGCCTAACTTCTTCGATTATGTTAATATCGACCTGAGTTCCTCTTGGTTCAACTTGGACCTCAATGTTTCAATAACATCAATGGACTAGAGCTAGTAAGACCGACCAATATGCTAGCTAGTATCGATCAAATTCTCGGTTCAAACAGACTAGCCCATCGATACTAATACTATCGATGGGCCATATTATCGACAGGTTTCCTCCATCGATCTTGCTAGGGTAGACAATCCCAACCTAGATATCTGGAGATACTCTAAACCAGCAAGGTAGGGCATATGAGAGGCTCCCATGCACGTCGGGACTATCCTTTGTTCATCACCCTTTGTTGGCCCGTCGACACTACTTTTGCTAGTCGAAGGTCTGCATCGATACTAGCCTAGCCGGTGCGCTGCTCATGTTCCAGCCTTCGAACTTTAAACAGTCATATCCCATGGTTGCCCAAGTGTTTTGTGGTCTGGGTATTGAGTTTAAAAGGCTGAAACAAGGTTTGCTCTTGAAGAAGATGATGAATTGTATAAAACCCTAAAAATCTGAACCTTCCCACTAAGATTCTGGCCAAATGAGCTCGAATAAAGGCCGATCCTTTGTACTAAAAGCTTCCTTTCGTCGAAAGGATCTTTTTGATAACTTGTTTGCATGAATTGATGCATAATTGAGGGAGATGTGGTTGATTTTGTGAAGTTTTTGTAGAGAGAGAGACGCTAGGCGGGTTTAGAGAGAGAGATTTCTTGGAGCTGCAAATGATGATGAAAATGGAACAACTTTAGGGTTTTTATACCTCGAGTGGTTCCCCACGTTCTCGGTCTCGCTCGGTGTCAGTTTCGCGTATTTTTACGTACGCGTCGTAAAATATAATATTTTACTAAATTTTACTGTTCGTTCGTTTTCGAACCGTTTAAAAAATATAGTTACGTGGGTACCCGTAATTATATACGTTTTTGGTCGTTTTCTGAATTTAATTAACGTTTACTCGTAATTATAAGTTCAACATTAATATCATTACGAATCGTCACCCATAATGATAATGAGTCTCGCTTACGCATTACGATTTGTTTAAATGATTTATTTGTCATAATACTCTTCATAACACTACGCACTAACACTATCCAATTACACCAAACGCAGTTTATGTACAGGGCATACGTAGAGTCTGGCTACCTGCCTTATCAGCCCCCATCCCACCACCGTTTTGATAAAATACAATAGTGCCGTTGTGTAGCGCAACTGACTATAAATAAGTATATACTTTTACTTAAATTAAAGAGAAACCTATAACACACAAACATGCACATAAGAATCACAATGACATATTGAATATGAATCACACTAACATATAGAATACAAGTACACTTTGTTCTATCCTTGTCTATGACTACCATGACTATGGTAGAGATGTTACAATACTACAGTATCAATACTAGCCTTTAAATGTACGAAGGGAAGGCTATCTAACCTATCAGTATCGAAAGAAACTTTGAGTTAACAGCAAGGCCACCACACTAGTTGATATCGATGGTCTTTAGGTTCCAGCCCATGGGAGGGCATCGAACTTGATAGTCTTGATGAGTCCTTGCCCTTGGTGGCTATCGTTATTAACATCGATGGGAAGTTGGCTGGAAATCCGACTCCATCGATACTAATCCCCTAGCATGTTCTTGGGTCGATAATAATTCTACCAATTTCTAGCACCCATCTCAGCCTTCCTAGACTTAAACTAAGCTTATCCCAAGGTTCCTAACGTCAAATAAGTGTTAGTTATTTAGTTTAAATGGGTTCTATTCCGATTCTAAGTTGGTGTTGGTCATGTAGGATGAAAACCCAATAAATCCGAACTTTTTGCTCAAATGTTCTTCGTTTGTGATGATGAAAGAGTATTCCTTTGTACTTTCATAAACTAGATGTTGATAGGAACGTTTTCATACCAGGAACACCCGATTTGGTTAAGATTTGATGGTGTTGAGTATGGGTTTC
Source organism: Mikania micrantha (assembly GCA_009363875.1). Taxonomy (NCBI): domain Eukaryota; kingdom Viridiplantae; phylum Streptophyta; class Magnoliopsida; order Asterales; family Asteraceae; genus Mikania; species Mikania micrantha. Next base: position 54,560,497 of record CM018697.1, read on the forward strand.
ATGTAGAGAGAGAAGGAGAGACGATTTCAACTTCTTGAGAGAGAGAGGAGACCTAAAGATGGAAAGCAAGAGGAGAGGAGAAGGCTTTTATAGCCAGAGTCCTCATTCGTGTTTCTGGATCTTTCGGTTAAGCGAAAACGAGTCGTTTTAAACACGAAAATTTAAATCATTTGATTTATTTATAAAAGTTGGTTTATTTATAAAATTTTAGGTTGTAATTCCTAATAAATATTTTTATATTCTTTTTATTACTTTTATTGTTCCGAAATGTTTATTTTTTATACTTTCGTCAGAAAACGTAATTTACGCGCATATTTCTACACAACATTAGCTATACGAATATGAGGTTTGTTTCACTTTCGGGTGAACAGTGTTACCTTTAGAAAAATGAGCATCTTTGGGGAAACATAGTTTTAAATTAATATTTTCATTACAATATGATATATGTGTATGAATACATTTTTTTATGATTTTCCTTTTAAATATATGAATTGAAATAAAAACATGTTTATTAAACCAAGACCTCATCAGCTTAAGTTGACAATTTTTAGCATGCACATCATGTAGAGTTAATGAAGCCTCAGCTAGTTGAGGCAAGAAACGGGTGGCATAAGTGGAATTGGATAGTTATTGGCTACAAGTTTTGAGAATACTGTCATAGATGTAGATTTTGTAAAATATAGATCTGGTTGTATAACAGATATGTAATCGGGTTTATTTATGTATAATATGTTTTATTTAATTTTGATTGAGTTATATTTGTTTAATCATTGTGCTTATAAATAAATCCGATGAAGTAACATTTCCCAAGAGGAGGGCGTTACATGTTGATCCTCATAATACTAAATCATCGACAAAAACCCCTATTCTCGTACTCCATCAATACAACATATGACAATAAATATTGATCCATTTCCATTCCATTAACCACACTGGATGTAGGAGATTTGTTATGTAAGGCCCACATAAACCGAGGGTCTTAGATACTGAGATAGGGAACACTATACCCAAAGACCCTCAAAGTACACCGAGTAGGACATCCAAAATCTTGAGCTAGACGCCAAAGCTCATGCCCAAATTTCTATGGCATTTCTAATGAGATCTACTCTGGTGTTCTACACCATGAGTTTACCATAGATCTCTAGGATACTCTCAAAGAGCAATTTGGAGGAACTCCTATTTTGTTGCTAATACTAATGAAATTCTATCACAACATTATGAATGGTTTACCCAGCTGAATGATGAGTAATTGACAAAACAATTCGAGAAATTCACTTCTTTCTTGACTGAACTCAAACTGGCAACACCGGATCCATTTCTGTTTTTAACTGTTTCCTAAGATCTCTACCTAACAAGTAGGAAACCTATTCCATTGTTTTGAGATCTTCACAACACTTTAGATCACTCTCACTCACTCAAATTCACAGGACGTATTTATCTTTTTAGAGAGAGATTGATCAAACGAAGAAAATAATAAAATCCGATAAGCCTAGTGGTGTCACCCACTTCGTCGCGTGCGGATCCATGGCCCGGTGACTACAATTGAACCATGACTGACTGTTGAACTAAACAACCTCAATGTTTTCTATATTGCATTGTTTTAAATGCAGTTTAAATACATTCTAGGTCTAATTACCCAAAAATTTACAACTAATCGACCTCAAAATTATGTTTACAAAATAAGAACAAATAAGATGATTAAAGAAAATGATTTAACAAGTTTCTAATCCATCCTAGCTATTTCTTGATCTTGTTCTATCTTAACTAGGCGCCTTAGTTGTCCATAAAATAACATATCCTTCATTTCCTGAAACATGTGAGAAAACAGTCAACTACGAATGGGTGGTGAGAAACATAAGTTTTTAAGACAATAATAAACAATAGTGAACCATGATCAAGTATAATGTATGAAGCATAACATATAATTTGTAACATGAAAACTGTAACCCAATTTATCATCAAGTAAAAATGAAGAACGAGGTCAGTTCACGACTGTCCATGATGTTATTTCTAACTTTTGATGAAGTCCCAAATCACGTTTGGTGTTAGATCTAAGGTTAACATAGATGCATTTAACATGGCCCATGATGTTTAAGTTGATTAACACCAACTCAATGTTGCTGTAAATGTGCCCAATCTGCAGTTAGTTTTAAAACAAATTTTAAAGCTAACTCTAGCCTTTTCGTAATGTTGTAACATCAGTGTTGGAAACGTTACCGGAACAGTGATCTGCACAGTAACTTGCACTGTAACTCAGGTACAAACTACATGAACTAACTGTATCCTATTAACATTGTGATGCTTGACACTAAACTATTAAGCAATCGTTTCAGCAATCTGAATAAATCTTATGCTTTAACAGTCAGAAACATATCAGACAACATGGAATTGACACACGAATGCTTGTTAATATGCTATTTTGTATAAACGTATGCGAGGTTGAACAGAACAAAACAATAACAGACGTCGTTACAGAAATACTAAATGGACGGATTATTCGTACAGGTGACAATCTGTACGAATACATATGAAAGTTTAACGTTCTGAATGATGTCCAATAGTTAGAAAACCATATTGAGAAGTGTAGTTCTCGTCGTATTCATACGGGTGACGATTCGAACGAATACGCACGACGACTATACGTTTCGATTTAAACTGTAATTTAAATGTTTTAAGAAAATTTAAAACAAACGAAAGATATTTAGTTAATTTAGTAGGAATAACCACTTAAATTAAATAAATAAACTTTACTTTTAAAACCGTGATATTTCGCTATGAAAACGGAACGAAACGACGCATCTAAGCGAAACCGAGCGAAACCGAACGGACCTGAACTTACCAGGGTAAACTAAAGCCATTTATGATGGCTTTTAATGCCATAACAACCACCGCCTACCAGCCATCTACCCCTCTCTCTCACTAAAAATTTCGGCCCTTTCTCTCTCTACACTCTCTCTCTAGAAACCCACTCTCTATCTCACTCATTTCTCAACCGATTCAAGCCATTTTGGTGTCTAAACGACCACCACATAACATAGATCACGAAAGTACAAGGATCTGGAACCCAAGATCGCTCGATTTGAGGTAGTTACAAATTCTTTGTCATGATTTTAGGGTTTTCAAAACCCTTAGGTTCGAACCCCATGGAGGCCGGTTCAACCCACTTTAGCCCATAGGAAACTACACTAAATCATGTTGGAATGATGTGGGAACAAGTGAACAATCATGATATGTGACTAAACATCGAATTGATGGGGCCACAACCACAAGGCCACGGTGGCCGAATCGCTTTCATCAGCTAGGCCGAATGGCCCTAGCCGAAACAGCTAAACCCCTTCGGCTGAATGGCCCAGGGTCTTCTTCGGCCAAGATCTTCATTCGATCAGTGCCCACTCATTCGGTAGCCTCCCCTTCGACCCAAGCTAATCACATTCGGCCAGGCTATTCCTACGGCCAACTTTCTCTTTCGGTCGCCCAAGTTCCAGTCGGCCAAGCACATTTGGCCAGCACCCATACGGTGGGGCTGGTACGGCCCAAGACCAGTCGGCTCAAGTCATTCGGCCAGGGTGATTCGGTCGGCTGACCAAGGGCTTTTCTATTAGAGGATAACTAAATCAAGAACAAGAGGGTTGGAAGAAGGTGACTAAGATATGAGTCATATGGGAGTTATAAACATCAACATACACACACATGCATGAATTGCATCGGTTAAGTGTGTGTGTGCATGGGAAACTATTAGGGTTTTCATGCTAAGGGCTAAGTCACCAATACTTTTCTAAACAAATGATAAACATATAGTTTGTCTATCACATGGGATTGAGGGAAAACAAAGAAGTATGCAACAGCAAAAACGGTATTCACTATTTTAGTGTAAAACATAAGATGCAACGAAGCAAGGAACTAAATAACGTAGATAGTTCTATGAGACTTCTAAGCTAAGTTGTACACATAAACGATTCAAGAAATAAAGGAAGCTAAGACTTAATTTTGGACTTAGAGTTAATCAAATTGGATTAACTTAAGCCTAACAAAGTAATCTATGATTTTCTTAAAATACATTATGGTTTTAGTAAATGAAATCAAAGATGAACTTTCCTATATTATTTAAATGATTTTTAATCTAAGATTTACTTCAAATGAGTTTTTCTAAAAATATTTTATTCCATGCATCCATGGGAAAACAAATGTTGGTCTCAATAAAGCAAAACTTTAAGGCTACAAGTGTCATGGTTTTGGAAACTTTGTTAGAGAATGTAGGAATTCATCTTGTTGTCACACAACACCTTATATGAAGTTTCCCTCAGCCAACGCACATACCCAAAAACACTTAAAAAACATAGCCCCATACAAACTAATTCCTATATTGTGAAGTCTCCAAATCAAATGGATGTACAATACGTTCAATCCTCAAATGGTAGTTTTTACTAGTTGATTCCCACCAACCAATCTTACATTGATTCTATCTAGCCAACCAAGTATCACTATTATTGTTTCAACACTAGCTACTCCTCAACCAAGCCAAACAACTTTGTTTACCCAAGAATATATTCATTGAAGTAGTCTTCCTGATGATGAAGGTCATCCCAATATGTCAATAAGCAATCATCAAAAGTTACACGCATAGCCATTGATACATCTACTGAATCCCAACCAATCTTCTCTCAAGCCTCCTCTTCTTCTTCAGACATATCAAACTAAAAGACAAAGAAACCAAAGAAACCAAAATCCACTCCTCAAATAAGAACATGGACGAATCATCCATTTTAATATCATCCACCAACGCTTTCACAACCCTATTAACTACCAATTGTGTGACACCCCATAAAAGCCAGGCTAGCACAAGCATTAATTTAACATTTTTTAAATATTAAATGATATGCGGCACTTGATTGAGATTGAAATAGTGTGACACAAGACACAATAGTAATTTAAGGAAATTGCCGGGAACGTACACACGTGTCTGAAATCACGAATGTTGGGACCAAACATATAAGAAATTTGTTTCACATAACAATAACATGTAAGTAAACACATGATAAAATAAAATGTGACGTATGCCGAAAAACGATAACATAATAAACGTAAATCGAACGAGAAACAAACCGAACGATTGAAATTGGACAAATGGGTTCGCCCAAGACTCGTCCTGGTACACAACCAACCCCGGGAAAATCCTTCGCAATATGTGATGGGTTGAGCGGGAGAATTTAAACTCAGCAGAAAAGCTTCACGGTACACGACGATGGTTCAGATTCCCTTGGCGGTACGCGGCGTGTTCCTGACGGGAGACTCGACTATTTTGTCCTTGGTGGTACGCCAGAAGTCCTGAAGAACCCCTTTGGCGGTACACGAAGGCCCCCAGACACTTAAAACTCAATAAATACAAACCCATCTCCACTCTCAAGTCTTTACCACATAGTCCGAACTTTAGCTCTCTTTCTCGACCAAAAGCTTCTGTGAAGGCCTTTCAAGCACTTGATACTCCATTTCTAGTTCAGCATTCACCTACATTGAAGTTTGAAGCTTGGAAAGCTTGAAGAATGTGATCTAGGAGCTCATTTCTACCACCATCATTCTGTGTAGCATCTGTAGAACCATCACCGGTAGACCCGAGATTGATAACTCATGTTCTAAGCTGAACCTAAGCTTTCAAAGACCCTTGAGGTAGTTCTAATGGTTAATGATGCTTCTAAACACACATGCAAATACATACACCCACATGAAAGTACAAGGTTGACACATGCAAGAATTTGTACACTTATAAACTTGATCATGGAGTCATGATGACTCATTTGTGATGATAGATTGCTATTAGAATGAGATTGATGTCATTCGGTGAGCATTCATGCATGTTACTATAAATAGAAGCTTTTATTGTAAAATGTGTTGCTAGATGTTGTTTTAATCGCGATATGTAGTTTAAAATGATGATTTATATATATTAATGACGTTATAAACATTTTAGATGAGTTAGATTTGAGAAAAATTAATCTATGTTCCTACAATTTTGTTTATGGAAACTTTATCTAACAAAGACATACATTTCATGTAGATTTTGGTCATGTTTATGTGATATGATGATGTTAACAGTCATGGAAACGTAGTAGGGTTGTTTGATTTGTGATAAAATGAGCTATGTGAATGGAAAGTTTATTTGGGTATCTTATGAAATAATGACATAGACACATGCTAAGGGATGAGGAATGATGAAATATGTAAAATATGAATATATTTGTATGATTAATTGGCTAAAAACATATTGATTTAACTAACTTACTAAATATAGCAATGTTTAGATAACCAAAACATAATACGTGCATCCTTGATGGTACTTGATGTTGTTTAACATGCGAACATGAAAGTATTAAGACATGAACATGCGTGGGTTGAATGTGATTTAACGTATCAAAGTTCTCGCAATTCATATCGTTAATTATCACAAACGAGGCATTGCTAGATACTAATATTGGGTCTGACAATCCCCGTTGGATGACAACTCTAACTAGCAGTCAGGACGAGCATAATATCGACCTATTGCCATTTTTTACGATAGACATGGCGGAGGCCTCATAGTTCAGTTTGGTAGTGACTCAACACGGACACTCGATGCTTTTAGCCTAACAACTTTAACATACCAGTATATATCACGCGAACTATTTTACTGCTTTCTTATCAAACCTGTGAACTCACCAACTTTATGTTGACAAATTTTAGCATGTATTTCTTAGGTAATCATCATGCTTAAGGCATAGGATAAAACTTAAGGAGCTATCACTGGGAGTCTTGCATGCATTGCCTACATCATGAACTTTTGAGAACATTTTTATATTTATCATTAAGATGTATGAATAATTTATTTAAACATAGATTCTTCCGCAATATGTACTTGTTTCCGTTGTAAAACTGTTACTTTATTTTATTTGGGATGTTTTAAGTAATGTCCACGTGTTTTCAAAAGCATATAGAGTCATTCTATATGATCAACGTTTATTATCCTAACACGCCACAGCCAGCGGTCAGACACTGCAAGTGGCAAATTTGCGGGTGTGACCAATTGTTCCCTGGTCTAATAAACCAACATTTGTTACTCTATCCTATATACCTCAAGTTGTCACAACATCCTCCCAACCGCCAATAATCACTCAACAATATCATCCATCAGTTGTTGTGTCACACCCCGAGCCGGCGGACTGGTGTGATATCGTGTGATAATGGGGACGATCAGATTTTATACATAGCGCAACATTCGAGAATAAATTAAACATAATAATGTTTAAACTCGTATTGCAAAGTCAAATTAAAATTGTCACGTTTCATAATTTAACAGTGTATACCTATCCAAAAAATCATGAGTTTACATCTTGTAACTGTACAAGATATCAAAATGATTCACAAGTAATAACGATAAGTATGCATATCCAAAAGCTACTAGGTCGTCTATCTAGGCATCCTAGTATCATTCTGAACTTCTAGTCTTAAGATTGCAAATCACCTAAGACAACATGTAAGAAAATAAAGTCAACACATGGTTGGTGAGTTCATGAAGTTTTGTAATTGAAAATGAGTTTTGACAAATCTGCTGGGCTAACAACCTTAACCTTACTAACAACACCTAGCCTATACAGTCAATTATGCTTATATATAGGGCATACGCAGGGTCAAGCCCAGCCGCTAGCCCACCACATTCCGAACCGCATATGATATTGTTATTACTGATAATTAAGCATTTCACTTCCTACCAATACCACATTTTGCTTTGTTTGTATCACTAGGTTTTGTTTGAGAAGTATTTTCATTTCAAACATCTTTGTTAGTTTTGAAATCATTCTAGTTATCCAATTAAAATTCGTTAGAGTTCGAAAACCATGTTTGAGTTCACAACTATAGGCGGCTGAAATCTGAAAGGGTGCCTCCTAGAGCCACACGCGATGATTAACAGTACCAACCAACAGATGTAACTCGGGTGTAAGTTTCAGCATCGGTGCGTAGATAGAGGATAACCATCAGATAACACATAGTCAACTCAGGAAATCATAACCATCCTAGCCACTCGTTACAAAACATTGAGTTGACAACGAAGGACATTGAATGACTAGTAGGGGTTGACACGATGTCAACGCGCGACGGCCAATCAGTCTGTCTTACGAAGTCCTTATGAGTACTGAGTAATAAGACTTTCCATACCATGTGCACATGTACCTACTTACAAACCCAGATCCCATCCGCGTATGTCCCGTCCTGAGCACACCAACCACTTGCATATGTTTGAGTACCTACTTACAAACTCTTTTTAGGTTTTATTCAATACATCTTTTAGTAAGAAACTAGTGTTATTCTTTACCATTTTAATCAGATATATGATATTGATTAAATTATTTCCATAATACATGTTTAGTTTAGAAATCTTAAGTTTTATTACTTTATACTTCAAAATGACTAACACAAGATTGACTTGTTTCATAACCTTCGGTATAGCATAAATCGTACAAATAATGTGTTGTTCAAATCTTGTTTCATGTTTATCCTAGGTTTAGTGTTGAAACTTGAAATCATAAACTTGAATGTCTCACATAGTATCGATGGTTAACTTTGGCTAAGAAGAAGTGTCGATATTATTAAATATCCATCATCCTACCCTTAGCCTTTTTCTTGAGTCTTACCGATCCTATCTAGTTATCCACTCTTTAACTTTGATTTAACCAACCTCTAACCAATTTAACATTTACAAACCATACCCTTATCCCTTTAATCATTGTTTAAAACCTTGGTATTATTGCATTGGCTTGATGAAAACAAAAGTATTTTGGCCTTAATATCGACCCAAACCAAAATGGTTGTCTCATCGATACTATGCTTGTTTACCCAACTTAATTAACCCATAACCATGGTAATCTCGATGGTTCTATGATCCATACCACTTGGGCTAACCTACTAGACTAGTATCGACACATCCCAGCTAATATTGATGGACAAGGCTAGGAACACCACTCATTCCATCGAGAATACAATATCGACATGTTCCTTTTGCTCAGCCCCTAGGCCATTGATACTAGCAATATCGATGGCAACCCACACTTGGAGATCTTCAGTACTAGATATCGCGATCGGAACCTATTGATATTAACTATGTCGAAACTAATAGTTTCGATGGTTCTTGATCTGGGTCCGACAGTGTCGTCGACACTATCTCCTTCAACATTCTTCCATTGATATAGTTGTTTTTAGAATTCCTAGCTATGTTCAAAACTTCAAGACTTTATTTTAACATTTTCCAAGTGTTCCTAAATAATATTCATACACATCCTAGGTGTTTTGAAGGGGTAGAACCGGTTAACAAGTTAAAGTAGCCGAAATAGTGAAAAACACTCATAAGCGAAACCTTCTCACTAGATCACAATCATTTGAGCTCGTTTCCACAAGGATCCTTTGTATATTCTATTTATCCTCGTTGCAAGGATCATTTTGACAGAAAGAACATTGAATTTGGTTAAGATTTGGCTAGGTTGAGTGTTGATTTAACGTAGAGAGAGTAGAGAGAGAAAACGAACATTCAAGAGAGAGAGGGAGAAGTCTGCATTAATGGTGAAAAAGAGGTAAATTGAGGGCTTTTATAGCCAGGGTGTATTCGGTTTCGTTTTAACGTGTTGTTTTCGTAAGGTTACGTAAACTTACTGTCACACCCCTAATTTTCAACAAACGGAATCATACCGTTTGGGACGTGACAAACCAGGATCTCAGATCATTAGACATAACGAAGACCTCTATATGATATTCAAACATACTTTGGTCTAAAACTGTAATATCAAAATTTCAATGTTGCGGAAGCGTTTTTAAAAAAAACAATAACAAAATGTAACGGTTTGAAAATGTAAAGTACAAATCCAATAACATTCAATGTCTTAATTTATCAAAACTAAAACACTTGAACTGAAATGCATGCATGAGACTCAACATCCTAGTCCCTGCTTGTCCTTGCTTGTGTCTTAGTGTCCTGAGAAAACATGTAAATCAAGTCAACACAAAGGTTGGTGCATAACACAGGTTTTAATCATTCACAATGTTCAAAACAACAGTTTGAATATCAAATTGTAGATAACATAATCACACATGCACAGTCATGATAGCTAGTCATATAAACTATTTACATAAGTGGTCGACACCGAAGCTGACGAGTTGCCATGCTATAGCATGTTTTTGCCTTAACACTATTGTCTAGCACAAACAATAGAAATGTATGTTTGGTCAGTCAAACACATGCGTAGATCCCATCTACCAAGTGAGGTTTGTCAAACCCAATAGATCTATCTTCAACTACCACGCTTTGCACTCCGGCAAATTAAACGGTTCGAAAGAGAAGGCTTTGTAATGCTATGTTTGCACTTAATGTAAACAGCTAACTCATGCAAGTGATATGTATCTAAAAGCGTTTGTTGCACATGTTTTCTCCCCCAAAACAGTTAAAATAAGAAAGGGGCCGTGTACGCACCTTTGATAGCAAACAGAATGATCACCGTACGTGCAGTCGCGTAGATAATCCTCTACGGAGAATCTGTGTTTAACATTAGCTTAGTGTTATTCGAATTATCGTTTTGCGTTTGAACTCACATACGTGTCAACACACTTATGTTAGATTGTTAGAATCATGCATACGTAAGTACACGTGACTTTATAATCGTTTAAATAAAACCATGTAATCGTTTATGATTTTATTTAATTAACGTAATTATACGTGATTACGTTTTCGGTCTAAAATGTAAATTTTATTAGCCTAACATGTTCGAAATTTAATTCTGGTTCTAACGAAATTCGAATGGATTGAATCGGAGTTCGTACGCAAAAGTTATTGTAAAAATACCAAAAATTGGAATTTTTCATAAAACCGGCCCGAGCATGGCTCGAACCCACGACCACCAACTCAACACCCACACTCACTGCCGTCTCATCTAGATCCATTTTTGTTAACAAAATACATTTTTAACTTATTTAAGCCCAAACGGCCCAATTCCTTTTTTATTCATAACCGAAGCTATGAACTCCAAATTGAGCCCCAATTTGACCACCTTCGAACATGAAACCTTAGGGCTTTGTTCCCACAGATTAAAACGAGTTAAGAAATACTTTTAATTTGATAATTCATCCACTCGAAATATGCTAATTCGATTATTTCAAGTTTTAAACGTGAATATCAACACTAACAGTTTAATTTGCCCAAATTCGTTTACTTTAATCAATCAAATCATATGGTCCTCATTAAACAATGATTTCGAATTCATCTGTAACATTTAATTGAATTCTCACACTGGTATGATCCAAAAACCCCAATTTGTTTTACCCATTGAATTTCCTAAAATCGAAATCATACCATTTGTTACAGTTTTATAAAATTAGTATAGGGTTTTCATTAACCAGGACATTCCGAAACAACATGTATAGTTTAATTCGATTTGTAACCTCGTTTGCATCGAATCCCCCAAATCGGTTTTGTCTAAGAACCCTAGAATTAGACTTCTTAAAATTCGCAATGATTTGATAAAATTGACTTAGGGATTTCTTTTAGTATAGTATTCCGAAGCTATCTGTGTAGAACAATTTTATTATCAAACCGATTTGGACCGAAACCCCCAAACCGATTTATGTTAAGAACCCTAGAACTTGTAATCCCTCAATTCGTTGTCTAAAACCGAAATTCGCATATTGTTTTCAATGCACAGATCATATCGAAACTCTCTGTGTCATTTGATTTTGTTTTTAAAACCGTTTGATCAACACTCCCCAATTCGTTCTAGGGAATGAACCCTAGAACTCGGATTCCAGTAATTCATTGATATTACCAGAAATTAGTGTAGAGGTTGATTTAATCGGTATGCTTAGGTTGTGTAGAGATGATTTCTTACTTGATTTGATCCCCAATTGATGTAGTTCGCTTTATGCGTTGATGTCCGGTCGACCCACGATCAATTTCCTTCTTCTATGTCTTCTTGCCTCGAATTGATGGATGTCAAAGATCCTAACAGTGCCGACTAGAGATTATGAAGTCCCAATTTTGTGAATTGAAGTCAAGATATACGCATTTGCTCATGAAGAGCTACGGTTTCGATTTTTAGGTTACCATTTGGTTTAATTCGATGATTTAATATCTCTATAACGTATAATGACAGTTAATTATCATCAATATGATGATTATTGGTCATTTAATTCAATAATTTACCGGATTTTAATACTAATTCTAAGTTTAGTAAGATTTTTACACGAATTTTGACTCATAAAAGTCAAAATTGTGTGTTCCCTTTAATTACATGCCAATATCTTACAATTCAATTATTTATACTCTTGTTTTGTTATATTCTAACCCTTGTAATTTGTTTTTAATCGATAACATCGCATTTCAATTAACAAAGTTGAACCAAAAGTCCCGAATCGTCACTAATCAAATCAATTGAAACATTATTGGGCTCGGTTATCCCAATTGGGCCTCATAACTACAACTGGGTCTACTTTGACCTTATTGGGCCTACCTAGACCCCATTGGGCCTACTCTGGCCTTATTGGGCCTACCTAGACCCCATTGGGCCTATTATAGCCGTATTGGGCCTACCTAGACCCCATTGGGCCTACATTTGTCTTATTGGGCCTATGATTTCGCTATTTTCAGTTAACGAGGTTAATTCGAAAAGTCGGATTGTCACATCATCCCCTTGTTGAAGGAATTTTCGTCCCGAAAATTAGTAAATGTTAGGAGTAGTTAGGAAACTACTTACGAGTTTAAATCGTACGCGTTAGTGTGATTTGATCATTCTGTATGCTTGTGTGTACTTCACACACAAAGATTAGCTCACCTAACTGTGACTGTTTGTGTTTGATCATACAGTGTTGTGTAACCTCACACATAGTGAGTATCTGTAACTGTTTGTACTATGCAACCCCGCACATAGCAAAATGTATGTAACTAATCATGCATGTACTACCATAACATGTAACATATGAAATGTAGCACATAAAATGTATAAAATGTAATGTAGCACAAATGTTTGTAACAAAAACCAATTGAATAAAGTGTTTGTATACTACACTATGTAATCTCACACATAGCAAATGTTTGAATGTAGTCGACAAAATAGAAACTTCCAAAATTCATGCGTAACTGTAAATTCACGAGTACATGGGCCCCTGTATTCGTCAATTTACCTTACACAATTATTCTGGTTTCTTCTATATGTAACTCCACCATTGTTTAACCGTTCATGATTATACTACCATGAAATGTAGTACATCAGATGTAATGCTTGAAATGTAGTACATTGTTTGAAATTAATCATGTATGTGCTACTATGAAATGTTTGTGTTTGCATTCTGCAATTTGTTTATACTAAAATCAATAGTATAAGGTGTTTGTGCTTACAGTTAGAGTGTGAAATATCACATCATCCCCTTGTTGAAGGAAATTTCGTCCCGAAATTTAACGTGCATTCTTAATGTTTGTTGTTGTTTTGAATAAGTGGGAATACTTTTTCATCATTTAGTCTTCCCTTTCTCATGTGAATTCAGAACTACGTCTTGAATTCCACCGAACTTTGACTATCAAAATCTTGCTTTGTTTAAGTTGTTTGACCTCTTGGTCCATAATTTCTGCTGGTTCTTCAATAAATCGTAATTATTCATCCACTTGTATTTCCTCCAGTGGTACAATCAATGCCTCATCAGAAAGACATTTCTTTAAATTCGATACGTAAAAATATCATGAACTCCACTGAGTTCATCCGGTAATTTGAGTTGATACGCAACCGAACCAATCCTTTTTAGGATCTCAAAAGGTCCTATGTATTGTATCATCTCCAAGATGACACTTTTAGAAGAATCATATCTCCTACTTGAAATTCCAACGGTTTGTGGCGTTTGTCAGCGTAACTCTTTTGTCGATCCCGAGTCTCTGCCATACGGTTTCAGATCTGTAAGAGAATTCCACCAACGGTAAATGGTTTTCCCAACTAGCACCTAAGTCAATTACACAAGCTTGTAACATATCCTCGAGCGTTTGGATCGTGCGTTCACTCTAACCGTCAGTTTGCGGATGATAGGCGGTACTCATGTCTAACGAATTCCCAAGAGCTTATGGGATGATTTCCAAAAGTTGGAAATAAATCGAGCATCCCGATCTGATATGATAGAGATTGGCACGCCATGCCGTGCCACCACTTCCTTGATGTAAATGCGAGTCAGTTTCTCCATCTTATCAGTTTCCTTGATTGCTAAGAAGTGTGCATATTTCGTTAATCGATCAACAATTACCCATATCGTATCACAACCACTCGGTGTACGGGGTAACTTAGTAATGAAATCCATCGAAATCTGTTCCCACTTCCACATCTGTATCTCTGGTTGTTGCAGTAAACCAGATGGCTTCTGGTATTCAACTTTGACTTTTGAACAAGTCAAACATTTGCTAACGTACTTAGCAATGTCGGCTTTCAACACACATCCCAAACCCTGTGCAGATGCATCACAATACACCACAAAGTCTTCCGTCCCTTCTGGTAAGGATAGAATTGGTGCACTGCAGAGTTTCTGTTTCAATAACTGGAATACAGTTTCCTGTTTATCCGTCCAATTATACTTCGTTCCCTTGTGTGTAAGAGCTGTGAGTGGCTGCGCGATCTTTGAGAAACCTTCAATGAGTCGCCGGTAATAACCCGCCAAACCAAGGAATTGTCGTACCTCGGTAGAGGTCTTTGGTGCTTCCCAATTCTTGATCGCTTCAATCTTTGCTGGATCAACATGTATGCCCTTTTCGTTGACTATATGACCCAGAAGTTGTACTTCTCGCATCCAAAAATCACAATTTGAGAACTTAGCGTACAATTGTTCTTGTTTCAATAACTCTAGCAGTAATCGAAGATGTTCAGCGTGTTCCTCCTCGGACTGTGAATAGATGAGAATGTCATCGATGAAAACAATGACAAACTTATCAAGATAAGGTTTACAAACACGATTCATGAGATCCATGAATACAGCTGGAGCGTTTGTCAACCCAAATGGCATGACCAAAAACTCATAATGGCCATAGCGCGTCCTGAATGCTGTCTTTGGTATATCCTCCTCTTAGTTGATGATAACCCGATCTGAGATCAATCTTCGAGTAATAATTCGAACCTTGCAACTGATTGAACAGATCGTCAATCCTGGTTAACGGATACCGGTTCTTGATAGTAACCTTATTCAATTCCCGGTAATCGATACACATACGGAAAGTCCCGTCCTTCTTCTTTACAAACAAAACTGGAGCTCCCCACGGTGAAAAACTAGGTCGTATGAAACCCTTATCCAACAACTCTTGCAATTGTGTGGATAACTCTTGCATCTCTGACGGTGTAAGTCGATAAGGTGCCCTAGCTATCAGTGTTGCATCTGGTGTAAGGTCGATTCGGAATCCCACCTGTCTGATAGTCGGTAATCCCGGCAAGTCTTCTGGAAATACCTCCGAAAATTCACAAACTACTGGAACATCTTCAATCTTCTTCTCAGCTACCAGTTTTTCAGTTATAAGGGTTATAAGTGTTATAACTGTTGTATGACCTTTCCACAGACATTTGTGTGCTTTCATACAAGATATGAGACGCAGTGGCGTACTGCTCTTCTCGCCTTGTACATATAATGTCTCTCCATGCGAAAGAGGTATACGAACGATCTTTTTCCTGGTCTACTATTTTAGCCTGGTGTTTGGACAACCAGTCCACATCAATGACTACATCAAAACTGCCTAGAGTGATAGGTATAAGATCAATTTC
Source organism: Mikania micrantha (assembly GCA_009363875.1). NCBI lineage: Eukaryota > Viridiplantae > Streptophyta > Magnoliopsida > Asterales > Asteraceae > Mikania > Mikania micrantha. The sequence goes on from CM018697.1 coordinate 54,576,279, forward strand.
TAATGTCTGACCCATCAAATCAAGAATACATCCCTTAAGGATATGTTCCACTACAACTATCTTGCCATCAGCTAATTTTACAGTGTATGGACTATCTAAGGCAGTGGGACTAACACTTAGCAATTCACAAGATTTGCCAGATACAAAACCCCGATCTGCATCGGTGTCAAATAGCATAGAAGCAGAGTGATAATTCAAGAGAAACGTACTTGTAATGACGTTGGGATCTTCCCGTGCCAGACGTCCTCCAATCACAAAAACCCTGTTCTAGCAACATTTGTGTTGTTGTTGCTGTTCCCTGTAGGATCAGATGTTCTCAATTGATTCAATAATAGAGTATAGCAGCGGAATTCAAAGTTGAATTAGCACAATCATAGCAAGATCAAAGTTCAATCAAACAGTAAAGCACAAGTTTGTTATAGAGAGAGAATTCTGTAAAAGGAATAATTCAATCAATCGCAATAACTTCGTTACATTACAAAATTGTCAACTGCCCTTATATAAAGACAGTGACGTCTGATGATGTCACATGATGTTGACACCTAACAGACAAAACAAAACAACTGAAATAACTAAACTACTGAGAATGTCTACAACATCTGAAGACATTCTCTTACAACTACTGAAGTATTAAAACTACTGAAGTAATAAACTAAAACATCTGATGAGTAAACTACTCATCAGACTTTTACAAGAATTGAAAGAAAACTACTGAAGACTAAACTACACACTACAACATCTGATGAATTACACTTCAGCTGTTGTATATCACTTCAGATCTTGTAACTTCTGTACATTGTATGTCAGCCGTTGTGTTCTTCTTCAGTTGTTATAAGTGCTGTGAGACTTAGAGATTTTTCTGATCAGGCTCATTGGTTCTTTTAGTCCAACAAACTCCCCCTGAACCAATGCAGCCAAAAACCTCTAATTTATTCATGGTCTCACTTATTTACTCCCAGGCTGAAAGAAAAGTCTTTTTCTTTGAGATCAGTATCAAAATGACCAGTTAAAGTGTATGCCTGATAATCAACAGCTTCCAAAAATCTAACAAGCAAAATATGAGAGGGAACTCCATTGGGGAAATGGACTATGAGCATTAACCCCTCTCATTAAAGCTATTGATTATATACTAACCTGAAGGACTCCCTGACATATGCCTCAAGCAGTATTACCTTCTCTTCTGGAGTCAGCCTCTCAGGTTCACCTTCAAAGAAAGACTCAGGTCCATAGTACTCAGACAAGTACCTGGCCGTTGTCCCATCATTCAGCTCAACTCTAGTAATCTCTCTGTATACAAACTCATCAGGATGCTTCCCTTCCAAAAACAGAGAAAGCTCATTTTTTTGAACATTTTCAAGTTTCCTATATACCAAGCCTTTCTTGATCATTTTGTTTTCTATAAACTTTGGAGCTTTTGAGCCAGAGTTGTACACACTCTTGAAGTCATTGATTATCTCCCAAGGATCAAGTACTGACCCTAGCATAATGTCAGCACTTAAGACCCTTCTGATTCTTCTGGCATAAGATGCTGGAGCCTCTCTCTTGTGGATCCTATGAATGATTCTCGGATCAGGCCACATTCTAATCTGTTCCTTCCTATACTGGTAGGTGAACCTCAGAGCATACAACCTTTGAGCTTCTTTCTTCATTGCAATAATGGTTGATGTCTGAGGATAATCCTTGTCAACCATCTTTAGGATTTGCTCATCATGCTGTTTCTGGTTCTCTTCTTCTTCAAGCTTCACTTTTACTGCCAACATTTGAGATTCTGGTGTGAGCTTTGGATGTTGTCCCAACACCAGTGGCTTCTCAGGCACATATTTGGCAGGTAAAGATACTTTCTTCTTTGGAATGACCAGACTTAACCCAGTTGTTGCTGAATCAGGCTTTTGAACATTTGTTTTGATGATTGTAGAGATAGGCATCCTGTCTTCCTCATCAGAATCTTCATCTTCTTGAATTCTCAGTTGCCTTCTTTTCTTTAGAGGAGCCCTTACCTCCACACTTTCAGATGATTTCTCAACCTCAACCCTCTGAGTTTGAACTTCTTGTTCTTGCATCTCCTCTTTTTCAGTTTCTTGTACATCAGAGGTTGTAACTTGTTCAGTACTTACTTTCTTAAAACTTACTTCAACTTCTTTATCAGCCTTTTCCAAACCTTCTACATTTTCTTGCTCAACTTCCTCCTCAGCTCTGTTGACAACCTCAGCAGTTTTATTCTTCTTCTGTCTCTTGTATGTCACTTGAATGGCAGGAGACCTTTCAGAAGCAATATCTTCATTGTCAGACCTTTGCCGTTTGGAAGCTGAAGTTGTGACTGACTCTGTTCCTAACTCCCCCTTTTTGGCTGCAGGGGAAGAAGGAGTATGAAGAGTTGTAAGTCTGGCAGTCACAGCATCATCTACCATCTGCTGAATTTGAGATTTGGAGGGTAGCCTCTCATCAAGGGCTTGGACAATGATGGTTTTCAGTAAAGGAGTGATGAGAGGGATGACAGTTAGAAGGGCAGCAGCTAATGCCTCTGGGGGGCTAGAACCCAAAGGATTAGTGCCTGAAGCAAAGGCTGGTGGCATTTGAAATTGTGAAGTAGTGGGGGAAGTGTTTGGGTGACCTTCAGGATGAGAAGGTGCCATCTGTGGGGTAATTGGGGAAGATGGTCTTTTGTCCTTGGACATTTTGGTGAGTAGCTCATTGAGTCTACATACCTCAGCCTCAAGGATTTGATTCTGTTTCAGAACCTCAGCAAGTGTTCTTTGGTCATCAGTAGCCTTAGCTAAATCATCTGACCTCCTGAGATTATCAGGATCTACCTGAGTTGAGTGTGGCTCAACATGATCAGGTGCCCCTTTTTCTTGGTTCTGGGGACTTCCAACCTCAGGGGTAACCCCTTCATCAGTTGTTGCCTCTGACAAGGTCTTAGCAATGGTACCACTATCAATCACTCCAAATGATGGAGGTGATGAAGTAGCAGCCTTGTCAGATATCAGAATCTCTCTTTCCACACTAGGTGTCTGGGAGGGGATAGGAGTGTTCAACTGATCCAGGATGTTTTCAATAACAAAAGTGGGACTATCAGGGGTGGTTTCCATAGGAATTGGCTTTAAAAGAGAGTGCACCCGGGGAGATTGGTGCTGTTCAATAGAAACCTTTTCAACTGAAAGAGGTTCTAGAAATGTGTCTGCCCCTTCAAAGGTTGCACCAGGTTCCTGTTGAGAGGAATCCTGGGTGGTTTGAGCCGGTGGAGTCTGATGGATCACTGGTTGACTACTCCCAGTGGCCATGTCGTGCCTTGGTGAGGCATGGGCAGACTCAGGGGACTCATTTCCCTGAGCAGCCTTTTTGGTTTGTTTAGATTTTGGTTTAGTGGGGACTTTGGATTTGGATTTTGTGGTGGAGGCTGTGGGTTCCCTCTGCTTGGGTTTTAGCTTTCGGGCAGCCTCTTTGAGAGTAGGGTTAGAGTTGTGTCGGGAATATACTTCCAACAAAACTGCTAGAGCAGAGATCCCCTGACCAACAAGACCATTTTGCTGAAGCCGTTTCTCTATGATGGCCATGATAAAACGTGGATAGAGTAGCCATCTAGAAGAAACAGGCTTAGCAGCATGTTCAGTTAATTCAGAAAACAGAATTTGAGAAAAATTTAGTTTTTGAGATTCAAGGATTGAATACAATACCTGTTGCCATCTGGAAGACATTTGATCCCATGAAGAAGACTTTGGAGCCAAGCATATGTTGATCATATGAAATATCAGGCGCTCTGGGTCATTGAAGTTCTTCTTGTACAGAGTGGAATCACTTAGGTCACCTTGGTATTCATGACTTGTGAAACAGAGGTCAAGTTGATTCTTTGGGAATTGGGTGACCAGATTAGCATCATCGAGCTGAAGAACGTCCCTCAGTTCAGCTGGGCTTATGTGCACGTTATGACCATTGACAGTGGATCGAAGAGAGATTACTCCTGTGCCAACATTGATCAGTTCCACATTCATCCAGAATTGATGAATAGAGTCGACATATAGTGTTGGATTGAAGAGAAAAGCAGTTTTGAATTGAGAAGCATTCATCAAATCCACAGCTTCATCAAACTTTGACCAGAAGGAGGATTTGGTCAGATAAGCAATGGAGTTATGACGCGGTTTCAAGGTTACGGACGCCATGGATGCAAAGACTGGAGAGGGAAAATAGGTTTTTGAAAAAGATGGAAAGTTCTGAGAAAGTGATAATGAAACGACTGAAGAAGGTTGAGTTAAATAGAGAAAACAACATAAGTTAAAACAACTGAAGAGTAAAATTACTCATCAGGTGTTGTCGACAGTTTTGTTCAGCAGTTGTTTTCATCAGTTGTTCATCAGACTTTGTGGAAATTTTGTTCATCAGAACTTGTGAACAATGTGTTCATCAGAACTTGGAAACAATTTGTTCATCAGAACTTTGTGGAAATTTTGTTCATCAGAACTTGTGAACAATGTGTTCATCAGAACTTGGAAACAATTTGTTCATCAGAACTTTGTGGAAATTTTGTTCATCAGAACTTGTGAACAATGTGTTCATCAGAACTTGTAAACAATATTTGACCTTCAGTACTTAGTGAATCAATACTCATCAGTACTTGTAACTTAGAGTATTAGAAAAGGTCATATTTTTCCTTGAATCAGTACTTTTGATATGTATCAGTATTTACTAAAAATATCAAAAAGTTTCAAGGTAAAAAAAATTTTATTTGAAAAGAAAAATTGAAAATATTTTTGGGTTTTTGAAAAGAAATTAAAATTTATTTGATGAAAAACCAACCTATTCAAGTTGCAGCATACCAAGCCTTAGAACTAAATTTTGAAAAGTTGAGGTGTCTAAAGGCTTAGTAAAGATGTCTACAAGCTCATCAGCACTAGGAACAAACTTTGGATCAATTAGACCCTTTTCATAACAATCTCTTATAAAATGATGTCTGATCTCAATGTGTTTAGTCCTAGAGTGCTGAACTGGATTCTTGACAATACAAAGAGCTGAAGCACTATCCATTAACAATGGTGTCTTCAGTTCTTTGATGCCATAATCCAAGAGTTGAGACTGAAGCCAGAGAATTTGTGAAGTACAACTTGCAGCAGCAATGTACTCGGCTTCAGCAGTGGAAGTGGCTACAGATGTTTGTTTCTTACTTTGCCAAGAAACCAGACAATTTCCGAGAAATTGACACCCACCAGAAGTAGATTTTCTTGAGAGTTTGCATCCTGCATAGTCACTATCAGAAAAAGCAACTAGCTTGCAGGAATGTCCAGTGGAATACCATATTCCCAGAGATAGAGTGCCCTGCAAGTATCTGAAAATTCTCTTCACAGCAATTAAATGAGATTCTTTAGGTGCAGCCTGAAATCTAGCACAGACACAAGTGGCAAACATAATGTCTGGCCTTGATGCAGTTAGATACATCAAAGAACCAATCATACATCTATAAAGAGTTTCATCCACTGAAGTACCTTTCAGATCAGCATCAAGTTGTGTGGTGCTACTCATGGGTTAGAACATGGTTTACAGTTTTGCAAATCAAATTTCTTTAACAGCTCTTTTGTGTATTTTGATTGGTGAATGAAAATTCCATCAGGTTTTTGTTTAATTTGAAGACCCAAGAAAAACTGTAGTTCCCCCATGGCACTCATTTCAAAATTTTTGGTCATAAGCTCAGTGAAAGCATCACACAACTTTAGATCAGAAGAAGCAAATATGATGTCATCAACATAAATTTGAACAAGTAGCTTATGCTGTCCTACATTCTTTATGAATAAAGTTTTATCAATGGAGCCTCTAGTGAAATTATTTTTGAGAAGAAAAGTGGATAAAGTGTCATACCAGGCTCTAGGTGCTTGTTTCAGCCCATAAAGAGCTTTATCAAGCTTGTACACCCAATCAGGATGTTTATTGTCCTCAAAGCCTGGAGGTTGACACACATACACTTCCTCTTTTATTTTACCATATAAGAAAGCACTTTTGACATCCATTTGAAAAACTTTTAATTTGTGTAAGGCAGCATATGCTAAAAACAATCTAATTGCTTCTAGTCTGGCTACAGGGGCAAAGGTCTCATCATAATCAATACCTTCTTCCTGAGAGAACCCCTGTACAACTAGTCTGGCCTTGTTCTTAACTATTTGACCATTTTCATCAGTTTTATTCCTTAACACCCATTTAGTGCCTATTGCACACTTACCTTGGGGTAAAGGAACCAGCTCCCAGACTTGTTGTTTCTGGAACTGCAGCAACTCCAACTGCATTGCTTCCACCCAGCCATTGTCTTTGAGTGCAGTGTGATAGTTCTTTGGCTCTTGTTGACTGACAAATAAGGCATAGAGGCAAAAGTTTGATAATTGACTTCTTGTTGAAACACCAGCAGAAATATCACCAAGAATTTGAGATAATGGATGATCTTTCAGTTCTTGATATGGAATAAGAGCAGTGCAAGTGTTTGCTGGAGGTTCAGCTGCTGCAGAAGTGGATGAAGAACCAGGGAACAATTCAGCTGGAATTTCAAATGATGTGGAAGAATCCAGGATTTCATCAGCATTTGTATTTGGAGGAGCAACTGGAGCAGGAGGAGCAACTGATTTTGCAGATGTAGGCAGATTATCACTGAATCTGAACAAATGAGTACTTTCATCTTCATCATCTGGAATTCCTTGTGTGATTTCTGGAGAATCTTTTGGTGGATTTGCTGGAAGTACCTCATGTTCTTCACCATTAGGTTCAACTGGAAATTTATGTTGCAAGATGTTAAGATCAAACATCTCAGCAGGATTTTGAGGAATGGAATCTTTGGGACATTCATTGAATTTAACATGAAGAGTTTCTTCAACAATCTTTGTTCGACAATTGAACACTCTATAAGCCTTGCAAGTTGAAGAATATCCAACAAAGTATCCTGCATCAACTTTAGAATCAAATTTGGTAAGTTGATCTTTGGTGTTGAGAATATAGCAAGGACACCCAAAAGCTCTGAAGAAGGAAATCAAAGGAGTTAAAGAGTGAAGTATTTCATATGGAGTCTTCAACCATCTTTGATTCACCAAAACTCTGTTTTGCACATAGCAAGCGGTATTAACAGCTTCTGCCCAGAAGGTTAGTGGTAAACCAGAATCTGCAAGCATTGTTCTGGCAGCTTCAATCAAAGTCCTATTTTTCCTTTCTACAACTCCATTTTGTTCAGGAGTTCTGGGAATACTGTACTGTCTCTGAATTCCCTTTGACAGATAAAATTCATCCAGAAGGTGATTTCTGAATTCAGTGTCATTATCACTCCTAACACACTTGATAGGAATAGAATATTGCTTTTCAGCAAACAACACAAAATTCATAATAGCCTTGGCAACCTCACCTTTTGAGTGTAAGAAGAAAGTCCAGACAAACTTTGAATAGTCATCAACAATAACTAGACAATACTTCTTCTTTGCCATAGACATTATCTGCACGGGACCAAACAAATCCATGTGCAGTAGTTGCAGGCAACCAGTGGATTTGGAATCTCCAATTAGAGGAAAAGAGACTTTGTGTTGCTTTCCTTTCAAGCAGGCAGCACAATTCTCATCACAACTAAAGTCCTTTAAAGGAAGACCTCTAACCAAACCATGTTTCACCAATTGATTCATGTTTTTGATGTTCACATGACCTAATCTTCTATGCCACAGATTTGATTCCTTGAAAGAGGCCTTAGAGAATAAACAAGGATGACCCTTGACAGAGATATTCTTGGATAAATCAAAGGCATATACCTTTCCCACTCTGTTAGCCTTAAGAAGTGTATACTCATCTAAAACTTTGCTAATCAAAGGCATCACATCAGAAGATAAAATCCTACAATCTTGTTTAGTGAAAAGAGAAACATGACCCTTATCACACATTTGACTAACACTCAGAAGATTGTACTTAAGATTTTCAACATGATTCACATCATCAAACCTAATTTCACCATTTGTTACCATACCTTTCCCAATAATGTAACCCCTATCATCATTTCCAAAGGATACAAATCCCTTCCTTCCAGTAAAATAATTTTGAAGGAGAGATCTGCTCCCAGTCATATGCATGGATCCTCCACTGTCAACATACCATATGCTATTTTGGCATGCTGAAGGACCCTGCATACAACAACACACTCAGTTAGACTTTGGGACCCAAACCATTTTGGTTTTGGGTCTGTTAACACATGAATAAACAAAATGAGCAGTGTCAGTTGAAGCAACACTTGAAGCATTCTTATCAGAAGATTTTGCTTTGACTTTTGATTTTGATTTCTTTTTATGAAATGAATCAACAGATGTCTCTGCCAGATTGACTCTTCCTAGCAGTTGTTGCATCATTAACATCAGTTGATTATGATTTTGTGTCAAGATTTTGATTTCATTAGACACATTTTGACCTGACTTTAGATTTTTGGGTTTTAACACTTTAGTTTCTTTAACTGATGAAGAATTTTTGAAGTGTTGTTTCTTTGAATCTGGAACCACCTCCTTACCTTTCTTGAACTTATTTGATTCAGTTCCATGTGAGGTGTTTCCAGTCTTTAAACTGACAGATGATTCTGGTACAAACTTGGAACGAAATTCAGTTTTCATTTTGAGAAGGTTTTTGTTTTTATTCTTTATTTTGTTGAATTTAGAACCTTTTCTGTACCAACAATCATCAGTGGAATGATTAAACAGCCTACAAATTTCACAAGGCACCCTCTTTTGCTTTCCCTTGTGATTATCTACAAGTACTGATGACTTAGATACTGGGTTTTTGTTCTTCAGCACATTTGGAACATCAGTATTTGTAGACAAATTGATAACAGCTGATGTGCTGACAACCTCTGAAGAGGTATTCTTCAGCACTTGTCTATCAACCCTTTTCCACTTATCAGTAGTTGTGCCATCAGCTTTTTCTACAACTACTGATGAGTGATTCTGACTTATCAGAAGCCGTGCATCTTTCTCTCCAGTGCCATGCCCATCTGACTTAACCAGTTTTAAATTTAATTCATTTGAAACCTTTTCATCAGGGTTAATCTCAATTAAAACACTATCCTGACATGTTTCATCCTGGATAACATTTGTACATCCAAGAGAATAAGAATAAGTTTCAATGTCAATAGTTTCAGACTCAGATTTGCAGGCACTTGAATCACTTTCAAATGATTCTTCAGCATCAGACTTTTCTGAAGATTTGGTGGATTGGTATACACTGTCTCCTTCAGACTCACAGTTAAGATTTTTTGGTGTATAATCAGTTGGAGGAGCAGTGTGATTGTATCCAATACCAAACTTCACATTTGATGCTGTTTGCTTGTTTAACAGCAACTCAAACCCCTTGCAAGATTCAACCCATCTTGCACATTCTACTTGGGTTGCTGCAAGTGTTTGTTTCATATCATTATGCTTCACAAGCATGACTTCCACTCTAGCTTTTTCATCAGATAACAAACATTTAAGTTTATAAATATCAGACTCTTTTTCATTTAAAGCTTTTTCAAACTCAGTTTTGTTTTTAGCCATAGCCTTCTCTAATTCAAATTTCTCATTTATCAATTCTACATTTATTTCCCTAATGGAAGCAAATGCTGAAATACATGACTCTGAGCATAACTTAGCTTTTGATTCAGAAGATACCTGTGATGTTGAAGAAGATTGACAAGAGTTGTCAGTTGAATCAATAGCCATCAATGCAAGATTTCCAAAAGGATTGTCTCCACCATGTGGACCATTTTCAGAATAAGGCTGCATGTTGAAGTCAGATAAATCATCAGGTAGACTACTCCAATCAACTACTCCAGGAGTAAAGAAACTTTGATGTTGTTGTTGTTGAGACTGTTGATTGGTTTGAGATTTGCTGGTATCAGGAAGAGCAGGTGATTGTGAAGGAATTAATGCTGGAGTGTGTGTAGGTTGAGGCATGTAGAAACAAGGATATGGATATGGCATAGGATTTTGTTGAACAAAGTGAGCTGGATAGAATTGTTGTTGACTAGTACCAGAGGATTGTGGTCCTTTGCTTGATGGGTTGTTGCTTGGAAAAGTCACAAAAGGTGCAGCAGAGTTAGAACCAGTAGATTTGCACTCCCTAGCAAAGTGACCAAGTCTATGACACTTATGGCACCTCAGCTTCCCTTTGTCAAATCCAACTTTGGTTTTGCCAGATAATCCAGGGAACTTTCTTCCTGTTCGTTTATAGAACTTTTGTGATCTGATGTTGATTAATGCCATTTGACTCAAAATGTCCATCTCCTCTAGATCATCATCCGGGATTCCTTTCAAATCATCCATCACAAAACACAAGTTATCACCATAATTTCCTGCATTACCATCAACTCCCACAAAAGCATGTTCAGAATTGTTAGTAGAAAAATCAATATGTTCATCATAAGAACATTCAGACCCATTAAACTCTGACTCCTGACCTATCAAAGCAGTGTTACCAGGAACAAAATCATCAGCAAGTTTTCCAGATGAAGACAGTTTTCTCTTTTGTTCTACCTCTCTCTCAAATGTTAAGAGTTTCCCATGAAGTTGGGTGAGAGATAGATGTTCTAGAGTTGCACTGGAGCGTAGGATAATAGTATAAGTATCCCATCTCTCAGGCAGTGATCTGAGAAATCTGTTATTCATCTGACTATTAGTATATTCTTGCTTAACCATTTTCAACTCAGAAATTAAACATGAGAAACGCTCAAATTGTTGAGTCAATGATTCACCCTTCCTATGAGAGAACGTCTCATACTGTTGGGCGAGGATTTCTCTTGTGTTTGCTAAAACCTCATCGGTTCCACCAAATTGTTCTTTCAGTGCAACCCAGAGATCATGAGCAGTATCATGATGCATCAAGCCAGAGTAAATCTCATTCGGCAAAGCCATGGCCAGAATACCATGAGCTTTCGCATCAATTTCAAACAGTTTGATATCCTCATCCGAATACATATCCGAAGGTTTCGGAATCATTAGTTTAGTTTCAGGATCAGTAATCATGGGTTTATAAGGACCATGCACTACAGATTTCCAACATCCTGCACTGTTAATTGACAGGTGATGTAGCATTCTACGTTGCCATATGTTGTACTCACTCCGCACAAGCATCGGTGGCTTGGTTGCGGAGCCTGTATTGTGCGGATCATTGTTTGGAGTCGTCATGATCACCGATTCAAGCAATTAGACACAAGCTAATGCAAATTTCGATCAATTGATTCAAAACAAATTAATATTGAAGGACAAATCAACAGAAGTTAACAGAAAACTTCAATCTATAACAAATTCTTACTTAATCAGCTAATTCGATCAATTAGAGAACAAATTTGAGCAGTTTCAGAGATCAATTGTTTAATCGATCAATGATTAACCTGCTCTGATACCAATTGTAGGATCAGATGTTCTCAATTGATTCAATAATAGAGTATAGCAGCGGAATTCAAAGTTGAATTAGCACAATCATAGCAAGATCAAAGTTCAATCAAACAGTAAAGCACAAGTTTGTTATAGAGAGAGAATTCTGTAAAAGGAATAATTCAATCAATCGCAATAACTTCGTTACATTACAAAATTGTCAACTGCCCTTATATAAAGACAGTGACGTCTGATGATGTCACATGATGTTGACACCTAACAGACAAAACAAAACAACTGAAATAACTAAACTACTGAGAATGTCTACAACATCTGAAGACATTCTCTTACAACTACTGAAGTATTAAAACTACTGAAGTAATAAACTAAAACATCTGATGAGTAAACTACTCATCAGACTTTTACAAGAACTGAAAGAAAACTACTGAAGACTAAACTACACACTACAACATCTGATGAATTACACTTCAGCTGTTGTATATCACTTCAGATCTTGTAACTTCTGTACATTGTATGTCAGCCGTTGTGTTCTTCTTCAGTTGTTATAAGTGCTGTGAGACTTAGAGATTTTTCTGATCAGGCTCATTGGTTCTTTTAGTCCAACATTCCCTTTTGTAGTTATGTCATTAGCCCTTCTTTTCTTGAGTTGTGGGCACTCCTTCTTGAAATGTCCTGAGAAGCCACACTCAAAACATCCTTTCTGTGTGTTGCTCTGGTTAAGTGAGCTTGCCTGCAGTTCCCCTCGACAGTCTTTTGCTACATGACCTACCTTTCTGCATCGCTGACATCGGTATTTGTCACATTGTTTCCCAAAGTGATGGAATCCACATTTGTTGCACTTTGGGTATTTACCATTATACCCTCCCGATGACTGTTGATTATTGTTTGGATTGTGATGAGTCTTGTTGGATTCCTGCTTGCGATTCTCCTGAAATGACTGCTGAGTGAAATTCTTAGAATCAATGTTATCCCATTTTCTTTTGTGATCTCCTGCCTTAGCTGTTACTGTTCGTTTGGGTAATGTTCCCCGTTGCATCGTTTGATCAGTAAATTGATGTGCCAGTCGAACAGCTTGTTGTATGGTAGTAGGATTTGCAGATATGATCAATTTTCGAACCTGAGATACCAGCCCTCCAATGTATCTCTTGATCCACTTGCTAGATGGGGTTGCCCTGTGCGGTAAGAGTCTTGCTAATTGCCGGAATCGAGTAGTGTATTCCTCATTATTAGAACCTTTCATCTTGAGTTGCCTGTATTCATCCTCAAGTTCTTGTATTTCATTACGGGAACAATACTCCTCCTGCAACAGGATTTTGAATCCGTTCCAAGTAAGTGCATTGGTTGTATTCAAACCGAGTGTCTGTAGGATAGAGTTCCACCATGTCAAGGCTGAACCCTCCAAAGTACCAATAGCGTATCTGACCTTGTTTTCTTCCGGACAATTGCACGTCTCAAATACCGATTCTGACTATTCAATCCATCGAAGAAGTCCAATGGTTCCTTCCGATCCTTTGAAATTTCGTGGTTTACAGTTCAAGAATGTCCTGAACGTGCACATTTGTGGGTTTACCAGTCCCCCCGTTGGATCATGTGATCTTGTTTGGTGTGTTTGCGTATAGTTTGCGATTGCCTCGGTAATTCGTGTGTTAATAAGTGCCTCAACTTCCGTTGTGGTCATGTTAATGTTTCCTCCAACCATGATCTCCCTATTTACAAATATACATAATGAGACTACACCCATCGCATAATCACCACTCATGCACAAAGTAAATGTAACACACTAACATAGTCATTAAGGTAACAATTCTTAATCATTTATGATAAACTAGTGCTTACAATTGTTTGTCAAAGAGATGCAAAACAACTAAACACGAAATCTACTTTTATGAGTACAACCCACTCATATAAGTTTGTTACCGAAAGATAAATAACATAAAGTAGCTAAACTCCATCATTTGGTGGTGCAACACTAGAAGATGAATCAGCCTGTTCTGGTGGACCACCCTCTGCACCATGATCATACTGCATATGTTCGGTGACAAGTATCAATGCTTGCTCGGTCAAATCCCCGACTACATTAATTCCATCTATAGCCGCATTAGATAGTGCAATGGCCTCTTCGGCCCTTGCCTCGGCCATAGCCGCATGTAGTTCCGTCTCTTGTTGTCGTGCCTCGGCCATAGTTGCACGAAGTTCAGCATCTTGAAGTCGGTTGGTGAGTTCAACAATAGCATTTCGCATCATTTCTACATCTTCCACCAGATTCTCATGTAACTCGTCCGTACGAATCAGTTCCTCCTCAAGACTCCTCCATTTATCCATAATCCAGTTGTTGCTTTCCAATAACCCTGTGATTGCCCCTGCCGCCTCGCGCATATTACGGATCTCTCGATCCATACGTGCCACGAATGCAGCAAATGCTTGCTCTAGCGGATACCCTAGAGCCGGTAATGTCCACATGCCAGTAGTAGATGAAGTAGCGAATGGAGGAGGCACTCTCTCCTCGCGTACCCAGCTACGGATGAGATCAGGGAACCATTGCCAATAATGGCTGCTCCCTCTGGGCCTAATGTGAATATCCTCGCCATAGTGAATAGTATTATCCACTGGCTCCAGTTTCCTCTTCTTAGTTATTTCAATTTCTACATGTGACTCCTCATCAAGAATACGCTTAGACGATGATGCCATATCTGTTACATAATGCCATATGTAAGTGCATACAAACTATCGTGTAAGCAAGTGTCTAATGTCTAACAGTTATAGTCTAAGTCTACAAAATGCAAACCTAGTTCGCTATAACCAATGGCTCTGATACCAATCTGTCACACCCCCAATTTTCAACTAACGGAATCATACCGTTTGGGACGTGACAAACCAGGATCTCAGATCATTAGACATAACGAAGACCTCTATATGATATTCAAACATACTTTGGTCTAAAACTGTAATATCAAAATTTCAATGTTGCGGAAGCGTTTTTAAAAAAAACAATAACAAAATGTAACGGTTTGAAAATGTAAAGTACAAATCCAATAACACTCAGTGTCTTAATTTATCAAAACTAAAACACTTGAACTGAAATGCATGCATGAGACTCAACATCCTAGTCCCTGCTTGTCCTTGCTTGTGTCTTAGTGTCCTGAGAAAACATGTAAATCAAGTCAACACAAAGGTTGGTGCATAACACAGGTTTTAATCATTCACAATGTTCAAAACAACAGTTTGAATATCAAATTGTAGATAACATAATCACACATGCACAGTCATGATAGCTAGTCATATAAACTATTTACGTAAGTGGTCGACACCGAAGCTGACGAGTTGCCATGCTATAGCATGTTTTTGCCTTAACACTATTGTCTAGCACAAACAATAGAAATGTATGTTTGGTCAGTCAAACACCTGCGTAGATCCCATCTACCAAGTGAGGTTTGTCAAACCCAATAGATCTATCTTCAACTACCACGCTTTGCACTCCAGCAAATTAAACGGTTCGAAAGAGAAGGCTTTGTAATGCTATGTTTGCACTTAATGTAAACAGCTAACTCATGCAAGTGATATGTATCTAAAAGCGTTTGTTGCACATGTTTTCTCCCCCAAAACAGTTAAAATAAGAAAGGGGCCGTGTACGCACCTTTGATAGCAAACAGAATGATCACCGTACGTGCAGTCGCGTAGATAATCCTCTACGGAGAATCTGTGTTTAACATTAGCTTAGTGTTATTCGAATTATCGTTTTGCGTTTGAACTCACATACGTGTCAACACACTTATGTTAGATTGTTAGAATCATGCATACGTAAGTACACGTGACTTTATAATCGTTTAAATAAAACCATGTAATCGTTTATGATTTTATTTAATTAACGTAATTATACGTGATTACGTTTTTGGTCTAAAATGTAAATTTTATTAGCCTAACATGTTGGAAATTTAATTCTGGTTCTAACGAAATTCGAATGGATTGAATCGGAGTTCGTATGCAAAAGTTATTGTAAAAATACCAAAAATTGGAATTTTTCATAAAACCGGCCCGAGCATGGCTCGAACCCACGACCACCAACTCAACACCCACACTCACTGCCGTCTCATCTAGATCCATTTTTGTTAACAAAATACATTTTTAACTTATTTAAGCCCAAACGGCCCAATTCCTTTTTTATTCATAACCGAAGCTATGAACTCCAAATTGAGCCCCAATTTGACCACCTTCGAACATGAAACCTTAGGGCTTTGTTCCCACAGATTAAAACAAGTTAAGAAATACTTTTAATTTGATAATTCATCCACTCGAAATATGCTAATTCGATTATTTCAAGTTTTAAACGTGAATATCAACACTAACAGTTTAATTTGCCCAAATTCGTTTACTTTAATCAATCAAATCATATGGTCCTCATTAAACAATGATTTCGAATTCATCTGTAACATTTAGTTGAATTCTCACACTGGTATGATCCAAAAACCCGAATTCGTTTTACCCATTGAATTTCCTAAAATCGAAATCATACCATTTGTTACAGTTTTATAAAATTAGTATAGGGTTTTCATTAACCAGGACATTCCGAAACAACATGTATAGTTTAATTCGATTTGTAACCTCGTTTGCATCGAATCCCCCAAATCGGCTTTGTCTAAGAACCCTAGAATTAGACTTCTTAAAATTCGCAATGATTTGATAAAATTGACTTAGGGATTTCTTTTAGTATAGTATTCCGAAGCTATCTGTGTAGAACAATTTTATTATCAAACCGATTTGGACCGAAACCCCCAAACTGATTTATGTTAAGAACCCTAGAACTTGTAATCCCTCAATTCGTTGTCTAAAACCGAAATTCGCATATTGTTTTCAATGCACAGATCATATCGAAACTCTCTGTGTCATTTGATTTTGTTTTTAAAACCGTTTGATCAACACTCCCCAATTCGTTCTAGGGAATGAACCCTAGAACTCGGATTCCAGTAATTCATTGATATTACCAGAAATTAGTGTAGAGGTTGATTTAATCGGTATGCTTAGGTTGTGTAGAGATGATTTCTTACTTGATTTGATCCCCAATTGATGTAGTTCGCTTTATGCGTTGATGTCCGGTCGACCCACGATCAATTTCCTTCTTCTATGTCTTCTTGGCTCGAATTGATGGATGTCAAAGATCCTAACAGTGCCGACTAGAGATTATGAAGTCCCAATTTTGTGAATTGAAGTCAAGACATACGCATTTGCTCATGAAGAGCTACGGTTTCGATTTTTAGGTTACCATTTGGTTTAATTCGATGATTTAATATCTCTATAACGTATAATGACAGTTAATTATCATCAATATGATGATTATTGGTCATTTAATTCAATAATTTACCGGATTTTAATACTAATTCTAAGTTTAGTATGATTTTTACACGAATTTTGACTCATAAAAGTCAAAATTGTGTGTTCCCTTTAATTACATGCCAATATCTTACAATTCAATTATTTATACTCTTGTTTTGTTATATTCTAACCCTTGTAATTTGTTTTTAATCGATAACATCGCATTTCAATTAACAAAGTTGAACCAAAAGTCCCGAATCGTCACTAATCAAATCAATTGAAACATTATTGGGCTCGGTTATCCCAATTGGGCCTCATAACTACAACTGGGTCTACTTTGACCTTATTGGGCCTACCTAGACCTCATTGGCCTACTCTGGCCTTATTGGGCCTACCTAGACCCCATTGGGCCTATTATAGCCTTATTGGGCCTACCTAGACCCCATTGGGCCTACATTTGTCTTATTGGGCCTATGATTTCGCTATTTTCAGTTAACGAGGTTAATTTGAAAAGTCGGATTGTCACACTTACGTAGTTTTATAAAAATAGATGCTTTCAAATCTTTTTAGGTTGTAATTCCTAAGAAATAATCTTAATATCTTTTTAGTATTTATAGAGTTTCAAAACTTTTATTTTTATTTTTTCATCAGATTGTATCGTTTTCACACGTATTCGCACAGATTACCACACGTACGAACACGACGACAACTTCACTTACCGATATATTCGTGCGAATCGTCACCCGCACAAATACACTGTTAGTTTAATATTCCCGTAACGACATCCGTTACAGTTTTAGTTTGGATGTCTTCACATATGTTTATACATATTAATATCCTATCTAACATTCACGTGCTTTACTATTCCCCAGTTTAGCATGATCAGCATGTCAATATTGTGTTTGTTTGCTATGTATCTCAGTATTGTGTTTCTACACTGTTCACAAAGCTGTTTGAAAAATAATTATCAAAACAAAGTTTACAAATAGTTTCCATACAATACTCAATTGTACAGTCCAACTGTTCAAGTCTACTGTTCAGGCACTGTTGTTACAATCTACCCTTGTTAGAGAAATTTCATCTCGAAATTAAGAATCGTTGTTTGGAACGACTTCCTATGTCAACAAATAGGGCTAATTTTATTTCATGTGGTCCTCTCGCTCCCAAGTAAGCTCTGGGCTGTGTTTGGAATTCCACCGAAGCTTAACTATTAGAATACAGCTTCGTTTCAGTTGTTTAACTTCAAGATCCATAATTTCCAAAGGTTCTTCGATGAAATGTAATTGTTCGTCTATCTGAATTTCTTCCATTGGTATTAGCAAAGACTCATCAGCTAAACATTTCTTTAGGTTTGAAACATGAAATACATCATGCAAGCCGCTGAGTTCATCAGGTAATCTCAGCCGATATGCCACAGGACCAATTTGTTGAATAACTTCGAATGGTCTGACATAACGCGGTGCTAGCATGCCTTTCTTTCGAAAACATGGGAACACTAACAACATAACTACGTCTCCTACTTGAAATTCTAAATGCTTGCGATGTTTGTCTGGGTAGCTCTTTTGGCGACTTCTAAGAGCTTGCAGTATTTGTTGAACCTGGGCGATCATTTTCGTGAACTTACAAGAAGACTGTCTCAATACATCTAGGGAGCAATTCCTCGGGAATCCAACCCTAGGGTAGTATAAAATACTCGAACCACTATACACAAAAATGGTTCGAGTAATCAAAATATAAAGTACACGGAATTTAAGTACACGAAAATGAGCAAAACATGGTCTTCATCTAGTCACGGGTTGATTTTGTCGTTCTTTGTCTCTGGAATGGGCTATACAAATTCCCCATAGACTAATGAAATCCACCGATAGGAAGTGTGAAAGAATGTGGACCTGCACCAGCATATAACTTTAGCTCCATGGAAAAAGAAACAACCCGTGTGAACGGTTTTGCTTCCTATTCCCATCTTCCATAGACCTTGATCGGAGTGTCATGCAGCTTCTGCATATCACCCTTTTCGAACTTCAGCAAGTCCATTGTATCCAAAAAGATGTCCATATCGTTGATATCACCCTTTGTTCTCATAATAGTAGCTTTGTGTGTCTTCTCATTGAAGTAACAGAAGTCGAAGTTCTGCTGCGTGTTGTCTGGGACTCTCGTAGATACTGGGACGACCTTCTCTGTTCCTGGTGGAGGATACTTATAGTAGATCCATGGCTCTATCTTCACTAGATCTTGGATGCAAGACGAGACATATTGTTTCCCTTTAGCAGTCTTCATTATGTGTCACACCTCGGGCAGGCCGGCCGTCAGGCGGAAAGATCCCGAGGCATGATTGTAATTGGAGTGATCAGACTGTTACATTGCACATGATAATATGAGCAACAATAAAATAAATTAAATGAATAAAATTAAATTACATTTATTTTATAATTTAATTCTGTTACAACTTCACTTGGACATCTGGAATGTCGACCAGATGTCCCACAAGAATTGATTGCGCGAGTGCAAGTCTTGAATCTTGTAGTCAGTGTGGCCTGGGAGGTTCCATGTAGGAGTTGTAGGTTTCTCTAAAGGATCCTATCTTTCTCTATCTAAAAGTCATCATGTTTTCACCTGTTCTTCATATGAGAAAATGTAAAATATGTCAACACAGGTTGGTCAGTTCACACAAGTTTTAAAAAAAATATTAGGTTTTGTAAATGTTTTGATGAAAACTCTTTTCCCATTTACACTCGTTTAGAAATTGGTGTGTAAATGGTGTTGAAAACACGAATGAATTACATATGTGCGTTAGCCTGAACATCATTACTGAAACCATCCCAAATTATCGAAGGGAGTTTATATATAGCCATATAGGGCATACGTAGAGCCAAAGCCCGGCTGCCAGCCCACCACCCCTTTGGTGATCCACGAGGATGTCCTTAACGGAAATCATACCTTGTCACTTATGTACCTCTACTCGACACGACAAAACGGATGGTTGTAAAAAGAAATGTCTTTGAAAAAGAAGCGTATGCTCTATCTCCTGATATAGGACACATGTTTTGTTTGTTTGAAAATCACATAGTTTACGCTCCTTTCTTCAAGAATAACATTGTTTGTTGCGTACACGTTTGAAAATCTTTCAAGACCAGGTCATGAACATTTGTTTGGTTTGAAAACTCATTTTATTGTTTGTGTGGTCTGTCCGTAATATCACTCATGTGATCATTTACCAAAACCTAACTGATATGCCCTTGTTAATTAGTTCCTCTAAAACTAATTTGAGTTGTTGTTTCACATTGTATGCTTGTAACATACCAGCCTCATCGCTGGAGGATGGTTAGACCTATGGTACCATCTACGTTACCGTCAGTTGACCCACGTCAACTAATGGTGAATGACTCTAAAGGGACTTACTTGAGAATTCTTTAGCGAATTCTTGATGTGTTTATTGTGTGGACACATGCTCTAGTGAATTACCCTAGACAGATACCAAGAAAGAATGTTTTTTGTTTGATGGGGGATTCCCATGAAAATGATAGTTTTCGATTCTGCACTACCCAATTCCTCGAATCGTGTCCGTTCACCTCTTGGTTGGGCACAAAGCCTCGAACTGTTGTGATCAAAGCACATTTCCTCACTTATTTACATTTGAACCCTTGAAACTCGTTTGTTCTTTTTGTTGTCGAAAAAGTTGAATGGAGTGATGAACGCTCAGTAAAATAATTGAAAATACACTTATTCGAATAAGAGGTTGAGAGTTGATATTTTTATTGAAATTAGTTGAAAATAACTCTTATTCATTGATCATTCGAATAAGAGGATTCATGTTCTCAGCCCGAAATGATTTGGAAGGCAATAAGTTAAAGAAAAAGGGGTCTATGAACTCACCTGGGGTTATGGATCATCGATGCACTCACTTGGTATTTTCTCTCGGTTTGAATCCTGTGTTACAAATTAGTTAATTAGGTGTTGGATGGTTGTATGTTCTGTGTTTTGATGTGATTTTCGAAAATGTGTTTTTATTTCGTTTTATCTTGATTAGATTTAAAATTTGGTCTAAGGTTAGTGACTATCAACACA
Source organism: Mikania micrantha (assembly GCA_009363875.1). Classification (NCBI taxonomy): domain Eukaryota; kingdom Viridiplantae; phylum Streptophyta; class Magnoliopsida; order Asterales; family Asteraceae; genus Mikania; species Mikania micrantha. The sequence continues at coordinate 54,597,008 of CM018697.1, forward strand.
GATAATGTTCGATAGGACTTTCAGCACTTAGCCATTTCTGGGCCTGTCTTGGTGCGAATGGCCTGTTCGTGCGAATGGCCTTCATGCACACGAATGGAATGATGCGAATTCATACTCTCATTATGTTGTTCCATTCATGCGAATGTGTCTCCATTCGTATGGTTGTCCCATGCGAATGAGTTCATGTCATTCGTGTGATTGCTCGTTCGTCCAGCAGCTCGTTCGGGCGACTTTTCTCAGCGAATGAAGCTTCTCATTTGCATGAATGGGCCCTTCGTTTAGCTCATTCCTCTGCAGATTCACCAAGAACTCCATTTTTGAAATCAGTAGCTGTTTTTGGTTTTTTACGGTCAAAATTGATGGTAAAACTTTCTGGAGTGTTTTGGTGCAAAGGATCGGTGATAATACTTACTGTGGAGTTCGTATTTGACCGAAATGGGTTGAAAATGATTGAAATCTTAAAATGGAGGTGCTGGGGTTGAAATACACACAAATTGGACGGTGAAATTGTCCGATTTCGCGTTGAAATGGTCGAAAAATCAAGTGGCCGAGAGTGAGATTCTGTTGAGAGAGTTGGGTGAAAAATGGGTTTGAAAAACGGAAGTGTTGCTTTTATAGTTGTGCTGTCGCATAAATAAGTCATTCGTACGAATGGCTCCCATTCGGCTGAATAACTGTGGCTATAAAGCTTCACCGAATTAAACCTATTTGTACGAATGATTGTCCATTCATACGAATGGCTGTGTGTTTTAAAATTTTGATTGTTTATTAAATTGTTTTTGTGAGGTTTCGTTAAAATTGTTATTATTTTATATGAGAGTAAAAAGGATCTCACTGACTTCTGTATGAATCGTCACCCATACAAAAGTCGCGTTGAATTTAACTGATGTGCGTTTTTTTGTACTGTAAGACATCATTTAGTGTATCAAATCTAACAACATATCCACATGGATCATCACCCATGCCGACATCTCGTTGGATCGATACTCCGAATGTTATCTATTCAGAATTCGTTCATTGTTTCCCCTCGCAAGGTGTTTGTCTTTTCTTCTAATTCATGTTTGTGTGATTCAATGGATTTTCCTAACTTCTTTGGAATAATCCGTGTATTTTGATTGTTATTTATTATCGTTACCGTCCCTCTCATAACACAATGTCTTACAATGTGATTGTGTACACCCTTGGATTTTAGACTCATGACACCTCGTATACCGCTTGTCACATTGTGAGAAAGTCTTTATCACTTTGGTCTTTCATAAAGTTGGCGAATAGCTTAACCTGAATGTCCTTGGATGGGTTATAGAAGACAGCATTATTGATGCTTCGAATGTCGAACTTTGGCATCGAACATAAATCTTGTGGTTGCTTGAAGTACTCAAGATTTCCATTTCTCCTCTTGACAAGATACGACTGCTTGTCTTTTTCGTACATCCAGCATGTGACTTCTGATCTTTCATTACGAACAGCGAACAAGGCACGAGAGCCGGAGGTGTGAGTAACTTCATTCTGTTCAGCCGTTTCTTCTCCCATCCAGGACTTTTGCACTTCTGGAGGAGCAGCAGTCCAATCACTCTGTTTATCAAACAAGCTGTCTATCACCTTGCCCAGTGATGTTACTTCCTCTCCTAATTCCTAGACATATTTGTGAGCATACAAATAGTCTATGTAGGGGTCTGTCCAGATGTTGCCAAGCGTAATGTTTTCAGGTTCTTCTTCTTTGGATGCTCCCGTAGAAGATTCGGCAATCTCTTCTCGTTCCTTCTCTCAGACCGCGTCAAATATTGAGTCCATGATCACGTCTATAAATATGCCACCAAGACCAGCATCCTTTGCTTCCTCACTAACGCCCTCAAACATAAACTTCTCAAGATGATCCTCAAATAAATCATCATATATGTCTAGAGGCTTCTCTGAGGAGGATGGGGTGCCGGAGGCATCACCTCCTTGGTCATCGTGCCTTGACCAACATCCCCACCAGCATCATCATCATCTTTATCATCTTTTTTGCCATCCTTTTTATCACCATCATCCTTGTCGTGATCTTTCTTTTCTTTATCTTCCAAATCATCACTGTCATCGTCTTTCTCAGCCTTATCCTCCTCTTGGATCAGAGACTTAGATCCTGTCAGGCCCTCAATCACCTTCTTTAATTATTTGTTCTCCTTCTTCAGTAGGCCAATGTCCTTATTCTGCCTCCTGACATGTTCACATATCTTTACAAATCCTTCCTGCAGGTTGGTGATGAGTCTGCCTTTAGTGGCAGAGTCTTGCTCAAGAAGGAATACACTATCTTGCATCAATACCATGTGAACCAACACCTGGTCAGGAAGGTAAGGTGATGGGGTTTCAAGTGGAGCCTTGCCTTTGTCAGCACGGGCCTTCGGTGGTGGTGGTGGAGGATGAGAGAAGCTGATGGGATTTGGAGAATGTGGTGGTGAAATGTGTGGTGGTTGAGATGATAGTGGTTTGGTTTGGGTGGTATTAGTGGTGGTGGATGTATGTGGTGGAATGGTGGTTTGGGTAGATGTGGCTGGTTTAATGGGTGGTTTAGGTTGGGTAGCTGTTTTGGTGGGTTGTTTAGGCTTGGTGGCGGAGTCTGAGGGGTCTGAGAGGATGAGGAGGTGCCGTCTATCTTCTTCTTGAGCTTGGTTCTCTTGCTCGCTTGGACATCATCTTTAGTTTCTTTTTCTTAGGAGATGACTAGGGAGAGGGAATGTAATCGGTGTCCTGAATCCATTCCTACTATGCCTGAGATAGTGTTGGAATCACATGCTTAGGCTCTCTAATTAGCTCTTCTTCGCCTCATGGTGATGGTGAATCAGATGATGTATCTTTAGCTGCCATGCTGGATTTAGTTGTTGTGCCTATGGAAGGATGGTCATGCTCGTCTGCAACAAAAGCTTTTCATGTACCCTGTTCCTCCGTCTTCTCTCCCAGCCCTGCAGACAATCTCCTGAATTTATCCAGTGGGCGGGCACCAACATACTGTTTATTACCCTTCTTATTCATGGTCATGTAGCAGAAGATGTCTTCCTTCATCCTTTTGATGGCCAGTGTTCCAACTGTTGGGATGAGATTCTAATGCCTTTTGTTGATGATAATCTCGATAAATCTGGGAAATGCCAAGAATATATCATTTCTCTTCCCTTTGATGTTAGCATGCATGTCTCGGAAAATCATCCGTGAATAGTTGAAATAAAGTCTCAAAGAAATTGCCACCATAAAAGAACTGAGAGACTGGTTCAGCACATCGTATCCTCCCTTACGTCCTGAGAGGCATTGAGTGACTATGTGAGCCAAGTATCTCCAATATGGGTGAAGATGCTTCTTCTTTGAAGAAAGGTAAAGACACTCGTGCTCCATCCTGAACACTGTACTCAAGATTAGCTCCTAATCAAGCTCTATGGATCTGTGTCTTTGTCCCTGAACTGAAGACATTCCCTGATGATATGCTCGGTCAAGATCACAGGTAGTCCCTGAACCTTGCCAATCAAGCTAACATTCCCATTAGTGCCGATCCTTTCTTAAGTGGATTTCCAAGACATGGATAAATGAGGAGATAATTAGGGGATGCACCATAATGGCATAGTTTACTGGGGAGAGTATCAAACCGTCCACCATGCTCTTGTACATCAAGTGCTTCTCTGGAGGATCAACAAGATAGGCAAACATGTTGTGATACTGGACAAAACTTAACTAAGCCATTTGAAACAAAAACGCGCTAAGTTAGTTAAAAATTAATTAAATTAAAAGTCAAAGACATAAGTAAAAATCAAAGTCAAAGGTCAACGGGTCAAATTAAAGTCAAATGGACTTCGTGAAAAATCAGGTATTCGAAATCATTTGAGTTCTCGAAATTTTGAAGTACACGAATTTTCATAGGTATTCGAAAATGAGGAAGTTCACGAAAATGAATCAGTTCTCGAAATTAGGATCTCGAAAACAAGTTCTCGAATGCTGGTTCTCGAACTGAAGTTCTCGAAAATGTGTTCTCGAAACAGGGTTGTCGAAATTCAAATTTTCGAGAACTGAAAAACCTCCATAACTTTTTCAATTTTGCTACTTAAAACTCCATTTTGTACTCGAAATGCTCGGAATTGGTAAGCGACCAACATATCCAAGGATCGGTTTCCAATTTGGGTATTTCAAGGTGATTTGACCAAGATTCCTTCAGTCAACGAACACAAGTACTCGAAAACACATTTTGTTTGATAACTTTTTATTTTACGGTTAAAATCCTATAAAATCTATACCTAGGTTCATTTAAGTGTGATCTACAAGGTGGTCGGTGTGGAATTTCGAAGTCTAGTCCTGAATTTTAGATCACCAAGAGAGATAAGATCGGGTACTCGAAATTATGGTACTCGAACTTGGCACTTCTCGAAGTATCTATAGACCGCTTTCGAGTACTCGAAATCGAGTACACTAAATCATGTACAAGATTTCTAATACTATAATTCGAGTACCCATTTTCAAATACAAATTTATTTTATAATAATTCTAACTTAACAAAATAAAATAAAATAAAATAAACTCATAAACTTTGGACGAGTTCAAAGTTGAGTCGGGTCAATTTTGTGGGATTAAATCTGTATTAGAAATTTGACCACCTTAAAATAATTTCTTATAGAAACCTAACCTTAAAATAATTATACCCCACCATAAATTCCATTCGTTTATCCATAATTCAAAAACAAGACTTATGATCAAAAATTTTCTAACGGTTTTTCTAAAAAGCCTTTTGGGAAGTTTATGTGAAACCAGACAGTTAAACCTAACGTACATGCAACCTATCAATTTTGAGAAATCTTTTATTTCAAAATTTGATTGTGTTTCAACGAACATAAAACGTTTTGACAGAGTTTAAGGTGAGAAAAGAAAGAACAGATCTATCAGATTATAATCAAGAACAAGGAGGGGTTCAATCATGTTTGTGCTCATTGACATCTTTTATTTTACTGATCTGCAGACACATTGGCTTTAACGTCACACATCCAGGTCTTTTCTTACGCAAAATAAAGTATGCTTCAGTAAGTATTTCCCGCTCTTTGTTTTCACAAAACAAAGAAAATACCCGAGTTTTCTCAAAACGATTTCAAGTTTGTCGAAACACATTCTTGTTTGAATTAAAGATTTATACAAAAAGTCAAATAGTTTTTGCATCCTTCCGGTTATTGATTTCTAATACTTCTCACTTATTTACATATGTTTAGTATTTTTGAATGATCATGTCTAATCCTTTTATAGGAAAACATGCTTTAACTTCTTAGTGATTTATAATTATCTAAAGTTGTTATTCTTTTTAGAAATTATGTTTAGGTAGGGAATTTCTAAGTGTCAAAAATCGTTTCACTTACCATTGAACCACTTCACCTAACTATCCAAATGAATTTTTTTTGTATTTTTCTTAAATTTTGAAAAAGGAAAAATCTTTTTGTTTTTTTCTTAGATTCTACTCCCCCTAAACGAGTAGATCATCTTAAACTGACTCAAAACCAAAAATTTTTTTGTTCTTTTTGTAAATACACTCAAAACCCAAAAATCTTTTTGTTGTTTTTGTAAATGTTCTCCCCTAAATTTGTGATATAAAAATTAAAATAAAACAAAACACAAATTTTAAAGTATTTACAAAAATTGTTTTAACTATTGTCATGTGTGTGGAAGTTTTCAAGATGGATCAACTTCCGTTCGAAATAGTCACGGATAAAGTGAATCTGGATATCAATATGTTTAGTTTTGGAGTGTTGTACTGGATTCTTGACGATCTGTAGAGCGGCTTCATTATCACAATATATAGGAAATTCAAGAAAGTTCAAACCGTAATCGAGAAGTTGTTGTTGCATCCAGATAACCTGAGAAGAGCACCTTGAGGCAGCGACATATTCGGCATGAATAGTGGAGGTTGACACGGATGTATGCTTCTTGCATTGTCACGAGACGAGGCGATCTCCTAAGTACTGACATCCACTTGTGGTTGACTTCTTGTCTAAGTAGCAACCACCAAAATCACTTTCATAGTAACCAAATAAACTAAACTTAGAGTTCTTAGGATACCGTAAACCGAGACGAGGTGTCCCGAATAGGTAGCGAAAGATCCTCTTGATAGCAATCAGGTGAGTGGCCTTTGGATTTGCTTGATATCTGGCACACTGACATACATAAAACATAATATCGGGTCTGTTGCTGGTCAGGAACATCAATGAACCAATCATAAATCGGTAAAGATGCTGGTCAGCATATTCACCATCCAAATCCGAAGTCAAGACATGACTAGAAGCGATAGGAATGGATGCGGGCTTTGAGTCCAACATGTTGAAATTGGTTAGAATGTCGGTAACGTACTTGCCCTGGTGAATCAGCAAAACTTTAGGATCCTGCTTTACTTGAACACCTAAGAAAAAGGTCTTCTCCCCCATGGCACTAATCTCAAACTTCTTCTTCATCACAGTCTCAAATTCTCTACACAGCACCGAGCTCATGGAACCAAAAATGATGTCATCCACATAGATCTGGACGAGAATCAAATCATCCTTATCTCTGCGAATGAATAGTGACTGATCAATGGCTCCACGGGTATATCCATTTGCAAGCAAATGATCCGTAAGTGTTGCATACTATGCTCATCGTGCCTAATGAAGACCATATAAGGCTTTGTCTAGCTTGTAAACATGGTCGGGATACCGAATCCTCGAACCCCAGGGGTTGACATACATAGATCTCTTCCTTGACCTTTCCATACAAGAATGCTATCTTCACATCCATCTGATAAAATGTGAAGTTCATGTAGGAAGCGTAGGCCAGGAAGATGCAGATAGCATCAAGTCTTGCGACCAGTGCAAAGACTTCTTCATAGTCAATACCCTCTGTTGGTAGAAGCCCTGGACTACCAACCTCGATTTATTCCTGATGACCACACCCGAATAATCTCTCTTGTTTCTGAAGACCCATCTGGTTCTGATTGGCAGTTTCCCCTTGGGTTGCAGAAACTGATTCCACACTTGGAGCTTCTGAAACTGCATCAATTCTTCTTGCATCGCTTAAACCAACTTGACTCCTTAAGATCCATCTTGACATTCTTGGGTTCTACCTGCGAAATAAAGCAAGAAGATACACAAGAATTCATTGGACATGATTGAATGCGTGTGACAGTTCCTTCAGGAAAGGCGTTCTGAGCTGGAATAGATCTGCTCCTTGTAATAACTCCTTCCAAAAGAGGTTCAATGATGTTTTCCACTGGGTGATTTATGTTGATGCATGTAGTAGGCACTTCCTCCACAAGAGGGATAGGTGAGTTAGCTGATCTTCACTGGAGGGAGAGGTGTTGTCAACAGGAGCGGTTTCACTCACCTCAGCTCCAATATCAACACAATGTTCCTCAGGGATGTGGTCTGAGAACAGTGGATTGTTGGACGTGTTGAAGGGCTCAGATGAAGTGTTGAAGGGCTCAAATGTAGAATCATACTGAAATAGCCAGTTTGGACCAGAATCGGCATCGATGTTGTTCATCTCTTGCCAATCAATGTAGTACGACTCCACTATCATCTGGGTCTTCTTGTTGTATGCCCGGTAAGTAGCTTTCTCCGAAGAATAGTCCACGAAGTAACACTCATCAGCTTTGTCATCAAACTTGTGATTCGGTTCAGTTTGGAGGAGAGTGCAAGGACACCCAAATGACTTGAAGTGACCGACCTTCGGCTTCTGATTGAAGAATATCTCATAGGGACTCTTCTGATTGTGCTTGTTCAGTAAAGCTCGGTTTTGAACATAACCAGTTGCGTTAACACCTTCAGCCAAGAAGAAGATTAGCAATTTTGACTCTGACAGCATGGTCTGTGCAGCCTCGATAAGCGTTCTATTCCTTCTTTCAACAACTCCGTTTTGCTGAGGTGTACGAGCTGCACTATATTGTCGAGCAATTCGTTTCTCATCGCAAAAATCAATAAGTTTCAGATTTCCAAACTCGATGCCGTTGTCAGTTCTCATTACCTTTACTTTCAAATTCTTCTTATTCTCGATCAAGGTGATGAACTTCTTTAGGATTTCCGGTGTCTCATCCTTCTTGGCAAGAAAAAACACCCAAGTAAATCTGGAATAATCTTACATTAACTAGTGTTTTATGTAAGACAATGATATTTTATTTGAACATATAAATATTTGTTGTAACATAATTTTACAAATCTTCAAATAGTTGTTAGCTTTAAGTTATATAATCCATACAATATTATAATAATTATTCACAGAAAATAATTTTACATGTTGATGCACCATATGTCCCTAGTTCAATGTAGTGTTCTATCTTGATTATATAAAGTTGATATTATTAATGAAATCAAGTACTTTCTATTGTTTTGTTGTGTTTATATATGTTTATCATGTTTGACTTTGACTTTCTATATCAAACAGGACCATACGTACAAATGAACCTAAAATTGAGTTCATTCGCATGAGTGAATGCATAACAAATGTCTACCAAAACGAATGAATCAGAAATCTGATTCATTCGTGTGGCTAGCTCATTCGTGGATCATCATTCGTGCAAGTGAGGCATGACCATGACTCATTTGCACGAAGTGCTGATGCCTACAAATGCCTGCAAAAACAGAATGTGAAGAACCTTTGCTCATTCTCTTGTTATATCTCCTAGGTTTCAGCGCGCCGTGCTCTCCAACGTCGATTCCAGACCTGAGGTGATCGATTTCGCTCTAAACGTTGATTCCCGACTATCGGATTACCACGTGGTGACTAAATTTCGATTGGAAAACCCCCGAATATGATTCTGCACTATTCGAGGGCCTGCCGAGCAAAATTTGTAAGGAACTTTTTCGTTTTCGAGGTCCTACAAAGTGGTATTAGATCTTTCATTCTTGATGCTGCATAGTTTCAATCAAACCTCTTGATTTTCTTCCTGTTTTCATTGAGTTTAAGCAAAACCCTGTTTTCTCCTCTCAAAAAGTCTACTTTTTGATGGTGAAACTTTTGTTTTTGAGTGTATTTTGTAGATCCATTGATTCACTAACCTTAGGAATGTTTTCCTAAAGGTGTATACCAATTTTGGTGGTAGAATTCGGTCTAAAACTCAAGTTTCAAGGATTTTCGTGTTGTCAAAAACCAGATCGTACGAATGGATACTCTGGGCGAATAGATAACCAGAAGAATAGGCTTCCTGGGCGCATAGCCACTCATTCGTCAAACTCTCACATGAATAGATCATCATTCGCTAGTATCTTGCACGAATGGCTCTCTTATTTGTCTAATAGATTACTCATTCGTTTTTATTCGCCTCATCACTTCCTTCGTCATTCAGAGTTTTTTACGAATCAATCCCATTTAAATTCAATTTTTCATTCGCCTCAACATTCACTCATCTTATGTAACCCATTCATTTGAACACACCATTCGTCCCTCATTCGCATAGTATCAAGTCTTTCGTACCCGTCATTCGCACAATTCAGCCTCATTCGTTCCAAGGAGCAGAAATTTGCCTAAGTGTCAAATCAGATTGTTTCTACTCATATGGATGAGCTTGCATTAATGGCAAATGAAAACCATAGGATCCAGAACCTTCTACTTACAGAGATGGAGACAGGAAACTCCTATAAAGCTCCAAAGTTGCTTTCTTCGGATGATTATCCGCATTGGAAGTATAGGTTTGAGATCCACCTCAATGGGATGGACACTAATATGTAGATGATGATTGAAAATAGGTATTTGAGACCACTAAATGAAGATGGAACTCAGTGCTTTTCAATTGAATGACTAAACCTCAACGAAACTCATCTGACTTTGAGAAGAAGGCTTATGCAATACTATCTCAATTTATAGCCACTAACATAGTTCATCATCTCAGACAGTTTACTTTTTCGAAATTGCTATGGGATGCATTACAGCAGAGATATGAAGGCAATGATGCACTGAAAAACATCAAGTCTAAAGCTTTGAGAAAGTAGTTCAATAGCTTTATGTATGTGGAAAACGAGTCTTTGGATGAACTCATTGCCAAATTGTATCATCTTCTTAGTGATCTCTTCAATCATCAAGTCAAGACAACAAGTCAGGAGAAGATTCAATGTCTGGCTGATGCATTACCTCCCAAGTGGGAATCTTTTCTTATGGTGCTAAATCAGTGTGAGATGCTTTCCACCATGGACATCAATGAGTTCATTCAAAAGCTGAATGAGCAAGAGATAGAGAACAAATGGAAAGCCAAAAGTGTAGCTCAAGTCAAGGATCCTTCTACCTACTACTACTGTAGACAGAACCTCCTCATATGCTCCATTGAAGACTGCCTTTGTATCTTAGACCAAAGAGGTTGCCATTTCAAATCATGCTCATTTCAATCAGTCTGCTGCCACTTCCACATCTCATTTAGAGGATAGTCGTCCTGTCATCATCTTGAAGACAAATAATTTTGACAAAGTGACAGCGGAAGTAGCTAAAGACCACATGGGTCTCTTATCAAATCTTGTGATTTCATATGTCGGATTGCTTGCAAGACAAGTTCAAAATCCACACTTGACCAATGAAGATTACTCATAGATTGTTCCAGATGACATGGTAAGTGTCACACCCTGAGCCGGCGGGCTGGATTGACTTTCCCGTTAGGCGGAAAGGTCTCGGTGTGCGATATCATGTAATAATCGAAATGATTAGATTGTTTACGTTGCACATGATATGATATGGGAAAACACTAAATAAGATATAATTACAAAGTTAAATTACATCACTATCGTTCATAATTTAACAATGTAAGTCTAGCAACAACATCATAAGTTATCTATCTTGTATCTGCACAAGATTTACAAAATAATTCGTATAATGATGTTCAAAAATATGCACATACAAAATACTAGGTCATCTATCTGAGCATCCTAGCAAAAGGAAAAACTTCCTAGCTAAACCTGTTCGTCACCTAAGAAGTCATGCATGAAAACAAAGTCAACACATGGTTGGTGAGTTCATATAATTTTGTAATTGAAAATAATTTTGCGCAAACCTGACCAAGTGACAACCTTAACCTCACTAACAAGCACATATAAAATCCAGTCAAGTATGCTTATATATAGGGCATACGTAGGGTCAAGCCCAGCCGTCAGCCCACCACATACCGAACCACATAGTATATTGTTGTTAATGATAATTAAGAGTTTCACTCTCAACCATCATCACAGTTGTTTCATTAGATTCATCAACATGATTGTTCCGTTAGATTTGTCAAAATGCTTGTACCGTCAGATTCGTCAAAACACTTGATTCGTTAGATTCGTCAAAACATTAGATTCGTTAGATTCGTAAAAACATTTGATTCGTTAGGTCCGTCAACACACACAACAACACCATAGCATATGTGGACAAATGTGGAAGTTGTTAATTCAAAATGCTTAAATAAACCAATAGATAAACATTTAAATTAAAGCTAAGTCCTAATGATTGGGCCTTGGTCAAACTCGAGTAGACTAGTGTATCAATCAAAGGTTCTTAGAAGTTAGGGGATTCTGTATATATCATCAAACATGTGACCTATAATCAATCAGTCCAGCTAGGACGTCTTGAAATATAGGATTTTATTGATTTGTTCTTGATTCGTCTAGATTCGTTATTGATTCGTATAGATTCGTTCGCACATGTTATTTTTGATATTTCCCATACTTTCCCCTAAAAATTATTTATTGATTCATTGACCATTGAATACTAGATTCGTAGAACAAATGTACTCTTGATTCGTTGATCGTTGAACACTAGATTCGTTGAACATTGAATAATTGTTTCATTGAAAATTGTTTCGTTTGATTCGTGTAGGACCTCGTAGGAGCTCGGAAACAATCCGATTCCAAGAGAAATCTGCTTGACAGCCTCAGGAATAGTGCGGAATCCTATTCCAGGGTTTTCCAATCGAAATCAACAGCAACCGTGGTGAATCGAGAGAGTAGAATCAGTGTGTGAGTGAGAATCGATCACCACGGGTTGAGAATCGAAGTTGGACGGTACGAATCGCTCAAAACTCCAAGGGTTTGACACTAGAGTGCACTGGGAAGAATGAGGACTCATAAAAGTTAGGTTTGAAATGATTTGAACATGTATATATAGAATGTAGTGATTCGGCCAATTGAGTGGCCGAAGCAGCTCATTCGGCGAATGACTATGTCGAACGGACAAGTCCGTCGAATGAGTCATTCGGCGCTCGCCTATGTCATTCGCTAGGGCGTTCATTCGGCGAATGATTTCATTCGTTAGAGTCATTCACCCGAATGGTCAGAACACATACTTAATATTAAACATTACTAAATCAAATCAAACAAACATATAATCAACATTTAAACATTAATATCAACATATAAAGACAACTTCCATTAATATGACTTGAACTTTACATGATGGTTAGAACAAAATTGAACTACGGACATAAAATGCATCTACAAACTCCCCCTTGGACCTATTTCACACCTTGGAAGTGTCTTTCTTGAAGTACTTTTCAGAAATAGCTTTCCAGTCTGCTCCAGCATGAATCTTGAATATACTGCAAAGACGGATCACTCTCATGAACTGTAGCGCCTGTACCATGTCCTGTACATCGAAGAAAATCTGATGACGAAACAGTGCTTGGACATATTTGTGGGACAAGTTAGTCATCCACATTGGATCAAAAATCCGTTCTATTTCTCACTTCTTATCTTTGCACATGACAATCACAGCTTCTCCACTCCGCCCATCATAGTACCACCATCGGAAGCCTTCTATAAAGTCTTGTCGCATCTTCCTTAACGGAATCTTCTTCAAAACTTTAGGAGGAAGCCACTTCAGGATAACTTTGTGCTTTCGGGTGTCTCCATCAATTTCTAGCAAATAATAACGTTCAGGCTGTTGGGGCTGGAAGTTCACCCATCTCTTTTTGTATTCGTACTGAATATGACGAGAAAACTAGGCTGACATTCCAAAATCTTCACTATATAGCATCCTCAGACGTGCTAACTGATTGACTTCAAAACCTGGCAACGTCTTAAAATCGTGAGGATGCTTGAAGTAGTCAATGCCTCTTTCTCTTTTCACAGCATAGCAACCAAGATCATGAAAGTATGCCCAGCTTAAAATTTGACCTCCAGCCTTGTAGCCTTTGGTCCTGTATACTTTCTTGTGCGTAGCTGGCAACTTCCTGGTGCTTTATTTCTTCAGGACCTCCCAGTAGGCCTTCCATTCCTCTTTTCTTTTCTGTTGATCATCAGCTTAAGCTTTGCTAACCTCAACTTGTTCTTCTAAGTATCGGATTAGTAGATCTTCAGTGACTTGATAAAACTGATCAGTAAATGTTGGCAGCTCTTCCTCGGCTGATGTATACTTTGGGTATTCTTCATCAGTAATATCCTCCAGGATGACTTCATCTACATCATCAAATGTCTCTGGAGTTGGCTCATCAGTAACAGGAACAGAGGTATCCTCAGTGATAACCTGATCAGGGTTTAACCTGAACAACTCTGCAATTTGCTCCTTTGATAAGCAATGTATAATCTCTCCCTCCTCCTTATCGTAGCTAACTGAGTGCTGTATGATTCCTTGAGCGTCAAGAATCATAGTAAGAGTCTCGTCCAGTTGACGTCTCACAGGCACAGCATCTACTTCCTTAGTAGCTTCTGGTTCTTTAGTCTGTGTAGGAGGAGGCGGAGGAGGAGCTTGTTTCTTCTTGTCATTAGCACTCTTGGACCAGATCTCAGATGTAGAAGGGACTTGATCATCATCGTCATCATCAGAACTTGATGAACCACAAGACCCACTTCCTGATCCGTCCTGATCATCATCATCTGAATCATCAACTTTATCAGAATCTTCATAGTCAACTTTCTCCTCATCAGATTCCTCTTCCTCTTCTTCCTCTTCCTCTTCCTTTTCTTTCTCATAATCTGAATCATCGGATTGAGCAGCAGTGCCTTCAAGTCTGGGAGTGTCGTCTTTGAGATTCTGAACTTGTTCAGCAAGACGAGCATTCTCCTCTTCCAACAACAGAATCCGTTCATTGAAACCAGTGGCTGTCAATGCCAGCTGGTTGTGCTCCTCTATGTAATTCAGCAACTGCTCCTCTTGCTGGGCTGATTGAGCCCGTAGATCAGCTCTCTGATCGGCAGCCTTATGAAGTAGAGTATGTTGCTCATTTACTCGCTCAGTGAGTTAAGCAATAATCAACTCCTGCTCCTTATTCTTCTTTTCCTGTTCAAGGCTCCTCTCCATCAATCTAAGAACCATACTGTTCAGTGTGGTAAGCTGATCCACAACTGAAACAGTAGGTACGAATGTGTCAGCTCGTGATACGGAGGGACCAGCAGAGGCAGCAGTAAAAACATGAGCCTGAAACATAGAGGTGGTCAGAGGGGCTGTAGTGGCACGAGTCAAAATAGCCCTTGACCTGGTCAGTGAAGAAACTGAGACAGCTACTACTGATGTAACAGTAGATGTAACAACTGTCATCAGTTCTACCTCCTCTGAAAGAGGAACCTTGATCTCTTCCTCCTGCCAGCAGGAGATGAAGAAGACTGAACTGCAGCAACAGAAACTGATGTAATGGCTGGAATAGAGCAATGTGGAGGAGGTGAAACATCAAACTCAGGAATGAATAATGGATCAGTAATCTCCTCAATCTTTGCTTCTCTTCTCTTCCTCTTCATCAATCTCCCACCAATCCATACACTCTCGAACTCATCATCTGGTGTATCCTCTGAATCAGAACTATTAGCTTCATCAGCACCAGCTTTACCGTCATCATCACTTGAGTCATCTGACTCATCCCCATGATCAACAGATGTGGTACCTGTCATATCGAAAGGAGTAGTCACTGTGGAGGTAGTAGTAGCCATGAACTCCAGTTCCATCAGTGAATCAATATCTACATCCTCATCAGCAGCTATAGAAATACTCACACCAGCATCAGTAGCCACAACAACAGCCTCACCCAGGTCAACATCAATACTCACACCAACATAACTAACGGCTACAGTGCTTACAGCCACTAAGCTCTCACCAGCACCAGCACTACTATCACCTGCACCACTGACACCAGCACCACTAGCACCTGCTCAACTAGAACCTGCACCAGCATCATCATCACCACCATCACCAGGCACAACTATATCCTCCATATCTGAATCAGAGTCATCGTGTCTCCATCTCCGACCAACAGGTGCTACATAATCAGGTCTAGAAAGATGACCAAATAGAGATCGAGTTGCAGGCTTCCTCTCCTTGCCTCTGTATGACATCACTCTGTTGAGAGTGATGTCATTCATGTGCTCCAGCCTAATGATATCAGCATTGATCTTTGGCAGAGAATCTTGGATACATCAAGAACTTCTTATCTCCATTCAAAACCACATTCTCCTTCATATGAGTGAAGATCATCTCAGAGAAGTTGAATGGTCGGTTCAGCACCAGGGCAATGACTGCACACTGTATCATCTCCCTCATATCATCAAAACCCCCTCTCCTAGATCCAAGGCAGTGAATCAATACATGAGCGAGGTACTTGAACTGTGGAGACATATAAGCCTTGTTCAGGATCCCGGCTCCCATATCACTTTCGTACTTACATCTCATAAAGCAGCCACGAACCAAATATCGGTCAAGTAGGTATGGCTGATCAGGTTCATCTTGAAATCCACAAACTCTCCTAATATGATCTACAGAGATAGAAACATCATGCCCAAGAACCTTTCCTCTGATCACAGTAGGTTCAGCTTCGCAGTCTATATCAGCAGAAGCCTAGAAATCTTGCTGATATGAATGATATGGCACATGCAAAGTAGATATGGCAGAGAAAATCCTCGAACGTCTGAGAAATGTGATGATCTCAATGTAGTGTTTGGCGTTCGGAGTGGTGAGATCCAAATGTGCGCAGAGTTGTTCTTCGTCACCGATTTGTATCCAGCAATTCTGCAAATCAGATAAAAACTTGTTAGAATAGTTCTATTGCATAAGATACAAAAAGCATATCAGAATTCAGAACAAAGAATCAGTTTAAATTGATTTGCCGAATGAGGTTAATTTGGACGAATGACCCTTGGTCGAATGAGTTTATTGGTCGAATGGCTTCATTCGCCGAATGAGTCATTTGTCAAATGAGTCTCATTCGCCGAATGAGTCATTTGTCGAAAGACTCTCATTCGCCGAATGAACGTCACTCGTCGAATGAATCTCATTTGCCGAATGATTCTCATTCGCCGAATGGCGTCATTCGGCTGTCTGTTCATATTCGAATCCCTTTTGACAAAATTCTCAAATCAGCACATAAAAATTATACAACCATGCTCAGAAACCACCGACTAACAAGTTTAAAACAGATCTTATATCAGTTTAAGTCCATTAAGACCAACTATTGATAAGGCGATTTTAAAAGCCCTAAACCCCTTGAATAGATGTTGTTTTGAACAATTCAGCGGTCAAAATTCAACGATTCTTGATGATCATGTACCAGAGATGATGAGAAACAAGATTATCAGAAGCTGGGACGAAAGAAATCAAGAGAAAATGAACAACTGAAGAGAGAAGATATTCGGGCGAATGGGGTTCACACAGTATCGGGCGAATGAAATTTTGGCGAATGAGGTAGTTCACTCGATTTACTGTTTATATAGGGTGGGTAATTCGCCGAAGGAGACCGGAGAATGAGCCATTCGCTCTAAAGTCATTTGCCGAATGAGTGACAGCCTAATCTTCATTCGCCGAATGAAACTAGCCGATTGAGCTCCTTTGGCTTATGTTGATTCGGTCGAATGACTCATTCGCCGAATGTACTTTATTCGGTCAAATGAATCATACTCAATACTCATTCGGTCGAATGAGACAATTGCACTCACAAAAACACAAAGTAATTTCAAGATTTGACATTTGATCAGTAAAAATGATGCCAATTATGAAGATAAGTCTGGTTTGTTCAGGATTTAGATAAGACAGACATCTGAACCTACAAATGATCACCTAAACTGAAATGGAAAATATAAAATCTTTTTGTAATTTTCTAAAACAAAATACAACTGTACAACTACCAAGAACAATTAAACACATATTTTTGTGAGAAGTCTATTGAGAAATTAACACATACACCTAATCACATCACATTAGCATAACTGAATGATTCATTTCAGACACTTTTGAGTTGTGATCTGATTACTGATATATCTGTCCACTTTAAGCTTTACAATACAAAATTATCAAACTCATTTGATGATCACTTATGTTTTCTGACAGAGTTACCCGTTTTATCTATTCAGCAAAGGCTTGAACTCAGTTTGTAACTCATCTCCGCACATCTTATTACCCAGCATCATAAATTATATAAGGTTCCAATTTATTTTCTTTTTGTATTTTTCTTTTTGATTTGCCTCACATGACCAACACAATCTCATGGACGACTTCAACTAGGTTCGTCCCAGTAATATGGCACGTATACAGATCTATGTTGACATGCTTGACTTGTTCTATCCAAATGGACGGCTTCAACTAGGTTCGTCCCAGTAATATGGCACATGTATGGAATCGAACTTACTTTTTTTTTTATTTTTCACAAGCTTAATACCAGCTTGATTTTCTTTTTCTTTTATTTTTATTCAATCATTCTCATCTGAATGGACGACTTCAGCTAGGTTCGTCCCAGCAATATGGCACGTGTACAGACTTTGAATTCATGAATCATTGGAAACCTTGTTGGATCTCATGATAACAGGTGTATGCCTGATTTGAGTCATAAACTATTTCACACTTAACTGTCTTTCAAAAAGAGATCCCACAAATCAGATTTTGTAAGTATTCACAAATTTGTTTATTCATTTTGTAAAGTCAGCCTATCAGTACATCAGCTCACACTTCTCATATTTCTTCCATTTGTGCACTCACTAACACTTTTAGGACATGATAGATTAATGTATTACTTTCTCAAAGAAGACTTTCTCATTTTTACTAAATTTTTAATTGTTTTTGTATTTTTCAAATTTTTAGATGTTTTTTGTTTTTCAAATTAACATACTTTCTCCCCCTAAAAACCTAAAACAGAAAACCTTTTTGAGTTTTTTTTATTAAGATAAGAAAATAAACAAAAGAAGTAAATGAAATAAAGAAATAAATCAAAACAAAACTAACTAAGAAAAGCGATGATCATTTGTGAGATTCAGATGAAGGTAGGAATTTATCCTTTTGAAAAACACAATTAGCCGATAAAAGATATAAAAATCTTGGTTTATCAAAAGCTTTTGTAAAAAGATCGGCTTTCTAGTGATCGGTGTGAATTTTAACAACATCGATTAGTTTCTTTTCATAACAATCACGTATGAAGTGATATTTTATGTCGATGTGTTTTGTTTTCGAGTGCTGAACAGGATTTTTAGTAACAACTATGGCAGCAATGTTGTCAACATATATAGGAGTGTTAGAAAAGTGTAACCCATAGTCCCTGAGTTGTTGTTGGATCCAGATAATCTGAGAACAACAACTAGCAGCAGCAATGTATTCAGCTTCTCAGGTTGAAGTAGACACCAACATCTGCTTCTTGCACTGCCAGGTAACTAATCGGGTTCCAAAGAACTGACCTCCCGCCGATGTTGACTTAAAGTCTCTCTTGCATCCGCCATAATCCGAGTCACTGTATGCAGTAAGCTCAAAATTATCATCATTAGGGTACCATAAACCAAGATCCGGTGTACACTTCAGATAACGCATAATCCATTTCACAGCAATCAGATGGGACACTCTTGGTTTTGATTGATAACGTGCACACAAGCACGTGGCGAACATGATGTCTGGCCGAGAAGCAGTAAGATACATAAGAGAACCAATCATTCCTCGATACAGAGTTTCATCAATTAACTCCCTCTTTTCATCTGGTGTAATCCCGTGATTAACAGCTAGTGGGGGACCAGCAGGTTTTGCATCTGACATACTGAACTGGCTCAGTATATCACCAACATATTTGGTCTGATGAATAAATATCCCTGCCTCAGACTGATCCACTTGTAATCCCAGAAAAAATTTCATCTCTCACATTGAGCTCATCTCAAACTTTTCCTTCATAACCTTCTCAAAATCCTTGCACAGATCATCATTTGTTGAACCGAAGATGATGTCGTCCACATAAACTTGTACCAAGAGTAGATCACCATCTTTTTCTCGAATAAACAGTGTATAGTCAATGACACCTCTTCGGAAACCGTTGATCAGAAGGTGAGTAGATAGTGTCTCACACCTGCTCTCGGTGCTTGATGCAATCCATATAAGGCCTTGTCTAGCTTGTAGACTTGGTCTCGATGCAATGGATCCTCAAACCCAGGAGGTTGACTGACACACACTGTTTCACTTATCACACCATGAAGAAATGCACTATTGACATCCATTTGATAAACTTTAAACTTCTTGAAGGATGCATAAGCCAAGAAAATACGAATCGCTTCAAGTCGAGCAACCGGTGCAAATACTTCATTATAGTCCAAACCTTCGATCTGTCTGAATCCTTGAACAACCAGGCGTGCCATGTTTCGAACAATGATGCCATGATCATCTTTCTTGCATCGAAGAAGCCACCTAGTGCCAATTACTTTTGCACCTTTCGGTCTGTCAACAAGTTGCCAAACACCTAACTTCTTAAATTGCAGCAGTTCTTCTTGCATGGCATCAACCCATGATTCATCCTTTAAAGCCTCAGTGACAGTTCATGGTTCCACCTGAGAGATAAAACATGAATGAGCACAAAAGCTTACATCTGCAAAATCAAGAATGTCAGCAAGTCCCCCTGAAGAAAGCTGATTTCTGGTCTTAACTCCATCTAATGGACTCCCAATTATGTTCTCTTGAGGATGAATACGATTAATTCTTCCAACTGGATGGGGAGGAACCTCAACCTGTGGATCTAGATTGTTCAAATTCAAATCCTCAAGATCTGGTACAAAATCATCAACATTTTGTTCTTGGGCAACTGGTGGAGCAGGGTTTTCATCAGTGTCTGAGCTGTCATCATTTGTCTGTTCAATGGGAATTGAAGTGGATGAAGGTGGTACGGGTTCATTAGGTGCATTTCGTACATCATATAACATTTGAACCTCAACATCTTCATCTGAATACATGGGAGGCATATTGAATGAATCAAAGAGACCTGAATAATCAAACATCCAGTCTGGCCCTTTTCCTGGTGGAGGCATAGAATATTTCTGAACATCAACATGGTACCACTCCTCTACATTCTGTGTTGCCCTATTATAATCCCTTTTATTTGGAGTGTTGTACACAAGAAAATACCCTTCTTCCACTTTCTCATTGAACTTGCCCTGTTCATGTTTCTTAAGCATAGTGCATGGTGCACCAAAAGGTTCAAGATTCTTAAGATTTGGCTTTCTGTTATGAAGCAGTTCAAAGCAAGTTTTCCCATGCCTCTTCACTATCAAAACACGATTCAAAGTGTAACAAGCATTTGCTACAGCCTCGTTCCAAAACTGAACTGGAAGAGAAGAATCAGCAAGCATTGTCCTAGCAGCCTCAATCAAAGTCATGTTCTTTCGCTCAGCAACACCGTTCATTTGCGGAAAATAAGGGGCACTAAATTGTTGAACAATTCCCCGCGAATTGCAGAAATTCTCCATGTTGTGATTCTTGAATTCTGTCCCGTTGTCTGTTCTGTGATTTTCACCACGACAAGGAGAAACCCTGCAGACACTGTCTGAATTGAGGGAAAATACGACACTGGATTCAACAGTGTCGGTTTATTCCAACTCGGAAACAGAGACGGAAAGAGAACACCTCTACTTCCTCTAATAATAACAACTGCTACATATGTGGAATGCCCGGACATTTCAAAAGGGACTGCCCTAGACGAAGATCTCCCGCAGACCGAGCAGTCACCGAGGCACTACTTGTTTTACCAGCCCCTGGGGAACATTCGGAGTCCGATGACCCCACAGGTATGCATGTTTCATATTATTACGTTAAACTACTTATTGGTGTGCTAAGTTTGAAAGCATACTCCGTTGTGACTTTAGAACGATAAATCCAAGGGAAACTATAGGAAGCTTGATGCTAATAAGACAATAGGAATAGTAACCTAAGGAAGTCTTAAGTCGAATAAGAGTTAAATAACTAAATAATGATAGGGTGATTCCTAATGACAGTCTAGTTACTACAGTTAGGAAAATAACCGTATCTGATTAGAAAATTTGAAGGCCATAGATATGTAGATGCTAAAGCTAGTATATAAACTGTTATTTCCCCACCTAGATCCATAGAACTCGAATCATTTGATTTAGAGAACCCCGGTCCTATAATGCTAGGACAGGACGAATTTTACGACTGTGCTAGAAATATAGCTACAATAGGATAAGTAGATCAAGGGAAATCAGTTGTGAATGCAAGACGAAGATATGCCAGAGACAAATATTCCGAATGAAAGATGGGCATTCCAAGTTACGGTAATGCTCTTCGGATATAAGAATGCACCTATGGTTTTTGTAGACCTCATGGACCGAGGGTGCAAACTGTATCTGAATTAGTTGTCATTATTATTAGGGATGACATACTGATTGACTCTAATAGCAAGACAGAACGCGAACGACATTTTAGGGATATTCTGGAGCTGTTAACGGAAGAACAACTCTATGTTAAATTCTTCAAGAGCGAATTTAGGATGAGAATAAGTAACAGTTGGAACAACAGTTACAATGGGTTACGTAAGTCACATGACTTTCGGGTAGAAGTAAAGTAAATATACATCATCACACAGATGGTTATAGGATTACTTAGGAGGTAACTCGTTATCTTTATCCTAATAGTACTCCCATATCTTAGGTAGACTTTTCCCGATGTATAAGGTACACTTTCAAAGCTAAGAATAGATTAAACAGATGGTGAAGTATGTATACGGTTGTATCAAATAACCTAAAGATTCACCATGTGTGACTTAAGGATCTCGATCCGACGATCAAGACCTAGAGTTGTGAGAGTCATCTACGAAAACTTTAAGGAGTGTGTCAGGTCGTAGAGCCGAAAGACAATTTGAGATAAACCGGATGAAATACCTACTACCAAAATAGTGGGTGGATTCTGGTGATAGGTAAATCAAGAAGACTTATTCTTGGAAAGGCACACGGGTCAGATAATCAGTACATCCGGGTATCGATAAAATGTACCGAGATTTACGGAGATTTTATTGATGACCGGGAATGAAGAAAGACATCGTCGAGTATGTCGGTCGATGCCTTGAGTGTTCGAAAGTAAAGGCGGAACACAAGAAGCCGTCAGGGTTACTGAGACAGCCTGAAATTCCGCTCTGGAAGTGAGAAGAACAGCTATGGACTTCATTACCAAGCTACCCCGCACTTCCAGTGGTCATGATACCATATGAGTTATCAATGATCAGTTGACAATAATCTATCATTTCTTGTCGATGTGTGAGACTCTTACGATGGACAAATCGGCGAGATTGTACATCAATGAGATAGCGGTACACCACGGAGTACCATTGTCTATTATCCCTGACAGAGATAGCAGTTGTACATTAAGGTTTTGACAATTATTACAGAAATCTCTAAGGACATAGTTAAATATGAGTACAGCTTACCATCCACAAACGGACGGTCAAAGCGAACATACAATTCAGACCTGGTGGACATGTTAGGAATCTATGTGTTAAATTTCAATGGGAATTGGGATTCTCATTTGCCACTGATTTAATTCTCCTACAATAACAGTTACCACAGTAGCATCAGAGGTGCACCGTTAGAGGCTCTCTATGGTCGAGACATCGGTCACCGATCTGTTGGATTGAAGTGGGAGATAACCGTATATCTGAGCCAGAACCTATTCAGGAAACCACTGATAAGATTGCCCAGATTCAACGAAGATTGCAAGCTACAAGAGGTGAACAGAAAAGCTACGCCAATAAACGACGAAAGCCGTTGAAATTCTAAGTGGGAGACCGTGTCATGTTAGAGGTTTTCCCATGGAAAGGTGTAGTACATTTTGGGAAAGAAAGGCAGGCAAGGTAGCACCACGATACGTAGGACCGTTCGAAATTATTGAACGTATTGGTCCTGTAGCATACAGACTGAGATTACCAGATAAGCTCAGTGATCTGCATGACGTGTTTCACGTCTCGAACTTAAAGAAATGCCTTACTGACGAATCATTCGTCATCCCAATCGAAGAAATTCAAGTTGACGATCAGTTACACTTCATCGAAGAACCTTTAGAGATTATGGATCGTAAAGTCAAGCAACTGAGACGAAGCCGTATTCCGATTGTAAAGGTTCGTTGGAATTCAAGGCGCGGACCTGAGTTTACTTAGGAACGCGAAGATCACGTGAAGTTTAAGTATCTCCAACTGTTTACAGAGAAAGCCGTACCCGATAATTACTCTTAAATTTCGGGACGAAATTTCTCTAACAAGGAGAGACTGTAACATCAGTGCCGGAAACGTCACCGGAACAGTGAACTCTACAGTACATGAACAGTAAATCAGATACGTATTTCAGTTATCATTCGTACATCATTGCCAATTCATGTATCATAGCACATTTCAGATTTAGTTCAGAACAGCAAAGTTCAGAATTATGGTTCATCAATCAGATAGTTATCTGACGATACAGAACCATCATGTGATTATGTGTTAGGATTTTATTATGTATAAACGTATGTGAGGCTTTACTGAACAACGTGAATGCTAAACCGACGGATTTTTCGTATAGGTGACGATCTGTACGAATAAATCTGGAAGTTTAACGTTCTGAATAATCTCCAATAATTAGAAAACAATATTGAAAAGTGTATTTAACGATGTGTTCGTACGGATGACGATCCGAACGAATACGCGCGATAACCGTACGATTCGATTTCGAACAGTAAATTAAATATTTTCGAAAATTTAAAATAAACAAAAGATATTTAGTTAATTTATTAGGAATCACAACCTAAAATAATTTTATAAATCTAATTTTTAAAACCGATTCGTTTCGTTATGAAAACGACGAGAAACCGACATCTTTACGCGAAACCGAGCAAACGAAACGAATCCGAACTCACCCGGGGTATAAATACCACAAATGAGTCATCTTCCTCATTTAATCTCTCCACTTTCTCTCTCTAAACCCTCATTCCCGGTTTTCACTCTCTCTCTAGAAATTCAAACTTCAAATCTCTAGATCTCACCCATTTCTTGACGAAATCTCGCGTTCTTGGTGTCCAAACGAACACCACAACTTGCAGAACACGAAAGTACAATCGATCGGAGCTTGGAATCAACAAATTTGAGGTAGAATCGATTTTCCTTTTTCGGTTTTAGGGTTTTCATACCCCTTTGAACCGGCCCACTATCTAAACCGGTTTTACTCCCTTTTAAACCTTAGGATTTGCACAAAACCTTGGTATATTGTAGTAGGAACAAGCCTTGATTCATCATCTACTCATTTAGCACGAAAACCTTGGATGCCTTGGTGTGAAACCCGACTGGCCGAATGGCCACTCATCAGCTCACCAAATGAGCCCTCACTCCATTCGGCAAATGGCCAAAGCCTTCATTCGGCCATCACCTTTCATCTCTTTCGGTCGTCCGTGACATTCGGGCTAGGCCCATTCGACCCTAGCCATTCGATCGGCCATAGCCATTCGACCCTATCCCCATTCGATCAGCTACAGCCTCATTCGGCCTTAGCTCACATTCGGTCCATATCTCAGTCGGTCGGAGCTGACTACATTTCATTCGGCCGAATGTATAGGGGAATTCCTAACCATAACTAAAATGTGGTGAGATGCATGAGCTTGGTACGTAGTATGCATGCATGGGGAGAGGATAACCTACTAGGGTTTAATACCAATAATTCTAAACAATTTTGAGGAAATCATGGTTTAGGGTTTGTGATAAGAATAATTTTCTAAAACCTTATTATCATTTAAAACATGGATTTGAACATTATTTTGTGTTTGACATATTCGAGAAATCACGAAGAGTAAAACATTAAGCTAAGGATAAGTGTGTTAATGTAACTATTAGCATCTAATCCTTAGTAACTTCTTAAGGACGTATAACTAGTTTAGACGATTCATTCGAATTATCTAGAACGGGTTATTCAAGAGTTGATTTAGAAACGTTAGATGAAATTAAATGGTAAACTTTAATTAATGATTTAGTAATGGGCCTAAAGTTAATCACTCAAGATTAACCTAAGCCCATCATATTAGTTAAACATTTCTTTTACATTAATTATGTTATTGTAATGATGAAATTAAATGGTAAACTTTAATTAATAATTTAAATGACTCATAAATAAATGATTTTAACTTAGAGTTAACCTAAAATAATTTAACTTAAAAATGGTTAATTAAAGAGTTGAAATGTAATTAGAATAAACCTTAATCATCTAGGGTTTAGTAGTTAATAAGATTGGGACAGGTGTCTATTACGGGTAATACAATTAGACTAGTTATGTGAAATCCTAGAAACACTTTAGTAATGTAGGACACTTAGTTGCACACCGAGACCAAACTCTAGTTACAACAACTATCGTATATACTTATCGTATTCGAATTCTCTTAAAACAACTCAGGTGCTAAAGATAATTAGGCAACAATCAAGGAGCGCGCATATCTTTTGTGGTTCATTGGCACAACAACACAGGTGAGTTCATTGCCCCTTTTCTAACATTTTTGTATGAAAACGCGGGGCTGAGAAGCATGCGTAAACTGTTTTTATTTAAACTGTTTATTTAAATGCTTTTATTGTTATATGTCTTAACATATATATGTTTGTTGATACTCCTAGACTCCTATCTAGGAAATTATTAAGCTGATCAAATTATCAAATTAATTAAAGTACTCTTGTGAGTAATACTTTAATTCTAAACTCTAAACAAACCCCTAGTCCATTCAGTTCAAATTCAATAATCTAAATTCAAAGTGAAATCATATGAACTAAAGCAAAATATCATGTTCAAGAAACTTAACTCAGTGTGTGATCTGAGAACCAAGAATCATAATCAAATCAATTATCATTGTGAATCATGAGACTCAAGGAATCAGAAATCAAAAATGTGTGTGAATCATGATAATAATGAAATCATTATGATATAATGAAATCATTAATACTCAAGTAAGGTGGATGTCAGTTGTATAGGGAATCAAGATCACGTGTAACACACATATAAAGTCCCTTTCAGGTATAGAAGACTCTTGTAGTCAGGCTATACGGGCAATAACACGAACGATCAAATGAAATCAATATCAAAGTCAAATCAAGAGAATCAAGAGAACCGTTGATGATCAAGAACCAAAGGATATCCTTAAAGTCCCACTCAGATGCAGAAGACCATTGGGTCAGGCTGTAACGGGCAAAACATTAAAATCCCGCTCAGTTCAGGTGTACTCCTTGTGAGTTATGCCTGACATGGGTCACGTGTGAGAGGTTACAACTTGGACAACCACCCACAACTAAGTCTAAGTGATTGAGTCAAATAAGGCCCAATCATCATGTCTTAGTTGTAATTAAATATTTAACATTTATTTCTATTACTGACTTTTGGGAAATCATATATCTATGATGAACTCAAGAGAATCAAAGGTAAATCAAGTTTTGGGAAAAACAAAATCTTAATCAGAGGTGTGTAGGGTAAAAATGCTTAATTATCATTAACAACAGTCTCATATGCTTATTAGTATGTGGTGGGATGGCGTCTGGGCGAGTTTGTTGGCTTGACCCAGGGGTATGCCCTATATATAAGCATATCGATATGGATATTACATGTGAAGTTAATGAGGTTAGGGTCTTTACCGAAGGAGGTTTTGAAATCATTATCAAATCATTTTCAAATCATTATCAAACCATTTCCAAACCATTTTCAAATACTAAACTACATGAACTTACCAACCATGTGTTCACTTGATCTTTTTGCATGACTTCTCAGTTTACGAACAGGGCAACTGAAGAGTTATTTCTTTTGGATTAGGTTACAGATAGAGGACCTAGCTTTTTGGACTGCATACTCTTGGACATCATACCAAATTATTTTGTATATCTTGTGCACACGCAAGATTGAAGACTTATGATGTGATTGTAGATTTACATTGTTAAATTATAAACTTATCTGATGTAATTTAACCGTGTAATTCTATTTTTCTTAGCAAGTTTCTCATCTATATATATCATGTGCAATGTAAACAATCTGATCATTTCGATTATCACTCACGATATCGCGCCCCGGGAACCTTCCGCCCGACGGGGAAACCCGATCCTACCTCGCCGGCTCGGGGTGTGACAGAATGGTATCAGAGCCATGGTTATAGAGAAATATAGGTCACTTAATTAAAACAGTTTGGCCTAGACTATAACCTAGGGACCCTGCATGTAGAGAACATAGGATTTAAGACTTACTTGCATAATTGTCTTCTGCATTCGATCATTGCACTAACCAATATTCATTTGGTTATGATTATAATGTCACCAAGAAGACAACCGTCACCGCCTCTCCCTTCACAGGAGACGGACCCAGCAGTTGAGGCACTTGCAACCCTGATCACTGAACAGTTGGTGTCGGTCCTCCCTGGAATCATCACTCGGATCAGGAACAGTGAGGAGTTTGCTAGGAACTTTCCACTACTTGCTGCAGAGAAGAAGGAACCGGAAGGAGGAGAAACAAGCAGGAAGCGAAAGCGGTGTTACTCTAAGAAATCAAGAGAACTTGTAATCTACACTGAGGCCATTCCCCTACGCCAGATGGCCGTTGCTCCAGAGTTGGAGAGTCGTAAGTGTTATGCTGGCAAATTTCCTTTATGTGCCACATGCGGTCTTCACCATTCTAAGGATAAACTGTGCAAACATTGTCTGAACTGCGGGGGAAAGGGACACTGGAGTCGTGATTGTAATAATCCCCCGACTCATAACCAAAATCCTGGAAACACTACATATCCTCTTCCTCGTTACAGAAAGGATTGCTATGTGTGCGGACTATCCGAACACATTTCAGAAACTGTCCGGTGAGGATATCTTCCACAACTCCTGCACATTCTAAGGGAAAAGCCCCCCTCTGTACGGTTTGTCACCACCATCATCGAGCTGAACTCTCATGTGAACAATGCACGCACTGTGGAGAAACGGGACACTGGAGGCAGCAGTGTAGATCACCAATGACCTCTACTCTTCGTCAATACGTTGGTACAGATCCTAAATGTGCAAAATGTGATTTTCACCACGACAAGGAGAAACCCTGCAGACACTGTCTGAATTGTGGGAAAATAGGACACTGGATTCAACAGTGTCGGTTTACTCCAACTCGGAAACAGAGACAAAAAGCGAACACCTCTACTTCCTCTAATAATAACAACTGCTACATATGTGGAATGCCCGGACATTTCAAAAGGGACTGCCCTAGACGGAGATCTCCCGCAGACCCAGTAGTCACCGAGGCACTACTTGTTTTACCAGCCCCTGGGGAACATTCGGAGTCCGATGACCCCATAGGTATGCATATTTCATATTATTACGTTAAACTACTTATTGGTGTGCTAAGTTTGAAAGCATACTCCGTTGTGACTTTAGAACGATAAATCCAAGGAAAACTATAGGAAGCTTGATGCTAATAAGACAATAGGAATTGTAACCTAAGGAAGTCTTAAGTCGAATAAGAGTTAAATAACTAAATAATGATAGGGAGATTCCTAATGACAGTCTAGTTACTACAGTTAGGAAAATAACCGTATCTGATTAGAAAATTTGAAGGCCATAGATATGTAGATGCTAAAGCTAGTATATAAACTGTTATTTCCCCACCTAGATCCTTAGAACTCGAATCATTTGATTTAGAGAACCTCGGTCCTAGAATGCTAGGACAGGACGAATTTTAGGACTGTGCCAGAAATATAGCTACAATAGGATAAGTAGATCAAGGGAAATCAGTTGTGAATGCAAGACGAAGATATGCCAGAGACAAATATTCCGAATGAAAGATGGGCATTCCAAGTTACGGCAATGCTCTACGGATAGAAGAATGCACCTATGGTTTTTGTGGACCTCATGGACCGAGGGTGCAAACTGTATCTGAATTAGTTGTCATTATTATTAGGGATGACATACTGATTTACTCTAATAGCAAGACAGAACGCGAACGACATTTCAGGGATATTCTGGAGCTGTTAACGGAAGAACAACTCTATGTTAAATTCTTCAAGAGTGAATTTAGGATGAGAATAAGTAACAGTTGGAACGACAGTTACAATGGGTTCCGTAAGTCACATGACTTTCGGGTAGAAGTAAAGTAAATATACATCATCTCACAGATGGGTATAGGATTACTTAGGAGGTAACTCATTATCTTTATCCTAATAGTACTACCATATCTTAGGTAGACTTTTCCCGATGTATAAGGTACACGTTCAAAGCTAAGAATAGATTAAACAGATGGTGAAGTATGTATACGGTTGTATCAAATAACCTAAAGAATCACCATGTGTGACTTAAGGATCTCGATCCGACGATCAAGACCTAGAGTTGTGAGAGTCATCTACGAAAACTATAAGGAGTGTGGCAGGTCGTAGAGCCGAAAGACAATTTGAGAGAAACCGGATGAAATACCTACTACCAAAATAGTGGGTGGATTCTGGTGATAGGTAAATCAAGAAGACTTATTCTTGGAAAGGCACACGGGTCAGATAATCAGTACATCCGGGTATCGATAAAATGTACCGAGATTTACGGAGATTTTATTGATGACCGGGAATGAAGAAAGACATCGTCGAGTATGTCGGTCGATGCCTTGAGTGTTCGAAAGTAAAGGCGGAACACCAGAAGTCGTCAGGGTTACTGGGACCGCCTGAAATTCCGCTCTGGAAGTGAGAACAACAGCTATGGACTTCATTACCAAGCTACCCCGCACCTCAAGTGGTCATGATACCATATGAGTTATCAATGATCAGTTGACAATAATCTATCATTTCTTGTCGATGTGTGAGACTCTTACGATGGACAAATCGGCGAGATTGTACATCAATGAGATAGCGGTACACCACGGAGTACCATTGTCTATTATCCCTGACAGAGATAGCAGTTGTACATTAAGGTTTTGACAATTATTACAGAAATCTCTAAGGACATAGTTAAATATGAGTACAGCTTACCATCCACAAATGGACGGTCAAAGCGAACATACAATTCAGACCTGGTGGACATGTTAGGAATCTATGTGTTAAATTTCAATGGGAATTGGGATTCTCATTTGCCACTAGTTTAATTCTCCTACAATAACAGTTACCTCAGTAGCATCAGAGGTGCACCGTTAGAGGCTCTCTATGGTCGAGACATCGGTCACCGATCTGTTGGATTGAAGTGGGAGACAGCCGTATATCTGGGCCATAACCTATTCAGGAAACCACTGATAAGATTGCCCAGATTCAACGAAGATTGGAAGCTACAAGTGGTGAACAGAAACGCTACGCCAATAAACGACGAAAGCCGTTGAAATTCTAAGTGGGAGACCGTGTCATGTTAGAGGTTTTCCCATGGAAAGGTGTAGTACGTTTTGGGAAAGAAAGGCAGGCAAGTTAGCACCACGATACGTAGGACCGTTCGAAATTATTGAACGTATTGGTCCTGTAGTATACAGACTGAGATTACCAGATAAGCTCAGTGATCTGCATGACGTGTTTCACGTCTCGAACTTAAAGAAATGCCTTGCTGACGAATCATTCGTCATCCCAATCGAAGAAATTCAATTTGACGATCAGTTACACTTCATCGAAGAACCTTTAGAGATTATGGATCGCAAAGTCAAGCAACTGAGACGAAGCCGTATTCCGATTGTAAAGGTTTGTTGGAATTCAAGGCGCGGACCTGAGTTTACTTAGGAACGCGAAGATCACGTGAAGTTTAAGTATCTCCAACTGTTTACAGAGAAAGCCGTACCCGATAATTACTCTTAAATTTCGGGACGAAATTTCTCTAACAAGGAGAGACTGTAACATCAGTGCCGGAAACGTCACCGGAACAGTGAACTCTACAGTACATGAACAGTAAATCAGATACGTATTTCAGTTATCATTCGTACATCATTGCCAATTCATGTATCATAGCACATTTCAGATTCAGTTCAGAACACCAAAGTTCAGAATTATGGTTCATCAGTCAGATAGTTATCTGACGATACAGAACCATCATGTGATTATGTGTTAGGATTTTATTATGTATAAACGTATGTGAGGCTTTACTGAATAAAACAATATGGATGTTGTTACGTGAATGCTAAACCGACGGATTCTTCGTATAGGTGACGATCTGTACGAATAAATCTGGAAGTTTAACGTTCTGAATGATCTCCAATAATTAGAAAACAATATTGAAAAGTATAGTTATCGCTGCGTTCGTACGGATGACGATCCGAACGAATACGCGCGATAACCGTCCGATTCGATTTCGAACAGTAAATTAAATATTTTTGAAAATTTAAAATAAACAAAAGATATTTAGTTAATTTATTAGGAATCACAACCTAAAATAATTTTATAAATCTAATTTTTAAAACCGAGTAGTTTCGTTATGAAAACGACGAGAAACCAACATCTTTATGCGAAACCGAGCAAACGAAACGAACCCGAACTCTCTCGGGGTATAAATACCACAAATGAGTCATCTTCCTCATTTAATCTCTCCACTTTCTCTCTCTAAACCCACATTCCTGGTTTTCACTCTCTCTCTAGAAATTCAAACTTCAAATCTCTAGATCTCACCCATTTCTTGACGAAATCTCGCGTTCTTGGTGTCCAAACGACCACCACAAATTGTAGAACACGAAAGTACAATCGATCGGAGCTTGGAATCAACAGATTTGGGGTAGAATCGATTTTCCTTTTTCGGATTTAGGGTTTTCATACCCCTTTGAACCGGCCCACTATCTAAACCGGTTTTACTCCCTTTTAAACCTTAGGATTTGCACAAAACCTTGGTATAGTGTAGTAGGAACAAGCCTTGATTCATCATTTAGTCATTTAGCACGAAAACCTTGGATGTCTTGGTGTGAAACCCGACTGGCCGAATGGCCACTCATCAGCTCACCGAATGAGCACCTCACTCCATTCGGCGAATGGCCAAAGCCTTCATTCGGCCATCACCTTTCATCTCTTTCGGTCGGCCGTGACATTCGAGCTAGGCCCATTCGACCCTAGCCATTCGATCGGCCATAGCCATTCGACCCTATCCCCATTCGATCAACTACAGCCTCATTCGGCCTTAGCTCATATTCGGTCCATATCTCAGTCGGTCGGAGCTGACTGCATGTCATTCGGCCGAATGTATAGGGGAATTCCTAACGATAATTAAAATGTGGTGAGATGCATGAGCTTGGTACGTAGTATGCATGCATGGGGAGAGGATAACCTACTAGGGTTTAATACCAATAATTCTAAACAATTTTGAGGAAATTATGGTTTAGGGTTTGTGATAACAATAATTTTCTTAAACCTTATTATCATTTAAAACATGGATTTGAACATTATTTTGTGTTTGACATATTCGAGAAATCACGAAGAGTAAAACAATAAGCTAAGGATAAGCGTGTTAATGTAACTATTAGCATCTAATCCTTAGTAATTTCTTAAGGACGTATAACTAGTTTAGACGATTCATTCGAATTATCTAGAACGGGTTATTCAAGAGTTGATTTAGAAACGTTAGATTAACAAAAGTTAGTAATGGGCCTAAAGTTAATCACTCGAGATTAACCTAAGCCCATCATATTAGTTAAAAATTTCTTTTATATAAATTATGTTATTGTAATGATGAAATTAAATGGTAAACTTTAATTAATAATTTAAATGACTTATAAATAAATGATTTTAACTTAGAGTTAACCTAAAATAATTTAACTTAAAAATGGTTAATTAAAGAGTTGAAATGTAATTAGAATAAACCTTAATCATCTAGGGTTTAGTAGTTAATAAGATTGGGACAGGTGTCTATTACGGGTAATACAATTAGACTAGTTAGGTGAAATCCTAGAAACACTTTAGTAATGTAGGACACTTAGTTGCACACCGAGACCAAACTCTAGTTACAACAACTATCGTATATACTTATCGTATTCGAATTCTCTTAAAACAACTCAGGTGCTAAAGATAATTAGGCAACAATCAAGGAGCGTGCATATCTTTTGTGGTTCATTGGCACAGCAACACAGGTGAGTTCATTGCCCCTTTTCTAACATTTTTGTTTTAAAACGCGGGGCTGATAAACATGCGTAAACTGTTTTTATTTAAATGCTTTTATTGTTGTATGTCTTTACATATATATGTTTGTTGATACTCCTAGACTCCTGTCTAGGAAACTATTAAGCTGATCAAATTATCAAATTAATTAAAGTACTCTTATGAGTAATACTTTAATTCAAAACTCTAAACAAACCCCTAGTCCATTCAGTTCAAATTCAATAATCTAAATTCAAAGTGAAACCATATGAACTAAAGCAAAAGATCATGTTCAAGAAACTTAACTCAGTGTGTGATCTGAGAACCAAGAATCATAATCAAATCAATTATCATTGTGAATCATGGGAATTCTAAAGATCAAGATCAAGAGACTCAAGGAATCAGAAATCATAAATGTGTGTGAATCATGATAATAATGAAATCATTATGAAATAATGAAATCATTAATACTCAAGTAAGGTGGATGTCAGTTGTATAGGGAATCAAGATCACGTGTAACACACATATAAAGTCCCTTTCAGGGATAGAAGACTCTTGTAGTCAGGCTATACGGGCAATAACATGAACGAGCAAATGAAATCAGTATCAAAGTCAAATCAAGAGAATCAAGAGAACCATTGACGATCAAGAACCAAAGGATATCCTTAAAGTCCCACTCAGATGCAGAAGACCATTAGGTCAGGCTGTAACGGGCAAAACATTAAAATCCCGCTCAGTTCAGGTGTACTCCTTGTGAGTTATGCCTGACATGGGTCACGTGTGAGAGGTTACAACTTGGACAACCACCCACAACTAACTCTAAGTGATTGAGTCAAATAAGGCCCAATCATCATGTCTTAGTTGTAATTAAATGTTTAACATTTATTTCTATTACTGACTTTTGGGAAATCATATATCTATGATGAACTCAAGAGAATTAAAGGTAAATCAAGTTTTGGGAAAAACCAAATCTAAATCAGAGGTTTGTAGGGTAAAAATGCTTAATTATCATTAACAACAGTGTCATATGCTTATTAGTATGTGGTGGGATGGCGTCTGGGCGAGTTTGTTGGCTTGACCCAGGGGTATGCCCTATATATAAGCATACCGATATGGATATTACATGTGAAGTTAATGAGGTTAGGTTCTTTACCAAAGGAGGTTTTCAAATCATTATCAAATCATTTTCAAATCATTATCAAACCATTTCCAAACCATTTTCAAATACTAAACTACATGAACTCACCAACCATGTGTTGACTTGATCTTTTTGCATGACTTCTCAGGTGACGAACAGGTCAACTGAAGAGTTATTTCTTTTGGATTAGGTTACAGATAGAGGACCTAGATTTTTGGACTGCATACTATTGGACATCATACCAAATTATTTTGTATATCTTGTGCACACGCAAGATTGAAGACTTATGATGTGATTGTAGATTTACATTGTTAAATTATAAACTTATCTGATGTAATTTAACCTTGTAATTCTATTTTGCTTAGCAAGTTTCTCATCTATATATATCATGTGCAATGTAAACAATCTGATCATTTCGATTATCACTCACGATATCGCGCCCCGGGAACCTTCCGCCCGACGGGGAAACCCGATCCTACCCCGCCGGCTCGGGGTGTGACAGTAACCCCATCAACCAGATTGTTATGTACCAAATGATTCATCTTGCGGAGACTCAAATGACCCATCCTCTTATGCCAAAGTATTGAATCTTTCTCAGTTGCCTTTGTCATAAAACATGAAGCTGTGGAGGATGTTGTTGAAGCTATGGCCATGTTGAGTACATACAAGTCTTGCTTTCTGGGAGCTGACAATAAGATCCAATCTTCAGGGATAACCACACCTTCCTTAAGAATGTAGCATTTGGAGTCATCAAAGAGAACCTTGTACTGTTTATCACAAATCTGTGATACAGATAGAAGATTATTCTCTAATTGCTTGACATATCTGACTTTATCAAATGATACTTGCCCATTTGACAAAATTCCCTCTCCTGTGATAAAACCACCTGTCACCGGCAAACGCGACATATCTACCTCGAACTGAATTCACATTGGTGAGAAGCGATATATCACCAGTCATGTGTCTGGAAGCCCCATAGTCAACAATCCAAGAGCTGTTAAGAGCAGCTGTTGGGGCAACCTACACAAAAATGAAACAATTAGTTCGATTTGGGAACCCAAGCCTTTACAGTCTTGGGTTGACCCAAAGAGTCTCGGATCAAAACATCGATCCATTTACCATCTGAAATAGCCTTGTCTGAAGTGGGTGGACCTGAAGTCTCAGACTTGACCTTCCAGACTGCATTTTTACTGAAAGAATTTTTTAGATAAATGGATGATGATTTAACTTGATTAACATTTACCATCTTGGGAACATTCAAGTTCACCAGTTTCCTTTAACCCTTATCCACAGGTTTAATTTGTGTGAATTGTTTGGGTTTTGTCTGATCTGACTTGGATTCAGATTTGACAGCTTTGATGAAAACCTGATTTAGTTTTCTGGGTGGTGCAATCATTGGTCTAACCAGGTGTGGACAAAATCTGACTATGTGTCCAGGTGTACCACACTCAAAACAAACGTTGTTACCCTTTTTACGAAAATGTTTTAATTCAGAGAAAGACATTCTTTTTGATTTGAAAACATTAGTTTGAGACTTATTCTGATTAAAACCCAAACCCTTTCTCCCATTAGGAACAAGATTGTCATTCTTGTTTGACACACATGCTTCATTTTCTTTCGAAGCTTTAACAAAGCTTAAAGATTGATAAATCTTTGATGATGAGATTGGGTCACCTTTCATAACTACAGAAGATTTATTCTGAGTAGTAACACAATCAGAGGAATAGTCAGATTCATCCTCAGAATCTGAGACCCAATCTTCAACAATCCCCTCCACAAAAGATTCCTCTGACAAGGAGGAACCTTCATCAGTAATCATCCCTATTGGATCAATTACTAATGGAGTTTTAACTTGAAAATCTTTAACATCTTTGTCATCAGGTGAATTGACAAAGTTGTTCAAGATTGGTGGAGGACAATGTTGATAGCTAACTTTTCATTTATCCTTATGATCAGCACATTTGCTGATCATGTGCTCAATGATATAAGATGCGCTCTCATAGCTCTTGAGCTTTTGTCCTAGGGTCTCATAATCACACTCAACTATGGCTAACTTCTTCTTTATCTCATTGATGGTATTGAGATAAGAAGTTATAGCATCTTGCTTGTTAAGAACAGCAATCTCAGCTTCATGAAGTTGTCTGTTTAAAAGTTCAATTTTAGCTTGAAAATCATTTTCATTAGATTTCAAAAATTTGTTTGCTTCAATACACTGGTTGAGATCGCTGATCAAAGAAGCATTGTGATTTTGATAAGAAAGGACCTTGCTGTTAAGGTCAACACAATTAAAAAAACTATAACAAAAAGATGAACACTCATCAGATACCTGATCAGATTGTGAAGTTGCAGCAGGAGTAGCAGATGAGTTTACCATCAAACCAAACTGAGTAGTTGATTCTTCAATATCAGCATCAAAATCTGCTAGAGTGTCTGAGTCTGATAAGCTTTCTGACTCTGAACATGATGTTTCTTCTCGACTAATATTTGCTTCTCCTGAGGTACTATCTTCATTTTGATCATCCAATTTCTTGATCTCAGCAACACATGCTTTATCATGTTCCTTCTGATCATGATTAAATCTGAAATCCCAGTTTTCACCCTCATCTTGTTGAACCAACAACGCTTTGCCTGAGTTAGATGAACCAGCTTGAACAGGAGAATCAATAGGAACAAGCCTTCTTTCTGGATTTGTAGAAGATGATTTCTGATGATGAAAAGGATTTTTATTTCCTGCTTTCTTTGGCTTTTTTGACTGTCTAGCAAAGTGACCTTTCTCCCCACAATTTTAACAAGTGACAGAGGCCATGCCAAAACCAAACTTAGATTCCTTGTTCAAGTTAATGTCTTTACCAGTCCTTTTGACAAACTCCTTAGCTCTTCTTACAGCACTTGCCAAAGCCCACATGATGTCAATCCTTTCCATGTCGTCTGGATCTATTTGAGAATAGTCTTCATTTGTCAATTAAGGATTGCCAATCAGTCCTGCTACCAGTCCATCATAAGAACTAACCAAAGTGGACAAAAGACCCATATGTTCTTTAGCAATCTCAACAGTAACTTTATCAAAATTTTCAGTCTTCAGACTTGTGACAGGTTGATGATGTTCCTTTTGTGAGCTGGATGAGGAGGATGACTGACTAAAATGAATCTGAGCAGAAGACGGAGCTTCATTCGTCTTAGAAACAAAGGTTGTCTTCAATGGAGCATGTGAGGATGCTTTTTCAACTGTAGGAGTAGAATAATACAATGATGGATCCTGAACTTGAGCAACCCGTTTAGCTTTCCACTTGTTCTCTATTTCCTGCTCCTTCAGCTTCTGAATGAAATCATTTATGTCCATATGTCCCATCATCTCATTCTGTTTAAGCCCCATCGAAAATGATTCCCACTTTGGAGGTAGAGCATCTGCTAAACACTGAATCTTCTCCTGAGTAGTAGTCTTGACTTCATGATTGAACAGCTCACTCAAAAGATGATAGAATCTGGCAATCAACTCATCCAAAGATTCATTTCCAACATACATGAAACTATTGAACTCCTTTCTTAAAGCTTTTGACTTGATATTCTCAAAGCATCATTGCCCTCATAACGCTGTTGCAAAGCATCCCACAAATACTTAGAAGGTGTAAACTGTCTAAACTGATGGAAAATGTCAGTAGCAATGGATTGAGATAAAATAGCATAAGCCTTCTTCTCATAATCATAAAGCTTCCTTTGAGGCTCAGTCATCCTTGTGACTAGCCTAGGAGTTCCATCGTCATTCAGAGGCCTCAGATAACCTCCTTCAATCATCATCCACAAGTTAGTATCTACCCCATTGATGTGAATCTCAAATCTATATTTCTAGTGTGGATAATCATCAAAGGATAGCAACTTGGGAGCTTTGTTGGAGTTCCCTGTCTCAGTCTCAGTCTCAGTCAACAGTAAAGTCTGAATGCGATGATTCTGATTAGCCATTAATGCTAAATCCTCCATTTAAACAAGAACAACTAGATTCAACACTTAGAAAATTTTTCAGACTGATGGCCGAATGAAGATGCTTGGGGCGAATGTTGGGTCACCGAATAAACTGATTCTGGCGAATGACAAGTTGAGTATGACTATCAGGACGAATGAATCCTATTCGGCGAATGAAGGGTCGAATGAGGCAATTCGCCGAATGAGAGTTGAGAATGAAGCAATTCGCCGAATGAGAGTTGAGAATGAAGCTATTCGCCGAATGAACAAAACGAATGGAGCTATTCGGCGAATGACACTGGCGCATGGTGCTATTCGACGAATGATACTTATTCGGCCGCCATGCTCATTCGGCCGATCTGAGGGTTTTAGCAATGAAAATCGCAATAACTTTCGATTTAAACCAGATCTAAGTACCAAATTTGGTACAGAACACCATGATATGATTATGGACAAATTGGGATAAAAGTTTGAACAATAACACCACAAAAATCCACGGATTTTTAATGTAACAGTAACTTTTTGGCCAAAGCAATCAGGGTTTTGCAGGTTTCGAAAATCCAAACTGAGATCTGATGATTTTGAATGGAAATCAAGCAGAATCAAGTGCCAAAGCTCTGATACCACTTTGTACGATCTCGTAGGAGCTCGGAAACAATCTGATTCCAAGAGAAATCTGCTTGACAGCCTCAGGAATAGTGCGGAATCCTATTCCCGGGTTTTCCAATCGAAATCAACAGCAACCGTGGTGAATCGAGAGAGTAGAATCAACATGTGAGTGAGAATCGATCACCACGGGTTGAGAATCGAAGTTGGACGGTAAGAATCGCTCAAAACTTCAAGGGTTTGACACTGAAGTGCACTGGGAAGAATGAGGACTCAGAAAAGTTAGGTTTGAAATGATTTTAACTTGTATATATAGACTGTAGTCATTTGGCCGAATGAGTGGCCGAAGCAGCTCATTCGGCGAATGACTATGTCGAATGGACAAGTCAGTCGAATGAGTCATTCGGCGAATGACTCATTCGCTCGCCTATGTCATTCGCTAGGGCCTTCATTCGGCGAATGACTTCATTCGTTAGAGTCATTCGCCCGAATGGTGAGAACACATACTTAACATTAAACATTACTAAATAAAATCAAACAAACATATAATCAATATTTAAACATTAATATCAACAAATAAAGACAACTTCCATTAATATAACTTGAACTTTACATGATGGTTAATACAAAATTGAACTAGGGACATAAAATGCATCTACAATTCGTTGAACTCAGGCACTTGTTTTGTTAAAGTAGTTTCGTTTGATACATTTAAAATAGATTCTTTGAAAATGTTTGCTTGATTCGTCAAAATGTTTCTTTGAACACAAATATCCAATTAGGTTATAAGTAGATAATCTATAGTAAAACCTGCAATAAAATTTACCTAGATATAATCTAGGAAAACATTTATACATACAAAATATAGATGATTTAAAAGCATTTAAGTAATATATAATCCAGGGAACATAGTTTGCGCATGCTTCTTAGCCCCACATTTATGAAACAAAAATGTTTAAAAAAGGGGCAATGAACTCACATGTGTTGTAGCTCTTATGATTCAACCAAGAAAGATGTGTGCACTCGTTTTTTTGTAAGCTAGGTATCTTCAGCACTTGAGTTGATTTATTATGATTCGTATACTATAAGTATTTATAGTTTGACGCATGTATGGTTTTGGTCTCGGTGTGCAACTAAGTGTCCTAAATACTTACTAATGTGTTGCTATAATTTCTCTAGGTCATTCTAAGTAAGATACTATCTACTAACCCTTATCCCTTAACTAATAGAGAATTAACCTTATTTACTTAAGGCAAATGATAAAAAATACAAATTTTAAATAAATCATCATTTATAAATCTTATTTAAGTTATAAAAGCTAAGTTCAGAATTCTTTAAGTTGCTTTAAAATGTTTTAGTAAAACAAGTCATGATGATCTTTATAAAACTATGTTTACATGTTAAAAATCATTACATTTTAGTAAAACATAAGTTAGTTTTATGAAAAATACAAGTTAAACATGTTAGAATTTAAGTTAATCTTACTAGATTAACTTCAAGTCCTTTGATAGTTCTTTGTTAACCAATTTGATTCATGTTTCTTCTTGAATTGATTATCATCCAATTATCCATTTGATAACTAGATTGAAGATAACTTAATAAGAAATCTAAGTGTTGGGTACTGACAACTCAATGTCAATGTCCCATACTTAGACATTTTCCTTGAAAACTCATGGATCCATCTAGTTCCTTAGTTCTTTGTACTCCCTTAATCACTTAACAACTCTTATTTTTTTTATACTTATTAGCAAACTTAGTTTATTTGTTTAGAAAATCTTAACTTAGGATTGGTATCTTTAGGGTTTTAAGTTAACACTTACTTAATCACCCTTAAATCATACCCATTACTAATCTCTTAGTTAAGATTCCATGTGATAAATCCAGGTGTTTGAACCCAATCTGGTTGTTAAAACATGTATTTTCATGTTAAAATAGTTTTAGAAAACTTTGATAAGGAAAATCCTTAGTATCAATTGACACCAAATCGGTTAACACAACAAATGGTCCCTTCGAACTCTTGTTGATGTTAACAACTTAACTTATGATTTTATTCAACAAATCAAGGTATTTCCAACCCCAAACGATTGATAAAACACTTGCTCATATGTCACATTAGTTTAGAAATGTTTTGGGTTAAAGATCCTTAATATCGTTGGCTAACCAAACCGGTTTAACACCCATGAAACCCTAACCGGCATCACCCGACTAACTCATGTTTAAACACATCCCCTGATCTCGTTTATTGATGTTTTTAGTTGGTTAAAAGCTTTAAATACTTGGAGGAAATGAAAGTAACTAATATCGATGTCCATCAGTAGTATCGACAGCCACAAGTTCAGTATTATCGACGAACAGTAGATGAGGGTCCTTCGATTCTATATGTTCGATGACATAGATTCGACAGCCCTTAGGGCCATTGATACTAGTAGTATTTTGGCATCTGAAATAAAAGAGCATCGATACTATTATCTTCGATCACCAGCCATCGACTTCATCGAGATTACTAATCTCGATATATGAAGATGGACATGATCTTCATCTGTCCATACTAGCTCGTGGAACATTTCTTGTGTTGATATTAAGTTTCCAAGGTCTTACTTCGATTCTAGCTCTACTAAACTTCAATCCAACATAATCATTAAGTTTTTACACTGATTTTGTGCCATCCTAAGGGTTTAAATGGTCGAAATTCGGCTGTAAAGTGAGAAGCTCACCGGAACAGTAACAGCAACAAAAACAGCTCGTTCGAACTCGTTTTTACCTTGTTTATGATGATCCAAAACTTGATTTTCTTTTTATTTTTTTCACAATCTACACGTTTCTACACTCGTTTTGACACTAAAAATCATGCGATTTGGTGCAGATTTGAGTGACAAAGAGGGTTTTCTTGAAAGACAAAAGTTAGAGAAAGAAAATGACGGGTGTAGTGAGAGAGTGTGGTAGTTGGGGTTAAATAAATGACATTTAATGTCATTTAAACATTTTTAACATTCCGACGTGTTCGGGTTTGTTCGGTTTCACGTGGATGCGTTGGTTTTCAGTTTTATCATAACGAAACGATACGACATTAAAAATAGAGTTTTCTAAATTATTTTTGGTGGTTATTCCTAGTAAATTAACTAAATATCTTTTAAATATTTTTAAAATTTTGAAAACGTTTAATTTAACTGTTTCATCGAATCGTACGGTTTTTCGCTCGTATTCGTACATATCGTTACCCGTACGAAGAGGACGACAACTGTACTTTTCGATTTGATTTTCTAATTATTAGACACCATTCAAAACGTTAAACTTACAGATTTATTCCTGCGAATCGTCACCCAAACGAATACTTCGTCAGTTTAATATTCACGTAACAACGTTTGTTATCCTTTTGTTCTACGTTTTCTCACATACGTTTATACATAATAAAACCTAACTAACACCCACATAACAAACATGTATTGTCAGACATGATTCTGACTGTTAAATCATCGATTCATAACATATTTATGAAATAGATTCGTAATAGTTTCATATATTGAATAACAAATAGAAAGTAATACACATAGTTTCGTACCTGATCTACTGTACAAGTTACTGTTTTCACTACTGTTCGGACACTGATGTTACAGAAAGAATTGAAATTATGTGGGCTTTTGCAAGTGCAGTTAGAAGGGCTAAAGACTTTGTTTGAAGAACAGGGAAGGACATAAACATTAGCAAGTATTCAAAGTTTGTATTTGATGTGTCCTCAGTTACTAGTTACAATTGTGGTGCCAAAGGACATTTTGTTAGACAGTGCAACAAGCCAAAGAAGATGGGGAACAAGAATCCATTCAAGAATCAAAAATCATATTCTTCGAATCCTGAGAGACGTTTAGTTCTAATTGAGACACCTTCTCTGGAAATTTCTTCAAATGCAAACATGGCCCTTATGGTTCAGAATGATGAAGGGAAGAACTGGGAGTTCAGATTTAATTCTGATAAAGGAACAAACGAGAAAGCTTGTATTGCTGAGATCAACGATGAAACTGAAACTATTTCATAGAATGATTCAGAAGAAAGGAACTTAGGAATGGATGACTCATCAGGTTCAAAGGATGAAATCTCTCCAGATTCAGAAACTCAAGGAGGCACTAATGCTCATTCTGAAGATCAACACATCGCACAATTTGCTTTGATGGCTGATACTACTTCCTCATCCCAGAATGGTCAAGTATATGATGATTGTCTTCACTTAACTCCAGATGTTTCCATTGTGTTGGCCTTGAAAGTAAGGTCTTGGCATATCAAGAGCATGATGCTACTTTTATTAGTGATCTTAATCTGTGTATTGAAGCTAATCACATTTTAAAATCTAATGAAAAGGATTTTCAGGAAAAAATTGAATCTTTAAACAAACAAATACATGAGATTGAGATCACAGTGCTTAACAAGCAAGATGTCATCAATTCTTATCTCAATACCATCAATGTGGCTAAGAATAAATTAGCTAGTGTTGAGTGAGACTATGAGACTTTGAATCACAAGCTCATGAGTTATGAGAGTTATTTTTATATCATTGAGCAAATGATCAGTGATGTGACTGATCTAAAAGGGAAGAGTAAAGAAGTGAAGTACAACCATTGTCCTCCACCAGTCCTAAACTGTTATGTCAATTCACCAAATGAAAAAAAAAATCAAAGATTTTCATGTTAAAACTTCGGTGGTAATTGATCCTCTTGGTGTTATTTGAATGAGGATTCTTCATCTTCTGAAGAATCATTTGTGGAGGGAGTGGTTGAGGATTGGGTCTTTCATTCTAAGGATGATTTTTCTTCATCATTCATTACTGTTACTATTGAGAATCATAAAAATAGTGTCAAAAAGGTTGATCCACTCCCATCAAAGTCAATGTTACCCTATTTGACTTCAAAATTTTCTAAAGCTATAGGCTTTGTGAGGACTTCACAAAATGGTGAAGAAAGTGTGTCCAACAAGACTGACAATCTCGTTTTGAATGGGACAAAGGGTTTGGGATTTAAACATGACAAAACAAAATCAACTGATTTGCTTAGAAACAATGTTTCTAAATTTCAAAACAAACAATTTAAGGCCAAAACCAAACTGTTTTCTTCAAAAGATAGAAGAGCTTGTATTGAATGTGGTGCATTGGGGCACCTTGCTAGATATTGCCCTCATCTGAATAGACCACATTATGCACCACATATAAAAACAAATCAGTCTTTTGCTAACGAGGCCAAATCAGTTAATCATTTACCCCAAATCAAAACCAAACACCCAAATCCCATCAAGTCTCAGGATAAGGGAAAAAGGGTAATTGTTGATTGGAATACACTCAAGATTGTTCCCGTCAAACACTCCAAACCATCATTTTTCTATTTCAAACACTCTTTCAGCAAAACTACTATCTGGAAGCGAAAATCTGAGACTTCAGTTCCAAACATTGATAAATCTTCAAACCTTTCGGATAAAATGACTCAGGATGGACAATGGATTGAAATGAAGATCATAGACTCAATGGGTCAACAAAAGACTGTAAAGGCTTGGGTTCCCAATTTCAACTAATAATTTGTGTATGTGCAGGTTGCCCTAAATGCTGCTCTTAACAATACTTGGATCATTGAAAGTGGGGCATCAAGGCACATGACTGGGGTCATATCTCTTCTTACCAATGTCAACCCAATTAATGGAAGATATGTAGCTTTTGCTTGAGATAAAGGAAGGTTTATTACTCGCGATGGAATTCTTTCTAACGGTCAAGTTTCATTTGACAAAGTTAAGTATGTTAAGCAGCTTGAGAATAATCTTCTCTCAGTATCACAAATTTGTGACAAGAAATACAGAGTTTTTTTGATGATTCAAGCTGCTACATTCTCAAGCAAGGTATCACAATTCCTGAAGACTGGATTTTGATGTTAGCTTCAAAAATGCAGGATCTGTATGTTCTCAATATGTCCACGGCTTTAACTACATCTTCTATAGCTTCATGTTTTATGTCTAAGGCAACAGA
Source organism: Mikania micrantha (assembly GCA_009363875.1). Classification (NCBI taxonomy): domain Eukaryota; kingdom Viridiplantae; phylum Streptophyta; class Magnoliopsida; order Asterales; family Asteraceae; genus Mikania; species Mikania micrantha. The sequence goes on from CM018697.1 coordinate 54,641,866, forward strand.
GAAAGATTATATCATCTGGCCTAAGAAGATGGGTCATTTGAGCCTACGTAAGATGAATCATTTGGTTCATAAGAATCTGGTTGAAGGAGTGAGTTTGATTAATTTTAAGCTGTCTGATGTCTGCATTTCATGCAAGAAGGGAAAGCAAACCAAGGAGTCTCATAAACTCAAAAGGTTACACTCAATTACTGTTCCACTTGAGATTCTCCATATGGATCTGTTTGTCAACCGCAAGAGCATTGCTGGAGATCAATATTGTTTGGTCATTACTTATGAGTTCTCCAGATACTCTTGGGTGTTTTTCATGAAGGAGTAATCTGAAACGTTTGAATGTATTCAAGTTTTAGTAACTAAACTTGAATCACTTTATAAGCTCAAGGTTCGCATGCGCAAAGCAGTCAATGGGACAGAATTCAAGAATCACAACATGGAGACTTTCTGCAACCAATGTGGAATTGTACAGCAGTTTAGTGCTCCTTATGTCACTCATATGAATGGTGTTGCTGAGCAAAATAATTGAACGTTAATTGAGGCTGTGAGGATTGTGCTTGTCGACTCCTCCCACCGGTTCAATTTTGGAATGAAGCAGTTGCTAATGCTTGTAATACTTTGAACCGGTGTTAATTATCAAGAGAAATGGAAAGACCTTCTTTGAATTGCTCCAAAACATAAAGCCAAATCTTAAGTATCTTGAGCCGTTTTGTAGGACCATGGAAACGATTAAGTTCATTGCAGATTCTTCTCTGTAGGCCCTCGAATAGTGCGGAATCCTATACGGGGGTTTTTGAATCGAAATCTATAAGCCCTGTGGTAATCCGATGATTGGGAATCAACGTTTTGAACAAAATCAAACACCACGGCTCTGAGAACGAACTTGGAAGGCAAGGAGCGGCTCTAAAACCTAGGATATTGATAGAGAATGAGTAGAGATATGAAATGTCCTCTTTTTGCAGGTATTTATAGTCAGTTGCAGATTGCACGAATGGGTCGCACGAACCACCCATTCTTACGAACCACGGCCCATGAATCAGCCAGCCACATGAATGAATCATATCTCTCATTCATTCGTACGAACTAATCGGAATCCTGATTCCTTCGTTTACCTGGACATTCGTTAAGCATTCATTCATGCGAATGAACTCATATTTAGGTTCATTCGTACGAATGGCCCTGTTTGATATCAAAAGTCAAAGTCAAACATGTTAAACAAAAATAAATAATGCAAAATACTTGATTTCATTGACAACTAAAGCGTTACAAATAATCACAGGCTATTACATATGAACTAGGGACAAACAGTGCAACTACATACCCCCTGGACATAGTTCTATACTTTAGCGGATTCAGTCTTCAAAAGTTGGTCTAAAAGAGCTTTCCAGTCTGCACCAACATATACATCAAACGCAAAGCAGAGTCTGATCACTCTCATATACTGCAAAGCTTGCTCCATATCAACAATGTAAAAGAAAATCTAACACCTATACAGGGCCTTAACATCTTCCTCTATCAGGTTTGTCAGCCACATCTGGTCAAATACTCTAATCAAGTCCCACTTTCCTTCCTTGCACAAAACTATCAATGCCTCTAAAGTTCCGCCGGCGTAATACCACCATTGGAAGCTACTCGCAAAGCCTTTAGGCATCTTCCTGAGAGGAATAGTCTTCCTGACTTTGGGAGGTAACCACCTTAGGATAACTTTCTGCTTTCTGGTATTAGAATCAATCTCCGGTATGTAGAATCTTTCAGGTTGTTCAGGCAGGAAATTCACCCATCTCTTTCCGTATTTGAACTTGATTTGCCTAGCAAACCAGGACAACATACCAGATTCTTCACAATACAACATGTTCAGACGTGCAAGCTTATTAACTTCGAAACCTGGCAACGTCATGAAGTCATGCGGGAATTTGAAACACTGAATTCCCCTTTCTCTTTTCACTCCATAGCATCCCAGGTCCTTGAAGTACGCCCGACTCAAAATTCAACATCCACTTTTGTATCCTTTGGTTTTGTATATTTTAGTGTATTGAGCTGGAGTAGGAGGAATTTATCCTTCTTAATGGTCTGCCAGTAAGCAACCCACTCTTCCTTTCTTTTTTGAATATCTTCTGCTGAAGCCTCCTTGTCTCCTTCCTTCTCGTCAATCTTACGTTGACTTCTTCTTCTGAATGTTGACGAAATAGATTATTAAAGGTAGGAAGCTCTTCTTCTACAGAAGTGTACTTTATGTCCTCTTCATCACTCAGATCTTCTACGATGACCTCATCAATGTCATCATATGATTCAGGAATCGGGAGATCAGAAGCAGGACATGAGGAGTCATCAACAATAACCTCATCAGGATTTAACCTGAATAGCTCAGCTATCTGCTCCTTCGTAAGACAGTGAATGATCTCTCCTTCTTCCTTGTTATAGCTCACAGAGTGTTGTATGATGCCCTGAGCGTCAAGAATCATTGTCAATGTATCGTCAAGACGATGTCTCAGCGGTACAACTTCTACTTCCTCGGTATCTTTTCCTTCTTCAGCTGGTTTGGTGGATGACTCATGAGATTTATCAAGTTTCTTCTTTGTTTGGATCTCGCTGGTAGAAGATTGCCGTGAAGAACTTGATGAATTGGCAGCGGCATCGCTAGCTACGTCATCTTCACCTTTGTCATCATTGTCGTTAGTGCTATCATAATCCACCTTTTTCTCATCAGTTTCATCTTCCTCATCTTCTTCGTCTACTTTATCTGAATCATCAGAATGAGGATTGGAGGCCTCAATCCTTGGAGTAGACTCTCGTAGGCTCTCAACTGCCTCGGATAAACACTTATTATGAGTCTCAAGAGCGAGAATCCTCTTATTCTATCCATAAACCATCAGGGCGAGCTGATTGTGCTCATCCACTGACTTAAGAAAACGATCCCCAAGATCAGTATTGCAGGCTCTCAAATCTGCCATGTAAAAGTAGAGCATCCTGCTCATTGACTCTTTCTTTCAGCTAGGCTATTGCTTGATCATGCTCATGGTTCCTCTAGATCAATCGAAGTACCAATTTGTTCAGTGTGCTAAGTTGTTCAGCAACTGAAACAGTTGGTATGAAATGATGTGTACATGTAATGGAGGGACCAGATGAAGCAAATGTGAATATGGCAGCAGGAGTAGAGGAAGTCTGGGCAAAAAAGCAATCGAACGTGTAAGTATCGTCCCAGACCCGCACTATTCCAACAGATATAGCAGGGAGGCTGCAATAGATACAGATTATGTCCTCCTCTGTAATACAAATCTAGCCCTCTTCTTCTTGGCAGCTGGTGGCGAAGATGTTTGTGTAGCAATAGCGGCGGAGGTACAAGGAGGTGGAGGAATATTTAATTCTGGAATGAAAGAGTGATCCTCAATCTACTCAGCACTTAAGACTTGTTCCCTCAGCCTCTTCTTTATCCATACAACCTAAGATATGAGGCTAGTAGTGACACACTCAGTCTCAGGTTTAATCTCTTACGAGTCTAGATCATCAGAGGCTGCATCAGCTCCTCCATCAATGCTCTCCATGTTAGAGTCATGGGCATCCTCCCCCTCATCACCAGATATAGTAGCACCGATCACCAAAGAAGCATATAGAGTAGCTACGGAAACAGTAGTGGCTGCACCAACATGAGCATCATCACTAACATCACCAATATCACCAGCATCTCCACCAACACTAGCATCGTCATTAGCAGCACCACCATCACCACCCACATCTCCATCATCACCATCATCATCACTGTCTACTTGAGGAAAAGTGATTTCCTCAACATCAGAATCAGAATCGTCATGTCTCCTTATCCTCCTGGCAGGTGCCACATACTCTAGGTTGATGAGATGTCCGAAGAGACGACGATCCATAGGCCTAGCATCGTTTTTCATGTAAGTCTTGACACGGTTGAGCATAGGAGATCAGGCAACTGTGCATCAAAGCTAATATTCTCCTTCAAGTGCGTGAAGACCATCTCAGAAAAGTTGAAGGGAATGTTAAGGATGAAAGCAACAAAAGCTTACTGTAGTGTCTCTCTCAGTTCATCTATACCTCCCTGTCTTGATCGTAGGCAGTGCAGAAGGACATGGCACAAATACTTAAACTGTGGACTTAGGTAAGCCTTGTTCAACACTCCAATAGTAAGATCCCCTTCATACTTGCACCGCAAGAAGCAACCTCTCACACAGTGCTTGTCCAAAAGAGCAGTATGATCAGGCATATCTTGAAACCAGCAAATCCTCCTTATATGCTTTGAAGAGACAACAACATCTCTTCCTCCAAAAACTCCCCTAATAACTGTGGGTTCCACAGTGCAGTCAATATCAGCTGATTCCCATAATGACTTATGGTGTGAAAGATATGGAACATGTATCGTAGAGATAGTTGTGAATATCCGAGAGTGTCTGATGAATGTAATGATCCCTGTAAAGTGAGCAGCATTCGAAGAGGACAAATCTAGAAAGGCACATATGTTATTCTTTGGAAATGCTCTAAACTCATCCATTCTGCAATCAATAAAATAAACGGCTCAGTTCAGATTGACAGAAATGAAAAATAGTTGAAAACTTAAATTGGCACACGAATGGGAATTACACACGAATGAGCAGCAAACTCAGAATTAGTCGTATGACATTCTTCATTCGTTATTAAGTATGAATGAATTAAATCCTTCGTGTGACTTAGTCACATGAATGAATGTTCATTCGTCTGACCGAAGGTCCAAAAACCCTAACTCTCAAAAATCTAGGATCAATGCACAAAAATGGTAACATTGTCACCAGACAACACCGATTAAGTGATATGAACATTTTTTAGATTGATTTGAGTTGACTTTAAAGGTTTATTGGACTAAAATCGTTCGAAACCTAAAACCCTCTAAAACGATTGAGTATTACCCTAAATCGGTTTACAGATGGTGAAACTTGATTCAAAGTGTACCTGAAACAATGAATAAATGTTTTTAGATCAGAATAGCTCAGTATCACGGCTAAAAATGAAACGATGATAAAAAATTCTTGAAGGAAAGAGCTAGCACACACATAGTTAACAAACACGAATAAGGATGAATGAGTCTTCAGACGAATGGGAGGAAATGAATATTGAACTGATTCGTGCCGGAGTTTCATTCGTATACATGGTTCATTCATCAGTTGTGTTTATGCGATCAGCAGTTTGTTCGTGTGAACCATTCGTTCAAGTGATTCATTTGTCTGTGGTGTTCAAGAAAATTAACAATTTGTATGAGTGATTCATTCATGCGAATGGATTCACAGCCATAATTGCTTTTGACCATTTGTCAAAAACAAGCACACAAACACCACAATTATGAAGTTTTCTCTGGTTTGATGATAAATTGAAACAAAATTGAATATATGAACAAATAAATGATCATTTTAAAAACCAAAAGGGAAAATCTTTTTGTATTTTTCTGATAAGAAGAGACTGTACAACTAAACTATAACAAGCAAAACACATAATTTTGTGACCAATCATTAGGGAAAGAAGCATATATACCAGAACATATCAAATCCGCATCCTTGAGTGTTATACTTATGACACTTTTGTTATACAATACAATTATTGATATAATTGTCCATTCTAAACCTGACCAAACTTTGTTTTTTTGACAAATCAGTGAACATGCATATCTTATGACTGAGTTACCCGTTCTGGTCCAGCTAACAAAGGTCAAAACCAGTTTATAACTCATCTCTACATATTTTAATACCTGAGATCATAAATTCCATAAGGTTGCAAGTTATTTTATTTTTGCATTTTTGTTTTAACAACATTCTCAAGTTCAATGCGTTTTCATGGACGGCTTCAGCTAGGTCTTTACAAAGCAATATGGCACGTGTCAGAATTGTATAAACTGAGATTTTTTGTTCTATCCAAATTTATAGCTTCAACTAGGCTGCAACCCAGTATTTGGCACATATATGGGATCAAACTTATTTTTATTTTTGTATTTTTCTAGCTTATCCTATCTGAATGGGCGGCTTCAGCAAGGCTATGACCCAACAATATGGTACGTGTACAGAGTCGGACTTACTTTTATTTTCATTTGATTCAATCATTCTTATCCAAAGATGTCACAAGATGTCACAAGATGAGGCAACCCGCCGATATACTTCTCTATGGCTCTCTCCAAAGATGTCACAAGATGAGGCACCAGCAGGCTATACTCATGGAACTGAGTATTGTAGATTACATACTCCCCGCTGTCCTGCTTGAGTTCCCAGAACTCAGTCTCAAGCTTCCTCGTCTCACTACGAGGACAAAATTCAGTGGTCATCAGGTCCTTGACCTCTTTCCATGTTAGCGCTAAAGCAGCATAAACTCCCCTAGTTCGTTTCTCCCCATTCCACCATGTTAGTGCTCTCTTTTGGAAAACACTAGTGGCATAACGAAATTTCAGGTTCTCGGGGCAATCGCTGTTGATGAAAGTGTTCTCCATACTCTCGAACCACTACAGCAGACCAGTGGCTGACTCAAAACCTGTAAACTTCAGTGGGTTACAGGGGTTGAAGTGTTTGAACGTGCAAGTTGGGGGGTTTGCACCACCTCGGTTCTGATTGATTTCTGATTGGCTTGAGTCAGTTGATTCACCAATCCAGAAATAAGGTTTGCTAACTCTTGTATGCCGGAGTTGGCATTACTGTTAGCATCCTCTGAGTTCGTATCGTCTCCGTTGTGATGGCGTGGCGGCATGTTTCTGAGGAAATTAGAAACATGTCACTACCGTTTACAACGTAAGTCATACAAACAATGGTCAAATGAGTTCATTAGACAGTTAAGATTACATATAGGAACTATATTTTTCTCCTATCTGCCATTAAACTCATAAAAATTTTAAATTTCCTAGAATTATACTAAGTATCCTAGTTGGTCATAAGTAATATTAACTAACTATTCCTAAGTTTCATACATTCTCCACCCTATCCCAACACTGACAACCTCCCGATGCAATGCAACAAGCTTATATATAGGGCATATGCAAGGGTAGATCGCAACCTCCCCTACACCGTCCCACCACCGTTGCATTGCATCGCGATTATGTCCTTGTTAGAATTTAGGGTGCATCATGCATTTTACCATAGTCCCACTTCACAAACCTTATCCTAAGTAGGATAATTTTGAGTGAAGTGGTCTCTAGTTCCCTTGGACAATTAGGTTCGCCTAATGTCTAAGTTCACCTAACATGTAGGTTTGCCTATTTCTAAGTTCACCTAATGTCTAAGTTCACCTGATATTAAAGTTCCCCTAATGTCTAAGTTCATTAAAAGTCCATTCTAAATCTCAATGTCCATAATCATCAATAAGGGTTCATATCATCACTGAGTGCTCTTATTGTCACTAAGTGTTCATATCCTCCCTATAATTTATTGTCATCAAGTGTCCATACCATCACCAAGTGTTAGTATCATCACTATGCGTTTATATTTTTACGAGTGTCTATATCATCTCCCAAGTCTACAGTCCATCGCTAAGTATTCGTATTGTTCGTTGATCCTATACACCCTCACATGTCCAATAAGTGTGTCTGTTAATGAGTTTATAAATGTTTATCAAGTGTGATCTTCCATGAGGCAATCTAACACCAACCTTTACCACATTCCATCAATCACAACTTCATAACAGTTCCTAGTACATCCTAGTAATATCCTAAGCTCCTGATACTGACATACTCCCAATATACTACAAATGATTTATATATAGGGCATATGTAGGGGTCAGTCGCAACTGCCCCAACCACCATCCCACCACCTTTGTAGTATACCAAGAGTGTGTCCTTGTCTGGAAATCCTATATCTAACAATTAATTTCTAAAGCAAATAAGTTCCTAAACAATTAATTTCCTAAGCAGGTAAGTTTTCCAAACGGGTAGTTCCCACATTCTTCAATACTGACATCCACCTAATGTATCGTAAATGGCTTATATATAGGGCATATGTAAGGGTCAGTCACAACTGCCCTAGCCAATATCCCACCACCTTTACGATACACCACGTGCATGTCCTTATCGAATCATTAGGGCACAAGTAAACAAGTAAGCAATACGTATAATTCAGATGTATAACAGGAGTTCAGTTAACATGTAATAAACACATAAGCATGGAATCCTGAATATACTAACTAGTGTATGAATGAATTCATACTAAGGTATCCTACGGTTATAGACTAGGTCAACCATTTCTAGTAACCTAATTCCCAATAACCCAGGCTCTGATACCAATCTGTAACACCCCGACCGATGGCGGAAACGTCGGGATGCCACGAGGGATGTGTAGATTGTTCAAAAGCTCGTGGGCATCTAAATACATACCATCACATATCAATCAAACCAAATAAATGTTTACACAAAAATCATGTTCATCTTGAATTAAAAATATCGATTACACAAAAATATTAGCTAAACTAACTAAACTCTAATAGCCAGAATTTTAGTTAATTAGCTAAGTCCAAGATCCTATGTGATGATGTCCAAAAGTGTGAAGTCATCTTCTTCAACCTACTTAGCTTCATCACCTGAAACATGTAAAGAAATCAAGTGTCAACTACTAAGTAGTTGGTGAGTAATCATAAGTTTTTATACTTTAAAAATGTTTTATAAAATGAGTATAAAAGTTTGTATTTTGAAAAGATTTTATAAAAAGTTTAGATAAAATGAGTTTAAGAACTTATGGTCTTTCTGAAGAAATCCATGAGAGTACCTGTGTGACAATCCAATACATATCCCAACACAATCAATCAAACACATAAACAAACACATAATCACATATCAATTCAGTCATAGTCAATCAAAGATAATCATAGTCAATAATAGATAATCAAACACATAACCATTCAACCAATCTCAACATCAATATTCTCAAATAATATCCGTGACTATACATGGACATTATGTAATTAACATAAGTTAAAAACATGATCCATGGAGTGGAAGCTATCCATGTGACAATACATGAAACCAATGCAATTAACCAAGGTCAAATGCAATGTTTCACGGAGTTGTGATAATCCAAGTGGCAATTCATGTAATCATTGTTATTGACCGGAGTCAATGACAATGTTACACGGATGTATAGTAATAAGTGATAATCCATAATAATGATAATCCATAATATGAATATCATATTGATAAACAGGTATCATACATGTGTTATCAAAATAATATTTATAAAATTGGTATACATGTTTCACCTCCGAGTTTTAAAACAAAACAGTTTAAAAGAAAGGGAGGTTATGAGAACTCACCTGAGTCCTTAGAATATGTGTATGTAATATGCGCGCTCGCGTATGTAACTCAAAAGCAACTCAATCACCCTGTATTTATTGTGTGAATCATATTCATAAGTATTTATGAGATATGGTTATTAAATTATTTTATTCGTTTTCCCCCTTGTTGTCCTTACTTGTGCGATTCATTATGGTTGTCATATATGTTATAATGGTAACCGTTAAGACTTTTCTACTCTCATTAATAAAGAACAAACTATCATTAGTCATTTTAAAGAAATCAATCTTGCCATCTCATAATGCGGCTATAAGGTTACACATGTAGTGAAAGTGATAACCCTAATCGCTTAACATTTAATACATGCATGCATGTTCAATTCACTTGACCACCAACATTCTAAGTTACTTAAATTAACTTTAAGTGTTAAAAGTTCACACTTAGGTTACTTATAGAAACTATTTCATGGTACATAACCCATGATATAAAACCTTATGATTTTCACTTTATTCTAGAAAAGGTGGTGATCTAGATTGCCCATGCATGTATGGATACGTCCCCATCAATATACATACACTTATACATATGATCATGACCTCATTTACCCTCACACCTTAATTAATACAAAATTAGGTTTGTTTCCTCATGAGGGCAGCGAACCTATCTAGAGTTTCCCCTAGGTTCGGTTAAATAATGATGCAAGGTTCGGCCCAACAAATGAAATGGTTCGGCTAGTAGAAGCGACGGGGGTTCGGGAGTGGCTGCATGGGGGTTCGCTGATCAATAGGGTTTGTCATCCTCATTTGGTTCGCAAGCCAAGAGGGTTCGCCTATGTCAACGAATAATCCTAGGTTCGGCCATAACTTGTTGCAAGGTTCGTTGGCTAGCCCATGCAGGTTCGCTACCATGGGAGGGTTCGGTTATACCCTTGGTTCGCTGCTCCCCGATTTTCGGCCCATAGAAGGTTCGGCTATCAGAAAGGTTTTGCGAACCTAATAAGGTTCGTGGGTAGCTGTATGGGGTTCGTGAGCCAAGGTGACTAGGGTGTAGTTGCTGCGTAAGGTTCGGCCAACCCCATAAAGGTTCGCCCGACTTCAACAGCCTCCAGGATGTTAAAGGGTTCGGCCCTGCTGTCCCCCGAACTAGCTCTTCAGCCTCATCGATTCCGGCCATTTGCGATGGTGCTCATGGCTCTCACGGGTTACTACTATACCGATTAATACATGTAAAAACCCTAAAGACCGTTTACAACGAAGGTGATGATAGTTAGGGTATGTTTGAGTGTAAAACAGAAAGAAACTCAAGATTTACCTCGATTCGTCGGTCAAACGTGTGTTTTTCTTGTACTTCCTTGTTCCCCCCGGTCACACGAACGCGTGGGCGCCAAGATCTCGTGGTTTCGTTGAGTAACGAGTGAGAAAAACTAGAGAGAAGTTAGAGAGAGAGTGATGAGGCGTGAGTGTGTGTTTTAGAGAGAGAGAAGGTTTTTGAAAATGACCAAAATGGTGGAGTCTTCCACATATTATGTCCACCACATTCCCGCGTGTCTAATATCGTTTTTATCGCGATAATGTTATAATATTCTCGGTTTTTATCGTATATCATATTTAAAACGATAACCGTTTAAGATAAATATATTTCATTTCCGTAAAATGATTTTAGTTAATATTGTCTCATAAAACGATTTCAGATAAAGTGGTTTCGAAAAATAGTTCCGTAAAACAGTTTTCGTTAATTTATTTATTTAAATAAACAATTTATTCGAATTTAATTTAAGTTGTGATTCCTAATAAATATTTTAAATTCCATTTTTATTAATTTAAGATTGTTTAATATTATTACGTTATCTCATCGAAACACGTTACTTACGTACGTATTCGTAAAGGTCGTCACCTTTGCGAATATATTCGTGTGAATCGTCACACACGCGAATATATTATTAAGTTAACATTTTTGAATTCATATTCATGTTTAAGCTATGTTCGTAACCTCACCATCGCGTATTCATTTACAATTAAACTTTTATTATTTTATTAACCCTAATATTATCCATCCCAATCCATTTCATTCCATATCAACATCCATGATTCGTGTAATCATCTGCGATAAACTCTTTGGTTCTGTTTAGTTGAGTTACAACTAAACTTCCCATGGTTTACGCGTATAATAATATGTTCTAAGCATGTATACCAATAACAGTGATAATCATCAAAAAATGCATCCAATAATTCATTTTCATTAATAATTATTAAAATCTCAGGTCGTAACAGTACAATCGTACGGATGTACGGACAACCGGAAGTACAGTGATGTTACAAGGATTTTTAGTGACAGCTATGGCAGCAGTGTTATTAACAAAGATAGGAGTGTTAGAAAACTTTAACCCATAGTCCCTAAGCTGTTGCTGAATCCAGATGATTTGAGAGCAACAACTTGCAGCTGCAATGTATTCAGCTTCACACGTGGACGTAGAAACCGACGTCTGCTTCTTGCACTACCTGATAACTAAGCGTTTTCCAAAGAATTGACACCCCTAGGATGTTGATTTGAAATCTCTATTGCATTCACCATAGTCTGAGTCACTTTAAGCAGTTAAGTCAAAATTATCATCATTAGGATACCATATGCCTAGATCCGGGGTACCCTTTAGATAATGCAATATCCTTTTCATAGCAATGAGATGAGAAACTCTTCGCTTTGATTGATAGCGTGCACACAGGCAAGTAGCAAACATGATGTCTGGCCGAGAGGAGGTGAGATACATAAAAGATCCGATCATTCCCCGATACAAAGTGGCATCAATTAACTCCCCCTTCTCAACTGGAGTAATCCCGTGAATAACAGCCAGTGGGTTACCAGATGGTTTTGTGTCTAACATACTGAACCGGCTCAGAATGTCACCAACATACTTGGTCTGATGAATAAAGATCCCTACCACAGACTGATCCACCTGTATCCAAGAAAAAATTTCATTTCTCCCATGGAGCTCATCTCAAACTTGTCCTTCATAACTTTCTCAAAATTTTTGCACAGAACATCATTTGTGGATCCAAATACGATATCATCCATGTATACTTGCACCAAGAGCAAATCCCCATCCTTTTCTTGAAAGAACAACATGCAGTCAATGACACCTCTTCTGAACCCATTGTTCAGAACGTGAGTAGAAAATGTCTCATACCACGCTCGCGAAGCTTGGTGCAATCCATATAAAGCCGTGTCTAGCTTGTAGACTTGGTAACGATGTAATGGATCTTCAAATCCGGGAGGTTGATTGACATACACAACTTCATTTTTTGCACCATGAAGGAATGCACTCTTAACATCCATCTGATAAACTTTGAACTTCTTGTTGGATGCATAGGCCAGGATAATTCGGATTGCTTCAAGACAAGCAACCGGTGCAAACACTTCATTGTAGTCAATCTGTGACAACTAGTACCTGACCGCCCGGCAAGTCCGTACGGTATGTGTACTTGTAAACAGTAACTATGTGTATATATACGCTTTGTAAACAGTACTTGTATTAACAGGATTCTAAATACAAGAACAGTTGTACGTATTTTCGTGTAAACTTAAATACATTAAGTACAACATACATCTGAAACATAAGTTGTGGTTATTAAGTGAAAACTTAATGACAATTAACACAACAAATCATGAGAAACAAATCGGTTGCGATCTGATGTCCATAGATGACAGGAATCAGATGGCCGACAATTCAAAGTGAAAACAATGCGAAAACAGGATGTTTAGTTGAGTCCGACAGTGAGGAAACACAATTTAAACATAAACTGCAGTGTCGTTTCAGAATAACGAACTGACAGTGTGTTTGCGTGGGTGACGATTCACACAAACATATCTGTGAGTTTAACGTTTTGAAATGATGACTGGAAAGTAGAAAAAAAAAGTCGGAAAGCAAAACCATCGTCGTGTTCGTTCGAATGACGATTCGAACGAATACGCGCGATGGTGACGCGATTCGACGAAACGAAAACGAATTACGACGCGAAACGAATTTTAATTTAATTAAATAAAATAATAAACATTTTTACAATTTTGAAACTCATTAAATTAATTAATATAACATCTTTATTTATTTATAATAAATTACGCGTAATTTTCCGGATACGCGACAAATAAACGAACCGAGCAACCGAAATGGACCCGGACACCACACGTGATATAAATAGGCTAAATGAGAGTGTTCTTTCATTTTTACATCCAAATTTCCCTTCTCTCTCTACATTTCCGGCCAAAACCACCACCCACTCATCCACTATTGTTGCAACTTCAAGCTTCCATATCTCCTTCGTTACTCCACCGATTTGGATGATTCTTTCGCCCACGCGTAGCTCTTGAAGCCCTCTACATGAAAGTACAACAGATCGGAGCTGAAACTCACTAGAATTCGAGGTACGAGCTGAAGAACTTCACTGAAAAAAAATAGGGTTTTCAAAACCCATTTCGTCGACCCAAGGCTGTTGAACGTCTACACCCACACCAACCGGCGGTCTTCACTGTTTCAACACACCCTCGTCAACCTATGTGGTACACCACCTACATGAGAACAATACCATGTTTGGTTGAGGCTCGAGGAGTTGACGATCTGAAACAGGTTGCCGGAGCAAACTTTCTCGTCTCCGGCGAACCCTTATGGATCTCACGAACCCTCATGAGTGCACGAACCTTGCCGAACCCTTTGAACGAACCATGCACGAACCTACTCAGTCACGAGCCCATTTCCGGCGAACTTTATATCTCTCCGGCGAACCTTTGCTGTCGCGAACCTTAGCCGGATACTGTACATGGACGAACCCTTCTCTAGCCTTAACTTACACGAACCTTAATGATTCACGAACCTATGGCAGTGGGGAAAAGGGTTCGCTGGAAGGGATAGCATAAACCGTGAAAATGATGCATTCGGAAACCACCAGTGGCCAATTCACGTGCATTATTTGGGCCATTACACAACTAAAGCCCACACCACATTTAAACCAACCCAATATTACCCAAGACCCAATTCTTTTAATGTTGGCCCAACAGAAAACCCTTGTAGCCCATCCCTAGTCGGCCCAAATGAATTCACCTAACCGGCCCATTTTTTTTTTATTTCAGACGGCCCAATTTAAATCCCCTAGGCCCAACATTTTTTTTTCTTGCGGCCCATGCATTTCTCACGAGACTAACATCATCTAATCGGCCCACTTGGGTATAGTCGGCCCAATGAAATGGTTCGACCCATTTGAGTTAGAGGGAAATCAATTTAAGTGATAATGTGCATGGAATCATGTATAAACCATATTTTACTACCAAGGTGGCAACATGGTTGGTTGTTAACTAGGAAACAATTTACACAAGTTTTACAAAGATAACATATAATGCTTTAAACTACAAAGCTAGGTTTCATACTTAGAAAAATATTAAAGGGTTCAAGTTTACACAACATGACAAGGTACAAACAAAGTTAAACATAAAACTAACAACGAGATATACTAAGCATAACCTAAAATGGGTTATGTGTTAGCATAACTCATCATGGAAGAACCGAGGGCCGAACGATGACCAAGACCTATAAGTGTTAGCCAACTTAGGCTAACACACCCACGCACACAAATCACCTACGACTTTTACTTACGAATTACAAACAAATGTGAAATCAATACAGGAACGTGAAAACACGTCAAGAATCAATCAAAGAGCGCGTGTCTTCATTCTTCTTTTAAGCTAAGTCAACCCTACCACTACAAGGTGAGTTCATATGCCCCTTTTACTTTTAATCTTAACTGATTTTAACTCTCGGGGCTGAGAAACATGTTTACTTTTATTTATTTAAAAGTTTTGCTTAACATGTTATTTATACTTTGATTTAGATAATATTAAATTGTTTATTATCGTTTATCATTGTATGCATGCTTGTATGATTATGAGATAACAGGGAAACTCAGATGATTATGATAATGTAATTTCTTAATCATCAACACATTAGAATAACTTAGTTATAAGATAATAGCTTATAACACTTAGTTATTTTCACATGAGCAAATACCTAGACAGTTTACACATAAGCATAACGAGAACAATCCCTCATTGAGACTTTGGGATCACACGGATTACAGTAAATGATGATCATGATAACGTAACTTCATGGGATTCTTATCATTTACAGTAAATGATGATCATGATAACGTAACTTCATGGGATTCTTATCATTTACACATAATTAACATAATGTAATAAGACAAGTTCTTATTCGACTTTGTTAAACACACGAGAACATTCCCACACGGATGCTTTGGGAACACATGGATTCAGTAAATGACGATTCTTATCATTTACAGTGAATGACGGTCATGATAACGTAACTTCATGGGATTCTTGTCATTTACACCCGATTATCATAACGTAATAAGACAAGTTCTTATTCGACTTTGTTAATCACATGATACAATCCCACACGGAAACTTTGGGATCACACGGCGGGATAGGAGAGAATGGAATGCATTTTAATCTGATTACGTGAGGATTTAAAATGGATTCCATTCGGATTCTATACGCTACATTTGGAGACACATGATGAACAGTTAACTAACACTTTTAATATTTAGAAGTGAAACAACAGTTAACCCCTCAACTATAGAATAATTTAAGGAATGGATTTAATAAATCTAACATCCTTAACACATATATTGGTTATTAATACTTCAGTTTGATAATCGCAACGTTATCATATTATTATTCTATACATGAGAACACAGGTGATCAAGGAAGAGATAAACATGTGAATTGAGAGTGGGAATCAATAGTTGTATTACAAGTAGTGTGGAGTTCTAGTGGTGTTGTGGTGGGATGTTGGCTAGGGCTTAGTTCCCTTACATATGCCCTATATATAAGCAACACTACTAGGATGATATAGTACTTGTGGCTATAACTATTGAGGAGCCACTGTATGAACAAGTGAATCAGACAATCATACGAGTAACATATTATCATTGTGAATGTGCATGTGAATGAATCAAGGTTTTACATTAATTTACTTATGAACTCACCAACCTAGTGTTGACTTTGTTTTAAATACATGTTTCTCAGGTGACGAACAGGTGTAGACATATACATGCAAAGATTAAGCTAGTGGACTTTTAGAAGACCTAGCTTTATTTTGTGTTGCATGCTTTTGGGGAAACAAGGATATGAATCATCTTTTGTATATCTTGTACATATACAAGATATAGTTACATTGATTCTTTTTGGTAGATTTACTTGATTAAATTATGAACGATACTGTGTAATTTAATCTTGTAATTCTATATCATTGATGTGTTAGCATTTCTCATTTTGATTATCATGTGCTATGTAACAATCTGATCATTTGATTATCACTCAAAGATATCGCGCCCCGGGAACCTTCCGCCCATCGGGAAAACCCGATCCGTTCCCGCCGGCCCGGGGTGTGACACAATCCCATCAATCTGTCTAATACCTTGCACCACCATATGTGCTTTGTTTCTAACCACAATGCCATGATCATCATGTTTGCAGCGTAGAACCCATCTGGTGTCAATAACTTTAGCACCCTTAGGTTTATCAACAAGCTGCTAAACTCTAAGCTTCTTAAACTGCAGCAACTCTTACTGCATTGCATCTACCCATGACTCTTCTTTCAAGGCTTTAGTAATGGTTCTAGGTTCAACTTGGGAGATAAAACAAGAATGGGCACAAAATTTTACATCTGCAAAGTCAAGTATGTCAGCAAGACCACCTGAAGATAACTAGTTTCTAGTCCTCACCCTATCATTCATATCTTCAATGATATTCATATGAGGATGTATGTTGTTAATTCTTCCCATCGGGTGAGCAGGAACAACAACTTCAGGATCAAGATTATTATGATTAAGATCCTTAAGAGCAGGTACAATATTTTCAACATATGGTTCTGGAACATCAGGCTGAGAGTGATGATCATCTGAGTCTGAACTGTCATCATGTGTCTGCATAGGAACTGGAACAGATGATGGTTGCACTGGTTCATCAGGTGCATTTTATGCATCATAAATCATTTGAACAGCAACATCTTCATAAGAGTACATGGGAGCCATACTGAATGAGTCAAAGAGATCAGAATAATTGAACATCCAGTCTGAACCCTTTCCAGGTGGAGACATAGTGTATCTCTGAACATCCACATGGTACCACTCCTCCACATTGCGAGTTCGTCTATTGTATACTCTTTTATTAGGAGTGCTATACCCAAGAAAATATCCTTCTTCCACCTTCTTACTGAACTTGGCTTGCTCATGTTTCTTAAGCATTGTGCATGCAGCACCAAACAATTCAAGATACTTAAGATTTGGCTTTCTATTATGGAGCAATTCGAAGCAAGTCTTCCCATGTCTCTTGGCAATCAACACCAGGTTCAAAGTATAACAAGCATGAGCTACTGCTTCATTCCAGAATTGAACAGGAGGGGATGAATCACCAAGCATAGTCCGAGCAGCTTCAGTTAACGTTCAGTTCTTTCGCTCAGCAACACCATTCATTTGAGGGACATATGGAGCGTTAAATTGTTGGACAATTCCACATTCATTGTAAAAGGTCTCCATGTTATGATTCTTGAATTCTATCCCGTTATCTGTTCTGAGCATCCTAACCTTGAGCTTGTAAAGTTATTCAAGCTTGATAACAAGAACCTGAATACACTCTAACGTTTCAGATTTCTCCTTCATAAAGAACACCCAAGAGTATCTGGAGTACTCATTCGTGATGACTAAGCACTATTGATCTCCAGCGATGCTCTAGCGGTGGACCGGACCGAACATATCCATATGTAGAAGCTCAATTGAAACAGTTCTTGAGTGATACTTTTTGAGCTTATGAGACTGGTTGGTTTGTTTTCTCTTCTTGCATGAAATACAGACATCAGACAGTTTGAAATTCTTTAAACTCACTCCTTCAAAAAATTGTTGTGAACCAAATGATTCATCTTGTGCAGGCTCAAATGAACCATCTTCTTATGCCAAAGAATTGATTCTTTTTATATTGACTTGTACATAAAACATGAAGTTGTAGAAGATGTAGTTGAAGCTGTGGCCATGTTGAGAACAAAAAAATACTGCTTTCTAGGAGCTGACATCAAAATCCAGTCTTAATGAATGGTGATACCTTGCTTGAGAATATTGCAGCTACAATCATCAAAAAGAACTTTGTACTTTTTGTCACAGATTTGTAACACGGAGAGAAGATTGTTCTCCAGCTGCTTCACATACCTTACTTTGTCAAATGAAACTTGACCATTTGAAAGAATTCCTTCTCCCGAGTATAGTTATGGGTATGCCCTATACATATACTGCGTTCGGTGTAATGGGATAGGGTTAGTGCGTAGTGTTATGACGAATAGTGTGACAAACAAGTTAATCAAACAAAAATCGTAATATGTAAGCGAGACCGAGTATAGTTATGGGTGACGATCCATAAAGATACGAATGTTGAACTTATAATTACGAGGAAACGACCATAAATAAATAATACGACCGAAGAACGTACGCAATTACGGGTATACACGTAATTATATTCGTTTAACGGTCTTGCAGCGAACAAAAAGTAAAAGTAAGTAAAATATTTTATTTTACATTTTACAATTTTGAATCTCACCAAAATATTGAAAATAACAACTCTTTTATTTTAAAACGCGTAAAATGCGCGTTACGCGACGAAAACATGAACCGAGCAACCGAAACAAACCCGACTGCCCCGAAAGTATTTAAACACCAAATGATGGCATTTATTTCATTTCACCACAAACCCTCTCTCTCTAGCCATAAATTCGTCACCTACTCTCTCTCTCTAAGATCTACCACTTCCAAGCTTCATATCTCACTCGTTTCTTGGTAAATCAGGTGTTCTTGGTGTCCACACGTAGCTCTCGGTCTCCTCTACAAGGAAGTACAACAGGTTTGGTGTTTTATCCAGCCGAATTCAAGGTACGAAGCCATGAAAATTCTGAAAAATAGGGTTTCTTTCCTTGTTTTGTTCGGACATATACACACACTTCCATTAGGTGTAAAACCTATACATACAAGTACTTTACACCTTTGAGAACTAACCTTGGTGTTACCATAGCGAGACCACAACCCTAGCACCACCCTAGGTTCGATGAAGGGATGGTTGCAGAAACAGGTTCGCGAGAACAAAGACGAGCAAGGGACGAACCTTCGACCAGCTGGGCAGCGAACCTACATTATCAACGAAGCTTAGCATCTACCGAACCTTCCCCTCATGATGAACGAACCCTGGTGGCTACGAACCTGTGAGGTTTCATTCAGACAAACCTGTGCATGCTGGGAACTCCACAACCGAACCCTACTGGGGTGCTGAATCTAATCCATTTCAGGCAAACCCAAGCCATGCATGAACCTTCCAGAGTCACGAACCTTCAAACTCTAGCCGAACCATTTTCAAAACCACCGAACCCCTTCGTTCCGAACCTTGTTCCCTACTAGACGAACCAATGTGCAGCGAACCCTACATCCTCTAGGGCGAACCTTCTTGGCACCGAACCCCTCGTCCATCTACAGACCCAAACCTCCATGGAAAGCACCCTGGCCGAACCTTCGGACTCAGAGGCCGAACCTATACCCCAAACGAACCCAAGGGTTCGCTGGGTCTAAGACATGGTAACCAACCAGCGATTTCAGCCACCCTCTTTCAATTGAACTTTAACAACCTGATCGAATTCATCTCATTGAGTTAATTGTTTTGGCCCAGACAGAACATAGGTGGCCCAATTGTGAAACCAAATTAAAACGGCCCAATTAAGCCTCTCGGCCGAAGTGATCCATTTCGGCCTATAACATTATTTCAACCAACCAATGGGGTTATCGGCCCAAAGCCTAGTACTTTCGGCCCCCATTTCTTTAGATAGTCCACAACAAGACCCATTAGGCCCAACATGTATTGATTCGGCCCACTATGACCCTTAATCGGCCCAATCTTACCCTTGGCCCACTACACGACCCATGGCTTCGATTTGGTCCGAAATCGCTTAGTTCGTCCCACGTACACATTGTTTGGCCAATTAAGTTCAAATGGAAACTATCAATTGAAATCAATTTAGAATGCAATGAACATGGTACGCATTGAATTGTTGGGTAAACTGCGTACAACAAAGAATCGAAGACAAACTTGAAACAATAAACCTAAGTGATAACTATGACTTAGGTTAACTTTCAAGGGATTCTATCAATGGGTGATTTACACATGTTAAACAAGGGTTATCACCTTTGTAAACATACTTACTTTTATGTGCACTAGTTGTGCATAAAATAACATAACACAATATTTCATAAGTCAACCGCTTATCACAAGTCAATCAACAAACCAAAGTCTATAAAATCATAAATCTTATATTCTATGTATGATTACAATGATATAGGAACCAGTTAGAAGTCTTGCTTGCTATTTGCTACTTGTTATAGTTCAAAGTCTACTACAGACAGGTGAGAACTTTAGCCTCTCTTTTACTGTTTTTATAACTGTTTTGGGGTGGAACACGTGACCAAATACTCTTATTACAATCAAATATCATTATACAGGATTTATGCTACTTTACAAACATTACAGGTTCACTGTACAAAATCAATGGATTCATCAACTGTTTTAAAGGATTTATCAATTGTTTTAAAGGATTTTATCAACTATTAAACATTTTCTACTAAAAAGGTTTTCATAAAGTTTCTTTAAAATGTTTTATATCAGTTTTACACAAATGGTTTTATAAATGTTTAAACACTCTTAATTAATGAAATTTATAAACTCTTTTACTATAAACTTGTGTTTTCGATAAAAATAATATGTTACAAACCTAGTTATTATACAAGGGCACTATCTTTAGTATTCAATCAAGGTTTCAAATCATGGTATTCAAACAAGGCATACAACCAAAGGTTTCAAATCAAAGTATTCAAAAACATGGTGTTCATCGTTGTGAACAAACTTATACACACATCAAGACACATATTCTTATTCATATAGCGTTAGTACTGGGTGATCACAACAAGGGAAAGCGGACACATTTGGACATACCAATGCTTGAGTTAGCTTTTAAATTTGTTTTAAAAGCTAACTGCAGAATTGCTTTCATTACGGTAATATGAAATTGCTGCAAATTCTGTTTACCAGCATACGGCATATGGACCGGGTTACGTCAACACGGAGTTGTCTTCCGAGTAAACTCGTTAGTACAGCTCGTGTTGAATGCATTTGTTGACAAATATTCTGACTCCAAACGAAGTTTGGGACTTGATTTTATGTTGGTTTTCTAGTAAAAAGTCTGTTGACTATTTGCACACGTTATTCTTACTTTACGTTAGTTTGGGTTGCAACCATCAATGTATTTTCGTTCATTGCTTTATACATATGCCTTACAATGCAGATTCATATTTACAAATGATAAACCTATTGTTCTCACCAACTACTTTTGTAGTTGACAGTTGCTTTTCAGGTGTTTCAGGTAATCAGGTTTAAGACATTATAAAGGACAACTAAGGAGACCATTTTAAGATAGAACAAGATGAAGAAACAAGCTAGGATGGTTTTAGAAACACACTTAAATCCTGAATGTTTAATTGTCTTGTTTGATTCTTATTTTGTAAACAATATTTTTGGGTCAGTAGTTGTCATTCTTTTGGGAAGATAGATAGATTGTCTGTAACTAAACAATGGTCTAACTTCTATGAAATTTAGTAATACATTGTGGTTGTTCTTATTCAATACTTGTGCATGATTCAACCATCGATCGTCACCGCGCCGTGGATTCCGCACGCGGCGCAGGGGGTATGACTGGTTGGTATCAGAGCCAAGGTTGTAGAGAACTAGGAAAAACCCAATAATTAATGACCTAGACTATAACCTAAGCTACCCAATAGGACTAAGTGCTATAGGCTTGAGGATACTTAGGATCTAAGTAAACTTAAGTAAGCATTAAGTCTACATTAATCTTGAAAGATCTTAGGGATACTTTCTAAGATTAGATATCGAGTCAAAGAATTTGGATCGGAGTTCTATAATTTTAGAAAACCGAACTAAAATTCCTCAACGCATATTCATTAAAGGATTTCAGAGGCAAGGATCTGTATTCTTAGTATCCTTGATCTGGAATTCTCAATCAGAGTTCATCAAGGATTTCAGAGGCAAAGATCTGTATTCTTAGCATCTTTGATATGAAATTCTCCTCATGTTATCATTATCATGTATTCATTATCATTAGGACTTCATAACTTATAATCTGTGTAACAGAATTCTTTAGTTCAAGTTCGCACAAGGAGATCATTAGACTCAATACTTTAAGTATTGGGAACCTAGGTTAATTAACCTAGGACACATATACTAAAACCTAAGGTCCTGATTTCAAGTAAATTAAGAACCATGGTTTACACAATCATAATCATATTCATAGTACAAGAGACAATCATGAATCAATCATAATCAATCAGGAGTTGGGATCCTAGCTTCAAATACAAACGGCGGACAAACTCTGGCATACTTAAGTGGTGGTGGGATGTCGGCTGGGCAGGCAGTTAGCTTGACCCTACATATGCCATATATATAAGCTAACTTTAGTGTCACAGGGGGAATTCGGCATTAGTATTTGAAGTGAGGATTCGGGAAACAACTGGAATCATTGAACGTTAGTCAAACATATGAGATACAATCATTTGAGATACAACCATTGTGTGAATCAATCAAAGATGAATCAATCAAGTGTGTGAGTCAATCATTGTGTTAATCAACCATAGATGAGTCAACCATTGTGTGTGAATCAATCAGGTGAACAATCATTATATGTAGTCTTAACTCTTAAGTGATTACATGCTTAGTACTTACTAACATAGGTTAACCGGAAAAATGTAGAGCACACATATGATTAAGTTCTACATGTTAACAATTGTTAGTAGGTGCACATATAATTCAATCATAATTCAATCATAGTTAAATTGATCAAAGATCATGGGATTCCTAATCAATGAAACATACTTAGAAATCAGTACAATCGAATTGCCAAATGCTAGCAAGGGCATGATCGTGGTATATCGAAGCGGTGGTGGGCTGGTGACTAGGCTGGCAGTTTGCTTGACCCTTTTGTATGCCCTATATATAAGCTATCTTCGGTATATCGGGGAAAAGTGTCAGTGTGTAGATTTGGTGGAGTGAAATCATGAGACATCGTACATATTCACATGAGAAGTATGCTAGTAAGTTAATTGCTTATACGTGTACCTGCTCATATTACAATTGAATGATAATATTAGTAGTATGGACATATTAGTAACTTATCATGTAAATTCAATTGTATCCTTCCTCATGACTGACCCACTTGTGGCTTCTATTCGTAGAATGGCTCCTCGACGTGACCCTAACGGAGGTGGTTCAACAAGTGGCAATGATGATGAGATCAACAAAATTGCCCGGGCCATCGCTATACACATGAGGGATGTCATTCCGGGTATGGTCACTGATATCACCCAGAATCTTCGGGGGAGTACCAGTGATTCAGCAAACAACTCAAACACCAACAACACTGGAACTGCTACCTTCACTTTCAAGCAGTTCAATGATGCTAAGCCTCCTAAGTACGCTGGTACTGAGGGAGCTACCGGCTTACTACAATGGCTAGAGAGCATTGAGGATATCCTTGACTTCACAGGATGTCCTGAAAATCTGAAGGTCAAGATGGCCTCAAGCGCTTTTCACAAAGGCGCACTCACCTGGTGGAATTCTGAGAAGAACACTAGAGGACGGGAAATTGCTTTGGCATTACTGTGGGAAGGTTTCAAGAACTTACTTGTGGAACAATTTTGTCCACGACATAAATTGAAGAAACTCGAGGTTGAAATGTGGAATTTAGTCCAAGACAGTGGCGAAAGCGCGAAATACACAACTCGTTTCCATGAGTTGTGCATTCTGGCGCCACATCTAGTTACTCCTCTATCCCGCAGGATAGAGAAGTACATTGAAGGCTTACCTCTAATCGTCAGGGGAACTGTTATGGGGAATAACCCCACTACTCTAGAGGCGGCAATTCATCTTGGCGCCACTCTTACTGAAGAATATGTCAAGGCTGGTACACTCACCCGAAAGGGGTACAAGAGAGCGCAGATTCAAGAAGGCAAGAAGCCCGAGCAATACCACCACAAGAAGAAGAAAAAGAAGAGACAATCAAGAATTTTGCAGCCATGACTATAGCTGCACCCACTCAAGCCACTCCCATTACTGCTATTCCACAACCTACTACGGCCAGAAATCCCTATACTGGCCCATACCC
Organism: Mikania micrantha; assembly: GCA_009363875.1. Lineage (NCBI taxonomy): Eukaryota > Viridiplantae > Streptophyta > Magnoliopsida > Asterales > Asteraceae > Mikania > Mikania micrantha. Next base: position 54,666,420 of record CM018697.1, read on the forward strand.
ACAATGCACCAAATGCCAATACCATCATCTACCCACTACCCCATGTAGAAAATGTCTCAAGTGTGGACGGTTCGGACACTTGGCAGCAATCTGTCGAGCCGCAAATCTTGCTACTGCTACAACTGCTACCACTATTCCTAATACTACAGGTGGAAAAGCCTGTTATAACTGTGGAGCAGAGGGACACTTCAGAAACCAATGTCCATGTCTCAACAACACCACTGCTACTGCTCGTGCCTTTGTTATCGGAGCTACCGAAGCACGCGAGGAGCCGGCAGTCGTCACGGGTACATTTCTCATTAATGGTCATTACATTTCTATCAAATTTGATACTGGTGCTGATAAAAGTTTTGTCTCTGCTCATACTGTATCTTTGTTTAATATACAACTATCTATACTTACTGCTCCCTACACCGTAGAAGTAGCCGATGGTAAGACCATATTTGTGGAATCTATAATACATGGTTGTGAATTAAGATTAAATGACCATCTTTTCCTCATCGATCTTATTTCTATGATGCTCTGAAGCTTCGAAGTCGTAGTAGGAATGGATTGGTTATCCAAAAACCACGCCGAAATTGTATGCTCGGAGAAACTTATTCGAATTCCCATACCGTCCGGCGAAATGATGCAAGTTTACGGTGAGAAAACCTGCCGTGGATTGAAGATTGTGTCGTGCATCAAGGCTAGGAAGTACCTGAAGAAGAAATACTATTCATTCCTGGCTCATGTAGTAGAAAAGAAACCTGAAAAGAAAGCAGTTGAAGACGTTCCGGTCATCAGAGATTATCCTGACGTATTACCAGAAGACTTGCCTGGACTACCACCAATCAGGCAAGTGGAGTTTAGAATCGATCTTTTCCCTGGAGCAAACCCAGCGGCAAAGTCACCATATCGATTAGCACCGTCTGAGATGCAAGAACTGTCTAGTCAACTTCAAGAGCTTCTAGACAAAGGGTTCATTAGACCAAGTTTCTCTCCTTGGGGTTCTCCGGTTCTCTTTGTCAAGAAGAAAGACGGTTCGTTTCGTATGTGCATCGACTATCGTGAGCTAAACAAGTTGACCATCAAGAACAGATATCCTCTGCCTAGGATCGATGATCTGTTTGATCAATTACAAGGAGTGACTTGCTTCTCTAAGATCGACTTACGGTCTGGGTATCATCAGTTGCGAGTAAATGATGAGGATATACCAAACACTGCTTTTAGGACTCGATATGGACACTACGAGTTCGTGGTTATGCCATTTGGACTGACCAATGCACCCGCAGTGTTCATGGACTTGATGAATCGAGTCTGTAGGCCGTACTTAGATCAGTTTGTTATAGTCTTCATTGACGATATATTGAGCTATTCAAAGATGGAACAAGAACATGAGGATCATTTGAGGAAAGTCTTAGAGTTACTAAGAGATGAGCAGCTTTATGCTAAATTTTCAAAGTGTGAATTTTGGCTAAAAGAGGTTCACTTCTTAGGACATGTCATAAACAAGGATGGAATCCATGTTGATCCAGCAAAGATTGAGGCGATTAAGAACTAGACAACCCCATCTACTCCGACAGAGATTCGTTCATTTCTGGGTCTGGCAGGCTATTACAAAAGGTTCATTGCGAACTTTTCAAAGATCGCCTTGCTACTTACCACTCTAACTCTGAAAAGTCAAGCGTTTATATGGGGACAGAAACAAGAAGATGCATTTCAACTTCTTAAACAGAAGTTATGCAACTCCCCTATCCTTAGTCTCCTTAAGGCAGTGATGATTTTATTGTCTACTGTGATGCTTCAAACCTTGGCCTCGGTTGTGTACATATGCAACGGGACAAGGTGATTGCATATGCTTCAAGACAGCTTAAGGTTCACGAGAAGAATTATACTACTCATGACCTTGAGTTGGGGGCTGTGGTCTTTGCTTTGAAGATTTGGAGGCTCTACCTTTATGGCACTAAATGTGTCATCTATACGGATCACAAAAGCCTGCAACACATCCTCGATCAGAAAGAACTCAACATGAGACAACGACGTTGGGTTGAGCTACTAAATGATTACGACTGTGAGGTTCGTTACCATCCGGGTAAAGCCAATGTGGTGGCGGATGCTCTTAGTCATAAGGAACCCGTCAAGCCAATTCGTGTAAGAGCCATGGAGATCAACACACAACCAAACTTGAATGACCTGATTTGTATTGCACAACAACAAGTAGTGATAGACAATCAACTGAAGGCAGACTTAGATTGCAGAATTGAGGATAAATTAGAACCTCGATCTGATGGGGTGTTATACCTCAACGGCCACATTTGGATTCCAAACTCAGAAGAATTTCTCACACTCATCTGCGATGAGGCTCATAAGTCGCGATACTCAGTTCATCCTGGAACAGATAAGATGTACCAAGACTTGCGGGCATCTTACTGGTGGTCGGGAATGAAGAAAGACATAGCATTGTATGTGGGGAAATGTCTAACATGTTTCAAAGTCAAAGCAGAACATCAAAAGCCTTCGGGACTTCTGCAGCAACCTGAAATTCCTCAATGGAAATGGGAGCAAATTTCCATGGATTTCATCACCAAGTTGCCGAGAACTCCGAGAGGTTACGATTCGATTTGGGTGATAGTCGATCGACTCACCAAATCTGCTCATTTTCTCCCTATCCGAGAGGATTACAAAATGGAGAAGTTAGCTACGTTGTACATCAACAAAATCATTGCTCGTCATGGTACTCCGACATCAATCATTTCTGATCGAGATAGTCGTTTCACTTCTCGCTTTTGGCAAACATTGCAAAAGGCTTTGGGAACCCACGTTAATCTTAGCACGGCGTATCATCCCCAAACCGATGGTCAAAGCGAAAGGACTATCCAAACACTCGAGGACATGCTTTGTTCTTGTGTGATCGACTTCGGTGGGAGTTGGGATACTCATCTTCCACTTATCGAGTTTTCGTACAACAACAGCTACCGTACAAGCTTTCAATGTGCACCGTTCGAAGCTTTATATGGTAGGAAGTGCCAATCACCGGTTTGTTGGACCGAGGTTGGTGACTCACAGGTCGTAGGACCTGAACTCATTCAAGAAAGAACAAAGAAGATCACAATCATTCAATCAAGGCATAAGGCCGCAAGAGATCGGCAAAAGACTTATGCCGATCGACGTCGGAAACCACTTGAGTTTCAAGTCGGTGACCGTGTTCTACTCAAGGTTTCTCCCTGGAAAGGCGTTGTCCGATTCGGGAAGAAAGGGAAACTTGCACCAAGGTACGTTGGACCTTTTGGGATCCTGGAAAGGATTGGTCCCGTAGCCTACAAACTCAAACATCCGGTGGAGCTAAGCAATGTTCACGATACGTTTCATGTATCGAATCTTAAGAAATGCTTGGCAAATCATGATGTTCAGAATCCACAGGAAGACATTCAAATTCAAAACAGCATGCAATTCATAGAACGTCCGGTCGAGATCATGGATCATGCAGTCAAGAAACTCAAACGTAGCCGCATTCCGATCGTAAAGGTACGATGGGAGGGCAAACGTGGTGCTGAGTTCACCTGGGAACGTGAGGACCAGATGAAGCTTAAGTACCCTCATCTTTTTACAGTACCTTCGGCTAGTTAATTTCGGGAGGAAATTCCCTTAAGTAGGGGAGACTGTAACATCTGTACATTTAGTCATGGTAGTTGTAAACAGTGATAGAACAATGTGTATTTATATCCAATCAGTCAATGTGATTCATGTGTTCATGATTGTGTTTGTGTGTTATAGGATTTCAGTTAATTAGGAACAAGTATGTATTATTTATTTACAGTTGATTACGCTAGGCAATAACAATATTGTATTATATCGAAACAGTGGTGGGCTGGCGTAGATAAGGCAGTTAGCTGGACTCTGGGTATGCCCTATACATATATGGCGTTCGGTGTAATGGGAGAATGTTAGTGTGTAGTGTTATGACGAATAGTATGACAAACAAGTTAATCAAACAAAAATCGTAATATGTAAGCGAGACTGAATATAGTTATGGGTGACGATCCATAAAGATACGAATGTTGAACTTATAATTACAAGGAAACGACTATAAATAAATAATACGCCGAAGAACGTACGCAATTACGGGTATACACGTAATTATATTCGTTTAACGGTCTGGCAGCGAACGAAAAGTAAAAATAAGTAAAATATTTTATTTTACATTTTACAATTTTGAAACTCACCAAAATATTGAAAATAACAACTCTTTATTTTAAAACGCGTAAAATGCGCTTTACACGACGAAAACATGAACCGAGCAACCGAACGAACCCGACTGCCCCGAGAGTATTTAAACACCAAATGATGGCATTTATTTCATTTCACCACAAACCCTCTCTCTCTAGCCATAAATTCGTCACCTACTCTCTCTCTAAGATCTACCACTTCCAAGCTTCCTATCTCACTCGTTTCTTGATGAAATCGGGTGTTCTTGGTGTCCACGCGTAGCTCTCGATCTCCTCTACAAGGAAGTACAACAGATCTGGTGTTTTATCCGGCCGAATTCAAGGTAAGAAGCCATGAAAATTCTGAAAAATAGGGTTTCTTCCCTTGTTTTGTTCGGACATATACACACACTTCCATTAGGTGTAAAACCTATACATACACGTACGTTACACCTTCGAGAACTAACCTTGGTGTTACCATAGCGAGACCTCAACCCTAGCACCACCCTAGGTTCGATGAAGGGATGGTTGCTGAAACAGGTTCGCGAGAACAAAGACGAGCAAGGGACAAACCTTCGACCAGCTGGGCAGCGAACCTACATTATCAACGAACCTTAGCATCTACCGAACCTTCCCCTCATGATGAACGAACCCTGGTGGCTACGAACCTGTGAGGTTTCATTCAGACGAACCTGTGCATGCTGGGAACTCCACAGCTGAACCCTACTGGGGTGCCAAATCTATTCCATTTCAGGTGAACCCAAGCCATGCACGAACCTTCCAGAGTCACGAACCTTCAAACTCTAGCCCACCATTTTCAAAACCTCCGAACCCCTTAGTTCCGAGCCTTGTTCCCTACTAGACGAACCAATGTGCAGCGAACCCTACATCCTCTAGGACGAACCTTCTTGGCACTGAACCCCTCGGTCATCTACAGACCCGAACCTCCATGGAAAGCACCCTGGCCGAACCTTCAGACTCAAAGGCAGAACCTATACCCCAAACGAACCCAAGGGTTCGCTGGGTCTGAGACATGGTAACCAACCGGCGATATCAGCCACCCTATTTCAATTGAGCATTAACAACCAGATCGAATTCATCTCATTGAGTTAGTTGTTTCAGCCCAGACAGAACATAGGTGGCCCAATTGTGAAACCAAATAAAAACGGCCCAATTAAGCCTCTCGGCCCAAGTGATCCATTTCGGCCTATAGCATTATTTCAACCAACCAATGGGATTATCGGCCCAAAGCCTAGTACTTTCGGCCCCCATTTCTTTAGATAGTCCACGACAAGACCCATTAGGCCCAACATGTATTGATTCGGCCCACTATGACCATTAATCGGCCCAATCTTACCCTTGGCCCACTACACGACCCATGGCTTCGTTTTGGTCCGAAATCGCTTAGTTTGTCCCATGTACACATTGTTTGGTCAATTAAGTTCAAATGGAAACTATCAATTGAAATCAATTTAGAATGCAATGAACATGGTATGCATTGAATAGTTGGGTAAAATGCGTACAACAAAGAATCCATGACAAACTTGAAACAATAAACCTAAGTCATAACTATGACTTAGGTTAACTTTCAAGGGATTCTATCAATGGGTGATTTACACATGTTAAACAAGGGTTATCACCTTCATAAACATACTTACTTTTATGTGCACTAGTTGTGCATAAATTAACATAACACAATATTTCATAAGCCAACCGCTTATCACAAGTCAATCAACAAACCAAAGTCTATAAAATCATAAATCTTATATTCTATGTATGATTAAAATGATATAGGAACCAGTTAGAAGTCTTGCTTGCTATTTGCTACTTGTTATACTTCAGAGTCTACTGCAAACAGGTGAGAACTTTAGCCCCTCTTTTACTGTTTTTATAACTGTTTTGGGGTGGAACACGTGACCAAATACTCTTATTACAATCAAATATCATTATACATGATTTATGCTACTTTACAAACATTACAGGTTCACTGTACAAAATCAACGGATTCATCAACTGTTTTAAAGGATTTATCAATTGTTTCAAAGGATTTTATCAACTGTTAAACATTTTCTACGAAAAAGGTTTTCATAAAGTTTCTTTAAAATGTTTTATATCAGTTTTACACAAATGGTTTTATAAATGTTTAAACACTCTTAATTAATGAAATTTATAAACTCTTTTACTATAAACTTGTGCTTTCGATAAAAATAATATGTTACAAACCTTGTTATTATACAAGGGCACTATCTTTAGTATTCAATCAAGGTTTTAAAATCATGGTATTCAAATAAGGCATTCAACCAAAGGTTTCAAATCAAAATATTCAAAAACATGGTGTTCATCGTTGTGAACAAACTTATACACACATCAAGACACATATTCTTATTCATATAGCGTTGGTACTGGGTGATCACAACAAGGGAAAGCGGACACACTTGGACATACCAAAGCTGGAGTTAGCTTTTAAATTTGTTTTAAAAGCTAACTGCAGAATTGGTTTCATTATGGTAATATGAAATTGCTGCTAATTTAGTTTACCAGCATACGTCATATGGACCGGGTTACGTTAACACGGAGTTTTCTTCCGAGTAAACTCGTTAGTACAGCTCGTGTTGAATGCATTTGCTGACAAATATTCTGACTCCAAACGAAGTTTGGGACTTGATTATATGTTGGTTTTCTAGTAAACAGTCTGTTGACAGTTTGCACACGTTATTCTTACTTGACGTTAGTTTGGGTTGCAACCATCCATGTATTTTCATTCATTGCTTTATACATATGCCTTACAATGCAGATTCATATTTACAAATGATAAACCAATTGTTCTCACCAACTACTTTTGTAGTTGACAGTTACTTTTCACGTGTTTCAGGTAATCAGGTTTAAGACATTCTAAAGGACAACTAAGGAGACCGTTTTAAGATAGAACAAGATGAAGAAACAAGCTAGGATGGTTTTAGAAACACACTTAAATCCTGAATGTATAATTGTCTTGTTTGATTCTTATTTTGTAAACAATATTTTTGGGTCTGTAGTTGTCATTCTTTTGGGAAGATAGATTGATTGTCTGTAACTAAACAATGGTCTAACTTCTATGAAATTTAGTAATACATTGTGGTTGTTCTTATTCAATACTTGTGCATGATTCAACCATCGATCGTCACCACGCCGTGGATTCCGCATGCGGCGCAGGGGGTGTGACACATATCCTCCTCTAATTGGATTGACATTTGTGAGAAGAAATATGTCTCCAGTCATGTGCCTTGATGCCCCACTATCTGCAATCCAAGTGCTGTTAAGAGTAGCATTTGGGACAACCTGCACACTCACATCTCATTAGTTGAAATTGAGAACCCAAGCCTTTACAGTCTTTGGTTTACCCATTGAGTCTAGGATTTTCATTTCAATCCATTGTCCATCTGAAGTCCCTTTATCTGGAATGTTTCAAGAATTTTCAATGTTTGAAGCTGATGTCTCAGAAGACTTAGCCTTCCAGATGGTGTGTTTATTTAAAGGGTTTTAAAAATAGAAAGAAGATGGCTTGGATTGTTTGACAGTAACAATCTTCGGTATATCTTGATCAAACATTACCCTTTTACATTTATACTGAGACTTGACGGGAGGTGGGTGTTTGGGTTTGACCTCCTTAACAACATACTGATTTTTCTTTCTATATGGTGCAAAATGTAGTCTAACCAACTTAGGACAAGATCTAGCAAAGTGTTCTAATGCACCACATTCAAAACAAGCTCGTTTATCTCTAGAGAAAAACTGTTTAGTTATATTATGAGACCGTTTGTTTTGAAATTTTGAAAAATCGTTTCTATGAAAATCAATTGATTATGTCTTATCATGTTTGAAACTCAAACCCCTTGTCCCATTAAAAACAAGATTGTCAGTCTTGTTGGACCCACTTGCTTCACCCTCTTGTGAAGCCTTCACAAAACCTATTGTCTTGGAGAATTTTGAAGAGAGATTTGTCTTAGATGGGATTGGGTCAACCTTTTTGACACAAGATGTTTGATTCATAACAATGGACACATGTGGTGAAGAATCAGAATCATCCTCGGAATCAGAGACCCAATCCTCAACCACTCCCTCCACAAATGATTCTTCTGACAATGAAGAACTTTCAACTGAATTGACTCCAATGGGATCAATTACTAATGGATTTTTAACTTGAAATCTTTAATATCTTTCTTATTTGGTGAATTTACAAAAAAAAATTAGTATCAAGTGGAGGATAGTGGATGTACTTTGTTTCTTTACCCTTTCCCTTTAGATCGGTCCCATCACTGATCATGTGCTCAATGATATATGAAGCACTTTCATAGCTCTTGAGCTTTTGACTCAAAGTCTCATAGTCACATTTGACTATGGCTAGCTTCTTCTTTGTCTCATTAATGGTGTTGAGATAAGAAGTGATAGCATCTTGCTTATTAAGCATAGCGATCTCAGCCTCATGTAATTGCATGTTTAATAAATCAAATTTAGCCTGAAAATCTTTCTCGTTTGATTTTAAAACACGATTTGCCTCTACACATTGATTGAGATCACTGATCATGTCTGCATTATGCTCCTGATAAGCCAAGTCCTTACTTTCTAGGTCAACATAATGAAAACATCTGGAATTAAGTGACGAACAATCATCATATACCTAACCAGCCTGAAATGAAGAAGCAGTATCCACTATCAAAGAAAATTGTGTGGCATGTTGATCTTCAGAATCAGTATCAGTCTCTCCTTGAGTTTTTGAGTCTGAGGTGCTTTCATACTCTTATCCTGATGACTCATCCAACCTAGTGTTCATTTCTTTTGAGTCACTTTCAGCACTAGATTCAGCAACTTCCTTGATTTCTGCAACACAGGCTTTCTCATCTGCTCCTTTATCAGAATTGAATCTGAAATCCCAGTTCTCCCCTTCATCATTCTAAACCATGAGGGCCTTGTTTGCATTTAAAGAACCATCATGAGAGGGGGTCTCAACTGGTACTAATCTTCTTTCTCGATTTGCAAAAGATGATCTTTGATTCTGGAAGGGATTATTGTTCCCCATCTTCTTTGTGGTGTTGTATTGCGTGGCAAAATGTCCTTTGGAGGACCAATTAGGAGCTCGGAAAAAATCCGGTTCCAATGGATATCTGCTTGACAGCCTCTACAATATTGCAGAATCCTATTCCAGGGTTTTCGAATCGAAACCAATAGCAACCGTGGCGATCCGAAGGTGAAGGATAGACGTTTGATCGAGAATCAAACACCAAGGGATGTGAATCGAACTTGGATGTGCAATGGCCGCTATAATCTCCTAGGGTTTTGACTCTGGGTTCTCAGGGAAGAAGGAGGGCTCTCAAAAGTTAGGTTTTAGAATGTTTGAACTTGTATATACAAGCTGTCATCATTCGGCCGAATGAGTGGCCGAAGCAACTCATTCGGCGAATGACGTGGCCGAATGGATAGGTCAATTGAATGGTTCATTTGGCTAATGAGTAATTTGTTTGCCCTTGTCATTCGCTAGGCGTTCATTCGGCCGAATGGCTTCATTCTTAGAGCCATTCGTCCGAATGGGTTTGTTAAACACATAAACTCAAAGTCAATCATAATCAAACACATATAACCAACAATAAACATTAAGAACAATATAGAAAGACCACTTCCATTAATATCATAAGCTTTATACACAAAGGATTGTACAAAAAAGAACTAGGGACATTTAATGCATCTACAAACTCCCTCTTGGACCTAGTTCATCCTTTGGAAGTGTCTTTCTTGAAATGTTTGTCTGAAATGGCTTTCCAATCAGCTCCAGCATACATACTGAAAACCATACAAATACGAATGACTCTCATGAACTGCATGGCTTGTTTTATGTCAGCAACATCAAAGAACATCTGATGGAGGTACAGAGTCTTGACATCACTGTGAGACAAATTGGTTAACCACATCGGATCAAAAATATGTTCAGTGTCCCACTTCTTCTCTTGGCACATCACAATCACAGCCTCTCCAGTACGCCCGTCATAGTACCACCATCGAAAGCCTTCTATAAAGTCTTGACGCATCTTCCTCAACGTAGATTCTTCATGAATTTAGGAGGAAGCCACTTCAGGATAACTTTATGCTTTCGGGTATCTCCATCAATCTCTGGCATGTAATATCTTTCAGGTTGGTGAGGCCTAAAGTTCACCCACCTCTTTCTGCACTCGTACTGGATCTGTCTGGAGAACCAAGCTGACATCCCTGAGCCATCGTTGTATATCATCTTCAAGCGCGCAAGTTGATTGAGTTCGAATCCTGACAGCGTCTTCAAATCATGTGGATGCTTGAAATAATGAATTCCCCTTTCTCTCTTATCTGCATAGAATCCCAAATCATGAAAGTATGCCCCGCTGAGAATCTGACCTCTAGCTTTGTAGCCTTTGTTCCTATATAGTTTGGTGTGTGTAGCTGGCATCTTCACATTGCTTTCCTTCTTTAGGGTCTCCCAGTACGCTTTCCATTCTCCTTTTTTTGTTGAATGTCATCAGCTGAAGACATACTACTACTGACTTGTTCTTCTAAGTATCTGCTCAGCATCTCTTCAGTGGCTTGATTAAATAGATCAGTGCAAGTTGGTAGTTCGTCCTCAGTCGATGTATACTTTGCAGTTTCCTCCTCTGTTATGTCTTCAAGAATAACTTCATGTACATCATCAAAAATTTCTGGAGACGGCTCATCAAAAACCAGAGCTGATGTGACATCGATCACAACCTCGTCAGGATTCAACCTGAACAACTCAGCGATCTGCCCTTTTGATAAACAATGGATAATCTCCCCCTTTTCTTTCTCATAGCTCATGAGTGCTGTATAATGCCCTGAGCGTCCAAAATCATAGTAAGTGTCTCATCCAACCGACGTCTCAATGGCACAGCTTCGACTTCCTCAGCAGCTGTAGGTTCCTCAGTCTAAGCAGGAGGAGGAGAAGGAGCTTTAGCACTTTTGACGTGCTTTGTCTTTGTGCGTATCTCAGGAGGAGGAGGGGCTTGATCATCATCATCATCATCATCAGAACTGGAAGATCCAGTAGACCCACTCCTTAATCCATCCTGATCTTCACCATCAGAGTCATCATCTTTGTGTGACTCCTCATAATCAACCCTCTCCTCATCAAATTATTCTTCTTCTTCTTTATCTTTTTCTTCCTCTTTTTCTTCTTCTTCATCTGAATCATCGGAGTTGGCTGTGGTGCCTTCGATCCTTAGAGTGCCCTCTTTAAGACTTTCAAGCTGTTCTGCAAGTCGGACGTTCTCCTCTTCCAAACACAGGATCCTGTTACTGAAATCAGTGGCAGTCAGAGCCAACTAATTGTGCTCATCAATGTACTTGAGCAGTTGTTCTTCTTGTTGGGCTGATCTCGCTCTCAAATATGCCCGTTTATCTACTGCCTGAAGTAACAACGTATCTTGATCAGTTATCCTCTGAGTGAGTTGAGCAATCACCAACTCCTACTCTCTATTCTTCTTTTCCTGCTCCAGATTCATTTCCATCAACCCTAGGACCATACTATTCAGTGTACTCAATGGCTCAACGACAGAAATAGCAGGTATAATAAGATCAGATGGTGTTGTGGAAGGACAAGTAGAGGCAGCTGTGTATATAGGAGCATGAGTAATAGAGGTGGTCAGAGGGGCGATAGTAGAACGTGTCTGAACAGCCCTTGACCTAGCCAGTGAAGAAACTGTAACTGCTGCCACTAATGTAACAGTCGTAGCAGCAGTTGACAATTCTGACCTCTTCTGATAGACAAAACGAGTCCTTTTCCTCCTGCCATAAGGAGATGATGTGGCAGCAACAGAAACAACTGTGGTGGCTAGAGTGGAAGTACGTGGATGAGATGACATATCAAACTCAGGAATAAAGTTAGGATCATGAATCTCTTCAAGCTCAGGTTCACTACGTTTCCTCTTATTCATGAGCCTACCTCCCACCCATACATCCTCAAACTCATCATCAGGAGTGTTCTTTGAATCTGAGCTGTCAGGTCCCTCTTCAACTCCAACATCCCCATCATCATTGCCTGATTCTTCTAAGACATCTCTATCTCCTACAGATGTAGTACTAGTCATCTCGAGTGCAGTAGATACTGTAGCGGTAGTAGAGGTCACAAAATCCAGATCCATCACTGAATCTATATCAACATCATCTTCAGCAGCAACAGATTTACTAACTTCAGCACCTGTGCTAACACCAACTGCACTAACCCCCGTCACTCTAACCTCAACACTACTAACACTAGTAGTGGTGACAATGACATCAACAGTCAAACTAACACCAACACTAACACCACTAACAACAGACCATGCATCACCTTCACCACCATCTCCATCGTCACCCTCATCACCAGGAACAACTATATCCTCCATGTCGGAATCCGAGTCATCGTGCCTCCATCTCCTACCAGCTAGAGCTATATAATCAGGCCTCAAAAGATGGCCAAACAAAGTACGCACTGTAGGCTTCCACTCCTTTCCTCTGTATGACATCACTCTATTGAGAGTGATGTCCTTCATATGCTCCAGACGAATAATATCAGCATTGATCTTTGGCAAATTTGGTAACTGAGCATCAATGAACTGCTGGAGGAATCGTGGATACATGAGAAACTTCTTATCTCCCTTGAGCATCACATTTTCCATCATGTGAGTGAAAATCATCTCCGAAAAGTTGAAGGGCCTGTCAGCACCAAGGCAACGAATGCACACTGAATTGTCTCTCTCATGTTATCAAAACCACCTCTCCTTGAGCCTAAGAAGTGAATGAGCACGTGTGCCAAATACTTGAACCGGGGAGACATGTACACCTTGTCGAGAATCCCGGCTCCAAGATCACCTTCATACTTGCACCGCATGAAACATCCACGAACTAAGTAGCGGTCAAGCAGCATCTATTGATCTGGTGTATCCTGAAAACCTCATATCCTCCTAATATGCTCAGCCGAGATAACTACATCATGCCCTAGAACCTTTCCCCTGATGACTGGTGGCTCAACCTCACAGTCAATGTAATCAGATGTCCAGAAATCTTGCTGATGAGACTAACAGGGCACATGCATAGTAGAAATAGCAGCAAAAATGCTAGAACGCCTCAAAAATGTAATCATCTCTGTGAAGTGTCGAGCATTTGGCGTAGTAAGATCCAGGTGTGCATAGATGTTGTTCTTTGTCACTGATTTGTTTCCAGCCATACTGAAAAACAGAGAAATACACATATTAGTGCAAAGCAGTTAAACAGTACATTCAAATCAGAACCAATAACACTTAGAAAATTTGGCCGAATGTAATTGATTTGGCCGAATGACTTATGTTCGAATGAGCAATTTGACCGAATGAGGCATTCTGTCGAATGAGTCATTCGCCGAATGAGCTTCATTCACCGAATGGCGTCATTCGGCTGACAGTTTAGATTCCAACTCCAGTTTATAGATCTTCAAATCAGTCCACAAAAATTACATTCCCACACTCAGAAACGACCGACTAACAACATTAAAACTGGTCTAATGTGGTTTAGAGTTCATTTTGACCATCTATTCAAGGGCAAAAATCGATGATATTGGATCCATCGGTACCTGAGATGGTCAGAAGAAGAAATATCAGTAGATCAAGAAAAATGATGAGAAATCGTTGAACCGAAGAGAGATGGTGTTTCAGGAGAATAAAAAAAACACAGTGGCGAGAGAATGAAAAGGGGAGAATGAGGGTAGTTCAGCCGAATTAAGTATTTAAATAGTACTAGTCATTCGCCGAATGAGACTGGCGAATGACCTGTTTCACCCCAAATTCATTCGGCCGAATGTATCCAAACATAAATACTCAATCGCCGAATGAAATGAACGAAAGACTTCCTTCGGCTCAGATTGATTTGGCCGAATGGCTCATTCGCTGGAATGATGTCATTCATGCGAATGAGACCTTGCACTCACAAACCCACACTAATTTCAAGATTTTTAACATTATGATCAATCAAACAGATGCCTGTTATGAAGAATAGTCTGGTTGGTTTAGGATTCAGATATGACAGACATCTGAACTTACAAATGATCATCTAAAACAGATTTTGAAAATAGAAACTCTTTTTGTGTTTTTCTGAAGCAAAATACAACTGTACAACTAACAATTAATAACAAAGAAACACATATTATTGTGAAAGGTCTATTGAGAAAATAAAACATACCCCTAATCATATCAAATCAGCATCACTGAATGTTCCACTTCAGACACATTTGTCTTATGATACAATTACTGATATATCCGTCCAATTTAAACCTAACAATACATAACTTCTAGACAAACTTTACCATCATTCATGTTTTCTAATTGAGTTATCCGTTTCATTCTACCACTAAAGATCAAAATCAGTGTATAACTCGTTTCTGCATAACTTAATACCAGTCATCATAAATTCTATAAGGTTCCAATTTATTACCTTTTTGTATTTTTCTTGTTCTATCCAAATGGACGGCCTCAGCTAGGTCTTTACAAAGCAATATGGCACGTATATGGAATTGAACTTATTTTGTTTTTGTATTTTCCAAGCTTAATACCAGCTTGTTCTTGTTTTTCTTCAAGCTTAATACTAGCTTGGTTTTATTTTTCTTATGATTCAATCATTCTCATCTGAATGGACGGCTTCAGCTAGCACTTTACAAAGAAGTATGGCACGTATACAGACTTGAATTCATGAATCATTGGAAACTTGATTAGATCCTATGATGACAGGTGCATGCCTGATCTGAGTCAAAAACTATTCATTACTTAGGCTATTTTATAAAACATATCCCACAAGGCAGACTTTCTAAGATATCATAAGTTGTCTATACATTTTGTAAAGTCGACCTATCAGTACATCAAATCACAATTCTCACATGTTTTCAGTTTATGCATTCACCTTAGCTTTTAAGACATCATAAGTTAACACATTACTTTCTTAAATAAAACTTTCTCATTTTTGTAATTTTTTATTGTTTTTGTATTTTTAAATTTTTTTAATGTTTTTGGTTTTTCAAATTTTTTAATGTTTTTGGTTTTTCAAGTAACATACTTTTTCTCCCCCTAAAAACCTAAAACATAAAATCTTTTTGAGTTTTTGATTAATTTAATGAAATAACAGAAATACTTAATCAAAGAAAAATAAAACAAAATAAAACCAAATAAGAAAATCGATGATCATTTGTTAGATTCAGATGAAGGTACGACTTCATCCTTTTGAAAAACACCATTAGCCGATAGCAGATATAAAAATCTGGGTTTATCAAAAGGTTTAGTAAAAAGATCGGCTTTCTGGTGATCGGTGTGAATTTCAACAACATAGATTAGTTTCTTTTCAAAGCAATCACGTATGAAGTGATATTTTATGTCGATGTGTTTTGTTTTTGAGTGCTGGACAGGATTCTTAGTGACAGCTATGGTAGCAGTATTATCAACATATATAGGTGTGTTAGAAAAATGTAACCCATAGTCCCTGAGTTGCTATTATATCCGTATGATTTGAGAACAGCAACTAGCAACATCAGTGTATTCAGCTTCACATGTTGAAGTAGACACCGACGTCTGCTTCTTGCACTGCCAGGTAATTAACCGGGTTCCAAAGAACTTACATCCTACAGATGTTGACTTGAAATCTCTCTTGCATCCACCATAGTCTGAATCACTATACGCAGTAAGCTCAAAATTATCATCATTAGGGTACCATAGTGTCGCACCCCGGCCTTCCCGGCCTAAACAATAGGGCGCGACTCGGCTGATCTTGCAGGATCGCAGTCTCCAGTTACACTGTGTTGCGAGACCTACATGTCTGGTATGGACAAAACTGTTTAGTAAAATCAAAGTTGCGGAAATTTAATAAGATCAAAAACAGATTCGATTCATAAGCTGCGGAAGCGTTGTTAAAACAGTTTTCAAAACATTTCAGACTAATAGTGCGGAAGCAATTTAGATTGTTTAACAATACACAACAAAACAAAATAATAAGGTCCTCAAGCCTAAAGCACTATGTAGATGCATGAGACTCCAGCTTAGCATCCTATCCTCGAGTGTGTGCCTTAGTTACCTGAGAAAACATGCGAGTAAAAGGGTGAACACAAAGGTTGGTAAGAGCACAACTTTTCATAAGCAGTAAACATCCAATGTTTAAAGTAAGTATGGCTGTATTTACATATCATTACAATGCAGTATCGATTGATACATAGTCAATACAGTTATATTATATGCGGGTTCGTACCGAAGCTGACAGTTGTGCCTCCCGCCATGTCCATCACAAGACAATGGCAAAGTGTTGGTCAATATTGCACTGTTCCGACCTCCAGTCAGGGTGGCCTCCAAGGCGCACAACAGTGGGGCTTGTCAGGCCCAGATAGTACTATTCAAGATTACCACGCTAGGCGCTACGCGCTACTAACGGTCCGTGGAGTATCGCGAGGACATTTAGTTGTGATGTGCTCCACACATATACATATAGTGATAAAGCATGTCCATACGTAAATAAAATGATTTGTTGTTTAAAAACAGTTGTAATGCAGTGTTTTCTCCCCCAAAGGTTAGAAAAGTAAAAAGGGGCCGTGAACTCACCTGATAGTTCAGTTTCCAGTTTTCGTGTGCTCGCTACCTGCGAGTGCTAGCAGTCCTGGCATTAAGCACCTATAACCATATAGGTGTGAGTATGTGTTTTGTGGTGTGTTGTATCCCATACAACTCCAAATGTCGGTGTGCTCAACCGACTGTGTGTGTGTTGACTTGTGTTGACTCGACGAATCGTTGGCGATACGTATGCTGTGTTAAGTTGTCTTACTGCAAGTAACACACCAAAATACATCCTATGACTCAACCCATAATGCTTTCACGAAATCCAATTTTGAAAATCATGACGTTTCCGTTTCGGGAAACTTTCTATATTTAGAAGGTTGATATTTTTGGAAAATGTGGTTATGAAATCCCATTTCATAAAACAAATCACTCTGGTATGTTTGTAGATGTTGATACATGTTTTGTCCCTAGTTCAGTTTTTGTAACATTCATCATGTAAAATTCAAGTTATATTAATGGAAGTTGTCTTTCTATATTGATCTTGATGTTTAATATTGATTATATGATTGTGTTATTGGTTGATTTGATTTATTATATATTTGTGTGTGAGTATGGTTCATTCGGCCGAATGACTCTATCGAATGGAGTCATTCGCCGAATGAAACCAGAGTATGTCTAGTCAGCGAATGAGTCATTCGCCGAATGACTCATTCGACTGAATTATCATTCGTCAGATGCCATTCGCCGAATGAGTTGCTTCGACCTCTCATTCGGCCGAATGTCGACTGCCTATATATACAAGTTCAAATCATTTCAACCTTAACTTTCTAGAGCCCTCCTTCATCCCTGAGACTCAAGTGTCAAAACCCTAGGAGATTTGAGCGGCTAGTGATCATCCAAGTTCGATTCTCAACCCGTGGTGTTCGATCGTTGCTTCCACGTTGTTCCTACAACCTCGGATCACCACGGTTCCTGTTGATTTCGATTGGAAAACCCTGAAATAGGATTCCGCACTATTCCAGAGGCTGTCGAGTAGTTTTACATTGGATTCAGATTGTTTCCAAGCTCCCGATCGGTCCAACAAAGTGGTATCAGAGCATTGGCTCTTGATTCTACTCGATTTCCACTCTAAATCATCAGATCTGAGTTTCCCAAAACCCTGATTTTCGTAACTTCCAAAAACCCTACTTTTCTTGCTTTCCAAGTTACTATTTCATTGAAAAACCAAGGGTTTTTGTGGATTGTTTGTCAAAATTCTTTCCCAATTATTTTGTTATAATGTCTTGAACTTCTGTACCAAATTTGGTGCTTATATTTGGTCAAAATCACAAGATATCTCGATTTTCGTTGCTGAAAACCCCAGATCGCCGAATGACGATTGCGGCCGAATAAGTTCAGCCGGATAGCTCTCCATTCGTCGAATAGGTCTCATTCGGCGAATAGCTCCTTCGCCCTTTTCATTCGCCGAATACGTCTCATACTCCACTCTCATTCGGCGAAAGAGTTCATTCGATCAGACATTCGCCGAATAGGTCATTCGATCATCCCATTCGACAGTTGTCATACTCACCCTTCATTCGCCGGTTCTAGTTCATTCGGCCCCCGACATTCGCCCAAATCACTTCATTCGCCAGTTTTCCTGAAATTTTTCTAAGTATTGAATTTTATTACTTCTGATCAAATGGAGGATCTAGCACTCATGGCTAACCAAAACCATCGCATTCAGACTCTCTTATTGACAGAGAATGAGACAGGGAACTCAAATAAAGCTCCTAAGTTATTGACTTTAGATGATTACCCTTATTGGAAGTTTAGATTTGAGATCCATATCAATGGGGTGGATACAAATCTGTGGATGATGATAGAAGGAGGTTATTTGAGGCCTTTGAACGAGGATGGAACTCCTATGCTTGTTACAAGAATGACCGAGCCTCAAAGGAAGTTGTATGACTATGAGAAGAAAGCATATGCCATTTTGTCACAGTCCATTGCTACAGACATCTTCCATCAGTTTAGACAATTTACATCTTCCAAATACCTCTGGGATGCCTTACAACAAAGATATGAGGGGAATGATGCGTTGAAGAGCATTAAGTCTAAAGCTTTGAGAAAAGAATTCAATAGCTTTATGTATGTGGGTAATGAGTCACTTGATGAACTGATTGCTAGGTTTTATCATTTGTTGAGTGAGTTCTTCAACCATGAGGTCAAAACTACAACTCAGGAGAAAATTCAGTGTTTGGCAGATGCTCTACCTCCAAAGTGGGAGTCTTTCTTGATGGTACTCAAGCAAAACCAGATGTTGGCTCATATGGACATCAATGATTTTATTCAGAAACTAAAAGAGCAGGAGATAGAGAACAAATGGAAAGCCAAGAGGGTTGTGCAAGTTCAGGATCCTTCTCTATACTACTCCACTCCCACAGTCGATAAATCCAATACTCATGCTCCTCTAAAGACTTCTTTTGTTTCTAAGACATCTGAGGCTCCATCTACTGCTCAGATTCATTTCAGTCAATCATCCTCAACCAGTTCACAAATAGAACATCATCAGCCTACTACCAGCCTGAAGACAGACAACTTTGACAAGGTCACCGTGGAGATTGCAAAAGAGCATATGGGTCTTTTGTCTACATTGGTTAGCTCATATGATGGATTAGTTGCTGGTCAGATCGGTAATCCTTATTTGACCAATGATGACTATTCTCAGATAGATCCTGATGACATGGAACGAATTGACATTATGTGGGCGTTGGCAAGTGCGGTTAGGAGAGCTAAGGAGTTTGTGAAGAGGACTGAGAAGGATATCAATCTAAACAAGGAGTCTAAGTTTGGATTTGATATGGCATCTGTGACATGCTACAACTGTGGTGAGAAGGGTCATTTTGCCAGGTAGTGCAAACACCGAAGAAAGCAGGCAACAAGAATCCATTCCAGCATCAGAAATCCTCCAATGCCAATCCAGAAAGGAGATTAGTTCCCATTGATTCTCCTTCTCAAGCTGGATCTTCATCCTCTGCAAGTAAAGCTTTAATGGTTCAACAGGATGAAGGGGTGAACTGGGATTTCAGATTCAATGCTGATAAAGAAGAACAAGATAAAGCTTGTGTTGCTGAGATTCAACAATCTGAAGATCAAAGTGAGGAAAGCATTCGGGAAGACTCAATGGTGAATGATGATAAACTCTCAAATTCATAATCAGATAGCATGACAGATTCAGACACTCAAGGTTCTGATGCTGAAGCTGATGACTCCTCTACTTAATTTGCTTTGATGGTAAACTCTTCTGCTTCATCAGAGTCAGATCAGGTATACACTGATTGTTCATCTTCACATTTAGAGTGTTTTAATTGTGTTGATCTTAGAAGTAAAGTTCTTGCTTATCAGAAGCATAACAGTGACTTGTTGAATGATCTCGACCTGTGCATTGAATCAAACAAAGTTTTAAAATCTATTGAAAAAGATTTTCAGATTAAAATTGATCTTTTAAACCGACAATTGCATGAGGCCGAGATCGCTGTTCTGAACAAGCAAGATGCTATAACTTCTTATCTCAATACCATCAATGAGATCAAGAAGAAGTTAGCAATAGTCGAATGTGACTATGAGACTCTAGGCCAGAAGCTCAAGAGCTATGAAAGCTCTTCTTATATCATTGAGCATATGATCAGTAGGGGTACTGATCAGGGGAAGGAACCGGTTAATTATCAAAATTTTCCTCCACCAATCCTCAATGACTTTGTCAATACTCCAAATGACAAAGATGTAAAGGATTTTCAAGTTACTACTCCGTTAGTAATAGATCCAGTTAGTCTGAGTACAAATCAGAGTTCATCACAGACTAAGGGATCACTGGTGGATGGAGTTGTTGAAGATTGGGTCTCTGATTCCGAGGATGAATCAGATTATTCACCTAAGTATAGTACTCCTCGGAATCAAACTCCTGTTGTCATAAAAGGTGACCCAATCTGCAACTCAAAGATTTACAAAGAATTGAGCTTTGTTAAAGCTTCACAAGAATGTGAAGCTAAGTGTGTTACCAAATCAGCTTTTGTTGGTAACAAAGGGACAAAGGGTTTGGGCTTTGATCTAGATAGTCAGAAAACAAATGCTTTTAAATCAAAGAGAAAACCATTTTCTGATTTAAAACATTTTCGTAAAAAAGGTGACAAAGTCTGTTTTGAATGTGGTGAGTCTGGACACATTGTGAGATTTAGTCCTCATTTGATCAGGCCAAAAGTTGTTTCTTTCAGAAAATTAAATTCTGCTTTACCAAAAAGCGGTAAAATTTGTACCTAAGCCTGTTCAACTAAAGTCTAAACCACCAATTCAGTTTAAGACTTCAGACAAGGGAAAAGGAAAACTGGAAACTTTGAATGTTCCAAATGTGATTAATGTTAACAAAGCAAAATCATCATCCATTTATCTGAAAACCTCTTTTGATAAAAATGCAATTTGGAAAGTTAAATCATCTGAGGATTATGTTCCACTAATTTCAGATAACTCTCTTCCTAAAGGGAAATGGATTAATGTTTGGATCCGAGACTCTATGGGTCAACCCAAGACTGTAAAGGCTTGGGTTCCCAAGGTAAACTAATTGTCTCTTTATTGTGCAGGTTGCCCCAAAAGCTGGAGTTAACAGCAATTGGATCGTTGATAGTGGGGCTTCCAGACACATGACTAGTGATATTTCTTTGCTCACCAATGTGAATGCAGTTCGGGGTGGATATGTTGCGTTTGCCGGAGACAAAGGCGGTTTTATTACAGGAGAGGGAATTCTGACAAATGGACAAGTTTTATTTGATAATGTCAGATATGTTAAACAGCTGGAAAACAACCTCCTGTCAGTCTCTCAGATTTATGACAAAGAGTACAAGGTCTTATTTGATGAGTCAAAATGTTACATTCTCAAGCAAGGTGTTAAGATCCCTGAAGATTGGATTTTGATGTCTGCTCCAAGAAAGCAAGATTTGTACGTTCTCAATATGGCCACAGCTTCAACTACATCCTCCACAGCTTCATGTTTTATGACAAAGGCAACTGAAAAAGATTCAATCCTTTGGCATAAGAGGATGGGTCATTTGAGTTTACGCAAAATGAATCATTTTTTTCATAATAGTCTGGTTGAGGGAGTTAGCTTGAAGAATTTTAAGCTGTCTGATATATGTGTATCCTGCAAGAAAGGGAAGCAAGCCAAGCAGTCTCATAAGCTGAAAAAATTCCATTCAATCAATGTTCCTCTTGAGCTTCTCCACATGGATTTATTTGGTCCAGTGAATCGGAAGAGTATAGCTGGAGATCAATACTGTCTTGTCATCACTGATGAGTATTCCAGATACTCTTGGGTTTTCTTTTTGAAGGAGAAATCAGAAACATTTGATTGCATTCAAGTTTTGGTTACCAAACTTGAATCACTTTATAAGCTCAAGATTCGTCAGTTTCGAACTGATAATGGAACGGAGTTCAAAAATCACAACATGGAGAATTTTTGTAATGCAAGAGGCATCGTGCAACAATTTAGTGCTCCATATGTTCCACAAATGAATGGTGTTGCTGAACGCAAGAACAGGATATTGATTGAGGCTGCTAGAACAATGCTTGCTGATTCTTCTCTACCGGTTCAATTCTGGAACGAAGCTGTAGCTAATGCTTGTTATACATTGAACCGGGTACTTATTGTGAAGAGACATGGGAAGACTTGCTTTGAACTGCTCCATAATAGAAAGCTAAATCTTAAGTATCAAGAACCGTTTGGTGCTCCATGCACTATGCTTAAGAAACATGAGCAGGGCAAGTTCAATGAAAAGGTGGAAGAAGGGTACTTTCTTGGGTATAGCACTCCAAATAAACGAGTTTACAACATTGTAACTCATAATGTGGAGGAGTGGTACCATGTAGACGTTCAGAAATATACAATGCCCCCACCTGGAAAAGGGCCAGATTGGATGTTTGATTATTCCAGTCTCTTTGATTCATTCAACATGCCCCCCATGTATTCAGATGAAGATGTCGCTGTTCAGATGTTGTATGATGTACAAAATGCACCTGATGAAACTTTTCAACCTTCATCTGCATCCGTTCCTACTACACAGATAAATGATGACAGCTCAGACACAGATGACAATCCTCCAGCTGCTCCTGAACCAGTTGTTGATAACCGTGTACCCGGTCTTGAGGATTTGAATCTGAATAACTTTGATCCAGAGGTTGAGGTTCCCGCTCATCCTGTTGGAAGAATCAATCATATTCATCCTCAAGATAACATTATTGGGAGTCCTTTAGATGGAGTGAAAACTCGAAGTCAGATTTCTTCAGGTGGTCTTGCGGACATTCTTGATTTTGCAGATGTAAGCTTTTGTGCTCATTCCTGCTTTATTTCTCAAGTTGAACCGCGTACTGTCACTGAAGCTCTCAAGGAAGAATCATGGGTTGATGCAATGCAAGAAGAACTTTTACAATTCAAAAAGTTAGGTGTCTGGAAATTGGTTGACAGACCTAAAGGTGCAAAAGTCATTGGCACTCGATGGGTTCTTCGTTGCAAGAAAGATGATCATGGGATCATAGTGCGAAACAAGGCACGTCTGGTGGTTCAAGGATTCAGACAGATAGAGGGGTTGGACTACAATGAGGTTTTTGCTCCAGTTTCTCGACTCGAAGCCATTCGTATCTTCTTGGCTTATGCATCCTTTAAAAAGTTCAAGGTCTATCAAATGGATGTTAAGAGTGCGTTCCTTCACGGTGTTATTAGTGAAACCGTATATGTCAGTCAACCTCCCAGGTTTGAGGATCCATTGCATCGTGACCAAGTCTACAAGCTAGACAAGGCCTTATATGGATTGCATCAAGCTCCGCGAGCGTGGTATGATACACTTTCTACTCACCTTCTGAACAACGGGTTCAGAAGAGGTGTGATTGACTGCACATTATTCATCCGTGAGAAAGACAGTGATTTACTCTTGGTGCAAGTGTATGTGGACGACATAATTTTTGGTTCCACAAATGATAGTCTATGCAAGGAATTCGAGAAGGTTATGAAAGAAAAATTTGAAATGAGTTCGATGGGAGAGATGAAATTTTTCTTGGGTTTGCAGGTGGATCAGTCTGAGGCAGGGATTTTTATTCATCAAACCAAATATGTTGGTGACATTCTGAGTTGGTTCAGTATGTCTGATGCCAAGCCTGCTGGTACCCCACTGGCTGTTAATCACGGGATTACTCCAGATGAAAAGGGGGAGTTAATTGATGCCACTCTGTACCGAGGAATGATCGGATCTCTCATGTATCTTACTGCTTCTCGGCCAGATATCATGTTCGCTACTTGCTTGTGTGCACGCTATCAATCAAAGCCAAGAGTATCTCACCTCATTGCTGTCAAAAGGATAATGCGTTATCTGAAGGGTTCACCGGAACTTGGCTTATGGTAGCCTAATGATGATAACTTTGAACTTACTGCATATAGTGATTCAGATTATGGCGGATGCAAGAGAGATTTCAAGTCAACATCTGCAGGATGTCAGTTCTTTGGAAACCGATTGGTCACCTGGCAGTGCAAGAAGCAGACGTCGGTGTCTACTTCAACCTGTGAAGCTGAATATATTGCTGCTGCTAGTTGTTGTTCACAAATCATCTGGATTCAACAACAACTCAGTGACTATGGGTTACATTTTTCTAACACTCCTATCTATGTTGATAATACTGCCGCCATAGCTGTCACTAAAAATCCTGTTCAGCATTCCAAAACAAAACACATCGACATTAAATATCACTTCATACGTGATTGTTTTGAAAAGAAATTAATCGATGTAGTGAAAATTCAAACCGATCACCAAAAATCCGATCTTTTTACAAAAGCATTTGACAAACACAGATTTTTATATCTGTTATCGGTTAATGGTGTTTTCCAAAAGGATGAAGTTCAATCCTCATCTGAGTCTAACAAATGATCATCACTTTTCATTAGATAGTCTTTGCTTTGTTTATTTTAATTCAGTCTTTTACTTTTTCCTGTATAGTTTATTTTCATCATCAAAAACTCAAAAAGATTTTCTATTTTTATGTTTTTAGGGGGAGATATTATGATATTTGAAAAACCAAAAACAATAGAAAATTTGAAAAACCAAAAACAATAGAAAAATTAAAAATTGAGATGGTCTTGCTTAATAAAGTAGTGCATTAATCTTATCATGTCATAGAAGCAGAAGTGAATGTATGAACTAAAATCACAAGAGAATTGTGATGGGATGTACTGATAGGCTGACTATACAAAATGAATAAACAACTTGTGATAACTTAGAAAGTTTGATTTGTGGGATCCATTTTATTAAATCATTTGAGTGAGAAACGGTTTTTGACTCAAATCAAGCATACACCTGTCATCATGGAATCAAATGAGGTTTCAATCAAAGAAAAATAAAAACAAGCTGGTATTAAGCTTGAGGAAAATCAAAAACAAGCTGGTATTAAGCTTGATGAAAAACTAAAAACAAGCAAGCTGGTATTAAGCTTGAAGAAAACCTAATGCAAGCTGGTATTAAGCTTGAGAAATACTTAAACAAATAAAGTTCGATTCCATACATGTGCCATATTGCTGGGACGAACCTAGCTGAAGCCATCCATTTGGATAGAACAAGAAAAATACAAAAAGATAATAAATGTTTGAATCTAATTGAATTCATGATGAATGGTTTTAAGATATGCTGAAATGAGTTTTGAACTGGTTTTGATCTTTATTGGTGAAATGAATTGGGGAACTCAATCAGAAAATATGAGTGATCATATAGTTTGTTTAGTAGTTATGTATTGTTCGGTTTATGTCTGGACAAATATATCAGTAATCGTATCATAATGAAATTGTGTTGGAAGTGAAGCGTTCATTGAAGACAATATGATGTGATTAGAGATGTGTGTTATTTTATTAATGGACTTCTCACAAAAATATGTGTTTATTTGTTTTTAATTATTGTTTGTACAGTTGTAGTGGTTGTTTCAGAAAAATACAAAAAGATTTTCTATTCTCAATCTTGTTTTAGATGATCATTTGTAGATTTGGATGTCTGTCATATCTGAATCCTGAACCAACCAGACATATCTTCATAATTTGTTAAAAGTTTGTTGCTCAAAATGTCAAATATTGAAAAAGTTGAGTTTTGGAGGTTTTCGTTTCTCATTCGTCCGAATGAGAGGTAAAATTCATTCATTCGGCCGAATGAACTCATTCTGCGAATGAGTCATTAGACCGAATCAATCATACAAAGTGTTCATCATTCGGCGAATGAAGGGTGTCGAATGTCTCATTCGACCTTTTCATTCGGCGAATGAGTGTCGTCGAATGTCTCAATCGCAACTCTCATTCGGCGAATGAGACTGAGTCTGAGTCGACCTTTCGCCTAGCTCATTCGGCGAATGAGCTTGGCTATTTAATAGTCCTTCGGCCGAATGAGAGTCATTCGACCATTTTCTCTTTCGCTACATCAGAGTGCACCTCATTCGGCGATTCACACACATTTTCAGTTCTTTCGATTTTCTGTGATCCTTGTTAACCCTGCTTCTGACAATCACATTCTATTTCATCTCAGGTATATGGGGAATGATTGACAGACATTTTCAACCGTGGAATCATGGAAAACAGATAGAAATTTTGGGATTTAGGGTTTTATTTTTCGCCGTGTAAATAGACCATCAAAATGAACTTGAGACTATCTAAGTCCAGTTTTAAATGTCTTCGTCGGTCGATTCTGAATATGTGTATGCAAATTTTATTGACTGATTTGATTTTTGGATGAACAAGGGTTTAAAATTCAAATTTTAGCCGAATGACTCTCATTCGACGAATGACTTTCTTTCGTTGAAGCTCATTCGGCGAATGACTCACATTCGACGAATGTCTCATTCGATGACACTCATTCGGCGAATTACACTCATTCGACGAATGACTCTCATTCGGCGAATGAATGCTATTTGCAACTCATTCGACGAATGACATTCGGCGAATGTGCTCATTCGCCAGAATTATCTGTCATTCGGCATATCAGACTGTTGAGATCTAAATTTCAGAAGTTCATCTGATTTCATCTTGTTGTTATATCTGACTGGTTCTAACTTGTTTTAATTTGTTTTTCAGTATGTCAGGTTACAAATCAATCCCTAAGCACAACATATGTGCTCATCTGGAGTTGAACACACCGAACGCCAAGCGCTACTCAGAGATTATTACATTTCTGCGGCGTTCGAGGATCTTTACTGCTATATCGACTGTTCATGTGCCTTACCATTCGCATCAGCAGGATTTCTGGTCATCTGCTGACATAGACTGTGAGGCCGAGCCTACAGTTATCAGGGGAAAAGTTCAAGGGCATGACATTGTTGTTTCTGCTGAACACATCAGGAGAATATGTGGGTTTCAAGATTCTCCAGATCAGCCATCACTGCTTGATCGCTTTTTAGTTCGTGGATGCTTTCTTAGGTGCAAGTATGAGGGTGACATTGGAGCGGGCATTCTCAACAAAGCATTCATGTCTCCACAATTCAAGTATCTCGCTCATGTCTTAGTTCACTGTCTCGGATCAAGGCGAGGAGGATTCGATGACATGCGAGAGACTATCCAATGTGCCTTTGCTGCTTTAGTACTGAACAAGCCGTTCAACTTCTCAGAGATGATCTTTATTCATATGAAGGAGAACGTGGTCTTAAAGGGGGACAAGAAGTTTCTCATGTACCCTCGGTTTCTGCAGCAGATCATTGACGCTCAAGTTCCAGATCTTCCCAAGATCAATGCTGATGTTATACGTTTAGAGCACATGAATGACACCACTCTTAACAGAGTCTTGTCATACAGAGGAAAGGAGAGGAAGCCAACCACCAGATCATTATTCGGTCATCTCTCTCGACCTGATTATCGAGCTCCTGCTGGTCGCAGATGGAGGCATGATGACTCCGATTCAGATGTGGAAGACATAGTTGTACCAGCTGGTGGAGATGACAGTGATGGAGGTGATGGGGCAGGTCCTAGTGGTGTAGGAGGGGGTGAGAGCACAGTGATTGTGAGCACTGCTGCTATGGTTTCTGTTGAGATGGGTGTGAGTTCTGGTGACATAACCACTGCTGCTACTATGAGCATGGTTGATGTGAGTGGAGCTGTTACTGGTGGTGATGCTGTTTTATCTACAGCTCAGGAAGATGACATAGATATTGATTCATTGATGGATTTAGACTTCCTGGCCACTACTACCACTACTGTTACTACTTCTGTTGATGCTTCTGTTCCTCATATTTCTGAAGGTAGTGCTGAGTCAGAGGACTCTGGTGATGAGGAGGTTGTTGGAGATGGTGATGAAGAGAGCACCGACTCTGATGATGTTATGGAGGAAGGCTTTGAGAAAGTGATGGAAAGTGGCAAGATGGTTGTCAGGAAGAGGAAGAGAACTGAAGAGGAGATGGAGGATATTACTGATCCACTGTTTATACCAGAGTTTGATATCTCTCCTCCACCTCGGTCTTCTACTTCTGCTTTGGTGGCTGTGACTGTTGCTGCCTCTCAGTCTACATCCTCTAGGGTTGGAAGGGGAAAGAGATCAAGGTTTTCATTCCAAAGGAGGTCAGAACTGACTTCAGCTGCTACAACTACTGTTACTTCAGTAGCAGCTGTGTCAGTTTCTTCACTGACGCGGTCAAGGGCTGTTCTTACACAGACCACTATTGCCCCTCTGACCACTACTGTCATTCATGAGCCAGTATATGTTGCTGCTTCTTCTGGCCCGTCTACATCAAGAGCTGATATGTACATACCTACTGTTTCAGTTGTGGATTAGCTTAGCACACTGAACAGTATGGTTCTCAGGTTGATGGAGAAGAACATGGAGCAAGAATCTAAGATTGCTCAGCTCACCCAAAGGATAAACGATCAGGATGCTCTGTTGCTGCAGGCAGCTGATCAACGAGCTGATCTTAGAGCTCGTTCTGCTCAGCAAGAGGAGCAACTATTCAAGTACATAGATGAACATAACCAGTTGGCTCTGACAGCCTCTGGTTTCAGCGAGAGGATTCTCCTGTTGGAAGCTGAAAATGCTCGCCTTGCTGAACTTGTCGAGGGTTCCAAGGAGGGCACTCCTAGGATAGAAGGTGCTGAAAACCGTTCCGATGAATCAGACAAGGAGATGGACGAAGACGAAGAAGAAGAGTCTGATGAGGAACAGGTTGACTATGAAGACTCAGACAAAGACGATGAGTCTGATGATGATGATGATCATGATGATGAGGCCAAGGACGGATGTGGGAGTGGGTCTTCTGGTTCATCGAGTGCTGATGATGATGACGATGATGACCAGGCCCCTCCCTCATCAGAGATTCGATCCAAGAGAGCCAATGATAAGAAGAAAGCCTCTTCTCAACCTCCTCCTGCAAAGACAGATAAACCCACAGCGACCGAGGAAGTAGAAGCTGTGCCCTTGAGACGTCAGCTAGATGAGACGTTGACTATGATCTTGGACGCTCAGGGCATTATACAGCACTCGGTCAGCTATGACAAAGAGGAAGGGGAAATTATTCACTGCCTATCCAGAGAGCAGATTGCTGAGCTGTTCAGGCCTAATCCGGACAAGATGATCACTGATGATACCTCCGTTCCTATCGTTGATGAACCGGGGCCTGAAGTCTTTGATGACATTGATGAAGTTATCTTAGAAGACATCACAGAAGAAGAGTACCCAAAGTATACATCTGCTGAGGCTGAGTTGCCGATATTTACTGATCAGTTTGATCAAGAGACTGAAGATCTACTGGTCCGATACTTAGAGGAACAAGTCGAAGCCAGCAAAGCCGAAGCAGATGACCAAAAGAGAAGAAAAGAGGAATGGCAGACCTATTGCGAGGTCTTAAAGAAGCAAAGCACCGAGAAGATGCCAGCAACGCACAAGAAAGTTTACAGAACCAAAGGCTACAAAGCTAGAGGTCAAATCCTGAGCTGGGCATACTTCCATGATCTCGGGTGCTATGCTGTGAAGAGAGAAAGGGGGATCGATTACTTCAAGCACCCTCACGACTTCAAGATGCTGCCGGGCTTTGAAGTAAATCAACTTGCACGTCTGAAGTTACTGTACAGTGAGGATTCTAGCATGTCTGCCTGGTTCTCTAGGCAGATACAGTACGAGTACAGGAAAAGGTGGGTAAACTTCCAGCCCCAGCAGCCGGAACGTTATTATTTGCCAGAAATTGACGGAGATACCCGCAAGCATAAAGTCATCCTGAAGTGGCTTCCTCCTAAAGTCATGAAGAAGATTCCATTACGGAAGATGCGACAGGACTTTATGGAGGGCTTCCGATGGTGGTACTATGATGGGAGAACTGGTGAGGCTGTCATAGTTCTGTGCAAAGACAAACAGTGGGAGACTGTTAGGATTTTTGATCCTATGTGGCTGACGAACCTGTCTCACAAAGATGTTCAAGCACTATTCAGGCATCAGATCTTCTTTGATGTTCCAGACATGGTGCAAACTTTATAGTTCATGAGAGTGATCCGTCTCTGCAGCATTTTCAAGATACACGCTGGAGCAGACTGGAAAGCTATTTCAGAGAAGTATTTCAAGAAAGACATTTCCAAGAGATGAACTAGGTCCAAGGGGGAGTTTGTTGATACATGTTTTGTCCCTAGTTCAGTTTTTGTAACATTCATCATGTAAAATTCAAGTTATATTAATGGAAGTTGTCTTTCTATATTGATCTTGATGTTTAATATTGATTATATGATTGTGTTATTGGTTGATTTGATTTATTATATATTTGAGTATGAGTATGGTTCATTCGGCCGAATGACTCTATCGAATGGAGTCATTCGCCGAATGAAACCAGAGTATGTCTAGTCAGCGAATGAGTCATTCGCCGAATGACTCATTCGACTGAATTATCATTCGTCAGATGCCATTCGCCGAATGAGTTGCTTCGGCCTCTCATTCGGCCGAATGTCGACTGCCTATATATACAAGTTCAAATCATTTCAACCTTAACTTTCTAGAGCCCTCCTTCTTCCCTAAGACTCAAGTGTCAAAACCCTAGGAGATTTGAGCGGCTAGTGATCATCCAAGTTCGATTCTCAACCCGTGGTGTTCGATCGTTGCTTCCACGTTGTTCCTACAACCTCGGATCACCACGGTTCCTATTGATTTCGATTGGAAAACCCTGGAATAGGATTCCGCACTATTCCAGAGGCTGTCGAGTAGCTTTACATTGGATTCGGATTGTTTCCGAGCTACCGATCGGTCCAACACATGTGTTAGCCCTAAGTTCGGGTAACACCCGTAAGTCTCGGTCGTCATTCGGTCTTGCCTACTTGTTAAGGACTTTATTAGACCTCATCCAATTAAGTTAAGGTTTGCATGTATTGTTATTGATTTTGTATTGCAATTTTCTCATGTAGTCATTTAGACTAACTAGCATGTTTTGAACATCTCTCTCGTATGTTTTAAATAATCACTTGTCATTAGAAATTTTATAGAAATGATTGTTAAGTGTTGTGTTTAAATGTTCATAAAAAGGTTGCCATCTTTGTAGTAATAGACCATAATCCGATGTCCATAAACCATTTTAATTGATTTCAAGCATTGATTCACTACGTTTGTTATATGGGCCGAATATTTGGGCCAACTAAATCATGGGCCTCGGGGATGTGTCACGGGCCAATTGCACAAATCAGTGGGCCGGCACAATCCACTTGGGCCGATTAAAATTATATTGGGCTTAACAGATGGGCTAAACCAATATGGGTCGAACTAACTACAAGGGCTATATCACTTGGGCCGGTGAGTAGGCTTAGACCTAACTGGGTCGAATGTGGGTACAACCGAATAGGCGTGGCCCATCGAATGATGCTGTCTTGGACTGGTGGTCTTGACCGAAAGGCTATCCTAGCTCGAATGAGCATGGTAGCCGGATGGAGGTGCAGCTCGAATGGAGGCATGCGAATGGTAATGACTGCATGGGAAACTCGGCCGAATGATAGTGTGGGCAAATGAAGAAGGTTCGAGCGAATGGGGTGGTTGGCCGAAGGAAGGTCAGTCAACCTGATGGTTCATTCGATTGTTGTCTGCTTCAGTCGCCCTTGAGCCATTCGTCCAGGGTCCCTTCGGTGGTCCTGGTTGGTGCCATTCGGCCGGCTGCAACCGAGTCCCATTCTCCCCATCCTTGATTCCAAATCTCCACATAGATGTTTCACAAGGTTTCTAAGGTGATTTTCGGGTGCAACTCATGGTGGTTACGGTGGTGTAAACTGGTTACGGTGAGGGTCGACCGAGGAGGGTAGAAACCCTAAAAATCCGGAAGTGTCCACACAGATTACCTCCGATTCGGAAACTTTTAGAGCCGATCCTTTGTACTTTCGTGTAGAGGAGATCAACAGCTTTGACTTAGTCCAAGGATGGAGTGATTTGGTTGAGTATTGAGTGAGTTATGGTAGAGAGAAGTTAGGGAGAAAGTGGTGGCCGGATTTAGGGTTTTAGAGAGAGAAAGTGGGGTGTTTTATGAGGAAGATTGTGACGACTAGTACCTGACCGGCCGGAAAGTCCGTACGGTATGTGTACTTTCAACAGTAAGTATGTGTAAATCCATGTGTGTAAACAGTACTTGTATTAACAGAATGCAAAATACAAGAATCAGTTGTACGTATTTATGTGTAAACTTAAATACTGTAAGTACAACACACATTATAAACCATAGTTGAAAGTATTTAGGTGAAAACCTAAGTACAGTTAATACAATGAATCAATAGAAACAACAGTGTTCAAGTAAATAACAAGAACAAGTCGGTTGCGATCTGATATCCATAGATGACCGGAATCAAATGGCCGACAAATCAGTACGAAAACAATGAGAAAACAGGGCGTTCATTTGAGTCCGTCAGTGAGGAAACACAATTCAAACACAATTGCAGTGTTATTTTAGAATAACGAACTGACAGTGTGTTTACGTGGGTGACGATTCACACAAACATATATGTGAGTTTAGCGTTCTAAAATAATGACTGGAAAGTAGAAAACAAAAGTCGGAAAGCCAAACCATTGTCGTGTTCGTTCGGGTGACGATTCGAACAAATACGTACGATGGTGACGCGATCTGACGAAACGAAAACGAAAATGACACGAACGACAATAATTTAAGAAAATAAAACATTTTAAATGTTTTACAATTTTGAAACTCATCAAAATAAATTAAGAAGCTCTTTTATTTAAAATCCGTAAATGCGCGCTTAACGTTTCGGAAACGCAACGAAAACGCTAACCGAGCAACCAAAACGAAACCTAACTCACTCGGGGTATAAATACCCTTAAATGAGTTCATCTTCTTCATTTTCTCCTCCCGACTCTCTCTCTAAAACCCTAAATCTGGCCGCATTATCTCTCTGTACCTTCTCTCTACCATAACTCACTCAAAACTTAACCAAATCACTCCATTCTTGAGCCAAATCAAAGCTACAAGCGCCCTCTACTTGAAAGTACAACCGATCTAGAGCCAAATCCACCAAAAGTTGAGGTAAGAGGCTGTGATCATCATGAAAAATTAGGGTTTTCACCCATTTTATTCGGTCACCATCTCAAAACTGGTTTTATACTTTCACCTTCGAGTCTTACACACCTGAAACATACCCTAGCATACACCAACTTCCAACACATCTTAGAACGATGGGATTGGGGCGGATCTAGGCTTAGCTTTGTGGTGGCCGAAGAACAAGCTCAGTTAGCCGAATGGCTTAGTGCCAAAAGGAGCCAAGGCCGAATGGCCACTCTTTTGGCATTCATGTCATTCGATGCTACTCCCATTCGGTTCACCTACATTCGGCCGAACTAAGGTGCCAGCCATTCGATTGGAGCAGGAGTCATTCTGCCATCTTCATCACCATTCGTCAGAGTCCAACCCTCATTCGGCCAGTTACTGTGATTCGACCCCAGCAGCACCCTTCGACAAAGAACCCTGAGCCATTCGACCATCTACAAGCAGCCACTGTCCAGCCCAACCTTTGGCCCAAGATCTGTTGTTACGGCCCACTTCTGGCCCAAAGCAATACCCCAACAGCATTAAATCCATGACTAATATCTTGGCCCAGCAGAAATTCCTTCGGCCCACATTACTATTTCAGCCCATAAAACTTGATCAGGCCCAATCTAAACAAGACCAGGCATTTTGGCACATGAGGACTGCTTAGGCCCATGGTGCTGGTGTTCGGCCTAATACACTGTTATGGGCCCATGGCTTACTGTTTCGGCCCAGTGGTTGTGGTTTGGCCCAAAGGACTAGGTGGTTTAGATCATTGTCACTTAATTGGCCCTTGAGACTAATTCGGCCGTATGGTTGTTTTGTAAACGAACACATAAAAGTTCAAGTATTATACAATACCTAGAATACTTTCAAAGAAGTGTTAAAATTTTAAAGTAACGTTAGTTAAGTACATTGACATATTTAAAAAGAATGACAACACTTTCGAGTGATCTAGAATTGGGGTTTAAAACAAATTAAACTTCTAAGTAATATACTTAGAAATTCTTATGGGTTAAATTCTTATAACTTATTATGACAAGGAATCAAGTAAGACACACAACATAAAGACTTATAATAGGGGCCGAATAAAGATCATGACCGAGACTTACGAGTGTTAGCCAACCTTAGGGCTAACACCTACTCACACACAAATCATTCACAAATTTTTACTTATAAGTTACAAACAACGTGAAATCAATACAAGATCGTGAAAACTACATCGTGTACAACAAAGAGCGCGAGCATTTCTTGTTTAGACTTAGTCAACCACAACAATCACAAGTGAGTTCCTATGCCCCTTTTCTTTAATCTTAACTGATTTTAAACTCTCGGGGCTGAGAAACATGCTTACTTTTAATTATTTAAAAGTTTTGCTTAACATATTGCTTATACTATGATTTAGATAATATTAAATTGGTTATTATCGCTTATCATTGTATGCATGCTTGTATGATCATGATATGACAGGAACAATCAGATGAATATGATAATATAATTTCATAATTCATCAACACACTAGAATAACATAGTTGTAAGAATTTATCTTATAACACTGAGTCATTCTTACATGAGTAAACATTGAGAAAATTCATACACAAACAAACATTCAGAACATTTATAGAGAAACATGATGACATTACAAGACACATGAATGATTAGAAGATTATACATCTTCTTAATACCATTCAACACTAAAATTAACTAAGTGTGATAAGTCAAGTACTTATAACGCTTAGTTTACACCTTAAAACATGTTATGTGATAACATGGAGCATTGAGTATCCACCACCTGCGTCACTTTAGCGTAGTAAGACTAGTTCTTACTACGGCTTAAGCATTACATGGTGAACAAATGGATTACATGGAATGATAATCATGATCACGTAACCTCATGATAACAACATCATTCACACAATGATTAACATAACGTAACAAGACAAGTTCTTATTCAACTTTGTTAATCACATGAGAACATCCCACAATGAGAACAACAACAATATCCATGCACATCATCCATCGTTACCTGTGGACTAGTAGACTGAGGAATTTATTTTCTCTCCTGTCATATTATTAGTAACAGTTTCGACGAAGCCAATGGGATCACAAAGTGGTAGAGGTAAATCGGATGCATTGAAAATACAAGGGACAAATGACAAATAGTTAACTAACACTTTTAATATTTAAAAGTGAATCAACAGTTAACTCTACAAGCAATAGAATAATACAAGGAACAGATTAAGTAAATCTAATATCCTTAATACGTATAATGATTATCAATACTTCCGTTTGATAACTACAATTCTATCATTATATTATTCTATACATGATATCACAGGTGATCAATAATGAGATGAACATGTGGAATGGGAATGGAAATCAATAGTTGTATTGCAAGTAGTGTGGAGTTCTAGTAGTGATGTGGTGGGATCTTGGCTAGGGCTTAGTTCCCTTACATATGCCTTATATATAAGCATCACTACTAGGATGATATATTACTTGTGAATATAACTATTGAGAAGCCATTGGGTGAACAGGTGAAACAAATAACATACAAGTAACATGATTAACATTGTGATTCTGCATGTGAATGAATGATGTGTTGTGAAACACATCTGTTTTTTCATTTGTTTCTATTGAGTTTCTGTACAGTTTTATTCGTTTTAGAGTCGATTTATGCTGGTTCTTCACAATTTGGTAATTTCATGCTTGCAGGTAATAAAAATGTTTATTTGGTGTTAAAGATCAAGAAATAGAGCTCCTGGTTGGAAAAGAACGGACCCGAAGACAAAAGAATACAAAAGCTGGATTTTAGCCTTGTCGCGTATCGCGACAACCATAAGAAACCCTGTCGCGTAGCGCGACAGGTGGAAAAGTCAGTTTTACCCTTTTAAATGATTGCGGGTTTGACCCGACTATTTTGTCGGGTAGTGGGTACCCTCGCATAGCGCGAAGGGTAGGGTTAAAAACTCAGAAAATCGACTTTTAAGTTTCTGAAACGGCTGAGGCGGAAAAAAAAGGGAGTTCAGACGATCTAGGACGAGGCTAGAGACGACCAGAGGCGATTGGAAGCGATTGGGAAGTTCTTGAAGCGAGAGATCTAAAGATTGAAGCCCCGGGATTGTGTTTTCGGGTGTTAACCATTCGGTTTACTCATTCTTTGTTTCATTCCTGATTACTATGTGTTTCAAGCTTTGTAAACTTGTTATGATTTATGTTTTGACAATGTTTAGTGGCTAAACTCTTAGAACTATCTAGGTTAGATGATTATGCATGTTTGATTTTGGTTTATTTCGGTGTTGGAACATTTTAATGTGATGGATTTATGATTTAAAGATTTGGTTTTGAATATTGGATGTATATGTGTGTCTTTGATTGTTGAATGATTGATATTATGTTCCTCATGTATCTTGGTGATTGTCTGTCGCAAAATAGGTGCATGCTAGAATCAATGACTGTGTGTTTTTGATTAGTGGATGAGTTGCTTAGGCCGAGTGATTCATAGGAATGTTTTATCAAGATTTAAACAGTTAAGATGTGCAACTTGCTTCAATAGCCGTGAGGTGAGAAGTTGTCGATAAGTCTTGGATGTTGGATTTCTAGTTAGAGCCTTTGTGAGAAGATCTTTCTAGTATGTCTATCAAATCATGTTTATCGAATCCAATAGGAAAACCCAAGTTATCCCTAGCATTTAAGTGAACTGTGACTTTCGCGCCGTGAGGTAGTGTGTTCAACAGTTATTTCTTAGGTGTTTTGAGATTATTGTACTGTGAGGTAGATAATCTAGTGGATATTTCATAATTAGTTGGATGACCTGTGAAGGGAATCCATTTAACCGGTGGTTTAACGGCTTTTAGGACCCTTAGTTGACTATCCTTGAGAAGGGTCGAGGGTGCTCTAGGTTTCTTTTGAGTTTAGTATTTTAAGATCCCGGTATCACATTAGTTCCATCCCCGATAAAACCTTGTCAACCATGTATATGATTCAAGCCTAGGTAGTACTTCTTTTCTTCTCTGATCTAGTCTTTGCTTGCTCGTCTGTTTTAGTTTATTTAAGTTATTTTAGTTGTTAGTAAAAACCCCCTTCTTTATTAATTAGTTTTATTTAAGTACAAATTTTGTATAGATAAGTCTTTGAGTCTAGTTAGTACAGTCTGTAGAAGTCTGTGGGTTCGATATCCGGACTTACTTTTATCTTGCTACATACGATAGGTACACTTGCCTGTCGGTAGCTTAGGTTTAGAGAGTCTAGATTTATTACTTTGTGTCTATTTTAGAGTCGGTTTTTAGTTAGTTTATTAGCTAAGCTCCGTCGACATCAAGTTTTTGGCGCCGTTGCCGGGGACTTCTTAGTCGATTGTGCCAACTGTTTCTTTGTCTTGTCTGTGCATATTTGTTTTTAGTTTTATTTAATTTCTTTTCATTTAGTTTATTTTATTTTATTTCTTTCTGATTCATTATTTTTTTATTGCAGGTTTGGTAGTGTATGCCACACTTACGCTCACACGGACCGCCACCTGAGCTTTCATTGCCTTCAAGGAGCGATTCGCGGGACTTCTCCGAAGGTTCTACGAGCGAGGTAAGTGCTTCCACTCCCATTTCTGTTGACATTTCTGAGCACACACCATCTTCTTCTTCTAGTTCTTCTACTCACTCTAGTCCACGCTCACCTTTTATCCCACCAATGGCTGAGCGTCGGACCGTTCATCAGCAGGCCACTGCGGGGTTCACGGGGCTTAATAACCCCATTTTACTGCCACCGATCCCGAATGAAAATTCATGGCAGATTCCTTCATATATCATGACTGCGATTAATAATTCTCAGTTTAATGGCCGTGATGATGAAGATGCTCCCGCACACCTTGCTAGGCTCACTCGCATCTG
Organism: Mikania micrantha; assembly: GCA_009363875.1. NCBI lineage: Eukaryota > Viridiplantae > Streptophyta > Magnoliopsida > Asterales > Asteraceae > Mikania > Mikania micrantha. The sequence goes on from CM018697.1 coordinate 54,704,556, forward strand.
TGGTACCTTTAATCTTCAAGGTGCCACTAATGATGCGATTTTTCTACAGCTTTTTCCTTTCTCACTTGCGGGAAGAGCAGCTACCTGGCTTGATTCTCATCCTCCAGGTACCTTCATAACCTGGGCTAGTCTTCGGGATGCTTTTCTTAAAAAGTATTTCCCACCTGCTAAGGCCGCCCGCCTGAGAGATGAGATCCATTCGTTCCGAATGGCCCCTGATGAGCCTTACTATCTTGCGTGGGAAAGGTTTCAAAATCTTCTCAGTCGATGCTCCCAGCATGGTTTGTCTGAATGGGCCCTTGTAGAGAAATTCTACAATGGGCTCACGTATGAGACTCGTGCCAGATTTGACACTTCTGCAGGAGGCCACCTCATGGGTAAGAGGGATGTGGCCGAATGCAATGATCTTTTTGAGAGCTTCGCTCAGGCCGAGCATGAGCAGCGGTCTGCAAATAGGAATTCAACTCCTATCACTAGTTCTTCCTCGTCACTGAGGGGTGTTCATCATGTGAACACAGACACTAGTGTTGCTGCTGCTCTTGAGTCTTTAGCTAGGGATGTCAAGGACTTGAAGATGAGAGTGGATCAGTGTGAGATTTGTAGGGGTGGTCATGCCACTTCTGAGTGTTTGGTGAGCCGGGAGCAGGCTAACTATCTAGGAGGGCAAGGTAGGTTTGGACAGTCTTATAACCCCGGTTTGGGAAATTCTCAGAACCAAACCTATAGATCTTCAGGTAATCCCCCTGGTTTCCATCATAGTTATAATCAAAACCAGGGGCAGGGTCAGCCTAGTGGTAGTTCTGGTAGCACTTCAGGTGCTGGTGGTGGTTTGGGTTGGATAGAGGAATTATTGACTCAGTTAGTGGCTAAGGATGCCACTACACAGAAGATCCTACATGAACATGACGTTCTCCTCAAGAACCAGCAATCTGCGTTCTTGGATTTACAGCGAACGGTTGGTGACATCGCCAAACGGTTGGATGAACGACCCCAAGGTCAGTTCCCGGGTCAGCCCCAAACCAACCCAAATGCCCACGTTAAGGCGGTCACTACTCGTTCTGGAGGAGGTAGAGGAGAGGTGTTCATGCCACCCGTGTTAGTGGAGGTTGAGGAGAAACCGTTGGACGAGGAGATTGAGATGGAGACTCCTGGGAGGGTGCAAACGAGGCTAGTCCCAGCAAGTACCGCACCAACCAGTGAGTCTCTAGTTGAGAAACCGGTAGTTGGGAAGAAACCGGTCATGTGTAAGCCCGCACCAGAGATTGATCTTACCCGTGTTCCTTACCCCGCGCGCTTAAATAATCAAAAGCACGCGAAGGAATACGGGCACTTCCTTGATATTTTCAGACAATTGAAGATCAATCTCCCGTTTATTGAAACCCTTCAGCATATACCAAAATATGTCAAGTTTCTCAAAGAGCTATTGAAGGGTAAGGGCAGTTTAGGAGAGGTCACCAACTTACCATTGAGTGCGGGTTGTTCTGCGGTGATTTTAAACAAGCTTCCTGAAAAGCTTGCAGATCCGGGAATGTTTACTATCCCGTGCTTATTTGGAGATGATGTGAGTAGGTATGCTCTGGCGGACTCAGGGGCTAGCATCAATTTGATGCCATATTCTTTGTACGAGAAGCTAGCCCTTGGTGATTTGTACCCCACACGCATGACCTTGTCGTTGGCGGACCGGTCGGTTAAGTGTCCACGGGGGATTTTGAAGAATGTTCTAGTCAAGGTGGATAGGTTTGTGTTCCCCGTGGATTTTGTTGTGATGGATATGGAGGCGGACACGAAGGTTCCCATCATTCTTGGGCGCCCATTTTTGCGCACCGCTAAGGCGATTATAGATGTGTATGAGGGTAAACTCACTTTTAGAGTGGGTGATGAGAGTGTTTGTCTGAAGATAGCGAATTCTGTGAGCGCCGGTGGTGAGTTAGTCCATCAAGTTGATGGTGTGAGTTTGATGTGTGATGATATAGATGGTGATGAGTTTAAAGGAGATGGACCATGGGATGTTGGTGATCGTGGTCATGAGGTGAATGTAGGGGAGGAGATCTCTTTGGATCCTCCCATCTGAGTTGAGGATTGTGGGCTCTTGGGTTAAACTCCCAAATGTAGAGTTTGTAAGTTATTTTGGGTGTCGTTGGTGTGTTTTTCATTTTTTCGTTTTTGTTCTTCGTTGTGTTTCGTTTTCGTTTTTGTGTGTTTTAATTTGTTTTGCAGGTTTTTAATCAATTTGATACCATAATGATGAATTGGAGCCACCAGGTATGTATTTCTTGCTTTAGAACATTTGTGGATGGTGTAGTGAGTTTTGGGATTGAAAATTTGGCTAAGGCATGGAATCCTGGAAAACTTTCTGTAAAAAGTGCCACGTCGCGCTACGCGACGAAATCTGGCTTACCTGTCGCGCTACGCGACAAATTGGTCAACTTCGTGGGTCAACGTTCCGTCGCGCTACGCGACGGCCAATGAAGACTCTGTCGCGGTACGCGACGCACTCCCAGATTAGTTAAAAGCTTTTCAAGCCTTAGAGATCAGATTTTTAACCCCATTCCTTCTTTTCTACTCCATTAGCCCTTCATTTGATTATGAAGGCCAAGTGTAAGGAGGTTGTGGTTCTTGTGGTTTATTCATTCAAGGTTATGTTGATTAAACGTTTTGCAATTTTGTAAATTTTGATTTGTTTAGTTTCGAGGAACCGGGTTGGTATGTGGTTGGACTTAATCATGGATATCATTATTATTCGTTGGACGTGTTAATGCTTGCTTGATCTTTGTTTTGTGTAGATTCTGTTTGCATGTTTACAGCCTGGGAAGCAAAATTGTAGATTGTGGAGCTACGTGGAAAGACTGGCATTCGTCAGTTTTCGTTTCAACCAGCTAAGTCATTTTCAGTTTTTAGTTTTTAGTTTTTAGTTTTCTTTTGGTTTTCCTTTTTCTCTACATTGGGGACAATGTAAAGTTTAAGTGTGGGGATGGGAAACTTAGTTTAATTTTGTTTAGTAGTTAGTTTTTGAATTTTAGTTTTTAGTTTACTTAAGTTTTTGAGTCAAAATTTTGAAAATTTTTGCTTTTATTTTTTGTTTTTATATCTTTAGCTTAGATCTTTCTTGTCCTTATTTGAGTTGGTTGCAAAAGCATGATGGGAAATAATAGAAAAGCTAGGTTTACGATCTCTGTCATAGTTAACTAGTTGGTTTGGGTTTATGTTTTGGTCACGGGATGTGTAAGTAGGCTCAACTGATTGTTTTTGTCCTGTAGGATTGGTAAAATCTAACTTAAATACATGATTTTCATGGGAAACATCTTGGGAATTTGGAATTAATGAAACTGTTTTCTAGTTGTAAATGAATCTTTGCATAATAACAAATGAGAGTTTTGAAAATCTGATTTTTGTTTGGCACATAAGTACTCTTTTTATGAGAATAAATCCGAGTCTTATGGCGCCCCCATTTCACCAAACAAGCTGAGTAAAAAGAAAAAATAAAAGAAAAGAAGTTGGATTAAAAACTTATGTGTCACACGCCGGGTTGCAGCCTGGTTGAAACACCACTAAGTTAAATTCAATGGATTGAAAAATAAAAGAAAAATGCTAACGCTTTCATCTGCTTCATTCATAAAAATCTGATTTGAGAAATTTCTTGTTTGTTTATATGTAAGGATGACTACAAAGCTAGAATCCAGGATTGAGTTGGTTTTAAATTACCTAAGTGTGGGTCAAATGAAATGAAATGTAGAACATGAACTTAATGAACCATGATTAAGGGGCATGAATAATCAGTATACGTTTAAAAGGATAAAAATACTTGCAATCTTTTCCAAAGCATTGAATTTTGAATTAACTACTTTAATTGTGTAGAAACCGTTTTATCTAGCTATGATCCCAGATTTTTGCATAAGCCTTTTTCAGGGACGAAAAAGAGATAAGTGTGGGGATGTGATGTGTTTTGAAACACATCTGTTTCTCCATTTGTTTCTATTGAGTTTCTGTACAGTTTTATTCGTTTTAGAGTCGATTTATGCTGGTTCTTCACAATTTGGTAATTTCATGCTTGCAGGTAATAAACATGTTTATTTGGTGTTAAAGATCAAGAAATAGAGCTCCTGGTTGGAAAAGAACGGACCCGAAGACAAAAGAATACAAAAGCTGGATTTTAGCCTTGTCGCGTATCGCGACAACCATAAGAAACCCTGTCGCGTAGCGCGACAGGTGGAAAAGTCAGTTTTACCCTTTTAAATGATTGCAGGTTTGACCCGACTATTTTGTCGGGTAGTGGGTACCCTCGCGTAGCGCGAAGGGTTACTGGATGCCTGTCGCGTTACACGACAAGGTTAAAAACTCAGAAAATCGACTTTTAAGTTTCTGAAACGGCTGAGGCGGGAAAAAAAAGGGAGATCAGACGATCTAGGACGAGGCTAGAGACGGCCAGAGGCGATTGGAAGCGATTGGGAAGTTCTTGAAGCGAGAGATCGAAAGATTGAAGCCCCAAGATTGTGTTTTCGGGTGTTAACCATTCGGTTTACTCATTCTTTGTTTCATTCCTGATTACTATGTGTTTCAAGCTTTGTAAACTTGTTATGATTTATGTTTTGACAATGTTTAGTGGCTAAACTCTTAGAACTATCTAGGTTAGATGATTATGCATGTTTGATTTTGGTTTATTTCGGTGTTGGAACATTTTAATGTGATGGATTTATGATTTAAAGATTTGGTTTTGAATATTGGATGTATATGTGTGTCTTTGATTGTTGAATGATTGATATTATGTTCCTCATGTATCTTGGTGATTGTCTGTCGCAAAATAGGTGCATGCTAGAATCAATGACTGTGTGTTTTTGATTAGTGGATGAGTTGCTTAGGCCGAGTGATTCATAGGAATGTTTTATCAAGATTTAAACAGTTAAGATGTGCAACTTGCTTCAATAGTCGTGAGGTGAGAAGTTGTCGATAAGTCTTGGATGTTGGATTTCTAGTTAGAGCCTTTGTGAGAAGATCTTTCTAGTATGTCTATCAAATCATGTTTATCGAATCCAATAGGAAAACCCAAGTTATCCCTAGCATTTAAGTGAACTGTGACTTTCGGGCCGTGAGGTAGAGTGTTCAACAGTTATTTCTTAGGTGTTTTGAAATTATTATTGTACTGTGAGGTAGATAATCTAGTGGATATTTCATAATTAGTTGGATGACCTGTGAAGGGAATCCATTTAACCGGTGGTTTAACGGCTTTTAGGACCTTTAGTTGACTATCCTTGAGAAGGGTCGAGGGTGCTCTAGGTTTCTTTTGAGTTTAGTATTTTAAGATCCCGGTATCACATTAGTTCCATCCCCGATAGAACCTTGTCAAGCATGTATATGATTCAAGCCTAGGTAGTACTTCTTTTCTTCTCTGATCTAGTCTTTGTTTGCTAGTCTGTTTCAGTTTATTTAAGTTATTTTAGTTGTTAGTAAAAACCCCCCTCCTTATTATTATTTAATTTAAGTACAAATTTTGTATAGATAAGTCTTTGAGTCTAGTTAGTACAGTCTGTAGAAGTCTGTAGGTTCGATATCCGGACTTACTTTTATCTTGCTACATACGATAGGTACACTTGCCTGTCAGTAGCTTAGGTTTAGAGAGTCTAGATTTATTACTTTGTGTCTATTTTAGAGTCGGTTTTTAGTTAGTTTATTAGCTAAGCTCCGTCGACATCAATGAATCAAGGTTTTCAATTAACATACTTATGAACTCACCAACCTAGTGTTGACTTTGTTTAAATGCATGTTTTCTCAGGTGACGAACAGGTGTAGCTACTTATATGCATGGACTAAGCTAGTGGACTTTTAGAAGACCTAGCTTCATTTTGTGTTGCATGCTTTTGATGACAAAAACAATGAATCATCTTTTGTATATCTTGTACAGATACAAGATGTAGTTTCGTTGAATCTTTTGATAGATTTACTTGGTTAAATTATGAATGATACATTGTAATTTAATCTTGTAATTCTATATCATTGATGTGTTAGCATTTCTCATTTATTTATCATGTGCTATGTGAACAGTCTGATCATTTGATTATCACTCATGATATCACGCCCTGGGAACCTTGCGCCCGGCAGTCGACCTGATGGTTCATTCGATGGTTGTCTGCTTCAGTCGCCCTTGAACCATTTGTCCAGGGTCCCTTCAGTGGTCCTGGTTGGCGCCATTCGGCCGTCTGCAACCGAGTCCCATTCTCCCCATCCTTGCTTCCAAATCTCCACATAGATGTTTCACAAGGTTTCTATGGTGATTTTCAGGTGCAACTCATGGTGGTTACGGTGGTGTAAACTGGTTAGGGTGAGGGTCGACCGAGGAGGGTAGAAACCCTAAAAATCCGGAAGTTTCCAAACAGATTACCTCCGATTCGGAAACTTTAAGAGCCGATCCTTTGTACTTTCGTGTAGAGGAGATCAAGAGCTTCGACTTGGTCCAAGGATGGAGTGATTTGGTTGAGTATTGAGTGAGTTATGGTAGTGAGAAGTTAGGGAGAAAGTGGTGGCCGGATTAAGGGTTTCAGAGAGAGAAAGTGGGGTGTTTTATGATGAACACGAACTCATGGAGGGTATATATACCGCGAGCGTGTTCGGGTTCGTTTTTGTTGCGTTTCCAGAACGTTACGCGCGTATTTACGAATTTTAAATAAATAGTTTTCTCATACTGTTTTGATGAGTTTCAAAATTGCAAAACATAAAATATTATGTTTCGTTTAATTTTTACTGCTTTGCTCGCAATTCGACAATTAATCTTGTTATTTTGTTTCAAATCGTAAATTACGTGTTGTTTTTACTGGGTTGATGTTATAGGTAAGGGTTTTGGTGTAAATTTATAAAATATATTATTATTATCTAATTTTTATTATTCTAACGATCGAGATCGTTAGTTTTCACCGTTTCGTCAGAAAACGTTAGTAAAGCGCGTCTTCGTATAGCGCGCTAACTGTACGAACACAATCGTACGTTTCACTTTCCTATTTGGTTTTCTACTTATCAGTTATCGTTCAGAATGTTAAACCCACCGATATGTTTGTGTGAATCGTCACCCACGCAGACACGCTGTCGGTTTATTATTCGTATACGATATTGAGTTATTGTTTTGCATTAAACATTCTCACAGACGGACTCAACTTTACTTGCCTATTTTCACATTGACATTATTGGATTCACATTGCTTTCGTACTAAGTTTTCGGCCATCTGATTCCTGTTATCTATGGATATCAGATCGAAACCGATATGTTCTTGTCATTTGTTTGCACACTATAGTTTCTCTTGAGTTGTTGTATTTCATGTATTTAAGTTTTCACTTAAAGACATACAACGGTTGTTTGTTTTCTGAGTTCTGTTGTTACACAACTGTTTACACATTGTATTTTCACACAGTGAATAGTGAAAGTACACATACCGTATGGACTTGCCGGACGGTCTGGTACTGGTTGTCACAGTGTCCCTTTGTTAAAGAAATTTCGTCCCCAAATTTAAGCGTCATTGTCGGGTACTACTTTTTCTTTGTATAGGTGGAGATGCTTTGATATCTTGTGTTTCTCATGTTCTCGGGTTTATGCGTAGTTGTGTTTAGAGTTTCATCGAGTCTTTTTGATGTGATACGGATTCGTTTTCAGTCTTTCAACCATACAATCCAAAATGTTTGTGTTTCCTCAATAAGGTGTGTTTCTCTGAAATTTAGCTATTCTCATTGAGCCTAAGCGTTGTGTATATTTAAGGAATGAGCAGAGTCGGCCCGACTGCATATGGTGATCCAATAATCATCGGATCCGCTGGAAGTGTTTGGTAGCTTGGCATCTAAATCCATAGCTGTTTGTGTACACTCCCATCGTGGTATCTCGAGTTGTTCCTACAACTTCATGGTTCTTAACGTTCGCTATTATTCTTATGCTCGCGAGTTATTTATTGTTCAAGGAATCTCTCATTCCTCCCCTTGTTGAAATGGATCCATATATTATCCGGTAGGACAACATTGATGAACCTAATTGTGAGTGTTCGTTTCCCCAGTAATGAGATTTATGAACAAATCTCTGCTATTCCAGAGAATGACATGAAGGGGGTTCTATTGGATCAGATGACTTCATTCTTATCAAGGGTAAAACATCCCATCTGTTGATACCGTTGACACTATTAGTGTCCCTTGACTTGAATTTCATGGTTTGTGTTTGTTCCCTAATAGTAAGTGAACATTAGGTTCATGTCATTTAGTGTATGAGATATTCGAGCATTGCCCCAAATGTGAATAAGTTTTAAACCAACTCTAAAGAGGCAAGTGATAACCTATGTTAGTATTAAGTAATACAATTGCAAAGATTGTATATAGTAAGCATACCAGTGTTCGTGTCAGTGTCCTGATGGGCAGCAGCCGCCCCTATCTGAAATGCTCGTCCCCTCGGTGCTTGCCATCTCGGTAGCACCCTCTTTGGACAGTCTTTTGCATAATGTCCTGGTTCCCCGCAGGTGTAGCAGGAAATGCGATCGTTTTGTACAGCGGTCTGTGCCACTGCTTGGTTTGCCCTGCGTTGTGTTGCTTGATTCTTGCAGAATTTGGCCCAATGGCCCATTTTTCCACAATAAGTGCAATCCCTGCACCCTGTGTCAGGTTCATGATTATAGTTGCACTTATTGCAGAATGGAGCCGTGACAGAGTAAGACTTGTAGGTCAGTTGTGGTTGTGTGGGCACTGCTTGTTTGGTGGTGGTAGTCGTTGCAAAATTTTTAGCAACCCTTCGTTTCTTGGTGGAGGTTGTTCTAGATTCTCAATAGTTCCAGATTCTCTCTTGAGTACACCAGAGGCAACCATCACTTCAGTCAGGGTAGCTGACAGTGTGACAGCCAACTCCAGAGTGGTTGGGTGTGCAGAAATCACATGCCCTTGAATGCAAGGCGGTAGTCCACCGACATACCGTTCAATCCTCTTCTCTAGTGTGGGCACGATATCCGGTGCCAGTGTTGCTAGTTCATGAAATCTGGTGGTAAATGCTAGATGTTCAGTTCCCACCATCACGTGGTTCAGAAGTTCTGTTTCTACTTTCTTTAGCTCATTCCTCGAGCAGAACTCGCCCCTCAACAGACTTTTGAAATCCTCCAAAGGCATCGCCAAAGCCTCATCTCTTCCTCTGGTTTGAACCTGGGCATTCCACTAGCTTAATGCTCGTTTCTCAAACGATCCTGCAGCATACCTCACTCTGTGTTGATCAGGACAGCCGCTTATGTCGAGGGTGGTCTCCTTTACTCGATCCATTGGATCAAGCCAACAGCTCTGTAGATACATGTTTTGTCCCTAGTTCGGTTATGTAAATGGTTATCATGTAATCATTCAAAGTATTAACGGAAATTGTCTTTATATCTAATTCATCATGTTTATGTTTATTGATTATTGATTATTAATGTTTATCTAAGTGTTTGATTTGATTATTAAATGTTTGAGTATGAAAACTGCTCATTCGGCCGAATGACTCTAGAATGAAGTCATTCGGCGAATGAGAGTTGTATCGAATGTCTAAGTTCATAATGAGTCATTCGCCGAATGACTCATTCGAATGACTGCTCATTCGAGCTTAGTCATTCGCCGAATGAGCTGCTTCGGCCACTCATTCGGCCGAATGACTACAGCTTATAAATAGAAGTTCAAATCATTTCAAACCAAAAAAACTTTCCCGAGCCCTCCTTCTTCCCTGGCACTCCAGAGTCAAAACCCTTGAAGATTTGAGCGGTTCTTGTGCCTCCAAGTTCGATTCTCAACCCGTGGTGTTCGATCTTTTGCTTCCAAGTTGTTCCTACAGTCTCGGATCACCACGGTTTCTGTTGGTTTCGTTTGGAAAACCCTGGAATAGGATTCCGCACTATCCCAGAGGTTAAAGAGTAGTTTCCTATTGGATTCGGATTGTTTCCGAGCTCCCGATCGGTCCAACAAAGTGGTATCAGAGCTTTGGCTCTTGATTCTACTCGATTTCCATCCAAAACCATCAGATTTGAGTTCCCCAAAACCCTGATTCTCGTAACTTCCAAAAACCCTAAGTTTCTTGCTTCCAAAGTCACTATTTCATTGAGATTTCAAGTGTTTTTGTGGTTCATTTGATCTAATTTCTTCCCAATTGGTTAATAATCATGTCTTGAAGTTCTGTGCAAAATTTGGTGGCTAGATCTGGTCAAAATCGAAAGATATCGCGATTTTTGTTGTCAAAAACCCCAGATCACCGAATGACTCTGGCGGCCGAATAAGTTCAGCCGAATAGCCTTCCATTCGCCGAATAGCTCTCATTCGGCGAATAGCTCCTTCGCTACTCCCATTCGCCGAATAAGCCTCATTCTGAATCTTCATTCGGCGAAAGACCCCATTCGCATTGCCATTCGGCGAATAGATCATTCGACTTCTTCATTCGCCGATTGTCATACTCAGCTTGTCATTCGGCATTTCCACTCATTCGGCCCCCGACATTCTCCAGTTTGTCAGTCATTCGGCCTTTGCTTCTGAAAAATTTTTTAAGTGTTGAATTTCATTTCTTCTGATAAAATGGAAGATTTAGCACTCATGGCTAATCAAAATCATCGTATTCAGACTCTTTTACTGACAGAAAATGAAACCGGAAACTCAAACAAAGCTCCTAAGCTTTTGACTTTGGATGATTATCCTCACTGGAAATATAGATTTGAGATTCACATCAATGGAGTGGATACAAATCTGTGGATGATGATTGAAGGAGGATATTTGAGGCCTTTAAACGAGGATGGAACTCCTATGATGGTTACACGAATGACAGAGCCTCAAAGGAAACTGTATGACTATGAGAAGAAGGCTTACGCTATTTTGTCACAGTCTATTGCTACAGATATCTTTCATCAATTTAGACAGTTTGCTTCTGCTAAACAACTTTGAGATGCTTTGCAACAAAGATATGAAGGGAATGATGCCTTAAAGAGCATTAAGTCTAAAGCTTTAAGGAAAGAGTTCAACAGCTTTATGTTTGTGGGAAATGAGTCCCTTGATGAGTTGATTGCAAGATTTTATCATCTGTTGAGTGAGCTGTTCAACCACGAGGTCAAGACCACAACTCAAGAGAAGATTCAATGCTTGGCAGATGCACTACCTCCAAAGTGGGAGTCCTTTTTGATGGTCCTTAAACAAAATCAGATGATGACTCATATGGACATAAACGATTTCATTCAGAAGTTGAAGGAACAGGAGATTGAGAACAAGTGGAAGGCCAAGAGGGTGGTTCAAGTTCAAGATCCTTCTTTATACTATTCTACACCCACAGTTGATAAGTCTACAACTCATGCTCCTCTAAAAACTGCCTTTGTGTCTAAAGCTTCTGAAGCCACATCTGCACCTCAGATGCATTTTAGTTCATCTTCTTCTTCTGGCTCACAACAAGAGCCTCATCAACCTACTGCAAGTCTGAAGACAGAGAACTTTGATAAAGTCACAGTTGAGATTGCTAAAGAGCACATGGGTCTTCTGTCAACATTGGTTAGTTCATATGATGGATTGATTGCTGGTCAGATCGGCAATCCATATTTGACCAATGATGACTACTCTCAAATTGATCCTGATGATATGGAAAGAATTGACATCATGTGGGCATTGGCTAGTGCAGTCAGAAGAGCTAAGGAGTTTGTGAAGAGGACAGGAAAAGACATAAATCTAAACAAGGAGTCTAAGTTTGGATTTGATATGGCTTCTGTTACATGCTACAATTGCGGTGAGAAAGGACACTTTGCCAGACAATGTAAACAGCCGAAGAAAGCTGGAAACAAAAATCCATTTCAGCATCAGAAGTCTGCTCCTGCTAATTCTGAAAGGCGATTAGTTCCTATTGATTCTCCTACAACAGCTGGATCTTCATCTTCTGGTAGTAAAGCCTTGATGGTTCAACAAGATGAAGGGGTAAATTGGGACTTCAGATTCAATGCTGACAAGGATGATCAAGAAAAAGCATGTGTGGCAGAGATTCAGATTTCTGATGACATTGTTGAAGAAAGCTGTCAGGGAAATGTGTTGGTGACTGATGACAAAGCATCAAGTTCAGACTCAGAAAGTTTGACAGATTCTGACACTCAAGAATCTGATGGAGAAGCTGATGACTCTTCAACTCAATTTGCTTTGATGGCAAACTCTTATGCTTCTACTGATTCTTCTGAGCAGGTATACACTGATTGTTCATCTTCTAAATCTGATTGTTTCAATTGTGTTGATCTTAGAAGCAAGGTCCTTGCTTACCAGAAGCACAACAGTGATCTTATGACCGATCTCGACCTGTGCATTGAAGCAAACAAAGTTTTAAAATCTAATGAAAAAGATTTTCAAAATAAAATTGATCTTTTAAATAGACAACTGCATGAGGCCGAGATCGCTGTTCTGAACAAGCAAGATGCTATTACTTCTTATCTCAATACCATAAATGAGATTAAGAAGAAATTAGCATTAGTTGAGTGTGATTATGAGACTTTGGGACAGAAGCTCAAGAGCTATGAGAGCTCCTCTTATATCATTGAGCATATGATCAGTAGGGGTACTGATCAGGGGAAGGAAAAGGTTAATTATCAAAAATGTCCTCCACCAATCCTAAATGCCTTTGTCAACACTCCAAATGACAAAGACGTAAAGGACTTTCAAGTTACTACTCCATTAGTAGTTGATCCAGTTAGTCTGAGTGAAAATCAGAGTTCATCTCAAATTAAGGATTCAAGGGTGGATGGAATCGTGGAAGATTGGGTTTCTGATTCCGAGGATGAATCAGAGTATTCATCAAAGCAGAGTACTCCTCGGAATCAAATTACTAGTGTCATGAAAGGTGACCCAATCTCCAAATCAAAGATTTACAAGGAACTATGCTTTGTTAAAGCTTCACAGGAGTCTGAAGCTAATTGTGCTACCAAATCAGCTCAGTTTGGTAACAAAGGAAGGAAGGGTTTGGGTTTCGAGCAAGATTGTCAAAAATCAAATGTTTTTAAATCAACTAAAAAGTCATTTTCTGATTTAAAACACTTTCATAAAAAAGGTGTTAAAGTCTGTTTTGAGTGTGGTGAACCAGGGCACATTGTGAGATTTTGCCCTCAGTTGATCAGACCTAAGGTTGTCCCTTTCATAACCTTAAAGTCTGCTTTACCAAAACCTAGCAAATCTGTGTCTAAATCTTTTCAGTCAAAATCTTCATTTCACACTCAGCCTAAGGATTCAGACAAGGGTAAGGGAAAGTTGGAAACATTGGTTGTTCCAAATGAGGTTAAAGTCAATCAATCAAAACAATCATCCATTTATCTGAAAACCTCTTTTGACAAAAAGGCAATTTGGAAAGTTAAGTCATCTGAGGTGTCTGTTCCACAAATTTCAGATAAACCTATTCCTAAGGGAAAATGGATCGATGTTTGGATCCGAGACTCAATGGGTCAACCCAAGACCGTAAAGGCTTGGGTTCCCAATGTAAACTGATAGTCTCTTTATTGTGCAGGTTGCCCCAAAAGCTGGAGTAAACAGCAATTGGATCGTTGATAGTGGGGCTTCCAGACACATGACTGGTGATATTTCTTTACTCACCAATGTGAACTCAGTTCGAGGTGGCTATGTAGCTTTTGCTGGAGACAAGGGTGGTTTTATTACAGGAGAGGGAATCTTGACAAATGGACAGGTTTCGTTCGATAATGTCAGATATGTCAAACAGTTGGAAAACAACCTCCTGTCAGTCTCTCAGATTTGTGACAAAGAGTACAAGGTTCTGTTTGATGACTCAAAGTGTTATATTCTCAAGCAAGGTGTGCAGATACCTGAAGATTGGATTTTAATGTCTGCTCCAAGAAAACAAGACTTGTATGTTCTCAATATGGCTACAGCTTCAACTACATCCTCCACAGCCTCATGTTTTATGACAAAGGCAACTGAAAAAGATTCAATCCTTTGGCATAAGAGGATGGGCCATTTGAGTTTACGCAAGATGAATCATCTGGTACACAACAGTTTGGTTGAGGGAGTTAGCTTGAAAAATTTTAAGCTGTATGATATCTGTGTTTCATGCAAGAAAGGAAAGCAGTCTAAGCAGTCTCATAAGCTGAAAAAGTATCATTCAATCAATGTTCCTCTTGAGCTTCTCCACATGGATTTGTTTGGTCCAGTAAATCGGAAGAGTATAGCTGGAGATCAATACTGCCTGGTTATCACTGATGAATACTCCAGATACTCTTGGGTCTTCTTTTTGAAAGAGAAATCAGAAACGTTTGATTGCATTCAAGTTTTGGTTACCAAACTTGAATCGCTCTATAAGCTCAAGATTCGTCAGTTTCGAACTGATAATGGAACTGAGTTCAAAAATCACAACATGGAGAATTTTTGTAATGCAAGAGGCATTGTGCAACAGTTTAGCGCTCCATATGTTCCACAGATGAATGGCGTTGCTGAACGCAAGAATAGGACATTGATTGAGGCTGCTAGAACTATGCTTGCTGATTCTTCTCTACCGGTTCAATTCTGGAATGAAGCTGTTGCCAATGCTTGTTACACATTGAACCGGGTCCTAATTGTGAAGAGACATGGGAAGACTTGCTTTGAACTGCTCCATAACCGAAAGCCAAATCTTAAGTATCTAGAACCATTTGGTGCTCCATGCACTATGCTTAAGAAACATGAGCAGGGCAAGTTTAATGAAAAGGTGGAAGAAGGGTACTTTCTTGGGTACAACACTCCAAATAAGCGAGTTTACAACATTGCAACTCATAATGTGGAGGAGTGGTACCATGTGGATGTTCAAAAATATTCAATGCCCCCACCTGGAAAAGGGCCAGATTGGATGTTTGATTATTCCAGTTTGTTTGACTCATTCAATATGCCCCCCCATGTACTCAGATGAAGATGTAGCTGTTCAGATGTTGTATGATGTGCAGAATGCACCCGATGCTACTTTTCCACCTACATGTACATCTGGTCCCTCTACACAGGTAAATGATGACAGCTCAGACACAGATGACAATCCCCCAGCTGCTACTGAACCAGTTGTTGATAATCTTGTACCTGGTCTTGAGGATTTGACCTTGAATAATTTAGATCCTGAGGTTGAGGTTCCTGCTCATCCTGTTGGAAGAATCAATCGCATTCATCCTCAAGACAACATTATTGGTAGTCCTTTGGATGGAGTGAAGACTAGAAGTCAGATTTCTTCTGGTGGTCTTGCAGACATTCTTGATTTTGCAGATGTAAGCTTTTGTGCTCATTCCTGCTTTATATCTCAAGTGGAACCGCGTACCGTCACTGAAGCTCTTAAAGAAGAATCATGGGTAGACGCCATGCAAGAGGAGCTTTTGCAGTTCAAGAAGTTAGGGGTGTGGCAACTAGTTGATAAACCCAAAGGTGCAAAAGTCATTGGAACTAGATGGGTACTTCGTTGCAAAAAGGATGATCATGGGATAATTGTGAGAAACAAGGCTCGTCTAGTGGTTCAAGGATTCAGACAGATAGAGGGATTGGATTACAACGAGGTGTTTGCTCCGGTCGCTCGATTAGAAGCCATTCGTATCTTTCTGGCTTATGCATCCTTCAAAAAGTTCAAGGTTTATCAGATGGATGTAAAGAGCGCGTTCCTTCATGGAGTTATCAGTGAAACTGTGTATGTCAATCAACCTCCCGGATTTGAAGATCCACTGCATCGTGATAAAGTCTACAAGCTAGACAAAGGTTTGTATGGATTACATCAAGCCCCGAGAGCGTGGTACGAGACACTTTCCACTCACCTTCTGAACAACGGGTTCAGAAGAGGTGTCATTGACTGCACTTTATTCATCCGTGAGAAGGACAGTGATTTACTCTTGGTACAAGTATATGTGGATGATATTATCTTTGGATCTACAAATGATGATCTGTGCAAGGAATTCGAGACTGTGATGAAAGAAAAATTTGAAATGAGTTCGATGGGAGAAATGAAGTTCTTCTTGGGTTTGCAGGTGGATCAGTCTGAGGCAGGGATTTTTATTCATCAAACCAAATACGTTGGTGACATTCTGAGCCGGTTCAGTATGTCTGATGCAAAGCCTGCTGGTACCCCACTGGCGATTAATCATGGGATTACTCCAGACGAAAAGGGGGAGTTAATTGATGCCACTCTGTACCGGGGAATGATCGGATCTCTCATGTATCTCACTGCTTCTCGGCCAGACATCATGTTTGCCACTTGCTTGTGTGCACGTTACCAATCCAAACCAAGAGTATCTCACTTGATTGCTGTCAAAAGGATTATGCGTTATCTGAAGGGTACACCGGAACTTGGCTTATGGTATCCTAATGATGATAAATTTGAACTTACTGCATACAATGATTCAGATTATGGCGGATGCAAAAGAGATTTCAAGTCAACATCTGCGGGATGTCAGTTCTTTGGAAACCGCTTAGTCACCTGGCAGTGCAAGAAGCAGACGTCGGTGTCTACTTCAACCTGTGAAGCTGAATATATTGCTGCTGCTAGTTGCTGTTCTCAAATCATCTGGATTCAACAGCAACTCAGGGACTATGGGTTACATTTTTCTAACACTCCTATCTATGTTGATAACACTGCCGCCATAGCTGTCACTAAAAATCCAGTTCAGCACTCCAAAACCAAACACATCGACATAAAATATCACTTCATACGTGATTGTTTTGAGAAGAAATTAATCGATGTTGTTAAAATTCACACCGATCACCAGAAAGCCGATCTGTTTACAAAAGCTTTTGATAAACCCAGACTTTTATATCTGTTATCGGCTAATGGTGTTTTTCACAAGGATGAAGTTCAATCTTCATCTGAGTCTAACAAATGATCATCACTTTAATTAGATAGTTTTATTTATTTTTAGTATTTTCATTTTCTATAGTATAGTTGTCTTTTATTAACAAAAACACAAAAAGATTTTCTATTTTTAGGTTTTTAGGGGGAGATATAGAAATTTGAAAAACCAAAAACAATAGAAAATTTGAAAAACTCAAAAACAATAGAAAAATGAAAATCCAAAAACAATAGAAAAATGAAAAATGAAATAGTCCTGTTTAATGACATAACACATTGATTTCATTATGTCATAGAAGCAGAAATGAATGCATGAGCTAAAATCACAAGGAAATAATGATGGGATGTACTGATAGGCTGACTATACAAAATAAATAAACAATATATGAGAACTTAGAAAGTTTGATTTGTGGGATCCAATTTATTAAGGCTTTTGAGTGAGAAATGGTTTTTGACTCAAATCAAGCATACACCTGTCATCATGGAATCAAATGAGTTTTCATTCAAAGAAAAATAAAGGCAAGCTGGTATTAAGCTTGAGGAAAATCAAAAACAAGCTGGTATTAAGCTTGATAAAGAAAAATTAAAAACAAGCTGGTATTAAGCTTGAAGAAAACCTAATGCAAGCTGGTATTAAGCTTGAGAAAAACTTAAACAAATAAAAATAAAGTTCGATTCCATACATGTGCCATATTGCTGGGACGGACCTAGCTGAAGCCATCCATGTGGATAGAACAAGAAAAACACAAAAAGATAATGAATGATTGAATCTTATTGAATTCATGATGACTGGTATTAAGATATGCTGAAATGAATTTTGAACTAATTTTGATCTTAATTGATGAAATGAATTGGGGAACTCAATCAGAAAATATGAGGGTTCATTTAGTTTGTTTAAGAGTTGAGTATTGTTCAGTTTAAATTTGGACAAATATATCAGTAATCGTGTCAAAATGAAATTGTGATTGAAGTGAAGCATTCATTGAAGGTTATATGATGTGATCAGAGATTTGTGTTATCTTATTAATGGGCTTTTCACAAAAATATGTGTTTACTTGTATTTATTTGCTTTTAATTTGTGTTTGTACAGTTGTTTAGTTGTCTCAGAAAAATACAAAAAGATTTTCTATTTTCAATTTTGTTTTAGATGATCATTTGTAGATTCGGATGCCTGTCATATCTGAATCCTGAACCAACTAGACATATCTTCATAATTGGTTAAAAGTTTGGTGCTTAAAATGTCAAATCTTTGAAATTTTGGAGTTTTGAAAAATCCATTTCTCATTCGTACGAATGAAAGGCAGAATGGATTCATTCGGCCGAATGAGAATGAGTCATTCGTCCGAATCAGTTACTCAGAATGAACTTCATTCGACGAATGAAAAGTGTCGAATGTCTCATTCGACATTCTCATTCGGCGAATGAATTTCAACGATTGACTCATTCGCCATATTCATTCGGCGAATGGAACAGAATCTTCGTGACCTTTCGCCTAGCTCATTCGGCGAATGAGTGCACAGTATATAACTGTGTTTCGGCCGAATGAGGGTCATTCGACCATTTACTCTTTCGCGATATCAGAGAAACCCCATTCGGCGAAACACATACTCAGTCGTCTTTCTTGATTTCTAGTGTCTATTGTTGATCTTGCCACTGATAATCATTTTGTACTCATTCTCAGGTATATGGAGATCAAATTTCAACCGATTTCATCCATGAAATCATAATGAACAGATCGACATTTAGGGTTTTAGGGTTTCGATATTCGCCCAACGAATAAACTGTCAAGATGGAACTAAAACCCATAATGTCATGAATTAAAATTGCTAATCGGTCATTTCTGAGGCTTGTTCAACAAATTTTTTGGATAGATTTGAGATTTTGGACAAAAAGGGATTTTGAACTGTCATACTGCCGAATGTCGTCATTCGGCGAATGACTCATTCGGCGAATGAGCCTCATTCGACGAATGGATCATTCGGCGAATGACCAGTCATACTCAAGTCTCATTCGACGAATGAGAGTCATTCGACGAATGAGCCTCATTCGACAGATAACTCATTCGGCGAATGGACTCATTCGGCATATCAGAAGAAAGTTAATCTGATTTTTGTTAAATCTCATTGTTTAATTGATCATCTTGTACTGATATGTGTATTTCTTGTATTGTGCAGCATGGCAGGATACAAATCAGTACCGAAGCATAACATCTGTGCCCATCTTGATCTGACGACTCCGAACGCGAAGCATTATGCTGATATCATTACTTTCCTGAGGCGTTCCAGGATTTTCACTGCCATTTCGACCGTTCATGTGCCATATTTATCACATCAGCAGGATTTCTGGACATCAGCTGATATTGACTGTGAGGCCGAGCCTACAGTCATTAGGGGCAAGGTCAGGGGTCATGACGTTGTAGTGTCAGCTGAGCACATACGGAGGGTGTGTGGTTTTCAGGACTCTCCGGATCATCCAGTTCTTCTTGACAGATTTCTAGTACGTGGATGCTTCCTCAGATGCAAGTACGAGGGAGATATTGGAGCCGGGATTTTGAACAAAGCGTTCATGTCCCCGCAGTTCAAGTACTTGGCGCATGTACTTGTACACTGCCTTGGCTCCAGGAGAGGAGGCTTCGATGATATGCGCGAAACCATACAGTGCGCATTTGCTGCCCTTGTGCTCAACAAACCATTCCACTTCTCCGAGATGGTTTTTCTGCACATGAAGGAGAACGTGGGGCTGAAGGGTGACAAGAAGTTTTTGATGTACCCTCGATACATACAGCAGATCATTGATGCACAGATTCCAGATCTCCCAAAGCTGAATGCTGACATTATCAGATTGGAGCACATGAATGACATAACTCTCAACAGAGTTTTGTCATACAGAGGGAAGGAGAGGAAGCCTACTACTCGATCATTATTTGGTCACCTCTCTCGACCTGACTACAGGGCTCCAGCTGGAAGGAGATGGAGACACGATGACTCCGATTCAGATGTGGAGGACATTGTGATCCCAGTTGGTGATGATGACAGTGATGGTGATGAGGGAGATGGTGGTGCAGGCCCGAGTGGTGCTGGTGTGGAGGTGAGCACTGTTGCTGTTGAGAGCACAGGTGCGGGTGAGATGCCATCAGTACACATAACCACTGCTGCTTCAGTGAGCATGGTTGATGTTACTGCTTCTGGTGTTGGAGCTGATGTTGCTGTGTCTACAGCTCAAGAGGAGGATGTAGACATCGAGTCACTGATGGACTTGGATTTCTTGTCTACTACTACTTCATCAGTGACTGCTCCTCTCGATGTCTCTATTCCACATTCCTCAGATGATGATAGTGAGTCTGATGACTCCGGTGATGGTGGTGTTGCCGGTGAGGGTGGTGATGGTGAAGACGAGAGCACTGACTCTGATGACTTCTTGGAGCCTGGTCATGAGCGGGTGATGGTGGGAGGCAAGATTATTGTTAGGAAGAGGAAGAGGACAGATTCTGACTTGGAGGAGATCACTGACCCATCATTTATTCCAGAGTTTGATTTCTCTCCTCCTCCAAGGTCTTCTGCTCCTGCTTCCACAGCTGTGATATCTTCTGCTGCTGCTCCCACCTCATCCAGAGCTGGAAGGGGAAAGAGAACCCGATTCTCTTTCCAAAGGAGGTCAGAACTGACTACAGCTGCTGCAACTACTGTCACATCAGTAGCAGCTGTGTCAGTTTCTTCACTGACAAGGACAAGGGCCATTCACACTCAGGCCATTACTGCCCCTCTGTCCACTCCTTTCATTCAAGAGCCTGTTTATGTTGCTGCTTCCTCTGGCCCCTCCACAGTTCGTGCTGATGTTCATATACCTGCTGTTTCAGTTGTAGATCAGCTTAGTACACTGAACAGTATGGTCTTGAGACTGATGGAGAGGAGCATGGAGCAAGAGAGGAAGAATAAAGAGCAGGAGTTGGTTATTGCTCAGCTCACTCAGAGGACTGAAGAGCAGGATACTCTGCTGCTTCAGGCTGCAGACCAGAGGGCCGATTTGAGGGCCAGGTCTGCACAACAGGAGGAGCAGCTCCTGAAATATATTGATGAGCACAACCAGTTGGCTCTGACAGCCTCTGGTTTCAGTGATAGGATCCTGCAGCTAGAGTCTGAGAATGCTCATCTAGCTGGACTTGTCGAGGGTTCGAAGGAGAGTACTCCCAGACTGAAAGGAGTTGAGGATCGTTCCGATGATTCAGACAAAGAAGAAGATGAAGAAGAGTCTGATGAGGAACAGGTGGATTACGAAGATTCCGAAAAAGACGAGGAATCAGATGAAGAGGATGATGATGATGATGAAGATAAAGATGGATCCGGGAGTGGGTCTGGAGAATCATCTGGTACTGATGATGATGATGATGATGATAACAACAATGAAGACAAAGCTCCTCCCACTTCCGAGATCAGATCCAAGAAGGCGAACGATAAGAAGGCTCAGGCTCCTCCTCCTTCGTCTCCATCAAAGACTGCAGAGCCTGAAGCTACTTAGGAAGTCCAAGCTGTGCCTCTGAGACGTCAACTCGATGAGACTCTTACTATGATCTTAGACGCTCAAGGCATTATACAGCACTCAGTGAGCTACGACAAGGAGGAGGGTGAAATCATACACTGCTTGTCAAAAGAGCAAATAGCCGAGCTGTTCAGGTTGAATCCTGATGAGGTGGTCACTGAGGACACCTCTGTACCCAGTACTGCAGAGCCCGAACCAGAAATTTTTGATGATGTAGATGAAGTCATTTTGGAAGACATCACAGAAGAAGAGTATCCAAAGTATACATCGGCTGAAGCTGAGTTGCCTACATTCACTGAACCATTTGATCAGGAAACGGAGGATCTCTTGGTCAGATATCTTGAAGAGCAAGTAGAGGCTAGCAAGGCTGAAGCTGATGACTTAAAGAAAAGAAAGGAAGAATGGGTTGCGTACTGGGAGGTACTAAAGAAACAAAGCACTGAGAAGATGCCAGCAACGCACAAGAAAGTCTACAGGACCAAAGGATATAAGGCTGGAGGTCAGATACTCAGCTGGGCATACTTTCATGATCTTGGGTGCTACGCAGTAAAGAGGGAAAAGGGTATAGATTACTTCAAACACCCGCATGATTTCAAGACGCTGCCTGGATTCGAGGTCAATCAACTAGCACGTCTGAACATGCTATACTGTGAAGACTCCGGGATGTCTGCTTGGTTCTCTCGACAAATCAAGTATGAATACCGGAAGAGATGGGTGAATTTTCAGCCGCAGCAGCCAGAGAGGTACTATCTACCAGAGATTGACGGAGATACCCGGAAGCATAAAGTAATCCTGAAGTGGCTTCCCCCTAAAGTCATGAAGAAGATTCCTTTACGGAAGATGCGTCAAGACTTTATGGAGGGCTTCCGATGGTGGTACTATGATGGGAGAACCGGTGAGGCTGTGATCGTGCTGTGCAAAGACAAGAAATGGGAAACTGTCAGAGTTTTTGATCCCATGTGGCTGACCAATCTTTCATTAAATGATGTTAAAGCTTTCTATCGACATCAGATTTTCTTCGACGTACAGGATATGGAGCAGGCTCTTCAGTATATGAGAGTTATTCGTCTCTGTATCTGCTTAAAGATTCATGCTGGTGCTGATTGGAAAGCTATCTCAGACAAGATTGCAAAGAAAGACATTCCAAAGAGTTGAACTAGGTCCAAGGGGGAGTATGTAGATACATGTTTTGTCCCTAGTTCGGTTATGTAAATGGTTATCATGTAATCATTCAAAGTATTAACGGAAATTGTCTTTATATCTAATTCATCATGTTTATGTTTATTGATTATTGATTATTAATGTTTATCTAAGTGTTTGATTTGATTATTAAATGTTTGAGTATGAAAACTGCTCATTCGGCCGAATGACTCTAGAATGAAGTCATTCGGCGAATGAGAGTTGTATCGAATGTCTAAGTTCAGAATGAGTCATTCGCCGAATGACTCATTCGAATGACTGCTCATTCGAGCTTAGTCATTCGCCGAATGAGCTGCTTCGGCCACTCATTCGGCCGAATGACTACAGCTTATAAATAGAAGTTCAAATCATTTCAAACCAAAAAAACTTTCCCGAGCCCTCCTTCTTCCCTGGCACTCCAGAGTCAAAACCTTGAAGATTTGAGCGGTTCTTGTGCCTCCAAGTTCGATTCTCAACCCGTGGTGTTCGATCTTTTGCTTCCAAGTTGTTCCTACAGTCTCGGATCACCACGGTTTCTGTTGGTTTCGTTTGGAAAACCCTGGAATAGGATTCCGCACTATCCCAGAGGTTAAAGAGTAGTTTCCTATTGGATTCGGATTGTTTCCGAGCTCCCGATCGGTGCAACAAGCTCCCTCATTGCCACTGAATACTGGTGGCTTGCATCCTACAAAGTTCTTGTAGGAGTAGTCTTGTTGGTGTTTGGTGTTACCACTGCCTTCCCCAAATGAGTTGCCAGTGTTGTTGCCATTCTGGCTGTTGATCTTGTTCATCATATTAGGGATCACATCCCTTAGTTGTCTTGTTAGTAGAGTGGCTAAAGCAATAGTAGCTGGATCCAACTCGTGAACAGGCGGTGGCTGTGGAGGTGGAACATGTGGAGGAGGAGGAGGAGGTGGTTGTGTAGGAGAGTCACATGGTGATGGTCTAGATGAATGCGGAGCTAAGTCTTGTGGTGGCGACAGTAAAGGTGGTTGTCTTCTTGATGGCATTCTGATCATAACCGAATGAAAATCAGTTAGTGAAGTGATCAGACGCAAAAGACACACGCAATTGTAATCCTATGTTATATAATCTCTACATGAGGGTCCCTAGGTTATAGTCTAGGCCAAACCATTTAAGTAATATGACCTATATTTCTCTATAACCATGGCTCTGATACCAATCTGTCACACCCTGAGCAGGCGGGCTGGATCGACTTTACCGTCGGGCGGAAGGTTCCCAGGGCGTGATATCGTTGTGACAATCAAAATGATCAGATTGTTTACATGGCACATGATGTGTAATGAGAAATGCGAACATGACATATGATATAGAACTACAAAGTTATATTACAATGTTACGTTCATAATTTAACTAAGTAAATATATCCAAAAAGAATCATTTTGTTCCTATCTTGTATCTGCACAAGATTTACAAAAGATGATTCGTTGTTTGTCATTCAGAAGTATGTTCTACACAAAATGAAGCTAGGTCCACTAAAGTCCGCTAGCTTAATCATTGACTGCTGGTGTCTAAACCTGTTCGTCACCTGAGAAAACATGCATTTAAACAAAGTCAACACTAGGTTGGTGAGTTCATAAGTTTGGTAATTTGAAAAAAATTGATTTGTTGTCATTCATGTTCACAATGTTTCACATGATTCTTGTAATAATTGATCCACCTGTTCCACTCAATGTCCTCTCCATTGTTATATGTACAAGTGGTGTGACGCCCGATCAAGCACGCTTATATGTAGGGCATACGAAAGGGTCAAGCCCAGACGCCATCCCACCACATGCTCAATCAAGTTTCACACTACTTGCAATACAACTATGGATACTCATTCCATTACACCCATGATTTCCTCGTTATGATTATCCCAACATTTGAAAAAGAGAGAGACGTAATTATCTCTGTTAGCTATTCCTTACGGATTAGCCTGACATGTAAGATAACCCAATAATTAATAAAGAGACGTAATTGTCCCTGTTAGCTATTCCTTACGGATTAGCCCGGCTTGTAAGATATCATACTCGATATCTAGAGAAACTTATTAGTTTTTGTAGCAAATCATTACTGGTTAGCCCGACATGTGAGATACCCGAATAATTGAATAAAGAGACATAATTGCTTTTGTTAGCTATTCCTTACGGATTAGCCCGGCGTGTAAGATATCACACTCGATATATAGAGCGAGACCTAGGAGTCTCTGTCACTGTCAGTACTGACCAGTCCGGTGTGTAAGATATCATACTCGATATCCAGTTTGGGACATAATAGTCCCGGTTGCTGTCGCCCCTGACCAGCCCGATGTGTAAGATGTCCTACCCATGATCCCTAGATTGGGACATAATAATCCCAGTAGCTGTCATTTCTGACCAGCCCGGTGTGTAAGATATCCTCCCATGATATCTATTGGAATGAATACGTTCCCAAGACGCTATGAACTTACCTTCGTTATAATGATAGCACCTCTTGTGCCCGGTGTGATTCCATTGGATTGCTCAAACCCTGATAGTTAGGGTTCATGATTTATCCGCCCCTGGTCTATGGTTCGTGTAACCGGCACCCGCTGACGGTTGTAAGATGTACTCTTACATAGAGTCTTATGTTTAATGTTATTACGTTTTTCCTATCCCAAGGATGTGGTCTCATTGAAATGAATACTAAACGTAATCAAAATTCATCAATGGTATTATTTAACCTGTAGTCATTTTGCCGGCTATTGAAAGAAAAAGCTTGGATCTGCTCCCCCTATTATATAACCGGTCCTATCTCTCTCCAAACCTAACGTGGTAGTTTCCCATCATAGGGCTTTCTATCTATAGATTAAGCCATTGCCAAACCAATTGCGAATTCGTTCAGAAGTCAGTTGACTGCTTCTATAGATAAGGCGGAGCGTCCTTTGCTCATATAGCCCTTCTTAGTAAGGCTTCGGCCCTACTACAGCGCTCTTCGCTAACTCCTCTAGTCTTAATAAACAGTGGTAGTATATGTGGGGAATGCCATCTCAAAAGTGTGTAGGCTCATGAAATCCTCCTCGATATCACAAGTAACTTGTCTCAACTGTTATCTCTAATGTTGTGTGTTCTTATTGATTTTAACAAAGTGTTATAAGAACTTGTCTTACTACACGATGTTAGTAATATGTGAATGATCTTGTTATCATGAAGTTACGTTATCATGAATATCATTCGTGTCGTTTGTAATTGGTATTTGTATGTTCCCGCTTGATTATCTCGATGTTCAATCATGTAAGAATAATAATATGTTGTAAGATATATTCTTACAACTAGTATTATCCTAGCATATGAATGTGTCAGGAAGCTATATTGGCATGTATCTTCCTAACTATGTCAGCTATGTTAATAATCAAACAAGCATGTATACAATGATAAACGATGATAAAGATAAACATTATTATCTATATTATAATGAAATCATTATGCTATATCAAAACCTTTAAATAAATAAAAGTTTTAAGCATGTTTCTCAGCCCCGAGCTTAGATCAATAATGATCAGAAAAGGGGGCACATGAACTCACCTTGTTGTTGATGCGGTTGACTATGTCTAAGTAAGAATGCACGTGCTCCTTGTTGTACTTGATGTTGTTTTCACAATCCTGTATTGATTTCACGTTGTATGTAACTTATAAGTATAAGTTATAGGTGTTGGTGTGTGCATGTGTTAGCCCTAAGTTCGGGTAACACCCGTAAGTCTCGGTCGTCATTCGGTCTTGCCTACTTGTTAAGGACTTTATTAGACCTCATCCAATTAAGTTAAGGTTGGCATGTATTGCTATTGATTTTGTATTGCACTTTTCTCATGTAGTCATTTAGACTAACTAGCATGTTTTGAACATCTCTCTTGTATGTTTTGGATAATCACTTGTCATTAGAAATTTATAGAGATGATTGTTAAGTGTTGTGTTTAAATGTTCATAAAAAGGTTGCCATCTTTGTTGTAATAGACCATGATCTGATGTCCATAAAGCATTTTAATTGATTTCAAGCATTGATTCACTACGTTTGTTATATGGGCCGAATATTTGGGCCAACTAAATCATGGGCCTCGG
The DNA here is from genome assembly GCA_009363875.1 of Mikania micrantha. Classification (NCBI taxonomy): domain Eukaryota; kingdom Viridiplantae; phylum Streptophyta; class Magnoliopsida; order Asterales; family Asteraceae; genus Mikania; species Mikania micrantha. Next base: position 54,731,111 of record CM018697.1, read on the forward strand.
GGATGTGTCACGGGCCAATTGCACAAATCAGTGGGCCGACACAATCCACTTGGTCCGATTCAAATTATATTGGGCTTAACAGATGAGCTAAACCAATATGGGCCGAACTAACTGCATGGGCTAGATCACTTGGGCCGGTGAGTAGGCTTAGACCTAACTGGGTCGAATGTGGGGACAACTGAATAGGCGTGGCCCATCGAATGAGCTGTCTTGGACTGGTGGTCTTGACCGAAAGGATATCCTAGGTCGAATGAGCATGGTAGCCAGATGGAGGTGCAGCTCGAATGGATGCATGCGAATGGTGATGACCGCATGGGAAACTCGGCCAAATGATGGTGTGCGCGAATGAAGAAGGTTCGAGCGAATGGGGTGGTGGGCCGAAGGAAGGTCAGTCGACCTGATGGTTCATTTGATGGTTGTCTGCTTCAGTCGCCCTTGAGCCATTCGTCCAGGGTCCCTTCTGTGGTCCTGGTTGGTGCCATTCGGCCGGCTGCAACCGAGTCCCATTCTCCCCATCCTCACAATGTTTCTAAGGTGATTTTCGGGTGCAACTCATGGTGGTTACGGTGGTGTAAACTGGTTAGGGTGAGGATCGACCGAGGAGGGTAGAAACCCTAAAACTCCGAAAGTTTCCACACAGATTACCTCCGATTCGGAAACTGTTATAGCCGATCCTTTGTACTTTCGTGTACAGGAGATCAAGAGCTTCGACTTGGTCCAAGGATGGAGTGATTTGGTTGAGTATTGAGTGAGTTATGGTAGAGAGAAGTTAGGGAGAAAGTGGTGGTCGGATTTAGGGTTTTAGAGACAGAAAGTGGGGTGTTTTATGAGGAAGATGAACTCATGGAGGGTATTTATACCCCGAGCGTGTTCGGGTTCCTTTTTTTTGCGTTTCCAGAACGTTACGCGCGTATTTACGAATTTTAAATAAATAGTTTTCTCATACTGTTTTGATGATTTTCAAAATTGTAAAACATAAAATATTATGTTTCCTTTAATTTTTACTGCTTTGCTCGCGATTCGACAGTTAATCTTGTTATTTCGTTTCAAATAGTAAATTACGTGTTGTTTTTACTGGGTTGATGTTATAGGTTAGGGTTTTGGTGTAAATTTATAAAATATAATATTATTATCTAATTTTTATTATTCTAACGATCAAGATCGTTAGTTTTCACCGTTTCGTCAGAAAACGTTAGTTACGCGCGTCTTCGTACTGCCCGCTAACTGTACTAACACGATCGTACATTTCACTTTCTGATTTGGTTTTCTACTTATCAGTTATCATATAAAACGTTAAACCCACAGATATGTTTGTGTGAATCGTCACCCACGCAGACACGCTGTCGGTTTATTATTCGTATATGATACTGAGTTATTGTTTCGCATTGAACATTCTCACAGACGGACTCAACTATACTTGCCTATTTTAACATTGATATTATTGGATTCACATTGCTTTCGTACTAAGTTTTCGGCCATCTGATTCCTGTTATCTATGGATATCAGATGGCAACCGATATGTTCTTGTCATTTGTTTGCACACTATTGTTTCTCTTGAGTTGTTGTATTTCATGTATTTAAGTTTTAACTAAAAGACATACAACGGTTGTTTGTTTTCTGAGTTCTGTTGTTACACAACTGTTTACACATTGTATTTTCACACAGTGAATAGTGAAAGTACACATACCGTATGTACTTGCCGGACGGTCTGGTACTGGTTGTCACACCACCAGTAGAGTATCTTCAAATTATGATACATCTTATCAGATCTAGGGTGAATGGAATACCGAAATTTGTGAGCCTTGTCCATCACAAGGTCTTGTAAGTTCCCGTGATGTGGAACCCAGACACGTTCCATGAAATAGTGTAAGCTATCAGCTTTAACTTCTAGTTGTTTCTCCATTCCCCTTAGTGATCCAACCACTAAGTTTTCTGCTTTAAGTGCCTCCACTTGGGCAATACGTATCTGTTCAGGGAGATTGGGATGGATGGTGAGTTTAAGCTCGTACACTCTTGAGTTTTGTGGTATTCTTCTGGTTCAGGGCATCGGCCACTACATTGGCTTCCCCGGGTTGTCACACCCCGAGTTGGCGGGAATGGATCGGGTTTTCCCGTCGGGCGGAAGGTTCTCGGGGCGTGATATCGTGAGTGATAATCAAATGAGCGAATTGTTTACATAGCACATGATAAATAAATGATAAATGCTAACACATCAATGATATAGAATTACAAGATTAAATTACAATGTATCGTTCATAATTTAACTAAGTAAATCTATCAAAAGAATCAATGTAACTATATCTTGTATCTGTACGAGATATACAAAAGATGATTCATTGTTCTTGTCACCAAAAGCATGCAACACAAAATAATGCTAGGTCTTCTAAAATCCACTAGCTTAATCGTTGCATGTAAGTACCTACATCTGTTCGTCACCTGAGAAAACATGCATTTAAACAAAGTCAACACTAGGTTGGTGAGTTCGTAACTATGTTAATTGAAAAACCTTGATTCATTCACATGCACATTCACAATGTTAATACTGTTACTTGTATGTTGTTTGTTTCACCTGTTCTCCCAATGGCTCCTCAATAGTTATATTCACAAGTACTATATTATCCTGGTAGTGATGCTTATACATAGGGCATATGTAAGGGAACAAAGCCCTAGCCAACATCCCACCACATCACTACTAGAACACCACACTACTTGCAATACAAATATTGAGTTCATTCCCCTTCCACATGTTTGTTTCATTGTAGATCACCTGTAATACCATGTATAGAATAATATGATGATAGCGTTGTAGTTATCAAACCGAAGTATTGATAACCATTATATGTAGTAAGGATATTGGATTTACTTAATCCGTTCCTTGTATTATTCTATTGTCTTTGTGTTAACTATTGTTTCACTTTTAATTATTAAAAGTGTTAGTTAACTGTTTGTTATTTGTTCTCAACTTGTAGTGAATAGAGCCTAAAAGGAATCCAGTGCGATCCTCACGTAATCAGATGGCAATGCATCCGATTTACCTCTATCACCGTGTGTTCCCATTGCCTTCATTGAAACTGTTACTAGTAATATGACACGATAGAAAAGAAATTCCTCAGTCTACTAGTCCACAGGTAACGATGGATGATGTACATCGATCTTGTTGTTGTCTCCATGTGGGATGTTCTCCATGTGATTTACAAAGTTAAATAAGAACTTGTCTTATTACATTATGTTAATCATTGTGTGAATGATGTTGTTATCATGAAGTTACGTTATCATGATTATCATTCAATGTAATCCATATGTTCACCATGGAATCATTAAGCCGTAGTAAGAACAAGTCTTATTACCCTTAAGTGACGCAGGTGGTGGATACCAAATGCTCTATACTATCGCATAGTATGTTTTTAAGTTATAACTAAGTTTTATAAGTACTTGACTTATCACACTTAGTCAATTAGAACGTCGAAAGATATTAAGAAAATATTTTATCTTCTAATCATTCGTGTGTTGTGCTGTGTCATCATGTTCCTCTATAATTTTTCCCAATTTTTGTTTGTGTATGAATTTCCTCAATGTTTGTCCATGTAGGAATAATTAAGTATTGTGAGATAACTCTTACAACTATGTTATTCCTGTGTGTTGATGAATTATGAAGTTACATTATCATATTCATCTGGTTGTTCCTGTAATAACATGATCATACAAGCATGCATACAATGATAAACGATAATAAACAGTTTAATATTATCTAAATCAAAGTATAAATGATATGTAAGCAAAACTTTTAAACAATTAAAAGTAAAGCATGTTTCTCAGCCCCGAGAGTTTAAAATCAGTTAAGATTAAAGAAAAGGGGCATATGAACTCACCTTATGATTGAAGTGGTTGACTTAGCATAAATGAAGAAATGCACGCACTCTTGATTGTACTTGTTGATGTATTCACGATCCTCGATTTTGGCCGGTGAAAACTCCAGATCCTTTGTACTTCTAGGTAGAGGAGATCGAAAGCTACGCGTGGACACCAAGAACACCCGATTTCGTTGAGAAACGAGTGAGTTATGAGGATTTGAAGAGTGATTCTCCTAGAGTGAGAAAAGGTTTGAGAATGGGTGATTTAGAGAGAGATGGCTGATGAGAAATGAGGGAAAACACCCTCATTTGGTGATTATATACCCCGAGGGTATTTGGGTTCGTTTCCGTTGCTCGGTTCGCGTTTTCGTCGCGTTTCAGGATTTTTTCGCGTAAATTTTAAGTTTTCAATTAAAAGAGGTTAATTTAATTATTTTCATGAGTTTCAAAAGTGTAAAATATTATTTATTTAATTTTTATTAATATTATTCTCGTTCGTGTCGTGTTTCGTTTTTCGTTTCGTCAGATCGCGTCACCATCGCGCGTATTCGTTCGAATCGTCAATCGAACGAACATGACAATGGTTTTGCTTTCTGACTTTTGTTTTCTACTTCCTCGTCATCATTTCAGAACATTAAACTCACATATATGTTTGTGTGAATCGTCACCCACGCAAACACACTGTCAGTTCATTATTCTGAAACAACACTGCAACATTGTTTTAAATTGTATTTCCTCACTGTCGGACTCAACTAAACATCCTGTTATCACATTGTTTTCACATTGAATTGCCGGCCATCTGATTCCTGTCATCTTTGGATATCATATCGCAACCGATTTGTTCTTGTTATTTGTTTGAACACTGTTGTTTCTCTTGATTAGTTGTGTTAACTGTACTTAGTTTTCACCTAAACACTAACAACTATTGTTTATAATGAGTGTTGTACTTAAGGCATTTAAGTTTACACAAAAATACGTACAACTGTTTCTTGTATTTTGAATTCTGTTAATACAAGTAATGTTCACAAACATGTATTTACACATAGTTACTGTTGAAACTACACATACCGTACGGACTTGCCGGCTGGTAAGGTACTAGTTGTCACAGTCTCCCCTTGTTAAAGAAATTTCGTCCCGAAATTTAGGCATAAAGGTCGGGCTTTAATTTTCGAACAGATGGGGATACTTTGTCTTCATGTTGTCCTCGTGCTCCTAAGTAAACTCTGGTCCACGCTTGGAGTTCCATCGAACCTTTACAATGGGGATACGGCGTCGTTTCAGTTTCTTAACTTCACGTTCCATAATCTCTATAGGTTCTTCAATGAAGTGTAATTGCTCATCAATTTGTATCTCTTCCAATGGTATGATCAATGTTTCATCTGCTAAGCACCTCTTGAGGTTTGATACATGAAACACATCGTGTACTCCGCTGAGTTCATCAGGGAGTTTGAGTCTGTATGCCACAGGACCTATGCGTTGAGTAATCCCAAATGGTCCGACATACCTAGGTTCTAGCTTTCATTTAGCCACAAAATGAACTACGCATTTCCATGGGGACACTTTCAACATAGCTCGGTCACCCACATCGAATTCCAAAGGCTTGCGCCGTTTGTTTGCGTAACTCTTTTGGCGGCTACGTGTTGCTTGTAATCGTTGTTGTATCTGCGCTATCTTATTAGTAGTCTCCTGAATAAGTTCAGGCCCAGTGATTTTGTTGTCTCCCACTTCGGTCCAACAAATTGGAGACCGACATTTTCTACCATAAAGTGCTTTAAAAGGAGCACATCCGATGCTGTTTTGGTAGCTGTTGTTGTAAGAGAACTCAATGAGTGGTAAATGTGTGTCCCAACTTGCACCAAAGTCTAGGATGCATGTTCTCAACATATCCTCTAGGGTTTGAATGGTTCGCTCACTTTGTCCATCCGTTTGTGGATGATAAGCGGTGCTCAAGTTAACACTTGTCCCTAGGGATTGTTGTAATGATTGCCAGAACCGCGAAGTAAGTCGACTGTCCCGGTCTGAAATAATAGATAAGGGCACACCGTGCCTCACTACTATTTCATCAACATATAGTCTCGCTAGTTTCTCCATCTTGTATGTCTCTCTAATTGGCAAGAAATGTGCGGACTTGGTCAATCTATCAATGATGACCCAAATCGAATCATGTCCGCTGGAAGTACAGGGTAGCTTGGTAATGAAATCCATAGCTATATGTTCCCACTTCCATTGGGGTATCTCTGGCTGTTCCAGAAAACCCGAAGGTTTCTGGTGCTCTGCCTTGACTTTGGCACATGTGATGCATTTGCCAACATAAATGGCAATGTCTTTCTTCATACCCGGCCACCAATAACATGACCTAAGATCTTGATACATCTTATTGGCCCCAGGATGAACTGAATAACATGTCTTGGGTGCCTCGTCAAGTATGAGTGTTCGAAGTTCATCTACTGCTGGAATCGAAACACGATCCAGATAATAGATAGCTCCATCTTGTTTTGTCTTGAAATGTTTCTCGGCTCCACATTCAAGCTCGCGTTTCATATTGTCTCGTGCCACTGCTTCTTGTTGTGCTCGAATTATTTGATCTTTCAAACTTGTTTGCACACTCATTCCCATTGCTCGGACGCGCAACGGTTTGACTCTTTCCTTCCGACTCAAAGCATCTGCAACAACATTTGCTTTGCCCGGATGGTATTTGATCAAACAATCGTAATCGTTCAGAAGCTCAACCCAACATCTCTGTCTCATGTTAAGCTCCTTCTGATCAAATATGTGTTGTAGACTCTTGTGATCTGTGAAGATGGTGCATTTTGTACCATACAGGTAATGCCTCCATATCTTTAAAGCAAAGACAACAGCTCCCAGTTCTAAATCATGTGTTGTGTAATTCTTCTCGTGTACTTTTAGCTGTCTTGAGGCATAAGCAATGACTTTTTCTCGTTGCATCAAAACACATCCGAGTCCCTGATGGGAAGCATCGCAGTATACTACAAAATCATCATTGCCTTCTGGGAGTGTTAAGATTGGAGCATTGCACAATCTTTGTTTCAGGGTCTGGAATGCCTCCCCTTGTTTCTGCGTCCACACAAAAGGTTCACTCTTCTGTGTGAGCTTGGTGAGAGGCAAGGCTATCTTAGAGAAATTCGAAAAGAATCTCCTGTAATAACCTGCCAATCCCAAAAATGATCTCATCTCGGTTGGTGCTGTAGGCACATCCCAGTTCTTGATTGCTTCAATTTTGGCAGGATCCACGTGAATACCATCACTATTAATCACGTGACCCAAGAACTGAACTTCTCTTAACTAGAATTCACACTTTGAGAATTTGGCATAGAGTTTTTCTTCTTTCAGGAGTTCCAAGACTGTTTTGAGGTGTTGTTCGTGTTCCTTCTCGTTCTTTGAATAAATCAGTATATCATCGATGAAAACGGTAACAAACTGATCTAAGTACGGCTTACACACCCGGTTCATTAAATCCATGAACACTGCCGGTGCGTTCGTCTTTCCTAATGGCATCACCAAAAACTTGTAGTGACCATATCGGGTACGAAAGGTCGTCTTTGGTATGTCTTCCTCTTGTATTCGGAGCTGATGGTAACCTGATCTCAGGTCTATCTTTGAAAAGTATTGTGCTCCCTTTAGTTGATCAAACAAATCAGCAATCCTCGGTAACGGGTACCAATTCTTGATGGTGAGTTTGTTGAGCTCTCTATAATCAATGCACATCCTAAAAGATCCATCCTTCTTCTTAACAAAAAGAACTGGAGCTCCCCACAGGGAAAAGCTCGGTTGGATGAATCCTTTGTCGAGTAGCTCTTGTAATTGATTGGACAACTCCTGCATTTCTGATGGTGCGAGTCTGTAAGGAGACTTGGCTACAGGAGTTGCTCCAGGAATCAAATCGATTCGAAACTGCACCAACCTCTCAAGTGGCAGTCCCGGTAAATCATCCAGAAACCCGTCCTCATAGTCTATCACAATTGGCACGTCTTGAATCTTGATTGTCTTCTTGTCTTTCTCGATCACGTGAGCTAGGAATGCAACGCATTGTTTTATGAGGTACTTGCAAGTCTTCATGCACGATATTATCTTGACACTGCGTTTTGCTTGATCTCCATAGATTTCATAAAATTTGATTGTTCTCCATTCAAGCATAGGTATTAATTATACTAACTTCTATTATCTAAGCTGTGACATCCAGTACCAGATCGTCCGGCAAGTCCGTACGGTATGTGTACTTCCACTATTTATTGTATGTAAATACATGTATACGAACAGTGCTTGTACTACCAAGAATTCAAAATACAAGAAACCGTTGTACGTGTTTAAGTAAAAACTTGAATACTGTAAGTACAACATGCACGATAAACAATAGTTGTTAGTATTTAGGTGAAAACCTAAGTACAGTTAAAACAACGAATCAAGAGAAACAATAGTGTTCATGTAAATAACAAGAACAAGTCGGTTGCGATCTGGTATCCACAGATGACAGGAATCAGATGGCCGACAAATCAGAATGAAAACATTGTGAAAACATGAAGTTTAGTTGAGTCCGTTAGTGAGGAAACACAATTTAAACACAATTGCAGAGTTATTTTAGAATAACGAACTGACAGCGTGTTTACGTGGGTGTCAATTCACACAAACATATCTGTGGGTTTGGAGTTCTGAAATAATGACTGAAAAGTTGAAAACAAAAGTCGGAAAGCAAAACCATCTTCGTGATCGTCCGGGTGACGATTCGAACAAATACGCACGATGGTGACGCGTTTCGACGAAACAAAAACGAAAACGATACGAACGAAAATAATTTATGAAAATATAATAATTTAACATTTTACAATTTTGAAACTCATCAAAAATAAATAAAGAAAACTATTTTTATTTAAAACCCATAAACACGAGTGTAACGTTCCGGAAACGCAACGAAAACGCGAACCGAGCAACAAAAACGAACCCGAACTCACTCGTGGTATAAATACCTTGAATGAGTTCATTTTTACTCATTTTTCACTTCTTCTTCCCCACACCAAACCCTAATCCCGGTTTCAAACCCCACCACCATTTTTGAAGCTTAAAACCTTTATATCTTGGTCATTTCTCCACCAAATCGTCTCATTTTTGAACCTACACGAAGCTCTCATCACCCTTTAGATGAAAGTACAACTGATCTGGAGTGAAACCCATCGAATCCAAGGTAAAACGAGCTGTTTATGTCACGAAAATTAGGGTTTTCACCCTTTGTTTCAACCTCACTAATTTCAACCGGTTCTAGACCATTTTTTTTACCCGACACTTCGAAAACTAGTTCTTGTATACCACCACCACTAAAAACGCCCTTGAATAGTGGAAAAGAACACAGTTGGAACCACCCTAGTTGACTTCAACCCTCAGCTAGCCGAATAGGGCCATTCGCCGAATGGCTGGCCGACCCTGGACCTGCCGAATGAACAGCGACCGAAGTAGCCTCCTTCGTCACCTTCACTCTCTCGGCCAACCACTCATTCGACCACCCTCATACTCCACACATTCGGTCAAGGCATCAGTCTACATCTTTACATTCGGCCAATTATAGCGTTTCGACCTAGCAAACCCTCATTCGACAATCATCACCTCATTCGACCATTGTCATTCTATGAGCCACATTGGCCGAAGACATTCATGAGACAGCCATGTGATTCAACCAAGCAAACAGATTTGGCCCAAAGCCTGATGCTTCGGCCCAACATGACCACACAGCCCACTGGTTTGGTCCAAAACTTGTGGTTCGGCCCAATTTCAGCATTAAGGCCCAGAATGGTTTGATTGGTGTTAAAGTCCATTAGTTGGCCCAACAGAACTCTCTCGGCCCATATACGCGGCCCACATATCAATTAGCCCAACTCAAGTTGTTGGCCCAATTGAGTTGGTTTGGCCCATTCTATTGTTTCGGCCCATTTGATTTGAGATACAAATTAAAATCTTGAAACCAATTTAAAAATATGCAAGAGAACCACATGCTTGAACATGGGATATAATGTATGAGATTACTACAAAGGTGGTGGGTTTAGTATAATAAATTTCATAAACTTAAAACATAAAGCTTACAAGGGTTGTTGTTTGGTTATTTAATTACTATGTAGTAATTGTTTTAAACATAACAAGAATAACGTGTGGGGCTTTGAACCATAGCTCTAAGTTTATTCTTGGGTTATTTACTAAGCCTGATATCAAACACATGATTTACACATTAGGACAAGGTTTATCAATCTCAAGGGTGAACTAAGGCTATACACACAACGTAAAGAAACATAGTTACAATAATCAATGACACTTGAAACAAGGGCCGAACGACTACCGAGACCCACGAGTGTTAGCCAACTCTAAGGCTAACACATACACACACACGAATTCTTACAACTTATGTTTACAAATTTCAAACGACGTGAAATCAATACAGGATCGTGAAAACAAACTCAAGTACAAACAAGAGCGTGTGCATTCTCGTTTAAGCTAAGTCAACCCTCAACAACAACAAGGTGAGTTCATATGCCTCTTTTCTTTAATGTTAACTGATTTTAAACTCTCGGGGCTGAGAAACATGCTTTACTTTGTTTATTTAAAAGTTTTGCTTAACATATTGCCATTACATTGATTTTAGATAATACTAAATTGTTTATTATTGCTTATCATTGTATGCACGCTTGTATGAACATGATATGACAGGGATATTCAGATGAACAAGATAATATATCTTATTAGTTCATCAACACATCAGAATAACATAGTTGTAAAATCTTATCTTATAACACTTAGTTATTCTTACATAAACAAACGTTGGAACAATCACAGGAAAACATAGGAATGATATAAAGATACTATGTATCTTTGTAATGCCATTCGATACAAGAGTTAAGTAAGTGTATTAGGATAAGTCCTTTAAACACTTAGCTTTACAACTCAACACAAATTACAAGAGAACATGGAACAAAGAATGATAATCATGATAATGTAACTTCATGATAACAACATCATTCACTCAAATAATTCACATAATGTAATAAGACAAGTTCTTATTTAACCATGTTAATAACACAGAGAACATATGACAATGAGAACAATAACACGGATGAACGTAATTACAATTAGTTACTAATGATCTGTTGTATTATATCACTTCAATCATATGCCATTTGTAAAAGTTGATCATGTAAGTCCCTATAATTCGTTGACCAGTTAGTTTGACGTGACTAAACTGACGATAGCATAGTGGTACCATAGGTTTGACAAACCTCTAGCTTGTAGGGCTAGTATGTTGATCGTATTGATTCATTGGCCGGTAACGTATGACCGGTGACAGGGCGACTTCAAGTAAGGTTCTAGAAAGCGACACATGGTGATATTAATATGCAGTGATAAGTAATTAATCCATGGTTTCTTGTTGTCTAGTAGGCTGAGTAATTTATATTCTCATGTCATATTACTAGTAACTGTTTCGATTAGGTCTTTGGGTATACAAAGTGGTAGAGGTAAATCGGATTTATTGGAATCTGATTACGTGAGGATTTCAATGGATTCCTTTTAGGCTCTAGGCACTATAAGTCAAGAACAAATTACAAGTGGTTAACTAACACTCTTAATATTTAAAAGTGAAATAACAGTTAACCCCACAAGTAATGGAATAATATAAGGACAAGATTAAATTAATCTAAATTCCTTAACACATAGAGGGATTATCAATAATCCGGTTTGATAAATAAACCCCTCGTATTATATAATTCTACATATGCTATAATAGATGAATACGTACCAGACATGTTGAACAATTGGGAAATGGATATCTTTAGTTGTATCGCGAGTAGTGTGGAACTTGACTGAGCATGTGGTGGGATGGCGTCTGGGTTTGACCCTTTCGTATGCCCTATATATAAGCATGCTTGATCAAGTGATATCCTACTTGTACATATAACTAAGGAGCGGCCATTGGGTGGAACAGGTGAATCAAGCATTACAAGTATCAAGTATGACTTTGTGACTATGTGTTTGAACAATTCAAGGGTTTCAATTAACATACTTATGAACTCACCAACCTAGTGTTGACTTTGTTTAAATGCATGTTTTCCCAGGTGACGAACAGGTGTAGGTACTTACATGCAAGGATTAAGCTTGAGGACTTTTAGAAGACCTAGCTTATTTTGTGTTGCATGCTTTTGATGACAAGAAGAATGAATCGCTTTTTGTATATCTTGTATAGATACAAGATATAGTTACATTGATTCTTTTGATAGATTTACTTGGTTAAATTATGAACGATACATTGTAATTTAATATTGTAATTCTACATCATGAATGTGTTAGCATTTCTCAATTAATTATCATGTGCTATGTAAACAATCTGATCCTCTGATTGTCACTCAAGATATTGGAAAACCCGATCCGTTCCCGCCAGCCCGGGGTGTGACAAATTGGTATCAGAGCCATGGTTACAGAGAAATATGGGTCATACTACTTAAACAGTTTTACCTAGACTATAACCTAGGGACCCTCATGTAGAGATTATTTGACATAGGATTCTATTTGCATGTGTCTTCTGTATCTGATCACTGCATTAACCGATTTTCTTTTCGGTTATGATCAGAATGCCGCCGAGAAGACCACCAGCTTTATTGCCACCACCACAAGATTCTACTCCTCATTCCTCTACACCGACACTGCCTGACTCTCCTACACAACCACCTCCTCCTCCGCCACCACCAGTTCATTAGCTGGATCCCGCTACCATTGCACTGGCCACACTATTGACCAGTCAGCTGAGGGATGTAATCCCAGAGATGATGAACCGAATCAACACCTATAACAGCAACAACATTGCCAACTCATCTGGAGAAGGCAGTGGAAACACCCGAAACCATCAAGACTACTCCTACAAAAACTTTGTAGGTTGCAAGCCACCGAGCTTTAGTGGCAGCGAGGGAGCCGTCGGATTGATCCAATGGATCGAAAAGATGGAAACAACACTGGAGATCAGCAACTGCCCGGAACAGTATAGGGTAAAGTATGTTGCGGGGTCGTTTCACAAACGAGCGTTAACTTGGTCGAACGCTCAGGTTACTACCAGAGGCAGTGATGAGGCCCTATTAATGCCGTGGGATGACTTCAAGGCATTGTTGCGAGCATAATTTTGCCCAAGAAATGAAATCAAGAAGGTTGAAAGCGAATTACTCAACCTGGTTATGATCGGTGCTGGGCATCTGGCCTACACCACCAGATTTCACGAGCTGGCATCTTTGGCACCGGATATAGTGCCCACAATGGAAGAGAGAATCTAGCGGTACATCGGGGGATTGCCGGCTGTATGCAAGGTTTTATCCTTGCTGCTCACCCCACTACCATGGAAATGGCTGTTACTCTGTCATCAACAATGACAGATGTGATGGTTGCCTCTGGGGCAATCAAGAAGGAGGCTGACTCAGCCAAAGCTGGAACTTCCAAGAAGCCGGAACCCGGCTAAGAAACAAAAGGTGGCTAGAAACTTTGCTGCCACCACTCAAGCCCCAATGCTCAATCAACCACCACCACTGCAAATCAGAAAGCCATACACTGGCACTGCACCTTTGTGCAACACTTGCCAGTATCATCATGAACCAAACACTTAGTGCAAGCAATGCACAAACTCTGGAAAGTTTGGTCACTGGGCCAACCGCTGTAGGAGCACGGGAGCTCCAAACAGAAACAAAAATGCAGCTACTACTGCTGCTGCTGATCACAGGTCTTGCTACAACTGTGGCGATCATGGACACTTTTCTCGGGATTGTCCCAAGAGAAATAACAAAGGTCTCAAGCACCAAGAGGAAGAGCCTTCCAGATTGGAGCAGCTGCTGCTCGACAGGACCCGAACGTGATCACGGGTACATTTCTCTTATCTGACTTCTATGCATCCATATTATTTGACACTGGTGTGGATCAGAGTTTTATCTCATCCGACTTTGCATGCCATCTTAATTATGCCGAGGAATTGTTAGACTCTACTTACACTATTAAGATAGCTAATGGCAAACAGATTACAGTTGACACAGTATTTAGGAATTGCCCACTAACACTTAGTGATCACACATTTTCCATCGACTTGATACCGATGGAGCTGGGCAGTTTCGACATCATCATCGGAATGGATTGGTTATCTCTTAACCAAGTTGAGTTCATCTGTTCCGATAAACTACTACGCATTCCGGTGGAAAACAATGAGATACTGGAGATTCGTGGAGACCAAGCGAAACGCAGTGTCAAGATAATATCATGCATGAAGGCTCGCAAGTACCTTAAAAAACAATTCATTGCATTTTTAGCTCACGTAATCGAGAAAGACAAGAAGAAAATCAAGATTGAAGACGTGCCAATTGGGAAAGACTATGCGGACGTGTTTCCGGATGATTTACCGGGACTGCCACCCGAGAGATCGGTGCAGTTTCGAATTGATTTGATTCCGGGAGCAACTCCTGTAGCCAAGTCTCCTTACAGACTCGCACCATCAGAGATGCAGGAGTTGTCCAACCAATTACAAGAATTACTTGACAAAGGATTCATCCGACCGAGCTTTTCCCCGTGGGGAGCTCCTGTTCTTTTTGTTAAGAAGAAGGATGGATCGTTCAGGATGTGCATTGATTACAGAGAGCTTAACAAACTCACCATCAAGAATCGGTACCCGTTACCGAGGATTGATGATTTGTTTGATCAGTTACAAGGAGCTCAATACTTCTCAAAGATAGACCTACGTTCAGGTTATCACCAGCTCCGGATACAAGAGGAAGACGTACCAAAGACGGCCTTTCGTACCTGATATGGTCACTACGAGTTAATGATGATGCCATTCAGATTGACAAACGCACCGGCAGTGTTCATGGATTTGATGAATCAGGTGTGTAAGCCGTACTTAGATCAGTTTGTTATCGTTTTCATCGATGATATACTGATTTATTCAAAGAACGAGAAGGAACATGAGCAACATCTCAAGACTGTTTTGGAACTTCTGAAAGAAGAACGACTCTATGCCAAATTCTCCAAGTGTGAATTCTAGCTAAGAGAAGTTCAATTCTTGGGTCACGTGATTAACAGTAATGGTATTCACGTGGATCCAGCCAAGATTGAAGCAATCAAGAACTGGGATGTGCCTATAACCCCAACAGAGATAAGATCATTTTTGGTATTGGCAGGCTATTACAGGAGGTTCATCTCGAATTTCTCTAAGATAGCCTTGCCTCTCACCAAGCTCACACAGAAGTCTGAATCTTTTGTGTGGACACATAAACAAGAGGAGGCATTCCAAACATTGTAACAAAGGTTGTGCAATGCTCCTATCTTAACACTTTCAGAAGGCAATGATGACTTTGTGGCTTATTGTGATGCTTCCCATCAGGGACTCGGATGTGTATTGATGCAACGAGACAAAGTCATTGCTTATGCCTCACGACAGCTGAAGCTACATGAGAAGAATTACACGACGCACGATCTCGAACTGGGAGCTGTTGTGTTTGCTTTAAAGATTTGGAGATACTACCTTTATGGTACCAAATGCACTATCTTCACAGACCACAAGAGTTTACAACATATATTTGATCAGAAGGAGCTTAACATGAGACAGAGACGTTGGGTAGAGCTCCTGAACGATTACGATTGTGTGATCAAATACCATCCGGGCAAAGCAAATGTAGTTGCAGATGCTTTGAGTCGGAAGGAAAGAGTTAAACCCTTGCGTGTCCGAGCAATGGGAATGACAGTGCAAACAAGTTTGAAAGATCAAATCATACGAGCACAGCAAGACGCAGTGGCAAGAGACAATTTGAAACAAGAGCTCGACTGTGGAGCCGAGAAACATTTTGTGACAAAACAAGATGGAGTTATCTATTATCTGGATCGTGTTTGGATTCCAGCAGTAGATGAACTCCGAACACTCATTCTTGATGAGGCACACAAGACACGTTATTGAGTTCATCCTGCTGCCGATAAGATGTACCAAGATCTTAGGTCATTTTATTGGTGGCCGGGAATGAAGAAAGATGTTGCCACTTATGTTGGCAAATGCATCACATGTGCCTAGGTCAAAGCTGAACATCAGAAACCTTCGGGTTTGCTGGAGCAACCAGAAATACCACAATGGAAGTGGGAACAAATAGCTATGGATTTCATTACCATGCTACCCCGCACTTCCAGCGGACACGATTCGATTTGGGATCGATTGACCAAGTCCGCACATTTATTGCCGATCAGAGAAACGTACAAGATGGAAAAGCTAGCAAGACTATATGTTGATGAAATAGTAGTTAGGCACGGGGTGCCATTGTCTATTATTTCAGACCGGGACAGTCGATTTACTTCGCGGTTCTGGCAATCATTGCAACAATCCTTAGCGACAAGTGTTAACTTGAGCACCGCTTATCATCCACAAACGGATGGACAAAGCGAACGCACCATTCAAACCATAGAGGATATGTTGAGAACATGCATCCTAGACTTCGGTGGAAGTTGGGACACACACTTACCACTCATTGAGTTCTCCTACAACAATAGCTACCACAGCAGCATTGGATGTGCTCCATTCGAAGCAATTTATGGTAGAAAATGTCGATCTCCAATTTGTTGGATAGAAGTGGGAGACAACAGAATAACTGGGCCTGAACTTATTCAGGAAACTGCTGATAAGATAGCCCAGATACAACAACGATTACAAGCAACACGTAGCCGCCAAAAGAGTTACGCAGACAAACGGCGCAAGCCTTTGGAATTCGATGTGGGTGACCGAGTTATGTTGAAAGTGTCCCCATGGAAAGGCGTAGTTCGGTTTGGGGCTAAAGGCAAACTAGCACCTAGGTATGTCGGACCGTTTGAGATTACTCAACGCATAGGTCCTATGACATACAGACTCAAACTCCCTGATGAGCTCAACAGAGTACATGATGTGTTTCATGTATCAAGTCTCAAGAGGTGCTTAGCAGACGAAACATTGATCATACCATTGGAAGAGATACAAGTAGATGAGCAACTACATTTCATTGAAGAACTTGTAGAGATTATGGAACGTGAAGTCAAGAGACTGAAACAAAGCCATATCCCTATTGTAAAGGTTCGATGGAACTCCAAGCGTGGACCAGAATTTACCTGGGAGCGCGAGGACAACATGAAGACAAAGTATCCCCACCTGTTCGAGAAGTAAAGCCCGACCTTTATGCTTAAATTTCGGGACGAAATTTCTTTAACAAGGGGACACTGTGACATCCAGTACCAGATTGTCCGGCAAGTCCATACGGTATGTGTACTTCCACTATTTACTATATGTAAATACATGTATATGAACAGTGCTTGTACTACCAATAATTCAAAATAAAAGAAACCGTTGTACGTGTTTAAGTAAAAACTTGAATACTGTAAGTACAACACGCACGATAAACAATAGTTGTTAGTATTTAGGTGAAAACCTAAGTACAATTAAAACAACGAATCAAAAGAAACAACAGTGTTCAAGTATATAACAAGAACAAGTCAGTTGTGATCCGGTATCCACAGATTACAGGAATTAGATGGCCGACAAATAAGAACGAAAACATTGTGAAAACAGGAAGCTTAGTTGAGTCCGTGATTCAAACACAATTGCAGTATTATTTCAGAATAACGAACTGACAGCGTGTTTGCGTGGGTGACGATTCACACAAACATATATGTGGGTTTGAAGTTCTGAAATAATGACTGAAAAGTTGAAAACAAAAGTCGGAAAGCAAAACCATCATCGTGTTCGTCCGGGTGACGATTCGAACAAATACGCACGATGCTGACGCGTTTCGACGAAACGAAAACGAAAACGATACGAACGACAATAATTTAAGAAAATATAATAATTTAACGTTTTACAATTTTGAAACTTATCAAAAATAAATAAAGAAAACTATTTTTATTTAAAACCCGTAAACACGCGTGTAACGTTCCGGAAACGCAACGAAAACGCGAACCGAGCAACCAAAATGAACCCGAACTCACTCGTGGTATAAATACCTTGATTGAGTTCATTTTTACTCATTTTTCACTTCTTCTTCCCCACACCAAACCCTAATCCCGGTTTCACACCCCCACCACCACTTTTGAAGCCTTTATATCTTGGTCATTTCTCCACCAAATCGTCTCATTTTTGAACCTACACGAAGCTCTCATCACCCTTTACACGAAAGTACAACCGATCTGGAGTGAAACCCATCGAATCCAAGGTAAAACTGGCTGTTTATGTCACGAAAATTAGGGTTTTCACCCTTTGTTTCAAACTTATTGGTTTCAAACGGTTCTAGACTATTTTTTTTACCCTACACTTCGAAAACTAGTTCTTGTATACCACCACCACTAAAAACGCCCTTGAATCGTGGAGAAGATCACGGTTGGAACCACCCTAGTCGACTTCAACCCTCAGCTAGCCGAATATAGCCATTTGCCGAATGGCTGGCCGACCCTAGACCTATCGAATGAACACCGACCGAAGTAGCCTCCTTCGTCACCTTCACTCTCTCGGCCAACCACTCATTCGACCACCCTCATACTCCACACATTCGGTCAAGGCATCAGTCTACAACTTTACATTCGGCCAGTTCTGATGCTTCGGCCCAACATCACCACACAGCCCACTGGTTTGGTCCAAAACTTGTGGTTCGGCCTAATTTCAGCATCAAGGCCCAGAATGGTTTGATTGGTGTTAAAGTCCATTAGTTGGCCCAACAGCACTCTCTCGGCCCATATACGCGGCCCACATATCAATTGGCCCAACTCAAGTTGTTGGTCCAATTGAGTTGGTTTGGCCCATTCGATTGTTTCGACCCATTTGATTTGAGATACAAATTAACATCTTGAAACCAACTTAAAAATATGCAAGAGAACCACATGCTTGAACATGGGATATAATGTATGAGATTACTACAATGGTGGTGGGTTTAGTATAATAAATTTCATAAACTTAAAACATAAAGCTTACAAGGGTTGTTGTTTGGTTATTTAATTACTATGTAGTAATTGTTTTAAACATAACAAGAATAACGTGTGGGGCTTTGAACCATAGCTCTAAGTTTATTCTTGGGTTATTTACTAAGCCTCATATCAAACACATGATTTACACATTATGACAAGGTTTATCAATCTCAAGGGTGAACTAAGGCTATACACACAACGTAAACACACATAGTTACAATAATCAATGACACTTGAAACAAGGGCCGAACGACTACCGAGACCCACGAGTGTTAGCCAACTCTAAGGCTAACACATACACGCACACGAATTCTTACAACTTATGTTTACAAATTTCAAACGACGTGAAATCCATACAGGATCGTGAAAACAAACTCAAGTACAAACAAGAGCGCGTGCATTCTCGTTTAAGCTAAGTCAACCCTCAACAACAACAAGGTGAGTTCATATGCCCCTTTTCTCTAATTTTAACTGATTTTAAACTCTTGGGCTGAGAAACATGCTTTACTTTTATTTATTTAAAACTTTTGCTTAACATATTGCCATTACATTGATTTTAGATAATACTAAATTGTTTATTATCGCTTATCATTGTATGCACGCTTGTATGAACATGATATAACAGGGATAATCAGATGAACAAGATAATATATCTTATTAGTTCATCAACACATTAGAATAACATAGTTGTAAAATCTTATCTTATGACACTTAGTTATTCTTACATAAACAAACGTTGGAACAATCACAGGCAAACATAGGAATGATATAAAGATACTATGTATCTTTGTAATGCCATTCGATACAAGAGTTAAGTAAGTGTATTAGGATAAGTCCTTTAAACACTTAGCTTTACAACTCAACACAAATTACAAGAGAACATGGAACAAAGAATGATAATCGTGATATTGTAACTTCATGATAACAACATCATTCACTAAAATAATTCACATAATGTAATAAGACAAGTTCTTATTTAACCTTGTTAATAACACGGAGAACATATGACAATGAGATCAATAACACGGATGAACGCAATTACAATTAGTTACTAATGACCTGTTGTATTATATCACTTCAATCATGTGCCATTTGTACAAGTTGATCATGTAAGTCCCTATAATTCGCTGACCAGTTAGTTTGACATGACTAAACCGACGATAGCATAGTGGTACCATAGGTTTGACAAACCTCTAGCTTGTAGGGCTAGTATGTTGATCGTATTGATTCATTGGCCGGTGACGTATGACCGGTGACAGGGCGACTTCAAGTCAGGTTCTGGAAAGCGACACATGGTGATATTAATCTGCAGTGATAAGTAATTAATCCATCGTTTCTTGTTGTCTAGTAGACTGAGTAATTTATATTCTCATGTCATATTACTAATAACTGTTTCGATGAGGTCTTTGGGTATACAAAGTGGTAGAGGTAAATCGGATGCATTGGAATCTGATTACGTGAGGATTTCAATGGATTCCTTTTAGGCTCTATGCACTATAAGTCAAGAACATATTACAAGTGGTTAACTAACACTCTTAATATTTAAAAGTCAAATAACAGTTAACCCCACAAGTAATGGAATAATATAAGGACCAGATTAAATTAATCTAAATTCCTTAACACATAGAGGGATTATCAATACTCCGGTATGATAACTAAACCCCTCATATTATATTATTCTACAAATGCTATAACAGATGAATACATACCAGTCATGTTGAACAATTGGGAAATGGATATCTTTAGTTGTATCGCAAGCAGTGTGGAACTTGACTGAGCATGTGGTAGGATGGCGTCTGGGCTTGAACCATTCGTATGCCCTGTATATAATCATGCTTGATCAGGTGATATCCTACTTGTACATATAACTAAGGAGAGGCCATTGGGTGGAACAGGTAAATCAATCATTACAAGTATCAAGTATGACTTTGTGACTGTGTGTTTGAACAATTCAAGGGTTTCAATTAACATACTTATGAACTCACCAACCTAGTGTTGACTTTGTTTAAATGCATGTTTTCCCAGGTGACGAACAGGTGTAGGTACTTACATGCAAGGATTAAGCTAGAGCTATTTTAGAAGACCTAGCTTATTTTGTGTTGCATGCTTTTGATGACAAGAACAATGAATCGCTTTTTTTATATCTTGTACATATACAAGATATAGTTACATTGATTCTTTTGATTGATTTACTTGGTTAAATTACGAACGATACATTGTAATTTAATCTTGTAATTCTATATCATGAATGTGTTAGCATTTCTCAATTAATTATCATGTGCTATGTAAACAATCTGATCGTGTGATTATCACTCAAGATATCGCGCCCCGGGAACCTTCTGCCCGATGGGAAAACCCGATCGGATTTTCCCGGGGCGTGATATCGTAAGTGATAATCAAATGATCAAATTGTTTACATAGCACATGATAAATAAATGAGAAATGCTAACACATCAATGATATAGAATTACAAGATTAAATTACAATGTATCGTTCGTAATTTAACCAAGTAAATCTATCAAAAGAATCAATGTAACTATATCTTGTATCTATACAAGATATACAAAAGATGATTCATTGTTCTTGTCACCAAAAGCATGCAACACAAAATAAAGCTAGGTCTTCTAAAAGTCCACTAGCTTAATCCTTGCATGTAAGTACCTACACCTGTTCGTCACCTGAGAAAACATGCATTTAAACAAAGTCAACACTAGGTTGGTGAGTTGATAACTATGTTAATTGAAAACCTTGATTCATTCACATGCACATTCACAATGTTAATACTGTTACTTGTATGTTGTTTGTTTCACCTGTTCTCCCAATGGCTCCTCAATAGTTATATTCACAAGTACTATATTATCCTGGTAGTGATGCTTATATATAGGGCATATGTAAGGGAACTAAGCCCTAGCCAACATCCCACCACATCACTTCCAGAACTCCACACTACTTGCAATACAACTATTGAGTTCCATTCCCCTTCCACATGCTTGTTTCATTGTAGATCACCTGTAATACCATGTATGGAATAATATGATCATAGCGTTGTAGTTATCAAACCGAAGTATTGATAGCCATTATATGTAGTAAGGATATTGGATTTACTTAATCTGTTCCTTGTATTATTCTATTGTCTGGGAGTTAACTGTTGTTTCACTTTTAATTATTAAAATTTTTAGTTAACTGTTTGTCATTTGTTCTCAACTTGCAGTGCATAGAGCCTAAAAGGAATCCATTGCAATCCTCACGTAATCAGATGGCAATGCATCCGATTTACCTCTATCACCGTGTGTTCCCATTGCCTTCATCGAAACTGTTACTAGTAATATGACATGATAGAAAATAAATTCCTCAGTCTACTAGTCCACAGGTAACGATGGATGATGTACATCGATGTTGTTGTTGTCTCCATGTGGGATGTTCTCCATGTGATTAACAAAGTTAAACAAGAACTTTTCTTATTACATTATGTTAATCATTGTGTGAATGATGTTGTTATCATGAAGTTACATTATTTTGATTATCATTCAATGTAATCCATGTGTTCACCATGTAATCCTTAAGCCGTAGTAAGAACAAGTCTTATTATCCTTAAGTGACGCAAGTGGTGGATACCAAATGCTCTATACTATCACATACTATGTTTTTAAGTTATAACTAAGTGTTATAAGTACTTGACTTATCACACTTAGTCAATTAGAACGTGGAATGATATTAAGAAAATATTTTATCTTCTAATCATTCATGTGTTGTGCTGTGTCATCATGTTCCTCTGTAATTGTTTCCATTGTTTGTTTGTGTATGAATTTCCTCAATGTTTGTTCATGTAGAAATAATTAAGTGTTGTGAGATAACTCTTACAACTATGTTATTCCTGTGTGTTGATGAATTATCAAGTTACATTATCATATTCATCTGGTTGTTCATGTAATAACATGATCATACGAGCATGCATACAATGATAAACGATAATAAACAGTTTAATATTATCTAAATCAAAGTATAAATGATATGTAACCAAAACTTTTAAACAATTAAATGTAAAGCATGTTTCTCAGCCCCGAGAGTTTAAAATCGGTTAAGATTAAAGAAAAGGGGCATATGAACTCACCTAATGATTAAATGAAGAAATGCACGCACTCTTAATTGTACTTGTTGATGTATTCACGATCCTCGATTTTGGCCCGTGAAAACTCCATATCCTTTGTACTTCTTGGTAGAGGAGGTCGAGAGCTATGCGTGAACACCAAGAACGCTCGATTTCGTTGAGAAACAAGTGAGTTATGAGGATTTGAAGAGTGATTCTCCTAGAGTGAGAAAAGGTTCGGGAATGGGTGATTTAGAGAGAGATGGCTGATGAGAAATGAGGGAAAACACCCTCATTTGGTGTTTATATACCCCGAGGGTATTCGGGTTCGTTTCGGTTGCTCGGTTCGCGTTTTCGTCGCGTTTCCGGAATTTTTCGCGTAAATCATAAGTTTTCAATTAAAAGTGGTTAATTTAATTATTTTGATGAGTTTCAAAATTGTAAAATATTATTTATTTAATTTTTATTAATATTATTCTCATTCGTGTCGTGTTTCGTTTTTCGTTTCGTCAGATCGCGTCACCATCACGCGTATTCGTTCGAATCGTCATTCGAACGAACACGACAATGGTTTTGCTTTCTGACTTTTGTTTTCTACTTCCCAGTCATCATTTCTGAACGTTAAACTCACAGATATGTTTGTGTGAATCGTCACCCACGCAAACAAACTGTCAGTTTGTTATTCTGAAACAACACTGCGACATTGTTTTAAATTGTATTTACTCACTGTCGGACCCAACTAAACATCCTGTTATCACATTGTTTTCACATTGAATTGCCGCCCATCTGATTCCTGTCATCTATGGATATCATATCGCAACCGATTTGTTCTTGTTATTTGTTTGAACACTGTTGTTTCTCTTGATTAGTTGTGTTAACTTTACTTAGGTTTTCACCTAAACACTAACAACTATTGTTTATAATGAGTGTTGTACTTATGGCATTTAAGTTTACACAAAAATATGTTCAACTTTTTCTTGTATTTTGAATTTTGTTAATACAAGTAATGTTCACAAACATGTATTTACACATAGTTACTGTTGAAAGTACACATACCGTACGGACTTGCCGGCCGGTCAGGTACTAGATGTCACACGGGTGATACTTAATAGCACACTCATAGTCGTTTAGGAGTTCGAGCAAGCGACGTTATGGCATGTTCAATTCCTTCTGCTCGAATATGTGACGGAGACTCTTGTGATCATTGCGTATCGTACACTTTGTACCATATAGATAGTGTCTCAGATCTTGAGTGCAAATGCCATAGCTGCAAGTTCCAAGTCGTGGGTGGTGTAGTTTTTCTCTTGGAATTTCAATTTTCGGGAAGCATATGCGATCACCTTCTCTCGCTGCATCAGCAAACAGCCGAGTCCTTGTACTAAGGCATCGCAATATACTACGAAGTCGTCTGTTCCATCAGGAAGAGATAAGATAGGTGCACTACAGAGTTTCTGCTTGAGAAGTTGGAATGCAGCTTCTTGTTTGTCAGTCCAGCGATATTTCTTGTCCTTATGGGTTAAAGCTGTGAGTGGTTGGGCTATCTTTGAAAATCCTTCAATAAATCGTCGATAATAGCCTGCCAAGCCTAGGAATTGTCGCACCTCAGTTCGAGTATTTGGTTCTTCCCAGTTCTTGATCGCCCACATGAATCCCTTGTTAATTAACAACGTGACCCAAGAATTGGACTTCTCCAATCCACAAGTCACACTTTGAGAGCTTGGCGTACAGCTTCTCTTTCCATAGCAGTTCAAGAGCCAATTGGAGATGCTCTTTGTGTTCCTCTTGGGTTTTGGAATAGATGAGAATATCATCTATAAAGACAGTGACAAACTTATCTAGGTAAGGTTTGCACACTCTATTCATGAGATCCATGAATACTGCGGGTGCTTTTTTGAGACCAAACGGCATAACCAAAAACTCGTAGTGGCCACACCAAGTGTGGAAAGCTGTCTTTGGGATGTCTTCCTCTTGAATTCTCAGTTGATGCTACCCAGATCGCAGATCGATCTTAGAGTAGTAACTTGATCATTGCAGTTGATCGAACAGATCGTTGATGCGAGGTAGGGGTAACGGTTCTGGATTATCACCTTGTTTAATTCCTAAAAGCCGATGCACATGCGAAACGTGCCATCCTTCTTCTTTAAGAACAAGACCGGAGCTCCCCAAGGTGAGAAGCTTGGTCTAATGAAACCTTTGTCCAACAGCACTTGCAGTTGGTTGGACAGTTTCTGCATCTCCGAAGGTGCAAGTCAATAGGGTGCTCGTGCAATTGGTGTTACTCCCGGCACGAGATCTATACGGAACTCCACTTGTCGAGGTGGTGGTAGTCCTGGTAGATCCTCAGTGAATACGTCAGGATAGTCGTATACGACTGGGATGTCTTCTAATTTCTTCTCTTCTTTAGTCTTGTCGGTGATAAGCGCCAGAATGGCTGTGTGTCCCTTTCGTAGGCATTTGTGAGCTTTCATGCACGAGATGATGTTCAGAGGGGTGTCGCTCTTTTCACCGTTGATGTCTAGGGTTTCTCCACTAGGGAAAGGTATGCGCACAACCTTGTCGTGGCAAATGATTTCAGCTTGGTTTTCCGACAACCAATCCATGCCCACTACGACATCAAAATTGCCTATTGTAACTGGCATGAGGTCAATCTTAAACTTATGGCCTGCTAGCTCTAAAATGCATTCTTTCAGAATGTCCTTAGTTACGATCAATTTACCATCAGCTAGCTCTAATGTATTCAACCTCTAAGGGTGTGGGGGTTATGGCAAGTATCTCACTAAAATCTTTAGATATAAAGCTTTTCTCAGCTCCAGTATCAAACAATACAGAAGCATAATTATCGGTTAAGAGATACGTACCAGTTGCTGGGTTGGGATCTTTTCTGGCGTCCTTTGCCTCGATCACGAAGGCTCATCCCTTCAGGCCATTGTTGTTCCCGTTATTGTTGTTGTTCTTCAGGTGTGGGCAGTCCCTCTTGAAGTGCCCTGGCTTTCCACATTCAAAGCAGCCCTTCGGTGCTTCAAGTTGTTGTTGTTGTTGTGGGGTCTTTGCCAGTATCTCGCCTCTACAATCTTTGGTGAGATGCCCTCCTTTGCCACACCGTTGGCATCGAATAGAGCCGCATTGTCCCAAGGCATGGTGTAAGTTGCATTTGTTGCACTTAGGGTGTTTGCTTGCATAGGCTCCTGGATTTGGGTTGGTTGGGATGGTTGGTGCGTAAGCCTGAGACGACCCAAACTTACATCGCTGTGGTGGTGGTTGGAGAGTGGAAGCTTTTCTCTAGGTGCTATCCCATTTGCGTTTGTTGTCAGTGGTTGTGGTTACAACACCAGAGGGTGGTTAGAGTCCTTGTGCGAGAGCTGAATCAGTGAGTTTGTGGATTAGTCGCACGGCTTGTTGCATGGTGATGGGGTCAGCAGAGAGTACCATTCCCTAGATTTGAGGTGGCAGTCCCTCAATGTATTTCTCAATGTGTTTGTACGGTGGGGTCACCATTTCCGGGCACAGGTGTGCCAGCTCATACGATCGAGCATTGTATGCCTCGACCTCGGAACCAATCTTCTTGTGGTTCCAGAACTCAGTTTCAAGTTTCTGAACTTCACCGCGGGGGCAGTATTCGCAGTTTAACATCCTCTTAAAGTCATCCCATGGTATGGCGTTGGCTGCATCAAGCTCTAGGTTCTGAACATTTGCATTCCACCACGTGAGGGTAGCTCCCTTTAGAGTTCCAACAGCGAACTTTACCCTATCTACGTTCCTGCAGTTGCTCATGGCAAAGGCTGACTCTGCCTTTTCCATCCAGCGTAATGACCCGACGCCACCATTAGTGCCGCTGAATGAGTGGGACTTGCAGTCCAGAAACATGTTGAATGTGCAGAGGGGTTGGTTAGGATTTACTCCTGAAATACGCAGAGAATAGTATTTGGTTGAAATGGAAACGAGTGATTGTGATGCAAGGTGATTGTGAAGTAAGGCTCATCACCTTGCTTTAGTGGATTTTGGTTGAAACAGATTCGATTCATAAACTGCGGAAGTGTTGTTAAAACAGTTTTCAAAACATTTCAGAGTAATAGTGCGGAAACAATTTAAATTATTTAACAATACACAACAAAACAAAATGATAATGTCCTCAAGCCTAAAGCACTATGTAGATGCATGAGACTCCAGCTTAGTATCCTATCATTGAGTGTGTGTGCCTTAGTTACCTGAGAAAAATCGAGTAAAAGGGTCAACACAAAGGTTGGTGAGAACACAGGTTTTTCATAAGCAGTAAACATCCAATGTTTAAAGTAAGTATGGTTGTATTTACATATCATTTCAATGTAGTATCGATTGATAGCTACTCAATACAGTTATATTATATGCGGGTTCGTACCAAAGTTGACATTTGTGCCTCCCGCCATGTCCATCACAAGACAATGGCAAAGTGTTGGTCAATATTGCACTGTTCCGACCTCCAGTCGGGGTGGCCTCCAAGGCGCGCAACAGTGGGGCTTGTCAGGCCCAGATAGTACTATTCAAGATTACCACACTAGGCGCTACACGCTACTAATGGTCCGTGGAGTATCGCGAGGACTTTTAGTTGTGATGTGGTCCACACATATACATATAGTGATAAAACATGTCCATACGTAAATAAAATGAGTTGTTGTTCAAAAACAGTTGTAATGCAGTGTTTTTTGCCCCAAAGGTTAGAAAAGTAAAAAGGGGCCGTGAACTCACCTGATTATGCAGTTTCCGGTTTTCGTGTGCTCGCTACCTGCGAGTGCTAGCAGTCCTGCTAGTAAGCATGTATAACCATATAGGTGTGAGTACGTGTTTTGTGGTGTGTTGTATCCCATACAACTCCAAGTGTCGGTGTGCTCAACCGAGTGTGTGTGTGTTGACTTGTGTTGACTCGACGAATTGTTGCTGATACGTTTGTTGTGTGAAGTTGTCTTAATACAAGTAAGACACCAAAATGCATCCTATGACTCAACCCATAATACTTTCACGAAATCCAGTTTTTAAAATCATGACATTCCCGTTTCGGGAAACTTTCTATATTTAGAAGGTTTCTATTTTTGGAAAATGTGGTTATGAAATCCCATTTCATAAAACAAATTACTCTGGTATGTTTGTAGAAACATATGTAAACACTTTGAAATACGTTGTTTGTGCATAAATTACAATTTATGCCATTTTACCCGAATAAAGTTTCCTAAAATAGTAAGTACTTGTTTAAAAGCTCATTTTCACAAATCAAGGTTTCCAATATGCTTAGAAATCATTTTTAAACATATTTCAAGAATCAAAGTCCATCAAAACATTCGTAACATCAAAAGCCCTCTTTTGATTTACAAAAGTTTTCATAAATAGTAAGTTTATACAAAATCATGTTTTTGACAAAATCAAATGTCCAAATGTGTTTCTAAACACTCCAATATGCATTTGACAACATCTAGACATGTCTAACATGTCTAGATCATCACAAATCTATGACTTGCAACATAAAAGTTTCCTTTTATGGCAAGTGTACCAAAATCATTATCAAATCAAACATAACTCAACCAAAACTCGAATCTAACATTTCTAAACTATTAAATCAGTAGATCTACAACAATATCACACAAAAGAACCAACAACTTCGTGCTCATTAACCACATGGAGTTGTATGTGTTCAAAGACACTTGCATGTGGGTTTTTACATCATGCATGTACGATCTAATCATAGACAAACATAGGAAACTACCTTAGAATGCCAAATACAGTGAAAATAGTGGCTGATGATGAAGGTTTAGCGGTTGATGGTCGTTCTTAGCTTCCTTGCTCCACCTCCAAGATCCAACCACTCCAAAATCACCAAAAGGAAGGAGGAAATGGTTTAGGAATAGTTTATCAGGGGTTGAGGTGAGTTTGGCAGAGAGTTTGGTCGAGATAGGGTGCACAAGCTCGGAGAAAAACAAGAGAAAAACCGAGTGAAAGAGTTTGGGGTTGATTTTATAAAAATTTTGATCTGCATGGCCTTCGCATACCGCGAAGGCTGATCAAAAAGCTTATCGCATACCATGACGAAATTCGGGATCCAGAGTCCCCGTTACTGCTTCGTGTACCACCAAGCCCGTTGCCAAGGGACCTCCACGTACGAAGATGGGTCCATTTTTTTGTTTTTCGATGATTCGATTTCGCGCGTACTCGATTCCTAACGTTTATCCTAAACATCTAATGCATGTTTAGCACATAATCATATAATAGCGCATAAGTTTTGATCACCAACGTTCGTGAGGCTCGTGTGTGTGTTTCAATAATTCCTTAAATTATCTTTGATAGTTGATGTTCGTGTTTTACGAACTGTTTGCACGCTTGATTAATCCTAATCAACGTGTGATGCATAATTCAATAATTCCCCGAATTATTGTTTTGCTTTAGTGTTGTGTTTGTCACGCTTGGTTTTCCAAAACCAATGTGCAATGTACGATTCAATAGTTCCTTGAACTATCGTTTCGCAGTTGTGTGCGTTTGGCTCATCTAATCAAACATAATTAAATGAAATGCAACAAGTATGAATGTGAAATCTAAAGGATGTAAGAGTCGCAATGTACCTGAAACTGCCGGGTGTCACACATAGGCCGAGATCAGGAGTACCCTTTAGATAACGCATAATCCTCTTCACAGCAATCAGATGTGATACTCTTGGTTTTGATTGATAATGAGCACACAAACATGTGGAGAACATGATATCTGGCCGAGAAGCAGTGAGATACATCAGAGATCCAATCATTCCTCGGTACCAGCAGGCTTTGCATCTGACATACTGAACTGGCTCAGAATGTCACCAACGTATTTGATCTGATGAATGAAAATCCCTGCCTCAGACTGATCCACCTGCAACCTGAGAAAAAATTTCATCTCCCCCATTGAGCTCATTTCAAACTTGTCTTTCATGACCTTTTCAAATTCCTTGCACAGACTATCATTGGTAGAACTAAAAATGATTTCATCCACATAAACATGCACCAAGAGCAAATCACTGTCCTTCTCTCGAATAAACAGTGTACAGTCAATGACACCTCTTCTGAACCCGTTGTTTAGAAGGTGAGTAGATAGTGTCTCATACCATGCTCGCGGTGCTTGATGCAATCCATATAAGGCCTTGTCAAGCTTGTAGACTTGGTCACGATGCAATGGATCCTCAAAATCGGGAGGTTGACAGAACGTATACTGTTTCACTGACCAAACCATGAAGGAATGCACTCTTGACATCCATTTGATAGACTTTAAACTTCTTGAAGGATGCATATGCCAAGAAAATACGGATTGCTTCAAGACGAGCAACCGATGCAAAAAATTCATTATAGTCCAATCCTTCAAACTGTCTGAATCCTTGAACCACCAGACGTGGTTTGTTTCGCACAATGATCCCGTGATCATCCTTATTGCAACGAAGAACCCATCTGGTGCCTATCACTTTTGCACCTTTTGGTTTGTCAAAAAGTTGCCAAACACCTAATTTCTTAAATTGGAGAAGTTCTTCTTGCATGGCATCAACCCATGATTTGTCTCTTAATGCCTCAGTGACAGTGCGTTGTTCAACTTGAGAGATAAAACAGGAATGGACATAGTAGTTTACATAAGCAAAGTCAAGAATATCAGCAAGGCCTCCAGAAGATAGCTGATTTCTTGTCTTAACCCCGTCAAGCGGACATCCAATAATGTTCTCATGAGGATGAATACGATTGATTCTTCCAACAGGATGAACTGTAACTCAATCTGTGGATCAAGATTGTTCAGATTTAAATCCTCAAGACCTGACACAAGATTGTCAACATTTGGTACGGGGTCAGCTGGCGGAACTAGGGTTTCATCTTTGTCTGAGCTGTCATCATTTATATGTACTGTAGGAATTGAAGTGGATGAAGGTTGCACAGGTTCATCAGGTGCCATTTGTGCATCATACATCATTTGAACAGCAACATCTTCATCTGAGTACATGGGAGGCATATTGAATGAGTCAAAAAGGCCTAAATAGTCAAACATCCAGTCTGGGCCTTTTCCAGGTGGGGGCATAGTATGTCTCTGAATATCAACATGGTACCACTCCTCCACATTGAGTTGATCTGTTGTAGACTCTTTATTATGAGTGTTATACCCAAGAAAGTATCCCTCTTCCACCTTCTCATTGAACTTGCCCTGCTCATGTTTCTTAAGCATTGTGCACGGTGCACCAAAAGGTTCAAGATACTTAAGATTTGGCTTTCGGTTGTGGAGCATTATAAAACAAGTCTTCCTATGTCTCTTCACTATCAATACTCGGTTCAGTGTGTAGCAAGCATTTGCTACAGCTTCATTCCAAAACTGAACTGGAAGTGATGAATCAGCAAGCATTGTCCTGGCAATCTCAATCAAAGTTCTGTTAGCAACACCGTTCATTTGCGGCACATATGCAGCACTAAGTTGTTGAACAATTCCCCGGGCATTGCAAAAGTTCTCCATGTTGTGATTCTTGAATTCTGTCCCGTTTTCAGTTCTGAGCATACGAATCTTGAGCTTATAAAGATATTCAAGTTTGGTAACCAACACTTGAATGCACTCAAATGTTTCAGATTTCTCCTTCAGAAAGAAAACCCAAGAGTATCTGGAATACTCATCAGTAATGACTAGGCAGTATTGATCCCCAGCTATACTCTTGCAGTTGACTGGACTGAATAGATCCATGTGGAGAAGCTCAAGTGGAACAGTGATTGAATGATACTTCTTTGGCTTGTGAGACTGCTTGGTTTGCTTTCCCTTCTTGCAGGATACACAGACATTAGATAGCTTAAAATTCTTCAGACTAAATCCCTCAACCAAATTGTTGTGTACCAAATGATTCATCTTGCGTAGACTCAAATGACCCATCCTCTTATGCCAAAGGATTGAATCTTTCTCAGTTGCCTTTGACATAAAACATGAAGCTATGGAGGATGTTCTTGAAGCTTTGGCCATATTGAGTACATACAAGTCTTGCTTTCGAGGTGCTGACATTAAAATCCAATCTTGAGGAATAGTCACACCTAGCTTGAGAATGTAGCATTTGGAGTCATCAAAAAGAAATTTATACTGCTTGTCACATATTTGTGACACTGAAAGAAGATTATTCTCTAACTGCTTGACATATCTGACTTTGTCGAAAGAAACTTGGCCATTTGACAGAATACCTTCTCCAGTTATGAACCCGCCTTTGTCACCAGCAAACGCTACCTATCAACCTCGAACAGAATTAACATTGGTGAGCAGCGAAATATCACCAGTCATGTGCCTAGAAGCCCCACTATCAACGATCCAACAGTTGTTAAGAGCAGCTGTTGGGGCAACCTGCACAAACATAAGCCATTAGTTCATTTTGGGAACCCAAGCCTTTACAGTCTTGGGTTAACCCAATGATTTTCGGATCCAAACAACGATCCATTTACCATCAGGGATAGCCTTGTCTGGAGTGGGTGAAACTGAAGTCTCAGAAGACTTGACTTTCCAGACTGCGTTTTTACTGAAATAGTTTTTCAGGTAAATGGATGATGTCTTTACTTAATTAACATTGATCACTTTGGGAACATCCAAGTTCACCAATTTCCCTTTACCCTTGTCCATAGGTTTAACCTGATTTGGTTGTTTGGGTTTTGCTTGAGGTGACTTAGATTCAGATTTGACAGCTTTGATAAAAATCTGATTCAATTTTCTGGGTGGTGCAACCTTCGGTCTGATCAACTGTGGACAAAATCTTACTATATGTCCAGGTGCACCACACTCAAATCAAACTCTGTTACCCTTTTTATGAAAATGTTTTAGTTCAGAAAAAGACTGCTTTTGTGGTTTAAAAACATTTGTTTTTATCTTGTTCTGATTAAAACCCAAACCCTTTTTCCCATTAGGAACAAGATTTTCAATCTTGTTAGATACACAAGCTTCATTTTCTTTTCAAGCTTTCACAAAGCCTAAAGCTTGATAAATTTTTGAAGATGAGATTGGGTCACCTTTCATGACAACAGGTGATTGATTCTAAGCAGTAACACAATCAGAAGAATTATCAGATTCATCCTCAGAATCAGAGACCCAATTTTCAACAATTCCCTCCATAAAAGATTCCTATGACAAGGAGGAACCCTCATCATTAATCATCCCAATTGGATCAATTACTAATGGAGTTTTAACATGGAAATCTTTATCATCTTTGAAATCTGGTGAGTTGACAAAGCTATTTATGATTGGTGGAGGACAATGTTGATAACTCACCTTTCCCTTACCCTTATGATAAGTACCCTTACCAATCATGTGCTCAATAATATATGATGAGCTTTCATAGCTCTTAAGCTTTTGACCTAAGGTCTCATAGTCACATTCAACTATGGCTAACTTATTCTTTATCTCATTTATGGTATTGACATAAGAAGTGGTAGCATCTTGCTTGTTCAGAAAAGCAATCTCAGCGTCATGAAGTTGTCGGTTTAAAATTTCAATTTTAGCTTGAAAGTCTTTTTCATTAGCTTTTAAAACTTTGTTAGCCTCAATATACTGGTTGAGATCACTGATCAAAGCAGCATTGTGATTCTGATAAGTAAGGACCTTGCTATCAAGGTCAACACAATTAAAACATCTAGAATGAGAAGAAGAACATTCATCAGATACCTGATCTGACTGTGAAGATGTAGCAGGAGTAGCAGATGAATTTACCATCAAAGGAAACTGAGTAACAGGTTCTTCAAGATTAGCATCATAATCTGCTTGAGTGTCTGAGTCTGACAAACTTTCTGACTCTGAGCTAGATGTTTCTTCTATCCTGATCTGTGCTTCTCCAGAAGTGTTCTCTTCACTCAAATCATCTGTCTTCTGAATCTCAGCAACACATGTTTTATCTTGTCCCCCCTATTCAGAATTGAATATGAAATCCCAATTTTCACCTTCACCCTGTTGTACCATCAAAGCCTTGCTTGTATTTGAAAATCCAGCCTGAGCAGGAGAATCAATAGGAACAAGTCTTCTTTCTGGATTTGTTGCAGAAGACTTCTAATGCTGAAAAGGATTCTTGTTCCCTGCTTTCCTTTGTTTGTTCCCTGCTTTCCTTTGTTGTTTGCACTGTCTTGCAAAATGACCTTTCTCCCCGCAGTTGTAGCAAGTGACAGATCCCATGTCAAATCCAAACTTAGACTCCTTGTTCAGATTTATGTCTTTGCCTGTTCTTTTCACAAACTCCTTGGCTCTCCTTATAGCACTAGCTAGAGCCCACATGATATGTATCCTCTCCATATCATCTGGTTCTATCTGAGAATAATCATCATTGGTCAGATAAGGATTGCAAATCTGTCCAGCTACTAAATCATCATAGGAGCTGACAAGAGTAGGCAAAAGACCCATGTGCTCCTTGGCAGTCTCTACACTCACTTTATGAAAATTATATGTCTTCAGACTGGTGACTGGTTGATGATGTTCTTTCTGAGAGCTGGATGAGGAGGATGACTGACTGAAATGAATCTGATTAGAAGATGGAGCTTCAGTAGTCTCAGAAATGAAAGCAGTCTTCAGTGGAGCATGGGATGAGGCTCTCTCTACAGTAGGAGTAGAATAGTACAGTGAAGGATCCTGGACTTGAGCAACTCTCTTAGCTTTCCACTTGTTCTCAATTTCTTGCTCTTCTAATTTCTAGATGAAGTCATTGATATCCATGTTTGCCATCATCTCACTTTGTTTAAGAACCATCAAAAATGACTCCCACTTAGGAGGTAAAGCATCTTCTAAGCACTAAATCTTCTCATGAGTTGTAGTCTTGACTTGATGATTGAACAACTCACTCAAAAGATGGTAGAATCGTGCAATCAGATCATCCAATGATTCATTCCCAACATACATGAAGCTGTTGAATTCCTTCATCAAAGATTTGGTCTTGATGTTCTTCAATGCATCATTACCCTCATATCTCTGCTGTATAGCAACCCACAAATACTTAGAGGATATAAACTGTCTGAACAGATGGAAGATATCAGTTGCAATGGAATGAGACAGGATAGCATATGCTTTCTTCTTATAATCATAAAGCTTCCTCTGTGGTTCAGTCATCCGTGTGACTAACATTGGATTCCCATATTCATTCAGTGGCCTCAGATAACCACCCTCAATCATCATCCATATATTAGTGTCCACTCCATTGATGTGAATCTCAAATATGTATTTCCAGTCCTGGTAATCATCTAATGACAACAACTTGGGAGCTTTATTGGAGTTCCCTTTCTCAGTTTCAGTTAGTAGCAATGTCTGAATACGATGGTTCTGGTTAGCCATCAATGCTAAGTCGTCCATAAAGTCAACAACAAAAAAATCCAACACTTAGAAAAATTTCAAACTGATGGGCCGAATGAAGCTTCTAGACCCTAATGTCGGGGACCGAATTAGATAAAACTGGAGAATGAACAGAATCAGGCGAATGAGAAAGTATGTATGACAGTTAGGTCGAATGGCTTAGGTGATTGAACCTATTCGGCAAATGAGTGGATCGAATGAAGCTATTTGCCTAATTAGTAAGCGAAAGGAGCTATTCGCCGAATAAGTTGGCGAAAAGGGCTATTCGGCGAATGAGACTGATTCGGGCAAACTTATCCGGCCGACAAATTTTGGGTTTTTTGCAACTAAAATTGTGATAACTTTTGATCTAGACCAAATCTAAGCACCAAATTTGGTACAGAACATCACAACATGATTACCAAACAATTGTAATAATTGTTTTAAAAAAACACCACAAAAACCCACTGACTTTGAATGAAACAGGGACTTGGGGAACAAGAAACTCAAGGTTTTTGCATGTTACAAAAATCCAATCTCAGATCTGATATTTTGAATGAAAATCGAGTAGAATCAAGAGCCAAAGCTTTGATACCACTTTGTAGGACCAGTTAAGAGCTCGGAAACAATCCGGTTCCAATGGATATCTACTCGAAAGCCTCTTTAATAGTGTTGAATCCTATTCCAGGGTTTTCCAATCAAAACCAACAGCAACCGTGGCAATCCAAAGGTGAAGGATAGACGTTTGATCGAGAATCGAACACCACAGGATGTGAATCGAACTTGGATATGCAATGGCCGCTCTAATTTCCTAGGGTTTTGACTCTGGGTTCTCAGGGAAGAAGGAGGGCTCTCAAAAGTTAGGTTTTAGAATGTTTGAATCTGTATATATAAGCTGTCATCATTCGGCCGAATGAGCGGCCGAAGCAACTCATTCGGCGAATGACTTGGCCGAATAAAAAGGGCAATCGAACGAGTCATTCGGCGAATGAATCATTCCTTTGCCCTAGTCATTCGCTAGGCGTTCATTAGGCCGAATGGCTTCTTTCTTAGAGCCATTCGTCCAAATGGGTCTGTTAAACACATAAACTCAAAGTCAAACATAATCAAACACATATAATTAACAATAAACATTAAGAACAATACAGAAAGACCACTTCCATTAATATCTTAAGCTTTATACACAAAGGATTGTACAAAATAGAACTAAGGACATTTAATGCATCTACGTCCTTTATCACCACAATTGCAGGTAACTGAGGACATGTCAAAACCAAACTTTGAATCCTTGTTATCCTTCCCTATTCTTCTGACAAAATCCTTTGCCCTTCTGACTGCACTTACAATAGCCCACATGATATCAATCGTTTCCATGTCATCTGGATCAATCTGGGAGTAATCTTCATTGGTCAAGTGTGGATTTCCAATCTGTCCAGCTAACAATACATCATAAGAACTCACAAGTGTTGATAAAAGACCCATGTGCTCTTTAGCAACCTCTACTGTCACTTTGTCAAAATTTTATGTCTTCAAGTTGAGGACAGAACGACTATCCTCTGAATGAAAAGTAGAAGTGGTAGCAGACTGACTGAAAAGAGCCTGACTTGAACTGGGAGCCTCCATTGTCCGAGATACAAAAGCAGTCTTCAAAGGTGCATGAGAAGAGTTTCTTACCACTTTAGGAGTAGAATAATTAATAGAAGGATCTTGAACTTGTGCCATTCTCTGGGCTTTCCACTTGCTCTCTATCTCCTACTCCTTCAGCTTTTGAATGAACTCATTGATATCCATAGAAGCAAGCATCTCACTCTGCTTTAGTACAATAAGGAAAGATTTCCATTTGGAAGGTAATGCATCAGCCAAACACTGAATATTCTCTTGAGTAGTTGTCTTGACTTGATGGTTGAAGAGCTCATAGAGAAGATGATAGAATCTGGCAATAAGTTCATCCAAAGACTCGTTTCCCACATACATAAAGCTGTTGAACTCTTTCCTCAAAGCTTTAGACTTAATGCTCTTCAGTGCATCATTTCCTTCATATCTGTTAGTGCATAGAATGTCCCTAGTTCTGTATTTTGTATATCTTGGATTATGTAAAGCTCATACTATTAATGAAATAGACTTCTGAGTATTGTTCATATATGTTTAATTGAGTTTATTATGTTTATCTATGTCAAATTTTGACTTTGACTATGTTACAGACCCATTCGTGCGAACGATACCTAAGAAGGAGTTCATTCGGGCGAATGAACGCCTAGGGAATGACTTAGGCGAATGAATGAGTCAACCGTATGAGTCATTCGGTTGTCTAAGCTCATTCGGCTGAGCCATTCGCCGAATGAGTGTTTCGCACTACTCATTCGGCCGAATGAGTACATCTTATATATAGGGCAGAAAACAGAATGTTTGATAACTCTCCGAGCCTCTTCTCTCCCCTGAGCACTCCTCTATCATATCCCAAGGGTTTTGAGCCGCTCCTACCTCTCCAAATTAGATTCTCACACCGTGGTCTTCGATTTCGATCAAAACGTTGACTCCTCATCGTCGGATTGCCATGGGGACTGGTGGTTTTGTTTGGAAAACCATTGAATAGGATTCCGCACTATTCAAGGACCTATCGAGCAGATCTCCCAAGGAACCGATTTGTTTCCAAGGGTTTCTTAGGTCCTACAAAGTGGTATCAGAACTTTGGCTCTTGATTCTGCTAGGTTTTATGATCTAAATCACCATATTGCAGATTGTTAGTTCGATATTTTTGAAAATCCTTAATTTCTTGGGCTCTAAGTTACTGTTCCATTAGAAATCAGGGGGTTTCTGTGATTATCTTCATCCATAGTGCATTCCAAAAGGTTAAGGATAGTGTCCTTAGGTTCCATACCAAATTTGGTGGTCAAATTCGATCAAAATCCAGAGATATCTTATTTTTGTTACTGACAACCCTAGTTTATGCGAATGAGTCGATTATGCAAATAACCAGTGGGCAAATGGTTCATTTGGGCGAATAAGTCTCATTAGGTCCAAGTGTTAGTGCGAAGAACTCTTCATTCGGCTAAGTGGTCATTTGGTTGTATACTCATTCGCATCAGAAGAAGTCATTCGGTCAACAAGTCATTTGGTTGACTTCTCATTCATATCAGAATAGTCATTCGGCCTAACCAGTACATTAGGATTCATTCGAGCCGCGACATTCGGCCAAAGGGAATTCATTCGGCAATCAGTTTCTGAAAATTTTCTAAGTGTTGGATGAGATTATTATTGACAAGATGGAAGAACTTGCATTGATGGCTAATCAGAACAATAGAATACAGAACCTGCTACTTACTGAGACTGAGACGGGGAATTTAAACAAAGCTTCAAAGTTACTTTCTTTAGATGATTATCCGCATTGAAAGTATCGATTTGAGATTCATATCAATGGAGTTGACACCAATCTTTGGATGATGATTGAGAGTGGGTACTTGAGATCACTTAGTGAAGATGGTTCACCTATGCTTGTCACACGGATGACTAAGCCTTAGAGGAAGTTGTATGACTATGAGTAGAAAGCTTATGCCATATTGTCCCAGTCTATTGCTACAGACATTTTTCATTAATTCAGACAGTTTACTTCTTCAAAGTTATTGTGGGATGCTTTACAACAAAGGTATGAGGGGAATCATGCCTTGAAGAAAGAGTTCAACTGCTTCATGTGTGTGGGGAATGAATCTTTAGGTGACTTGATTGCTAGATTTTATCATCTCTTGAGTGAGCTCTACAACCATCAAGTCAAGACAACTACACAAGAGAATATTCAGTGTTTGGCTGATGCTTTACCTCCCAAGTGGGAATCCTTTCTGATGGTTCTGAAACAGAGTGAGATGATTGCAAATATGGACATCAATGATTTCATTTAGAAGCTGAAGGAACAAGAGATTGAGAACAAGAGGATGGAAAAGAGAGTTGCTCAAGTTCAAGATCCTTCATTATACTATTCTACTCCCACTGTAGAAAGAGCTTCTTCTCATGCTCCATTAAAGACAGCTTTTGTCTCACAGACTAAAGAAGCTCCTGTCTCAGGGCAGACATCTTTCAGTCAGTCATCTACAGCTTCCTCCTCTATGAAAGAGGAAAGTCATTCTGTAAAAAGTTTAAAGACAGACAACTATGATCAAGTAACTGTGGAGGTTGCTAAAGAGCATATGGGTTTGTTGTCTACATTGGTGAGTTCTTATGATAGGCTATTAGCTGGGCTGATTGGTAACCCACATCTGACAAATGAAGACTACTCTCAGATTGATCCTGATGATATGGAAAGGATTGACATTATGTGGGCTCTTGCAAATGCAGTTAGAAGAGCAAAAGATTTTGTTAAAAGAACTAGGAAAGACATAAATCTGAACAAAGACTCCAAGTTTAGATTTGATATGTCATCTGTCAGGTGCTATAACTGTGAGGATAAAGGTCATTTTGCAAGACATTGCAACAAGCCTAAGAAGATGGGTAATCACAATCCTTTTCAGAATCAACGATCATCAAATGCCAATCCAGAGAGGAGATTAGTCCCAATTGACACTCCTGCTCAAGTCAGTTCATCAAATGCAAAGAAGGTACTCATGGTCCAGAATGATGAGGGAGAAAACTGGTATTTCAGATTCAATTCTGAAAAGGGTGGAGCAGATAAAGCATGTGTTGCAGAGATCAAAGAAGCTGCTGGATCCAGTGATGAAGATAATTCAAAAGAAACAAAGACAAGTCTGGATGAGTCTTCAGGATCAGAATCAGAAAGCACATTAGATTCAGAAACTCAAGGTGAGTCAAATGTTGATTCTGAAGAACAATCTGCTACACAGTTTGCTTTGATGGTGAATACTTCTGCTTCATCTCAGTTAGATCAAGTATATGATGACTGTTCCTCATCTCATTCTGGATGTTTTAATTATGTTGATCTTGAAAGTTAGGTGTTGGCTTATCAGCAACAAAATGCTGACCTGGTCAGCGATCTCAACCAGTGCATTGAGACAAACAAAATTTTAAAATTAAACGAAAAATATTTTCAAACTAATATTGAGCTTTTAAACAGGCAATTGCATGAGGTTGAGATCGTTGTGCTGAATAAGCAAGATGCTATTACCTCTTATCTAAATACCATCAATGAGATAAAGAAGAAATTACCCATAGTCAAATGTGACTATGAAACTTTGAGTCAGAAGCCCAAGAGCTATGAAAGCTCCTCATACATCATTGAGCATATGATCAGCATACGGACTGATCAAAAGGGTAAGGGAAAAGAAATAAAATACAATCATTGCCCCCCACCAGTTTTAAATTGCTTTGTCAATTCACCAAATGTCAAAGAAATGAAATACTTTCAAGTGAAAACTCCATTAGGTATTGATTTCATTGAAGTCATTTCTGATGAGGCTCATTTGAAACCTTGGAACAGATCTAATATACGACTCTCTGAAAGAGATCGAAAGCAACAAGATGATTTTGATTCTTATTTTTTAACAGTTTTTGGAATGGAAAGAGAATATCCTTTTGGTCCTCCATGAAAAACACCTTCCTTTTTTGAACCCATTTTTCAAAATATAGAATATAAAGTCGAAATCAGAAAATTCAATTTTATAGTTTGAAGAGCTTTAAAAAAATTTAAAAAAAGAAGCCAAAGTATTTTTATTTGTAAAACAAATACTAAAATAACTTTTAAAAGGAAAGAAAATTCCATTATTTATATCGAGAGAAATATATGAATCAAATGAAACTGAAATAGAAAAGGATTCTATAATAAACAATCAGATAATTCATGAATCACTTAGATCTTCGGTGCCAGAGCGCTCGATCAGTGAGCTATTACGCACTCTTTCAAGGGTGGCTGCTTCTAGGCAAATCTCCAGGCTGTCTCTACACCCCTACCTCTTTTATTCCTCATTGTCTGAGGAATCTTTTGTGGAGGGAGTGGTTGAAGATTGGGTCTCTAATTCTGAGGATGAGTCTGATATTTCTTCTCGAGTGTCTTGTGTTAAGAATCACACATCTAGTGTCACAAAGGTTGACCCAATCTCATCTAAGACAAACATGTCTTCAAAGTTTTCCAAAGTTATATGTTTTGTGATGTCTTCACTGGATAGTGAAGCAAGTGAGTCGAACAAGGCTGGCAACCTTGTTTTTAATGGGACAAAGGGTTTGGGTTTTAAGCAGGACAAGACAAAAACAAATGTTTATCATCAAAACAAAAATTCTTTTATTAAACCCAAACAGTTTTATCATAAAGATAAAAAAG
The DNA here is from genome assembly GCA_009363875.1 of Mikania micrantha. NCBI lineage: Eukaryota > Viridiplantae > Streptophyta > Magnoliopsida > Asterales > Asteraceae > Mikania > Mikania micrantha. The sequence continues at coordinate 54,772,566 of CM018697.1, forward strand.
CTTGTTTTGAGTGTGGTGCACATGGACTCTTTGCTAGATCTTGTCCTCATTTGATTAGACCACAAGTTGTACCACATCAAAAACAAAATCTGAATTTTGTTAAAAAGGTAAAATAGGCTTGTCCATCACCTCAAATTAAACCCAAACATCTTTCACCCATCAAACCTTAGGATAAGGGTAAAATGGTTTTTATTGATCTTGATACACCCAAAATTGTTTTTGAGAAACAACCCAAGCCATCATCGGTGTATTTAAAGAAATCTTTCAGCAAAAACATTGTTTGCATGGCTAAGTCCTCTGAAACTCCTGTTTTTAAACCTCCTGACAAATTCAATTCAGATGGACAATGGATTGAGATGAAAATCCTGGACTCTTTGGATCAACCCAAGACTGTAACGGCTTGGGTTCCCAAATTCAACTAATGATTTGTGTATGTGCAGGTTGCCCCAAATGCTGCTCTTAACAACACTTGGATCGTTGATAGTGGGGCATCAAGGCACATGACTGGAGACATATCTCTTTTTTCCGATGTTCATTATATTAAAGGAGGGTATGTGGGTTTTACTAATGACAAAGGCGTGTTTATTACCGGAGAGGGAATTATTTCAAATGGCAAAGCTTCATTTGATGAGGTCCGATATGTGAAGCAGCTGGATTGATGTCTGCTCCTAGAAAGCAAGATATGTATGTACTCACCATGGCCACAGCTTCAACTACATCTTCTACAGCTTCATGTTTTATGTCCAAGGCTACATAGAAAGATTCTATTCTTTTGGCATAAGAAGATGGGTCATTTGAGTTTGAGGAAGATGAATCATCTAGTTCACAACAATATGGTTGAGGGAGTGAGTTTGATGAACTTCAAGCTATCAAATGTCTGTGTTTCATGCAAGAAGGGAAAGCAAACGAAGCAGTCTCACAAACCTAAGAAGTATCATTAAATTACTGTTCCACTTGAGCTTCTCCACATGGATCTGTTTGGTCCTGTCAATCGCAAGAGCATTGTTGGAGATCAATACTACTTAGTTATTACTGATGATTACTCCAGATACTCTTGGGTTCTCTTTATGAAGGAGAAATCTGAAACGTTTGAATGTGTTCAAGTTCTTGTCACTAAGCCTGAATCACTGTATAAGCTCAAGGTTCGCATGCTCAGAACATATAATGGGACTGAATTCATGAATCACAATATAGAGACTTTTTGCAATAAACGTGGTATTATTCAATAGTTTAGTGCTCCATATGTCCCACAGATGAATGGTGTTGCTGAGCGAAAGAACAAAACATTAATTGAGGCTACTCGGACTATGTTTGCTGATTCTTCTCCACCGGTTCAATTCTGGAACGAAGTTGTTGCTAATGCTTGCTATACTTTGAACCAGGTATTGATTGTTAAGAGACATGGGAAGACTTGCTTTGAATTGCTCCATAACAGAAAGCCAAATCTTAAGTATCTTGAACCATTTGTTGCTCCATGCACGATGCTTAAGAAACATGAGCAAGGCAAGTTCAATGAAAAGGTGGAAGAGGGCTACTTTCTCGGGTACAGCACTCCAAATAAGCGAGTCTACAACAGATCAACTCAAAATGTGAAGTAGTGGTACCATGTAGATGTTCAGAAATATTCTATGCCTCCACCTGGGAAGGGTCCTGACTAGAAGTTCAACTATTCTGATTTATTTGACTCTTTCAATATGCCTCCCATGTTACACTAATGAAGATGTTGTTTTTCAGATGATGTATGATGCACAAAATGCACCTAATAAACCAGTGCGACCTTCTTCAGTACAAAATACAGTACAGGCAAATGGTGACAGTTTAGACTCGGATGACAATCACTCTCATCCAGATGTTCCATAACCAGATGTTGATAAACAATCTTGATCCACAAGTTGAGGTTCCTGCTCATCATGTCGGCAGGATTAATAGAATTCATCCTCAAAACAATATTATTGGAAATCCAACTGATGGAGTGAAGACCAAAAATAAATTATTTTCTGGTGGTCTTTGCTGACATTCTTGATCTTGCAGATGTAAGCTTTTTTGCCCATTCATGTTTTATTTCTCAAGTTGAGCCAAAAACCATCACTGAAGCTTTGAAAGAAGAATCTTGGGTAGATGCCATGCAAGAGGAGTTGCTGCAGTATAAGAAACTTGGTGTTTGGCAGCTAGTTGATAGACCCAAGGGTGCAAAAGTTATTGGCACAAGATGGGTTTTGTGCTGCAAACGAGATGATCATGGCATTGTGGTTCGCAAAGCACGTCTGGTGGTGCAAGGTTTTAGGCAGATTGAAGGGATTGATTACAATGAAGTATTTGCACCGGTTGCTCGTCTTGAAGCAATCCGAATCTTTTTAGCTTCTGCATCCTTCAAAAATTTCAAGGTCTATCAAATGGATGTTAAAAGTGCATTTCTTCATGGTTTGATTAATGAAGTGGTGTATGTCAATCAACCTCCCAGGTTTGAAGATCCATTGCATGGTGACCAAGTCTACAGACAAGGCCATGTATGGATTGCAACAAGCTCCTCGAGCGTGGTACGAGACACTGTATACTCACCTTCGGAACAACAGGCTCAGAAGAGGTGTTATTGACTGCACTCTATTCATTAGAGAGATGGATGGGGAATTACTCTTGGTACAAGTTTATGTGGATGATATCATCTTTGGATCCACAAATGATGTTCTGTGCACAGAATTTGAAAATGTTAGGAAAGATAAGTTTGAGATGAGTTCCACTTGAGAGATGAATTTTTTCTTGGGATTGCAGGTGGATCAGTCTGAGGCAGGAATCCTCATTCATCAGACCAAATATGTTGGTGACATTCTGAGTCGGTTCAGTATGTTGGATGCAAAACCTGCTGGTACCCCACTGGCTGTTAATCACGACATTACTCCAGATAAAAGGGGGAGTTAATTGATGCCCCTCTGTACCGAGGAATGATTGGATCTCTTATGTATCTCACAGCTTCTCGTCTAGACATCATGTTTGCTACTTGTCTGTGTACTCATTATCAGTCAAAGCCAAGAGTTTCTCATCTTATTAATATGAAAAGGATTTTACGTTATCTGAAGGGTACTCTGGATCTGGGCTTATGGTATCCTAATGATGATAACTTTGACCTAACTGTTTACAGTGATTCAAATTATGGTGGATGCAAAAGTGATTTCAAGTCAACATCTGCGGGGTGTTAGTTCTTTGGGAAACACCTAGTTACCTAGCAATGCAAGAAGCAGACGTCGGGGTGTCAGAATACATTGCAGCTGCTAGTTGTTGCTCTCAAATCATCTGGATTCAGCAACAACTTAGGGACTATGGTTACAGTTTTCTAACACTCCTATATATGTTCACAACACTGCTGCCATAGCTATCACTAAAAATGTTGTCCAGCGCTCTAAAACAAAAAACATCGACATTAAATATCACTTCATACGTGATTGTTTTGAAAAGAAATTAATCAATGTTGTTAAGATTCAAATCGATAACCAGAAAGTTGATCTTTGTAATAGAGCATTTGACAAACCCAGATTTTTATATTTGTTATCAGCTAATGGTGTTTTTCAAAAAGATGAAGTCATTCCTTTTGTTTGATTTTTATTTTTTTAGTACTTCTGTTATTTTTTCCTTCATTTATTCAAAAACTCAAAAAGATTTTTAGTTTTAGGTTTCTGGGAGGACAAAAAAGTAGTTTAATTGAAAAACCAAAACATTAGAAAAATTGTAAAAAAAATGAGAAAGTCTTGTTTGAGAAAGTGATATGTTAATATGTCATGTCTTAAATGTAAGATTGAATGCATAAACTGATAGCATATGGGAATTATGATGTGATGTACTAATAGGCCGACTTTACAAAGTTAATAGACTGTTGGTGATTGCTTAAAAAGTCTGATTTGTTGGATCCAGTTTAGAAAACTAATTGAGGGATAAACATTTTTTGACTCAAATCAGGCATACACCTGTTTTTATAGGATCTTATGACGTTTCCAATGATTCACGAATTCAAGTCTGTACACGTGCCATATTGCTTTGTAAAGACCTAGCTGAAGGCGTCCGTTCAGATGAGAATGATTGAATCACAAGAAAATAAAAGTGAATCCGATTCTGTACACGTGCCATATTGCTGCGTTGCAGCCTATTCAGATAGGATAAGCTAAGAAAAATACAAAAATAAAATAAGTTCGATTCCATACATGTGCCAAATTACTGGGCTGCGGCCTAGTTGAAGCCATCCATTTGGATAGAACAAGTTGATCTTGTCAACATAGTTATGTATACGTGCCATATTGATTAGTTTAGAAGCAAAGTACTGTCAGGTTTAAAGTGGACAAGTATATCAGTAATCGCTTCAGAATTCAAATGTGTCAGAAATATAAACATTCTTGAATGCTGATTTGACATGATCAGGTGTATGTATCATTCTCTTGAAAGGATACTCACAAAAATATGTGCATTTTGTTTATTTCTGTTTCAGTTTGTACAGTTGTTTGATTATCAGAAAATACAAAATGATTTTCATTTGAAATTGTTTTAAAATGATCATTTCTTGGTTCAGATATTTAATCTCATCTTTGCCTATCACCAAACTAGACTAAACTGCATCGCAATAATCTTTTTGTGATCAAAATATCAACATTTGAAAATGAGTTGTGTTTTTGGGGTGCTGATTTGTTTCACCCGAATGAGTGTGAGTATAGATCATACGAGCGAATGAACTCATTCATGCGAATGAGTCATTCGCTTTATTCCTTCATGCGAATAGGGTCATTCGGTTCTCCTATTTAAGGAACATCCTTCGGTCGAAAAAGCTCATTCACCTCATTCCTCATTTGGACCTCATTGTTGCTCTCTTTCACACAAAACACATACTTAGTCATTTTCTTTGATCTTGACCACAAAACTGCAAATTTCTAATCATCATTGTTCTTGTGATCATCTCAGGTACTGCTGGAATCGATTCTATCAAAGTTTGACCACAAATTGAACCCGAACCATTTGATTTCTAGGGTTTTTAGGGCTCGTAACTGTTCCACACAAATAACTAGTCAAACCGAACCCTAAAACACTTTAAATCAGTTGTAAAACTATAATCGGACCCCTCTGTGTTGATTTTTATCATTTTTAGGGTCTGATTTGAGTTTTTGGAAGATTGGGTGTTCGAAGTCCATCGATCGCCTGAATGATATTCATTTGCACCACATGTTCAACCGAAACAGTTGATTCGACCGAATGAGGTCATTCGGATCATGTGGTCATGCGAATGAGTGGGTTCAACCAAATGTCGTCATTCGTGTGTCATTCGGATGACACCATTCATTCGGCCACCATTCTCATTCGCTGGATCTCATTCGTGTGACAGTGCTTTATTCGCACAACTTGAACATTTGGTTAAAATTTTGAGTTTGATTCAGTTGCCTACTAAACTGAACTGAAATGTTGTTATTTTTATGTGTCTCAGTATAGCAGGATACAAGGATGTTCCCAACAACAACATTTGAGCTCATCTTGATCTCACCACGGCGAATGCCCGATATTTTACAGAGATTATCACTTTCTTGATACGTTCCAGGATATTTCCAGCTATCTTTACTGTTCATGTTCCTTATTTATCACATCTGAGAGACTTCTGGAGCTCTGCTGATATTGACTGTGAGGTAGAGCCTCCTGTTATCAGAAGAAAGGTCTGGAGACAGGATGTTTTAGTATCTGCTGAACATCTCAGACGGGTCTGTGGATTTCAGGACACTCCAGATCAGCCATTTGTTCTTGATAGATATCTTGTTCGAGGATGTTTTATGCGATGCAAGTATGATGGAGACTTAGAGACCGGACTGCTGAACATGGCCTTCTTATGCCCACAGTTCAAGTATTTATGTCATGTTCTCATTCACTGCTTGGGCTCAAGGCGTGGTGGTTTTGATGACCTTTGAGAGACACTCCAGGGAGCATTTCTGGCCTTAGTGTTGAACATCCCATTCAACTTCTCATAGATGGTCTTCACTCATATGAAGGAGAATGTATACGTCAAGGGAGACAAGAAGTTTTTGATGTATCTGAGGTTTGCCCAGATGATCTTTGATGCACAAGTACCGAATCTACCTAAGGCAAATGCAGATGTTCTCAGATTAGAGCACATGAACGACACCACTCTTAACAGAGTTCTTTCATAAAGAGGAAAGGAGAGGAAGCCTCCCACTCGTGGTATGTTCGGCCATTTCCTCAACCCTGATTACGTTGCACATGTTGGGAGGAGATGGAGACACGAGGATTTGGTCTCAGACTTGGAGGATATTATTGTGTCAGGTAGTGATGATGGTGATGATGGTGATGGAGGTGATGTTGGTGCTAGTGGTGCAGTTGATTTTGGTGATGGTGCAGGTGTGAGTGCTGGTGTTATTTCTGATGTTAGTGGTGCTGATGCTGGTGTTGGTGGATCTGGTGTTGCTGATGATGTTGATGTTGGTGCTCTTTTTGATTTAGATTTCATGACTACTACTGCAGCCACTTTCTCTCCTCCATTAGAGATGGGTGGTACTGCCTCGGCTGAAGAGAGAGATGATTCTAAGGAATCAGATCAGGCTGGTGATGATGATGATAATGAAGAAGATTCTGACAGCTTAGACTCTGATAAGCCTGATGATGAGTTTGAGAACATTATGGTTAGGACAAGGCTGGTGAAGAAGAGGAAGAGGCCTAGTGAGATAGAGCTTGATAGGGAGGAGATCATGGATCCATCTTTTGTTCCTGAGTTTGATTTTTCTCCTCCTCCACATACTTCCATTGTCACATCTACTACTGTTGCTTTTGTTGTTCAGTCTACTTCCTCTCCTCCTACCAAAAGAAGAAGGACAAGATTTGTCCTATAGAGACGGTCAGAGCTGACTTCTGTTGCAGCAACCACTGTTACATCCGCTGCAACAGTTGCAGCTTCTTCACTGACCAAACTCCTACATGTGTCACTATTGCCCCTCTGACCTCCTCTGTTGCTACTATAGCTGTTTTCACTGCAGCTTCCTATGGTCCTTCAACTACATGAGCTGCTCCTTATATACCAACTGTTTCAGTTGCTGAACAACTCAACCCACTGAACAGTTTGGTGCTTCGCTTGATGGAGAGGAACCATGAGCAAGATCAGACCATTGCTTAGCTCAAGCAGATTGTCAGTGAGCAGGATGCTCTGCTACTGCAGGCTGCCGATCTGAGGGCCAGATCTGCTGATTTGGAAGAGAGATTATTCAAGTCCATGGATGAATACAATCAGCTGGCCCTGACAGATGTTGGTTTTAATGACAGGATTTCGGCTCTTGAGGCTGAAAACTTACGTCTATATGAGCAAGTTGAGAGCCTCAAGGAGTCCACACCTAGGGTTGAAGCCTCTGAGCCTGTCTCCGATGATTAAGACCGGGAAGACGAAGAAGAGGAAGAAGAGTTTGATGAGGAGAAGGTGGATTATGAGAGTACAGACGATGATGACTCCGGTGATGATGATGACGGTGCTGATAGTGGCTCAGCGAGTTCCTCCAATGCAGAAGAGCCAACTCCACACACCGAAGTCAAAACCAAGACTAAACGTGACAAAGCTCCTAAGCAAACTCAGAGTCAAGCTGATGAGCCTAAAGCTACTGAAGAGGTTGAAGCGATGCTTGTGAGATGGATCTTGGACGAAAAGTTGACGAAGATTTTGGACGCTCAGGGCATCATTCTACACCCTGTCAGCTATGACAAGGAAGAAGGCAAAATCATACATTGCCTTACCAATGAGCAAATAGCAGAGTTATTCAGGTTAAATCCTGATGAGGTGATTTTGGATGACGCTTCCATTCCTGCTTCTGATCTTCCTACTCCAGAAGTTTTCGATGACATTGATGAGGTGATTCTGGAAGACATTACAGAGGAAGAGGGCTTAAAGAACACTTGAGCTGAAGAGGAGCTGCCTACTTTTTCTGACTTATTCGGTCTACATTCTGAAGAGGAGCTGAAACGAAAGATAGGCGAAAAGGTCAATGGCAACGAGTCTTCAGCAGAAGACATTCAGAAAAGGAAAGAGGAACGGAAACCGTATTGCGAAGTTATGAAGAAGAACAGTGTTCCACAGATGTCATCTTCGTACACCAAAGTATACAGGACCAAAGAACAGTGTTTCACGACTTGCAATGCTATGCAATCAAAAGGGAGCAAGGGATCCAGTACTTCAAACATCCCCACAACTTCAAGACGTTGCCCGAATTCGATGTAAATCAACTCGCATGTCTGAAGATGCTATATAGTGAAGACTCAAGGATGTCGTCTTGGTTTTCAAGAAAGATCCAGTTTGAGTGCCGGAAGAGATGGGTAAATTTCAAACCTCAGCAACTGGAGAGATACTATCTTCTAGAGATTGATGCAGATACCCGTAGACATAAAGTAATCCTGAAGTGGCTGCCTCCTAAAGTCATGAAGAAGATTCCATTAAGGAAGATGCCTCAAGACTTTTTGGACAGTTTCCGATGGTGGTACTATGACGGGAGAACTACTGAGGCGGTGATTGTCTTATGCAAAGACAACAAATGGGATAATGTACGTATCCTTGATCACATGTGGCTGACCAATCTGTCACATAAGGATGTGAAGGCCATGTGCAGATGTCAGATTTTCTTTGAAGTTGATAAATATGGAGCAGGCACTACAGTTCATGAGAGTTATACGGATATGCATAGTTTTTGGAATTCATGCCGTCTCTGACTGGAAAGCTATTTTAGATAAATGTTTCAAGAAAGGTGCTAATAAGTGAAGAACTAGGTCCAAGGGGGAGTATGTTAGTGCATAGAATGTCCCTAGTTCCATATTTTGTATATCTTGGATTATGTAAAGTTCATATTATTAATGAAATACACTTTTGAGTATTGTTCGTATATGATTAATTGAGTTTAATATGTTTATCTATGTTTAATTTTGACTTTGACCATGTTATAGACTCATTCGTGCGAATGATACCTAAGAATTAGTTCATTCGGGTGAATGAATGCCTAGCGAATGACTTAGGGGAACGAATGAGTCATCCGCATGACTCATTCGGTTGGCTAAGCTCATTCGGTTGAGCCATTCGCCGAATGATTGTTTCGCACTACTCTTTCGCCCGAATGAGTACAGCTTATATATTGGGCAGAAAACAGAATGTTTGATAACTCTCCGAGCCTCCTCTCACCCCTGAGCACTCCTCTGTCATATCCCTAGGGTTTTAAGCCACTCCTACATCTCCAACTTCGATTTTCATCTCTTGGTGTTCGATTTCGATCAAAACTTTGACTCCTCATTGTCGGATTGCCACGGGGACTGGTAGTTTCATTTGGAAATCCCTTAAATAGGATTCCGCACTATTCGTGGGCCTGTCGAGTAGATCTCCCAAGGAACCGAGTTGTTTTCGAGGGTTTCTTAGGTCCTACAATATCTCTGTTGCAAAGCATCCCATAGCAATTTGGAAAAGTAAACTATCTGAACTGATGGAATATGTCGGCGGCAATAGACTGAGACATTATTGCATAGGCCTTCCTCTTAAAATCATATAACTTTCATTGACGTTAAGTCATCGAGTGACAAGTATGGGAGTTCCATCCTAATTGAGTGGTCTCAAATATCCGCCTTCAATCATCATCCACATGTTGGTGTCCACTACATTCATGTGAATTTCAAATCTATACTTCCAGTGAGTATAACCATCCAAAGAAAGCAGCTTTGGAGCATTGTTTGAGTTCCCTTTCTCTGTCCATGTAAGTAATAGGTTCTGAATCCTGTGATTCTGGTTTGCCATCAATGCAAGTTCATCCATGTCTGCAAAGTTAATCAGATTTAACACTTAAAAAATTTTCAGTTCTTAGGTACGAATGAAACTGGATGATATGAATAACGGGTACGAATGAGAAGGTATCACGCGAATAAGGACACGAATGGTAAGTTCAGAAGAATGAATGACTGACACAGGTGAAGTCAAACGAATGAAGATTAATAGGAATGAATATGTTTTGAGCGAATAATGGGATGAACAAAGTGTTCAAACGAATGGATAGCTGACACGAAGGAAGAGTAGAACGAATGAAAAATCAAAAAAATTAGGAGTTCATTCATACAAAGGTCATGCGAACAGGTAGTTCATTCATGCGAAGTACACGAATGAGGGCTGATTCACCAAGCAATTCATTCGTGTAAATGCCTATTTGCCTAGAAACCCTATTCATACGATCTGGGTTTTCAGCCACACAAAATCCATAAACTTGATGCTTAGGCCGAATTTCACCACAAAAATTGGTATACAACTTCACAATAACCTTCCCAAGGTTCATGAATCAACAACTCAGCAAAAGAACCACAAAAACTCAAATTCTTTAATAGAAAAGTGACCTTTTGCAAAAGAGAAAACATGGTTTTTGAACAAAATCAACAAAATAGGTTCAAAATCAATAGATTTGATAGAAAACAAGCAGATCAAGAGCCAGTGATCTGATACCATTTTGTAGGACCTTGGAAACGACTAAGTTCCTTGCGGATCCTGCTCTACAGGCCCTCGAATAGTGTGGAATCCTATTCGGGGGTTTTCCAATCGAAATTTATAAGCCCCGTGGTAATCCAATGATTTGGAATCAACATTTTAATCAAAATCGAACACTACGGGTCTGAGAACGAACTTGGAAGGCAAGGAATGGCTCTTAAACCTAGGGAATTGACAGAGAATGAGTAGAGATATGAAATATTCTGTTTTTGTAGGTATTTATAGTGATCTGCAGATCGCACGTATGGGTCACACGAACCACCCAATCATACAAACCACGGTCCATGAATCAGCCAGCCACACAAATGAATCAGATCTCTGATTCATTCATACAAACTAATCAGAACCCTGATTCATTCGCTTAACTAGACATTCGTTAAGCGCTCATTCGTGGGAATGAACTCATATTTAGGTTCATTCGTACGAATGGTCCTGTTTGATATCAAAAGTCAAAGTCAAACATGTTAAACACAAATAATTAATGCAAAATACTTGATTTCATTGATAACTAAAGTGTTACAAATATTCACAGACTATTACATATGAACTAGGGACAAACGGTGCATCTACACGTTTGGTGCTCCATGCACAATGCTTAAGAAAGGGTTTACAACAGATTAACTCACAATGTGGAGGAGTGGTACCATGTGGATGTTCAAAGATATTCTATGCCGCCACCTGGAAAGGGTCCAAATTGGATGTTCAACTATTCTGTTCTATTTGACTCCTTCAACATGCCTCCCATGTACTCTGATGAAGATGTTGTTGTTCAAATGATGTATGATGCACATAATGCACCTGATGAACCAATGCAACCTTCATCTATTTCAGATCCTGTGCAGACAAAAGATCACAGTTCAGGCTCAAATGATCATCACTCTCAACCAGATGATGCAGAATCAGATGTTGACAATATAATTCTTGTTCTTGAGGATCTCAATATTAACAGTCTTGATCTAGAAGTTGTTGTTCCTGCTCATCCGGTGGGTAGAATAAACCACATCCATCCTCAGATGAACATCATTGGAAATTTGAATGACGTAGTGAAGACTCGTAATCAGTTATCTTCAAGTGGACTTGCTGACATACTTGACTTTGGAGATGTAAATTTTTGTTCTCATTCATGTTTCATCTCCCAATTTGGACCCAGAAGCATTGAAAGAGGAATCATGGGTAGATGCGATGCAGGAAGAGCTGCTGCAATTCAAGAAACTGGTGTTTGGCAGCTTGTTGATAGACCTAAGGGTGCTAAAGTGATGGGCACTATATAGGTTCTTCGCTGCAAGCGCGATGATCATGGGATCGTGGTCAGAAACAAAGCACGTCTGGTGGTGCAAGGTTTTAGACAGATTGAAGGGATTGACTATAATGAAGTGTTTGCACCGGTTGCAAGTCTTGAAGCAATCAGAATTTTCTTGGCATATGCATCCTACAAGAAGTTTAAAGTTTATCAAATAGATGCCAAGAGTGCATTCCCTCATGGTGTGATCAATGAAACGGTGTATGTCAATCAACCTTCCGGGTTTGATGATGCATTACATCGTGACCAAGTCTACAAGTTGGGGGTTTTAATAAATTCCCTACAGTAGTTCGTCTGAAGGAGTTGAGAGATAGTATATTATACTATTGACGACAAAGCTTTATATGGATTGCACCAAGCTTCGCGAGCGTGGTATGAGACACTTTCTCCTCACCTTCTGAACAACTGGTTCAGAAGAGGTGTCGTTGACTGCACGTTGTTCATTCAAGAAAAGGATGTAGATTTACTCTTGGTGCAAGTATATGTGGAAGATATCATTTTTGGATCCACAAACGATGTTCTGTGCAAAGATTTTTAAAAGTTTATGAAAGATAAGTTTGAGATGAGTTCTACGGGAGATATGAAGTTCTTTCTTGGATTGCAGGTGGATCTGTCTGACATAGGGATTTTTATTCATCAGACCAGGTACGTTGGTGAAATTCTGAGCTGGGTCAGTATGTTAGACGCAAAACCTGCTAATACCCCACTGGCTCTTAATCACGGGATTACTCCATACGAAAAGAGGGAGTTAATCGATTCCACACTGTATCGAGGAATGATCGGATCTCTCATGTATCTCATAGCCTCTCGGCCAGACATCATGTTTCCTACTTGATTGTTTGCACGCTACCAATCGAAACCAAGAATATCTTATCTCATTGCTGTGAAAAGGATTTTTGTGAGGCCCCGATTCCCGGGCGCCTCGCAGAGGTTGGTTTTCATCATAAAACATAGCTCTTAAACTAAAAACTTTCATAAATAGCAGCGGAATTTAAAACATAGTTTGTCAAACACGAAATAATGTCTGAATTAAATCTTAAATGATTGCCAACACCACCGGATTCTCTATCTTGATACCCGAGCTCCACGTTTCTTTTTACCTTAGCTATGACCTGACATACGTGCTAAAATGTCAACTTACGCTGGTGAGTTCTAGTTTTCATAAAACATCATTTCGTTCAAATAATCATAAGGTCATCACATAATATCATAGCATCATCATCGTACATCCACTGTCATCAAAATGATCAGTGGGCTTGTGCCGGCACAAGGCTCCATACCCTGTTATAGTCAGGTTGACTATCATACCCAGTTATAGTCTTGATTGACTCTCATACCCAGTTATAGTCTTGGTTGACTCTCATACCCAGTTATAGTCTTGCTTGACTACCATACCCAGTTATAATCTTGGTTGACTATCATACCCAGTTATATTCTTGGTTGACTATCATACCCAGTTGTAGTCTTGGTTGACTATCATACATACCCAGCACAAGTACTGGTACCTATATAATACATATCCTATAACACGTATAGGAACATCATTCTTTCATCGTATCGGATATACTAGCATTATATCAGCTTTCATCGTATCATTCATCATGGCATCATAAACACGTTATGCTAGCATCTAATCATCATCGCATCATACTTTCATCCTAGCAGCCTAGGATTTCATCATAACATAACATCTATAATTATCAACATAGCATGTTATCATACAGTTCATCATCATAACTTACTAACATGCATTCATTATACTTAGCATACTTTCATGCATAAATCATCCTAACACATAAACATGCATACATAGTCATGGCATATCATCTTTCATTCATCATCACCATAAGCACATAACATCATAGACATAACAATAAGCATGTATGCCAGCCCAAAACATTAAACATAAAATAGGACGTCTAGAACTCACCTGATAATGGCTCCTTGTCTTATTAACCGAACTCCTTAGCTAAAACTTGGGAACCTACATCATTACATTATCTTATCACATTCAATTCTTAGACTTAGGATTTATTCTAAGTCCCCATAGCTACTAGCTTTCCCCTTCTAACTTCCAGTTCTCGAAAGTTAGCTAAGTATTCGAAACACTTGAAGTTCACTAAGTAGTACCCGAAATCCATAAGGTTCCCGAAGGACTTGAGTACTCGAAGCCCATGGACTACACGAAATAGTTGAGTACTCGAAACCAATGGTAGTTGAGTACTCGAAACCCATGCTCTCAAATTAACATACTCAAAACACCATACTCGAGATCTCCTACTCGAAGGAATTTCGGGTACCCATCTCGAGTACATATTCGGGTACTCTTGCGATCATCATAAAACATCTCAGAATTCCATCTAAGTCTTTGGGGAGCTAGTTCTAGGTTCCTAGTGACCTTACCAACGTATTGGAACCAAAAAGGAACGAACTTCGTGCATAAAGGTGTGAGCTTTATGCATAAGTTCATTTTCACATAAGAATCCTAACTTTTTAGTTTAGAACACTTACTTGAGGGTAGATGATCCTCCTAGTAGCTTCCTATGTCTTCCTTCTTCTTCATGAGCGATTTACAGTCGATCTTTGAAGTTCTTGAACCCAACTTAGTGTACTCGAGGGAGAATGTGCTTCTAGCCAAACGTATGCACGTTTCCCAAGGCACTCATATATATTGGCGGGGTTTGCGAACCTGTTCTCGAAATGGGGAATTTCGAGTACTAGGATTTCGAGAATTGGTGTACTCAAAATCCAATTCGAGTGTACGATCTCGAGACCTTAACTTGGTTATTTTTCGTCTATTTTCATTCAAGTTTATTATCCGTTCCACATTCGTAAATTTAATTACCTTGTATTAGCAAATTTTGGGGTGTTACAATTTTTCATTATCTAAAGGTTACCCCAGATCTAGACTTATGGTATCCTAATGATGATTACTTTGAACAAACTGCTTACAGTGACTTAGACTATGGTGGAAGCAAGCAGGATTTCATGTCAACATCTGCGGGGTGTCAGTTCTTTGGAAAACACCTACTTACCTAGCAGTGCAAGAAGCTGTAGTCGGTGTCTACTTCCACATGTGAAGCTGAATACATTGCTGCTGCAAGTTGTTGCTCTCAAATCGTCTGGATTCAGAAACAGCTCAGGGACTATGGGTTAAACTTTTTTAACACTCCTATATTTGGTGATAATACTGTGGCCATAAGTTTCACTAAAAATGTTATCCCGCACTCAAAAACAAAACACATCGACATTAAATATCACTTTATACGTGATTGTTTTAAAAGGAAACTAATCGATGTTGTTAAACTTCACACCGATCACCAGAAAGCCGATCATTATACCAAAGCTTTTGATAAACTCAGATTTTTATATCTGTTATCGGCTAATGGTGTCTTTCAGAAAGCTGAAGTCATTCCTTCTTCTGAGTTAAACAAATGATAATTTATTTATTTTGTTTTTGCTTTTACGTATATAGTTTCCTTTTAATTTATTTTGCTTATTCAAAAACCTAAAAATATTTTAAGTTTGGTTTTTAGGGGAGAAAAAGTACTACATTGAAAAACAAAAAAAAAACCATTAAAAATTGTGAAAATGGTAAAGTTGTAGTTTGGAAGTGATGTATTAACCAGTCATATTCTTTGAAGCAAAATTGATTGCATGAACTGAAAGCACATGGGTGTTATGGTATGATGTGCTGATAGGCTTTCTTTACATATTTTAGACATTTAGTGATTGTTCAGAATGTCTGATTTGTGGGATCTAGTCCAGAAGACTGACTTAAGGGATAAACATGTTATAATTCAAATCATGCATACACATGGTATCATAGGGTCTTATGAGGTTTCTAATGATTCGTGAGTTCAAGTACGTATACGTGCCATTTTGCCGGGTCACAGCCTAGCTGGAGCCGTCCATTCGGTTAAGAATGATCGAGTCACATAAAAATAAAAGTACGTCCGACTCTATATACGTGCCATACACTGGGTTACAGCCTAGTTGAAGTCGTCCATTCAGATAAGGATAAGCTAGAAAAACATAAAAATAAAATATGTTCAAATCCATACATGTGTCATATACTGGGTTGCAGCCTAGTTGAAGTCATCCATTTGGATAGAAAAAATTTCTCAGTCAATACAGTTCTGACACGTGCCATATTGCTTTGTAATGACGTAGCTGAAGCCGTCCATGAGAACCTGTTGAACTTGAGAATGTTATCAGAAGAAAATTTCAAAAACATAATAACTTCGAACCTTATAGAGCTTATGATCCTAGGTATTAAGTTATGCATAGATGATTCATAAACTAGTTTTGACCTTTACAAGTTGACTAGAATGGGTAACTCCATCAAAAAATATGGTTGATCACTAAGTTGTTGAAAAACTAAGTATAGTAACGTTTAAAATGGACAATCATATCAGTAGTTGCATCATAAACCCAATGTGTCATAGGTGTAGCATTCAAGGATGCGAAATTGATATGTTCCGGTGTATGTATATCACTCTCCTGAAATATTTCCCACAAAAATATATGTTTTCCTTTTAATAGTTAGCTGTACAGTTTCTTTTTATCAGAAAAATACAAAAAGATATTTATTTTTGTTTAAGTGATCATTTGTTTGTTTACGTGTTCAATCTTGTCTCAAGTTTTCATCAAACAAAACAAAACTTCAAAATATTTTTGTTTGAGTGCTTGGTCTCACCAAATTTTCAAAGAGATTAGAGAATGTTAACTCATTCACATGAATGAATCAACATAAATGTTCATTCGCCCGAATGAATCAAACAGACGAATAGTTAATTCGAATGAACATCTCTAATGAATGGCTCATGACGACCTGGTCGAATTGGGGGAAGCTGTGGGTATTATTGCAGGTCAATCTATTGGAGAACCGAGCACTCAATTAACATTAAGAACTTTTCATACTGGCGGAGTATTCACAGGGGGTACTGCAGAACATGTGCGAGTTCCTTCTAACGGATAAATAAAATTCAATGAAGATTTGGTTCATCCGACATGTACATGTCATGGACATCCTGCTTTTCAATCTTCTAGAGAATTGTATGTAATAATTGAGAGAGAAGATATCCTACACAATATGTGTATTCCGCCCAAAAGTTTTCTTTTAGTTCAAAACGATCAATATGTAGAATCAGAACTAGTCATTGCTGAGATTAGCACGAGAACATCCACTTTGAATTTGAAAGAGAAGGTTCGAAAACACATGTATTCTGATTCAGAGGGAGAAATGCACTGGAATGCCGATGTGTACCATGCACCTGAATTTACATATGGTAATATTCATCTCTTACCAAAAACAAGTCTTTATGGATATTATTAGGGGAGCGTTGGAGATCTAGTCTAGGCCCCTATTCGATCCACAAGGGTCAAGATCAAATGAACGCTTATTCTCGTACTGCTTGTTGCCATAATTCTTGAACTCCGTTACCATAGGAAACATATCGTGAATATCTAAAAAAATAAGATACTTTTTTCTTTCTCTTGTTTGAGACAAGTCATGAATATAGAAGTATTTTTTTTACAGTGAAAGAAGTTGGGAAGAAGTTGTTAATAACAGATTACCTAGAGATATAGGTAAAAGAAATTTTCATCCAAAATTTAACAATTGATCCATTCTTAGCCGCGGTAAAGTCCATCTGGTTGCGATAGGAATGAACAAGAACAATTAAGTTTTAGCTAATATAATAAAAATAAAAATACAAATTATTGTTCCAAAGACTCTACCTCTTTTAGTAATATCAAAAAGCTCGGGAACAGATATGTATGGAATATAAAGATTCCAAACCCACCAATTAAACATGGGTGATCGGCATTTCCTGCCATAGAGTGCCTTAAAAGGCGCTGCCTTTATGCTCGTGTGGTAGCTGTTGTTGTATGAGAACTCCACCAATGGTAGGTGAGTTCCCCAGCTGTTACAGAAGTCTACTACGCACGCTCGTAGCAAATCTTCAAGACTTTGTATAGTGCGTTCGCTCTGGCCATCCGTTTGTGGGTGGGATGCTGTACTCTTCTCCAACCATGTACCAAGCGATTTTTGTAATGATTTCCACAAGTTCATAGTGAATATAGCGTCTCGATTAGAGATGATGGAATTGGCACTCCATGCCGCGAGTCTACTTCCTTTCCATAGATTCTAGATAGCTTTTCCAACTTGTCAGTTTCTTTGATTGCAAGGAAATGTGCTGACTTGGTCATTCGATCCACAATTACCCAGATTGTGTCACATCCACTAGGAGTACAGGGTAATTTCATAATGAAGTCCATGGAGATTTGTTCCCATTTCCACATGGGAATCTCTGGTTGTGTGAGTAATCCAGATGGTTTCTGGTACTCAACCTTGATTGTGGCACAAGTCAAGCATTTGCTCACGTATGTGGCGATACTTGCTTTCATGTTTGGCCACCAATAGAGGACTTTCGGATCATGATACATCTTATTAGATCCAGTGTGGATGGAATATCGAGACTTATGAGCCTCGTCCATCACAAGGTCATGTAAGCTACCGAGAAGTGGAACCCAAACGCGTTCCATGAAATAGTGTAGGCCGTCAGCTTTGACTTCCAGTTTTTTCTACATTCCCCTTAATGATTCGGCCACTAGGTTTTCTTCTTTCAGTGCTTCAACTTGGGCACCGCGTATCTGCTCAGGGAGAATGGGATTGATGGTGAGTTGTAGAGCTTGTACCCTCTTGGGTTTCGAGGTATTCTTCCGGCTTAGGGCATGGGCCACTACATTGGCTTTCCCTGAGTGATACTTGATAGCCCACTTATTGTCGTTTAAGAGTTCGAGCCAGCGACGTTGTCGCATGTTCAATTGCTTCTGCTCGAATACATGTTGGAGACTGTTGTGATCGATGTATATCGTACGCTTTGTACCATATAGGTAGTGTCTCCAGATCTTAAGTGCAAATACCATGACTCCAAGTTTCAAGTCGTGGGTGGTGTAATTCTTCTCGTGGAGCATCAATTGTCGAGAAGCATATGCGATCACCTTCTCTCGCTGCATCAGCACGCAGTAGAGTCCTTGTATCGAAGCATTGCAGTATACTATAAAATCGTCCGTCCCATCAGGGAGAGATAAGATAAGTGCACTACAGAGCCTCTGTAACACCAGCGCCGGAATCGTAACCGGAACAGTATCTCGGACATAAACTATGTGTATTAACTGTATGCTATTATCATGTAATACTTGACACAAAACTATTATACAATTGGTTTAGCAACATCACTTAAACTCACGGTTTAACAGTCAGAAACATATCAGACAACACTGAACTGACACATAAATGCTTGTTAGGAGGCTAGTATGTATGAACGTATGCGAGGTTGAACAGAACAAAACAATAACGGACGTCGTTATAGGAATGCTAAATGGAAGATTATTCGTATAGGTGACGCTCTGTATGAATATATATGGAAGTTTAATGTTCTGAATGATGTCCAGTAATTAGAAAACCATATTGAAAAGTGTAGTTATTGTCGTATTCGTATGGGTGACGATTCGAGCGAATACGCACGACGACTATGCGATTCGATTTAAACAGTTAATTAAATGTTTACAGAAATTTAAAATAAACGGAAGATATTTAATTAATTTACTAGGAATTACCATCTAAAATAAATTTATAAAACTTTACTTTTAAAACTGTAACGTTTCATTACGAAAAGGAAGGAAAACTGACGTTTTACGCGAAACCGAGCGAAACCAATCGAGACCGAACACGCGGGTAGTTGAAAGAATTAAATGGAGCATTTAATTCTCCATTTCTCCTCCACCTACCAGCCACCATCACTCCAAATCGTCACTTTCTCTCTCTACACTCTCTCTCTAGAAACCCACACTCTATCCTCTTCATTTCTTAACCAAATCAAGCCATTTTGGTGTCTAAACGACCACCACATCACATAGATCTTGAATGTACAAACAATCCGAGACAAGAACCGTTCAAATTGAGGTGAATCTGAGTTTTCTATGCGGTTTTAGGGTTTTTAAACCCTTTTCGAACCACCTGTAGAAACCGGTTCTAGGACTCAAAAACCTTAGGGAAACTACACTACATCACCCTAGGATGTGTTGGGAACAAGATATGAAGCAAGGCATAGTTGTTTAGTTCGAAAATGGGGAGTCGAAGATGTTGAGACCCGATTGGCCGAATGGCTCAGGCCCAGCCGACAAGGCTCGTTCGCCCGAACCAAGTCTCACACGGCCAACATCTTATTCAGTCGAGTCCTTAGTCGGCCCAGCATTCATTCTGTCGGCCACAGCCCATTCGGTCGGAAGCTCCTAATCGGCCAACCTACCTTCGACCCCAACTCCTTCGGTCGGGCTACCTTCATGCGCATGTAACTCATTCGGCCATAACAGCTTAGGCGGTCCAAATCCTATTCGCAGAAGCCTCCATTCGGTTGAGACCCTAACCCATTCGGACAAACCAAACTCAGACTAAGGGGTCATTAACCGAAGAAAGAGACTAAACTAAGGGGCATACAGGAGGATTTAAACACTTACACACACACACACACTGCATGCATGCATGCATGGTGTGTGTGTGCATGGGTAACTTATTAGGGTTTCATAATGTGCCAACATACAATATCTAAGGTGTAAACGAGTTGAAACAACAAGAGAATTATTACATGGGGGTGATTTAAGATGCATAAATCCTTTTAAATAAAATATGAATTAGGGTTTTCATTAAACGAGAGATTTTCTTAAAATCCTAATTGTGTCTAAACATGGTTGTTGATAATATGGAAAATTCGACACGCTCGGGGATTCATTGAGAATCAAAAACAATGGTCTAATACTATAAGTGTTGATTTAATTATTAACACTTAACACTTAGGAAAATTATGAAGAGGCATGACTACATTACGAATTACCTAGAATGAGTTATAAAAGGAAGCGATCAAAGAACCTAGAGAAACTAAGATATAACCATAGACTTAGAGTTAATCAAATTAGATTAACTTAAGTCTAACAAGTTAACTTATGATATTCTTAAATAAATGATGGTTTTAGTAAATGAAATCAATGATAAATTTTCTTAAATTAAATAAATGATTTTAGCTTAATGGAATTACTTTGAATAAACCATTCAAAATGTTCTAATTAAAGACTTTGAATACGATTAACCTAAACCTTACATAGCTAATATTTAGTAGTAATTACCTATGGGATTAGGGATTTCAAACGTATAATGTATTAGATTAGTTAGAAAGAATAATAGAAACTCATTAGTAATATAGGACACTTGTTGCACGCCAAGACCAAAACCCTAGTTAGCGCCTATTAGAAAGACTTATAGTTTTTGAATCTCTTAAAACAACTCAGGTGTTGAAGATACTTAACCTACAACCAACGAGCGTGCAATATCTGTTGTAATTCATACTTAGCAACACAAGTGAGTTCATTTGTCCCTTCTCAAACTATTTTTTTTTACTTCGGGACTGAGAAGCATGTTTACACATTTTAAATAAAGTGTTTAAATGCTTCTTAAACACTTTTATACTATCATAATGCTAATGCTGTAATGCTAATGCTGTATACATTTATACTAAAGAGCTAATGCTTTATTATAAACACTAATGCTTTAAACACTTATTGTGTTGACTTTGTTTTCTTACATGCTTTCTCAGGTGACGTACATGATTAAGCTAAGGCTCAGAAATGCACACTAGGATGCCCAGTTAGAGGACCTAGTAGATTTTGGGAAAGCACATATTTTGTTCATTGTTCTGAATCACTTTTGATATCTTGTACAGTTACAGGATAGTAAACATTTGAGTTTTTGATAGGTTTACTCAGTTAAATTATCAAACATTGACAGTTGTAATTTAACTTTGTAATACTAGTTTAATGCTATTTGTGCTTTAGTTATTCTCAATGTTGATGCTATGTAAACAATCTGATCATCGCGATTATCATCTCATGATATCGCATCCCGGGAACCTTTCGCTCGACGGGACACACGATCCGGCCCGCCGGCTCGGGGTGTGACAGATTGGTATCAGAGCTCAAGGTTATAGAGAATAATAGGTCATTTACTTGAAACAGTTTGGCCTACACTATAACTTAGGGACCCTCATATAGAGAACATAGGATTTATGCTTGCATTGTGTCTTCTGTATTCGATCACTGCACCAACAAATATACTCTTAGTTATGATCAGAATGCTCCAAGTAGACCGCCTCCACTACTGCCACCACCACAAAACTCAGCCTCACACTCGTCAACGCTATCACCAGCTGATTCAACTCCTCCACCTCCTCCTCCCCCACACGTTCCTCCTCCAAACCCGAATGCAACTCCAGCTTTGGATCCTGCGACCGTTGCCTTGGCAACTTTATTTAGCAGTCAGCTGACTAATCAGCTAAAAGAGGTGATTCTGGATATGCTCAACCTTATCCGGAACGACAACAACAACTCTGGGCATACCACGGGAGAAGCTAGTGGAAACACTAGCACTACTTCAGACTGTTCCTACAAATCATTCGTAGGATGCAAACCGCCAAGCTTTGCCGGTGTTGAAGGAGCTGTTGGACTGATCCAATGGCTAGAAAAGATGGAGACCACACTGGACATCAACGGTTGTCCAGAACACCATAAGGTTCACTACGCTGCTGGATCTTTTAGCAAGCGGGCCTTAACATGGTGGAACTCTCAGATAAGAGCTCGACGCAGAGAAGAAGCACTGGCTATGCCTAGGGATGATTTCAAAATCCTTCTAAGGAATGAGTTCTGTCCAAAACATGAACTTTAGAAGCTAGAAGTGGAACTGTCAAATCATGTGATGAAGGGGGCAGACCACATGACGTACACTACTCGCTATCATGAACTGGTTGCTTTGGTGCCAGAGATTGTGCCAACCCTAGAAAAGTTGATTGATCGTTATGTGGGAGGATTACCATCATGCATTCAGGGCATTGTACTTGTTGCAAACCCTGCAACTCTAGAGTCAGCCATCTCTCTATCAGCAAAACTCACTGATGTAATGGTGACATCAGGGTTTCTAAAGAAGGACTCAGGCAAGGCTAAAGAGGAACAACCGAAGAAGAAGAAGAATGTCACTCAAGACTACGTGATGCCCGTACCCCTCCATCAAGTTGCTACAGTATCTGCTAAAGCTGCACGCAAACCTTACACTTGAGTACACCCTCAGTGTGCACAATGCCAGTTTCATCATGCTGCCACAACGCCATGTATGCAGTGTACCAAATGTGGCCGAAAGGGCCATTGGGTTCAACACTTTCGAACTCCACCGGCACCGGCTATAAACAATGCTGCCATGGCATTACCTCCACCACCAAACCTTGGAAATCACAACAACAACAATAGAGGATGCTATAACTGCGGTGAATTAGGTCACTTCTCCAAAGACTGTCCGAAGAGAGTGCAACAAGGAGTTGAAGCACCTCGTGAGAGGGCATTTGTGATTGGAGCCACTGCAGCACGCCAAGACCTAGAGAGGCGTACTGGTATGTGATATCCTTTAACTCATAAGTTCTTGTTTCATTTTAATACTAGTATGAATAAGAAATTTAACTTGTTCCTATTAGTATAACCACACAGGTATTCCTTGAAAACTTAGGAATTCTTTTATGGAGTAGAAACAATGAAACAATCCTTAGTTAATGTATACGACATACTTAGAATACCACAGCTAGCACTAAGGTCATGTAACGATTGATGCTCCTAGCATCAATTAGTTTTGAATAATAAGGTGTTAGAATTATGCAGAGATTAAGCAAAGCATAGCAAGAAGACAACTGCGAACAATAAGGCGAGCAAAGCTCTGAAGCAATACTTGAGGACTCATACTGAAGGCAATGACACAGGAAGACGAAAACAAGATACATCTGATTCATGATGAATAAGGCAACATAAAAGACTAATTGTATACGGGATCACTTGGTATAGATAACATAGAAATAAGCATGATGCAACTTTGGGGATAGATCACAAAAAATGATTGGCTGATTAACTCTTGATAAAATCGATCGATATATTTCATTGACAAATCAATAGGAATTACGGAATTGTGAAGCCAAACACTGAACGAAACCGTATTCAAACAAATAAGACTCAATGGAAATTCCAAACGCGACCCAGAGTTCATTTAGGAGCGTAGGGACATTACACCAACCAAAGTTTTCCCCACTTATTACAAAGAAAGTTGTACCTGATAATAATTTTTAAATTTCGGGACGAAATTTTCTATAACAAGGGGAGACTGTAACACCAGTGCCAGAATGTTAACCGGAACAGTAACTTGCAAAGTAACTCAGACATAAACTATGTGTATTAACTTTATGCTATTATCATGTAATACTTGACACAAAACTATTATGCAATTTGTTTAGCAACATGACTTAAACTCACGGTTTAACAGTCAGAAACATATCAGACAACACGGAACTGACACATAAATGCTTTCAGGAGGCTATTATGTATGAACGTATGCGAGGTTGAACAGAACAAAACAATAACGGACGTCTTTACATGAATGCTAAATGGACGGATTATTCGTATAGGTGACGATCTGTACGAATATATCTGGAAGTTTAACGTTCTGAGTGATGTCCAGTAATTAGAAAACCATATTGAAAAGTGTAGTTATCGTCGTATTCATACGGGTGACGATTTGAACGAATACGCGTGAAGACTACACAATTCGATTTAAACAGTGAATAAAATGTTTTCAGAAATTTAAAATAAACAGAAGATATTTAATTAATTTACTAGGAATTACCGTTTAAAATAAGTTTATAAAACTTTACTTTTAAAATCGTAACGATTCGTTACGAAAAGGAAGGAAAACCGACGTTTTACACGAAACCGAGCGAAACCGATCGAGACCGAACATGCGGGTAGTTGAAAGAATTAATTGGAGCATTTAATTCTCCATTTCTCCTCCACCTACCAGCCACCATCACTCCAAATCGTCACTTTCTCTCTCTACACTCTTTCTCTAGAAACCCACACTCTATCTTCTTAATTTCTTAACCAAATCAAGCCATTTTGGTGTCTAAACGACCACCACATCACATAGATCTTGAATGTACAAACAATCCGAGACAAGAACCATCAAATTGAGGTAAATCTGAGTTTTCTATGCGGTTTTTAGGGTTTTTAAACCCTTTTCGAACCACCTGTACAAACCGGTTCTAGTACTCAAAAACCTTAGGGAAACTACACTACATCACCCTAGGATGTGTTGGGAACAAGATAGGAAGCAAGTCCTAATTGTCTAGTTTGAAAATGGGGAGTCGAAGATGTTGAGACCTGATTGACCGAATGTGGTTTCCCAGCTCACCGTATGAGCCACACTCGGTCAACCTTCGGCCGAATGGCTCAGGCCCAACCGACTAGGCTCATTTGCCCGAACCAAGCCTCATACGGCCAACATCTTATTCGGTCGGGTCGTCAGTCGGCCCAGCATTCATTCTGTCGGCCACAACCCATTCGGTCGGTAGCTCCAAATCCGCCAACCTACCTTCGGCCCCAACTCCTTCGGTCGGGCTACCTTCATTCGCATATAACTCATTCGGCCATAACAGCTTAGGCGGTCCAAACCCTCTTCGCGGGAGCCTCCATTCGGTTGAGACCTTAACCCATTCGGACAAACCAAACCGAGACTAAGGGGTTGTTAACCGAAGAAGGAGACTAAACTAAGGGGCATATGGGAGGATTTAAACACTTACACACAAACACACTTCATACGTGCATGGTGTGTGTGTGTGTATGGGGAACTTATTAGGGTTTCATAATGTGAGGCCAACTTATCTAAGGCGTAAACAAGTTGTAACAACAAGAGAATTATTACATGGGGGTGATTTAAGATGCATAAACCGTTTTAAATAAAATATGACTTAGGGTTTTCATTAAACGAGAGTTTTTCTTAAAATCCTAATTATGTCTAGGCATGGTTGTTGACAATATGGAAAATTTGACACGCTCAGGGATTCACTGGGAATCAAAAACAATGGTCTAATATTATAAGTGTTGATTTAATTATTAACACTTAACACTTGGGAAATTTATGAAGAGGCATGACTACATTCGGTGTTTCATTCGAATTAGCTAGAATGAGTTATACAAGTAAGCGATCAAAGAACCAAGAGAAACAAAGATTTAACCATAGACTTAGAGTTAATCAAATTAGATTAACTTAAGTCTAACAAGTTAACTTATGATCTTCTTAAATAAATTATGGTTTTAACTTAATGGAATTACTTTGAGTAAACCATTCAAAATGTTCTAATTAAAGATTTTGAATACGATTAACCTAAACCTTACATAGCTAAGGTTTAGTAGTAATTACCTATGGGATTAGGGATTTCAAACGGGTAATGTATTAGATTAGTTAGAATGAATCATAGAAACTCAGTAGTAATATAGGACACTTAGTTGCACGCTGAGACCAAAACCCTAGTTAGCGCCTATTATAAAGACTTATAGTATTCGAATCTCTTAAAACAACTCAGGTGTTGAAGATACTTAAGCTACAACCAACGAGCACACATTATCTGTTGTAATTCATACTTAGCAACACAAGTGAGTTCATTTGTCCCTTCTCAAACTATTTTGTTTTACTTCGGGACTGAGAAGCATGTTTACACATTTTAAATAAATGTTTAAATGCTTCTTAAACACTTTTATACTATTCATAATGCTAATGTTGTAATGCTAATGTTGTATACATTTATACTAAAGAGCTAATGCTTTATTCTAAACACTAATGCTTTAAACACTTATTCTAAATGCTAATGCCTTAAACACTTTCTCTAAATGCTAATGCTTTATATGCTTATACTTAATGCTAATACTCTATACTTTTAATCTTAATGCTATTGTTGCATACACCTATACTTAATTGCTTAAAACTTTTGAAGCTGGTATACTTAAACTCTGAAAGACTTTATGTTTGAAATGCTTTGAAATGCTTGAGATGCTAGACACTCTTGTATGCTTGGAAATACTCGAAATACTTTAAACTCTTGTATGCTTGAAATGCTTAAAACACTTGAATGCTTGATATGCTTGAAATGCAAAGATATCGGACTGATTGACCGCCGCGCGTTAACCTACTGTGTCAACCCCTACTAGTCATCAATAAAGGAGACGTAAATGCTAAGCTATGTGAATGCTATAAACTTGCATGCTAAAGGCTATTGGACTTTGTAAGACAGACTGATTGACCGGTGCGTCATGACATTGGTCAAGCCCTACTAGTCATCAGTGCTCTTCGTTGTCAGAATCTTGTAAGACAGACTGATTGGCCGCCGCGTCTTGACACTGATCAAGCCCTACTAGTCATTCAGTGTTCTTCTTGATTCATCCATGATTTGTGACGAGTGACTAGGATGATTTTGGTTTCTTCTAGCTGACTTTGTGTCTTCTTGAGGATTCCTTTATCAAAACACCGATGTCGCGAGTCACATCTAGTTCCGATATGGACTGATACTAAATTCCTTAGGGGGTTCAGCTGCCCATAAAGGTAAATCATAAACTTGTGGGATTGGATGGTAGGTAAGACACTTAATTATCATTAACAACAATGTCATATGTAGTTTAGTATATGGTGGGATGGCGTCTGGGCGGGTTGTAGGCTCGACCCTTTCTTATGCCCTATATATAAGCATACCGAATTGGATATTACAGGTGATGTTAATGAGGTTAAGGTTGTTAGCGAAAGGGTTTGTAAATGCTATTGTTTACGTGTCTTAAACTTCTAAACAAGATGCTTTAAAGCTATGATGGAAATTGATGGTAGGTAAAACGCTTAATTATCATTAACTACAATGTCATATGGGGATTAGTATGTGGTAGGATGGCGTCTGGGCGGGTTGTAGGCTCGACCATTTCGTATGCCCTATATATAAGCATACCGATCTGGATATTATATGTGATGTTAATGAGGTTAAGGTTCTTACCGAAAAAGGGTTTGCAAAGCTATTTTCAATTACTAAACTATATGAACTCACCAACCATTGTGTTGACTTTGTTTTCTTACATGCTTTCTCAGGTGACTTACATGATTAAGCTAAGGCTCAGAAATGCACGCTAGGATGCCCAGTTAGAGGACCTAGTAGATTTTAGGAAAGCACATATTTTGTTCATTGTTGTCAATCACTTTTGATATCTTGTACAATTACAAGATAGTAAACATTTGATTCTTTGATAGGTTTACTCAGTTAAATTATCAAACATTGACAGTTGTAATTTAACTTTGTAATCCTAGTTTAATGCTATTTGTGATTTAGTTATTCTCAATGTTGATGCTATGTAAATAATCTGATCATCGCGATTATCATCTCACGATATCGCACCCCTGGAACCTTCCGCCTGACGGGACACACGATCCGGCCCGCCCGCTCCGGGTGTGACAGCCTCTGCTTGAGAAATTGGAATGCAGCTTTTTGTTTGTTAGTCCAGTGATATTTCTTGTCTTTGTGAATGAGAGCTGTGAGTGGTTGGGCTATGTTGGAAAATTCTTCAATAAATCGTCGATAATATCTTGCCAAGCCTAGGAATTGTCGCACCTCAGTTGGAGTCTTTGGTGCTTCCCAGTTCTTCATAGTCCCTATCTCGAATTTATTGTGACATTTCGTTCTTTACTACAAGGTAATTTCCTAAATTCATGAATTAGCATTTTAATTAATTAAATCATGATTGAATATTTATATACATGTGAATCGGTGTATACATGTAAGCAAATTACAAGATAAAACGAATCACAAATGACATTACGCAGAATTGCAAAATTTCGCGAAATTTCTATAATAATGACTAAAAACCAAATTCAAGGGTCCGAAACTAAATTAATATCAATTATATGATGAATTGAAGTAAAATAAGTAATAACATAGCGAAATCAAAGAATCCCTAAGTTCGATAAGTCAAATTGCGAAAATCTGCGAAAAGGCAATTCTGCATTCGTAATTGGCAAATTCATGACAACTCGAACTTCCTAATCACATTATAATCATAAAGGGATGTAATTGGAAACATGGAAATGATAATTGATCATTATTAGAAATTCCATAAATTATAAGCGAAAAGCCGAACAAATAATCGCAAAAAGGGTAAAAATAAAAAAAACCCTTGATTTACTTCCATATTTATCCAATATCCATATTTATCTTATCGCATCTGAATAAAATCACATAATTGTGTTGAAAATAAAATATTTAAACGTGGAAAACAAGTTTGGCCAAATAAATACAAAAATCTTGACTTTTGTCAAGTTTTCTACACTCTTCTCCTTCTCGAAACCTTCAAGCTCGACCAGGAACCTCCACCCCACTTCTGGAACCTTAAACTCTTCCCCAAGATCAGTTCCAAGTGGTATCTAAACCCAAAAACAAGTGAAATGAAGAATCAAGCTTCAAAAGTAGGATTTTTGGTGATTTTCCAAGCTAATCCTTCACCAAATAAGTTTCAAACTCATTCATTGATTCTAAGAGCTTCATATGTGACTTAAATAAACATGTTTGAATGATTGGTGAACTTTGAAAGTCACCAGAATTCAAAAACTCATTAAAAGGGTGATTTTGTTCAAAACCCGGATTTTTCAAAGTTGTCAAAATTGAGATTTTTATTCACCAAACACTAGATATATGTTAAAAACTAGGATCTGGAGATTTCGGCCCGGCAAAAGTGCAAAACAATCGAGTTTGGCACCCAAAAACTTTGGATAGCACATAGCTGGCCACAGTGAAATAGGAGTGGCCCCAGTGGGGCGGATGCGCGACCCTACATGGCACGTGCGCGACCACAGCGTTGCCCCCATTCCCGAGCATTTCGAAACCGCGACCAAGGGATTGCCGAGCCATTCTCGGCGAACCTCAGCCATTGCCGAGCAAAGGTGGATCGTGACCCAAATGGGCTAGCCATCCTCGAGCCACCAAGGCCGAGGCCAAGGCTACTGGCCAAGATAAGTGATTTTAACATTGATTCTGAACAAATAGGTGATTCAGAATCAGTTTAATGAATCGAATTACATTATCCTTGATAATTAATATCAAGGAATGTTCTAGTAATCCAAATTGGATACGAAGAACTTATAGAACCTTAATTATATGCAGACTTCAATTGAAGCTGTGTGTAACATTACAACAACACCGGTGAGTTTCATAGTTTACCCTTTTAATGTTTTATTTTTCTAAAACTCGGGGATTATATCACAACATCAATATATTTATGTATTTCAATTACAATGGCATACTTACATTATTTCATCACCCCCTGTTTTAATCGTTGGATTTCTAAAACTTTGGGGTTGCATTACAGTTACATTATGATTACCTGATTCAATTACAATGGCATGATTATATGTTGCTTGTGCATTTCAACTCCTGTGGTGATGATTACATGAAAAGTGTACCATGCTATCGTAAAAGTCCTCACACAACAACTATAACCAATAAACTCATGAGGAGCCGAATTGTAACATCACTGTACTTTAGGTTGTCCGTACATCCGTACATCCTTACGATTGTACTGTACGACCTAAGATTTATTGTTATTAATGATAATGAATTTTTATGGATATTATTGATGTTTATCACTGTTAATGGTATACATGATTATAGCACATACTATACGCGTAAACCATGGGAAGTTTAGTTGTAATCCAACTAAACAGAACCAGAGTGTTTATCGCAGCTACATTATTCTGATTATGGATTATTGGTTTGGAATAAGAATGGATTTGGGATGAAACTGGGGGTTTGTTAGAGTCTGGTTGCTAAATGTAGTCAAGGACACATGGTCATGGTTTATCGAAATAGCGGTGGGACGGTGTAGGGGAGGTTGCGATCTACCTCTGCATATGCCCTATATATAAGCATATTTCGGTCTATCATAGATGTGTCAGTGACTTGGTTTAGTGGGTTTTGGTTTGGGAATGATAATATTAAAGTTAATAAATAACGAAAATTAATTACGCGAAGTGAGGTTACGAATATTACTTAAACGCGAATGTTGATTCAGAAAATATTAACTTAATAATGTATTTGCGTGAGTGACGATTCACACGAATATAATTATTAAGAATAATATACTGAAACGATATTTCATAAATCGTAAATCGAGTCGAAATACGATACGAGCGTTGGATTCGTAAAGGTGACGATCTTTACAAATACGTATGCGAGTGACGCGTTTCGACGAGATAACTGAATAATATCTAACGATATTAAATTAATAAATGGAAATTAAAAACGTTTATTAGGAATCACAACTTAAAACGAATTTGAATAAATTTAATTATTAAAGAATTTATTTTTACGATGTTTAAATAAGAACTAGAACTGTTTTACGAAATCACTTTATTTGACATCGTTTTACAAAATAAATTATTTAAATCATTTCATTTAACGAAACTCAAATATTTAAACACTTTATGTTTAAATATATTATACGATAAAACCGAGCATTTAATTACATTTTTCGCGGAATAAACGAGACCGAGCACGCGGGATTCTACCGGGCTATAAAAACCCATTTCTTTTCTATTCTCCTTCATTCTTGCAAGACTCACTCTCTCTCTAGACACACATTCACGCAACTTTCTCTCTCTACAACTTCTCTCTACGATATCTCGCTCGTTTCTCAACGGATTCACGAGATCTTGGCGCCCACGCGTTCGTGTGCTCGAGAGGAACAAGGAGATCCGAAGAAATCTCGTTTTGGGGCTACATTCCGAGGTAAAACTGAGATCTTATATTCGGTTTTTCTTATAAATCACGAACCCGTAGTTTACTTGTGTTACAAAGGATCTTAGAACTTGTGAAACATCAAAACGAGTCAGTATGTAAGAGTAGGATTGCTTGATTTGAACCTGTAACAGAAAACTTGAGGATGATGAGATTGAAAACAGGTTAGCGAACCTGTTACAGCCACTAAGGGGCGAACCTTCACCTCACGAACCCTAGGTGGGCGGGAAACAAGATGGCCGCAAACCTTGGATCACCCATTGCATGGCCGAACCCCTACTGGACTTAAACGAACCATAGCATGAGGCCTACGAACCTTACGGATAGGCGAACCATTCTTATGATATGTGAACGAACCTTCTTGGCAGCGAAACTTCTCCTTTGAAGTAGCCGAACCCTAGGAGCACTAGGGTGACGAACCATTGCCTCATGGCCGAACCTTGGCCGTGAAATCCCTAGATCACGAACCTTTGGTCTTGTTGAACGAACCCTGGAGCCTTTGTCCAGCAGAGCCTTTGGAGTCATGGTGGCCAAACCCTTGTTCTTGTTGGGCCGAACCTTGTGGGCTGCATAAGGTTCACTGGTTCTAGAGTCTTGGAAACCAAATTTCGTTTAATTAAGAGATTTGTGATAGAACGAGGGAGTATGAGTACGTGTGTCTATATATATATATATAATTATAGATGTACATGTGGAAATAGCCATGCATGCATAACCAAAATAAGCCACCACCTTTTCTCTTTCTAACTTTGAATTTTAAAGAAAACAGGAAGAATATATATGTTGAACTCGAGATGCAATTAACTTAATTCATAGGTTTTACTAATTGGGAAATTAAGGGTTACTTAATCAAATTATGGTGGCTAATATGCTGGATTGTGCATGTGAGAATATAACTAAGGTATCATGGCACTTATAACATTATGAGGTAATTAACAACTAGAGAGTCTAAATTATTTTAATGGTGGACATTTATAAAGGATCGGGTAATCCTTTTCAACTTAGGTTAATCAAATCAATTGAAGGAAACACCTAATGAGTTAAAAGTGATCATGTGAGAATATTTAAAATGAAACACGAATGCTTATGAATATCCGACACACTATAATTACAGGTTGAGTTAGTTGATCTGATTTCTTCTCACGCGAGCGCGCATATTTCTAAAACAACAAATTCTAAGGACACATGTGAGTTCTCATACCCTCCCTTTCTTTTAAACTGTTTTGTTTTAAATTCGGAGGTGAAACATGTATACCCATTTTCAATATTATTCTGATATTACATGGATGACACTTGCTTAATTGTATGAAATCCATAGTTATGGATTATCATATTCCATGTGTTGTTGTCTTTGACTTCGGTCAACTACAATAATGCATGTATTGTCATGAGGAGTTTGCCTCATCCGTGTGTTGTTATCTTTGACTTCGGTCAACTACAATAATGCATGTATTGTCACGAGGAGTTTGCCTCATCCGTGTGTTGTTGTCTTTGACTTCGGTCAACTACAATAATGCATGTATTGTCACGAGGAGTTTGCCTCATCCGTGTGTCGTTGTCTTTGACTTCGGTCAATTACAATGATGCATGTATTGTCATGTGGGGGTTGCCACATCCGTGTATCGTAGTCTTTGACCTCGGTCAACTACAAGGATACATGTATTGTCACTTATAATATTTGAGATGATTGATGATTGAGATTGATTGAATGGTTATATAACTGACTATCTATGATTATTTATGATTAATTGGGTTGTGTGTTTATGTGTTGGATTATGTGTTTTGGGTTATGTGCTTGGTTATCATAATGGATTATCTCGCAGGTGTTATATGGAATTCTAAGGAAACTCTAAACTATATGCTCGTTTTATAAAACCATTTTGTAAAACATTTTTAATTATAAAGACTTATGATTACTCACCAACTACTTTGTAGTTGACATTTGATTTTTACATGTTTCAGGTAATGAGGCTAAGTAGGTTGATGAAGATGGAACTAACACTTTTGGGACATCATCATATAGGATCTTGGACTTAGCTAATTAACTAAAATTCTGGCGCTTAGAGTTTAGTTAGTTTAGCTAATTCTTTTGTGTAATTGATGTATTTAATTCATGATGAACATGATTTTTGTGTAAACATTTATTTGGTTGATTGATATATTATGATTTGATTTAGATGCCCACGAGCTTTTGAACAATCTACACATCCCTCGTGGCATCCCGACGTTTCCGCCACCGGTCGGGGTGTTATAGATTGGTATCAGAGCCTGGGTTATAGGGAATTAGGTCACTAGAAATGGTTGACCTAGTCTATAACCGTAGGATACCCTAGTATGAATTAATTTCATACACTAGTTAGTATATTCAGGATTTCATGCTTATGTGTTTATTACATGTTAACTGAACTCCTGTTATACATCTGATTATATATGCTGCTACTAATTAATTGCTTACTTGTGCCCTAATGACTCGATAAGGACCTACTCGTGGTGTATTGTAAAGGTGGTGGGACGATGGTTTGGGCGGTTGCGACCTACCCTTATCATATGCCCTATATATATACCATTTACAGTACATCGGGTGGATGTCAGTATTGAGGAATAAGGGAACTACCCGTTTGGGACATTTATCTGTTTAAGAACTTAACTGCTTAAGAATTTATCTGCGTTAGGAACTATCTGCTAGATCTATTGATCTCCAGACAAGGACACACTCGTGGTATACTACAAAGGTGGTGGGACGGTGTAAGGGAGGTTGCGATCTACCCTTGCATATGCCCTATACATATACCATTTGTAGTATATCGGGGGGTCTGTCAGTGTCAGGAACATAGGATATTATTAGGAAATTACTAAGAATTGTTGTGAAGATATGGTTGTTGATGGTATGTTTGCTGGACTAGTTTGGATTGATACTCGTGGATGATCACACTTAATGAACACTTATAAACTCATTTATAAACACACTCATTGGACACGTAGGGTGCATAGGATCAATGAACGACGCAAACGCTTAGTGATTGATTGGAGACTTGAATGATGATATAGACACTTGGAAAGAATATAAACGCATAGTGATGATACTAACACTTAGTGATGGTATGGACACTGGATGAGAATAAATTACAGGGAGGATATGAACACTTAGTGACAATAAGAGCACTCAGTGATGATATGGACCCTTATTGATGATTAAGGACATTGAGATTTGGTATGGAATTTAGTGAACTTAGACATTAGGGGAACTTTAATGTCAGGTGAACTTAGACATTAGGTGAACTTAGAAATAGGCAAACCTACATGTCAGGTGAACTTAGACATTAGGCGAACCTAATTGTCTAAGGGAACTAGAGACCACTTCACTCAAAATTATCCTACCTAGGATAAGGTTTGTGAAGTGTGACTATGGTAAGATACATGATACACCCTAGATTCTAGCAAGGGCATAATCGTGGTGCAATGGAACGGTGGTGGGACGGTGTAGGGGGATTGCAATCTACCTCTGCATATGCCCTATATATAAGCTTGTTACATTGCATCGGGAGGTTGTCAGTGTTGGTATAGGGTGGGAAATGTATGGAACTTAGGAATAGTAGTTAATACTAGTTATGACCAACTAGGACATTTAGTATAATTTTAGGAAAATTTAAAATTTTTATGAGTTTAATGACAGATAGGAGAGAAATATAGTTCCTATATGTAATCTTAACTGTGTAAATGAACTCATTTGACCATTGTTTGTATGACTTACGTTGTAAACGGTAGTAACATGTTTCTAATTTCTCAAAAACATGCCGCCGCGCCGTCACAATGAAGATGACTCAAACAATGGGGATGCTAACAACAGTAATGCCAACTCCGGCATACACGAGTTAGCAACACTTATTTCTGGATTGGTGAACCAGTTGACTCAGGCCAACCAGAACATCAACCAGAACAGAGGAGGTGCAAATCCGCCAACTTGCACATTCAAGCATTTCAACTCCTGTAATCCTCTGAAGTTCACGGGTGCTAAATCAGCCACTGGTCTACTGCAGTGGTTTGAGAGCATGGAGAATACCTTCATCAACAGTGACTGCCCCGATAACCTGAAAGTTCGCTATGCCACCAGTGTTTTCCAGAAGAGAGCACTAACTTGGTGGAATGGGGAAAAGCGAACTAGGGGAGTTGATGCTGCCCTAGCACTAACTTGGACTGAGGTCAAGACTTTGATGACCACTGAATTCTGTCCTCGCAGTGAAATGAGGAAACTGGAGACTGAGTTCTGGGAACTCAAGCAGGATAGCTGAGAGAATGTTATCTACAATACTCAGTTTCATGAGTATAGTCTACTGGTGCCTCATCTTGTGACACCTTTGGAAAGAGCGATAGAGAGGTATATCGGCGGGCTGCCGATACAGATTCAAGATACAGTCTACGGGAGCAACCCCAAAACACTTGAGGCTGCGATCCGACTATCTGCAACCCTTACTGAAAATCATGTGAAGAATGGAACACTTACAAGGAAGGGAACCAAGAAGACAGAGGTGAAGTCTGCTGGGAAAGAAACAAAGACTGAAGTCAAGTCTGAAGCTGCCAGTTCATCCAAAAGCAGCAGCAAAAAGAGGAAGACCAGAAACTTCATGGTCACTGCTCCTGCTGCTAAGTCTGTGCAGCAATCATCCAACAACTCCACTGCAAGGAACTACACTGGGAATACTCCCCAATGTAGTACATGCAGATATCATCACTTGCCAAACATGCCTTGTCGCATCTGCAACAACTGTGGCAAGTTTGGCCATCTTGCTAATGTCTGTCGGAGTGCACAGCAAGCACAAAGGATGCAATTTGCTCAGCTTGCATTGCCCACTCCACAAGCTCAACCGATACAAGTTGCACCTGTTCGCTAGGTACCTGCACAGGCAAGAGCCTGTTATGAGTGTGGCGAAATAGGTCACTTCAGAAACCAATGCCCAAAGTTGACCGGAAACAATCAGAGGGTGGCAAGAGGCCGGGCGTTCCAACTGAATGCTCCAGCTGCTCAAGCCAACCAGGACGTGGTCAACGGTACATTTCTGATCAACAACTCTTACGCATTTGTCGTATTTGATTCTGGTGCCGATAGGAGTTTCGTTTCATATGATTTTGAATGCTTGCTTGGTAGAACACGTACACATTTAGATAAACTGTTTAACGTGGAGGTGGCTGACGGAAACACCATTGATATTGACACTGTTATTATCGGATGTACTGTGAACTTAAATGATCACGTTTTCCCGATTGATCTTATACCTATGCATCTTGGTAGCTTTGATGTTATCATAGGCATGGATTGGTTAGCCACCCACAAAGCGGAGATAGTTTGCCATGAAAAATACATACGTATTCCATTACCTTCAGGTGAAACTTTAAGAATCTTTGGAGAAACTTCTAGCAAAGGTCTTAAGCTTATGTCATGCACCAAAGCACACAAGTACCTTAGGAAGAAATGTATAGCATTTTTAGCTCATATTGTGGAGAAAAAGGATAAAGGAAAGAGAGTTTAAGATGTTCCTGTGATCAGAGATTTTCCAGAAGTATTCCCAGATGATTTGCCGGGTCT
The DNA here is from genome assembly GCA_009363875.1 of Mikania micrantha. Lineage (NCBI taxonomy): Eukaryota > Viridiplantae > Streptophyta > Magnoliopsida > Asterales > Asteraceae > Mikania > Mikania micrantha. The sequence goes on from CM018697.1 coordinate 54,809,705, forward strand.
TCCACCAGAACGTCAAGTAGAGTTTCGAATTGACTTAGTACCTGGTGCGAACCCAGTTGCCAAAGCTCCCTACAGACTTGCGCCATCAGAGTTGCAGGAATTGGCGAGCCAACTGCAAGAGCTGACTGATAAAGGATTCATTCGCCCGAGCCATTCGCCATGGGGTGCACCAGTCCTGTTTGTGAAAAGGAAGGACGGGTCATTCCGAATGTGCATCGACTACCGCGAATTGAATAAGCTTACAATCAAGAATCGATATCCACTGCCGCACATCGATGATCTATTCGATCAACTTCAAGGCTCGGCATGGTTTTCAAAGATCGATCTTAGGTTTGGGTATCATCAGCTTCGTGTACATGAAGATGATATTCCCAAGACTGCTTTCAGAACAAGATATGGTCATTATGAGTTTTTGGTAATGCCTTTCGGCCTTACCAATGCACCTGCGGTTTTCATGGACCTCATGAACCGTGTTTGTAGGCCATACTTGGATAAATTCGTGATTGTATTCATTGATGATATTTTGATCTACTCAAAGACCAAGGAAGGACACGAGAAACACCTTAAGTTGGTCTTGGAGGTCCTAAGAGAAGAGCGACTGTATGCCAAATTCTCTAAATGTGAATTCTGGCTTAAGGAAGTTCAATTCTTGGGGCACATAGTCAACGAATATGGTGTTCAGGTGGATCCTGCAAAGATTGATGCGATGAAGAATTGGAGTACGCCGAAGACACCGACGGAGATTCGATCGTTTCTCGGACTCGCCGGTTACTATCGGCGGTTCATATCAAATTTCTCCAGGATTGCTGTCCCGCTTACTTCTTTGACTCAAAAGAATAGGACGTATGAGTGGGGACCAAAGCAGGAAGAGGCGTTCCAGACTTTAAAACAGAAACTTTGTGATGCTCCTGTCTTGACACTACCTGATGGAAATGATGATTTTGTGGTTTATTGTGATGCTTCCAACCTAGGTCTCGGTTGTGTCCTCATGCAACGGGGAAAGGTTGTAGCCTATGCATCAAGACAACTAAAGATTCACGAGAAGAAGTACACTACACACGACTTGGAACTTGGAGCAGTCGTGTTTGCTTTGAAGATATGGAGACATTATCTTTATGGCACTAAGTGTGTAGTGTTCACTGATCATAAAAGCTTACAACATATTCTCAATCAAAAGGAGCTCAATATGAGACAACGGAGATGGGTTGAACTGTTGAATGATTACGACTGTGAAATTCGCTACCATCCCGGTAAAGCGAATGTAGTAGCAGATGCGCTTAGTCGCAAAAGTCAAGTTCAAATCCGTAGTGTCCGAGTGCACACGAACCTCCGTAATGATGTTCTCACAGCCCAACAACTCTCATTAGCCCAGGATGACTTGAAAAATGAGATGTCTTGCGGGGCTGAAATTTTATTGTAAACTAAGGATGATGGATTGATGTATTATTTGAATCGGTTGTGGATACCAAATAGGGGTGATCTTAGAATTGTGATTATGGATGAAGCTCATAAGTCTCGTTACTCAATCCATCCAGGCTCTGATAAGATGTATCAAGACCTTAGGGGCTTGTATTGGTGGCCTGGAATGAAGAAAGATATTGCTGAATACGTGTCAAAGTGCCTTAACTGTGCTAAAGTCAAGGTAGAACACCAGCGACCTTCGGGATTGTTATTACAACCAGAAATACCCATGTGGAAGTGGGAGAATATCTCCATGGATTTCATTACTAAACTCCCACGAACCGCAAACGGTAAAGATAGTATCTGGGTGATAGTTGACAAATTGACCAAGTCGGCTCATTTCTTACCGATACGCGAAACTTACCCGGTGCGGAAGTTAGCTTGTATCTATATTGATGAGATCATTAGTCGACACGGTATTCCCTTAAGCATAATATCGGACCGTGATGCTCGTTTCACGGCACGATTTTGGGAATCACTTCATGAAGCCTTTGGAACAAGACTGGATCTTAGCACCGCTTATCATCCTCAAACGGATAGTCAAACAGAGCGAACGATTCAGACATTAGAAGACATGTTGAGAGCTTGTGTCATCGACTTTGGTGGCAATTGGGATAGCCATTTACCATTGGTTGAATTCTCGTATAACAACAGTTATCATGCGAGTATTGGTATGGCACCGTTCGAAGCTCTTTATGGCAAGAAATGTCGGTCACCTATATGTTGGACCGAGGTCGGCGATTCGCAGATTACTGGTCTTGAGATTATTCAGGAAACGACTGACAAAATCCGCCAGATCCGCGACAATCTGTTAGCTGCTCGCAGTCGACAGAAGAGCTACGCGGATAAACGAAGGAAACCTTTAGAGTTTGAAGTCGGAGATATGGTATTGCTCAAAGTGTCGCCTTGGAAGGGCGTTGTCCGATTTGGGAAGAAAGGTAAACTTGCTCCACGTTATGTTGCCCTTTTAAGATCCTTGAACGGATCAGGAAGGTTGCTTACAAATTAGAACTCCCTAATGAACTTAGTAACGTGCACCCGACGTTCCACGTGGCCAATCTAAGAAAGTGCTTAGCTGATCAGGATCTTCAGGTACCACTCGATGACATTCGCATCAATGTTAATCGTATACATGATTATAGCACATATTATACGCGTAAACAATGGGAAGTTTAGTTGTAATCCAACTAAACAGAACCAGAGTGTTTATCGTAGCTACATTATTCTGATTATGGATTATTGGTTTGGAATAAGAATGGATTTGGGATGAAACTGGAGGTTTGTTAGAGTCTGGTTGCTAAACGTAGTCAAGGACACATGGTCATGGTTTATCGAAATAGCGGTGGGACGGTGTAGGGGAGGTTGCGATCTACCTCTGCATATGCCCTATATATAAGCATATTTCGGTGTATCATGGATGTGTCAGTGACTTGGTTTAGTGGGTTTTGGTTTGGGAATGATAATATTAAAGTTAATAAATAATGAAAATTAATTACGCGAAGTGAGGTTACGAATATTACTTAAACGCGAATGTTGATTCAGAAAATATTAACTTAATAATGTATTCGCGTGAGTGACAATTCACTCGAATATAATTATTAAGAATAATATACTGAAACGATATTCCGTAAATCGTAAATCGAGTCGAAATACGATAAGAGCGTTGGATTCGTAAAGGTGACGATCTTTACAAATACGTATGCGAGTGACGCGTTTCGACGAGATAACTGAATAATATCTAACGATATTAAATTAATAAATGGAAATTAAAAACGTTTATTAGGAATCACAACTTAAAACGAATTTGAATAAATTTAATTATTAAAGAATTTATTTTTACGATGTTTAAATAAGAACTAGAACTGTTTTACGAAATCACTTTATTTGACATCGTTTTACAAAATAAATTATTTAAATCATTTCATTTAACGAAACTCAAATATTTAAACACTTTATGTTTAAATATGTTATACGATAAAACCGAGCATTTAATTAAATTTTTCGCGGAATAAACGAGACCGAGCACGCGGGAATCTACCGGGCTATAAAAACCCATTTCTTTTCTATTCTCCTTCATTCTTGCAAGACTCACTCTCTCTCTTGACACACATTCACGCAACTTTCTCTCTCTACAACTTCTCTCTACGATATCTCGCTCATTTCTCGACGGATTCACGAGATCTTGGCGCCCACGCGTTCGTGTGCTCGAGAGGAACAAGGAGATCCGAAGAAATCTCGTTTTTGGGCTACATTCTGAGGTAAAACTGAGATCTTATATTCGGTTTTTCTTATAAATCAGGAACCCGTAGTTTACTTGTGTTACAAACGATCTTAGAAATTGTGAAACATCAAAACGAGTCAGTATGTAAGAGTAGGATTGCTTGATTTGAACCTGTAACAGAAAACTTGAGGATGATGAGATTGAAAACAGGTTAGCGAACCTGTTACAGCCACTAAGGGGCGAACCTTCACCTCACGAACCCTAGGTGGGCGGGAAACAAGATGGCCGCGAACCTTGGATCACCCATTACATGGCCGAACCCCTACTGGACTTAAACGAACCATAGCATGTGGCCTGCGAACCTTACGGATAGGCGAACCTTTCTTATGATATGTGAACGAACCTTCTTGGCAGCGAACCTTCTCCTTTGAAGTAGCCGAACCCTGGGAGCACTAGGGTGACGAACCATTACCTCATGGCCGAACCTTGGCCGTGAAATCCCTAGATCACGAACCTTTGGTCTTGTTGAACGAACCCTGGAGCCTTTGTCCAGCCGAGCCTTTGGAGTCATGGTGGCCGAACCCTTGTTTTTGTTGGGCCGAACCTTGTGGGCTGCATAAGGTTCGCTGGTTCTAGAGTCTTGGAAACCAAATTTCGTTTAATTAAGAGATTTGTGATAGAACGAGGGAGTACGAGTACGTGTGTATATATATATATATATATATATATATATATATATATAATTATAGATGTACATGTGGAAATAGCCATGCATGCATAACCAAAATAAGCCACCACCTTTTCTCTTTCTAATTTGGAATTTTAAAGAAAACAGGAAGAATATATATGTTGAACTCGAGATGCAATTAACTTAATTCATAGGTTTTACTAATTGGGAAATTAAGGGTTACTTAATCAAATTATGGTGGCTAATATGCTGGATTGTGCATGTGAGAATATAACTAAGATATCATGGCACTTATAACATTATGAGGTAATTAACAACTAGAGAGTCTAAATTATTTTAATGGTGGACATTTATAAAGGATCGGGTAATCATTTTCAACTTAGGTTAATCAAATCAATTGAGGGAAACACCTAATGAGTTAAAAGTGATCATGTGAGAATATTTAAAATGAAACACGAATGCTTATGAATATCCGACACACTATAATTACAAGTTGAGTTAGTTGATATGATTTCTTCTTACGCGAGCACGCATATTTCTAAAACAACAAATTCTAAAGACACAGGTGAGTTCTCATACTCTCCCTTTCTTTTAAACTGTTTTGTTTTAAATTCGGAGGTGAAACATGTATACCCATTTTCAATATTATTCTGATATTACATGGATGACACTTGCTTAATTGTATGAAATCCATAGTTATGGATTATCATATTCCATGTGTTGTTGTCTTTGACTTCGGTCAACTACAATAATGCATGTATTGTCACGAGGAGTTTGCCTCATCCGTGTGTTGTTGTCTTTGACTTCGGTCAACTACAATAATGCATGTATTGTCACGAGGATTTTGCCTCATCCGTGTGTTGTTGTCTTTGACTTCGGTCAACTACAATAATGCATGTATTGTCACGAGGAGTTTGCCTCATCCGTGTGTTGTTGTCTTTGACTTCGGTCAACTACAATAATGCATGTATTGTCACGAGGAGTTTGCCTCATCCGTGTGTCGCTGTCTTTGACTTCGGTCAATTACAATGATGCATGTATTGTCACGTGGGGGTTGCCACATCCGTGTATCGTAGTCTTTGACCTCGGTCAACTACAAGCATACATGTATTGTCACTTATAATATTTGAGATGATTGATGATTGAGATTGATTGAATGGTTATATAACTGACTATCTATGATTATTTATGATTAATTGGGTTGTGTGTTTATGTGTTGGATTATGTGTTTTGGGTTATGTGCTTGGTTATCATAATGGATTATCTCGCAGGTGTTATATGGAATTCTAAGGAAACTCTAAACTCTATGCTCGTTTTATAAAACCATTTTGTAAAACATTTTTAATTATAAAGACTTATGATTACTCACCAACTACTTTGTAGTTGACATTTGATTTTTACATGTTTCAGGTAATGAGGCTAAGTAGGTTGATGAAGATGGAACTTACACTTTTGGGACATCATCGTATAGGATCTTGGACTTAGCTAATTAACTAAAATTCTGGCGCTTAGAGTTTAGTTAGTTTAGCTAATTGTTTTGTGTATTTGATGTATTTAATTCATGATGAACATGATTTTTGTGTAAACATTTATTTGGTTGATTGATATATGATGATTTGATTTAGATGCCCACGAGCTTTTGAACAATCTACACATCCCTCGTGGCATCCCGACGTTTCCGCCACCGGTCGGGGTGTTATACGAATGATAACAATGATCTTATTATCGGGCTGACAACCCCATTCACGGGTAGATAGCGTCTACCCTTGTGTTAATTCCTGTTACCATTTATTACACTACAAGATAACAGCTTAATGCAACGATAGGCATTAAGAGTGAGGCTAAGGTCTTACCTTCGGGTATTACCGCTAATTACATTACAGTCACATAGGCTTTGGTTATAGGTTTTCATGGTGAATCATATTCATAAGGATGTGTATGGCTGCATATTCAACATGTCATAACATTTCAAATCACGTTATCATATATATGAACTCACCAGCATTCGTGCTGATCTTTTAAATTACAAAACCTTTTTCATGAAGGAGGTAACAAGTGCAAAAGTGAGGATGCACGATTACAAGACACGTTTAGTAACTCATAACAGGTTAATATTGTTTAAGGATGTTGAAACTTAATGTATAATATTTTATTTGTGATGTAATATATAGTTTGTATGGTTTGCCAAGGATATATGATACCAACGTAACAATCAGTCACACCCATCTCTGAGACCTCACCATCAAGCTTCCACGACACGTTACAACAGTTACTGGTTTCATGCATCACTCAGAGACTATATCAGGTAAAGTGAGAGATGGGGGTGTGACAGGTTGGTATCGGAAACATGGTTATAGGGAATTAGGTTACTTGGAAACCTAGTCTATAACCTTAGGCTCATATGAACACACACATAGTGCCAGGAAACATGCATTTTAGTTTTATGCATAATGTATGATGTCACATTTACCGGTACTATTTCTATCATTACTTAACATTTGCAGTATATGACTGTTGTTCAAAAACTTATAACAGCAATGGCGAAGCCTTTAAAAGACTATATTGTGGAAGTGATAAGGAGAGTCATAATGGATGATATCCCCTCAGGATCAAGCACCTCGGATGATGAACCTAACCCTGATAACCAAATACTGGTAGCATCCCAGGGGGCAGCATCCAGGGTTTCATCGTATGTCCCTTCTCGTTCTCTTGCAAGGACCCTACCAATGCCAATTCCTGAGGACATTGGTGGGCAGAATTTCCATCCTGAGGAATTTATCGTTTCTGTAACTCCCCCTACTCCTAAACCTAGTACTCGAAGGAGACAAGCCCGCATTAGAAGAGGATGGCTCCTTACTGGACAGCTTGCATCTCGAGACCTACCCCCTCCTAACTATCGAGAGGGAGAATCCTCTGCCCAAGTAGATATGCGAGCACAACTGCAGAGGGTCACTGCAGAACTGCAAGATACTCGTGAGTAGCTGATGGGAACACACAGGCGATTAGATGGGGCATATGAAACCATTCAACAAAACCGTTTTTCTTGGGAACAGGCCAATGCAGCCCAGCAGAACTTGATGGAACAGTTCCGTGGTTTGGAATACGATTCCGTGGCTGGACTAGGACGTTAGCGGACCAGATACGAGGGTCGTTAGAGCATCTGGATGCCATGGAAGCAAGCGCTGCAGCTTGGCGACATGTCTTTGAGGATCGTATTCAGGAATCAGCGAATACGATCGAAAGGTATCACTAAGATTCATTAACTCAGTTGACAGGGTTGAACCAGTTGTAGGTGGGTGTAATGTTGGTGGTGGCTTTTGTGTATTTCCTTTCATTCCTACCATTCATGGGTAGGAGATATGGGAAGTAGGGAAGATGGTTTTCTCGAAATTTTGTTAACTAAGTAGCAAAATCGGATAGGTCGTTAGGGGTGCAGTGTGTAGGTATGTGTGGGGAGTAAATGTGTGGGTGGTGTAAATGTCGGGTCTACAACCAATAAGACCAATCGACCGATTTTCCCTTGTAATTACAAATACTCGATGTAACTTTGTGGATATAAATGATGGATAAAATTATGTATTTCTTTCTTGTCATTTCAATTTATTTAATCACATGTATATAAGACAATAAGTAAAATGAGATGAGTTAGAATGATCAGGGAAAATAGTTTGCAAATATGACTGGCCAGCATAATTGGAAATTACGACCATGAGCATTCTAATAAATCTTAAAAATTAGGGTAGAAAATAAATAAAACTAAAACGAGTTGAGCAAAAATAAATATTTATAAATTGAATAAATAATAATAATAACAATTTCAGATGACGAAATACATGACAAGCACCGTGAGATTACAATACATATTGATAACAAATGACGAGTGTATCAATTTCAAGTAACAAAGACAATACATATTATGTATGACTACATGTGCGGTTTTTTCATTTTCTTTATACGACAGATGTGATGTGATAGCGCAAGGACACGATCGTGGTATATCGAAGGGGTGGTGGGTTGGTGGCTGGACATTATGTTCTACATATACCCTATACATAAACTACCTTCGATATATCGGGAAACTAGAAGTATGCGAAGAATTGTGAATACATGTGTTATGTAATAATTTCATGAATTCAATGACACCATGAAGATAATATCAAATCAATTTCTTGATATTACTATGCTGAAAATTCTTATATGAAAATAAGATAGCAAGTAATAATTCCATATCTTTATATATATTACAGTTGATCTTAACTATATTCATGTTATTCATTTAGAACATGCCTCCTGGACGCGGAAGACCACGTTGGAATAACACTGAAACTAGAAAACAATAAAAATCTCCCACCAGAAGCAGCGGATGCTAATACTACTGGTGGAAATGAAAACAATAACAATCCCCCACCATAAACAGTAAATGCTAATACAACTACTGGTGGAACTGGAAACAATGACAATCTTCCACCTGAGACAGCAAATGCCAACACAATCTTCCACCTCAACAAGGATACATGTATAAGTACTTTGCATCCTGTAATCCACCCACTTTCATTGGGAAAGAAGGAGTGTCTGGACTCCTAAAATGGGTGGATGAAATGGAAACAACTCTAAAAATTAGTCAATACTTAGAGAAACATCGCGTTCTATATGTAGCATGTTTATTAAAAAGCCAAGCCCTCACTTGGTGGAACACACAAGTGAGAACATAGGGAACAACAGTTGTTGATTAGATGACTTGGAATGAGTTCTAAACAATGATTACAGCTGAATACTGTCCCATGAATGAAATACAAAAACTGGAAGAAGAGTTTTGAAATCACTCTATGGTGGGAGTAGAACATTAGAAGTACACTAACCTATTTCATGAACTCACATGTTTGTTACCCCACATGTTTCCAATTGAGATTAAGCTTGTTGAAAAAATACATTAAAGGCCTAGTTCCACATCTTCGTAACACAGTAATGGCTGTAGAGCATACTGATCTGAAGAAAACTATTATTTTAGCAACTAAGCTTATCGATGAGGCGGTAAGGAGTGGAACTTTGGTTAAGAAAGGAAAAGCAAGTGACACTAATCTTAACAAATCCACAAGGTTCAGCAAATTCACTTCTGGTAACACTGGAAATGCTACTACCAGGAAACGTAAATGGCAGGATAAAGGAAAGAAGAAGATGCAGGAGGAAGGCGATAAGGCAGTAAGGCTCTAACAGTCAAAAGCTATCAAGCAATTGTGCAAGAAAAGCAAGTGTACCAAGGACCAGCACCAAAATGCACCCAATGTCCATTCCATCACATAGGGATATGCCTTGTGTGTGGAAATTGTAAGCAAACTGGACACTTTACAAGTTATTGTGTAGCACCAGCAAGACCACTTAGTCAAGTGCCTTATCAAGCTCCATTACAACAACGCCAACCAAACACTTGGGCCTGTTACAAATGTAGGTGTATGTAGCATTTTATGAAGAATTGTCCTACCAATGCTAAACCCACAAATACTAAAGTACCACTTGAATAGGCCAGGGAACGAGCTTTTCAGATTGAGGCAGGTGAAGATAAGAACAATCCGGATGTTGTTTTGAGTACGTTCCTTCTCAATGATCATTATGCATCTATTCTATTTGATACTGGAGCTGATAGAAGTTTTATTTCGCATAGGTTCGCATTGTTACTTTCTCTACCTAAGATTAGCATAGGGCAAGCATATAATGTTGAACTTGCAAATGGAAAATCTATTCAAGCCACACATATCATTCAAGGTTGTGCCTTAAGTCTTAATGATCATATCTTTAAAATAGATCTTCTTCCAAAAGAATTGGGTAGTTTTGATGTTGTCATCGGCATGGATTGGCTTTCGAAACAAAAGGCGGAAGTATTGTTCCATGACAAAACTATTCGTATACCTCTAAACACAGTTGAAATGTTAGTGGTCCAAGGTCAAAGAGCAAGTATAGCACTAGGGCTTATTTCTTGTATGAAATCTCAGAAGTGTCTCAGGAAAAGGCTATGAAACATTTCTAGCCTATCTTATCAATGGAGATCAAGAGAAAAGCGCATTGAAGATATTCCAGTAGTTAGAGATTTTTCTGAAACCTTTCCTGTAGAATTGACCGGATTGCCTCCTGTGCGACAAGTTGAATTTTGTATTGACTTGATTCGGGGAGCAGCCACTGTGGCTAAGGCTCCATACCATCCTGCACCTTCAGAAATGCAGGAATTATCAAGTCAACTTCAAGGACTACTCGACAAAGGATTCATTAGACCCATCTCGTCGCCGTGGGGAGCACCAATACTGTTCGTCAAAAGGAAGGACGGGTCCTTCAGGATGTGCATCGATTATTGAGAACTTAATAAAATTACGATTAAGAATCGTTATCCGTTGCCACTTATTGATGATCTTTTTGAACAACTTCAGGGAGCCACTTAATTTTTAAAAATCGTTCTTCGATCGGGATACCATCACGTGCGAGTCCGTGAAGAAGACATTCCCAAAACTACTTTTCGAACCCGATACAGACATTATGAATTCTTAGTAATGCCTTTCGTGGTAACAAATGCACCTGCAATCTTTATGGACTTAATGAACCGAGTATGCATACCCTATTCGGATAAATTTGTAATCGTTTTCATTGAAGATATTCTTATCTATTCCAAAAGTCTAAAGGATCATGAGTGGCATTTAACTCAAATTCTCACTTTACTGAAACATGAGAAAAACTACGCAAATTCTCTAAATGTGAATTTTGGCTCTGGGAAGTCTAGTTCTTGGGACATGTAGTCAGTGAGAAAGGTATACAAGTTGATCGAAGCAAGATAGAGGCTATCCAGCGATAGGAAACACCTACTACTCCAATAGAAATCAGACAATTCTTGGGATTAGCAGGATACAACCGTCGATTCTTAAGAAATTTTTCAAAAGTAGCCTTACCTTTAACCATGTAAACCTAGAAGGATAGAAAGTTCGAATGGGATCAACCACAGGAGGAAGCATTTCAATTACTAAAACAAAGACTCTGCAAGGCACTCATTCTTAGTCTACCTGAAGGCACAGAAGACTTTGTGGTCTATTGTGATGCTTCTAGACAAGGATTTGGAGCTATAATCATGCAAAGGGATAAGGTGATCGCATATGCTTCCCAGCAATTAAAGATACATGAAAAGAATTATACAACTCATGATCTAGAATTAGGAACTGTAGTGCTCGCACCAAAAATCTGGAGATATTATTTTATGGTACAAATTGCATGATATACACAGAGCATAATAGTCTTCAGCACATTCTAGATGAGAAAATGCTTAACATGCGACAAAGGCGTTGGGTGGAACTCCTTAATAATTATGAGTGAAAATTTCTATATCACCCAGGCAAAGCAAATATAGTTGCTGATGCCTTAAGTCGCAAATAGCAAGTAAAACCGAATCGAGCTCAAAGTTTTAGTATAACTATTCAAACGAGTTTAATTCCCCAGATACGTGAAGCTCAACAACAAGCCTTGCAAGAATCAAATCTGGAGGAGGAAGGATTACAAGGATTAGTCAAACGATTAGGGAGAAAACCTGATAATGTATTGTATTTCATGAATCGAGTGCGGGTTCCTTATTTTGGCAATTTGCGACAAACAATTTTGAATGAAGCTTATAAGTCCAAATACTCTATTCATCCAGGAGCTGATAAAATGTATTATGATCTTCAGGATTATTAAAGGTGGCCTGGTATGAAGAAAGACATTGCATTATATGTGAACAAATGCCTTATATGTCTGAAGGTAAAGGCAGAGCATCAAAAACCTTCCGGCTTACTGCAACAACCCGAAATTCCCATGTGGAAATTGGACCAAATTTCTATGGATTTCATTACGAAGTTACCAAGTACTTCACGAAATCATGATTCTATATGGGTTATTGTAGACAGGTTAACAAAGTCTGCTCATTTCTTACCTATTCGTGAAGATTACACTATGGATAGACTTGCCAAACTATACAAAGATGAAGTAGTAATGCGACATGGAGTACCTATCTCAATCATCTCTGATAGGGATAATCGATTCGCGCCTAGGTTCTGGCAAACACTCCATAATGCTTTGGGTACAAAAATCTACATGAGCATGGCTTACTATCCTCAAACAGATGGGCAAACGGAGCGTACTAACCAAAACATGGAAGTTATGCTTAGAAGTTGTGTCATTGACTTTGATGGTAGCTGGGATAGTCATCTTCCACTAATTGAATTCTCATACAACAATAGCTATCATAGGAGTATTAAGCGTGCCCCTTTTGAAGCATTGTACGGACAAAAGTGCATATCTCCTATCTGTTGGTCTGGGATCGGGGAAAGTCAAATAATAGGCCCCGAGTATATTCAAGAACTCATGGACAAAATTATGCTTATTCGTAAGTGTCACACCCCGAGCCGACGGGCTGGATCGACTTTCCCGTCGGGCGGAAAGTTCTCGGGGCGCAATATCGTTTGATAATCGAAATGATCACATTCTTTACATAGCACATGATAAATAAATGAGAAATGCTAACATGACAATGAAATAGAATTACAAAGTTAAATTACATTGTTTCCTCATAATTTAACTAAGTAAATCTAATCTAAAGAATTAATGGGTTTATATCTTGTAACTGTACAAGATATACAAAAGATGATTCACTGTTTTGTCATTCAAAAGTATGCAACACCAAAAACTAGCTAGCCCTTCTTAAAGTCCACTAGCTATGTCCCTGTATGTCTGGTGACTAAACTTGTTCGACACCTGAGAAAACATGCGTTTAAACAAAGTCAACACTAGGTTGGTGAGTTCATAACTTTGATATTTGAAAGCCTTGAAATGTTCACATACACAATTACAATGTCATACTTTTTACTTGTAAGTTTTTGATTCACCCGTTCACCCAATGGCCTCTCCATAGTTATATTTACAAGTAGTATCTCATCCTATTAGTTATGCTTATATATAGGGCATATGTAGGAGCACAAGCCCCAGCCAACATCCCACCACATAACTAACAGAACTCCACACCACTTGCAATACAACTATAGATAACCATTTTCAGTTCACCTGTTCATCCCGTTTGATATTCACCTATTGTATCATATGTAGAATAATATGTCGAGAGGGGTTTAGTTATCAAACTGAAGTATTGATACACCCTCATTGTATTAAGAAATTTAGATTAATTTAATCTGATCCTTGTTATTATTCTATTTCTTGTGGGGTTAACTATTAATCACCTTTAAATATAAGAGTGTTAGTTAACCAATTAGTATCTTGTTCTCAACTTGAAGTGCGTAGAGCCTAAAAGGAATCCATTGCAATCCTCACGTAATCAGATTACAATGCATCCGATTTACCTCTACCGTTTTGTATTCTCAGAGGCCTCATCGAAACTATTACCAGTAACATGACATGAGAGAAAGTCAATTCTTCAGTCTAGTAGTCAATAGAGATCGATGGATTAATTACAATTGTAACTGTAGATTAATATCACCATCTGTCTCTTTCCAGACCCTGACTTGAGTAGCCCTTTCACCGGTCATACGTTACCAGCCAAAAGATAAATACGATCAACATACTAGCCCTACAAGCTAGAGGTTTGTCAAACCTATGGTATCACTATGCTATCGTTGGTTTAGTCACGTCAAACTAACTGGTCAGCGAATTGTGAAGGGACTTACAATGATCAAACTTGTGTACATGGCACATGATTGAAATGATATAATGCAGACAGTTCAATAGTAATCAATTGTATTGTGTTCATCAATGTTGTTGTTTGTTCTCAATGTTGTATGTTCTCGTTGTTGTTAACATAGTTAAATAAGAACTTGTCTTAATCCATTATTTTTAATTTTTGTGTGAATGATGTTGTTATCATGAAGTTACATTATCATGATTATCATTCCTTCTTATTCCATATAGTCATCCTGTTGTTACTAAGATGTGATAAGAACTAGTCTTACTACACTTAGTCGACTCAGGTGGTGGATGATACTTGTTTCTTGTTATCTTGTAATATGTACCGAATTGTTAGCTAAGTGTTATAAGCACTTGTCTTATTACACTTAGTTAACACTGGTGTTGAATGATATTACGAAGATATATTATCTTCATATCATTCATGTGTTTCGTTGTTGTTGTCATCATGATCACCTGTGATTATCTCAATGTTTGCTCTTGTAATAATAACTAAGTGTTGTAAAATATAATCTTACAACTATGTTATTCTATTGTGTTGATGAGTAATGTTTAACGACCCGATTTAACTTAATATTAAAATAATCGATATGTGATTTAATTTTAAGTTAAATGGTGTTGTTATGTGTTGATTAGTAGGTTAAACATTTATTCATTTTAAACATTAGTAAATGCTAAATAGGAAGTGGGGGGACTAAAGTTGTCATTTATTGAAAGATAAATTAAAAGGGGGGGTTTAAAGGGGTATGGGGGGTCAAACTTTGTCAAAATCAGATTTCTTGTGTTGGTGGAGAGGAGGTCGACGACCAAGAGAAGAGAAAGCAAGGAATTCGGGTTTTGGACCAAAATTCACCCACCAAACCCTTTCTGATCTTGAATGCAAGCTTGAATTCATATTCCTCATCTAATTTCTCAACTCTAGGTATGTGGTTTCATCCATATGGCTGAATTTTCGTGGGTCTCCATGGGTGGGTTAGGTTAGTAGTGATAAAATCAAATTTTTGGGTGTTTGAGGTGGTTAACACATGTGATTGTGTTCGTTGAGATGAAAATCAACTAACCTAACTATTTTGCATGTATTTGGTATGAAAACTAAGAGTTGGAGTTTTGGGGAATTATGGGTTTGGGTGAAATTGATGAGTGAATGAACTAGAGTTTTAAATTGATGAATGTTTGGATTTGATAATGAATGTGCAGTGATTTGGATGAGAAATTATAAATTAAGGAGTCGAGATATCATATGTATGAAATGAAATGAAATGAATGGAAAAGTTGTCTTTTTAAAATGTTGATGTTGGGGTGTCATAAAACTCTGCACATAAGGTGTTTGAGGAAATGCCTCAAACAACTCAAATGCAAGAATGAATTGTGGTTATTGGTGAACTTGGGGGAAATGGTTCATAAACTCAAATAGATGATTTGTTAGTGGTGTATAACTTAATTTTAAATGTTGAATGCAATTAGAATGTGAATTGGTGAAATAGGAAGGTTTGACTATCATAAAGCCAAATATGGTGATAACGGGTCAAGGGGTTGTATGCTTGTTTCTTGTGTGTTACTCCTAGATTGAATGTGTATGTATAATTATATGATCTAGGAAGTGAAAATACAAATCAATGACTCGGTAAGGAGAAGGTTGAACCAAGTGGAACAAAGGATCAAGGTGAGTAAACCTATCCATGAATAAGCAACCATAAGACTTATTTATGTTTGTTAATGTTATATTGTATGGATTACATACTGTGGTGTTTTGTAGTAGTTATTGCTTATTATGTGGTGTGTGCATGAATTAAATTGATGTCAATATATGATAAATGATAATTGACACGTTTCATGTTTGGTGATCCACATTCGTGTGGAATATGATGTAAGACCTCACTTTGGTGGCATTTGGGTGATGATCCACATTCGTGTGGAAGAGGGTATAAGTCCATACTTGTATGGCAAGGGTGATGATTCACATACGTGTGAAAGTTGGGGTATAATAACTAATGAGGGTCATGGGGATGATTCGCATTCGTGCGAAGGAAAAAGAATTAAAGTTAAAAGTGGTTTGGGAAAACAAACCATTAGGTGATTATGTGAAATTATATGTTGAGGGTCACCAAGATAGGTTTGGGGACTTAAAAATATGTTTAAATGGTGTCATGGAGTTGATTTTTGTGTGAATGAATGTCCGGGAATGATCCGGATCAAATCTGGAAGTGAAAACGCGAAAATTGGAGTTGCAGACCTGCAGTGGGCGTACCATACGCCCAGATTGGGCGTATCATATGGCGGGCACTTTACACTACGCCCAGAAGTTTCTGCCTACGCTGGAATTTGGGCGTTGGGTATGGTGGGCGTACCATACGCCGGGCTGGGCGTACCATACGCCCAGAATGGATTTTTTTTTTATTTTGCGTCCGTTTAATTTGGTTAAGCTTGGGGAGGTTAAGGGGTTAACTCACTTAGTCCTTTTGGACTAACACTTGATTGTTTGTGTTGTTTCAGGTCAAAAGTAGGCTCGGCTACGATTCGAATGATCAGACGGTTAAAAGGATCGAACCATGCTTTTGCAAAGATTAAGTAAAGGGATTGTAAAGTTTAAAACTACACCTTTTAACGTATTTGACATGTTTTGTAAATGATGAACATGTCACGTTAGTCATGGTAATGAGTTAAACGTTTTGAGGTGGATTGTAATGCTTTTAAACTGAGAAATCTGGGACCTAAATTTTGTAAATTCCGCAATTATGTTAGATGTTATGTTTTGAGAATCTGGGTGTCACAAGTTGGTATCAGAGCCAATGGTTTGAGTGAATCAAGTGTGTGATGACTCATTTGATCTCAAACCTTTGTGCTCTTCATATGGGGAGAAACGTTCGATCCAAGGTCTGATCACGTAGCCGAAGACATGAGGTTAGTAAGTGTGATTACATTTGATAAATAAATGTAATTGATATATATGTGTTATTGAAATTGCAATTGATATGTAATTGTAATTGATGTAATAAATATTTGATACATTCGATATGTGAATGCATGTGATAAATATGTGATACGTGAACCGAAACTCTTAACCAAAGTTTTAGGCGATGAAGTTAATTAAATGAACATGTGATGAGGATATTATTAGTATAATCATATTCAAGTGACATGGTGTAACATCAAGTCCCAGATCGTCCGGCAAGTATGTACGGTATGCGTACTTTCACTTTATACTATGTGTAAATACATGTACATGAACAGTTATTGTATTATCAGAATTCAGAATACAATACACAGTTGTACATATTTAGTGTAAACTTAAATACATTAAGTACAACCTACATTTGAAACAATAGTTGTGTGTGTTTAAGTGAAAACTTAAATACAGTTAACGCAACGAATCACGAGAAACAATAGTTTACAAGTGAACAACGAAAACATATCGGTTGCGATCTGATGTCCACAGATGACAGGAATCAGATGGCCGACGAATCAGTACAAGAACAATGTGAAAACATGATGTTTAGTTGAGTCCGACAGTGAGGAAACACAATTCAAACACAAATGCCGTGTTATTTCAGAATAACGAACTGACAGTGTGTTTGCGTGAGTGACGATTCACACAAACATATCTGTGAGTTTAGAGTTCTGAAATAATGACTGGAAAGTAGAAAACAAAAGTCGGAAAGCAAAACCCTCGTCGTGTTCGTTCAGGTGACGATTCGAACGAATACGCGCGAAGGTGACGCGATTCGACGAAACGAAAACGAAACATGACACGATACGAAAATAATTTAATAAAATAAAATAAATAACATTTTACAATTTTGAAACTCATCAAAAATAATTTAGATAACATTCTATTAATTATTATTAAATACGCGTAATTTTCCAGAAACGTAACGAAAACGCGAACCGAGCATCAAAAACGAACCCGAACTCACTCGTGGTATAAATACCTTGAGTGAGTCCATTTCTCCTCATTTTTCACCTCTTCTTCCTCATAAAAACCCTAATCCCGGTTTTGAAGCTTCACACCATTTTCAAACTTCAATCCACCATAACTCACTCATTTCTTAACGAAATCGAGTGATTCTTTCGCCTAAACGAAGCTCTTGATCTGTACTACACGAAAGTACAACAGATCTAAGCCAAAACTCACTGAAATCCAAGGTAGGAGGCTGTAAAGTATGCGAAAATTAAGGTTTTCATAACCTTTGTTTAAACCCTCACCTTCACCCGGTCCTACACCAGTCCCTCGACCTCACACCTTCGAACACAAACTTTAGCACACCACAGATCGACTTAAGGCTGGGCTGGGACTCGGCTGGAACCACCTGGAGGTTTGAACGGCCGAATGAGGTGACCATGGCCGACTGGCCTAATGTCGAATGGCCTTTGGCCGAGTGTCTCCTTCGCTGGCCACTGCTCCTTCGGCTGTGAGACTCATTCGGTGCCCAACCCACATTCGCTAGCCACTCAGAATGAATCCCATTCGCTCGGCAGTCCTTCTGTCACCATTCATTCGCCAGAACAAGGATTCATTCGACCAACCTTGTTTCATTCGGCCATCACCACCCAATTGCTCAAAATGAGGCGACTCGACCAAGTCCAGTCGAAATCCTACCAGTTGTGGTCGAACCACTATACACCCATGCTGTCATCATCATTCTCATGAACACCAACCTTGGCTACATTAAGTTGGTTAATCAGATTCTGCTCCCAGTAACACCATGCGGCCAAGAAACCTATAGCAGAACTCTCCTTTGGCCCACATCTGTTTGGCCCAACAACATATAATACGACCCAGCTAACCTTCATTTGGCCCAGAGTTATTAGTGGGCCCAGAATTTCTGTCTTGGCCCAACAGCTCAACTATTTGGCCCAAGGCCCCACATATATTCGGCCCATACCAATTGGATTTCGGCCCACATGGGTAATGTTGAGATAAACAGTTGAAGCCAATTCAATTAATAACATGTGTGGAATTATCTTGAAAATAATATCAACATGATCAAAAACAAACTATAATCTTAACGTGAACGACATGTAGTTTCAAGAGTTAAAGCAAACGGGATAATGAGCTTTTAACTTCTAACCTAAATACTAAGTTTATACTTAGTACTCTTTTACTAAGGCATTGATTCAAGTTGAATATAAAGTCAATAGAAAGATAAATAACCTTAACTTAATTGGGTTAAGTATTATCAAGCTCCAATAACAATGGAATCGGGCCGAATCATGACCGAGACTTCCGAGCCTTAGCCAACTTGAGGGCTAACACCTACACGCACACACAAATTTCTACAAATTATGCTAATAAATTACAAATATCGTGAAATCAATACAGGATTGTAAAAACAACCTCAAGTACAAACAAGAGCGCGTGCATTTCTATTTAAGCTAAGTCAACCCCAACAACAACAAGGTGAGTTCATATGCCCCTTTTCTTTAATCTTTACTGATTTTAAACTCTCGGGGCTGAGAAACATGCTTAACTTTTATTTATTTAAAAGTTTAATGTTTAACATATTGCTTATACTTTGATTAGATAATATTTATTGAATTATTATCATTTATCATTGTATGCATGCTTGTATGATCATGATATGACAGAAATTACTCAGATGATTATGATAATATAATTTCATAAATTATCAATCCTTTAGAATAACATAATTGCAAGATTTGATCTTACAACTTTTAGTTATTCTTACAAGAACAAACATGGAGATGAACACAGATGAACATGGTTACAAAGAACAAAACATAAGAATGATATAAAGATATCATATCTTTATTACATCATTCGATACAAGAGTTAAGTAAGTGTAATAAGACTAGTTCTTATAACACTTAACTTTACAACTCAATACCTATTACAAGAGAACATAGTACAAGAATCATCCACCACCTGAGTCGACTAAGGGAATTAAGACTGGTTCTTATTACTGCTTAGTGACAACATGGTGACTACATGGAATAACAAAGAATGATAATCATGATAATGTAATTTCATGATAACAACATCATTCACTCCATTAACTAACATAATATAATAAGACAAGTTCTTATTTAACTATGTTAATATCATGGAGAACATATGGCAATGAGAACAACAATACAAGTGAATACAATTACAATTAGTTACTATTGACATGTTGCATTATATCACTTCAATCAGGTGCCAAATTGTACAAGTTGATCATGTAAGTCCCTTTAATTCGCTGACCAGTTAGTTTGATGTGACTAAACCGACGATAGCATAGTGGTACCATAGGTTTGACAAACCTCTAGCTTGTAGGGCTAGTATGTTGATCGTATTGATTCATTGGCCGGTAACGTATGACCGGTGACAGGGCTACCTCAAGTCAGGTTCTGGTAAGCGACACATGGTGATATTTATCTGCAGTGATAAGTAATTAATTCAGCGGAAATCCTATTGACTAGTAGGTTGAGAAAGTGATCTGCTCTCATGTTACACTACTAGTAATAGAGTTCGTTGAGGACACTAGACATACAAAGTGGTAGAGATAAATCAGATGCATTGAAATCTGATTACGTGAGGATTTCAATGGATTCCTTTTAGGCTCTATGCACTATGGTTCAAGGACAAGTTACAAACGGTTAACTAACATTCTTAATATTTAATAGTGTAACAACAGTTACCCCCCCCCCCAATATAGAATAATACAAGGAATAGATTTCATTAATCTAAACTTCTTAATACATGGAGGGTTTATAAGTACTTCGGTTTGATAACTAAACCCCTCACATTATATTATTCTATAACTGATACAATAGACGAATGCATATCAGACAAGTTGAACAAACGGGAAATGGATATCTTTAGTTGTATCTCAAGTGGTGTGGAATTTGACTTAATATGTGGTGGGATAGTGTTTGGGCTTGACCCTTTCGTGATTCCCTATATATAAGCATACTTAATCAGGTGATACACTACTTGTATATATAACTAAGGAAAGGCCATTGGGTGGAATAGGTGAAACAAGTATTACAAGTAACAAGTATGACATTGTGGATGTGTGCCTGATCAATTCAATGATTTCAATTACTAAATTTATGAACTCACCAACCTAGTGTTGACTTTGTTTAAATGCATGTTTTTCTCAGGTGACGAACATGCGTAGATACATATGTGCAAGTGCTAAGCTAGTGGACTTTTAGAAGACCTAGCTTACTTTTGATTGCATATTTTTGGAATGACAAAACAGCGAATCACTTTTGTATATCTTGTACAGATCAAGATATAAACTCATTGATTCTTTTTGATTAGATTTACTTAGTTAAATTATGATGTACAATGTAATTTAACTTTGTAATTCTATTTCATGTCATGATTAGCATTTCTCATTTATATCTCATGTGCCATCTAAACAATCTGATCATTTGATTATCACTCAAAGATATCGCGCCCCGGGAACCTTCCGCCCGGCGGGAAAGTCGATCCAGCCCGCCGGCTCGGGGTGTGACACATGGGCATGACCTTAACGAATTCAATTGGAATTTTGGTAAAGACTAGTAGGTAAGGTGGTAGGAGTGTTGTTTGTAAAGTGATCTCTAGGATCACCAATTGTGGTTTACCTATGTACTATGATTCAAGTAGTGATACTAATGAACCACTTAAACTATTTCAGTCATAAATGGCTGATGAACATGATACCAGAGAGGGTGGTCATGCAGTTGAACTCGCTCAAATAAGAGAAATTGTGAAAGAGGAAGTGGCTAAAGCACTTCATGCTACCATCCCTACTCACATGGACGGGATGCAAGCTTCGTTACTAGACTCTATTCGACAAGAGTTTGCTAAACTTAAAGCAAGTGGTGATGTTGAACGACCTTCCAGAAAGGTGACCTACAAGGATTTTGTGGCATGTAAACCTGCAGAATTCAAAGGTGAAGTTGATCCACTACTAAGTCAAAGGTGGATAGCGGATATGGAAGGCACTTTCGAAACGTGTCATTGTGATGCGACAGATGAAGTCGTGTTAGCTGGGAATCAACTTAGGGAGAGAGCTAAAGACTGGTGGGAACTCCTACGTAAGGAGAAAGGGAGAGATGGTGTCAAAAGTCTAACTTGGGCTGAATTTAAGGAGTTATTCCTTAAACGGTTTTGCCCTCAAGCTGCTATTGATCGCATAACAGAGGAGTTCTTACATATACGACATCACTGGGGTGTTCTTTGACAAGGAAAGTTTTTGACCTGATCTCTTGCAAACAGAGAGGATGTGGATAAACAGAAACCATAGCATGTTGAATTCTAAGTATAGGGAATTTCTCACACCGTCAAAATGTGAGACCCTATCAGAACATATTAATTGTGCAAGGGAAAGAGAACTAGTTAAACCGACAAGAAGAAAGGGGGGAGAAGAGAAAAGCTGAAAAAGAAGGGGGGTCTTCCAAGAAACCAAAGTTTTCAAACTTACCAAAGAAGTTTGCGAGTAGTCGTGAAGTTCGTTATTGCACTACTTGTGGAAGAAATCATTTGGGCGAGTGTTATGCAAAGTCAATGAATTGCTACAAATGTGGGAAGCAAGGGCATCTTGCTACTCAATGCACAAGTCCACTAAATTTGTGTTGCAACTGTTATAAGCCTGGTCACAAGAAGAGTGAATGTCCAGAATTAAGAGGAGCAGCATCGAGTGGTGGTGATAATCTTTCAAGGGAAGCGGGAGTGGAAAGAAATTTGAAGTACCTAAACCAAAAGGTCGAGCTTTTCAAATTACTGCTGATGAGGCCAAGGATGCGGGGGATGTTGTAACAGGTACTTTTCCAGTAAATTCTGTACCTGCTTATGTTTTGTTTGACTCGGGAGCTAGCAAATCTTTTGTATCCACAAAATTTACTCATCATACATCATTTGTATTAGAGAAACTAATTGCACCCTTAGAAATAGAAGTGGCAGATTCTAAGAGCTTCTTGGTGTTCGATGTGTACCGGAATTGTAAGATCACCATTGATGATGAGGAGTACATGATTGATCTAATACCCATGTTGTTAGGAGAATTTGACTTGGTAGTGGGAATGGATTGGTTGTCTTCAAACCAAGCCAATATAGTTTGTAATCGAAAAATAATTCAATTGATGTCACCAAGTGGGAAGGAAGTAATCATCCGTGGAGAAAAGGGAGATGGGATTGTGATGTGCTCAGTGATTAAAGCCTTGAAGTATATCAATCGTGGAGGTAAGTCCTATTTAGCCTATGTGGTGGATGTGGAGAAAGAAGTGAAGATATTCCTATTGTTAAAGACTTTCCCGATGTCTTCCCGGATGACTTGTCGGGAGTTCCTCCGGAGAGAGATGTGCAGTTAAGGATAGATTTGGTTCCTGGAGCTAAGCCGATAGCTAAAACTCCTTTCGATTGGCACCGACAGAAATGCAAGAGTTAATGACTCAAATACAAGAACTTCTTGACAAAGGTTTCATCCGTCCTAGCGTCTCACCTTGGGGTGCTCCGGTGCTCTTTGTTAAGAAGAAAGATGGGAGTATGAGGACGTGTATCGACTACTGGGAGTTGAACAAGTTAACTGTGAAGAACCGATACCCTCTACCTCGAATTGATGACCTTTTTGACCAGTTGCAGGGTGCCAAGTGGTTTTCTAAAATCGACCTTCGGTCAGGATATGATCAACTCAAGGTTAGGAATGAAGATGTGGAGAAGACAGCGTTTCGCACACGATATGGGCATTACGAATTTCTCGTCATGTCTATTAGTTTGACGAATGCACCGGCGGCATTCATGGATCTAATGAATCGGGTGTGTAGGCCAATGTTGGATAGATCAGTCATCGTGTTCATTGATGATATTCTGGTCTACTCCAAGAATGAGGATGATCACGCATGTCATTTGCGTGAGGTGCTTGAAACACTCCGTAAGGAGAAATTATATGCGAAATTTTCCAAGTGTGCTTTTTGGTTACAAGAAGTGCAATTCTTGGGGCATGTGGTGAACGCAGATGGAATTCATGTTGATCCATCTAAAATACAAGCTGTGGCAATGCGGAGTCCGCCTAGGACTCCAACAAAAGTGAGAAGTTTTCTTGGCCTAGCTGGTTATTATACGCGTTTTATACAGGATTTCTCCAAGATTGCTTCATCCTTGACTAAGTTAACAAGGAAAGGAGTGAAGTCTGAATGGGGAGATGATCAAGAACGAGCTTTTCAGGAATTGAAGGTGAAATTGACCCAAGCTCCTGTATTGGCACTACCTGATGGACCCGATGATTTTGTAGTTTATTCAGATGCATCATATTCGGGTTTGGGTTGTGTGTTAATGCAACGGGGAAGGGTGATTGCCTATGCTTCAAGACAATTGAAGTTGCACGAGGTGAATTACCCAACTCATGATCTTGAGCTTGCAGCTGTAGTTTTTGCATTGAAGATATGGAGGCACTATCTATACGGTGTGAAATGTACCATTTACACCGATCATAAGAGCCTTAAATATTTCTTTACTCAGAAAGAGTTGAATATGAGGCAGAGGTGGTGGTTAGAGTTAATCAAAGATTATGATTGTGAAATCCTCTACCACCCAGGAAAGGCAAACGTGGTTGCTGATGCCTTGAGTAGAAAGGATTATTCACCTATAAAGGTGAAGGTGATGAAAATTGTGGTTTCATCTGAAATCATAACTCAAATCAAAGAAGCAAAGGTGGAGGCACTCAAGGAAGAAAATTGGAAGAGAGACCGAATAAAGGGGCAAATTCATAACTTGGATGAAGATGAGCGAGGCTTGAAGACAAGCTGGGGTCGGGTGTGGATACCTCCCACTTGTCCTTTCAAGTCGATTTTGTTGGAGGAAGCTCATAAGTCTAAGTATTCTAATAAGATGTATCGTGACTTACGGAGGAGTTATCGGTGGCCGGGAATGAAAAGAGATATTGTGAAATACGTGGAGAAATGTTTGACTTGCATGCAGGTGAAAGCCGAGCACCAGAAACCGTATGGCTAGTTACAACCATTAGAGCTTCCGTTATGGAAGTGGGAGCATGTCACAATGGATCTAATCACTAAACTCCCTAAGACCAAAAAGGGACATGATACGATTTGGGTCATTGTTGACAGGTTGACGAAAAGTGCTCATTTTATTCCGATACAGGAGACGTATTCGTCGTAGAAGATGGCGGAGGTATATATAAAGGAAGTGGTGTCACGACATGGGGTACCTGTATCTATTGTATCGGATAGAGACACTCGGTTTACCTCACACTTTTGGAGGAAATTTCAGGAGGAGTTAGGCACCAAACTTTTGCTGAGCACGGCTTATCATCCTCAAACGAATGGTCAGAGTGAAAGGACCATTCAAACTTTAGAAGATATGCTACGTGCGTGTATTATTAATTTTGGGAGAAGTTGGGATGACTATTTGCCGTTGGTAGAATTTTCATACAATAATAGTTATCATTCTAGTCTTGGATTGCTACCATATGAGATGCTTTATGGGAGGAAATGTCGTACTCCTGTTTGTTGGGATGAAGTCGGTCAACGAGAGATTGCAGAAAAAGAGGTGATTAAGGTGACTAATGCAAAGATTGATCAAATACGAGCTCATTTGAAAGCGGCTCAAGACCGACAGAAATCTTATGCGGACAAACGCAGAAGACCGATTGAATTCCAGGTGGGGGACTATGTGTTGTTGAAAGTTT
The DNA here is from genome assembly GCA_009363875.1 of Mikania micrantha. NCBI lineage: Eukaryota > Viridiplantae > Streptophyta > Magnoliopsida > Asterales > Asteraceae > Mikania > Mikania micrantha. The sequence continues at coordinate 54,835,410 of CM018697.1, forward strand.
CTTCGTGGAAAGGAGTAATTCGATTTCGTAAGCGCGGAAAGCTAAGTCCACGCTTCATTGGTCCTTTTAGGATCATTTCTCGGGTTGGTGAAGTTGCTTATCGTCTGGAATTACCGGATGAGTTAAGTGGCATTCATATCACTTTTCATGTGTCTCATTTGAGAAAGTGTTTGGCGGATGAATCGGCCTATGTGCCATTGGAAGATGTGGAAGTAGTAGATAAATTGAATTATGTGGAGAAACCGGTGGCAATATTAGACCGGAAGGCAAAACGACTTAGAAACAAGTCGTTGAACCAAGTCAAGGTGCAATGGAAGAATAGACGAGGATCCGACACAACGTGGGAGTCGGAAGATGAAATGAAGAAATTTTATCCTCTCTTGTTTGATATGTAAACTAGTTTCGGGAACGAAACCCCGTTAAGGGGGGGAGAATTTGTAACGACCCGATTTAACTTAATATTAAAATAATCGATATGTGATTTAATTTTAAGTTAAATGGTGTTGTTATGTGTTGTTTAGTAGGTTAAACATTTATTCATTTTAAACATTAGTAAATGTTAAATAGGAAGTGGGGGGACTAAAGTCGTCATTTATTGAAAGATAAATTAAAACGGGGGGTTTAAAGGGGAATGGGGGTCAAACTTGGTCAAAATCAAATTTCTTGTGTTGGTGGAGAGGAGGTCGACGACCAAGAGAAGGGAAAGCAAGGAATTTGGGTTTTGGACCAAAATTCACCTACCAAACCCTTTCTAATCTTGAATACAAGCTTGAATTCGTATTCCTCATCTAATTTCTCAACTCTAGGTATGTGGTTTCATCCATAAGGCTGAATTTTCGTGGGTCTCCATGGGTGGGTTAGGTTAGTAGTGATAAAATCAAATTTTTGGGTGTTTTAGGTAGTTAACACATGTGATTGTGTTTGTTGAGATGAAAGTCAACTAACCTAACTATTTTGCATGTATTTGGTATGAAAACTAAGAGTTGGAGTTTTGGGGAATTATGGGTTTGGGTGAAATTGATGAGTGAATGAACTAGAGTTTTAAATTGATGAATGTTTGGATTTGATAATGAATGTGCAGTGATTTGGATGAGAAATTATAAATTAAGGAGTTAAGATTTCATATGTATGAAATGAAATGAAATGAATGGAAATGTTATCTTTTTAAAATGTTGATGTTGGGGTGTCATAAAACTCTGCACATAAGATGTTTGAGAAAATGCCTCAAACAACTCAAATGCAAGAATGAATTGTGATTATTGGTGAACTTGGGGGAAATGGTTCATAAACTCAAATAGATGATTTGTTAGTGGCGTATAACTCAATTTTAAATGTTGAATGCAATTAGAATGTGAATTGGTGAAATAGGAAGGTTTGACTATCATAAAGTCAAATATGTTGATAACGGGTCAAGGGGTTGTATGCTTGTTTCTTGTGTGTTATTCCTAGATTGAATGTGTATGTATAATTATATGATCTAGGAAGTTGAAATACAAATCAACGACCCGGTAAGGAGAAGGTTGAACCAAGTGGAACAAAGGATCAAGGTGAGTAAACCAATCCATGAATAAGCAACCATAAGACTTATTTATGTTTGTTAATGTTGAATTGTATGGATTACATACTGTGGTGTTTTGTAGTACTTATTGCTTATTATGTGGTGTGTGCATGAATTAAATTGATGTCAATATATGATAAATGATAATTGACACGTTTCATGTTTGGTGATCCACTTTCGTGTGGAATATGATGTAAGACCACACTTTGGTGGCATATGAGTGATGATCCACATTCGTGTGGAAGAGGGTATAAGTCCATACTTGAATCGCAAGGGTGATGATTCACATACATGTGAAAGTTGGGGTATAATGACTAATGAGGGTCACGGGGATGATTCGCATTCGTGCGAAGGAAAAAGAATTAAAGTTAAAAGTGGTTTGGGAAAACAAACCATTAGGTGATTATGGGAAATTATATGTTGAGGGTCACCAAGATAGGTTTGGGGACTTAAAAATATGTTTAAGTGGTGTCATGGAGTTGATTTTTGTGTAAAAGAATGTCCGGGAATGATCCGGATCGAATCTGGAAGTGAAAACGTGAAAATTGGAGTTGCAGACCTGCAGTTGGTGTACCATACGCCCAGATTGGGCGTATCATACGGTGGGCACTTTACACTACGCCCAGAAGTTTCTGCCTACGCTGGAATTTGGGCGTTGGGTACGGTGGGCTTACCATACGCCGGGCTGGGCGTACCATATGCCCAGAATGGATTTTTTTTTATTTTGCGTCCGTTTAATTCGGTTAAGCACGGGGAGGTTAGGGGGTTAACTCACTTAGTCCTTTTGGACTAACACTTGATTGTTTGTGTTGTTTCAGGTCAAAAGTAGGCTCGGCTACGATTCGGAACGATCATACGGTTAAAAGGATCGAACCATGCTTTTGTAAAGATTAAGTAAAGGGATTGTAAAGTTTAAAACTACACTTTTTAATGTATTTGACATGTTTTGTAAATGATGAACATATCACGTTAGTCATGTTAATGTGTTAAACGTTTTGAGGTGGATTGTAATGCTTTTAAACTGGGAAATTTGGGACCTAAATTTTGTAAATTCCGCAATTATGTTAGATGTTATGTTTTGAGAATCTGGGTGTCACATAATGAAGTTATACTATCATATTCATCCTAGTTATCACTGTCATATCATGATCATACAAGCATGCATACAATGATAAACGATAATAAGTCAAGCAATATTATCTAAATCAAAGTATAAGCAATATGTTAGACTAAAACTTTTAAATAAAGAAAAGTTAAGCATGTTTCTCAGCCCCGAGAGTTGAAAATCAATTAAGATTAGAAAAGGGGCATATGAAGTCACCTTGTTGTTGAAGTGGTTGACTTAGCTTAAACAAGAATTGCACGCGCTCTTTGATGTACTTGTTGTTTTCACGATCCTGTATTCATTTCACGTTGTTGTAAGTTATACGTATGAGTCTTTGCATATGTGTTTGTGTTAGCCCTAAAGTTGGCTAACACTTATCGCTCTTGGTCATCATTCGGCCTCGTTTCCCTTGTTATCGTTTTACTAACACTTGACCTACTTGATTTACATTGACACACTTTGTTATTGGTTTTATGTTCCACTTGGTTCATTGTCTTGACCAAAAGGGTTCTAGGTGTAAGTCTTAGATTTTTTAATACATGCTAGTAGTCCTTAACATATTGTAATATAGCTTTGTAATGTCAATTGCTCCCTTTGTCTCAACAATTAAAACCATTTGTTAATATACTCAAAATACGTCATTTTAGTTTCTATGAAATCCATTGTGCTAAACCCACCATCTTTGTATTAATTTACTATCAATCCCCTATATGTTAGCCCCGTAATATGATTTCGTGTGTTTATCCCAAGTTAAACCAAATGGCAAAATAAATCAAGTGGGCCGATTCTAGATGAGTTTTGGGCCTGATAATTGGGCTGAAATAGCCGCGGTGGGCTTTTGGGCCGAATGATTACATGGTTGTATGTGTGTGTGTGGGCCAAGTATTGTGTATATGGCTTCTTCTGGATTAAGATTAGGCCGAGGTGTTATGCTGGACTGCAACGTATCTCGACCGAATGATGGAGACCATAGGTTCGCTGGATAGGGACTTCGGCCACCTTGGGTTCGCAGCTCCCAGACAAGGTTCGGTAACATAAGGTATGAAACTCTAGGTTCACATGGACCTAGGTTCGGCCATGTGCTTGGTTCGGCAAAGGTTTGCTGCACATGGGTTCGGTGATCACCCAGGTTCGTTGATAGTTGCAATCATGCAAGGTTAGTGGTAATGGTTGGCAAACCCATGGTTCGGGGATGATGAAGAGATTCGGCCATAGGTAGTTTGCCTTGAGGGTTCGGCTAGCATGGTTCCTCCCTCCCAGGTTCGTGACCATGGAGGTTCGGCTGTGTGATGGAAGGTTCTGCTAATGGTCACAGGTTCACAGCTCTTCAACAGCAGCTCCAAGTGTGATGGTGAGAGGAGGTTTGCAGCAAACATGTTCGGCTGGTCGAAGGTTCGGCCTGCCCCAGTCTTTCACGAACTTGTTCATCATCATCTTCATCCTTCAAGCTGTTGCAGACCGTTTCTTGTGGTAGTGTTATGTGAAAATAGTGCCTCGGAGGTGTAGGGATCGAATGGGATGGTTGGTAACCGGTTAAGGTTATGTGTGAAATAAAGGTTGAGAAAAACCCTATTTTTCGAGATATTCAAGCTTCTATACCTTGAGTTTCAGTGGATAAATGCTCTGGTCTGTTGTACTTCTAGGTAGAGAACATCAAGAGCTTCGTTTAGACACCAAGAACGCCCGATTTCGTCCACAAACGAGCAAGATATAGAGGTTTGAAGTTGGAATTCTAGTGAGAGAGAGTAGGTTTGGGAGAGAGTGTTTAGAGAGAGAGAAAGATGATAGAAATGAGGAGAAATGCCTCATTTAGGGTATTTATACCCCGGGTGTATTCGGGTTCGTTTCGGTTGCTCGTTTTTCGTCTCTGTTGCGTTTCCGGATTGTTACACGAAATTTTACGTATTTTAAATAAAAAGACTTTATTTTAAATATTTCAAAGGTGGTTATTCCTAGTAAATGTTTTATAAATATTTTCATGAATTATTTTGTCGAAATCGATTATTTTAACTGTTTCGTCAGATCGCGTCACCTTCGTGCGTATTCGTTCGAATCGTCACCCGAACGAAAACGACGATGGTTTTGCTTTCTGACTTTTGTTTTCTACTTTTCAGTCATTATTTCAGAACGTTAAACTCACAAATATGTTTGTGTGAATCGTCACCCATGCAAACACACTGTCACTTCGTTATTCTGAAATAACACTGCATTTGTGTCTTGAATTGTGTTTCCTCACTGATGGACTCAACTAAACATCTTGTTTTCACATTGTTTTCATACTGATTCATCGGCCATCTGATTCCTGTGATCTATGGATATCAGATCGCAACCGACATATTCTTGTTGTTTACTTGTATAGTGTTGTTTCTCTTGATTCGTTGTATTAATTGTACATAGGTTTTCACCTAAATACATACAACTATTATCTATCTTGAGTTGTTGTACATACGGTATTTAAGTTTTCACATAAATACGTACAACTGTTTATTGTATTTTGAATTCTGTTATCACAAACACTGCTCATAAAATTGTATTTACACACAGTAAATAGTGAAAATACACGTACCGTACGGACTTGCCGGACGATCACGTACTGGATGTCACAGTCTCCCCTTGTTAAAGAAATTTCGTCCCGAAATTTAAGCATCAATGTCGGGCTCTACTTCTCGAACAAGTGGGGATACTTTGTCTTCATGTTGTCCTCGCGCTCCCAGGTGAATTCTTGGCCTTGCTTGGAGTTCCATCGAACCTTTACAATAGGGATACGGCTTCGTTTCAGTCTTTTGACTTCACGCTCCATAATCTCTACAGGTTCTTCAACGAAATGTAACTGTTCATCAACTTGTAATTCTTCCAACAGTATTATGAATGATTCATCAGCGAGACATCTCTTGAGGTTTGATACGTGAAATACATCGTGTACTCCGCTGAGTTCATCAGGGAGTCTGAGTCTGTATGCCACAGGACTTATGCGTTGAGTTATCTCAAACGATCCGACATACCTTGATGCTCGCTTGCCTTTAGCCCCAAAACGAACCACGCCTTTCCACGGGGACACTTTCAACATGACTCGGTCACCCACTTGGAATTCCAAAGGCTTTCGCCGTTTGTCTGCGTAACTCTTTTGACGGCTACGTGTTGCTTGTAATCTCTGTTGAATCTGGGCTATCTTATCAGTAGTCTCCGGAATAAGTTCGCGCCCAGTGATTCTGTTGTCTCCCACTTCGGTCCAACAAATTGGAAACCGACATTTTCTACCATATAGTGCTTCAAACGGAGCACATCCAATGATGCTGTGGTAGCTATTGTTGTAGGAGAACTCGATGAGTGGTGAATGTTTATCACAACTTCCACCGAAGTTTAGGATGCATTTTCTTAACATATCCTCTAGGGTTTGAATTGTTCGCTCGCTTTGTCCATCCGTTTGTGGATGATAAGCAGTGCTCAAGTTAACACTTGTCCCTAGATATTGTTGCAATTATTGCCAGAACCGCGATGTAAATCGACTGTCCCGGTCTGAAATAATAGATGAGGGTACATCGTTCCGTACTACTATTTCATCAACATAGAGTCTTGCTAGCTTTTCCATCTTGTAATTTTCTCTGATCAGCAAGAAGTGTGCAGACTTGGTCAATCTATCAATGATGACCCAAATCGAATCGTGTCCGCTAGAAGTACGGGGTAGCTTGCTAATAAAATCCATAGCTATTTGTTCCCACTTCCATTGTGGTATCTTCTGTTGTTCTAGCAAACCTGACGGTTTCTGGTGTTTAGCTTTGATCTAGGCACATGTTAAGCATTTGCCAACATAAGTGGCAATATCTTTCTTCATACTCGGCCACCAATTAAATGACCTAAGATCTTGGTACATTTTATCAGCCCCAGGATGAACGGAATATCGGGTCTTGTGTGCCTCGTCAAGTATGAGTGTTCGAAGTTCATCTACTGCCGGGATCCAAACTCGATCCTGAAAATAGATAACTCCATCTTTTTTTGTCTCGAAATGTTTTGACCATTGTTTAGTTACAGACATTCTATCTATCAAGAGATTAACAACTACAGACCCAAAATATAGTTTACAAAATAAGACTTCAAACAAGACAATTAAACAATCAGGATTTAGTGTGTTTCTAATACATCCTAGCTTGTTTCTTCATCTTGTTCTATCTTATAACGGTCTCCTTAGTTGTCCCTTAGAATGTCTTAAACCTGATTACCTGAAACACGTGAAAAGTAACTGTCAACTACAAAAGTAGTTGGTGAGAACAATAGGTTTAACATTTGTAAATATGAATATGCAATGTAAGGCATATGTATAAAACAATGAATGAAAATACATGGTTGGTTGCAACCCAAACTAACATCAAGTCTGTAAAACGTGTCCAAACGGTCATCAGACTGTTTGCTAGAAAACCAACATATAATCAATTCCCAAACTACGTTTGGAGTTAGAAAATTTTTCAGCAACATTGATATAACCATTCGTAACCAAATCCTGCAGTTAGCTTTTAAAACAAATTTAAAAGCTAACTCCAGAATTAGGTCTGCCCGATTGTGTCCGCTTTCCCTTGTTGTGATCGCCCAGTACTAACGCTAAATGAATATGTAACTTGATTTGTGTATAAGTTTGTTCACAATGATGAACACCATGCGTTTGAAAACTTGAATTGAAACCCGTTGATTGAATGCCTTATTTGATTTCCATGATTTGAAAACTTCCCATGAATACCATGAATACCAATGATTGAAATAACTTGTTTGAATACCATGAATTGAAATCCTTTGTTTGAATACCACTATGAAAACCATTGGTTGAAAACCTTGTACTGAAACCCTTGATTTAATAACAAAGATAGTGTCCTTGTGTAATAACAAGGTTTATAACATATCATTTTTATCAAAAACACAAGTTTATAGTAAAAGAGTTTATAATATATCATTAGTTAAAAGTGTTTAGAATTTATAAAATCATTAGTGTAAAGCTGATATAAAACAGTTTAAAGAACCTTTATAAAACCTTTTTAGTAGTAACAAGTTTAACAGTTGATAAAACATTATAAACAGTTGATAAATCCTTTGAAAATAGTTGAGAAATCCCTAGGATTTCTAAAGTGAACTTGTAATAGTGGAACTGAAGCATAAATCCTGTATATGAAATATGTTTGGCATAAAGAGTGTTTGATCACGTGTTTCACCCCAAAACAATTGAAAAACAGTAAAAGAGGGGCTAGTGTTCTCACCTGTCTGCAGTAGACTCTGAACTATAACAAACAGCAAGTAGCAAACAGGACTTCTAACTGGTTCCTATATCATTGTAATCATACATAAGATATAAGATTTATGATTGTATAGACTTTGATTTATCGATTGACTTGCGTTATCATGAACTTGATTAACCCTTGAATCACTTGTTCTCTTGTTTAGGAATGTTGTGCGAATTTGAAAATCATGGTTGAGTCACTTGATTGCTAATTGATTCGTGAAAAGGATATGTCTTGTTCTTTTATGCACAAATTGTATACATAAAGTAACAAGTGTTGATGAATTTAATAACCCTCGTTAAACATGTAGTTTAAAGACATGTTATGATGTTTTAGTCCTTTATGCTTATGACTTGACCATATAATTAGGTTAAGTTAAACTTAACCCAATCATGATCACTTCATAGTTAATGAGTTAAAAGGCCAAGATTGGGCCAATTGTGAATTCGGTATCCCTCCCCCTAATCCCGACCTGCGAACCTATTAGAAGGTTCGGCCAATGCCTCTCATAAGGGTTCGGCTCTATGGGTTTACATGCAAGGTTCGCCGAGGTTACGGGTTCGTGAGTCAAGCATGGTTCGGTCATTGATGTTGGGTTCGTCTAGCATGTAAACAGGTTCGTGTCTCAATGGTTCGTGCATGGCTCAGGTTCGCCTGAAATGGAATGGTTCGGCACCATGCAAGGGTTCGGCCGAAGGTTCGGGCACCTAGGGTTCGCAACTCATGCTGCATCACATAGGTTCGCTGAATGGTACATGGTTCGGCCATGATATTGACAGCTAATAGGTTCGTCGGGGGAGGTTCATGAGCAGGAAAGTTCGTCTGATGGTGCTGATGAAGGTTCGCCGAGCTGATGATGGTTCGGCCATAGGTTCATCTAGTCGAAAGGTTCAGCCAGCCCTTGAATCCCACGAACCTGCAACTCTGAACATCATCATCACCGTCTAATACTAAGGTTTCGAAGTCGTCCATACTTCAGGGCGTACCAGAAGGTGTTTCGTGGGTTCCTGGTCATGTTACTAGGGTTCTAAAAACTGGTTGAAGCTCATGATCGACAACACTCAACAAAACCCTATTTTCAGAATTTTCCTTGCTTCGTACCTTGAATTCGGCCGGATAAAACACCAGATCCCTTGTACTTCCTTGTATAGGAGATCACAAGCTTCGCGTAGGTTTAAGAATCACCAAATTTCGTCAAGAAACGAAGGAGATATGCGCGTTTGAAGTTCGGTTTTTCTAGTGAGAAGGTGGAGAACGAAAATCTAGAGAGAGAAGGGCTTGTGGCTGAATTAAATGAATCAAAATGGAAGAAATAAGGGCTTTTATGCCCCGGCGGTTTTCCCGCGTGTTCGGTCTCGCTCGGTTCGCGCTTTCGGAACGTAACGCGCATTTTACGTTGTTTAAATAAAATAGTTATTAATCTCGCCATTCTGATGAGTTTCAAAATTGTAAAAATGTAAAATATATTATTACACTTATTTTTACTCTTCGCTCGTTGTCAGATCGTTAAAAAACTGCAATTAAGTGTATACCCGCAATCGCGTACGTTTTTTTCGATCATATTATTTAATTATCGTTTACTCGTAATCATAAGTTCAACATTTGTATCATTATGGATCGTCACCCATAACTATACTCAGTCTCGCTTACGTATTACGATTTTGTTTAATTAATTCGCTTGTCATACTATTCGTCTAAACACTACGTACTAACACTATCCCATTACACCTAACGCAGTATATGTATAGGGCATACCCCAGAGTCCAGCTACCTGCCTTATCTGACGCCGTCCCACCACTGTTTCGATATAATACGATATTGTTCTTACCTAGCGAAATCGACTGTAAATAAATAATACATACTTGTTTCTATTAATTAAGATCCTATCATACACAAACACAATCATGAACATATGAATCACATTGACTGATTGAACATGAATACACATTGTTCTAACATTGTTTACAACTACCATGACTAAATGTATAGATGTTACAGTCTCCCCTAGTTAAGGGAATTTCGTCCCGAAATTAACTAGCCGAAGATACTGTAAAAATATGAGGGTACTTAAGCTTCATCTGGTCTCCACGTTCCCAGGTGAACTCAGCACCACGTTTGCCCTCCCATCGTACCTTTATGATCGAGATACGGCTACGTTTAAGTTTCTTGACTCCATGATCCATGATTTCAACCGGACGTTCTATGAATTGCATGTTGTTTTGAATCTGAATGTCTTCCAGTGGAATCTGAACATCATGATCCGCCAAGCATTTCTTAAGATTAGATACGTGAAAAGTATCGTGAACATTGCTTAGCTCCACCGGAAGTTTGAGTTTTTAGGCTACGGGACCAATCCGTTCCAGGATCTCAAAAGGTCCCACGTACCTTGGTGCAAGTTTCCCTTTCTTCCCGAATCGAACAACGCCTTTCCAGGGAGAAATTGAGTAAGACCCGGTCACCAACTTGAAACTCAAGTGGTTTCCGACGTCGATCGGCATAGCTCTTTTGTCTATCCCTTGCGGCCTTAAGCCTTGATTGAATGATTGTGATTTTGTCGGTTGTTTCTTGAATGAGTTCAGGCCCTTCGACCTGTGAGTCACCAACCTCGGTCCAACAGACCGGTGATCGGCACTTCCTACCATATAAAGCTTCGAATGGTGCACATTGAATGCTTGTATGATAGCTATTGTTGTATGAAAACTCGATAAGTGGAAGATGAGTGTCCCAACTCCCACCGAATTTGTTCCCATTTCCATTGAGGAATTTCAGGTTGCTACAGAAGTCCTGAAGGCTTTTGATGTTCTGCTTTGACTTTAGAACATGTAAGACATTTCCCCACGTACAGTGCTATGTCTTTCTTCATTCCCGGCCACCAGTAAGATGCCTGCAAATCTTGGTACATCTTATCTGCTCCAGGATGAACTGAGTATCGCGACTTATGAGCCTCATCACAGATGAGTGTGCCTAATTCTTCTGACTTTGGAATCCAAATGCGGCCGTTGAGATATAACACACCATCAGATCGAGGTTCTAGTTTCTTCTCAATTCCGCAGTCTAAGTCTGTTTTCAGCTGATTGTCTGTCACCACTTGTTGTTGTGCAATACGAATCAAATCCTTCAAGTTTGGCTGTGTGTTGATCTCCATGGCTCTTACACGAATTGGCTTGACTGGTTCCTTACGACTAAGAGCATCCGCCACCACATTGGCTTTACCCGGATGGTAACGAATCTCACAGTCATAATCAGTTAGAAGCTCAACCCAACACCGTTGTCTCATGTTGAGATCTTTCTGATTAAGGATATGTTGTAGGCTCTTTTGGTCCGTATAGATGACACATTTAGTACCATAAAGTTAATGTCTCCAAATCTTCAATGCAAAGACCACAGCCCCTAACTCAAGGTCATGAGTAGTATAATTCTTCTCGTGAACCTTAAGCTGTCTTGAAGCATATGCAATCACCTTGTCCCGCTGCATAAGTACACAACCAAGACCAAGGTTTGAAGCATCACAGTAGACAATGAAATCATCACTGCCTTCTGGAAGACTAAGAATAGGGGAGTTGCATAACTTCTGTTTAAGAAGTTGGAATGCATCTTCTTGTTTCTGTCCCCATATGAACGCTTGAATTTTCTGGGTTAAAGTGGTAAGTGGCAAGGAAATCTTTGAAAAGTTCGCGATGAACCTCCGATAATAGCCTGCCAAACCCAGAAATGAACGAATCTCTGTCGGGGTAGATGGGGTAGTACAGTTCTAGATTGCCTCAATCTTCGTCGGATCTACATGTATCCCATCTCTGTTAATGACATGCCCTAAGAAGTTAACATCTTTTAGCCAAAATTCACACTTTGAGAATTTAGCATAAAGTTGTTTGGCTCTTAGTAGTTCTAAGACTTTCTTCAAATGATCCTCATGTTCTTGCTCCGTCTTTGAATAAATCAGTATATCATCTATGAAGATGATAACAAACTGATCTAAGTATGGTATGCAGACTCGATTCATCAAGTCCATGATCACTGCCGGTGCATTGGTCAGTCCAAATGGCATAACCACGAACTCGTAGTGTCCATATCGAGTCCTAAACGCAGTCTTTGGTATATCCTCATCATTTACTCTCAACTGATGATACCCGGATCGTAGATCAATTTTAGAAAAGCAAGTCGCTCCCTGTAATTGATCACACAGATCATCGATCCTAGGTAGAGGATATATGTTCTTGATTGTCAACTTGTTTAACTCACGATAATCGATGCACATACGAAATGAACCATCTTTCTTCTTGACAAAGAGAACCGGAGCTCCCCATGGAGAGAAACTCGGTCTTATGAAACCTTTGTCTAGAAGTTCTTGGAGTTGACTAGACAGTTCCTGTATTTCAGACGGTGCTAATCTATATGGTGACTTCGCCACTGGGTTTGCTCCAGGGACGAGATCGATTCTAAATTCCACTTGCCTGATCGGTGGTAGTCCAGGCAAGTCTTCTGGGAATACGTCCGGATAATCTCTGATGACCGGAACGTCTCCAACTGCTTTCTTCTCAGGTTTCTTCTCTACCACATGAGCCAGGAACGCAAAGTATTTCTTCTTCAGGTACTTCCTAGCCTTGATACATGACACAATCTTCAATCCGCGGAAGGGCTTCTCACCGTAAACTTGCATCATTTCGCCGGACGGTAAGGAAAGTCGAATAAGTTTCTCCGAGCATACCATCTCGGTGTGGTTTTTGGATAACCAATCCATTCCTACTACAACTTCGAAGCTTCCGAGTGTCATAGGAATGAGATCGATAAGGAACAGATGATCGTTCAATCTCAATTCACAATCGCGAATTATTGAGTTCACTAATATTGTATTACCAATGGCTACTTCTACAGTGTAAGGAGCATAAAGCATAGATGGTTGTTTATTAAACAGTGAAGCAGTATTAGTAGAGACAAAACTTTTATCAGCACCAGTATCAAATATGATAGAAACCTAGTGATCATTAATGAGAAATGTACCCTCGATGACCGCCGGGTCCTCGCGTGCTTCGGAAGTTCCGATTACAAAAGCACGAGCAGTAGCAGTTGTAGCAGCTGGGTTGAGTTTTGGGCACTGGTTTCTGAAGTGTCCTTCTGCTCCACAGTTATAACAGACCCTTCCACCAGTAGTAGCAGGATTAATGGTAGTAGTTGTAGCAGCAGATATATGAGCAGATCTACATGTTGCAGCCAAGCGTCCCATTCATCCACACTTGAGACATTTTCTGCACGGGGTAGTGGGTAGGTGATGGTATTGGCATTTGGTGCAAAGTGGAAACGGACCAGTATAAGGCTTTCTGGCCGTAGCTGGTTGTGGCATAGCAGTAACAGGAGTGGCGTGCACCGGTGTAACTGCAGTCAAAGCTGCATAGTTTTTGATCGTCTTTTGTTTCTGTTTCTTCTTTTTGGGTTGGTGCTGTTCAGGCTTCTTGCCTTCTTCAACCTGTGCTCTCTTATACCCCTTTCGAGTGAGAACACCTGCTTTGACATATTCTTCAGTGAGAGTGGCACCAAGATGAATTGCCGCCTCTAGAGTAGTAGGGCTACTCCCCATAACAGTTCCCCTGATGACTAGGGGTAATCCTTCAATGTACTTATCTATCCTGCAAGATAGAGGAGTAACCAGATGTGGCACCAGAATACACAACTCATGGAAACGGGTTGTATATTTCGCATTCTCGCCACTGTCCTGAACTAAGTTCCACATCTCCACTTCGAGTTTCTTCAGTTCATGGCGTGGATAGAACTGTTCTACAAGTAACTCCTTGAAATCCTCCCATGATAAGGCCAAAGCAACCTCTCGTCCTCTGGTGTTCTTCTCAGAATTCCACCAGCTGAGTGCGCCTTTGTGAAAAGCGCTTGAGGCCATCTTGACCTTCAGATTTTCAGGACATCCTGTGAAGTCGAGGATATCCTCAATGCTCTCCAGCAATTGCAGTAGACTGGTAGCTCCCTCAGTACCAGCATACTTAGGAGGCTCAGCATCATTGAACTGCTTGAAAGTACAGTTAGCAGTTCCGCTGTTAGTAGCATTTGAGTTGTGTGCTGAATCACTGGTACTTCCCCGAAGATTCTGGGTGATATCAGTGACCATACCCGGAATGACATCCCTCATGTGTACAGCGATGGCCCGGGCGATTTTGTTAATATCATCATCGTTGCCACTTGTTGAACCCCCTCCGTTAAGGTCACGTCGAGGAGGCATTCTACGAATAGAAGCCACAAGTGGTTCAGTAATGAGAAGGGATACAATTGAATTTACATGATAAAGTTAGTAATATATCCATACTACTAATATTATCATTCAATTGTAATATGAGCAAATACACATATAAGCAATCAACTTATTAGTATACTTCTCATGTGATTGTTTATGATGTCTCATGATTTCACTCCACCAAACCTACACACTGACACTTTCCCAGTATACCGAAGATAGCTTATATATAGGGCATACAAAAGGGTCAAGCAAACTGCCAGCCCAGTTGCCAGCCCACCACCGCTTCGATATACCACGATCATGCCCTTGCTAGCATTTGGCAATACGATTGTATTCATATACAAGTATGTTTCATTGATTAAGAATCCCATGTTCTTCGATCACTGAACTATGATTGAATCCATGATTGAATTATGATTGAATTATGTGTGCACCTACTAACAATTGTTAACATGTAGAACTAAATCATTTGTGTGCTCTACATTTTTCTTGTTAACCTATGTTAGTAAGTACTAAACATGTAATCACTTAATAATTTCACTTAAGGTTTACATTTAATGAATGTTCACAACTTGATTGATTCACACACAATGGTTGTATCATCTATGGTTGATTAACACAATGATTGTTTCACCCCATGGTTGTTCCTCAATTGATTGTATATCGCACGTTTGACTAATGTTCAATGATTCCAGTTGCTCCTGAATCTTCACTTCAAATACGAATGCCGAATTCCCCCTGTCATACTGAAGATAGCTTATATATAGGGCTTACGTAGGGTCAAGCAAACTGCCTGCCCAGCCGACATCCCACCACCACTTCAGTATGCCAGAGCTTGGCCACCATTTGTATTTGAAGGTAGAATTCCAACTCTTGATTGATTATGATTGATTCATGATTGTTTCTTGAACTATGAATATAATTATGATTGTCAAAACCGAGATTCTTGATTTAGTATAAATCAGGACCTTAGGTTTTAATATATGTGTCCTAGGTTAATTAACCTAGGTTCTCAATACTTACAGTACTGAGTATAATGATCTCCTTGTGTGAACTTCAACTAAAGAATACTGTTACACAGATTCTAAGTTATGAAGTCATAATGAAATGAATTCATGATAATAATATCATGATTAAAATTTCAGATCAAAGATACTAAGAATACAGATCTTTGCCTCTAAAATTCTGTAATGAACTCTGATTGAGAATTTCAGATCAAGGATACTAAGAATTCAGATCCTTGCCTCTGATATCCTCTAATGAACTCTGATTCAGAATTTCAGATCAAGGATACTAAGAATACAGATTCTTGCCTCTGAAATCCTTTAATGAATATGTGTTGAGAAATTTAATTCGGTTTCTAAAATTATAGAATCCCAATTCAAATTTCTTGACTCGATACTTAATCTTAGAAGTGTATCCCTAAGATCTTTCAAGCTTTATGTAGACTTAATGCTCACTTAAGTTTACTTAGATCCTAAGTATCCTCAAGCCTATAACACTTAGTCCTATGGGGTAGCTTAGGTTATAGTCTAGGTCATTAAGTATTGGGTTTTTCCTAGTTATCTACAACCTTGGCTCTGATACTAACCTGTCACACCCCCTACGCCGCGTGCGGAATACACGGCGTGGTGACGATCGATGGTTGAATCATGCACAAGTATTGAATAAGAACAACCACAATGCATTACTAGGTTTCAAAATGTTTAGACCATTGTTTAGTTACAGACATTCTATCTATCTATCAAGAGAATAACAACTACAGACCCAAAATATAGTTTACAAAATAAGACTTCAAACAAGACAATTAAACAATCAGGATTTAGTGTGTTTCTAGTCCATCCTAGCTTGTTTCTTCATCTTGTTCTATCTTATAACGGTCTCCTTAGTTGTCCCTTAGAATGTCTTAAACTTGATTACCTAAAACACGTGAAAAGTAACTGTCAACTACAAAAGTAGTTGGTGAGAACAATAGGTTTAACATTTGTAAATATGAATCTGCATTGTAAGGCATATGTATAAAACAATGAATGAAAATACATGGATGGTTGCAACCCAAACTAACATCAAGTATGTAAAACGTGTCCAAACAGTCATCAGACTATTTTCTAGAAAACCAACATATAATCAAGTCCCAAACTACGTTTGGAGTTAGAAAATTTGTCAGCAACATTGATATAACCATTCGTAACCAAATCCTGCAGTTAGTTTTTAAAACAAATTTAAAAGCTAACTCCAGAATTAGGTCTGCCCAATTGTGTCCGCTTTCCCTTGTTGTGATCACCCAGTACTAACGCAAAATGAATATGTAACTTGATGTGTGTATAAGTTTGTTCACAACGATGAACACCATGCTTTTGAAAACTTGAATTGAAACCCTTTGATTGAATGCCTTATTTGATTTCCATGATTTGAAAACTTCCCATGAATACGATGAATACCAATGATTGAAATAACTTGTTTGAATACCATGAATTGAAATCCTTTGTTTGAATACCACTATGAAAACCATTGGTTGAAAACCTTGTATTGAAACCCTTGATTTAATACCAAAGATAGTGTCCTTGTGTAATAACAAGGTTTATAACATATCATTTTTATCAAAAACACAAGTTTATAGTAAAAGAGTTTATAATATATCATTAGTTAAAAGTGTTTAGCATTTATAAAATCATTAGTGTAAAGCTGATATAAAACAGCTTAAAGAACCTTTATAAAACCTTTTTAGTAGTAACAAGTTTAACAGTTGATAAAACATTATAAACAGTTGATAAATCCTTTGAAAATAGTCGAGAAATCCCTAGGATTTCTAAAGTGAATTTGTAACAGTGGAACTGTAGCATAAATCCTGTATATGAAATATGTTTGGCATAGAGAGTGTTTGATCACGTGTTCCACCCCAAAACAGTTGAAAAACAGTAAAAGAGGGGCTAGTGTTCTCACCTATCTGCAGTAGACTCTGAATTATAACAAATAGCAAGTAGCAAACAGGACTTCTAACTGGTTCCTATATCATTGTAATCATACATAAGATATAAGATTTATAATTGTATAGACTTTGATTTATCGATTGACTTGCGTTATCATGAACTTGATTAACCCTTGAATCACTTGTTCTCTTGTTTAGTAATGTTGTGCGAATTTGAAAATCATGGTTGAGTCACTGCATTGCTAATTGATTCGTGAAAAGGATATGTCATGTTCTTTTATGCACAAATTGTATACACAAAGTAACAAGTGTTGATGAATTTAATAACCCTCGCTAAACATGTAGTTTAAAGATATGTTATGATGTTTTAGCCCTTTATGCTTATGACTTTACCATATAATTAGGTTAAGATAAACTTAACCCAATCATGATCACTTCATAGTTAATGAGTTAAAAGGCCAAGATTGGGCCAATTGTGAATTCGGTATCCTTCCCCATAATCCCAACCAGCGAACCTATTAGAAGGTTCGGCCAATGCCTCTCATAAGGGTTCGGCTCTATGGGTTTACATGCAAGGTTCGCCGAGGTTACGGGTTCGTGAGTCAAGCATGCTTCGGTCATTGATGTTGGGTTCGTCTAGCATGTAAACAAGTTCGTGTCTCAATGGTTCGTGCATGGCTCAGGTTCGCCTGAAATGGAATGGTTCGGCACCATGCAAGGGTTCGGCCGAAGGTTCGGGCACCTAGGGTTCGCCACTCATGCTGCATCACATAGGTTCGCTGAATGGTACATGGTTCGGCCATGACATTGACAGCTAATAGGTTCGTCGGGGGAGGTTCATGAGCAGCAAGGTTCATCTGATGGTGCTGATGAAGGTTCGCCTAGCTGATGATGGTTCGGCCATAGGTTCGGCTGGCCGAAAGGTTCGGCCAGCCCTTGAATCCCACGAACCTGCAACTCTGAACATCATCATCATCATCTAATACTAAGGCTTCGAAGTCGTCCATACTTTAGGGCGTACCAGAAGGTGTTTCGTGGGTTCCTGGTCATGTTACTAGGGTTCTAAAAACCAGTTGAAGCTCATGATCGACAACACTCAACAAAACCCTATTTTCAGAATTTTCCTTGCTTTGTACCTTGAATTCGGCCGGATAAAACACCAGATCCCTTGTACTTCCTTGTAGAGGAGATCACGAGCTTCGCGTAGGTTCAAGAATCACCAAATTTCGTCAAGAAACGAAGGAGATACGCGCGTTTGAAGTTCGGTTTTTCTAGTGAGAAGGTGGAGAACGAAAATCTAGAGAGAGAAGGGCTTGTGGCTGAATTAAATGAATCAAAATGGAAGAAATAAGGGCTTTTATGCCCCGGTGGTTTTCCCGCGTGTTCGGTCTCGCTCGGTTCGCGCTTTCGGAACGTAACGCGCATTTTACGCGGTTTAAATAAAATAGTTATTAATCTCGCCATTCTGATGAGTTTCAAAATTGTAAAAATGTAAAATATATTATTACACTTATTTTTACTCTTCGCTCGTTGTCAGGTCGTTAAACAACCGCAATTACGTGTATACCTGCAATCGCGTACGTTTTTTTCGATCATATTATTTAATTATCGTTTACTCATAATCATAAGTTCAACATTCTTATCATTATGGATCGTCACCCATAACTATACTCAGTCTCGCTTACGTATTACGATTTTTTTAATTTATTCGCTTGTCATACTATTCGTCTAAACACTACGCACTAACACTATCCCATTACACCGAACGCAGTATATGTATAGGGCATACCCTAGAGTCCAGCTACCTGCCTTATCTGACGCCGTCCCACCACTGTTTCGATATAATACGATATTGTTCTTGCCTAGCGAAATCGACTGTAAATAAATAATATATACTTGTTTCTATTAATTAAGATCCTATCATACACAAACAAAATCATGAACATATGAATCACATTGACTGATTGAACATGAATACACATTCTTCTAACACTGTTTACAACTACCATGACTAAATGTACAGATGTTACAGTTTGCATGCTTGATTAAACATAATCAACATGTAATGCACAATCCAATAATTCCCCGAATCATTGTTTTGCGTTTGTGTTTGCCACACTTGGTTTCCAAAACTAATGTGTATGTACGATTCGATAGTTCCTCAAACTATCGTTTCGCAGTTGTTTGTGTTTGACTCATCAAATTAACCATAATTAAATAAAATGCAACAAGTATGAATGTGAAATACAGAGTTGTAAGAGTTTCAATTTACCTGAAATTGTAGGGTGTCACAGCTGATGCCTATAAATACATGCAAAAACAGAATGTAAAGAACCTCTGCTATTTCTCTTGTCATATCTCCTAGGTTTTAGAGCCCCCTTGCTCTCCAACTTCGACTCCAGACCCGTGGTGATCGATTTTGATCTAAATGTTGGTTCCCGACTATCGGATTACCACATGTTGGCTAGATTTTGATTGGAAACCCCCGAATAGGATTCCGCACTATTCGAGGGCCTGCCGGTAAGGAACTTTCGCATTTCCAAGGTCCTACATTACAAAGTTGTTTAACTAAAACTAGTGTATTATAAATTGAGTTTAAATTATTTACGTTTGAAATTATTTTGTTTCACATAGAGACTATCGACAATCTTTTCAAAGGCAATTACTATTACTATGACTATCATTATTAACTTATTAATCAACAATTACTTTATACATATGATTTAAACTTTAAATGGTTATCCAAGTTAGAAAAAAAAACCTTAAAATAGTTTAAAGTGGTTATACATACAAAACCTTTTTAGAACAAAACAATTTATACACATTCTCATATGGAGTATAACTACAATATTGTTGTTGTATAGAAAACATAAGTACATTAGCTTATATATAATTAAATTTTCTAGTATAACTTATATATTGTTGGTTATTAATTGAACTACAAAATTGGCATCATTTAATTGCAAAGACTAGCTCATCAATCAATGCGAGTCTTCATAGCCCATCTTTTTACTTGTTTTAAAGTTTTAGGGGTGAAACATGCAACTTAAGAACTTTTCTTTAAACTTCAGTCCATGTGAACTTAGCTTTATGACATAAACTTTAATGAACTTATGCTCAGCTTGCATTAATCATATCTTTTGTAAACTATGATAATCTATTGGATTGACCATCCCACCCAGGTTGGGTTTACCCTTTGGGGTAATCTATGGTGATAGGTTACTACTCCGACATTTTTAAGAATGCTACCTTGGTCACAACTTAACTTTTGATCTGTATATGGTTTACTTGCATGTTTTATTTCATATTGGCTTATTATCACATGTGACAACTAATCCTTTCTCAAACTATTTTGGTGTGTGTGCTTAAAACCTATAAAGATCACCAAGTATTTATAGCTGACCTTTTATTTTAAAAATGTTTCATGTGGAAACGCTACTTAAGCATGCGAAGAGCTTGGATTTAGATTATTATGTTTAAGCTTTAAATTTTGGATTTAGTATTTCCTATCAATGATGTAATGAAGTATGAATGTTTGAAGTTTAATGGAATGTTAAGTTTGAATTTCTTTTAATGCTATGTTTGGATTATTTATAAACCTTGTGCTTTTGAACAATCTACACTTGTTGAAAGCCCTGATGATTACGCCATTGGTCTGGGTGTTACAGATTGGTATCAGAGCCTGGGTTATAGAGAATTAGGTTATTAAGAATGTATGACCTAGACTATAACCATATATTGACTTAGTTAAACACAATAGTTGCCATGTCAGGCCATGAACTCTAAGTTTGAACTTTATAGTTACCATATTAGGTCATGAACTCTAAGTTTCAACTACATAGTTGCCATGATAGATTATGTGACTACTTCGTGCTACTTGACTAGTTATTTGATAGGTCAAATCATTGAACCTAGTTTTGGATGCCTAATATTCACACACTAGATATTAGGGTTCTGAACTTCTTGATCCCTTTCTTATGTCTTGCAATAGAGTAACATCACTTTTTTCAGGTATAGTCTTTACAATATAATCTTGTATTGATAGAATTTGTTACGATAATTTGATAGGTCAAATCTTTGAACCTAGTTTTGGATGCCTAATATTCACACACTAGATATTAGGGTTCTAAACTTCTTGATCCCTTTCTTACGTCTTGCAATAGTGTAACAACACTGTTTTAATGTATAGTCTTTACAATAATAATCTTGTATTGATAGAATCTGTTACGATAATTTGAAAATTTTGGATTTATGGATGATAATATTGATGGTATACATTTATGAGAACATATGATTATTACGCATAAACCATGGGGAAGTTAGTTTGAAATACAACTAGACTGAACCACAGTGTTTATTACAGTAAGATGATTATGATATGATATGGTTTTGTTTGGAATGGTTAACGGATGAGGTTTGGTCACTAAATATAGTCAATGACACATGGTCATGGTTTATCGAAATGGTGATGGGACGGCGGCTAGATAGGTTGCGACCGACTCCTACGTATGCCCTATACATAAACTTATTTCGGTCTATCATGGATGTGTCAGTGATATGATTTAGTGGGGTTGATAATTGGGAAATGGGTAATTGATAAATATATTTTTATTACTAAAATGATGTAAAGGATATTGGAAAATAATTACGAAATGGTGAGATCACGAATATAAATTTTACTTGAACGTTATTTCAGAAATGTTAACTTAATAATGTATTTGCGTGGGTGACATTCACACGAATACAATTATTAAAAATAAGATTCTGAGACGATATTCCATAAATCGTAATCGACTCGAAATACAATACGAACGTTGAATTCTAAAAAGGTGACGATCTTTACGAATTGGCACGTAAGTAACGCGCTTCGATGAGATATAATAAATAATATTTACGATATTTAAATTACAAAATGAATTTGAAAACATTTATTAGGAATTACGACTTTAAACAAAATTAAATAAAATCAATTTCATTAAACGAAATTTAATTATTTACCATTTCGTATATAAAAATATAAATTAAGTGAAAAACCGAGCAACTAAAAATTGAGTAACGCAAAGATAAACGTAACCGAACACGTTGGAATGTCACGGGGTATAAAACGGAATACCTCTTCCTTCTTCTTTATTTCCCCCACCATTTCCTCTCACTAAAAATTTTCTCCCGTCATATCCCTGTCAGTAAAATTCAAAAGGCAAACTTCTTCATATCTTGACCATTTGGGTTGAAATTGGTACCAAATCGTGTCTCCACTCGCGTAGAACACAAAAGTACGATCCGATCAAGCCAAAGATCAAGATTTAAGGTAAATAGATGAATTTATTTGAGTTTTGTTTAGGGTTTTAGCGTAAACATAAATCACAAGTTCTTCTTAGTTAAAATAGTTTTCTAAATGATTTGGGTATAGACAACTTGAAATATAAGGATTTAGGAAACATTTGGGTAAGAATAAAGTGAGAAAATGAGGGTTTTTGAAGGTACCTGCAATTTACGGGAGTTCTGGAAAAAAATGGTAGAGAATGAATAATTCGAGAAAGCCACAAGAGAATTCGAGAACCTTTTTCTTAAGAAATTCGAGAAATCCTTTAGCTACTCAAGAACGAATTCATTTTAAACCTCCTTATTTTCGTAGAATTTGAGAACCTCCCTATTTTCTTGTGGGAATTCGAGAACTATAATATGGAAAGCCATAAAATTAGAGAACCTATTATTTTGGACACTCAAAATTCGAGAACCATGTGATGTTCATTCAAATAATTAGAGAACGTATGGTTGGAATAATTTAAAACTAGAGAACCCCACCATTTGAAGCCCCAAAATTCGAGAATGGTATTTGGAGACTATTGAACATTTAATCTAGGCTTCATTTAGAACCATTTGGGGTTTGGGTGCAATTGGGTATTAACGTTCTAACGTAAGTTACTTAAACAATTGCTAAAACCTAAATAAACCTTAAAACAAGTGTTTTAAATAATACTTAGTTTTAAAACATATCAAAGGTTTATAACACCTTCATGGTTGATCAAAATAATAAAAGATGATACTTATAAATAAACTAGTCAACTTTACTATAAAGTTGATGAAATATTTTAACATGATCACGTAGGACTATTGAACATGCTAAAACTATAAAACCGATATGCTTTGTGAACTTTCTATAAATGGAAACTTACTATAAATAGTAAGTTATTCATAGACGCGACCTACGCGTTTTGCACACGACCAACATTTACACGATTGCTACACGAGTCACAAACCGTCACACGGTTCACCAACGGGTCGTTGACTTGACACGATCAACTTTGGTCAAACATGGTCAACCACGGTCAAACATGGTCAAACACGGTCAAACATGGTCAAACACGGTCATTGAGGACCGACACGGACAAACATGAACAACCAAGGGTTGTTGGACACAAACACGAGCACAAACACGAGCACGGTCACTTACACGAACTCACGTACGATATACGATATAGGTTGCCGGTGACCGACGTGCTACACGACAACTCAGGAGCTTACGCTTACATACGATCATTTCACTAAGGTGAGTTTACGGCCCCTCTTTACTCTTTTTTCAAACGCTTTTAAATAGGGGGAGAATACTAGTTGCATCGAGTCAAACATTATTACTGTACTAACATTATGTGTATGCTGGTTTATTGGACAAACATTAAGTGTTGAACTCGTAACAAGCCCTCACAAAGTCTTACCGTTAATGTACGAACAACGTGGTAGATTTGGATGGATCCATTAGGGAATGACTAACCCCACGGGGCACTATGTTGACTGGATGTCATAACCCGTGCAAATTCTGACCTAACTTGCTATGTATACGAGGCATAGCGGAGGCAAGCACAAACAAGTCTAGTTCGGTAGTGACGCACTGACACTTTGGGCCAAGGGCTCGGTACTAACATTTGATAAACAGCATGACACACTTTTATTACTATATGTATATCAAAACCTGTGAACTCACCAACCATTGTGTTGACACTTTTCTAACTTGTATTCTCAGGTAACTAGCAAACTATGGATAACAGGATTGCACACTGTAAGGGACGAGCATTAGGAACTGCATGCATTCCTGTTTATGTTTAACTTTTGAAAACAATGTTAACAAAATATCATTTAAACATTTGAGGGAAATGCTAAAGGTTATGTTTTTATGATACTTAATTAAAAACACTCAAGTGGTAATAATTATTTTAATGGACCATATTCTATGTTTAAAACATATGAACAAGGAATATGATAACATAACAATATACTAATGGTTAGCCTATATTGGCTAAGTGTTAGTTTATTACTCTTAGACATATAAGTCTAATAAACTCATTGAATCTCGGTTACTTCAAGTGCCAGAGTTGATTCATATTTTCCTGTTATCATGGTTTGTTTGAGGAATAGTTTGTTTTTTGTTGTATATTGGTTGATATTGATTGAGTTTTACAAGTCGCTTCCTATAAGAAAATTTTCATGTGCGGGTATCCTATATGTGAAGAGATTTTATTGAAGATATGTTTACCAGTGTTAGCTGATGTGGTTTTGCTTCTCATCACATTATTTGTTCCAGTAAATTACAAACACTCACACACATTCTATTCAATAATTAAAACTAATTGGTTGATTAAACCTATTTATTGATTGAATCATCTTTAATAATTAGGAAAATAATAGAAACATGATGTATTTCATTTGGGTGTTATTGTAATTTGTGTGCAATTGGTTGGGTAAGATGGTGTGTAAATTAAATGATGACGAAGTCAAATTGGATATATATAATCAATAGGAATGATGAATCACCGTGAAGATGATGATGATGAGCAAGTCTTCCTCGTATTTGTATATTGTATGCAACTCTTGATGCTAAATGTAAGCAAATTATTTATGCTTCTCCATAAACATCGTTTTTGTTTGGACTCATTTTTGATTGATTGTCATCAAATTTTATTCATAGATTGTTCACTATGTACATTGTTCATTTTTTTTCTAGGTTCAAAAGCTACGATTTTCGATCTATCTTTATAGCTCATAGAGGTCTTATTTAACCATTAGACTTCACCATATTTTTTATTCAACTCTATTTTATTGAAATTATGAAGATGACGTATTAGGAATTACGATGAATGGAAATTGATTTTGTTAACAAGTCTCTATGAGGTTATTGAATGGAAATTGATTTGTTTTTTACTAGAATACTTTTTTGTTCTCTTAAGTTCATGTGAACATGGGTTGTTCATCTGGTTCTTTAGCATGTGCATATTGGGTCCTGTTGGTCAAACACTTGTATTCATATATAACAAAAAATGAAATATTAGAGCGATGTGAAGTTTAGCAGAGACGCCATTGATGTCGCTGGTTGCAGAGGGAAACTTTGTATGGTAACAGGTTAAACAATAGATACACTTCTTAAGACTCTGGCAGTTTGGTGGCCATAGAGGTGAAACACAACCCACATTGACTCATTCATAAGTAAATAGGTTTTGTTGTCACCTGTAATTTTAAATCCTTGGGAGTGGGCCCGATTATTTAAGATGTTGATGTATTTTATAACCAGATTCACATTAACTAGTTATATGATTACATATATGAAATCATAAACAAATTTTTGAAATTTATTGTAACCATGGTTTGATTACATATATGTAATCAAATAACGTCTTGATTTTTTATTTTGATTTTAATTTTTCATCTTTGTCGCCATCATATATGTTTTGGTGTTTTTTGTGATTGTTAAGTAAATGTAACTTATAAAGTTACGTATATGTAACATGTTATATGATTACATATCGTAATAAGATAGTTTGTTTGAAAAAAGTAGATTTTTTAAATCAATAAATTTAAATTGTTTGATATTAATTTTGAGTGAAAGAACAAATTTTTGAATTCAGTTTTTTTGACATAATTATAATAGAGAAGTGAAAGAAAAAACAAAAAAACTAATGTATTAAACAAATAGCCATTGTTGGTACGGATATGTAATAATGCATTATTCAAACTATTTACCTAATGATAATACATAAAATCTAGAATGTCAACAAAAACCAACTACTTACGTATATGAAATTTGTATATAACTCATATGTAACCATTTATTTGAACTAACACAAACTAAGAACTTTTTACACAAATGTATAAATCTACCTTATATGACTTTATCATAATTACCACACAAAATATATTAACGATCGCACACTGTGAGGCCCAATCCCGAGTACCTCCCAGAGTTTGATAACAAAAATACATTTAAATGTCTGTATCAAAAACATATTGGATTGCCACAACCCCCGAATCTTCTAACTTTATGCCACGGGCTTCATCATATCCTCTTGCCTATTCATCAACCTGACATACATGCTAAAACGTCAGGTTACACTGGTGAGTTCTAGTTTTAGTAAAACATCATAAACGTTTAATGAGTAAACATTATAAAACATCATCTCGTTCATACAAACCATAACCCATAAACATCATGATCATCATCATCATAGAACCACTGCTACTGAGCGTAACAGTGGCTTATGCCGGCACAAGGTTCCATAACGTTGATCTGAATCGCCGAGGTGTTTAATAGATCCATACTTACCAAGTACAAGTACTGGAGCATCAATGTAACATCAGTGCCGGACGCGTCGCCGGAACAGTGATCCCTACAGTTACTTGCACAGTAACTCAGGTACACACTACGTGAAACTATGTATATGCTATTGACACTGGATGCTTGCCACCAAACTATCATGCTATTGAATAGAAATTTGAATTAAATCTTATGGTTTAACAATCAGAAACACGTCAGATAACACTAAACTGACACTCAAATGCTTGATTTAATGCTATTATGTATAAACGTATGCGAGGTTAAAGAAAACAAAACCATAACGGTTGTTGTTACGGAATGCTAAACCGACGAATTATTCGTATAGGTGACGATCTGTACGAATAAATCTGAAAGTTTAACGTTCTGAATTGTGATTGAAAAGTTGAAAACAAGAATCGGAAAGTGAAACCAACGCCGTGTTCGTTCGGGTGACGATTCGAACGAATACGCGCGAATGTGACACGTTCTGACGAAACGAAAATGATGTACGAAACGAACAATAATAATGTAAGAAAGTTATACATTTAATATTTATTAGGAATCACAATCTTTTAGAATTTTACAAATAAAGTTATTTTAATTAAAATACATAGAATACGCGAACGAGCTAACGAAACGCTTAAAATAATAAATTACGATAAATAATTCAAAGAAAATTAAATTAAAACATTTACTAGGAATAACCACCTTCAAATCTTTTGAAAATAGACTCTTCTTATATAAGTTACAAAAACACGCGCGTAGCGTGCCGGAAACGCAACGAGAATGAAAACCGAGCAACCGAAACGAAAACCCACGGGGTATATAAACCCTAAATGAGTATGTTTCTTCATTTATTACACCCTCATTCTCTCTTTGAACTCATCCAAGCCGTCACTCTCTCTCTCTAAAATTCTCACCTTTAAACCTCCATAACTTGCTCAAATCTTGGTGAAATCACGAGTTCTTGGTGTCCAAACGAAGCTCTCGACTCCCTCTACAAGAAAGTACAACCGAACTGAAGTTTGGTCCACTGAAAATCGAGTTATGAACAAAATAAATACACGAAACTTAGGGTTTTCACACCCCATGGTCGACCATCAACCCTCAACCGGTCTAAGACCCTAACCCACCGAATCCACACCTTCGAGACACCTCCTTAGCATGACACGACGGGTGAAAGTGACCTGCAACAGCAGAAGGGATGAGGATGATGTTGGCAACATAGGTTCGTGGAAGGTTAGGCTGGCCGAACCTTCGACCAACCGAACCTAAAGGAGGCTGGGCTCTGACGGAGGCGAACCTGGAAACCCGGAACATGTGAGCTGCGAAACATTAGCCGAATCATGTCAACACCAAACCAGTTATGTGTGGCGAACCTTGGGATAGTCACGAAACTGCTAGCATAAAACCATGACTGCCGAACCTAGAAGGTTGCTGCGAACCTAACCATCACCGAATCATCTGTCACGAACCTCTCTGGATCACCGAGCCTTCGCTGAAAACCCGAAGACTCATGAGCCTTCTACTGCCGAACCATCGCATGGTCACGGACCCGGGTAAACCGAACCTTGGACCTGTGCACCTGTCACACCCCGAGCCGGCGGGGTTGGATCGGAGTCCCCGTCGGGCGGAAGGTTCCCAGGGCGTGATATCGTGCGTGATAATCAAGATGATCAGATTATTTACATAGCATCAATTTTTAAGAATAATAAAGCACAATCAAATGATAACTAGGATTACAAAGTTAAATTACATTATCAATGTTCTGCAATTTAACTAAGTAAACCTATCAAAAGAATAACATGTTTATATCTTGTATATGTACAAGATATCAAAAGTAATGTATATCATCAACAAAAGATGTGCTTCTCAAAAGTCTACTAGGTCCTTTATCTGGGCCGCCTAGTATGCAATCCAAAAGCCTTAGCTTAAACCTGTTCATCACCTGAGAATGCATGTAAGAAAACAAGGTCAACACAATGGTTGGTGAGTTCATAAAGTTTATAAGTTTAAAATAGTTTTAACAAACCTCCTTCAGTAAAACCTTAACCTCATTAACTCCACATGCAATATCCAAATCGGTATGCTTATATATAGGGCATATGTAAGGGACAAGCCCTAGCCAACATCCCACCACATACTAATCCAGATATGACACTGTTGTTAATAATAATTAAGCATTTTACCTACCAATCAACCCATTCCTCATCAAAGATTTTGTTGTCTGTTTCAAAGTTTACAAGTATATATTGTTTACAAGTGTTAGATTCAATGTATGTTTATCAAACATCAAGTTTCACACGCACATAGTTTAGTTGTCCCTAATCCCATATGTGAGTACAAGCTCTGCACTAGCAGTCGTTTAGCAATTACGTAGCTCACAGATTAGTTAAGCTTAGTCTAGCAATTATGTATCTCCTATACAAGATAAGAGCTCTGGTTTACCAGTAGTTTAGCAATTACATATCTCATATATAGACACAAGCCATGCATACACAAGTAATCCAACAATTACATATCTCATATAAGCAGACAAAAGCTTTGGATTACCAATAGTTTAGCCATTACATGTCTCTTATATAGATAATCGCTTAGCATCATTTATGTTTATGTTTACCAATTACATACCTCATATAAGCAGACAAAAGCTCTGGATTACCAGTAGTTTAGCCATTACATGTCTCTTATATAGATAATAGCTTAGCATCGTTATGTTTATGTTTAGCAATTACATACCTCATATAAGCAGACCAAAAGCTCTGGACTACCAGTAGTTTAGAAATTACATGTCTCTTATATAGGTAATAGCTTAGTCTCGTTACGTTTATGTTTTACATATATCTCAATCCATAGGTAGAAGCTCTGGACTACCAGTCGTTTAGCAATTACATAGCCTATGATTAGATATATGTACCATGTTTCATGCGCAAGTAGTAGTTTCCAAGCATAAAGTTTCAAGTGTTCATACATTGTCTCATCATAAATCCCATAGGTTTGCATCAAGTCTCAAGTTTATAGTATAAAGATTCACAAATATAAGCATCAAGTCTCATGTTTAAAGTATAAAGTCTCACAAGTATAAGCATCAAGTCTCATGTTTAAAGTATAAAGTCTCACAAGTATAAGCATCAAGTCTCATGTTTAAAGTATAAAGTCTCACAAGTATAAGCATCAAATCTCATGTTTAAAGTGTCAAGTCTCACAAGTATAAGCATCAAGAATCATGTTTAAAGTGTAAAGTTTCTCAAGTCTAAACATCAAGTCTCATGTTTAAAGTATAATGTTTCTCAAGTATAGGCATCAAGTCTCCTATTTAAAGTGTAAAGTTTCACAAGCGTCCAACATATGGTTTCAAGCATCAAACTCAACGTATATGTTTCAAGTCTATTGCTTTTTAATGATTAATAAGTGTCACAAATAAGTTTCAACGTATGTATCAAGTTTATGTTTAAAGCATTAAATAACATTTCAATAATTTTATGAAAATGTTTAGCATGCTTCTCAGTCCCGAAGTAAAACAAATAAGTTTGAACAGGGACAAATGAACTCACCTTGTGTCCGAAGTGATTGACTATATAGGATAAGAATGCACGCACTCTTTGTTTGCTCTGGTTATGATGTTCACGTTCCTGTATTAATTTCATAATGTTGTAGTTGGTAAGTATAGGTTTTGTAAGGGTTGTTGAGTGTGCAAATGTTAGTCCTAACGTTGACTAACACTCACGAGTCTTATGTGTTATCTGGCCCGGGATTCCGTATGTTAAGTAATATTGTTTAACTCACCTTGATTGTTTGAATTTCTTTTACTCCATATTTAATTTCACACCAAAGCTTCTAATTAACATGTTTAAGGATTCACCTCCTTTGCATCAAAATTTGTTAACATCATTATATTCTAAGTGATGATTCTCTCATTTGTTATGATTGTCTTCAACATCATTCACATATTGGTTATTTGTTTTAAATCCGTTGGGCCGGATTAAATATGGTGTGGGCCGTATGATTTATGTTGGGCCGAGAAAGGTAGGGGCTAATCACTCAAGTATGGGCCGACTATAGAATAAGGTTTGGGCCTAATACTGGGCCGGTGTAGAAACGTTACACATGGGCCCATTGTGAAACTAAACTTGAGCCGGTTATGAGTATTGACCAAGACACCCATGATGGGTCGACTAATAGACTGTTGGGCCGAACATTTATGTTTGGGCTTTGGTGTGTCTCGGCTGGAATTAACAACGGGATCGGCTGGTTCAGAGGTAATGAAAACCAGCGAACCTTTCGACCATAATGGTTCGGCAGTAGGTGGAGTGAGACAGATTCGTATTTTCACATGGTTCGGCTAATCTCACAAGGGTTCGGCAACACTAGAAGGTTCGGTGGTGTCAGATGAGGTTCGGTTAGGACACACAAGGGTTCGGTTAATCAAACCATTAAGGTTCGTGATTGAGCATGCATGGCAACAGGTTCGCTTCTCCTGGTTCGCCGATCCTCTTGGTTCTGCTGCATGGGGTTCGGTGGCCAAGGTTTGTCGATAAAAAGATTCGTAGCTAGGCTGGGTTCAGGTAACCATACAAGGTTCGTCGCCCAAGTGTTCGGCTGTTGAGGGTTTGCAGCCGTTCAAAATGGTTCGTGAATTGAGTCGTAGGTTCGGGGACTCCATGGTTCGGCCATAGCATTCTAGGGTTCGCCAGGTATACTGGGTTCGTGAGAGAACTAGGGTTCGTGGCTTGGAGTGCCAGCCGCCAAGGGTTCGGCTCCCTTGACTCCGGTCACCTGCGTGTTCCCGAACCTTGTTCATCCTCATCAACTTCGAACCTCCTCTTGTTACAGGACCATTTCTGTGTTGTTGGTGTACCTTTAGCAGCTCTCGAACATACTGAATCAACTCACAAGTATCCTAGTTTCGGTCGAGTGGGTTTAGGTCGACCAAGTTGAAATGAAAACCCTATTTTTCGAAATCTTTGACGCATCATACCTCGTTTTTGGCGGGTGAAATCTTCAGATCCGTTGTACTTTCGTGTAGAACTCGTCAAGGGCTTCGCGTGGGTTAAAAAATCACTCAAATCGGTTAAGAATTGAGGGAGATATGAAGCTTCAAAGTTGAAAAATGGTGGTGAAATGTTAAAACCGGGAATAGAAAGTAGTGAGAGAGAGAGATGAGGTTGAAAATGAAATAAATGTGGTCTTTTAAGGTTTATATATCCCGTGGGTGTTCGGGTTCGTTTCGGTTGCTCGGTTCGCAGCTTCTTCGCGTATCCGGCACGTTACGCGTAATTTTCGAAATAAAAATAAAAAGAAGTATTTTAGAATGTTTAGAATACGAAAATCATTAGAATTATTTTAAATATCGTTGCGTTAAATTATTTATCAAATTATAATATTTTACGCGTTTTAGTAAATCATTCGCTATTTAATTAAAATAGTTTAGTTTAAATTGTTTTATGATGAGTTTCAAAATTGTAAAATAGGAAATATTTTATTTCCTTAAAATTATGATCGTTCGAATCGTTATTCGCTTTCGTTTTCGTTCCGTCAGATCGCGTCGCCACCGCGCGTATTTGTTCGAATCGTCATTCGAACGAACAGGTCGACGGTTTGGCTTTCTGATTCTTGTTTTCTACTGTTAAGTTATTATTTCAGAACGTTAAACTATCGGAATCATTCGTACAGATCGTCACCTATACTAAGAACATGTCGGTTTAGCATTCTGAAATGACAACCGTTAAGGTTTTGTTTTGTTTAACCTCACATACGTTTACACCAAATAATATCACATCAAGTATTTATGTTTCAACACTATGTTGTCTGACATGTTTTCTGACTGTTAAATCCTAAAATTTCAGACAGATTCAGACAATCGTTTAATAGTTTCATGTTAATCATAATGCATCAATAGTATAAACATAGTTTCACGTAATGTATACCTGAGTTACTGTATACGTTTTACTGTTGCGATCACTGTTCCGGCACGCGTCCGACACTGGTGTTACAGTCTCCCCTTGTTAGAGAAATTTCGTCCCGAAATTTAAGACTCGTTATTCGGTATGACTTCCTCAGCAAAGAGTTGGGGATACTTGTTCTGCATGTGATCTTCACGTTCTCAAGTAAACTCGGGTCCGCGCCTTGAGTTCCAACGAACTTTAACTATAGGAATACGGCTTCGCCTTAGTTTCTTGACTTTAAGATCCATGATCTCTAGAGGTTCTTCCACAAAACGTAGGTTTTCATCCAATTGAATTTCTTCAACTGGTATGATAAGAGTTTCATCGGCCAAACATTTCTTCAAGTTTGAGACGTGAAACACGTCATGTACACCACTAAGTTCATCGGGTAAGCTCAATCTGTACGCCACGGGACCAATACGTTCGATGATCTCAAACGGTCCCACGTATCGTGGTGTTAGTTTGCCTTTCTTCGCAAAACGGACTACGCCTTTCCAAGGAGAAACCTTAAGCATAACACGATCCCCCACTTGAAATTCCAACGGCGTGCGCCGTTTATCAGCATAGCTCTTTTGTCTGCTTCGTGTTGCTTGTAGCCTTTGTTGTATCTGAGCAATCTTGTCTGTAGTTTCTTGAATAAGTTCTGGTCCGGTGATACGATTATCTCCCACTTCCGACCAACAGATCGGTGACCGACATTTTCGACCATAAAGAGCCTCGGATGGGGCGCAACCGATGCTACTGTGATAGCTGTTGTTGTAGGAGAACTCGATTAGTGGCAAGTGAGAGTCCCAATTACCACCAAAGTCTAGAACACAAGTTCTCAACATGTCCTCCAGGGTCTGGATAGTACGTTTGCTTTGACCATCCGTTTGTGGATGATAAGCTGTACTCAAGTTTAATTGCGTCCCCAGAGATTTCTGCAATGATTGCCAGAACCTTGATGTAAATCTGTTGTCGCGATCCGAAATGATAGACAATGGCACACCATGACGTACCACTATCTCGTTAATGTAAAGCTTCGCTAATTTATCCATCGAGTAAGTTTCTCGCATTGGCAAGAAATGAGCAGATTTGGTTAATCGATCAACGATAACCCAAATAGTATCATGTCCACTGGAAGTGCGGGGTAGCTTCGTAACAAAGTCCATAGCTATTTGTTCCCACTTCCGGAGTGGAATCTCAGGCTGTTCCAGTAAACCTGACGGTTTCTGGTGTTCTGCCTTTACTTTAGCACACATAAGGCATCTACCAACATACTCAGCTATGTCTTTCTTCATACTCGGCCACCAATAAAACGCCCGTAAGTCTTGATACATCTTATCAGCACCGGGATGCACAGAGTACTTGGTCTTGTGTGCTTCATCAAAAATTAGTTTCCTTAACTCATCTACTGCAGGAATCCAGATACGATCCTTGAAGTAAACAAGTCCATCGGGTTTTGTTTCCAACTGTTTCTCCACACCGCAATCAAGTTCTTTCTTCAAGTTTTCACGTTCAATGACCTCCTGTTGTGCTTGTATGATGTTGTCGTGTAAGCTTGTCTGCACAGTCATTCCCATTGCTCTGACTCGCAAGGGTTTGACTCTTTCCTTCCGACTCAAGGCATCAGCTACAACGTTTGCCTTGCCCGGATGGTAGTTGATTACACAGTCGAAATCATTCAGAAGCTCAACCCAATGTCGCTATCCCATGTTGAGTTCCTTCTGATCGAATATGTGTTGCATACTTTTATGATCAGTGAATATGGTACACTTGGTGCCATACAAGTAATTCCTCCAGATCTTTAAGGCAAATATCACTGCTCCCAGTTCCAGATCATGAGTAGTATAGTTCTTCTCATGAATCTTGAGTTGTCTCGAGGCATACGCAATAACTTTGTCTCACTGTATAAGTACACAGCCAAGTCCCTGATGGGATGCATCACAATACACAACAAAGTCATCACCACCGTCTGGGAGGGATAAGATCGGAGCATCACATAACTTTTGCTTCAAAGTCTGAAAGGCTTCTTCTTGCTTCTGTTCCCAAACAAACGGCTCGCTTTTCTGTGTAGCTTCGTGAGTGGCAGAGCTATCTTAGAAAAGTTCGAGATGAACCTCCTGTAATAGCCTGCTAAGCCTAGAAAAGAACGTATCTCCGTCGGTGTCTTCGGAGTGTCCCAATCTTTTATTGCCTCGAGCTTAGCAGGATCAACGTATATTCCCTCACTGTTAACAACGTGGACTAGGAATTGAACCTCTTTTAACCAAAACTCACACTTAGAGAATTTGGCATAGAGCTTCTCTTCCTTTAACAGTTCCAAGATCGTTATAAGATGTTGCTCATGTTCTGTTTTGCTTTTTGAATAGATCAAGATGTCATCAATGAAAAAAATAACAAATTGATCCAAATACGGCTTACACACACGGTTCATGAGATCCATGAAAACCACAGGTGCATTCGTCAAACCAAAAGGCATCACCATGAACTCGTAATGCCCGTATCTGGTACGAAACGCCGTCTTGGGTATATCTTCGTCTTGCACTCTGAGCTGGTGGTATCCCGAACGCAGATCGATCTTCGAAAAGTATTGAGCTCCTAGCAATTGATCAAACAAATCATCAATCCTCGGTAATGGATACCGATACTTGATGGTTAGTTTGTTTAGCTCTCTGTAGTCTATGCACATACGAAAAGATCCATCCTTCTTTTTCACGAATAGAACCGGAGCTCCCCAAGGTGAGTAGCTCGGTCGGATGAAACCTTTATCAAGTAGCACCTGTAGTTGGTTAGATAATTCCTGCATCTCCGAAGGTGCTAACCTGTAAGGAGATTTAGCAACAGGTGTTGCTCCAGGAATTAGATCAATACGAAACTCTACCGGTCGCACCGGTGGCAAACCAGGTAGATCTTCAGGAAACACTTCAGGGTATTCCTTCACTATCGGTATATCTTGTATTGTTTTCTTATCTTTCTCTTTCTCCACCACATGAGCCAAGAAAGCTATGCACTTCTTTTGTAGACACTTACGCGCTTTTATGCATGATATGATCTTTACGTTTCGTTTTGCTTGATCCCCACGAACTTCCAGGAATACACGATCATTCGATACTGGAATCCAAAGTAGCTTTTCTGAACAGATAACTTCAACTCGATTGAGTGAGAGCCAATCCATCCCCACGATGGTATCGAAACTGCCCAACTCCATCGGCAACAAGTCGATGGTAAATGTGTGATCTACGAGTGTAAGTGGGCAGTTCCTAAGTATAGTGCTAACTGTAACTTGTTTCCCATTCGCTACTTCGATAATGTAAGGGGAGTCTAAAGTTTCCTCATTAAGTCTAAGTTGTTGCGCAAAATCAGATGAAATAAAACTCTGGTCTGCACCAGTATCAAATAGTATAGATGCATAAGAGTCATGTAAAAGAAATGTACCAGTGACCACATAAGGGTCTTGGCGTGCAGCATTGGCTCCAATGACAAAAGTTCGTCCGCGAGGTGCTTGTGCTCCAGGTTGCACTCTCTTTGGACAGTTGCGGGAGAAATGACCCATTTCCCCGCAGTTGTAGCATCCTCTGTTGTTGTTGACTGGATTCTGTGGTGGTGGTGGTGGAGGTAGTGCTCTTGCTGCAGTGTTAGTAGCCTGGTTTATAGCAACCCTGCATTTGGTAACCTAGTGGCCAAACCGACCACAGTTTGTGCACTTCCTACATTGAGCACCAGGAGGATGATGATATTTACAATGAGTGCACTGGGGATGTTCTCACCCATAACCCTGGTAGCAGGATTGACAGGTGCTGCAGGTGCCTGTCTCAGAGGGGTAACGGCCGCATAGTTCTTTACGACCTTTTGCTTCTTTTTCTGGTGGTACTCGGGTTTCTTTGATATTGTTTCATTGGCTTTTCCAGCATCATCTTTTAAGACTCCAGACTTTACCATTACCTTGGTAAGCTTAGCAGAGAGGGAAATGGCTGACTCCAAAGTAGCAGGATATGAAGCCAGTACAACGCTTTGTATACATGAAGATAATCCTGCTACATAGCGATCATTTAGCTTTTCCAAGGTTGGCACCATCTCTGGCACCAGGGCTACCAGTTCATGATAGCGGTTGGTAAAAGTCATATGATCAGCTCCCTTCATCTCATGATTCAAGAGCTCAATCTCCAGTTGTTGCAGTTCATGTTTCGGGCAAAACTCATTCCTTAGAAGAAGCTTAAATTCTGCTCAGGGCATTTCCATTGCCTCGTCTCTTCCCTTTGCTCTGATCTGTGCGTTCCACCATGTCAGTGCTCGCTTGCTAACTGAACCGGCTGCATAGCGAACTTTATGGTGTTCTGGACAACTGCTTATGTCCAGAGTGTTCTCCATTTTCTCGAGCCATTGGATCAGGCCAACAGCTCCCTCGACTCCAGTAAAACTTGGGGGTTTGCATCCTACAAAGGATTTGTAGGAGCAGTCAGAAGTATGACCAGTGTTTCCACTAGCCTCTCCGGTGGTATGGGCAGAGGTGTTGCCATGTCCCTGAATCCGATTTATCATCTCTGGGATGACATCTTTCAGTTGGCTTGTCAGTTGGGTACTCAGCAGTGTCGCCAAGGTGATGGTAGCAGGATCTAGTGTCTGAGCAGTGCTTGAACCTGGTGGTGGAGAGTGTGGAGGAGGAGGTGGTGGTGAGTCAGGTGGGGTAGGAGTCGAAGAATGAGGTGCAGAGACTTGCGGAGTCGGTTGTTTTCTCGGCGGCATTCTGATCATAACCAAAAGTATTTGGTTAGTGCAGTGATCGAATGCAGAAAACATAATGTAAGCTTATGTCTTAAGTTCTCTACATGAGGGTCCCTAAGTTATAGTCTAGGCCAAACCGTTTAAGTAATTGACCTATTATTCTCTATAACCTTGAGCTCTGATACCAATCTGTCACACCCC
Organism: Mikania micrantha; assembly: GCA_009363875.1. Lineage (NCBI taxonomy): Eukaryota > Viridiplantae > Streptophyta > Magnoliopsida > Asterales > Asteraceae > Mikania > Mikania micrantha. Next base: position 54,872,934 of record CM018697.1, read on the forward strand.
GAGCCGGCGGGGTTGGATCGGAGTCCCCGTCGGGCGGAAGGTTCACAGGGCGTGATATCGTCTGTGATAATCAAGATGATCAGATTGTTTACATAGCATCAATGTTTAAGAATAACTAAAGCACAATCAAATGATAACTAGGATTACAAAGTTAAATTACATTATCAATGTTCTGCAATTTAACTAAGTAAACCTATCAAAAGAATAACATGTTTATATCTTGTATATGTACAAGATATCAAAAGTAATGTGTATCAACAACAAAAGATGTGCTTCTCAAAAGTCTACTAGGTCCTCTATCTGGGCCGCCTAGTATGCAATCCAAAAGCCTTAGCTTAAACCTGTTCATCACCTGAGAATGCATGTAAGAAAACAAGGTCAACACAATGGTTGGTGAGTTCATAAAGTTTATAAGTTTAAAATAGTTTTAACAAACCTCCTTCGGTAAAACCTTAACCTCATTAACTCCACATGTAATCTCCAAATCGGTATGCTTATATATAGGGCATATGTAAGGGACAAGCCCTAGCTAACATCCCACCACATACTAATCCAGATATGACACTGTTGTTAATAATAATTAAGCATTTTACCTACCAATCAACCCATTCCTCATCAAAGATTTTGTTGTCTGTTTCAAAGTTTACAAGTCTATATTGTTTACAAGTGTTAGATTCAATGTATGTTTATCAAACATCAAGTTTCACACGCACATAGTTTAGCTGTCCCTAATCCCATACGTGAGTACACGCTCTGCACTAGCAGTCGTTTAGCAATTACGTAGCTCATAGATTAGTTAAGCTTAGTCTAGCAATTACGTATCTCCTATACAAGATAAGAGCTTTGGTTTACCAGTAGTTTAGCAATTACATATCTAATATATAGACACAAGCCATGCATACCCAAGTAATCCAGCAATTACATATCTCATATAAGCAGACAAAAGCTCTGGATTACCAGTAGTTTAGCCATTACATGTCTCTTATATAGATAATAGCTTAGCATCGTTTATTTTTACGGTGAGCAATTACATACCTCATATAAGCAGACAAAAGATCTGTATTACCAGTAGTTTAGCCATTACATGTCTCTTATATAGATAATAGCTTAGCATCGTTATGTTTATGTTTAGCAATTACATACCTCATATAAGCATACCAAAAGCTCTGGACTACCAGTAGTTTAGCAATTACATGTCTCTTATATAGGTAATAGCTTAGTCTCGTTACGTTTATATTTTACATATATCTCAATCCATAGGTACAAGCTATGGACTACCAGTCGTTTAGCAATTACATAGCCTATGATTAGATATATGTACCAAGTTTCATGCGCAAGTAGTAGTTTCCAAGCATAAAGTTTCAAGTGTTCATACATTGTCTCATCATAAATCCCATAGGTTTGCATCAAGTATCAAGTTTATAGTATAAAGATTCACAAGTATAAGCATCAAGTATCATGTATAAAGTATAAAGTTTCACAAGTATAAGCATCAAGTCTCACGTTTAAAGTATAAAGTCTCACAAGTATAAGCATCAAGTCTCATGTTTAAAGTATAAAGTGTCACAAGTATAAGCATCAAGTCTCATGTTTAAAGTATCAAGTCTCACAAGTATAAGCATCAAGAAACATGTTTAAAGTGTAAAGTTTCTCAAGTCTAAACATCAAGTCTCATGTTTAAAGTATAAAGTTTCTCAAGTATAAGCATCAAGTCTCCTATTTAAAGTGTAAAGCTTCACAAGCATCCAACATATGGTTTCAAGCATCAAACTCAACGTATATGTTTCAAGTCTATTGCTTTTCAATGATTAATAAGTGTCACAAATAAGTTTCAACGTATGTATCAAGTTTATGTTTAAAGCATTAAATAACATTTCAATAATTTTATGAAAATGTTTAGCATGCTTCTCAGTCCCGAACTAAAACAAATAAGTTTGAAAAGGGACAAAGGAACTCACCTTGTGTCCGAAGTGATTGACTATATAGGATAAGAATGCACGCACTCTTTGTTTGCTCTGATTATGATGTTCACGTTCCTGTATTAATTTCATAATGTTGTAGTTGGTAAGTATAGGTTTTGTAAGGGTTGTTGAGTGTGCAAATGTTAGTCCTAACGTTGACTAACACTCACGAGTCTTATGTGTTATCCGGCCCGGGATTCCATATGTTAAGTAATATTGTTTAACTCACCTTGATTGTTTGAATTTCTTTAACTCCATATTTAATTTCACACCAAAGCTTCTAATTAACATGTTTAAGGATTCACCTACTTTGTATCAAAATCTGTTAACATCATTATAATCTAAGTGATGATTCTCGCATTTGTTATGATTGTCTTCAACATCATTCACATGTTGGTTATTAGTTTTAAATCCGTTGGGCCGGATTAAATATGGTGTGGGCCGTATGATTTATGTTGGGCCGAGAAAGGTAGGGGCTACTCACTCAAGTATGGGCCGACTATAGAATAAGGTTTGGGCCTAATATTGGGCCGGAGTAGAAACGTTACACATGGGCCCATTGTGAAACTAAACTTGAGCCGGTTATGAGTATTGACCAAGACACCCATGATGGGTCGACTAATAGACTGTTGGGCCGAACATTTACGGTTGGACTTTGGTGTGTCTCGGCTGGAATTAACAACGGGATCGGCTGGTTCAGAGGTAATGAAAACCAGCGAACCTTTCGACCATAATGGTTCCGCAGTAGGTGGAGTGAGACAGATTCGTATTTTCACATGGTTCGGCTAATCTCACGAGGGTTCGGCAACACTAGATGGTTCGGTGGTGTCAGATGAGGTTCGGTTAGGACACACAAGGGTTCGGTTAATCAAACCATTAAGGTTCGTGAATGAGCATGCATGGCAACAGGTTCGCTTCTCCTGGTTCGCCGATCCTCTTGGTTCGGCTGCATGGGGTTCGGCGGCCAAGGTTCATCGATAGAAAGATTCGTAGCTAGGCTGGGTTCGGGTAAACATACAAGGTTCGTCGCCCCAAGTGTTCGGCTGTTGAGGGTTTGCAGCCGTTCAAAATGGTTCGTGAATTGAGTCGTAGGTTCGGGGACTCCATGGTTCGGCCATAGCATTCTAGGGTTCGCCAGGTATACTGGGTTCGTGAGAGAACTAGGGTTCGTGGCATGGAGTGCCGGCCGCCAAGGGTTCGGCTCCCTTGACTCCGGTCACCTGCATGTTCCCGAACCTTGTTCATCCCCATCAACTTCGAACCTCCTCTTGTTACAGGACCATTTCGGTGTTGTTGGTGTACCTATAGCAGCTCTCGAACGTACTGAATCAACTCACAAGTATCCTAGTTTCGGTCGAGTGGGTTTAGGTCGACCAAGTTGAAATGAAAACCCTATTTTTCGAAATCTTTGACGCATCATACCCTGTTTTTGGCTGGTGAAATCTTTAGATCCGTTGTACTTTCGTGTAGAACTCGTCAAGGGCTTCGCGTGGGTTCAAAAATCACTCAAATCGGTTAAGAATTGAGGGAGATATGAAGCTTCAAAGTTGAAAAATGGTGGTGAAATGTTAAAACCGGGAATAGAAAGTAGTGAGAGAGAGATGAGGTTGAAAATGAAATAAATGTGGTCTTTTAAGGTTTATATATCCCGTGGGTGTTCGGGTTCGTTTCGGTTGCTCGGTTCGCAGTTTCTTCGCGTATCCGGCACGTTACGCGTAATTTTCGAAATAAAAATAAAAAGAAGTATTTTAGAATGTTTAGAATACGAAAATCATTAGAAATTATTTTAAATATCGTTGCGTTAAATTATTTATCAAATTATAATATTTTACGCGTTTTTGTAATTCATTCGCTATTTAATTAAAATAGTTTAGTTTAAATTGTTTTAGGATGAGTTTCAAAATTGTAAAATAGGAAATATTTTATTTCCTTAAAATTATGATCGTTCGAATCGTTATTCGCTTTCGTTTTCGTTCCGTCAGATCGCGTCGCCACCGCGCGTATTCGTTCGAATCGTCGTTCGAACGAACAAGTCGAGGGTTTGGCTTTCTGATTCTTGTTTTCTACTGTTAAGTTATTATTTCAGAACGTTAAACTATCGGAATCATTCGTACAGATCGTCACCTATACGAATAACACGTCGGTTTAGCATTCTGAAATGACAACCGTTAAGGTTTTGTTTTGTTTAACCTCACATACGTTTACACCAAATAATATCACATCAAGTATTTATGTTTCAACACTGTGTTGTCTGACATGTTTTCTGACTGTTAAATCCTAAAATTTCAGTCAGATTCAGACAATCGTTTAATAGTTTCATGTTAATCATAAGGCATCAATAGTATAAACATAGTTTCACGTAATGTGTACCTGAGTTACTGTACGCGTTTTACTGTTGCGATCACTGTTCCAGCACGCGTCCGGCACTGGTGTTACAGCACCAACATGGCCGAACCATTTCAGCAGAGCCGAACCTCAGCCCTTTGAACCGATATGTTCGCTGCAATGGAAGTCATAACACACTTCAACCGACTAAAATTCAATTTCTTGGGCCAAACCCTTATGCATTCGGCCCACACACGTTAGCCTACTCAGGCCCAATATTAGTTGGTTCGGCCCATGCCCTGAATCTAAATTGGCCACACATGACTCATAAGGCCCAAAGAATTGGTTGGCCCATTTAAATCTATTTGGCCCAACCATCATTCGGCCCACTACAGTGGCTTAGCCCAACATCATCACCCGGTCCTTTGTTAAGGCTCATGGGGTATTGGCTTGGCCCAATTCACCCTTTCAGTCCATAATGGTTAAATACATGAACTAACCTCCTAAGTAATCGAAATAGAATAACATGTATTATATTTGAATAAGCTACTACAAAGATGGTGAAAATTTGATTAAGCACATCATATGAAAACCTAAAACCCAAATCTTTGAAGTTTAAGTTAAGGGCTTTATAAACAAGAATGCTAGGGTAACATAATTGGGATAAGTATGGCTAAAGTCGCTAGCTAGTAAATAGGGCCGAATGAAGACCGTGTCTCACAAGTGTTAGCCAACTTTAGGGCTAACACTAACACACATATACATTGACTGTAACTTCCACTTATAAGTTGTAAACCACCTGAAATCAATACAGAATTGTAAATACTACCACAAACACAACAACGAGCGCACGCATTCTAAATTAAGCTAAGTCAATGTCACACCCCGAGCCGGCGACAACGGATCGTGTTTTCCCGTCGGGCGGAAGATTCCCGGTGCGCGATATCGTGAGTGATAATCTATTGATCAGATTGTTTACATAGCACATGATAATATAAATGAGAATTGCTAACACATCCATAATATAGAATTACAAGATTAAATTACAATGTATCGTTCATAATTTAATCGAGTAAATCTAACAAAAAGAATCCGTGTACTATATCTTGTATCTGTACAAGATATACAAAAGATGATTCATTGTTGTTGTCACCAAAAACATACAACACAAAATAGAGCTAGGTCTTCTAAAAGTCCACCAGCTTAATCCTTGCATGTATGTATCTACACTTGTTCGTCACCTGAGAAACCATGCATTTAAACAAAGTCAACACTAGGTTGGTGAGTTCATAAGTAAGTTAATTGAAAACCTTGATTTATTCACATTCACAATCACAATGTTTATAATGTTACTTGTATGTTGTATGATTATCTGTTCACCAAATGGCTTCTCAATAGTTATGTTTACAAGTATTATGTCATCCTAATTGTGATGCTTATATATAGGGCATATGTAAGGGAACTAAGCCCTAGCCAACATCCCACCATATCACTACTAGAACTCCACACTACTTGCAACACAACTATTAATTTTCATCTAAATTCCCACTTGTTCATCTCATTGTTTATCCCCTGTGATATCATGTATTGAAATATTACAATGAAGAGTTGTTATCATCAAACCAAAGTATTGACAACTCTTATATGTATTAAGGATATTAGATATATTAAATCTCTTCCTTATATTGTTCTGAGTTTTGTAAGTTAACTGTTGATACACTTTTAATCAATAAAAGTGTTAGTTAACCATTTGTAATGTAATCTCGATGCAACGTATAGAGCCTTAAAGGAATCCACTGTAATCCTCACGTAATCAGACTACAATGCATCTGATTTACCTCTATCCCGCCGTGTGTTCTCAATGTAGTTAACTAGGTTGAATAAGAACTTGTCTTATTACGTTATGTCAACCGATGTGAGAATGATACTGTTATCATGAAGATATGTTATCATGATTATCATTCGGAATGATCCATATGTTCACCATGTTGCCATTAAGCCGTGGTAAGAACTAGTCTTGCCACCCTTAATCCGCTCAGGTGGTGGACTGATAAATGCGATCATACTATCTCATAGTATGTTTTTAGGGTGTAACTAAGTATTATAAGTACTTGACTTATCACACTTAGTCAATTATAACGTGAAATGATATTTAGAAGATATTTTATCTTCTAATCATCCATGTGTTGTGTAGTGTCATCATGTTTCACTGTAGTTGTTCTCATTGTTGTCTGTGAATGAATTGTCTCAATGTTTGCTCATGTAGGAATAACTAAGTGTTGTGACATAAAATCTTACAACTATGTTATTCTAGTGTGTTGATGAACTATGAAATTATATTATCACATTCATCTGAGTTTCCCTGTTGTCTCATGATCATACAAGCATGCAATGATAGGCGATAATAAACAGTTTAATATTATCTAAATCAAAGCTTAAACAATATGTTAAACATTACTTTTAAACAAGTAAAAGTAAGCATGTTTCTCAGCCCCTAGAGTTTAAAATCTGTAAGATTAAAGTAAAAGGGGGCATATGAACTCACCTTGTTGTAGTAGGGTTGACTTAGCTTAAAAGAAAGAATGCCTGCGCTCTTTGTTGTTCCCTTGGTAGTTTTCACGTTCCTGTATTGATTTCATGTCATTGTATCTTATAAGTATAAGTTATAAGGTTTTGAGCGTGTGTATGTGTTTGTGTTAACCCTTAAAATTGGCTAATACGTGTGAGTCGCGGTTGTGGTCATTATTCGGCCCCATTTACTAGTTAGGGTTTGCTTCATTTGACTTAACACTTGAAATCATTGGCTAATTTATTCAAACCATATTATTTTAGGTGTTGTGAATTTAAGTTCACACCCTTGATAACTTGTAATTACTTAGTTTAGCGATTCTCGTGCATGCTATCATAGTTAACTAGTTTGATGTGTTAACTTTTCACATTATCCGTGTGATCAAGTGTGGGATTTATCTTGGGCCGAATAAATCATAATAAGTCGTGTGATGGTATTGGGCCGACTGGGCTGGGCCAGAACAGCTCTAGTGGGCCGGATAGGACTATGGGCCAAATATAATTGGGGCCTTATGATTTTCATGTGGGCCGAATCAATTAACTCCCTTGAGCCGAGTGTTTAAATGATTAAAGGCCAAATGTATTGTGCTATTGGGCTCATGGATGATGCATGGGTCGATTAGGTGAATTATTGGGCCGAAGGGGTACGTGTGGGCTAGACTTTGAACGAGCGACATGTGGGCTACCCTGTTTGATCAGCGAACCTCCTTCATCTTCCCCAGGGTTCGGCTAGAATTCGGTGTTCATGATGATATGTTCGTGGGAGTCACATTGTTCGGTCCCCGGTGGGGATGCTTGGTTTGTCGAGTAATTGACAGAAGGTTCGTGGTCATGAGGGTTCGCCTACAATTGGTTCGTTGTTCATGATAGGTTCGGTACTGGAAAGTGGAACATAGGTTTGGCCAGGTTGTATTATCTTGAAGGTTCGGGACATGATCAACCCTTTAGGGTTCGGTGATGCTCAAATGGTTCGGCACCTGCATAGACAAGGGTTCGGCTACGAACATGTTTACAACAGGGTTCACCTGCAATGAATGGTTTGTTGAATCGAAGGTTCGTTTAAGCTACTGGTTCGGCTGTCTTATACTCCAAAGGTTCGGTGAGCACATGAGGGTTCGTCGACAGAGGGTTAGTTGCATTGCATGGGTTCGGCCACCAATAGGGTTCGGCAACCTCAAGAGGGTTCGGGGTTTCCTGGTTCGCCCATGCCACTGCAAGGTTCAGGACATGAGCATCGGGGAGGGTTCGTGGATAGGAGACTCGACATGCAAAAGGGTTCGGCCGAAGGTTTACAGGTTCGGCGGCCCAAGGGTTCGGCTATAACTTGCGAACCCTGGTTTGCGATCACCATCTCCATCGAACCACACTATTCTCACTCTTCCCCGCCCTCCAGTCGGTTGGTTTTAGCCTCCTTGATGCTCGAATGATGTTCAGGGTTGTGTAGACTACGATTATATACCGTTTACATGTGTGAGTGAACAAGAACTTAAAAAACCCTAATTTTCGTGAGCTTTCTTGAGTGATACCTCGGATTTGGCTGGTTAATCTCTCAGATCTGTTGTACTTCCTTGTAGAGGACGACGAGGGCTTCGTTTAGTGCAAGAATCACTCGATTTCGTTAAGAAACGAGTGAGATATGAAGGATTAAAGGTTGGAATTGGTGAGGAGAAATGGGTTCCGAAAATTCAATGTGGAGAGACGTTGTAGGTGATGGAAATGAGAGAAAACTCTCATTCTAGGGTTTTTATACCACGTGAGGTGTTCGGGTTTGTTTCGGTTGCTCGGTTCGTGATTTCGTTGCGTATCCAGAACTTTACGCGTATTTAATTGTAATAAATAAAAGAAGATTATTTTAATTAATTGATGAATTTCAAAATTGTAAAAATGTTAACTATTTTATTTTATTTTATTAATTTCGTTCGTGTCGTGTTTCGTTATCGTTTCGTCAGATCGCATCACCATCGCGCGTATTCGTTCGAATCGTCATTCGAACGAACACAACGATGGTTTTGCTCTCCGACTTTTGTTTTCTTCTTCTCAGTCATCATTTCAGAACGTTAAACTCACAAATATGTTTGTATGAATCGTCACCCACGCAAACACACTGTCAGTTCGTTATTCTGAAACGACACTGTAATATAGTTTGAATTGTGTTTCCTCACTATCGGACTCAACTAGACATCCTGTTATCACATTGTTTTCACATTGAATTGTCGGCCATCTGATTCCTGTCATCTATGGATATCAGATCGCAACCGATTTGTTGTTGTTATTCACTTGAACATCGTTGTTTCTCATGTTTAGCTGTGTTAACTGTACTTAGTTTTTCACTTATATACACACAACTAATGTTTCAAATGTATGTTGTACTTACAGTATTTAAGTTTACACGAAAATACGTACAACTGTTTCTTGCATTTAGAATTCTGTTAATACAAGTATTGTTTACACACATGTATTTACACATAGTTACTGTAGATAGTACACATACCGTACGGATTTGCCGGCCGGTTAGGTACTAGTTGTCACAGTCAACCACTTCAAACACAAGGTGAGTTCATTTGTCCCTTTTCAAACATAGTTTTTTTACCTCGGGACTGAGAAGTATGTTATACATTTTAAACAATTATTGAAATGTTTATTAAATGCTTTCACATATTCATGATGCTTATACTCATGCTTAAGCTTGTAACTCTTATGTGGGAAGCTAGAAACTAAGACTTAAACTATCTGCTTGATGCTTGCTAAAAACTCTAAGCTTAAACTAAATGCTTGATGCTTATGTTGTAAACTCTATGCTCAGACTATATGCTCGATGCTTATGCTAGAAACTCTATGCTCAGACAATATGCTCAAGGCTTATGCTATAAACTCTATGCTTAAACTACATGCACAATGCTAATGTTACAGACTATATGCTCAAACTATAAGCTTGAAACTAAATGCTAAAAGCTATGATTGTATGCTAAATGCTAAGTTTGTATATATTCATGGGCTACGTAATTGCTAAACATTCTTAGAGCAAAGCTAAACTATGAGGATGCTAAGCTTTTATCTATATATGAGATACATAAATGCCAAACATTGCTAGTGCAAGGCTTGTGTCTATATATGAGATATGTAAATGCTAAACTATGTGTGTGCACAACTTGTGTCTATATATGGGATATGTAATTGCCAAACATTGCTAGAGCAAGGCTTGTATCTACATATATGAGTTACGTAAATGCTAAACTATTCGAATGCTAAGCCTAAACCAATTCATGAGATACGTAATGGCTAAACATTGCTATAGCAAAGCTTGTATCTAGCAGTGGACTACGTAAATGCTAAACATTGCCAGAGCAAAGCTTTTACCCACGCATGAGATTGGTGAAAGCTAAACTATGATTTGTGAAACAATGGTGCTTGTACAATTTACTCTAAAGCCTATTTACATGGATGCTATAAACCTGTAAACTTTTAAACAGTACACTAAAGCTATGATGAAGACTAGATTTAATGGTAGGTAAAATGCTTAATCATCATTAATAACAGTGTCATATGCGGTTTAGTATGAGGTGGGATGGCGTCTTGGCGGGTTGTAGGCTCGACCCTTTCGTATACCCTATATATAAGCATACCTAATTGGATATTACATGTGATGTTAATGAGGTTAAGGTTTTACCGAAAGAGGTTTGCTAAAGCTATTTTCAACTTTTAAACTATATGAACTCACCAACCATTGTGTTGACTTTGTTTTCTTACCTGCTTTCTCAGGTGACGTACATGAATAGGCTAAGGATCCAGGGTTGCATACTAGGATGCCCAGATAGAGGACCTAGTAGACTTTTGGAAAGCACATTTTTTGTTATTGATACGAAACACTTTTGATATCTTGTACAGTTACAAGATAGTAAACATTTGATTCTTTTGATAGGTTTACTTAGTTAAATTACCGAACATTGATATTTTAATTTAACTTTGTAATCCGAGTTTAATGCTTTATTGTGCTTTAGTTATTCTTAATGTTGATGCTATGTAAACAATCTGATCATCACGATTATCACTTACGATATCGCGCCCCGAGGACCTTCCGCCCAGCGAGGAACTTGATCCGTCCCGCCTGCTCGGGGTGTGACAGACTGGATTTAATGGTAGGTAAAATGCTTAATCATTAATATTAACAGTGTCATATGCGGTTTAGTAGACTTTTGGAAAGCACATCTTTTGTTATTGATACGAATCACTTTTGACATCTTGTACAGTTACAAGATAGTAAACATTTGATTCTTTTGATAGGTTTACTTAGTTAAATTACCGAACATTAATATTGTAATTTAAATTTGTAATACGAGTTTAATGCTTTATTGTGCTTTAGTTATTCTCAATGTAGATGCTATGTAAACAATCTGATCATCAAGATTATCACTTACGATATCACGCCCCGAGGACCTTCCACCCGGCGAGGAACTCGATCCGTCCCGTCGGCTCGGGGTGTGACAGATTGGTATCAGAGGTCAAGGTTATAGAGAATAATAGGTCATTTATTTAAACAGTTTGGCCTTGACTATAACTTAGGGACCCACAAGTAGAGAACATAGGATCTAAGTTTGCATTGTGTCTTCTGCATTCGATCACTACACTAACCAATATCTTTTGGTTATGATCAGAATGTCTCCAAGAAGACAACCGACTACGCAAACCTCAGCACCTCACTCATCAACCCCTACACCACCTGATTCACCTTTGCCACCTCCTCCTCCACTAAATCCTTTTCCACTTAACCCACCTCCGGGTTCGAGTATGAATCAGATACTCGATCCTGCTACTGTTGCTTTGGCAACCCTTCTGAGCAACCAACTGACGAACCAACTGAAGGATGTCATCCCTGAAATGATTAACAGGATCCAAGGCCACACTACCGGAGAAGCTGGTGGAAACACTGGCACTACTTCTGACTGCTCCTACAAGTCATTTGTGGGATGCAAACCACCGAGTTTTACTGGTGTCCAAGGAGTTGTTGGACTGATACAATGGTTAGAGAAAATGGAGAATACCCTGGACATAAGCAGTTGTCCGGAACATCAGAAGGTTCGATATGTTGCTGGGTCTTTCAGCAAATGGGCCCTAATTTGGTGGAATTCCCAAATTAGGGCAAGAGGCAGGGATGAAGCACTGGCAATGCCTTGGGCAGATTTCAAACTCCTTTTGAGAAACGAATTCTGTCCGAAGCATGAACTACAAATGCTGGAGGTGGAGCGCTAGAACGATGTGATGAAGGGAGCTGATCATATGACTTTCACCACACGCTATCATCAATTGGCAGCTTTGGTGCCACAGATGGTGCCAACACTGGAAAAGCTGATAGACAGATATGTAGTAGGGTTACCCTCCTGCATTTAAGGCATTGTGTTGGCTGCAAATCCCGTAACTCTAGAGTCAGCCATCTCTCTCTCAGCTAAACTTACTAGTTTGATGGTGAAGTTAGGGGTTTTGAAAGATGACTCGAGAAAAGCTAAGGAAGAAACGACAAAGAAATCTGAGCACCATCAAAAGAAGAAGCAAAAGGTCGTCAAGAACTATGCGGCCATTGCACCTCTGAGACAAGCTCCTGCTGTACTTGTGAATGTTGCACCTAAGAACTATGTTGGAGTGCATCCTCAGTGTACTCACTACAAGTATCATCATCATTCTGCAGCACAGTGTAGGAAGTGCACAAATTGTGGTCTATTTGGCCACTGGGTAGCACAGTGCTGCACTCCCGCAACACAAGCTACTAATAATGCAGACAGAGCATTACCTCCACCACCACCACCAGGCAACAACAACAACAACAACAACAGAGGATGCTACAAATGTGGAGAAATGGGTCATTTCTCAAGAGACTGCCCAAAGAGAGTGCAACAAGGAGCACAAGCACCTCGTGTACGGGCTTTTGTCATCGGAGCCAATGCAGCACGCCAAGACCCTAATGTGGTCACTGATACATTTCTTTTACACGACACTTATGCATCTATTTTGTTTGACACCGGTGCAGACCAGAGTTTTATTTCATCTTATTTTGCACGCCAACTTAATCTTACTGAGGAAACTTTAGACTCCCCTTACATTATCGAAGTAGAAAACGAGAAGCAAATTACAGTTAGCACTATACTTAGGAACTTCCCACTTACACTCACTGATCACACATTTACCATCGACTTGTTACCGATGGAGTTGGGCAGTTTCGACATCATCGTGGGGATGGATTGGCTATCACTCAATAGAGTTGAAGTCATCTGTTCTGAAAAGCCTCTTCGGATTCCAGTGGTGAATGATCGTGTATTGGAAGTTCGTGGTTATCAAGCAGAGCGAAGTGTCAAAATCATATCTTGCATAAAAGCGCATAAGTGTCTACAAAAGAAATGGATAGCTTTCTTGGCTCAGGTTGTGGAGAAAGAGAAAGACAAGAAAACGATACAAGACGTGCCGATAGTAAAGGAATACCCCAAAGTGTTTCCTGATGATCTACCCGGTTTGCCACCTGTGCGACCGGTAGAGTTTCGTATTGATCTGATTCCCGGAGCAGCACCTGTTGCTAAATCTCCTTACAGGTTAGCACCTTTGGAGATGCAAGAACTGTCGAACCAACTACAGGAGCTACTAGACAAAGGTTTCATCCGACCGAGCTACTCACCTTGGGGAGATCCGGTTTTGTTCGTGAAGAAGAAGGATGGATCCTTTCGTATGTGCATAGACTACAGGGAGCTAAACAAACTAACCATCAAGAATAAGTATCCATTACAAAGAGTTGATGTTTTGTTTGATCAATTGCAAGGAGCACAATACTTTTCAAAGATTGACTTGCGGTCTTGATATCATCAGCTCAAAGTTCAAGACGAAGATATACCAAAGACAGTGTTTCGTACCAGATACGGGTATTACGAGTTAATGGTTATGCCTTTTAGATTAACGAATGCACCCTCGGTTTTCATGGATCTCATGAACCGAGTGTGTAAGCCGTATCTAGATGAATTTGGCATTGTTTTCATTGATGACATACTGATCAATTCCAAAAGCAAAGCAGAGCATGAGCAACATCTTAGAATGATCTTAGAACTGTTGAAGGAAGAGAAACTCTATGCCAAATTCTCTAAGTGTGAATTTTGGTTAAAAGAGGTTCAATTTCTGGGTCATGTAGTCAACAGCGAAGGAATACATGTAGACCCTGCCAAGATCAAGGCAAAAAAGAACTGGGATACTCTGAAGACACCGACAGATATACGTTACTTTCTGGGCTTAGCAGGCTATTACAGGAGGTTTATCTCGAACTTTTCTAAGATAGCCCTGACACTCACAAAACTAACACAGAAAAGCGAGCCGTTTGTTTAGGAATAGAAGCAAGAAGATGCCTTTCAAACTTTGAAGCAAAAGCTATGTGATGCTCCAATCTTATCTCTCCCAGATGGTTGTGGTGACTTTGTAGTGTATTGTGATGCATCCCATCAGGGACTCGGCTGTGTGCTGATGCAGCGAGACAAAGTTATCGCGTATGCTTCGAGACAACTGAAAGTTCATGAGAAGAACTACACTACTCATGATCTGAAACTGGGAGCAGTGGTATTCGCATTGAAGATTTGGAGCTATTACTTATATGGCACCAACTGTACCATATTTACTAATCACAAGAGTCTGCAGCACATATTCAATCAGAAGGAACTCAACATGCGACAGCGACGTTGGGTTGAACTTCTGAATGATTACGACTGTGTGATCAAATACCCTCCGGGCAAGGAAAATGTTGTAGCTAATGCCTTGAGTCGGAAGGAGAGGGTTAAACCCTTGCGCGTCAGAGCAATGGGGATGACTATGCAGACAAGCTTACACAACAAAATTATTTAAGCACAGCAAGAGGCTGTTGAACGAGGAAACTTGAAGAAAGAACTAGATTGTGGAGCAGAGAAGCAATTTGAAACAAAGCCTGATGGAATCATCTACTACAAGGATCTTGTATGGATTCCTGCAGTGGATGGATTGAGAAAACTTATTTTTGATGAAGCACACAGGACCAAGTATTCTGTGCATCCTGGTGCTGATAAAATGTACCAAGACTTACGGGTGTTTTATTGTTGGCCGGGTATGAAGAAAGACATAGCTGAGTACGTTGGTCGATGCCTTACGTGTAACATCAGTGCCGGACGCGTGCCAGAACAGTGATCACAACAGTAATTCATACAGTAACTCAGGTACACTTTACGTGAAACTATGTTTATATTATTAATACATTATGCTTGACACTAGACTATTATACGATTGTCTGAAAACTGACTAAAACACTAGGGTTTAACAGTCAGAAACATGTCAGACAGCACATTGCTGAAACACAGATACTTGATTTGATACTATTGTGTATAAACGTATGTGAGGTTAAGCAGAACAAAACCATAACGTTTATTGTTACGGAATGCTAAACCGACGAATTATTCGTATAGGTGACGATCTGTACGAAGGATTCTGAAAGTTTAACGTTCTGAAATAATGACTTAACAGTAGAGAACAAGAATCATAAAGCCAAACCATCGTCGTGTTCGTTCGAATGACGATTCGAACAAATACGCACGAGGGCGACGCGTTCTGACGAAACGAAAACGAAACGAACGATCATAAACTTAAGGAAATAAAATATTTCCTGTTTTAAACTTATCACAAACAAGATTAAACTAAACTATTTTAATAATTCGTGAATAAATTAACGAAACGCGTAAAATAATGAAATTCGATAAGTAAATTAACTAAACGGAATTTAAAATAATTATTAGAAATAATTATCATCCAAATTCTTAAAAATATTCCTCTAATTTAAATTACGATAAACACGCGTAACGTGCCGGAAACGTGACGAAACTACGAACCGAGCAACCGAAACGAACCCGAACATCCTCGGGGTATATAAGCCTTAGATGAGGCAAACCTTTCATTTATTACACAAACCCTCTCTCTCTCTACAAGCAATCCCGTCCATCTCTCTCTCTAAGATTTTCACCTTCAAACATCAAGATCTCTCTCATTTGTGGATGAAATTGCGTGTTCTTGGAGCCTAAACGAAGATCTCGACTCTCTCTATCTAGAAGTACAGCCATTTTGAAGATCCAACCGACCATTTGCGAGGTATGAGCAAGGAAAGTTATGAGAATGAGGGTTTTCATTGTTGTTTGGATTTCACGAACCCTTAAAAACGGTTTTAACTAAACCCAACTCGACTCAAGGAACATGTCGACCTTCGCACGGTATAAGGTGGATCAGGGCAGGAATAGAGAGGTCATGGAGCCGTGTTGCAGCTTAGATCGATGAGGATGGTAACAGGGTTCGTGAGAACCTAACCGGTCGAACCCTCATCCCTTTGGCTGAACCCTGCTACCAGCCACCTACCCACGAACCTGCATGCCTAAGGCGAACCTACACCGGCGAACTCAACCCCAGCCGAACCAATTACAGCATAGCCGAACCTTGGAGACGAACGAACACTTTCCACCACGAACCATTGCCCAAGCCACGAACCTATTGTCACACCCCCAATTTCAACTAACGGAATCATACCATTTGGGAACGTGACAAACCAGGATCTCAGATCATTAGACTTAGCGAAGACCTCTATATGAATTTCAAAACATACTTTGGTCTTTAAAACATAACATTCAGAGTTTACAAAAGTTGCGGAAGCGTTTACAAAACAAAATACTTAAATGTTCAAATTCAAATATTCAAAGTGTTTATAATGCATGAGACTCTATCTCCTAGTCCATGCCAGCTTTAACGCGCGCCTTAGCGTCCTGAGAAAACATGCAAATCAAGTCAACACAAAGGTTGGTGCATAACACAGGTTTTAAATAATCATAATGTTCAAAACAGCAGTTTGAATAACAAGTTTGTAGATAACATAATCACACATGCACAGTCATGATAGCTAGTCATATAAACTATTTACATACGTGTTCGACACCGAAGCTGACGGATTGCCATGCTATAGCATGTTTTCGCCTTGCCACTATTGTCTATCACAACAATAGTAATAATTGTGTTTGGTCAGTAAAACACCTGCGTAGATCCCATCTACCAGGTGAGGTTTGTCAAACCTAATAGATCTATTTCCAACTACCACGCTTTGCATTACAGCAAACTAAACGGTTCGAGGTGTGTAAGGACTTTCAAGTTGATATGTTGTCACATAATGTAAACAGCTAACTCATGCAAGTGATATGTATCTAAAAATAGTTTGTTGCACATGTTTTCTCCCCCAAAACAGTTTAAAATAAGAAAGGGGCCGTGTACGCACCTTTGATAATGGCAGAATGATCACACACTAAAAGCTCGTGAAAGAAATCCTTCTACGAAGAATCTGTGTTTAAACAATAACCTGGTGTTACTCGGATTATCGTTTTGTGCTTGAAATCACATACGTGTCAACACACGTATGTTAGAGTGTTAAAGATGTGCATACGTATGTACGCGTGCCTTTGAAATCGTTTAAATAAAATCATATTTGATTTTATTTAAATAATCGTAAGTATACGCGATTTCATTTTCGGATTAAAATACAAATTTTATCGTTCTAATACGTTCGTATTCTCGTTACAGTTCCAACGCAACTCGAACGGATCAAATCGGAGTTAGAACGAAGAATTTATGATAAAAATACCTAAATAGTCTAAAACTTAAAAATAGTTGGAGCCCGGGTTCGAACCCGTGACCCCTAATTCCACACATCCTCCCCTTACAAGTTCCTCTGTTTCATATTTCGTTAACAGAATGGATTTTAAATGTTTTTAACCACAACTAGATCGGTTCCCTTTGATTACCCGAAACCCAAATGGCTCAATTGAATCCCAATTCGATTTTAATCGATCATACAACCATAGGGTTTCTGTTTCTAGGATTCACTCGCCTCTATAGATGATCTTAATTCTAACAATTAACTATTGAAACTCAATTAATCGATTATAAACCGGTTCGAACTCAAGTTCTTAAGTTTCCAACTTAAAATCGTTCAATTGATAATGTGAGTCCACCAAATCATAGGGTTATCATTGACAATCAATTTTCGAACCATTCTGTGCTAGTTAATTTGATTAACAGACACATTCTAGTTGAAAATCCCATTTCGAACATAGTGATGAACCCTAGAAATCGAAACCTCCTAATTCGTTGTTTCTATATCCAATTAACCTAGGATTATCCTTTGTCGGAATCTTCTGAAACTATCCCCAACGATCAATTTCATTTTTAAACACATTACATTCAAATTCCCCAAAAACGTTTTCTTTATGAACCCTAATTATTGATCTTGTGCAATTCGAAATTAAAACCACAAATCATCATAGGTTTAAGCTTGATCGGTGTACTCTGAAACTATCTATATACATTAATTTGATTATCAAGTTCATTTAATAGGAAACCCCCAAATCGTTCCAACGATGAACCCTAATTACTGAATTCTTAGAACTCGATGTTATCAGACAAAATTGACTTAGGATTAACCTGAGTCGACATGATTAGAAGATGTACAACTGAAAACTTACTTGATTTGATACCGAATCGATGTATTTCGATTATACCCTTGAGTCTCGGCCGCCCCCAAATCAAAATCCCCTGTTATGAGTTGTTGAGATCGAATTGTGGTTTGAAGGATGTTCTAACAATGCCGAATGATATTTAGGAATCCTCAATTCGACTGATTTACATCGTATTATATCCATTTGATTCCAATCGATTTCGGTTACTAAACCCAAGTCATTATTTCACTTAATTTCGATCATTATGAGATCATCAACGGTTGGTAACTGTTATACATCATCAATGTGTGTTGATTGCATGATTAATTCGGTTAATTGTAACGGATTGAGATGAATTTCGAATTTCCTTAACAAATTGGCCGAATTTTGACTTGTAAAAGTCAAAATTGACCCTAAAAATCAATTACAAGCTTAATCTACAAAATTTAACACTTAGGAATTAATTTGTCTTAATTCCTAACTCCTATAGGTTATTCCGGATTGACAACATATCATTTCGATTAACAAACTTGAGCCTAAAATCCCTAATTGTTACTAATTGAACTTCTTAGAACATCGTTGGGCTTAATTTACCCAGTTGGGCTTCTCAAATACAATTGGGCCTTATTGGGCCTTCCTTGGTCTTATTGGGCTTTCCCTTTGGCCTTACTGGGCCTTCTTTGGCCTTACTGGGCCTTCTTTGGCCTTACTGGGCCATCATTGGGCTTAATGGGCCTACTTTGACTCTATTCGGCCTACATAGGCTTCATTGGGCCTAATTGGTCTTGTTGGGTCTTCCTTGACCTCACTGGATCTTCTTTGGCTTTACTGGGCCTTCATTGGCCTTGTTGGGCTTGTTGGGCCTTCATTGGTCTTATTGGGCCTACGAAGGTTAACAAGGTTAACTTGAAAAGTCGAATTGTCACATCATCCCCTTGTTGAAGGAATTTTCGTCCCGAAAATTAGTGAGTGTTAGGAGTAGTTAGGAAACTACTTACGAGTTTAAATCATACGTGTTAGTGTGATTTGATCATTCTGTGTGCTTGTGTGTACTCACACACAAAGTCTAATGCTTGCAACATCACAATTCAATGTGATCGTTCAATGTGACTGTTTGCGTGTACACTAGTTAGTTCACCTAACTGTGACTGTTTGTGTTTGATCATACTGTGTTGTGTAACCTCACACATAGTGAGTGTCTGAAACTGTTTGTACTATGTAACCCCGCACATAGCAAAATGTGTTGTGTAACCTCACACATAGTGAGTGTCTATACCCGTTTGTACTATGCAACCCCGCACATAGCAAAATGTGTGTAACCAATCATGTATGTACTACCATAACATGTAACATATGAAATGTAGCACATAAAATATATAGGATATAATGTAGCACAAATGTTCGTAACAAAATCAATTGAATAAATAAAATGTTTGTGCTTACAGTTTGAAATTTGCAGTGTTTGATGTGTGAAGCATCACGTCATCCCCTTGTTGAAGGAAATTTCGTCCCGAAATTTAACGTGCGCTCTCAGTGTTGGCAGTAGCTGTTTTGAATAGATGAGGATATTTCTTCATCATTTGGTCTTCCCGTTCCCATGTGAATTCAGGACCACGTCTTGAATTCCATCGAACTTTGACTATCGGAATCTTGCTTTGCTTCAGTTGTTTGACTTCTCGGTCCATGATTTCTGCCGGTTCTTCAATGAATCGTAACTGTTCATCTACTTGTATTTCTTCCAACGGTACAATCAATGTCTCGTCAGAAAGACATTTCTTTAAGTTCGACACATGAAACACATCATGAACTCCACTGAGTTCATCCGGTAGTTTGAGTTGGTACGCAACCAGACCAATCCTTTTCAGAATTTCAAAAGGTCCTACGTAACGTGGACTAAGCTTCCCGCGCTTGCCGAATCGTATAACACCGTTCCAAGGTGATACTTTTAGAAGAACTCGGTCTCCTACTTGAAATTCCAATGGCTTGCGACGTTTGTCAGCATAGCTCTTCTGTCGATCCCGAGCCGCTGCCATACGGTTCCGGATTTGAACTATCTTCTCTGTCGTCTCGTGCACCAGTTCAGGACCTGTTATCTGACTGTCACCAATTTCAGCCCAGCAAACTGGTGAACGACATTTGCGACCATACAAAGCTTCAAACGGTGCTGCTTGAATACTTGTATGATAACTATTATTGTAAGAGAATTCCACCAACGGTAAATGATTCTCCCAGCTATCACCAAAGTCAATTACACAAGCTCGTAACATATCCTCAAGCGTTTGAATCGTTCGTTCACTTTGACCGTCGGTCTGTGGATGATAGGCTGTACTCATATCCAAGCGAGTCCCCAATGACTTATGAAGAGATTTCCAAAAGTTGGAAGTAAACCGGGCGTCCCGATCTGATATGATAGAGATTGGCACACCATGCCGTGCTACTACTTCCTTGATGTAAATACTAGTCAGTTTCTCCATCTTATCAGTTTCCTTGATTGCTAAGAAATGTGCAGATTTCGTTAATCGATCGACAATTACCCATATCGTATCACAACCACTCGGTGTACGGGGTAACTTAGTAATGAAATCCATCGAAATCTGTTCCCACTTCCACATCGGTATCTCTGGTTGTTGCAGTAAACCAGATGGCTTCTGATATTCAACTTTGACTTTCGAACAAGTTAAACATTTGCTAACGTACTTAGCAATATCCGCTTTCATGTGAGGCCACCAATACAGTGCCTTCAAGTCATGGTACATCTTGTCTGATCCCGGATGGACTGAATATCTGGACTTGTGCGTTTCGTCCATCACGAGTTCCCTTAAACCTCCATACAAAGGTATCCACATTCGATTAAAGAAATAACGAATTCCATCAGGTTTAACATCCAATTGTTCTTCCATTCCTCGTAAAGACTCTGGTACTAAGTTTTCCTTTTTCAAGGCCTCAATCTGAGCACTGCGTACCTTGCCAGGTAAGTCAGTATGTATTGTCATCATAAGTGCACGAACCCGTCTTGTTGAAGTTTCCTTTCTGCTTAAAGCATCGGCTACCACATTAGCCTTTCCCGGGTGATACTTAATCGCACACTCATAATCGTTCAACAATTCAACCCATCGTCGTTGCCTCATATTAAGCTCTTTCTGATCAAAGATATGTTGCAAACTCTTATGATCAGTATAAATAGTACACTTAGTTCCATACAAGTAATGCCTCCAAATCTTCAAAGCAAAAACCACTGCTCCTAACTCCAAGTCATGAGTAGTGTAATTCTTTTCATGTGTTCGTAGTTGTCTGGAAGCATAAGCGATCACTTTATCACGTTGCATCAACACACATCCCAAACCCTGTGCAGATGCATCACAATACACCACAAAATCTTCCGTCCCTTCTGGTAAGGACAGAATCGGTGCGCTGCAAAGTTTCTGTTTCAATAACTGGAATGCAGCTTCCTGTTTATCCGTCCAGTTATACTTTGTTCCCTTATGCGTAAGAGCTGTAAGTGGTTGAGCGATCTTTGAGAAACCCTCAATGAATCGTCGGTAATAACCCGCCAAACCAAGAAACTGTCGTACCTCGGTAGGGGTCTTTGGCGCTTCCCAATTCTTAATCGCTTCAATCTTCGCTGGATCAACATGTATGCCCTTTTCATTAACTATATGCCCCAAGAACTGTACTTCTCGCATCCAGAAATCACATTTCGAAAACTTAGCGTACAGTTGCTCCTGTTTCAATAATTCCAATAATAGTCGAAGATGTTCAGCGTGTTCCTCCTCAGATTGTGAATAGATGAGAATGTCATCGATGAAAACAATGACAAACTTATCAAGATAAGGTTTACAAACACGATTCATGAGATCCATGAATACAGCTGGAGCGTTTGTCAACCCAAATGGCATGACCAAGAACTCATAATGGCCATATCGTGTCCTGAATGCTGTCTTCGGAATATCCTCCTCCCGAACTCTTAGTTGATGATAACCCGACCTGAGATCAATCTTCGAGTAGTAACTCGAACCTTGCAACTGATCGAACAGATCGTCAATCCTGGGTAACGGATACCGGTTCTTGATAGTAACCTTATTCAATTCCCGATAATCGATACACATACGAAAAGTCCCGTCCTTCTTCTTTACAAACAAAACTGGAGCTCCCCATGGTGAAAAACTAGGTCGTATGAAACCCTTATCCAACAACTCTTGCAATTGTGTGGATAACTCTTGCATTTCTGACGGTGCAAGTCGATAAGGCGCCCTAGCTATCGGTGCTGCATCTGGTGTAAGATCGATTCGAAATTCCACTTGTCTGATAGGCGGTAATCCCGGCAAGTCTTCTGGAAACACCTCCGGAAATTCACAGACTACTGGTATTTCTTCAAGCTTCTTCTCAGCTACCGGCTTTTCAGTTATAAGTGCTATAAATGCTGTATGACCTTTCCGCAGACATTTGTGTGCTTTCATACAAGATATGAGACGCAGTGGCGTACTGCACTTTTCGCCTTGTACATATAATGTCTCCCCCTGCGGAAGAGGTATGCGAACAATCTTTTCATGGCATACGATTTCAGCCTGGTTCTTGGACAACCAGTCCATGCCAATGACTACATCAAAACTGCCTAAGGCAATAGGCATCAGATCAATTTCTAATGTTTGACCCATCAAATCAAGGATACATCCCTTAAAAATACTTTCCACTACAATCAACTTACCATCAGCTAATTCCACAGTGTATGGACTATCTAAGGCAGTGGGACTAACATTTAGCAACTTAGCAAGTGAACTAGATACAAAACTCCGGTCGGCACCAGTGTCAAATAACATAGAGGCATAGTGATTATTTAAGAGGAACGTACCCGTGACAATGTTGGGATCCTCCCGCGCTTGACGTCCTCCAATCACAAACGCCCTGCCTCTAGCACCGTTGTTGTTGTTGTTATTGTTGTTGTTGTTGTTGGTGCCATTGCCATTACCATTGCCATTATTGTCCCCGCCTTTCTTGAGTTGTGGGCAATCTTTCTTAAAATGCCCCATCTTGCCACACTCAAAACAACCTTTCTGAGCGTTGTTCTGGTTATTGTTCTGGTTGTTGTTGTTCTGTAGTTCCCCGCGACAATCTTTAGCCGCATGCCCAATCTTGCCACACCTCTGGCACTTAGCTCTGTCACACTGGTTACCCGCATGATGATAACCACACCTGTTGCACTTGGGGTGCTTACCAATATAGCCCCCCGATGATGATGATTGCTGACCACTGCTGGAATTATGATAGGACTTGTTTGAGTCCTGCTTCCGGTTTTGCTTATTTGACTGTTGACTGTTACCCTTGTAGTTGTTACCTTCCCACTTTCTCTTATGATCTCCTACCTTGGTAGCAGATGTTCGTTTAGGCAGGGTTCCCTGTAACACTGCCTGATCAGTAAGCTGATGTGCTAGACGAACAGCTTGTTGGATGGTGGTAGGATTTATTGAAGTAACCAACCCTTGAATCTGAGGCACTAGTCCTCCAATGTACCTCTCAATCCACTTGCTAACTGGAGTAGCCATATGTGGTAGCAGTCTGGCCAGTTCATGCGACCTGGTCGCGTACTCTTCAATATTTGACCCCTCCATCTTGAGGTGCCAATATTCCTCCTCCAACTTCTGCATTTCACTGCGAGGACAATACTCCTCTTGCAGTAAAGTTTTGAAGTTGTTCCATGTCAACGCATTAGCTTCTCCCAACCCCAGAGTCTGAACATTGGAGTTCCACCAAGTCAGTGCTGGACCTTCTAATGTTCCAGTAGCAAATTTCACCTTGCTTTCCTCAGGGCAGTTGCACATTTCGAACACAGACTCTGCCTTTTCAATCCATCGGAGAAGTCCTATGGCCCCCTCCGACCCTTTGAAGTTGTGTGGCTTACAGTCCAAGAACATCTTGAACGTGCATGCCTGTGGGTTAAGCAATCCCCCAGCTGGACCATGTGGCCCCGTGTTGTGTGCCTGTGCGTACTGTGCTATTGCCTCTGCAACCCTGTTGTTGATTAGCTCGTTGAGCTCAGCAACTGTCATCTGAACATTTCCCTCAGCCATTTCCTTCCTATTTACAAGAAATGTTAGCGCGTAATCAAAATCCAATTTGACATGTATAATTAAAACAACAAACACAACATGTAATATAAGTCAACACAGTTGTTGAAAATAAATGATAACTCTTCAATAGATAGAAACTTTCTTTGAGTACAATACTTTTGAAATGAAATACAAGTTTTCAAACTACTAATGTAGGAAAACAACCCGTTCCCAATAAGTTTAAACAAAACAAGAAAGAAAAGAAAAGAAAATCAATCGTCCTCAACAGTGGATTCAGGATCGGACTCAACAACTGGTGCTGGTTCCTCCTCCTCATCCTCATCCTGTTCCTCATTCTCAGAGGCCACTAAATCCTCCAAAGCTTCAACCCTGCCTGCCAAAATCTCCTCTCGGTTCTCTGACTCTTCTAGACGACCAATCAAATTGATCATCTCATCACGCATATCATGAACCAGATGGGTAAGATTATCCTGCCTCTCAATAGCATCCCATAACTCCTGAGATCTCTGTGCTATCTTGTCTTCTGCTTCCTCCAAATCCTCACGCAATTTGGCGATCTCCTCGGCGTCCGTCCTTTGCCTCTTAGGCTCAGAAGCATCTAGTACTGGTGGTGAATGTGTAGAAGGTCCCTCAGCAGGGATCTGCTGAGTGCCCTCCTCAGGCTCCTCTTCCGGATCCTCATCCGGGTCCTCGTATGGATCCTCCTCTGGATCCTCGTCTGGATCCTCGTCCGAATCCTCCTCCGGGTCCTCGTCCGGATCCTCCTCCGGATCCTCCTCCGGATCTGAGTCATCCTGCTCATATGGTGGAGGTGATGGAATAGGTGGTGGTGGTGATGACGGTGGTGCCGGAACTATCGGTTCCTCGTCCTCGGAATCATCAATATAGATGTACGGTACTGATGATGATGCCATGCCTGTTACATAATACCATATGTAAGTGCAGTGCCATGGAATGTGTAAACAAGTCAATTACATAAAGCCATATGTAATTTCTAAGTAATATGTGTAAGCGTATGTGTCTGATGTCTAACAGTCATAGTCTAAGTCTACAAATGCAAACCTAGTTCGCTATAACCTGGCTCTGATACCAATCTGTCACACCCCCAATTTCAACTAACGGAATCATACCATTTGGGAACGTGACAAACCAGGATCTCAGATCATTAGACATAGCGAAGACCTCTATATGAATTTCAAAACATACTTTGGTCTTTAAAACGTAACATTCAGAGTTTACAAAAGTTGCGGAAGCGTTTACAAAACAAAATACTTAAATGTTCAAATTCAAATATTCAAAGTGTTTATAATGCATGAGACTCTATCTCCTAGTCCATGCCAGCTTTAACGCGCGCCTTAGCGTCCTGAGAAAACATGCAAATCAAGTCAACACAAAGGTTGGTGCATAACACAGGTTTTAAATAATCATAATGTTCAAAACAGCAGTTTGAATAACAAGTTTGTAGATAACATAATCACACATGCACAGTCATGATAGCTAGTCATATAAACTATTTACATACGTGTTCGACACCGAAGCTGACGGATTGCCATGCTATAGCATGTTTTCGCCTTGCCACTATTGTCTATCACAACAATAGTAATAATTGTGTTTGGTCACTCAAACACCTGCGTAGATCCCATCTACCAGGTGAGGTTTGTCAAACCTAATAGATCTATTTCCAACTACCACGCTTTGCATTACAGCAAACTAAACGGTTCGAGGTGTGTAAGGACTTTCAAGTTGATATGTTGTCACATAATGTAAACAGCTAACTCATGCAAGTGATATGTATCTAAAAATAGTTTGTTGCACATGTTTTCTCCCCCAAAACAGTTTAAAATAAGAAAGGGGCCGTGTACGCACCTTTGATAATGGCAGAATGATCACACACTAAAAGCTCGTGAAAGAAATCCTTCTACGAAGAATCTGTGTTTAAACAATAACCTAGTGTTATTCGGATTATCGTTTTGTGCTTGAAATCACATACGTGTCAACACACGTATGTTAGAGTGTTAAAGATGTGCATACGTATGTACGCGTGCCTTTGAAATCGTTTAAATAAAATCATATTTGATTTTATTTAAATAATCGTAAGTATACGCTATTTCATTTTCGGATTAAAATACAAATTTTATCGTTCTAATACGTTCGTATTCTCGTTACAGTTCCAACGCAACTCGAACGGATCAAATCGGAGTTAGAACGAAGAATTTATGATAAAAATACATAAATAGTCTAAAACTTAAAAATAGTTGGAGCCCGGGTTCGAACCCGTGACCCCTAATTCCACACATCCTCCCCTTACCAGTTCCTCTGTTTCATATTTCGTTAACAGAATGGATTTTAAATGTTTTTAACCACAACTAGATCGGTTCCCTTTGATTACCCGAAACCCAAATGGCTCAATTGAATCCCAATTCGATTTTAATCGATCATACAACCATAGGGTTTCTGTTTCTAGGATTCACTCGCCTCTATAGATGATCTTAATTCTAACAGTTAACTATTGAAACTCAATTAATCGATTATAAACCGGTTCGAACTCAAGTTCTTAAGTTTCCAACTTAAAATCGTTCAATTGATAATGTGAGTCCACCAAATCATAGGGTTATCATTGACAATCAATTTTCGAACCATTCTGTGCTAGTTAATTTGATTAACAGACACATTCTAGTTGAAAATCCCATTTCGAACATAGTGATGAACCCTAGAAATCGAAACCTCCTAATTCGTTGTTTCTATATCCAATTAACCTAGGATTATCCTTTGTCGGAATCTTCTGAAACTATCCCCAACGATCAATTTCATTTTTAAACACATTACATTCAAATTCCCCAAAAACGTTTTCTTTATGAACCCTAATTATTGATCTTGTGCAATTCGAAATTAAAACCACAAATCATCATAGGTTTAAGCTTGATCGGTGTACTCTGAAACTATCTATATACATTAATTTGATTATCAAGTTCATTTAATAGGAAACCCCCAAATCGTTCCAACGATGAACCCTAATTACTGAATTCTTAGAACTCGATGTTATCAGACAAAATTGACTTAGGATTAACCTGAGTCGACATGATTAGAAGATGTACAACTGAAAACTTACTTGATTTGATACCGAATCGATGTATTTCGATTATACCCTTGAGTCTCGGCCGCCCCCAAATCAAAATCCCCTGTTCTGAGTTGTTGAGATCGAATTGTGGTTTGAAGGATGTTCTAACAATGCCGAATGATATTTAGGAATCCTCAATTCGACTGATTTACATCGTATTATATCCATTTGATTCCAATCGATTTCGGTTACTAAACCCAAGTCATTATTTCACTTAATTTCGATCATTATGAGATCATCAACGGTTGGTAACTGTTATACATCATCAATGTGTGTTGATTGCATGATTAATTCGGTTAATTGTAACGGATTGAGATGAATTTCGAATTTCCTTAACAAATTGGCCGAATTTTGACTTGTAAAAGTCAAAATTGACCCTAAAAATCAATTACAAGCTTAATCTACAAAATTAAACACTTAGGAATTAATTTGTCTTAATTCCTAACTCCTATAGGTTATTCCGGATTGACAACATATCATTTCGATTAACAAACTTGAGCCTAAAATCCCTAATTGTTACTAATTGAACTTCTTAGAACATCGTTGGGCTTAATTTACCCAGTTGGGCTTCTCAAATACAATTGGGCCTTATTGGGCCATCCTTGGTCTTATTGGGCTTTCCCTTTGGCCTTACTGGGCCTTCTTTGGCCTTACTGGGCCATCATTGGGCTTAATGGGCCTACTTTGACTCTATTGGGCCTACATAGGCTTCATTGGGCCTAATTGGTCTTGTTGGGTCTTCCTTGACCTCACTGGATCTTCTTTGGCTTTACTGGGCCTTCATTGGCCTTGTTGGGCTTGTTGGGCCTTCATTGGTCTTATTGGGCCTACGAAGGTTAACAAGGTTAACTTGAAAAGTCGAATTGTCACATCATCCCCTTGTTGAAGGAATTTTCGTCCCGAAAATTAATGAGTGTTAGGAGTAGTTAGGAAACTACTTACGAGTTTAAATCGTACGTGTAAGTGTGATTTGATCATTCTGTGTGCTTGTGTGTACTCACACACAAAGTCTAATGCTTGCAACATCACAATTCAATGTGATCGTTCAATGTGACTGTTTGCGTGTACACTAGTTAGTTCACCTAACTGTGACTGTTTGTGTTTGATCATACTGTGTTGTGTAACCTCACACATAGTGAGTGTCTGAAACTGTTTGTACTATGTAACCCCGCACATAGCAAAATGTGTTGTGTAACCTCACACATAGTGAGTGTCTATAGCCGTTTGTACTATGCAACCCCGCACATAGCAAAATGTGTGTAACCAATCATGTATGTACTACCATAACATGTAACATATGAAATGTAGCACATAAAATATATAGGATATAATGTAGCACAAATGTTTGTAACAAAATCAATTGAATAAATAAAATGTTTGTGCTTACAGTTTGAAATTTGCAGTGTTTGATGTGTGAAGCATCACGTCATCCCCTTGTTGAAGGAAATTTCGTCCCGAAATTTAACGTGCGCTCTCAGTGTTGGCAGTAGCTGTTTTGAATAGATGAGGATATTTCTTCATCATTTGGTCTTCCCGTTCCCATGTGAATTCAGGACCACGTCTTGAATTCCATCGAACTTTGACTATCGGAATCTTGCTTTGCTTCAGTTGTTTGACTTCTCGGTCCATGATTTCTGCCGGTTCTTCAATGAATCGTAACTGTTCATCTACTTGTATTTCTTCCAACGGTACAATCAATGTCTCGTCAGAAAGACATTTCTTTAAGTTCGACACATGAAACACATCATGAACTCCACTGAGTTCATCCGGTAGTTTGAGTTGGTACGCAACCAGACCAATCCTTTTCAGAATTTCAAAAGGTCCTACGTAACGTGGACTAAGCTTCCCGCGCTTGCCGAATCGTATAACACCTTTCCAAGGTGATACTTTTAGAAGAACTCGGTCTCCTACTTGAAATTCCAATGGCTTGCGACGTTTGTCAGCATAGCTCTTCTGTCGATCCCGAGCCGCTGCCATACATTTCCGGATTTGAACTATCTTCTCTGTCGTCTCGTGCACCAGTTCAGGACCTGTTATCTGACTGTCACCAATTTCAGCCCAGCAAACTGGTGAACGACATTTGCGACCATACAAAGCTTCAAACGGTGCTGCTTGAATACTTGTATGATAACTATTATTGTAAGAGAATTCCACCAACGGTAAATGATTCTCCCAGCTATCACCAAAGTCAATTACACAAGCTCGTAACATATCCTCAAGCGTTTGAATCGTTCGTTCACTTTGACCGTCGGTCTGTGGATGATAGGCTGTACTCATATCCCAGCAAGTCCCCAATGACTTATGAAGAGATTTCCAAAAGTTGGAAGTAAACCGGGCGTCCCGATCTGATATGATAGAGATTGGCACACCATGCCGTGCTACTACTTCCTTGATGTAAATACGAGTCAGTTTCTCCATCTTATCAGTTTCCTTGATTGCTAAGAAATGTGCAGATTTCGTTAATCGATCGACAATTACCCATATCGTATCACAACCACTCGGTGTACGGGGTAACTTAGTAATGAAATCCATCGAAATCTGTTCCCACTTCCACATCGGTATCTCTGGTTGTTGCAGTAAACCAGATGGCTTCTGATATTCAACTTTGACTTTCGAACAAGTTAAACATTTGCTAACGTACTTAGCAATATCCGCTTTCATGTGAGGCCACCAATACAGTGCCTTCAAGTCATGGTACATCTTGTCTGATCCCGGATGGACTGAATATCTGGACTTGTGCGTTTCGTCCATCACGAGTTCCCTTAAACCTCCATACAAAGGTATCCACATTCGATTAATGAAATAACGAATTCCATCAGGTTTAACATCCAATTGTTCTTCCATTCCTCGTAAAGACTCTGGTACTAAGTTTTCCTTTTTCAAGGCCTCAATCTGAGCACTGCGTACCTTGCCAGGTAAGTCAGTATGTATTGTCATCATAAGTGCACGAACCCGTCTTGTTGAAGTTTCCTTTCTGCTTAAAGCATCGGCTACCACATTAGCCTTTCCCGGGTGATACTTAATCGCACACTCATAATCGTTCAACAATTCAACCCATCGTCGTTGCCTCATATTAAGCTCTTTCTGATCAAAGATATGTTGCAAACTCTTATGATCAGTATAAATAGTACACTTAGTTCCATACAAGTAATGCCTCCAAATCTTCAAAGCAAAAACCACTGCTCCTAACTCCAAGTCATGAGTAGTGTAATTCTTTTCATGTGTTCGTAGTTGTCTGGAAGCATAAGCGATCACTTTATCACGTTGCATCAACACACATCCCAAACCCTGTGCAGATGCATCACAATACACCACAAAATCTTCCGTCCCTTCTGGTAAGGACAGAATCGGTGCGCTGCAAAGTTTCTGTTTCAATAACTGGAATGCAGCTTCCTGTTTATCCGTCCAGTTATACTTTGTTCCCTTATGCGTAAGAGCTGTAAGTGGTTGAGCGATCTTTGAGAAACCCTCAATGAATCGTCGGTAATAACCCGCCAAACCAAGAAACTGTCGTACCTCGGTAGGGGTCTTTGGCGCTTCCCAATTCTTAATCGCTTCAATCTTCGCTGGATCAACATGTATGCCCTTTTCATTAACTATATGCCCCAAGAACTGTACTTCTCGCATCCAGAAATCACATTTCGAAAACTTAGCGTACAGTTGCTCCTGTTTCAATAATTCCAATAATAGTCGAAGATGTTCAGCGTGTTCCTCCTCAGATTGTGAATAGATGAGAATGTCATCGATGAAAACAATGACAAACTTATCAAGATAAGGTTTACAAACACGATTCATGAGATCCATGAATACAGCTGGAGCGTTTGTCAACCCAAATGGCATGACCAAGAACTCATAATGGCCATATCGTGTCCTGAATGCTGTCTTCGGAATATCCTCCTCCTGAACTCTTAGTTGATGATAACCCGACCTGAGATCAATCTTCGAGTAGTAACTCGAACCTTGCAACTGATCGAACAGATCGTCAATCCTGGGTAACGGATACCGGTTCTTGATAGTAACCTTATTCAATTCCCGATAATCGATACACATACGAAAAGTCCCGTCCTTCTTCTTTACAAACAAAACTGGAGCTCCCCATGGTGAAAAACTAGGTCGTATGAAACCCTTATCCAACAACTCTTGCAATTGTGTGGATAACTCTTGCATTTCTGACGGTGCAAGTCGATAAGGCGCCCTAGCTATCGGTGCTGCATCTGGTGTAAGATCGATTCGAAATTCCACCTGTCTGATAGGCGGTAATCCCGGCAAGTCTTCTGGAAACACCTCCGGAAATTCACAGACTACTGGTATTTCTTCAAGCTTCTTCTCAGCTACCGGCTTTTCAGTTATAAGTGCTATAACTGCTGTATGACCTTTCCGCAGACATTTGTGTGCTTTCATACAAGATATGAGACGCAGTGGCGTACTGCTCTTCTCGCCTTGTACATATAATGTCTCCCCCTGCGGAAGAGGTATGCGAACAATCTTTTCATGGCATACGATTTCAGCCTGGTTCTTGGACAACCAGTCCATGCCAATGACTACATCAAAACTGCCTAAGGCAATAGGCATCAGATCAATTTCTAATGTTTGACCCATCAAATCAAGGATACATCCCTTAAAAATACTTTCCACTACAATCAACTTACCATCAGCTAATTCCACAGTGTATGGACTATCTAAGGCAGTGGGACTAACATTTAGCAACTTAGCAAGTGAACTAGATACAAAACTCCGGTTGGCACCAGTGTCAAATAACATAGAGGCATAGTGATTATTTAAGAGGAACGTACCCGTGACAATGTTGGGATCCTCCCGCGCTTGACGTCCTCCAATCACAAACGCCCTGCCTCTAGCACCGTTGTTGTTGTTGTTATTGTTGTTGTTGTTGTTGGTGCCATTGCCATTACCATTGCCATTATTGTCCCCGCCTTTCTTGAGTTGTGGGCTATCTTTCTTAAAATGCCCCATCTTGCCACACTCAAAACAACCTTTCTGAGCGTTGTTCTGGTTATTGTTCTGGTTGTTGTTGTTCTGTAGTTCCCCGCGACAATCTTTAGCCGCATGCCCAATCTTGCCACACCTCTGGCACTTAGCTCTGTCACACTGGTTACCCGCATGATGATAACCACACCTGTTGCACTTGGGGTGCTTACCAATATAGCCCCCCGATGATGATGATTGCTGACCACTGCTGGAATTATGATAGGACTTGTTTGAGTCCTGCTTCCGGTTTTGCTTATTTGACTGTTGACTGTTACCCTTGTAGTTGTTACCTTCCCACTTTCTCTTATGATCTCCTACCTTGGTAGCAGATGTTCGTTTAGGCAGGGTTCCCTGTAACACTGCCTGATCAGTAAGCTGATGTGCTAGACGAACAGCTTGTTGGATGGTGGTAGGATTTATTGAAGTAACCAACCCTTGAATCTGAGGCACTAGTCCTCCAATGTACCTCTCAATCCACTTGCTAACTGGAGTAGCCATATGTGGTAGCAGTCTGGCCAGTTCATGCGACCTGGTTGTGTACTCTTCAATATTTGACCCCTCCATCTTGAGGTGCCAATATTCCTCCTCCAACTTCTGCATTTCACTGCGAGGACAATACTCCTCTTGCAGTAAAGTTTTGAAGTTGTTCCATGTCAACGCATTAGCTTCTCCCAACCCCAGAGTCTGAACATTGGAGTTCCACCAAGTCAGTGCTGGACCCTCTAATGTTCCAGTAGCAAATTTCACCTTGCTTTCCTCAGGGCAGTTGCACATTTCGAACACAGACTCTGCCTTTTCAATCCATCGGAGAAGTCCTATGGCCCCCTGCGACCCTTTGAAGTTGTGTGGCTTACAGTCCAAGAACATCTTGAACATGCATGCCTGTGGGTTAAGCAATCCCCCAGCTGGACCATGTGGCCCCGTGTTGTGTGCCTGTGCGTACTGTGCTATTGCCTCTGCAACCCTGTTGTTGATTAGCTCGTTGAGCTCAGCAACTGTCATCTGAACATTTCCCTCAGCCATTTCCTTCATATTTACAAGAAATGTTAGCGCGTAATCAAAATCCAATTTGACATGTATAATTAAAACAACAAACACAACATGTAATATAAGTCAACACAGTTGTTGAAAATAAATGATAACTCTTCAATAGATAGAAACTTTCTTTGAGTACAATACTTTTGAAATGAAATACAAGTTTTCAAACTACTAATGTAGGAACACAACCCGTTCCTAATAAGTTTAAACAAAACAAGAAAGAAAAGAAAAGAAAATCAATCGTCCTCAACAGTGGATTCAAGATCGGACTCAACAACTGGTGCTGGTTCCTCCTCCTCATCCTCATCCTGTTCCTCATTCTCAGAGGCCACTAAATCCTCCAAAGCTTCAACCCTGCCTGCCAAAATCTCCTCTCGGTTCTCTGACTCTTCTAGACGACCAATCAAATTGATCATCTCATCACGCATATCATGAACCAGATGGGTAAGATTATCCTGCCTCTCAATAGCATCCCATAACTCCTGAGATCTCTGTGCTATCTTGTCTTCTGCTTCCTCCAAATCCTCACGCAATTTGGCGATCTCCTCGGCGTCCGTCCTTTGCCTCTTAGGCTCAGAAGCATCTAGTACTGGTGGTGAATGTGTAGAAGGTCCCTCAGCAGGGATCTGCTGAGTGCCCTCCTCAGGCTCCTCTTCCGGATCCTCATCCGGGTCCTCGTATGGATCCTCCTCTGGATCCTCGTCTGGATCCTCGTCCGAATCCTCCTCCGGGTCCTCGTCCGGATCCTCCTCCGGATCCTCCTCCGGATCTGAGTCATCCTGCTCATATGGTGGAGGTGATGGAATAGGTGGTGGTGGTGATGACGGTGGTGCCGGAACTATCGGTTCCTCGTCCTCGGAATCATCAATATAGATGTACGGTACTGATGATGATGCCATGCCTGTTACATAATACCATATGTAAGTGCAGTGCCATGGAATGTGTAAACAAGTCAATTACATAAAGCCATATGTAATTTCTAAGTAATATGTGTAAGCGTATGTGTCTAATGTCTAACAGTCATAGTCTAAGTCTACAAATGCAAACCTAGTTCGCTATAACCTGGCTCTGATACCAATCTGTCACACCCCCAATTTCAACTAACGGAATCATACCATTTGGGAACGTGACAAACCAGGATCTCAGATCATTAGACATAGCGAAGACCTCTATATGAATTTCAAAACATACTTTGGTCTTTAAAACGTAACATTCAGAGTTTACAAAAGTTGCGGAAGCGTTTACAAAACAAAATACTTAAATGTTCAAATTCAAATATTCAAAGTGTTTATAATGCATGAGACTCTATCTCCTAGTCCATGCCAGCTTTAACGCGCGCCTTAGCGTCCTGAGAAAACATGCAAATCAAGTCAACACAAAGGTTGGTGCATAACACAGGTTTTAAATAATCATAATGTTCAAAACAGCAGTTTGAATAACAAGTTTGTAGATAACATAATCACACATGCACAGTCATGATAGCTAGTCATATAAACTATTTACATACGTGTTCGACACCGAAGCTGACGGATTGCCATGCTATAGCATGTTTTCGCCTTGCCACTATTGTCTATCACAACAATAGTAATAATTGTGTTTGGTCACTCAAACACCTGCGTAGATCCCATCTACCAGGTGAGGTTTGTCAAACCTAATAGATCTATTTCCAACTACCACGCTTTGCATTACAGCAAACTAAACGGTTCGAGGTGTGTAAGGACTTTCAAGTTGATATGTTGTCACATAATGTAAACAGCTAACTCATGCAAGTGATATGTATCTAAAAATAGTTTGTTGCACATGTTTTCTCCCCCAAAACAGTTTAAAATAAGAAAGGGGCCGTGTACGCACCTTTGATAATGGCAGAATGATCACACACTAAAAGCTCGTGAAAGAAATCCTTCTACGAAGAATCTGTGTTTAAACAATAACCTAGTGTTATTCGGATTATCGTTTTGTGCTTGAAATCACATACGTGTCAACACACGTATGTTAGAGTGTTAAAGATGTGCATACGTATGTACGCGTGCCTTTGAAATCGTTTAAATAAAATCATATTTGATTTTATTTAAATAATCGTAAGTATACGCGATTTCATTTTCGGATTAAAATACAAATTTTATCGTTCTAATACGTTCGTATTCTCGTTACAGTTCCAACGCAACTCGAACGGATCAAATCGGAGTTAGAACGAAGAATTTATGATAAAAATACCTAAATAGTCTAAAACTTAAAAATAGTTGGAGCCCGGGTTCGAACCCGTGACCCCTAATTCCACACATCCTCCCCTTACCAGTTCCTCTGTTTCATATTTCGTTAACAGAATGGATTTTAAATGTTTTTAACCACAACTAGATCGGTTCCCTTTGATTACCCGAAACCCAAATGGCTCAATTGAATCCCAATTCGATTTTAATCGATCATACAACCATAGGGTTTCTGTTTCTAGGATTCACTCGCCTCTATAGATGATCTTAATTCTAACAATTAACTATTGAAACTCAATTAATCGATTATAAACCGGTTCGAACTCAAGTTCTTAAGTTTCCAACTTAAAATCGTTCAATTGATAATGTGAGTCCACCAAATCATAGGGTTATCATTGACAATCAATTTTCGAACCATTCTGTGCTAGTTAATTTGATTAACAGACACATTCTAGTTGAAAATCCCATTTCGAACATAGTGATGAACCCTAGAAATCGAAACCTCCTAATTCGTTGTTTCTATATCCAATTAACCTAGGATTATCCTTTGTCGGAATCTTCTGAAACTATCCCCAACGATCAATTTCATTTTTAAACACATTACATTCAAATTCCCCAAAAACGTTTTCTTTATGAACCCTAATTATTGATCTTGTGCAATTCGAAATTAAAACCACAAATCATCATAGGTTTAAGCTTGATCGGTGTACTCTGAAACTATCTATATACATTAATTTGATTATCAAGTTCATTTAATAGGAAACCCCCAAATCGTTCCAACGATGAACCCTAATTACTGAATTCTTAGAACTCGATGTTATCAGACAAAATTGACTTAGGATTAACCTGAGTCGACATGATTAGAAGATGTACAACTGAAAACTTACTTGATTTGATACCGAATCGATGTATTTCGATTATACCCTTGAGTCTCGGCCGCCCCCAAATCAAAATCCCCTGTTCTGAGTTGTTGAGATCGAATTGTGGTTTGAAGGATGTTCTAACAATGCCGAATGATATTTAGGAATCCTCAATTCGACTGATTTACATCGTATTATATCCATTTGATTCCAATCGATTTCGGTTACTAAACCCAAGTCATTATTTCACTTAATTTCGATCATTATGAGATCATCAACGGTTGGTAACTGTTATACATCATCAATGTGTGTTGATTGCATGATTAATTCGGTTAATTGTAACGGATTGAGATGAATTTCGAATTTCCATAACAAATTGGCCGAATTTTGACTTGTAAAAGTCAAAATTGACCCTAAAAATCAATTACAAGCTTAATCTACAAAATTTAACACTTAGGAATTAATTTGTCTTAATTCCTAACTCCTATAGGTTATTCCGGATTGACAACATATCATTTCGATTAACAAACTTGAGCCTAAAATCCCTAATTGTTACTAATTGAACTTCTTAGAACATCGTTGGGCTTAATTTACCCAGTTGGGCTTCTCAAATACAATTGGGCCTTATTGGGCCTTCCTTGGTCTTATTGGGCTTTCCCTTTGGCCTTACTGGGCCTTCTTTGGCCTTACTGGGCCATCATTGGGCTTAATGGGCCTACTTTGACTCTATTGGGCCTACATAGGCTTCATTGGGCCTAATTGGTCTTGTTGGGTCTTCCTTGACCTCACTGGATCTTCTTTGGCTTTACTGGGCCTTCATTGGCCTTGTTGGGCTTGTTGGGCCTTCATTGGTCTTATTGGGCCTACGAAGGTTAACAAGGTTAACTTGAAAAGTCGAATTGTCACACCTATGATGGCTGCTACACAACCCACGAACCCCATGTAGAGCCGAACCTAGGACCAGGTGGTAGCCGAACCCTCACCCCTGCTTCCAAACCATGATGTTGCCACGAACCCTAACGACGAACCATATGGCGCTGAACCTTCTATACTTCTGGCCGAACCCTTGATGCGGTCAGCACCACCGAACCGTTGGCCACATGAGACGAACCTTGGCTAGCCCAACTCAAGAAGGTTCGCTGGTTTAATAACCCAATAGCATCCATAGGCCCAATTCGATCCATGCAGCTCACACGGTTTAGCATAGCTCATTGAATCGGCCCAAAACCTCTCGGCCCAATTAGGTTTCTTGTGGCTCGAATGACTTTTGGCCCAACACAAACCCTTCGGCCCTGCATAGATCCATTCGGCCCATTTCATTTATTGGGCTCACACATAATGAACTTGGTCCAAGGACACATTCATGTTAATGGCCGAAGAATACTGAGCCTAAGCCCACCAAACATCAACGGCCCATGGACCCACTACAATCGGCCCAATACACTTAGACGACCCACACACATATACTCACTAAGCCCAACTACATAACAATTGACCCAATAAGTTATCCGGCCAATGGATTCAAAGAATTTAAAGAATTCACAAACGAATGTTAGGTTCGACAATAAATGATAAACTTATATGAGAATTATCCTTTTGAAAATTTCAATGGCGATGAAAAGATGATTAGGTGATTAATGTAAAGACCCAAAGTTTTACTTCATAAGGTATAAAGGTTAAAATAAACCTTAAAGTTGTGATTGGATAAACAAATAAACAAAAGTAAATAATATTTTACGCAATCTGATGACATTCTGGGCCGGATAATGAATGATACTTCCGAGTGTTAGCCAACTTTAGGGCTAACAATAACACTTATACACAACGAACTCTTACAAAAAAATGCTTATCAACTCCAAATACTATGAAATCGATACACGAGCGTGAACATGATAACAAGTGCAAACAAAGAGCGCGTGCATTGTTATTCTACTTAGTCAATCACTTCGGACACAAGGTGAGTTCATTTGTCCCTTTTCAAACTTATTTGTTTTACTTCAGGACTGAGAAGCGTGTTAAACATTTTAATAAACGATTGAAATGTTATTTAATGCTTTTAAACTTAAACATGATGCTTACATTGATGCTTATACTTGGAAACTAGTACACTTTGAGAAGCTATAAACTTGATGCTTGAACTTTAAACTTGAAGCTTGAAACTATATGTTGGATGCTTATGAAAATATATACTTAAACATGAGATTTTATGCGTATGAAACTGTATGCTTCAACGTGAGACTTTATGCTTATGAAACTATATGCTTAAACATGAGACTTGATGCTATGCTATGGATTTCATGATGAAACTATACGTGGACACTTGAAACTATATGCTTGAAACTATTATTTGCGCATGAAACATTATGCATGTATCTAATCATAGGCTACGTAATTGCTAAACTTCTGCTAGTGCAGAGCTTGTACCTATGTATTGAGATACATGTAAACTAAACCATAACGAGGCTAAGCTATTACCTATATAAGAGACATGTAATTGCTAAACTTCTGCTAGTTCAGAGCTTTTGTCTGCTTATATGAGGTATGTAATTGCTGGATTAAAACTAAACCATGACGAGGCTAAGCTATTATCTATATAAGAAACATGTAATTGCTAAACTTCTGCTAGTGCACAGCTTTTGTCTGCTTATATGAGATATGTAATTGCTGGATTGTTTGTGTATGCATGGCTTGTGTCTATGTATGAGACACGTAATTGCTAAACTTCTGCTAGTGCATAGCTTGTATCTTGTATTGGAGACACGTAATTGCTAGACTAAGCTTAACTAATTCATGAGATACGTAATGGCTAAACTTCTGCTAGTGCAGAGCTTGTATCTAGCCGTGAGCTACGTAATTGCTAAACTTCTGCTATAGCAAAGCTTGTACTCACACATGAGATTAGGGACAGCTAAACTATGTGCATGTGAAACTATGATGCTGGTTAAACACACTTTGAAACTAATACTCATGAATGCTATAGACTTGTAAACAATGAAACAGAAAACAAAAGCTATGATGAGGAATGAGTTGAATGGTAGGTAAAATGCTTAATTGTTATTAACAACAGTGTCATATGCGGATTAGTATGTGGTGGGACGAGGTATGGGCGGGTTGTAGGCTCGACTCAGGGGTATGCCCTATATATAAGCATACCGATTTGGATATTACATGTGGATTTAATGAGGTTAAGGTTTTACCGAAAGAGGTTTGTTAAAGCTATTTTAAACTTAAAAACTATATGAACTCACCAACCATTGTGTTGACTTTATTTTTATTACATGTTTTCTCAGGTGAAGAACAGGTTTAAGCTAAGGCTTTGGATTGCATGCTAGGCGGCCTAGATAGAGGACCTAGTTGATTTTGGAAGCACACATTTTGTTGTTCATATGAATCTATTTTTAATGTCTTGTACAGTTACAAGATAGAAAACTTTCATTCTATTGATAGGTTTACCGGGTTAAATTACTGAACATTGATATTGTAATTTAACTTTGTAATCCTAGTTTAATATTGGTTTGTGCTTTAGTTATTCTCAACAATGATGCTATGTAAACAATCTGATCATCACGATTATCACTCATGATATCGCGCCCCGAGAACCTTCCGCCCGACGGGGACATCGATCCAACCCCACTGGCTCGGGGTGTGACATTACGTGCGCCAAAGTGAAGGCGGAACACCAGAAACCGTCAGGTTTACTGGAGCAGCCTGAAATTCCACTTTGGAAGTGGGAACAGAAAGCTATGGATTTTGTTACCAAGCTACCCCGCACTTTCAGTGGACATGACACTATTTGGGTTATCATTGATCGATTAACCAAATCTGCTCATTTCTTGCCAATGCGAGAAACTTAGCCGATGGATAAACTAGCGAAACTCTACATCAACGAGATAGTGGTACGCCATGGTGTGCCATTGTCTATCATCTCAGATCGTGATAGCAGATTCACGTCAAGGTTCTGGGAATCATTGCAGAAATCTCTGGGGACACA
This sequence comes from Mikania micrantha, assembly GCA_009363875.1. Classification (NCBI taxonomy): domain Eukaryota; kingdom Viridiplantae; phylum Streptophyta; class Magnoliopsida; order Asterales; family Asteraceae; genus Mikania; species Mikania micrantha. The sequence continues at coordinate 54,913,563 of CM018697.1, forward strand.
CTTAAACAAGAGTACAGCCTACCATCCACAAACGGATGGTCAGAGCGAACGTACTATACAGACCCTGGAGAACATGTTAAGAACCTGTGTTCAAGACTTCGGTGGGAAATGGGATTCCCATTTGCCACTGATCGAATTCTCCTACAACAACAGCTATCATAGTAGCATCGGATGTGCACCGTTCGAGGCTCTCTTCCATTGAAAATGTCGATCGCCAATCTGTTGGTCTGAAGTGGGAGATAACCGAATACCCGGGCCAGAACTTATTCAAGAAACTACAGACAAAATTGTTCTGGATATACTACTGGAGAAGCTAGTGGAAACACTGGCACTCCTTCTGACTACTCCTACAAGTCATTTGTGGGATGCAAACCACCGAGTTTTACTATTGTCGAAGGAGCTGTTGGACTGTTACAATGGTTAGAGAAAATGGAGAATACCCTGGACATAAGCAGTTTTCCGGAACATCATAAGGTTCGATATGCTGCTGGGTCTTTCAGCAAATGGGCCCTAACATGGTGGAACTCCCAAATCAGGGCAAGAGGCAGGGATGAAGCACTAGCAATGCCTTGGGCTGATTTCAAACTCCTTTTGAGAAACGAATTCTGTCCGAAGCATGAACTATAAAAGTTGGAAGTTAAGCTCTCGAACCATGTGATGAAGGGAGCTGATCATATGAGTTTCACCACACGCTATCATGAATTGGTAGCTTTGGTGCCAGAGACGGTGCAAACTCTGGAAAAGGTGATAGACAGATATGTAGTAGGGTTACCCTCCTGGATTCAAAGCATTGTGCTGGCTGCAAATCCCGCAACTCTAGAGTCAGCCATCTCCCTCTCAGCTAAACTTACTAGTGTGATGGTGAAGTCAAGGGTTTTGAAAGATAACTCGGGAAAAGCTAAGGATGAAACGACAAAGAAATCTGAGCACCATCAAAAGAAGAAGCAAAAGGTCATCAAGAACTATGCGGCCATTTCACCTCTAAGACAAGCTCCTGCTGTACCTGTGAATGCTGCACCTAAGAACTATGCTGGAGTGCATCCTTAGTGTACTCACTGCAAGTATCATCATTATGTTGCAGAACAGTGTAGGAAGTGCACAAATTGTGGTCGATTTGGCCACTGGGTTGCACAGTGCCGCACTCCTGCAACACAAGCTACCAACATTGCAGCCAGAGCATTACCTCCACCACCACCACCAGGCAACAACAACAACAACATAGGATGCTACTACTGTGGAGAAATGGGTCATTTCTTCAAAGACTGCCCAACGAGAGTGCAACAAGGAGCACAAGAACCTTGTGGACGGGCTTTTGTCATCGGAGCCAATGCAGCACGCCAAGACCCTAATGTGGTCACTCATACATTTCTTTTACACGACTCTTATGCATCTATTCCGTTTGACACTAGTGCAAACCAGAGTTTTATTTCATCTAATTTTGCACGCCACCTTAATCTTACTGAAGAAACTTTAGACTCCCCTTACATTATCGAAGTCGCAAACGGGAAGCAAATTACAGTTAGCACTAAACTTAGGAACTGTCCACTTACACTCACTGATCATACATTTACCATCGACTTGTTACCGATGGAGTTGGGCAGTTTCGACATCATCGTGGGGATGGATTGGCTATCACTCAATAGAGTTGAAGTCATCTGTTCTGAAAAGCGACTTCGGATTCCAGTGGCGAATGATCGTGTATTGGAAGTTCGTGGGGATCAAGCAAAGCGAAGTGTCAAAATCATATCTTGCATAAAAGCGTGTAAGTGTCTACAAAAGAAATGCATAGCTTTCTTGGCTCACGTGGTGGAGAAAGAGAAAGACAAGAAAACGATACAAGACGTGCCGATAGTAAAGGAATACCCCGAAGTGTTTCCTGAAGATCTACCCGGTTTGCCACCTGTGCGACCGGTAGATTTCGTATTGATCCGATTCCTGGAGCAACACCTGTTGCTAAATCTCCTTACAGGTTAGCACCTTCGGAGATGCAGGAACTGTCGAACCAACTACAGGAGCTACTAGACAAAGGTTTCATCCAACCGAGCCACTCACCTTGGGGAGCTCCGGTTTTGTTCGTGAAGAAGAAGGATGGATCCTTTCGTATGTTCATAGACTACAGGGAGCTAAACAAACTAACCATCAAGAATCGGTATCCATTACCAAGAATTGATGTTTTGTTTGATCAAGTGCAAGGAGCATAGTACTTTTCAAAGATTGACTTGCGGTCTGGATGTCATAAGCTTAGAGTTCAAGACGAAGATATACCAAAGACGACGTTTCGTACTAGATACGGGCATTACGAGTTCATGGTGATGCCTTTTGGATTAACAAATGCAACCGCGGTTTTCATGGATCTCATGAACCGAGTGTGTAAGCCGTATCTAGATCAATTTGTCATTGTTTTCGTTAATGACATACTGATCTATTCCAAAAGCAAAGCAGAGCATGAGCAACATCTTAGAATGATCTTGGAACTGTTGAAGGAAAAGAAACTCTATGCCAAATTCTCTAAGTGTGAATTTTGGTTAAAAGAGATTCAATTTCTAGGTCATGTAGTCAACAGCGAAGGAATACATGTAGACCCTGTCAAGATCGAGGCAATAAAGAACTAGGATACTCTGAAGACACCGACGGAGATACGTTCCATTCTGGGCTTAGCAGGCTATTACAGGAGGTTTATCTCGAACTTTTCTAAGATAGCCCTGCCACTCACAAAACTAACACAGAAAAGCGAGTCGTTTGATTGGGAACAGAATCAAGAAGATGCCTTTCAGACCTTGAAGCAAAAGCTATGTGATGCTCCAATCTTATCTCTCCCAGATGGTTGTGATGACTTTGTAGTTTATTGTGATGCATCCCATCAGGGACTCGGCTATGTGCTGATGCAGCGAGACAAAGTTATCGCGTATGCCTCGAGACAACTGAAATTCATGAGAAGAACTACACTACTCGTGATCTGGAACTGGGAGCAGTGGTATTCGCATTGATGATTTGGAGACATTACTGATATGGCACTAAGTGTACCATATTTACTGATCACAAGAGTCTGCAGCACATATTCGATCAGAAGGAACTCAACATGCGACAACGACGTTGGGTTGAACTTCTGAATGATTACGACTGTGTGATCAAATACCATCAGGGCAAAGCAAACTTTGTAGCTGATGCCTTGAGTCGGAAGGAGCGGGTCAAACCCTTGCACGTCAGAGCAATGGGGGTGACTGTGCAGACAAGCTTACACAACAAAATTATTCAAGCACAACAATAGGCTGTTGAACGAGGAAACTTGAAGAAAGAACTAGATTGTGGAGGAGAGAAGCAATTAGAAACAAAGCCTGATGGAATCATCTACTACAAGGATCGTGTTTTGATTCCTGTAGTGGATGAATTGAGAAAACTTATTTTTGATGAAGAACACAAGACCAAGTACTCTGTGCATCCTGGTGCTGATAAAATGTACCAAGACTTACGGGCATTTTATTGGTGGCAGGGTATGAAGAAAGACATAGCTAAGTACGTTGGTCGATGCCTTACGTGTGCCAAAGTGAAGGTAGAACACCAGAAACCGTCAGGTCTACTGGAGCAGCCTGAAATTCCACTTTGGAAGTGGGAACAGATAGCTATGGACTTTGTTACCAAGCTACCCCGCACTTCCAGTGGATATGACACTATTTGGGTTATCATTGATCGATTAACCAAATCTGCTAATTTCTTGCCAATGCGAGAAACTTACACGATGCATAAACTAGCGAAACTCTACATCAACGAGATAGTGGTACGCCATGGTGTGCCATTGTCTATCATCTCAGATCATGATAGCAGATTCACGTCAAGGTTATGGCACTCATTGCAGAAATCTCTGGGGACACACTTAAACCTGAGTACAACCTACCATCCACAAACGGATGGTCAGAGTGAACGTACTATACAGACCCTGGAGGACATGTTAAGAACATGTGTTCTAGACTTCGATGGGAATTGGGATTCTCATTTGCCACTGATCGAATTCTCCTACAACAACAGCTATCATAATAGCATCGGATGTGCACCGTTCGTGGCTCTCTATTGTCGAAAATGTCGATCGCCGGTTTGTTGGTCTGAAGTGGGAGATAACCGAAAAACCGGGTCAGAACTTATTCAAGAAACTACAGACAGAATTGCTCAGATAAAACACTGATGCACTCCCCTGAAAAACATCGGCGCGCGTGTAAACGAGGTGCTCTACCAACTGAGCTACAGCCCTTAGTGCTTGTAATACATATTTTATTATGTAGATAATTTCTTGTCAGGATGAATATTCTCAAGATGACTATTCCATGATCCAAGATCATATAGATCGAGACTACAAGCAACACGAAGCAGACAAAAGAGCTATGCCGACAAACGGCGCAAGCCGTTGGAATTCCAAGTGGGAGACCGCGTCATGCTAAAGGTATCCCCATGGAAAGGTGTAGTCCGTTTTGAAAAGAAAGGAAAATTAGCACCACGGTACGTGGGACCGTTCGAGATTATCGAACGTGTTGGTCCTGTGGCGTACAGACTTAGACTACCTGATGAACTTAGTGGTGTACACGGCGTGTTTCACGTCTCAAACTTGAAGAAATGCTTAGTTGATGAATCGCTCGTCATACCAGTTGAAGAAATTCAATTGGATGAACACTTACACTTTGTTGAAGAAACTTTGGAGATTATGGATCGCAAGGTTAAACAACTGAGGCGAAGCCGTATCCCGATTGTCAAGGTTCGTTGGAACTCAAAGCGCGGAACTGAGTTTACTTGGGAACGCGAAGATCACATGAAGTCTAAGTATGCCAAACTGTTTACAGAGGAAGTCGTACCGAAGAACGATTCTTAAATTTAGGGACGAAATTTCTCTAACAAGGGGAGACTGTAAAATCAGTGCGGGACGCGTCGCCGGAACAGTGATCCCTACAGTAACTTGCACAGTAACTCAGGTACACACTGCATGAAACTATGTATATGCTATTGACACTTGATGCTTGCCACTAAACTATCATGCTATTGTTATGAAATCTGACTTAAACCTTATGGTTTAACAGTCAGAAACACATCAGATAACACTAAAATGACACTCAAATGCTTGATTTAATGCTATTATGTATAAACGTATGGAAGGTTAAACAAAACAAAACTATAACGGTTGTTGTTACGGAATGCTAAACCGACGAATTATTCGTATAGGTGACGATCTGTACGAATAAATCTGAAAGTTTAAAGTTCTGAAATGGTGACTGAAATGTAGAAAACAAGAATCAGAAAGTGAAACCAATGCCGTGTTCCTTCGGGTGACGATTCGAACGAATACGCGCGAAGGTGACACGTTCTAACGAAACGAAAATGATGTACGAAACGAACGATAATAATGTAAGAAAGTTAAACATTTAATATTTATTAGGAATCACAATCTTTTAGAATTTTACAAATAAAATTATTTAAATTAAAATACAAAGAAAACGCGAAGGAGCTAACGAAACGCTTAAAATAATTACAATAAATAATTCAAAGAAAATTTAATTAAAATGTTTACTAGGAATAACCACCTTCAAAACTTTTGAAAATAGACTATTCTTATATAAGTTACAAAAACACGAGCGTAGCGTGCCGGAAACGCTACGAGAACGAAAACAGAGCAACCGAAACGAACCCGAATACCCACGGGGTATATAAACCCTAAAAGAGTCCATTTCTTCATTTATTACACCCTCCTTCTCTCTCTAAACTCATCCAAGCCGTCACTCTCTCCTTCTCTAAAATTCTCACCTTTAAACCTCCATAACTTGCCCAAATCTTGGTGAAATCACGAGTTCTTGGTGTCCAAACGAAGCTCTCGACTCCCTCTACAAGGAAGTACAACCGATCAGAAGTTTGGCCCACTGAAAATCGAGGTATGAACATAAGAAATACACGAAACTTAGGGTTTTCACACCCCATGGTCGACCATCAACCCTCAACCGGTCTAAGACCCTAACCCACCGAACCCACACCTTCGAGACACCTCCTTAACACGTTGATTAGGATTAATCAAGCGTGCAAACACTTCGTAAAACACGAACACAAACTATCCAAGATATTCCGAAGAATTATCGAAACACACATACGAGTCTCACGAACGTTGGTGATCAAACCTATGTGATATTATATGATTATGTGCTAAACATGCATTAGATGTTTAGGATAAATGTTAGGAATCGAGTACGAGCGAAATTGAATCATCGAAATCGAAAAACATGAAAATGGACCCGTCACGGTACGCGAGGATCCCTTGGCAAAAGGCTTCGCGATACGCGAAGCAAACCAAGAGTCGAGACTCCCGAATCCCATCTCGATACGCGAAGATGATTTTTGATCGGCCATCGCGGTACGCGAAGGCCACGCAGATGAAAATTTCTTATTTAACCAACCCATTTCATTTCAGTCGAACTTTTTCCATTTTCTCCGACTTTCTCCACTTATAGTCGACCAAAAACCTCTGTAAACAACACCCAAACCTCCTGGAATCATCATTGAAGCCATCCCTTGCAACTAGAAGTGTTCTTGGAGTCCTTGAAGCTTGGAGAAGGAGTTAGGGAGCTAGAAACCATCATCAACAACTAGATCATCATCGTCAGAAGCTGTTCAACATCAATCCTAGCTGCTAAGGTAGTTTTATGGGCTTATCTAGTGTTAGGTCGAACATGCAATGGGAATAAACCACATGCAACTCCATTTAGTTATTGTGCTCGAATGTGTTGGTGATTTGATGGGTATATTGTTATAGATCTTCTGATTTTATAGTTTAGAATGTTGGATTTGAATTTGGTTGAGATATGGGTTGATTTAGTGACGATTTTGGTACACTTGCCATAAAAGGAAACTTTTATGTGCACGTTTTGGATTTGTGATAATCTAGACATGTTAGACATGTCAGAAAATCTCAAATGTGTATTGGAGTGCTTAGAAACACACTTGGGTGATTGATTTGGTCAAAAATATGATTTTTCATAAACTTTCTATTTATGGAAATTTTTCAAAATGAAAAGAGGGCTTTTGATGTTATAAAGTGTTTTGATGAACTTTGATTGATGAAACATGTTTAGAAATGATTTTTAACATATTTAGAAACTTCGTTTTGTGAAAACAAGCTTTTAAACGAATACTTACTATTTTAGGAAACTTTGTTTGGGCAAAATGGCATAAATGGTATTTTATGCACAAACGACTTTATTTTAAATGTTTACATATGTTTTTACAAACATACTAAAGTTATTAGTTTTATGAAATAACATTTCTTAATCATACTTTCCAAAAATATAAACTTTCTAAATATATAAAGTTTCCCGAAACAAGAACATTATGATTTTCAAAACTTGATTTTGTGAAAGCAACGTGACTTGGGTCATAGGATACATTTTGGTGTCTTACTTGCATTAAGGCAACTTAACACAACAAACGTGTCACCAACGATTCGTAGAGTCAACACAAGTCAACACACACACTCGGGTGAGCACACCGACACATGGAGTTGTATGGACTACAACACACCACAGAACACATACTTACACCTATATGATCATAGGTGCTTACTAGTAGGACAGCTAGCTTTCACAATCGCGAACACCACATAAACCGGGACTGCTCTATCAAGTGAGTTCACGGCCCCTTTTTCTATTTTCTACCTTTGGGGGAGAAAACATTGCATACAACTGTTTTTGAACAACAACATACTTTTGGTTACTTTTGTACATGCAAATATCGCGTATATGCATATGTGTGGCATTCATCCATAAAACTGATAAGTCCTCATAAACACATCTCGAACCGTTAATAGCGCGTTGCGCTTCGCGTGGTAATTCTGAATAGTACTATTTGGGCCTGACAAGCCCCACTGTTGAGAGCCGTATGGCCATCCCGACTGGAGGTTGGAACAGTGCATAATTGACCAAAACAACATTGCCCTATCTTGGATGGATATGGCGGGAGGCAGCATGTTAGCTTCGGTTGCGAACCCGCATATGATATAAAACATATTGACTAGCTATCAATGGATATTGCATTGTAACGATATATAAATCTGCAAAACATTTACTTTAAACATTTTGATGTTTATTGCTGATACAAACATGTGCTCTCACCAACCTTTCTGTTGACCCTTTTACTCGCATGTTTTCTCAGGTAACTAAGGCACGCGCACAAGGATAGGATGCTAGGATGGAGTCCCATGCATCAGCTTTTGTGTCTTAGGCAATTTAATAACGATTAACATTAGTTTTGTTATGTAATGTTACATATTCAAACCGCTTCCGCACTACTACTCTTTAAGATTTGAAAACTGCTTAAATTTGTGTTTCTGCAACTTATAATTACATTGTTGATTTGACAACTTAAACTTTTTACTTCCGCAACTCTGATTTTACTAAAATGTTTTATCCAACTTATTGGATGTACGTATGAAACCAAACATTTAGGTCTCGCAACATTGTGTGACCGGAGACTGCGATCCAGCATGATCAGGCAGCCGTCGCGCCCCCGTCCTGGACGGGAGGGCCAAGGTGCGACAGATTGGTATCAGAGCCTCCGGTTATTGCGAATTAGGTTTGCATTTAGTGAACTTAGTCTGTAGCCGTTAGTCTCCACACAACACATAGTGCTTAGTATTAGTACTACTTGCATACATTATCGTACATATACACTATACGCATATTTTTGATATGGTGTCACTGTCGTCATCATCTATGCTCGCATTCGACGAGAAGGAACAGATTTTTCCTACACCTTCAGTATCAACACTATCGGTAGCATTTGAGTTACCAAAGTGAACCAACTATCACCCGAATGCAGCACGTCTGAGCCATCGCAGGAGGAGCAACCGGTACACATATGCTACATCACCGGTGCCCGAATCAAAGAGGCAACGACAAAAGCTGATCGAGGATGAAACCACAGCAAGTCAAGGGATGAAATAAGCCCTGTGGCTCAACCCTGATTGGAAAAACATTGATTCTCTTTCCAACTCCTAAACAACATTCCCTTAGCCCTTTTGGTACTACCGCACTTACTACTTGCAAGGACAACATGAGGAGGTATCGAAATCGACTCCTTGTCACTCTTAGAATACCACCAAACGAGCATTTTCGCTCGAGTTAAGAAGAACTGGAAAGACCATGCGAAAAAATTTCATTAGGGGTGTGTAAGAAACTCCTTGACTGCTAGGTGGTCATCCACAAGCAGCTATCTTAGCATTCACACAATGAGGGTCTCGACACCAAATGGCATGATGAAAACACACTCAAGCCGTGTAGCTATCCTTATAGGATCCACGCAAGATCCTATTATATCATACAACTCGCGTAACTAGCCCAAGTATTAGTTCCGATAGGCTATTCGACCATACCTCATATGACTCTTGTTTGAATCTTGACGTCATGAATAGACTCTAGATCCAGCAAAATCTAATACGCTCGAAGTAGAAGGAACTAGAATTCTTATGTAAGGTAAATTGACGATCATGGTGCGCAACATAATCGTGAATTTACAGGTATGCATGAATTCTGGAAAATTCTATTGTGAGCCTATCTTTGAAAACACATACATTGATATTCGCTTATCCCTCATCCTGATGGTTGCAACGGAATTCTAGCAACGTATCAAGATTTCAACATAACGTTCATCAAATTTCCAACTATAGTTCAGATTACCATGTACTCATGAAAGCCTCATGTTGCGACTTTACACTTCACATTAAGCAACGTATTAAATTTTCTGATGAGGACCCTGACAAGGTACTGAGGACGACCCCATAGGGGAGTCACCCGACAATGCATCACCCATACTAGACTCACCCGAGCCTAAGAGGCGGTGACTTGAGCCAAATATTATCGCTATATTGACTCGGGACCTGACTTGGGCAGACGACCGAATCGAGTGTCTTGCAGAAGAACTGACACTAAGGAAGAGGAACCAGCGGCGGATGCTGATTCTTATTCTACTATCGATAATGCCTCCGATTAACTTAGCATAGACCTAGTAGAGGAGGGTTGTGTCTCTGTACTCGAAATTTTGGAATCTTAGTGTTTTGGGTATTAAATGAATTGTAACCAGTATAACTTATTATATATCAAGACTAAAATCGGTTATTGAAAATTTTGTCTATGCCAATCAGTACATGTTTTCTTTTCATATGAATCACGCGCTACATTAGTCATTAGACCTACACTAACGCTTATTCTCGCTATGAAGATCATGGCTGGAAGACGCGAAGGATGCAAGAACGCGGGAGGGCGTGGAAACATTAACCTCACCGCAACAGAATTGAACGCACTAATCAGCAAACGAGTTGAGGAGGAAATCGCTGCACACGAAGCTACACGTAACCAGAATCAACTGACCCAAGGGACAAACTCTAATCCACCGCACTGTACATTCAAAACATTCTTAGACTACAAACCACCTTCTTTCAATGGTACGGAGGGTGCTGCAGTTCTCCTCCGATGGATTGAGAGGTTGGAATCAGCTTTCATCACCAGCAACTGTAGAGTTAATGATCGTGTAAAGTATGCAACAGGAACCTTAGAGGGAACAGCCCTCACTTGGTGGGACACAAATATTCAAACCATAGGACGAGAAGCATCTGATGCTCTACCTTGGGAAGAGTTCAAAAGAATGATGAACCACAAATATTTCCCTCCCGAGAAAGTTCAAGAATTGGAAACGGAATTTCGGAACCACAGGATGATTGGTTCTGAAATCGAGGCATACACTTCTCGATCTTATGAGTTGACACATATGTGCCCAGTAATGGTGACCCCAGCCTACAAACATCTTGAAAGATACATTGAGGGATTGATACCACAGGTTCGGGTTATTGTATTATCCGCTGACCACACCAACCTACGACAAGCCATTTACTTAGCTCATGAACTGACCGATACGGCAGTTATTCAAGGATTAATACGTCCACGTGGCTCAGTAATCAAAACCACCGACAACAAACGCAAATGGGCTAACTCTCTAAACGAAACCCCCACCCTTCAACCACCAAAACGACGTAAGGGTTCCTATGCCGTCAAAAACCCAAAGTGCAACAACTGTGATTATCATCATCAACGAGGACCGTGTGGAAGATACCGCTGCCAACAGTGCGGGAGGCTAGGCCACGCAGCTGAGAAATGCAGGGGTAAACTAGTGACCAAAATCCCACAGCCACAACAGCAACAACCCTGTTGGTGCATATTTTGGGTGTCCGCTGCTGTTCGAATAGATTAGATTTGTATTTGCTTATTTGTAATCACTTGTATGTGTTTGTATGTTGTTAATCTGGAAACTGAGTCGTTCGCAGGAGCATCTGCGAATGGATATTGTGTAAAGGGACCCATTCGGCGAATGAAAGGCCGAATGGCTCCATTCGGCCGAATGGGCTACAGGCCCTATAAATACCAGTTTTCAGATTTAGGGTTTAAGGTTTTTGTGAGTGTTCTTGGGTTTGAGCACGAAAGGGGGAGAGATCATGCTCGATCTCTCCCCGGCAACACTATGTTCTTTTATGATGTGAATACAATCATGTAATCATTCGATTCTATCAATTTATCATATGATTTTGTTCATCATCTTCATGTTCTTCGTGGGTCAAAACCCTAACCTTCCGTCCAAAGTGAAATCGCCGGTCCTATCACGTCTTTACAAACCCAAAGCACCAAGAGGTTGCTTCGGATGTGGAAAGCAGGGCACTTCAGGAGGGACTGCCCCTATGTGAAAAACAATGGGAACGAAGCACCAAAGAGTTGCTTTGAATGTGGGAAGCCAGGGCACATCAAGAAAGACTGCCCCACCTCCGAGGAACAACAACAATCGCGAGGACAACAACGGTTCAATATGACGAGCCCCCGTGATTGGGAATGATCCTAACCTTGAAACAGGTACGTATCTTTTAAACGATCATTATGCTTCCGTATGGTTTGATACTGGAACTGAGAAAAGTTTTATATTAAAGCACCTTAATAAATACTTGTCATAAACCCAATATCTTCAGAGGTTAAATACATCGTATAGTTAGCTGATGGTAAACTGATTGTAACTAGGCACATTCTAAGAGAATGCACTTTAGAGATAGCAGACCTTAGATTTAGGATCATCCTCATGCCAGTTACACTAGACAATTTTGGAGGTTGTTGTGGGCATGGATTGGTTGTCTAAAGACCAAGCTGAAATCACTTGTCAAGGAAGTAGTCTCACACCAGGGAGTGCCGATCTCCATTACCTCTGATCTAGACGCTAGATTCACTTTTAACTTCTGGAAATCATTGCAAAAAAAACTCTTGGTACACGGTTGGATATGAGTACAGCATACCACCCACAGACCGATGGCCCGAGCGAACGAACGATACAAACCCTTGAAGACATGCTGCGAGCGTGCGTTGTAGACTTCGGAAACAGTTGGGAAACTCACCTACCGTTGGTGGAGTTCTCCTACAGCAACAGTTACCACACCAGCATCAAGGCAGTGCCTTTTGAGGCACTCTATGACAGGAAATGCCAATCACCTATCTGTCGGGCAGAAGTGGGCGACAGTCAGCTCACTGGCCCGAAATTTGTATATGGAAAAACCGAGAAGATGGTACAGGCCAGAAACAGCATGGCAGCAGCTCGTGATCGTCAGAGGAGCTATGCAAACAAACGCCGAAAGCCTCTGGAATTTCAGTTAGGAGATAAAGACCTTCTGAAAGTTTCGCCATGGAAAGGCGTCATTCATTTTGGAAAACAAGGCAAACTAAACCCACGGTATATTAGACCGCTTGAGATTCTGAAGAAAATTGGTCCAGTGGCATACCAACTCAATTTACCAACCGAATTCGTTGAAATCCACAACGTAATTCATGTCCCTAACCAAAAGAAGTGTTTACCCGATGAGACACTTGCGGATGAGATCCAGGTGGAAGAACCAGTAGAGATCATGAATCATGAGGTCAAACAACTCAAGCAGAGTCAAATCCTGATTGTCAAAGTCATATGGAACTTGAAACATGGACCTGAATTCACGTGGGAACGTGAAGATCAGATGATGCACAAATATCCCCATCTTTTCAAACAGTCAACTTCGAACGCCGGCAACAACGAATAAATTTTGGGACGAAATTTCCTTTCAACAAGGGGATGATGTGACAACCAGAAAATTTTTGTTCCTCATACACTCTTACTTCTCAAACACTATCAACAACAACCAAATTTCGGGACAAAATTTCTTTCAACAAGGGATGATGTGACACCCGGCAATTTCTGGTAAATTGCAACTCTTACAACTTTACATTTCACATTCATACTCATTGCGTTTCATTTAATTATGGTTAATTAGATGAACTGCAACAAACACAAACACAAAAACAATAATTTGGTGAATTATTAAATTGTGAATTACACGTTGATTAGGATTAATCAAGCGTGCAAACACATCGTAAAACACGAACACAAACTATCCAAGATAATCTGAAGAATTATCGAAACATACATACGAGTCTCACGAACGTCGGTGATCAAACCTATGTGATATTATATGATTATGTGCTAAACATGCATTAGATGTTTCGGATAAACGTTAGGAATCGAGTACGAGCGAAATCGAATCATCGAAATCGAAAAACATGAAAATGGACCCGTCGCGGTACGCGAGGATCCCTTGGCAAAAGGCTTCGCGATACGCGAAGCAAACCGGGAGTCGAGACTCCCGAATCCCATCGCGATACGCGAAAATGATTTTTGATCGGCCTTCGAGGTACGCGAAGGCCATGTAGATCAAAATTTCTTATTTAACCAACCCATTTCATTTCAGTCGAACTTCTTCCATTTTCTCCGACTTTCTCCACTTATACTCTACCAAAAACCTCTGTAAACAACACCCAAACCTCCTGGAATCATCATTGAAGCCATCCTTTGCAACTAGAAGTGTTCTTGGAGTCCTTGAAGCTTGGAGAAGGAGCTAGGGAGCTAGAAACCATCATCAACAGTTAGATCATCATCGTCAGAAGCTGTTCAACATCAATCCTAGCTGCTAATGTAGTTTTATGAGCTTATCTAGTGTTAGATCGAACATGCAATGGGAAATAACCCCCATGCAACTCCATTTAGTTATTATGCTCGAATGTGTTGGTGATTTGATAGGTATATTGTTATATATCTGCTGATTTTATGGTTTAGAATGTTGGATTTGAATTTGGTTGAGTTATGGGTTGATTTAGTGATGATTTTGGTACACTTGCCATAAAAGGAAACTTTTATCTGCAAGTCTTGGATTTGTAATAATCTGGACATGTTAGACATGTCTAGATGATGTCAAATGTGTATGGAATGTTTAGAAACACACTTGGGTGATTGATTTGGTCAAAAATATGATTTTTCATAAACTTTCTATTTATGGAAACTTTTCAAAATCAAAAGAGGGCTTTTGATGTTTTAAAGTGTTTTGATGAACTTTGATTGATTAAACATGTTTAGAAATGATTTTTAACATATTTAGAAACTTCGTTTTGTGAAAACAAGCTTTTAAACGAATACTTACTATTTTAAGAAACTTTGTTTGGGCAAAATGGCATAAATGGTATTTTATGCACAAACGACTTTATTTTAAATGTTTACATATGTTTTTACAAACATACTAAAGTTATTAGTTTTATGAAATAAGATTTCATAATCATACTTTCCAAAAATAGAAACTTTCTAAATATAGAAAGTTTCCCAAAACAAGAACATTATGATTTTCAAAACTTGATTTCGTGAAAGCAACGTGAGTTGGGTCATAGGAAACATTTTGGTATCTTACTTGCATTAAGGCAACTTAACACAACAAACGTGTCACCAACGATTCATAGAGTCAACACAAGTCAACACACACACACTCGGGTGAGCACGCCGACACTTGGAGTTGTATGGACTACAACACACCACAGAGTACATACTTACACCTATATGATCATAGGTGCTTACTAGCAGGACTGCTAGCTTTCACAATCGCAAATTAACACCACATAAACCGGGACTGCTCTATCAAGTGAGTTGACGGCCGCTTTTTCTATTTTCTACCTTTGTGGGAGAAAACATTGCATACAACTGTTTTTGAACAACAACATACTTTTGGTTACTTTTGTACATGCAAATAACCCGTATATGCATATGTGTCGCATTCATCCATAAAATTGATAAGTCCTCATAAACACATCTCGAACCGTTAATAGCGCGTTGCGCTTAGCGTGGTAATTCTGAATAGTACTATTTGGGCCTGACAAGCCCCACTGTTGAGAGCCGTATGGCCATCCCGACTGGAGGTTGGAACAATGCATAATTGACCAAAACAACATTGCCATATCTTGGATGGATATGGCGGGAGGCAACATGTTAGCTTCGGTTGCGAACCCGAATATAATATAAAACATATTAACTAGCTATCAATGGATATTGCATTGTAATGATATATAAATCTGCAAAACATTTACTTTAAACATTTTGATTTTTATTGTTGATACAAACATGTGCTCTCACCAACCTTTGTGTTTACCCTTTTACTCGTATGTTTTCTCAGGTAACTAATGCACGCGCACAAGGATAGGATGCTAGGATGGAGTCCCATGCATCAGCTTTAGTGTCTTAGGCAATTTAATAACGATTAACTTTTGTTTTGTTATGTAATGTTACATATTCAAACTGCTTCCGCACTACTACTCTTTAAGATTTGAAAATTGCTTAAATTTATGTTTCCGCAACTTATAATTACATTGTTGTTTTGACAACTTAAACTTTTTACTTCCGTAACTATGATTTTACTAAATTGTTTTATCCAAGTTATTGGATGTACGTATGAAACCAGACATGTAGGTCTCGCAACACTGTGTGACCGGAGACTGCGATCCTGCATGATCAGGCAGCCGTCGCACCCCCATCCGGGACGGGAGGGCCGGGGTGTGACAATACTTACCCCATACGGATATGGGAGCAACATCATACTTACCCCATACGAATATGGGAGCATCATCATACTTACCCCATAACAAGTATGGGAGAAACATCATACTTACCCCGTAACAAGTATGGGAGCAACATCATACTTACCCCATAACGAGTATGGGAGCAACATCATACTTACCACATACGAATGTGGGAGCATCATCTTACTTAACCCGTAAAAAGTACGGGAGCAACATCATACTTACCCTATAATGAGTATGGGAGCAACTTCATACTTACTCCATAACGTGTATGGGAGCAACACTCATTCCTCATAGCATCATATACTTGCACTATATCATCATTCATCATAACATCGTAACCTTATCCTAATAACATATGATTACACACAACAGGTTATGCTAGTATCATTTCATCGTAACATCCTAGCATCATATGCATGTCATGCTAGCATCATATCATTATATCATTCATCATGGCATCAAAAACATGTCATGCTAGAATCTAATTATCATAGCATCATACTTCCATCCTCGCAGCCTAGGATCTCATCATAGCATAACATCTTATAACTGTCATCATAGTTACCATCATAATAGCATGTCATCATACAGCCATCATCATGTCAAGTGATCAACTTAAGTAATTAACATGCATTCGTCATAATTAACATATTCTCATGCATACATCATTACACATATCATCAGGAATTCATCATCATCGCATAGTCACATAACACCATAAAGCATCATAAACATACTAACAGCATGTATGTCAACCCAAGACATAAGTACACGTAAAGTGTTGAAATAGGCATCTAGAAGTCACTTGAAAGTAAATTGGTTCTTAGCTTCCTAAACCAAATCGCCTTGGCTAGGACTCAAGAACCTGCATCATTACATCGTCTCGTTACCTTTCATTTCTAGTCTTAAAATTTATTCTAAGTCCTCATAGTTCAGTTAACTAGCCTTCTTTATTTCATAGTGTTCAGAATAACAAGTTCTCGAAGTCTTTGCAGTATCCAAACCATGACTTCACGAATCACTTAATGTACACGAACTTGGGGTTCACAATTTGGGGTTCACGAATTGGTTTTTCACAAACTCAGGTTTCACGAACTGGAGTTCACGAATTAGAGTTCATGAACTGAAGTTCACAAATTGGGGTTCACGAATTTAGGGTTCATGACAAGGTTCGAATATCCCTATTCGTGTACTTCTTCTTGTACCATCTCGAATGCCCAACTATAATGCATAAAACTTCACGAAAAACTATCCAAGACTTGGGGAGCTAGTTTACAGGTTCACTATGAACTTACCAACACATTGGTACTAAAAAGGAACGAACTTTATGCATAAATGCGTGAGCTTTATGCATAAGTTGACTTTTTAATAAAAATCCCAACTTTCTCGCATATAACACTTACTTGATGTTAGATGATTCTCCTGGTAGCTTCTCGCGTGTTTTCTCCTTCGTTTGGTTACTCAAAAGCCGTCTCTTGTAGTTCACGAACAGCCCACTTCGAGTACTTGAAAGAGAGTTCTTCCAACCAAATTAAGGTGTGTACGTTTCCCAAGGCACTCATATATATAGGTAAGGTTCACGAATTCAGTTCACGAAAATGGGAGTTCACGAAATGGATTTCATGTACTTAGTATTAGTGAACTCAAAGTACTAGAAGTAGGGTTCGAGTACCCCATTTCGTGATCTTTACTTAGTTTATTCTTTTCATATCTTTTCCTACAGGTTAATTATCCATTACGCGTTCATCAATTCATATAACTTGTATAGAAAATTTGGGGTGTTACACCTAAATAATAGTTATTCATAAATTCAAATAACTTGTATAGAAAATTGTTTTTGTTCAAAATTCGTAAAGCAATCGCCTTGGGGCTTATTTAAAAACACACAATCTAAATAGTGGTTACTCAAATGTTAGTCAGTCACCCTTAGGTAACAACTTTATAAGAAAATAACAATGTCATCACCAAGTTCGTCTTCAATGGCTACTGACGTTCTTGATAAGTTCATGGTTAATTTAACAAATGAAAAAGATCAATTCAAAGAAAATAGTTTTGCAAAAAACTTTCCTCATGAGTTGAGGAGAAATTTTTGCAAAGAAAAGATTTCGCTTAATAAAAATAGCTGGGTTTCCTAAATTCTAGTTAATGTGTTCTACCAAAAACATCCCTTTATTTTATATTCTAGATATTTATTTACTAATTATTTACAAAATTTCCATTGACAAATTTAACCATTGATGATTTAAATCAATGGTTAGACATTGGTTTTCTCTAAGTGAGTAGTTTTCTTAAAAACCTTCTCCTATATATACACATATATATACATATATATAGGGGTGGTTCAAATGTTAACCATTTCTTATTGCGATAACCGAATAAGTACATCGTATTACTTTGGGCCCACATTAAAGTAAATTTAAAGGTGTAAGTTTTTTCTTATTTTTTATTCATATAAGTGGGCCCTACATTAATTAAAAAAATAACAAAAAACCTACACCTTTAGATTTACTTTAGTGTGGGCCCAAAGTAATAAGATGTAGTTATTCGGTTAACACAATAAACATGGGTTAACATTTGTTCCTCTCCCTATATATATATATAGGAATTGAATCCAATGAAAACCCAATCTTAGAGAGAAAACCCTTAAACCCTATGTGTGTCATTGATTTTGAATCTTGAAAATAAATATCTGGTCCACGTTAACCCGCATTAAAAATGATTTGTTTATTTAAACCCAAATTTTTATTCATATTTAATGTGGTCCACATATTTATTTTCAAGATTCCAAATTAATAGCTCGTATAGGGTTTAAGGGTTTTCTCTCTAAGATTGAGTTTTCATAGAATTCAATCCCTATATATATATATTTGAACATTAATTAGTGTTTTATGTAAAACAATGAGATTTTATTTGAACACGTAAGTATTTATTGTAACATAATATTTATAAATTTTCAAATAGTTGGTAAATTTAAGTTTTATAATCCTTATAAAATTATAATAATTATTCAAAGAAATTAATTTTACAAAGTTGTTTAAATAAAACTAATATATTATTAATTGATTTTAAATTATTTACATTTTAATTATTTTGTTTCACATAGACACTATAGACAATCTTTTTAAAAGACAATTACTATTACTATGAATACAATTATTTTAACTTATTAATCAACAATTATTTTATACATATGATTTAAACTTCAAATGGTTATCCAAGTTACAACAAAAACCATAAAATAGTTTAAAGTGGTTATACATACAAAACCTTTTTAGAACAAAACAATTTTATACACATTTACATATGGAGTCTAACTACAATATTGTAGTTGTATAGAAAACATAAGTACATTAGCTTATATTTAATTGAATTGTCTAGGATAACTTATATTGTGTTGAATATTGCTTGAACTACAAACTTGGCATCATTTAATTGCAAAGACTAGGTCATCATCAATGTGAGTCTTCATAGCCCCTCTTTTTACTTGTTTTAAAGTTTTAGGGGTGAAACATGTCGACTTATGAACGTTGTTTAAACTTTAGTCAATGTAAACTTATCTTTATGACATAAACTGTAATGAACTTAGCATGAGCTTTAATTGATCATAACTTTAGTAAACTATGATAGATCTATTGAATTGTCCATCCCACCTAGGCTGGGTTTACCCTTTGGGGGAAATATGTGGTGATAGGTTACTACTTCGGCATTGTTAGGAATGCTAGCTTGGTCACAACTTAACTTTTGATCTGCATATGATTTATTTACATGTTTTATTTCATATTGGCTTATTATCACATGTAACGACTTATCCTTTCTCAAACTATTTTTGTGTGTGTACTTTAAACATGTGAAGGTCACTAACTATTTATAGTTGACCTTTTATTTTAAACATGTTTCAGGTGGAAACGCTACTTGAGCATGCTAAGAGCTTGGATTTAGATTATTATGTTTAGGCATTGAATTTTGAATTTAGTATTTCCATTTTATGATGTAATGAAGCATGAATGTTTGCAGTTTAATGGAATGTTAAGTTTGAATTTCTTTTAATGCTATGTATGGATTATTTATAAACCTTGAGCTTTTGAACTATCTACATCCAACTAACTTATGTTTTAACAATAACATACATGTCATAATAAATGAAATAGTTTATGTATCATGCTTTTCACCCCAATGTTCTAATTGTCACACCCCGAGCCGGCGGGGTTGGATCACCCATGTGGAGTAGTACATGGTATCGTTGGGCCTAATAAGGTGAGCTACACAAAGGAGTTTGGGCCGAATCATAAATTGGGCCATGTAAGTTATGTGAGGTGATTTAACTACACTGGGCCGAACTAATTGAATGGGCCACGTGACATGAGCTAAATGCTTTCTATTGGGCCGGATGTGTGGGTGTATGGGCCGAAAGACCTTCATCGTGGGCTGAACAGAAGGGTTTTGAGCCTAGCGACATAGGGTGGGCTTAGCAAAAGGTTTGGATTAATCAATTGGGCCGAGCATCTACTGGTGACATGGGTTTGGTGATATGCCATGCACATGGGTTCGGCAACAGGAGGATGAAAGGTTCGCCAGCCTTTGCAGAAGGTTTGTAGGTTTCCAGTTGGGTCGACAGGGTTCGTCAGCCATGAAAGAAGGTTCGGCCAGTGAACCAAGGGTTCGGCCGGCTTTGCCTTCACCCGAACCTGTGCACCTTCATCATCCCCATCCAGCTTCGAACTTGACTCTTGCCATTCCTATGCTGTTACTACATATAAGCAAAGACTCGAGATGGTGTGGGTTCGGTGATTTTGATCTATGGCCGGTGTTAGGGTAGTGGTCGAACAACAAGTATAGAAAATGACGAAAAACCCTAAAATTCGTGATGTTCTCTTGATCATACCTCAAAATTTGCTGGACAATCCCACCGATCAGTTGTACTTCTGCGTAGAGGGCTTCAAGAGCTTCGTGTAGGTCCAAGAATCATCCGATTTCGTTGAGAAACGAGTGAGATCTTGAAGGTTGAAGGTTAGAAATTCTAGTGAGAGAGGGTGACGGGAGAGAGTGCTAGAGAGAGGGAGAAATGTGTGAAAATGAAAGAAAAGTGTTCTTTCAACGTTTATATACCCCGAGGGTATTCGGGTTCATTTCAGTTGCTCGGTTTTCGTCTCCGTTGCGTTTCCGGCACGTTACGCGCTTGTTTTCGTAATAAAAATAAAAGACTTTATTTTACACGTTTGGAAAGTATTTATTTTTAGTAATAATTTTGAATATCGGTTTTTCTTGAATTATTTATCGGAATTTATAAAAATACGCATTTCGTTATTTGTTCGCATAATTTCCTTGAATTTTTGAAATAGTTTCTTTTAAATTTATTTCTGATGAGTTTCAAAATTGTAAAACAGGAAATATAATATTTCCTAAAATTTATTATCGTTCGAAACATTTTCGTTTTCGTTTCGTCAGAAAACGTCACTTACGCGCGTCTTCGTACAGAGCACTAACTGTACGAACACGATCGTACATTTCACTTTCTGATTTGGTTTTCTACTTTGGAATCATCGTTTCAGATCGTTAAACTTTCAGATCTATTCGTACAGATCGTCACCTATACGAATAGTTCGTCAGTTTAGCATTCCGTAACAACAACTGTTATTGTTTTGTTCTGATTATCCTCACATACGTTTGAACCTAATAATACAAAATCAAACATGTTTGCATCTTTTCATGATTGTCTGATGTGTTTCTGACTGTTTAACCCAAGAAGTTTAAATCAGGATTTCAGAAACATCGTGTAATAGTTTATGTTTTGCATCAAATGTTAATAGCTTCTATGTATTTCTTCTCAATTGTATCTGAGTTACTGTACAAGTTACTGTACAGCTGTTCCGGTAACGATTCCGGCACAGATGTCACAGTCTCCCCTTGTTAAAGAAATTTCGTCCCGAAATTTAAAAGTTATTATCGGTACAACTTTCTTTATAACAAGTGGGAAATCTTTGTTTGAAGTGATGTCCCTACACTCCCAAATAAACTCTGGGTCGCATTTGGGATCCTTATGTATGTCCTCACAGTTCTGCTAATCTTATTGCTCATAGTTGTCTTACTGTTACAGCTTGCTATGTCTCAGTATGATTCTAACACTTTATTGTTCAAAACTAACTGATGCAATGAGCATCAATTGTTACACAACCTTAGTGTTAGTGGTGGTTTCCTGTGTATGTTCTATGTATTAACTAAGGATTCTTCCATTGTTTCTCCGCAATGAATGAGTTCCTAAGTTCTCATGGAATATGTATATGGTTATACTTAATAGGAATAAGATAAGTTTCTTATTCATACTAGTATCAAAATAAAATGAAATCTTATGAGTTAAAGAGGTGTCACATACCAGTACCCGTTTCCGGGTCTTGGTGTGCGGCAAGAGCTCCTATCATGAAAGCTCTTCCCCTTGGTACTTGATCTCCCGGTTGTGCCCTCTTTGGGCAGTTCCTGAAGAAATGACCTAGTTCTCCACAGTTAAAGCATCCCTGATTGCTGTTGTTGTAGTTGCCAAGGTTTTGTGGTGGTGGTTTTTCCATAGTAGCATTGTTCACAGCCGGAGTTGGTGAAGTTCGACAGTGTTGAGCCATATGGCCTTTTCGGCCACAGTTGGTACACTGCCTACACGGCATAGTGGCAACATGATGAAACTGACATTGTGCACATTGAGGATGTACACCAGTGTAAGGTTTGCGTGCAGCTTTAGTAGATACTGCAGCAACTTGATTGAGTGGTGTGGGCATCGCGTATTGTTGGATGGCCTTTTGTTTCTTCTTTGGTTGCTTCTCCTTAGTCTTGTCCAAATCATCTTTCAATTCTCCGGACTTCACCATCATGTCAGTAAGTTTAGCTGACAAGGAGATGGCAGATTCTAAAGTTGCAGGGTTTGCAGCAAGTACAATGCCCTGAATGCAGGATGGTAATCCTCCTACATATCGGTCGATTCACTTTTCCAATGTTGGCACCATCTCAGGCACCAAGGCTACCAATTCATGATAGCAAGTAGTGTATGCCATGTGATCAGCTCCTTTCATCACATGATTTGAGAGTTCAACTTCCAAGTTCTGTAGTTCGTGCTTAGGACAGAATTCATTCCTCAGAAGGGTTTTGAATTATGCCCAAGGCATGGCTAATGCTTCATCCCTTCCTCGAGCGTTTATCTGTGAGTTCCACCAAGTTAGGGCATGCTTACTGAAAGATCCCGCAGCATAGCGGACCTTATGTCTTTCCAGACAACTGCTTAGGTCCAACGTATTTTCCATCTTTTCTTGCCATTGGATCAGTCCAACGGCTCCTTCAACACCGCTAAAGCTTGGCGGTTTGCATCCTACGAATGATTTGTATGAACAGTCTGACTTAGCGCCGGTGTTTCCACTGGTTTCCCCCGTAGTACGCCCGGAGTTGTTACCGTGGTCTCGAATCCTGTTGATCATCTCCGGAATAATATCCTTCATCTGATTAGTCAACTGGCTACTCAGTAATGTTGCCAAGGCAACCGTAGCAGGGTCCAGAATAAAAGTTGCATTCGGATTCGGAGGAGGGTTTAGTGGAGGAGGAGGAGGCGGCGGTGAATCAGGCGGTGATGGTGTTGAAGAGTGCGGTGCTGAGGTTTGTGAAGAAGGCACTAGGGTCGGTTGTCTTCTAGGCGGCATTCTGATCATAACCAAAGATATTGGTTAGAGCCGTGGTTAAATGCAGAAGACACAATGAAAACTTAAGTCTTATGTTCTCTACATGAGGGTCCCTAAGTTATAGTCTAGGTCAAACCGTTTAAGTATGTGACCTATTATTCTCTATAACCTTGAGCTCTGATACCAGTCTGTCACACCCCGAGCCGGCGGGGTTGGATCACCCATGCGGGCTAGTACATGGTATCGTTGGGCCTAATAAGGTGAGCTACACAAAGGAGTTTGGGCCGAATCATAAATTGGGTCATGTAAGTTATGTGAGGTGATTTAACTACACTGGGCCGAACTAATTGAATGGGCCACGTGACATGAGCTAAATGCTTTCTATTGGGCCGGATGTGTGCGTGTATGGGCCGAAAGACCTTCATCGTGGGCTGAACAGAAGGGTTTTGAGCCTATTGACATAGGGTGGGCTTAGCAAAAGGTTTGGATTAATCAATTGGGCCGAGCATCTACTGTTGGGCCGAGATCATTTCTATCATTCTTGGGCTAAATAATAATGGCCAAATGGAAACAAATCTGGGCCGGTTAACTTCAATTGCCCGAATAGGTTTTCCCCAGCGAACCTTCTAGTTAAGTTGACTAGGTTCGTCTAGGGTTCGGTGGAGATGATCATCGACAGCAAGGTTCGTAGTCTACAGGTTCGCCACCCAAGTATGGTTCGGCTAACGATTCAGGAGTACGGTTCGGCAGGTTAAACGTTCGTTGCATGGGCATGGGTTCGACTGGCATGAAGGTTCGCTCCCAGCTGGGTTCGCCGAGACAAAAGGGTTCGGCCACCTAGAACCAAAGGTTCGGCGAGGGTTAGCAGTTATAGGGGTTCGGTGATATGCCATGCACATGGGTTCGGCAACAGGAGGATGAAAGGTTCAACAGCCTTTGCAGAAGGTTCGTAGGTTGCCAGTTGGGTCGACAGGGTTCGTCAGCCATGAAAGAAGGTTCGGCCAGTGAACCAAGGGTTCGGCCGGCTTTGCCTTCACCCGAACCTGTGCACCTTCATCATCCCCATCCAGCTTCAAACTTGACTCTTGCCATTCCTATGCTGTTACTACATATGAGCAAAGACTCGAGATGGTGTGGGTTCGGTGATTTTGATCTATGGCCGGTGTTAGGGTAGTGGTCGAACAACAAGTATAGAAAATGACGAAAAACCCTAAAATTCGTGATGTTCTCTTGATCATACCTCAAAATTTGCTGGACAATCCCACCGATCAGTTGTACTTCTGCGTAGAGGGCTTCAAGAGCTTCGTGTAGGTCCAAGAATCATCCGATTTCGTTGAGAAACGAGTGAGATCTTGAAGGTTGAAGGTTAGAAATTCTAGTGAGAGAGGGTGACAGAAGAGAGTGCTAGAGGGAGGGAGAAATGTGTGAAAATGAAAGAAAAGTGTTCTTTCAACGTTTATATACCCCGAGGGTATTCGGGTTCATTTCGGTTGCTCGGTTTCGTCTCCGTTGCGTTTCCGGCACGTTACGCGCGTGTTTTCGTAATAAAAATAAAAGACTTTATTTTACACGTTTGGAAAGTATTTATTTTTAGTAATAATTTTAAATATCGGTTTTTCTTGAATTATTTATCGGAATTTATAAAAATACGCATTTCGTTATTTGTTCGCATAATTTCCTTGAATTTATTAAATAGTTTCTTTTAAATTTATTTCTGATGAGTTTCAAAATTGTAAAACAGGAAATATAATATTTCCGTAAATTTATTATCGTTCGAAACATTTTCGTTTTCGTTTCGTCAGAAAACGTCACTTACGCGCGTCTTCGTACAGAGCGCTAACTGTACGAACACGATCGTACGTTTCACTTTCTGATTTGGTTTTCTACTTTGAAATCATCGTTTCAGATCGTTAAACTTTCAGATCTATTCGTACAGATCGTCACCTATACGAATAGTTCGTCAGTTTAGCATTCCGTAACAACAACTGTTATTGTTTTGTTCTGATTATCCTCACATACGTTTGAACCTAATAATACAAAATCAAACATGTTTGCATCTTTTCATGATTGTCTGATGTGTTTCTGACTGTTTAACACAAGAAGTTTAAATCAGGATTTCAGAAACATCGTGTAATAGTTTATGTTTTGCATTAAATGTTATTAGCTTCTATGTATTTCTTCTCAATTGTATATGAGTTACTGTACAAGTTACTGTACAGCTGTTCCGGTAACGATTCCCGCACAGATGTCACACTAATCATAAAATAGTGAAAAAGGGGTTGTGAACTCACTGTTGAGTTGTGGTTTGTGTGGCTGAGAATCTGAGAGGTTGTGGAGCTTTACTACACAATCCCTACAATATTCAAGATTTCATATCAACACTCTTGTCTTCGTATAATACTAATCACCCGGTTTTTTCGTGTGTGACATGTTTATGGTTTTGGTCATTATTTTTAAGTCAACAGTTTATTACTTGGGTTTTAGTTGGAACAAGTTAAAATAAAGATTTCATTTCTCATTTATTTTTGATATTATGAGATCGTCTCCCAATCTTAAATCACCAAACGCCCGTGGATTGGGGCTAAGAATGTTAAAGCATTCCTTGGCCTAGACTTGGTCTTTTATCGAGAAAGATCTTTTATGCCTCCATTTAAGTTTTTGTCAAGTCTTGCGACTTTATCTTTTTGGGTTAAATCCCTTATTTTCAAGGTCTTTAGTATGTCATCATTATTTGCCACTTGGGTGACTTCCCACACCCACTTGGCTAAGTTTTTAAATCACTTTGTTTATAGATTACTTGTGTTATCCCTTTATTCATGTATCACTTGCCCATAATGATCTCTTTGCATAAGGTGGCCAACATAAGTGTTTTCTTGAAGGTACAAATTTGTTATGTTTTAATGGGTTATTATGACCCCACTTATCCCATTATCAACACTAAGTTTCGTTTAAGACTAGATAATTTATGTGAGTCTCTTAAACCCATCTTACCTTAGTCATCATTCCATCTCTATTCTCATCCGAGTTTAACCCATTTTATTTATGTTGTTATGATTTGGCGTGCATGCATGCACACCCACGTCCCAACCGATTCCCACGAGCCTTAACTTAGTCTTACTCTTATTTTAATGTATGTTTACTTATTTTAAGATTACAAATGTTCCTTTTTATCCATGCTAGTCGTTATTTGGGATGGAACTTATTAGGGACTTGGGTAGTGAATGTTTTCTTCACTAAACAGACTCACATAGCTAACAACAATATACGGAGGGGAAAGAGAATTTACTAGAATCAAGGAAGGTAGGATAAAAGGCTTAAGAATGACAATGGGGCTATTCGGCTTGTGAACTACAGTTGATGATCTTAGCGTGAGCCAGGTGATAATGCTCGGCAGACCTATACTTGTGGGAGAGGGCCTTGTAACATCAGTGTCGGAACTGCCACCGGAACAGTGATCTCTACAGTACATGAACAGTAAAACAGGTACGAATCATATACATTTCAGTAAGTTTCACATTCACATCATTTATCATTATCATTTTGTGTTGTCATGGAACAAATTCAGAAACATTTAACAGAAACACAGTTCAGAACAATGGTTCTTGAGTCAGATAATTATCTGGCAATACGGAACCATCATGTGATTATTTGTTTAGGATTTATTATGTATAAACGTATGTGAGGCCTTACGGAACAAAACACACGAATATTGTTATGTGAATGCTAAACCGACAGGTTATTCGTATAGGTGACGATCTGTACGAATAAACCTGAAAGTTTAACGTTCTGAATGATATTCTATAATTAGAAAACAAGATTGAAAAGTATAGTTATCGTCGTGTTCGTACGAGTGACGATTCGAACGAATACGCGCGACGACCGTACGTTTCGATTTAAACAGTAAGTTAATATTTTAAATTTAAAATAAATAAGAAGATATTAGTTAATTTATTAGGAATCACAACCTAGAATAATTAAATAAATTCTATTTTTATAAATCTTGTCGTTTCGCCGCGAAAACTACGCGAAACCGGTACTTTACGCGAAACCGAACGAGACCGAATGAGTGGGTATTTTAATCCACATTTAATGTGACATAAATGCCACAACCACCACCCATCACTCTTCTCTCTCTCTCAAAATCGTTTTTCCCCTCTCTCTCTAGTTCTTCAAAAGAAAATCACCTTCTTTCCACGTTTTGGAGGCTCAAATCTCGTTGAAATCAAGTGTTCTAGGCGTCATTTTGATCCTTTCACCTTGTAGATCACAGAAGTACAAGTATTGTGAGCATTCATCCACGAAATCTAAGGTAAATATCCATTTTGTTTTCGGTTTTTATAGGGTTTTCACGAGTTCAAGTTGTTTTGCGATTAGAATCAGTATTAAACACATAAAAACACTTAGATAGAGGTGAATGTACGATTAGGTGTTGTTGGGGATGGGTTTGTAACAGGTTGAAGCCGCAAACAAGAAGGAGATGATGCAGGTTCGTGGACCACTAAGCCGGCCGAACCCTGAAGTTCTGGGTTGAACCTTCGTGGTGAAAACAAACCCAGCCGAACCTTCTTTGATTAGGCCGAACCCTGCATCACGAACCTGTTGCACTAATCAAGTCTGCAACGAACCCTGCGAGTTACCTGCAACAAACCCGCACCAACCCTGCCGAACCAGTGCACCTTGCCGAACCCTTAGAAGTTAAGCGAACCTTCGGATGCCACTGAACGAACCTGCATAGATAGACCAACCGAACCCTTCCATGACAAACCTGTTAAGGCCGAACCTTTCATGGCCGAACCTTGGCCATGCAACTCACGAACCCTCAACCGAACCTTGTTAAGTTAGCCGAACCCAAGGTCACTCCATCAAGGGTTCGCTGCCTTGGGAGGATGTCAAACCTTAGACAACCCTAAATAGGAGATTCTTAAGGTGCATGGGTGTTAAATACATACATATTCATAAGTCAATGTATGTGAGTGCATGGGGACTCACGTGATCTATGCATAGAGTGAACTAAGAGGGTTAAACGTAAATCACATGCATGTTGGGAAGAAACAAAGTCATTATTGTTAAACAACTAAGATGTCAAGATTAAGATGGTTAATTATTGCCATTAACATAAGGATAACTTATACCTAGGGACTTTAATGGATCTAGGTCATGATCAAGTGTATAACATTGTTACAAATCCATGCTAATCAAAGGCACAAGTTAGGAAATCAATCTGGAATCAAGGAGATTTAATTGGGCCAAATTAGGCCCAATGGGGGTTTAATTAAGCCCAACACACCTTAAGTGTTACTTACACTTAAGTAATGAGATTTCATTAAAAAGAAGTTGGTAAATCAATTAGAAGTCTAGCATTGTCAATTGGGCTTAAATGGGCTCAATAGGACTTGATTAAGTCCATCAAATGTTAAACGATTAATTAAATTTAAAATGATGATGTTTTAATATAAAATTTGAAGTTGTGAATGTTTTCAATTAAAGTTATAATTTTTCCCAAAATCTTGTTTCATTGGGAATGTAAACTATAAATGACATTAATTTCTTTAAAGTAAAATTTGGTATAATGGTTTAATTGTAATACTTTGGTTTAAATAATTATTGAATTGATTGAATTGGGACTTTGTTATAATTAGACAATATAATTGTCTTGATTTGCTTTAAAAACAAAAGGAAACTCTGCCGAAATTTCTAAAAATGTATGTTATTATAATAAACATGAGTTTGGGATCAAAAAGTGTAACTAGGATAGATTAGATCTTAGTTACACTTAGTACTAAGACACTTAGTTGCACACACACAAAGACCAAGTCTTAGGCACAATGACTACTATGCGTACTTATTATATTCGAACTCTTATAAAACAACTCAGGAACTGAAGATACTTAGTTTACAAACAAGAGCGCGTATTCTGTGACAGTACATTGGACATCAACACAGGTGAGTTCATTGCCCATTTTCTAACATTTTGTTTCTAAAACGCGGGGCTGAGAAGCATGCGTAAACTGTTTACTTAAATTGTTTACTTAAATGCTTTTAAATTTATATGTTTTACATATATATAAATGTTATCCTAGACCATGTCTAGGAAGATTTTATGCAGGTTTACTAACTGATTTTACTTATAAATTAAGTGAATAATCGGATTTAAACTAAAAGATTTCAATAGATCAAAATATTTCAAAAGGATCACATCAAACATTTTGACAAAACAAATGTGGGAGTTCAAGGAATCAAACTAAACATTTTTACAAATCAAATGGGTGAATTCAATGGATCAAATGAAACATTTTGGTGAAACAAGTGTGGGACTTCAACAAATCAAACAAAACAATCTTTGCAAAGACAATATTCAATGTTCTACAAATCAAGTGTTTGTTGAACAACGAATCAAGTGTACAATTGATCAATGAATCTAGTATTCTATGATCAACGAATCAAGTACATCTTGTAACAGAATCAGACGAATCAATAAATCATTTTCAAGGGAAAGCCTGGGAAATATCAGAGATAACATACGCCAAAAACAGACGAAACATAAAATCCTGCATTTCAAGAAGTCCTAGCTAGACCGTTTGACTTGTAGGTCGTATGTTTGAGGATGTTTACAGATTCCCTAACTACTAAGTACCTTGATGGACAGACTAGTCTACTCGAGTATCACCACAGGCCCCAATCATTAGGACTTAGATTTTATTAAATGTTTATTTATTTATTTAATTAAGCATTTATAACTGTTTATACAATTCCTATGGTTGATCATATTGTGTGATGAACTTATGAAATCAACATGGATTTCAAATGATTGTAATTACAGGGACGACAAACAGAAGAATCATGGATAAATGGTAGGGTAAAAATGCCTAATTATCATTAACAACAATGTCCTATGCGGATTAGTATGTGGTGGGATGGCGTCTGGGCGGGGTTGTAGCCTCGACTCAGGGGTGTGCCCTATACATAAGCATACCGATCTGGATGATACATGTGGTGTTAATGAGGTTAGGGTCTTTACCAAAGGAGGTTTTCAAATCATTTTCAAATCATGTTCAAATCATGTTCAAATCATTTTCAAATCATTTTCAAATCATGTTCAAATCATGTTCAAATCATTTTCAAATCATTTTCAAATACTAAACTACATGAACTCACCAACCGTGTGTTGACTTTTATTTTTGCATGACTTCTCAGGTGACGAGCAGGTCAATTAAGAAGTCATTTCTTTCGGACTAGGACTTCATATAGAAGACTAGTATTTTGGACCTGCATACTTTTGAAGACATCATTATACAATTTATTTTGTATATCTTGTGTAAATACAAGATAGTCATTTTATGATGTTTACAATAGATTTACATTGTTAAATTACAAACGATACTCATGTAATTTAACTTTGTAATTCTATTTTATTTAACATTTCTCATTTATATCATGTGCAATGTAAACAATCTGATCACTTCGATTATCACTCCCGATATCGCGCTCCGAGAACCTTCCGCCCGACGGGGACTCCGATCCTACCCCGCCGGCTCGGGATGTGACAGGCCTCGTCCCTGGCTAGCGATTTTTGGTGCTACAGTAGAAGTGGACCACGAGGAGAAAGGGAGTAATGTTTTGAGGGAGTTGAGTGTATTGGTCTGGCTCCATTTGTTCGGTATTTATAAGAAATTTAGGAGCTTGTAATTGGGGGGAAACTATACCGATTGGATGAGTATGAACATTTGGAATCTATGTGACAAGCAGTACCTGATCGTCCGGCAAGTCCGTACGATACGTGTACTTTCACTATTTACTATGTGTAAATACAATGTGTAAACAATTGTGTGACAACAGGACTAGAAAACAATAACAGTTGTACGTGTTTAAATGAAATTTTAAATACAGTATATACAACAACTCATGAGAAACAACAGAGTGCAAACAAATGACAAAAGCACATCGGTTGCGATCTGATATCCACAAATGACAGGAATCAGATGGCCGACAATTCAATGAGAAAACAATGTGAATTCCATGATAACAATGTGAAAGTAGACAAGTTTAGTTGAGTCTATCTGTGAGGAAATACAATTCCAATAACAATTCAGTTTCGTTTACGAATGAAGAACTGACAGTGTGTTTGCGTGGGTGACGATTCACACAGACATATCTGTGAATTTAAAGTTCCGAATGATAACTGAAAAGTAGAAAACAAAAATCAGAAAGTGAAACCCTCGTCGTGTTTGCGAAGGTGACATGATATGACGAAACCTTTAAAATAATCGTTTTCGATAAAATAAATTAATAGAAATGAATTTAAATAATTTACTAGGAATAACCACCTTAAAAATGTAAAAGTAAAACCATTTATTTAAAATCGTAAAAATACGCGTGTACGATCCGGAAACGTAACGAAAACGAAAACGAAAACCGAGCAATCGAAACAAACCCGAACACCCACGGAGTATAAAAACCCACCTTCAAACACTTATTTCTCATAAATGAGATAACCTACACCTTTCTCTCTCTAGAATTCGGATCACCTCTCTCTCTCTAAGATTTCAACCAAAAATCAACAAGATCCCCTTCATTTCTTGATGAAATCTTGCAAACTTGGTGTCTAATCGAAGCTATCATCATCCTCTACACGAAAGTACAACAGATCGGGGGAGAAAACCACCATAAATGAGGTAAAACGAGCTGCAAAGTTGCGGAAATTAGGGTTTTCAACCCTTAGTTCGACCCATTAACCCTAACCGGTTGTAGATCTACTGAAATGATCTTGATCGTCCAACAGAATCCTATTAACAATCAAATATATGCAGAATCTATATTTGATCTATATGAATAAAAAAAACAAGCATTTATATAATCTCCATTTCATTAATCAAGCTTGAATGATTACAGTGAAATACATGAATACACAATTCTTACTCACACAGAGAAAATCACTCAGAGGTTTTCAAAAAGTTATGAAAAATCTGGACAAACCTACAATATATACTAAGATGAGACGAACCTAACCTAGCTGAACCAATAGGTTCGCCAGCCGAACGTTGAGGTTCGCTGGACGAACCTGTACAAACAAACCAACTAGGGTCGCCGAACCTGCTAAGGTTCATGGGCTAGACGAACCTCAGCCAAACCTCAACTAAACTATCTATAATTTACATATTTTGATAAGCAACCTATTACAACCATGTACTAACAAACTCCCCCTTAATAATTGCTTCCAAAATCATCAATCTTTGTCTTCAGTCTTCACTTTGAACTCCACTTGTTTCTCCACAAACATTATCAGCAGTAAGAATTACAACAGATCTTGGAATCTTAGATAATCTTTCAGCTTCCAGCTTGGCATCTCTATCATCTATCTCTCTTTGTACTTTCATCAGCTCCACATACAAATAATTGACATCTTCCCAGTTACATCCAGAATGTATACCCAGAGTATAACACATCCGAGCAATTGTTTGAAATTGAACTGCCATGTTTTTGTAACTTATACCAACATCATGAAATCCATCATCAGCAAATATTTCAGCTACATTCAGCAACTCAATGTCTTCTTTTGAACAATTTACTATCCATACAGGATCCAAAATCCTAATCACCCTCCACTTCTCTTCTTGTTTCAGCAAAATAACAGCTTCAGATATCTTTTCATCATAGAACCAGAACTTGAAATAAGGATTCCAATTTTGTTCTATCCTCCTCAACCTTGGTCTTGTATAAGCTTTAGGCTTTGAATATCCAAGTAATTTGTCTTTGGCTTGTGGGACCAACAAACTCCATCCATACTTGGCCTCTTTCTTCAACAACTTCTCAAATATGTCATTATGTTCAGTCTGAATTGGTTTTATCATCTTTAACCTGGATAACTGCATACATTCAAAAGATGGTAAAGACATCATATCCAATGCTTTTCCAAAATATTGACATCCATCAGTCCTTTTGACTACATAACATCCTTTGTTCTTCATGCTTCCAGAAATATTGTGAAAGTAACCATAACTTACTATTCTTCCTTTCATCTTTGACTTAGATCCAATCTTGAATCTTGTGAATTGTTTAGCTTGATTTTCTTGAACTTTTTCTTCAATGTCTTCAATCATTTTCTTGAAAATGTATATATGATCAATTATGTGTTGATGTTCATCTTGATTTTCTTTCCACATCTCCATATAAGTCTTTGCTTTCATTTGATCAAATGATGTTCTTAGCTCACCTCTTTGAACTCCACTATAAAATATCTTCTTCAAAGTTTGTAGTTTATACAAATTCTCATCCATTTGATCATCTTGTTCAAAATCAAACAATTTCAATTGATCATCTTGTTCAAAATCAAATAATTGATCTGAATCAACTTCAAACATATCATAAAAACCATTCCTTGAATAACCACCTACAATTTCTCGTTCCTCCAACTCTTTATCTCCAGACAATTCTCCAAACATTCTCTACAGCTGTACATCATCATGTTGTTTAAATAAATCAACAAAAGTAGGCAAAGAATAATCAACACTTTTCTTTGGATATTCTGTATCAATTAAATCTTCAATATTAACATCTTTACAATCTTTAGCTTTATCAGAAGAAACCGAAGAAATAGGTGTAACATCAAATGAAATCATGGAAGGATTATAAATCACTATAGCACCAGTCTTGGAATTCAATCCACATGAACTTCCCACACCAGTCACATCACCATCATCATCTTCATCATCAAAATAAGCATTAAAGCTTGGATGTTCATCAACATCTGAGTCCTCATAATCTACCTTCTCATCTTCTTCTTCATCATCAATGTTAACATATACAGGCTCAGAAGTAGCACCAGTAGCCTCTTCTTGATTATCCTTGACATGAATATCATCAATCTTTTTCTTCAAGTCTTTATTTTCTTTCTTCAAAACATCAATATCAATACTTTGTTGTGCAGCCAAAGTCTCCAAAGAAAGAATTCTTTCATTCAACAACTTCTTTTCAATTACTTCTTCTTCTCTCCACTTCAACAACTGAGCAATCTGACTTTTCATCATATCTAAGTCATTTAAACTTGAAGAAGAAGGTTATTCAGCTTCTACAGTCTCCTTTTGTTTTCTATATTTGTCAAACTCTTGTGACAATATAGAAATTCTTCTTCTTATCTCAGTATCATCATAATCTATGGAGAAGTTTAAAATCCAAGTCATCTATGCCATCAAATAAAGATTCTCCTCTGAAAGTAGAAGCAGCTTGAAATGAAGTAATTGCTTGAAAAGATGTAGTCACTGTTGTAGCATCCATTAAAGAAGGAACAAAAGTAGCAACATTAACAAACTCATGTGTTTGAACAAAAGTATCTGTCTGAACATGAACATGTGATGTAAAAGCTTCTTCTTGAACTGTTGAATCAATAGTAATAGGTGTAGACAAAGATATAGGAGCAGGTGAAGTAGAATCTACCACAGGAGATGATCCAATGATCCTGGGAGTCCTTGTCTTTTTATTCTTAGGCCTCTTTGCCATCCTCTTTTTCTTCTTAGGCCTAGAAGCCTCAAACTCATCAACTGTGAAATTAGGATCAGCTGCTTCTTCTCTAGCTTCTTCATTTTGATGTTGTGTAGGAATTTTCTTTAATCTTCTGACCATCTTGTTTCCAACCTAAACAGTTTCCATCTCAGACTCTGTCTCTGTAGATACTTCATGTTCATCAGCAACTTCAACATCTTCAGCATCAACATGTTGAGAATCAGCAGCTTCTTCTTGTCTTGAAGCTTCTTGTTGACCTGGATATATTACTTGAAGAGGAACCAGTGTAGAAGGAGTTACATCTGGCCCTTGAGTTTGCTCTTGACTGTGTGACTGAGAATGAGAAGACTGAGCTTGTGATTTCTTTGCTTGTGATCTAGGAGGAGGAGGTGGTGGTGGTGGTTGTTGTTGATCATCATCATTGTCACTCAAAAGTTCACTGTCAAGATTTTGAATCTTCATGCCTCCAAGCATCATTAACAGGAGCAACATAATTAGCTCTTGCACAATGACATACTAAATCTTTAATCAAAACATCATCATTGCTCTTTTGACAAATCTTGACCTGACCAAGACTAGAGTCAAAAGCATCTCTAGGTAAGTTCTGCTCTGGAAATCTCTCATCTAACAACATCTGTATAAACCTAGGATACATGTAGAATCCGTCCTTGGCTTTGGTGATGTTATCTGACATATATCTGAATATCATTGCTGAGAAATTGAACGGTTTGTTCAATATCAAAGCCACCATTGCTGATCTCATCAAGTCTCTAAGTTCATCAAACGTTCCTTTCCTCATACTCAGATAGTGTAACAACACATGTGCCAACAGCTTGTATTGAAGAGGTAATTTGCCCTTCTTGATGGAGTATTCAATGTAAACTCCAAAGTATTTAACACTCAAGAAACAACCCTTAATACATCTTTCAAGAATGAGTGTCATTCCAGCAGGTTCTCCACTGAACTGTAAAACCCTTCTAATATCAGCTTCAGTAATCCGAATGACTTGACCAAGTATACTTGCTTCAATAACATAATCCTCATCAACAGTAATTAGCCTTGCTGAATCCCAGAAGCTTTGAATATGAGATCTGTAAATCTGATAGGAGTTTGATATGGCATGATAAATTCTTGATCTTCTCAAAAACTCGATCATCGGTTGGAAATCTTTTCCATTCTTTGTTGTAGGATCCAGATATGCACAGAGATTATATTTATCTCCGAATGTAAGACTCGCCATTTCTACAATAAGAACAGAAAACAAAAATTAAAAAAAATCAAAAATCAAAACTAAAAAAAATTCTAAGTCTTGAAACCAGCGAACCATCCATGTGCCGAACCTATAGTTTAGACAAACCTCTTGATCAGACAAACCTACTTAGATCAACGAACCTTCACATGAACGAACCTTGTCTTATCACGAACCTAATGGTCAAACACACCATTGACCAAAGAAGGTTCGGTTCAAAGAACAAAGAGATTCGGCCCGAACCTTTAAAATTCAAACGAACCTTAAAAAAAATCTAGCGAACCTATGTTCATTTAACGAACCTGAACCATTTCAAAATCAAATTCTCAAATCTACGAATTAGATCAAAAAAACTATATCCAGAGGTTCGCCTTTAACAGATGAACAACATTAATGAAAACATTTTGTCCAGAATTTAGATTTAAACAGGTTTTAACTCAAAACAACAGGTTCGACTAAACCTATCCTAAAATCAACAAATCTCCTAATTAAGCCGGTCAATGTTCAATATTTTTACCTATTTATGATCACAAGACAATTCCGAATCAGATGAAATACGGCAAAAAGTTTCAAATGTTTTTGAGTTTTTCAAAATTTTCTCCCCCTAAAAACTAAAACACAAAAGAACAAAAATTAAAATATCTAATGTTAATTCAATAAGAATTGATTATCAAGGAAATTGATTTGAAATTACCTCACCCATAACCCGAATGCCATTTAATTTGAGTAAATACTCAAAACGATTTTTATCAAAGGCTTTGGTGAGAAGGTCTGCTCTTTGTTCATTGGTATGTATCTTCACCACATCAATAAGTTTCTTTTCATAGCAATCGCGTACGAAATGAAACCTAATATCAATGAGTTTAGATTGTGAATGAAACACAAGATTCTTTGTGATAGCAATAGCTGCCTCGTTATCAACATGAATTAGGGTTGTCAGAAAATTTAAACCATAGTCTCTCATATGTTGTTGTATCCACAAAACTTGTGAACAACAACTGGCAGCAGCACATACTCAGCCTCATAAGTAGAAGTAGCAACAGATGTTTTCTTTTTACACTGCCAAGAAACTAATCGTTCCCCCAAAAATTGTGCACCTCCAGTTGTGGATTTCGCATCTGTCTTAAAACCTTCGTAATCGGAGTCACTGTCGGCATTGAAGGAAAAGTTATCATCCTTAGGATACCACAGACCGGTGTCTGGTGTACCCTTCAGATAACGAAGTATTCTCTTGACTGCAATCAGATGTAACACTTTAGGTTTAGATTTATATATGGCACAGATACTTGTAGCAAATACAATATCTGGTCTTGAGGCAGTCAGATACATCAAACTTCCAATAGTTCCACGATAAAGAGTAGGATCAATTATCTCCCCCTTAATATCAGGCTCAATCCCGTGATTAGGCTGAATGGGCGTGGAAATTGGTTTTGAATCAAGCATGCCAAACCGTTTTAGCACATCTTGAATATATTTTGTCCGGTGAATGAAAATTCCATCATCAGTTTGATCAATTTGTAAACCCAGAAAAAATTTGATATCTGACATTGCACTCATCTCAAATTTCTCAATCATCACCTCTTTAAACTCCAAACACATTTGTTCAATGGTAGATCAAAGATAATATCATCTACATAGATCTGAACAAGAATAATATCCTTGCCCTTTTCCCGATAAAACAAAGTTTTGTCAATCTGACCCCTATTGAACCCGTGTTCAATAAGGTGAGTCGATAATGTCTCATACCAGGCACGCGGAGCCTGATGAAGACCATACAATGCTTTGTCCAAGTGGTAAACCTGAACCCGATGGATAGGATCCTCAAAGCCCGGTGGCTGACAAACATACACTGTTTCCTTCAAAGAACCATACAGAAATGCAGACTTGACATCCAACTGAAAAACTTTGAATTTCTTGTGAGCAGCAAAAGCAAGAAAAAGTCTAATTGCTTCTAGCCGCGCCACAGGTGCAAACACTTCATCGTAATCAATTCCTTCAACTTGTTTGAAACCATGAACCACTAAACGAGCTTTGTTGCGAACAATTACGCCTCGGTCATCTCGTTTGCATCTTAACACCCATCTAGTGCCAATTTTCCTCTCGCCTTTTGGCAAATCAACTAAATGCCAAACACCCAACCTCTGAAACTAATTTAACTCTTCTAGCATTGCCTCCACCCAGGCAGGCTCACTCAAAGCTTCAGTAACAGTCTTTGGCTCTATTTGAGATATAAATGCAGAATGCATCCAGAGCTCTTGACTACCATGAGTTCTCTCTAACTCGACATACAAACTCTCCTCAGTAGTGACTTGATTTCGTGTCTGTACTCCAGCAGTTGGATCTCCAGTAATCTGAGCAACAGGATGATTTACATGAACTCTTGTGACAGGCACTTGCAGAACACCCACATTATGATCCAGATTTGTATTATTCTGATCAGCATTTTGATCATGAGAAATAGCATCTTCAAAAACATCATTATCATCAATAGATGACCAATCATCATTAATTACTTCTGAAATGGCATCCTCATGTGGAGTATGATTACCATCTTCAGAATGATGAGAAATACCTTGATCTTCAGAATACTACAAATCATATAACATTTGTAAGGTTATTTCATCATCAGAAACACTTGGAAACAAATTAAAAGACTCAAACAGTTTATCATAATCAGAAAGCCAATATGGTCCTTTTCCGTCTGGTATAGGTGTATGTCTTTGAACATCCACATGATACCATAATTCCACAACACCCGTACGTTTATTAAACACACGTTTGTTAGGAAGACTGTAGCCAAGAAAGAAACCCTCTTCAACTTTAGAATTGAATTTTGAATCAATCTTTAGCATGGTACAAGGAGCCCCAAAAGGTTCCAAGTGTTCCAAATTAGGCTTTCGATTCTAAAGCAATTCATAACATGTTTTATTGTGTCTTTTAACAATCAAAACTCTGTTAAGAGTAAAACAAGCTGTAGCCACAGCTTCACTCCAAAATGTAATGGGAAGTTTAGAATCAGCTAGCATTGTTCTTGCAGACTTAATCAACGTTCTGTTCTTTCTTTCAGCTTCACCATTCTTCTGAGGTTCATACGGTGCACTGAATTGCTGCTGAATGCCTTTGGAATTGCAAAATTCCTCCATTTAGTGATTATTAAACTCAGTCCCATTATCTGATCTTACTCTCCTCACTCTCAACTTATACAATGTCTCCAACCTATTAATCAATAACACAAAATTTTCATGAGTATCTGATTTATGCTTTAAGAACATGACCCATGAAAATCTAGAAAAGTCATCAGTCACCACAAAACAATACTATTCACCACCTATACTTTTCACATTGATAGGTCCAAACAAATCCATGTGCAGAAGTTCAAGTGGCATATCAATAGAAAATAATTTCTTTGTTTTATGAGACTTCCTTTTCTGTTTACCCTTTTTACACAACACACACACATCTGGAAGTTTAAAATGTTTAATCGGTACACCCTCAACTAAATGATTGTGCACAAGATAATTCATCTTCCTGATATGAATATGCCCCATCCGTCTGTGCTAAGAACGTGTATCTTGCTCAGTTGCCTTAGACACCATACATGTCTCCACTTTATTCACCGTTTCCGCCTTCGCCATGTCAAGCACATACAAATCCTTGCTCGAATCAGCAGTCATAAGAATCCACTCCTCAGGAATCTGAAATCCTTGCTTATGTACATAACACCTGTCTTTGTCGAACATCACTTTATTTCCTTTATCACAAATATGTGAAACACTCAACAAATTGTTAGTTAATTCTTTGCAGAAATTAACATTATCAAATGAAATCTTTCCATTCTTCAAACTACACAACCCAGTAATTTGACCTCCTTTGTCTCCTGCAAAGTTAACATAACTGCCTTTGATCAGCTTGAAATCTCTCAACAAATTCAACTGAGACAAACCTCTATCTCACGAACCTGATGCAAATCTTGATATCCACGAACCTCAGCTCGCGAACTTGAGACAAACCTTTATCTCACGAACCTGATGCAACGAACCTTGAGACAAACCTGATCTCACGAACCTCTTCAACCGAACCTGAGACAAACCTCTATCTCACGAACCTGATGCAATGAACTTCTGCAGTAAACCTTACATGAACCTCTTCAAAATCTCAAAACGAATCTCAGAAAAATCTTTTTAACAGCGAACCTCTTGCTTCAGCCAATCACAAGTTCGTGAGCCGAACCTGTTCTTCAAAATTCAAAAAATTTGGAGGGAAAACCTTCCAAATTTGAAGAGAATTCTTCAAAAATCACCAATTTACACTACAAATCTCTGAATAGTATTGTTTCTCAGCAGTAGATGATGAGATCACACTCAAAACAACAATCAAACTCAAAGAAAACTCTAATATTAATCCATTTCTTGATCTTTTTAACTTCAAATACTTGTAGATCTTTGAAAATCTTGTATAGAACTCCACCAATGCTCTGATACCACTGTAGATCTACTGAAATGATCTAGATCGTCCAACAGAATCCTATTAATAATCAAATATATGTGTAATCTATATTTGATCTATATGAATAAAAAAACAAGCATTTATATAATCTTCATTTCATTAATCAAGCTTGAATGATTACAATGAAATACATGAACACACAGTTCTTACTCACATAGAGAAAATCACTCAGAGGTTTTCAAAAAGTTATGAAAAATCTGGACAAACCTACAATATATACTAAGATCAGATGAACCTAACCTAGTCGAACCTATAGGTTTGCCAGCCGAACGTTGAGGTTCGCTGGACGAACCTGTACAAACAAACCTACTAGGTTCGCCGAACCTGCTATGGTTCATGGGCCGGATAAACCTCAGCCACACCTCAACTAAACTATCTATAATTTACATATTTTGATAAGCAACCTATTACAAACATGTACTAACACCGGCCCTAAACCTTTTCTTTGCAACCCTACACCTTCGGATGTAGTCCACACATACACAACCACGAAGAACCACCACTAATCTCGACTAAGCTCTAAATGAGCACCATGTGGGTGCTCGACACATAGCTCAGCCAAATGGCAAAGGGTCCGAATGGGGTGTGACCGAAGGGACTCCTCAGCCGAATGATATAAGGCCGACAGAAGCACCATCCGCATGACCAGGTCAATCGGCCGAATAGCCTCATCGCACCATGCTTTCATGCAGTTGAAGTTGAACCTCATTCGCAGCATGCCATCATTCGGTTGAAGCTGGATCTCATTCGCACTGTGCCTCCATTCGGCCGAAGTTGAGGGCCATTCTCCCATGACCATTTCATTCGGCCAAGCACAACATCAGTCTGGTGAATGTCATCATTCGGCCTAGCCTCTTATTCTGCCTACATGTAATAATGACCTAACACTTGCAAACAACACTTTTAATCAAACTCATTTAATAACATGCATGGTTATGGGGTTAACAAACTATTACTACAAAGGTGGTAAGCACTTGGTTAAACAAAATATATAAAACCTAAAACCTTGTATTTTGAAAATGTTAACTAGTGATTTCAAAAGTGACAAGATGACTTGGACAAATACCATTCAAATCCTTTTATAAGATGCTAAGGGTTTCTAATCCTTAACCTAAAACCTAAGTTTTATACTTAGAAACTATATTGGGTTTCAAATTTTCACAACATCATATGATTTCAAGTCAAGTTAAACACCTAACATAAAGAAATGATATGTTAATCTTAACCTAATTGGTTAAGTGTTAGCACGTTCCATCTCAAGTGAATTAGGATCAAACGACAATAAAGACTTACAAGTGTTAGTCAACTTTAGGGCTAACACATACACACCCACACATACCAACAACTTATACTTATAAGTTACAAACAACGTGAAATCAATATAGGATCGTGAAAACAATCTCAAGAACAACAGTGAGCGTGTGCATTTCTTACCATTACTTAGTCAACCACTTCAATCACAAGGTGAGTTCATACGCCCCTTTTCTAATCTCAACTGATTTCTAATCTTGGGGCTGAGAAACATGCTAATTCTTTTAATTTTTTAAAAGTTTTAGTACAACATATTGATTATACTATGATTTAGATAATATTGTTTATCTTTATTATCACTTATCATTGTATGTATGCTTGTGTGATCAAAACATAACTGAGACATCTAGGATGAAACATGATAATATAGTTTCATGATTCATCAACACAATATAATAATACAAGTTGTAAGATTATATCTTATAACACCGTATTATTCTTACATGAATGAACAATGAGATAATCAGTAGACAACACTCTGACAATGACAACAACTGTCACACCCCTGCGCCGCGTGCGGAATCCACGGCGCGGTGACGTATGAATGGTTGAATCATGCACAAGTATTGAATAAGAACAACCACAATGCATTACTATGTTTCATAGAGTTTAGACAGTTGTTTAGTTATAGACATTCTATCTATCTACCAAAAGAATGACAACTACAGACCCAAAAATATTGTTTACAAAATAAGACTCGGACAAGACAATTAAACAGTCAGGATTAAGTGTGTCTCTAAATCCATCCTAGCTTGTTTCTTCATCTTGTTCTATCTTAAAACGGTCTCCTTAGTTGTCCTTGAGAATGTCCTAAACCTGATTACCTGAAACACGTGAAAAGTAACTGTCAACTACAAAAGTAGTTGGTGAGAACAACAGGTTTAACATTTGTAAATCTGAATCTGCATTGTAAAACATATGTATAAATCATTGAATAAAATAACATGGATAGTTGCAACCCAAACTAACATCAAGTAAGAATAACGTGTGCAAACAATCTAATGACTGTCTACTAGAAAAGCCAACATATAATCAAGTCCCAAACTATGTTTGGTGTCAGAAAAGTAGTCAGCAAACGCATTCAACACAAGATGTACTAATGAGTTTACTCATAAGACAACTCTGTGTTGACTTAACCCGGTCAATATGACTTATGCTGGTAAAGTTAATTAGCAGCAGTTTCATATTACCGTAAAGCAACCAATCTGCAGTTAGTTTTTTTAAAACAAATTTAAAACGCTAACCGCAGCCTTGGCGTAACCAAAACGTGTCCCGCTTTCCCTTGTTGTGATCACCCAGTACTAACGTTATAAGAATAAGAATAATATTGAGTATGTGTCTTGATGTGTGTATAAGTTTGTTCACAACGATGAACACCATGCTTTTAGGTTTTTAAGATTTAGTCCTGTGATTGAAAACCTTTGGTTGAATACTCATGATTGATTTCCATGACTTTGAAATCCTTTGATTGAATAACACTATGAAAACCCTTGAATGATTACCTTATTTGAAAACCTTGATTTAATCCGGTGATAGAAGACCCTTGTATAAATACAAGGTTTGAACAAAACATTTAATAAAACATTTATTTTAAAACACGAGTTATCGTTTAAAAGCTTGTAAGAGTTTGTAAAACTTAATCTTTCAAAGTGTTTAACATTTATAAAACATTTTATATAAAACCAGTTGTAAAATAATTTATAAAACTCTTTT
Source organism: Mikania micrantha (assembly GCA_009363875.1). Classification (NCBI taxonomy): domain Eukaryota; kingdom Viridiplantae; phylum Streptophyta; class Magnoliopsida; order Asterales; family Asteraceae; genus Mikania; species Mikania micrantha. The sequence continues at coordinate 54,957,458 of CM018697.1, forward strand.
ATAAAACTTTTAGTAGAAAATGTTTAACCGTTGATAGCTCATTTAAAAATGGTTGAGAAATCCCTTAAATTTGTAAAGTGAACCTGTAATTGTTGAAAGTTAGCATGAATCATGTATACGAGTTATGATTGTATAAAGAGTGTTTGGTCACGTGTTCCACCCCAAAACAGTTGAAAAACAGTAAAAGAGGGGCTAATGTTCTCACCTGACAGCAGTAGACTCTGAACCTGAACAAGTAGCAAGTAGCAAGCAACAAGACTTCTAACTGATTCCTATATCATTGTAATCATACATATAGTATAAGATTTTATAGTATTATGAACTTTGATTGATTGACCGACTTATGTTAACCGGTTGGCTTTTATTACTTGTTAATGATTAGCTCTTGAATAATTTGTTCTCATGTTTAAGAATGTTGTGTGAATTTGAATATCATGATTGAGTCACTTGATTGATAATTGATTCATGAAAAAGAATGTGTCATGTTCTTTTATGCATAACTTCCATGCATAAAAATAACAAGTGTTGATGAATTTGATAACCTTTTGTTTCCATGTATTTCTTTAAAAATGTTTATGTGTTTTAAGCTTTTATGATCATGTTAAAAATCTTATTCCTAAATTAAGTTAGACTTAATTAGAATAAAACTAATCCCACAATCACTAGAATCAAAGTAGGGTCATAATACCCTACTTGATTCTTTTAAGCTTAATAGTCATTTAAAATTCATTAGTGTAGAACTTAGGTATTGGATTAACTTAATTAAGACTATATGGTTTATTTCCAGCCTTGCATGGCTGTTCACATGGACTTACAGCTCGATTAACAACAGGGCATGGCCCATCCATAGAATATACAATATTGCTAACTATCAATGTTTAATGGCATCTTGGATCTTTTCAATTTCAACCAAAGGTATTCTTGGATTTTTAGTTGGATTTATATCAGAAGCTAAGAACGTGGTGGTGGAATTTTAGAAGCATCATAAAAAAATAATATCGATTGGGAAGGTGTAGGTGTACATGAGGGTCCACCGAGATTAATACCATCGGTGATGGCCTCCCTTCAACTTTGTCAGATTCAACCCCCACCAATCCACCCACTCTACTTGGGATCTCATGGATTAACTTTTAACATACATGTTTAAGTATTGAGATGAAAATTATCGGTGTTCACGAAGTCAGTCAAGGCTCTCCAAGCCATCACCCTTGCTGCCAATTTTACCAACCAACACTTGGGCCTTGCCATCAACATTAGCAACTGATATTGACAGTATGGTTCAGGTTTTGGGTCCTTCAAACTTGACTGACTTAACCTAGCTAGAATCGACAAATTTCAGCCCCCATGCAGAGATCGAGACTAGGAATATCGATGGGGAAGAGCTGGTCGCTAACATCCCATCGGTACTACCCGGTTCATGAGTTTCTTGAGCCGATGTTTCTTTCATCCGGATTTTTCATTCGTTCTCAGCCTTTGTGTGTTTAATTCAAGCAATTACAAGTCTTCCTAAGCCAATTACAGGTCTGTTTCTCAAGTAATAAGGGCTGAAGAACATATTTTACAAAGAAGAAGACGATGAACAGTAACATACCTGCAGATCAGTAACTTCTCTCTAAGATTCCGGCCAAAATACTTTGAATCAGCTCCGATCCCTTGTACTTCTAGATTCCTCTCGTCGAGCCGGTCGTTTTGATATATTATATGCGCGATTTGGTGTAGAAACGAAGAAGTTATGGTGAATTTTGTGGAGGTTTTTCTTGTGGAGGAAGATGGTGCACGAAAAGTTAGAGAGAGAGATGAAAGTGAGCTGCCACTTGGGAAGAAAAATGAAGAAAAATAAGGGCTTTGATGCCCCGGTTGGTTCCCCGCGTGTTCGGGTTCGGTCGGGTTCGATTTCGCGTATTTTACGCGAGCGTTATTACGATTACAAAAAATTAAATATTTTAAGTTGTAAAATAGTTTTCTTTAATTGTTTTTGATGAGTTTCAAAATTGTAAAAATGTAAAATAATATATTTTAATTATTTTTACACTTCGTTCGTTGACAGATCGTTAAACAGATACAATTACGTGTATACACGCAATCGCGTACGTTTTCCGATCGTATTATTTATTTATTGTCGTTTAATCATAATTATAAGTTCAACATTCGTATCGTTATAGATCGTCACCCATAACTGTACTCAGTCTCGCTTACGAAATTACGATCTTTTTTAATTAATTCGTTTGTCATAATATTCGTCTAAACACTACGCACTAACACTACCCCATTACATCGAACGCAGTATATATACAGGGCATACCCCAGAGTCCAGCTACCTGCCTTATCTGACGCCGTCCCACCACTGTTTCGATATAATATGATACTGTTCTTGCCTAGCGTAATCGACTGTAAATAAATAATATATACTTGTTCCTGATTTACTAAGATCCTATAACACACAAACACAATTTCTGAACATCTGAATCACATTGACTGATTTGACATAAATACACATTGTTCTAATACTGTTTACGACTACCATAACTAAATGCACAGATGTTACAGTCTCCCCTAGTTAAGGGAATTTCGTCCCGAAATTAACTAGTTGAAGATACTGTAAAAAGATGAGGGTACTTTAGCTTCATCTGGTCTTCACGTTCCCAGGTGAACTCAGCACCACGTTTTCCCTCCCATCGTACCTTTACGATTGGGATACGGCTACGTTTGAGTTTCTTGAATCCATGATCCATGATTTCGACCGGACGTTCTATGAATTGCATGTTGTTTTGAATTTGAATGTCTTCAAGTGGAATCTGAACATCATGATCCGCCAAGCATTTCTTAAGATTCGATACATGAAACGTATCGTGAACATTGCTTAGCTCCACCGGAAGTTTGAGTTTGTAGGCTACAGGACCAATCCTTTCCAGGATCTCAAAAGGTCCAACATACCTTGGTGCAAGTTTCCCTTTCTTCCGAATCGGACAACGCCTTTCCACGGAGAAACCTTAAGTAGAACCCGGTCACCGACTTGAAACTCAAGCGGTTTCCGACGTCGATCGGCATAACTCTTTTGTCGATCTCTTGCCGCCTTAAGCCGTGATTGAATGATTGTGATCTTGTCTATTGTTTCCTGAATGAGTTCTGGTCCTACGACCTGTGAGTCACCAACCTCGGTCCAACAGACCGGTGATCGGCACTTCCTACCATACAAAGCTTCGAATGGTGCACATTGAATGCTTGTATGGTAGCTGTTGTTGTACGAAAACTCGATGAGTGGAAGATGAGTATCCCAACTCCCACCAAAGTCAATCACACAAGAACGAAGCATGTCCTCGAGTGTTTGGATAGTCCTTTCGCTTTGACCGTCGGTTTGGGGATGATATGCCGTGCTAAGATTAACACGAGTTCCCAAAGCCTTTTGCAATGATTGCCAAAAGCGAGAAGTGAAACGACTATCACGATCAGATATGATTGTTGTTGGAGTACCATGACGTGCAATGATTTCGTTGATGTACAATGTGGATAACTTTTCCATCTTGTAATCCTCTCGGATCGGGAGAAAATGAGCAGATTTGGTGAGTCGATCAACGATCACCCAAATCGAATCAAATCCTCGTGGAGTTCTCGGCAACTTGGTTATAAAATCCATGGAAATTTGCTCCCATTTCCATTGAGGGATTTCAGGTTGCTGCAGAAGTCCCGAAGGCTTTTGATGTTCTGCTTTGACTTTTGAACAGGTAAGACATTTTCCCACGTACAGTGCTATGTCTTTCTTCATTCCCGGCCACCAGTAAGATGCCCGCAAGTCTTGGTACATCTTATCTGCTCCAGGATGAACTGAGTATCGCGACTTATGAGCCTCATCACAGATGAGTGTGCGCAATTCTTCTGACTTTGGAATCCACATGCGGCCGTTGAAGTATAAAACCCCATCAGATCGAGGGTCCAGTTTATCCTCAACCCCGCAGTCTAACACTGCCTTCAGTTGATTATCGATTACCACTTGTTGCTGCGCAATACGAATCAAGTCTTTCAAGTTTGGTTGTGTGTTGATCTCCATGGCTCTTACACGAATTGGTTTAACTGGTTCCTTACGACTAAGAGCATCCGCTACTACATTGGCTTTACCCGGATGGTAACGAATCTCACAGTCATAATCAGTTAGAAGCTCAACCCAACGCCGTTGTCTCATGTTGAGTTCTTTCTGATTAAGGATGTGTTGTAGGCTCTTGTGGTCTGTATAGATGACACATTTTGTACCATAAAGGTAGTGTCTCCAAATCTTCAATGCAAAGACCACAGCCCCTAACTCAAGGTCATGAGTAGTATAATTTTTCTCGTGAACCTTAAGTTGCCTTGAAGCATACGCAATCACCTTGTCTCGTTGCATAAGTACACATCCGAGGCCAAGGTTTGAAGCATCGCAGTAGACAATGAAATCATCACTGCCCTCAGGAAGACTAAGAATAGGGGAATTGCATAACTTCTGTTTAAGAAGTTGGAATGCATCTTCTTGTTTCTGCCCCCATATAAACGCTTGACTTTTCTGAGTTAGAGTGGTAAGTGGCAAGGCGATCTTTGAAAAGTTCGCGATGAATCTTCGATAATAACCTGCCAAACCCAGAAATGAACGAATCTCCGTTGGAGTAGATGGAGTGGTCCAGTTGTTAATTGCCTCAATCTTCACTGGATCTACATGAATTCCATCCTTGTTGATAACATGCCCTAAGAAATGAACTTCCTTTAGCCAAAATTCGCATTTACAGAATTTGGCATATAGTTGTTCAGCTTTTAGTAGCTCTAAGACTTTCCTTAAATGATCCTCATGTTCATGTTTAGTCTTTGAATAAATCAATATATCATCAATAAAGACGATAACAAACTGGTCCAAGTATGGCCTACAGACTCGATTCATCAAGTCCATAAACACCGCCGGTGCATTGGTTAACCCAAATGGCATAACCACGAACTCGTAGTGTCCATAACGAGTCCTAAATGCCGTCTTTGGGATATCCTCATCGTTTACTCTGAGTTGGTGATACCCGGATCGTAGATCAATTTTAGAAAAGCAAGTCGCTCCCTGTAATTGGTCAAATAGATCATCGATCCTAGGTAGAGGATATCTGTTCTTGATTGTCAACTTGTTTAGCTCCCGGTAGTCGATGCACATACGAAACGAACCATCTTTCTTCTTGACAAAGAGAACCGGAGCTCCCCATGGAGAGAAACTCGATCTAATGAACCCTTTGTCAAGAAGTTCTTGAAGCTGACTAGACAATTCTTGCATCTCAGACGGTGCTAATCGATATGGTGACTTCGCCACTGGGTTCGCTCCAGGGACGAGATCGATTCTAAACTCCACTTGTCGGACTGGTGGTAGTCCAGGCAAGTCTTCTGGAAACACTTCCGGATAATCTCTGATGATCGGAACATCTGCAACTGTTTGCTTTTCAGGTTTCTTCTCTACCACGTGTGCAAGAAAGGCGTGGTATTTCTTCCTCAAATACTTCTTGACCTTAATGCAGGATACAATCTTCAATTCTCGACATGGTTTTTCCCCAAAGACTCTTAACGTTTCGCCGGATGGTAAGGGAATTCGAATAAGTTTCTCAGAGCATACAATTTCGACATTGTTTTTGGATAGCCAATCCATTCCCACTACAACTTCAAAGCTTCCGAGAGTCATAGGAATAAGATCAATGATGAAAGGATGGTCGTTTAATCTTAATTCACAACCAAGAATTATAGTGTTCACCATTATGGTCTTACCATTAGCTACTTCTACCGTGTATGGAGCAGCAAGTACAGATGGTTGTATATTAAACAATGATGCAGTGGTGTCAGAGACAAAACTTTTATCTGCGCCAGTATCAAATATGATAGAAACATAATGACCATTGATGAGAAATGTACCCGTGACGACTGCCGGCTCCTCACGTGCTTTGGTAGCCCCAATAACAAAAGCACGTGCAGTTGCTGTAGCAGCTGTGTTATTGAGACGTGGACACTGGTTTCTGAAGTGTCCCACTGCTCCGCAGTTATAACAGGCTTTTCCACCTGTAGTAGTAGGAACTGTGGTAGTGGTACTGGTAGCAGCAGCAAGATGAGTGGCTCGGCACGTTGCTGCCAAGTGTCCAAATCTTCCACACTTGAGACATTTTCTGCATGGAATAGTGGGTAAGTGATGGTATTGGCACTTTGTGCAGAGTGGGTATGGTCCAGTGTACGGCTTTCTGACTGTAGCAGGTTGTGGAACAGCAGTAATGGGAGTGGCCTGAATAGGTGCAGCTACAGTCGTGGCTGCAAAGTTCTTGATTGTCTTCTGTTTCTTTTTCTTGTGTTGGCGTTGCTCGGGTTTCTTGACTTCATCAAATTGTGCCCTCTTGTAACCTTTCCGAGTAAGTACACCAGCTTTGACATATTCTTCAGTAAGAGTAGCACTAAGATGAATTGCCGTTTCCAAAGTAGTGGGATTGCTTCCCATAACATTTCCCCTGATGACTAGGGGCAATCCTTCAATGTACTTCTCTATCTTGCGGGATAGAGGAGTAACCAGATGTGGAACCAAGATACACAACTCATGAAAGCGAGTTGTGTACTTAGCACTTTCCCCACTATCTTGGGCCAAATTCCACATTTCGACCTCCAGATTTTTCAGTTCATGACGTGGACAGAACTGTTCCACGAGTAGCTTCTTGAAACTTTCCCACGGTAAGGCCAAAGCAACCTCCCGTCCTCTGGTGTTCTTCTCAGAATTTCACCAAGTGAGAGCGCCCTTGTGAAAAGCGCTTGAAGCCATTTTGACCTTTAGGTTTTCTGGACATCCAGTGAAGTCTAGGATATCCTCAATGCTTTCCAGCCATTGCAGTAGGCCGGTACCTCCCTCATTACCAGCGTACTTAGGAGGCTTTGCGTCATTGAACTGCTTAAAAGTGAAGGTAGCAGCTCCAGTGGCGTTGGTGTGTGAGTTGTTCGCTGAATCACTAGTACTTCCCCGAAGGTTCTGGGTAATATCAGTGACCATGCCCGGAATAACCTCTTTCATATGTACGGCAATAATTCGGGCGATTTTGTTGATCTCATCATCGTTGCCACTTGTTGAACCCTCGCCGTTTGGGTTACGTCGAGGAGGCATTCTACGAAGAGAAAGTCAAAAGCGGGTCAGATATGATAAATTTTACAATCGAATTCATAAAATAAAATCAGTAATATATCCATGATACCAATATTATCATTCAATTGTAATATGAGCAAGTACACATAAAAGGTATTTAATATATAACAGTTAACCGGTTAGTATACTTCTCATATGATAATGTGTAATGTTTCATAAGCTTACCCCACCAAACCTACACACTGGCACTTTCCCGGTATACCGAAGATAGCTTATATATAGGGCATACGTAGGGTCAAGCAAACTGCCAGCCCAGCCGACATCCCACCACCGCTTCGATATACCACGATCGTGCCCTTGCTAGCATTTGGCAAGACAATTGTATTGATTTACACCTTTGATTGATTCACACATGGTTGATTCACACAATGACTGTATCTCAAGTGATTGCATCTTATATGGTTATGATTGTGTAAACCGTGGTTCTTAATTTACTTGAAATCAAGAACTTAGGTTTTAGTTTATGTATCCTAGGTTAATTATCCTAGGTTACCAATACTTACAGTATTGAGCATAATGATCTCCTGGTGTGAACTTCAACTAAAGAATACTGTTACACAGATTCTAAGTGAAGTCCTAATGGTGATGAATACATGATAATGATAACATGATAAGAATTTCAGATCAAAGATACTAAGAATACAGATCTTTGCCTCTGAAATCGTTTGATGAATATGTGTTGAGAAATTTAGTTTGGATTCTAAGATTATAGAATTCCGATCCAAATTCCTTGACTCGATATCTAATCTTAGAAAAGTATCCCTAAGATCTTTTAAGCTTATTGTAGTCTTAGTGCTAACTTAACTTTACTTAGATCCTAAGTATCCTCCAGTCTATATCACTTAGTCTTATGGGGTAGCTTAGGTTATAGTTTAGGTCATTAATTATTGGGTTTTTCCTAGTTCTCTACAACCTTGGCTCTGATACCAACCTGTCACACCCCTGCGCCGCGTGCGGAATCCACGGCGCGGTGACGTATGAATGGTTGAATCATGCACAAGTATTGAATAAGAACAACCACAATGCATTACTATGTTTCATAGAGTTTAGACAGTTGTTTAGTTATAGACATTCTATCTATCTACCAAAAGAATGACAACTACAGACCCAAAAATATTGTTTACAAAATAAGACTCGGACAAGACAATTAAACAGTCAGGATTAAGTGTGTCTCTAAATCCATCCTAGCTTGTTTCTTCATCTTGTTCTATCTTAAAACGGTCTCCTTAGTTGTCCTTGAGAATGTCCTAAACCTGATTACCTGAAACACGTGAAAAGTAACTGTCAACTACAAAAGTAGTTGGTGAGAACAACAGGTTTAACATTTGTAAATCTGAATCTGCATTGTAAAACATATGTATAAATCATTGAATAAAATAACATGGATAGTTGCAACCCAAACTAACATCAAGTAAGAATAACGTGTGCAAACAATCTAATGACTGTCTACTAGAAAAGCCAACATATAATCAAGTCCCAAACTATGTTTGGTGTCAGAAAAGTAGTCAGCAAACGCATTCAACACAAGATGTACTAATGAGTTTACTCATAAGACAACTCTGTGTTGACTTAACCCGGTCAATATGACTTATGCTGGTAAAGTTAATTAGCAGCAGTTTCATATTACCGTAAAGCAACCAATCTGCAGTTAGTTTTTTTAAAACAAATTTAAAACGCTAACCGCAGCCTTGGCGTAACCAAAACGTGTCCCGCTTTCCCTTGTTGTGATCACCCAGTACTAACGTTATAAGAATAAGAATAATATTGAGTATGTGTCTTGATGTGTGTATAAGTTTGTTCACAACGATGAACACCATGCTTTTAGGTTTTTAAGATTTAGTCCTGTGATTGAAAACCTTTGGTTGAATACTCATGATTGATTTCCATGACTTTGAAATCCTTTGATTGAATAACACTATGAAAACCCTTGAATGATTACCTTATTTGAAAACCTTGATTTAATCCGGTGATAGAAGACCCTTGTATAAATACAAGGTTTGAACAAAACATTTAATAAAACATTTATTTTAAAACACGAGTTATCATTTAAAAGCTTGTAAGAGTTTGTAAAACTTAATCTTTCAAAGTGTTTAACATTTATAAAACATTTTATATAAAACCAGTTGTAAAATAATTTATAAAACTCTTTTATAAAACTTTTAGTAGAAAATGTTTAACCGTTGATAGCTCATTTAAAAATGGTTGAGAAATCCCTTAAATTTGTAAAGTGAACCTGTAATTGTTGAAAGTTAGCATGAATCATGTATACGAGTTATGATTGTATAAAGAGTGTTTGGTCATGTGTTCCACCCCAAAACAGTTGAAAAACAGTAAAAGAGGGGCTAATGTTCTCACCTGACAGCAGTAGACTCTGAACCTGAACAAGTAGCAAGTAGCAAGCAACAAGACTTCTAACTGATTCCTATATCATTGTAATCATACATATAGTATAAGATTTTATAGTATTATGAACTTTGATTGATTGACCGACTTATGTTAACCGGTTGGCTTTTATTACTTGTTAATGATTAGCTCTTGAATAATTTGTTCTTATGTTTAAGAATGTTGTGTGAATTTGAATATCATGATTGAGTCACTTGATTGATAATTGATTCATGAAAAAGAATGTGTCATGTTCTTTTATGCATAACTTCCATGCATAAAAATAACAAGTGTTGATGAATTTGATAACCTTTTGTTTCCATGTATTTCTTTAAAAATGTTTATGTGTTTTAAGCTTTTATGATCATGTTAAAAATCTTATTCCTAAATTAAGTTAGACTTAATTAGAATAAAACTAATCCCACAATCACTAGAATCAAAGTAGGGTCATAATACCCTACTTGATTCTTTTAAGCTTAATATTCATTTAAAATTCATTAGTGTAGAACTTAGGTATTGGATTAACTTAATTAAGACTATATGGTTTATTTCCAGCCTTGCATGGCTGTTCACATGGACTTACAGCTCGATTAACAACAGGGCATGGCCCATCCATAGAATATACAATATTGCTAACTATCAATGTTTAATGGCATCTTGGATCTTTTCAATTTCAACCAAAGGTATTCTTGGATTTTTAGTTGGATTTATATCAGAAGCTAAGAACGTGGTGGTGGAATTTTAGAAGCATCATAAAAAAATAATATCGATTGGGAAGGTGTAGGTGTACATGAGGGTCCACCGAGATTAATACCATCGGTGATGGCCTCCCTTCAACTTTGTCAGATTCAACCCCCACCAATCCACCCACTCTACTTGGGATCTCATGGATTAACTTTTAACATACATGTTTAAGTATTGAGATGAAAATTATCGGTGTTCACGAAGTCAGTCAAGGCTCTCCAAGCCATCACCCTTGCTGCCAATTTTACCAACCAACACTTGGGCCTTGCCATCAACATTAGCAACTGATATTGACAGTATGGTTCAGGTTTTGGGTCCTTCAAACTTGACTGACTTAACCTAGCTAGAATCGACAAATTTCAGCCCCCATGCAGAGATCGAGACTAGGAATATCGATGGGGAAGAGCTGGTCGCTAACATCTCATCGGTACTACCCGGTTCATGAGTTTCTTGAGCCGATGTTTCTTTCATCCGGATTTTTCATTCGTTCTCAGCCTTTGTGTGTTTAATTCAAGCAATTACAAGTCTTCCTAAGCCAATTACAGGTCTGTTTCTCAAGTAATAAGGGCTGAAGAACATATTTTACAAAGAAGAAGACGATGAACAGTAACATACCTGCAGATCAGTAACTTCTCTCTAAGATTCCGGCCAAAATACTTTGAATCAGCTCCGATCCCTTGTACTTCTAGATTCCTCTCGTCGAGCCGGTCGTTTTGATATATTATATGCGCGATTTGGTGTAGAAACGAAGAAGTTATGGTGAATTTTGTGGAGGTTTTTCTTGTGGAGGAAGATGGTGCACGAAAAGTTAGAGAGAGATATGAAAGTGAGCTGCCACTTGGGAAGAAAAATGAAGAAAAATAAGGGCTTTGATGCCCCGGTTGGTTCCCCGCGTGTTTGGGTTCGGTCGGGTTCGATTTCGCGTATTTTACGCGAGCGTTATTACGATTACAAAAAATTAAATATTTTAAGTTGTAAAATAGTTTTCTTTAATTGTTTTTGATGAGTTTCAAAATTGTAAAAATGTAAAATAATATATTTTAATTATTTTTACACTTCGTTCGTTGACAGATCGTTAAACAGATACAATTACGTGTATACCCGCAATCGCGTACGTTTTCCGATCGTATTATTTATTTATTGTCGTTTAATCATAATTATAAGTTCAACATTCGTATCGTTATAGATCGTCACCCATAACTGTACTCAGTCTCGCTTACGAAATTACGATCTTTTTTAATTAATTCGTTTGTCATAATATTCGTCTAAACACTACGCACTAACACTACCCCATTACACCGAACGCAGTATATATACAGGGCATACCCCAGAGTCCAGCTACCTGCCTTATCTGACGCCGTCCCACCACTGTTTCGATATAATATGATATTGTTCTTGCCTAGCGTAATCGACTGTAAATAAATAATATATACTTGTTCCTGATTTACTAAGATCCTATAACACACAAACACAATTTCTGAACATCTGAATCACATTGACTGATTTGACATAAATACACATTGTTCTAATACTGTTTACGACTACCATAACTAAATGCACAGATGTTACAACAACTAACAAGAATGATATGATGATAGCGTAATTTCACAATATCATTCACCACCGGATATAACAAAGTGCAGTAAGACTAGTTCTTACAACACTATGATTACATCTCTGTGAAGACTAAGGGATAACATGAGTCAATTACTAATGATAACAAGAATGATGATCATGATAGCATAACTTCATGATATCATTCAACACCTGAGCTAACTAACTGTAATAAGATTAGCTTTTACAACACTATGGTTACAACTGGGTGAAGGCTATGGGATAACAACAATGATGATCATGATAACATAACTTCATGATATCATTCACCACCTGAGCTAACTAAGTGTAGTAAGACTAGCTCTTACAACATTATAGTTACAACTGGGTGAAGGCTATAGGATGACAAGAATGATAATCATGATAACATAATTTCTTGATAACAAAATCATTCACACATTTACTAACATCGTGTAATAAGACAAATTCTTATAACACTTTGTTAAAGACTACGAGAACACATAACTATGAGAACACACAACAATTGATTACTACTAAACTGTCTGTATTATATCACAACAATCATGTGTTCATGAAATCATATTCCATTGTAAGTCCCTCCTAGAGAATCGTTTACCAGTTAATTTAGTGCGACTAAACGGACGATAACGTAGTGGTACCATAGGTTTGACAAACCGCCGGCGAGTGAGGTCGGTACATTGATTTTATTTTATCATTGGCAGGTAACATATGACTGGTAACAGGGCGACTCAAGTCAGGTTTGGTAAATGACACATGGTGATATTAATCTACATTAACTAATGGTAATTAAATCCTTCGATTCTATTGACTGTTAGACCGAGGAATTGATTTTCTCTCGTGTTATATTATCAGAAATAGTTTCGTTGAAGGCTCTGAGAACACAAATGTGATAGAGGTAAATCGGATGCTGTAACACCAGTGCCGGAAACGTCACCGGAACAGTGATCGGTACAGTAAAATGAACAGTAAACCAAGTACACATACAAGTTGTTGTTCATATATCGTTATCACTTTATGTTATCATAGCATAGTTTCAGAAGTTACTCAGAAACGAAACTCAGACACATGGTTCATCAGTCAGATAATTATTTGGCAATACAGAACAATCATGTGATTATTTGTTAGGATTTTATTATGTATAAACATATGTGAGGCTTTACAGAACAAAACAAAACGGATGTCGTTATGTGAATGCTAAATCGACGGATTATTCGTATAGGTGACGATCTGTACGAATACCATATTGAAAAGTATTGTTGTCTCAGTGTTCGTACGGATGACGATCCGAACGAATACGCGCGATAACCGTACGATTCGATTTTGAACAGTAAATTAAATACTTTTGAAAATTTAAAAATAAATAAAAGATATCTAGTTAATTTATTAGGAATAACAACCTAAAATAATTTTATTAACTTTATTTTAAAACCGAGATGTTTCGTTACGAGAACGAAACGAAACCGACACTTTTACGCGAAACCGAGCAACCGAAACGAACCCGAACTCACCCGAGGTATAAAAACCCGGAATGAGTCTTCTTCCTCATTTAACCTCTTCACTCTCTCTCTCTAAAACTCTCCCACTGTCACTTTCTCTCTCTAAAATCTCTCTTCCACTTCTCTCTACAAGAATTCTTCCATTTCTTAACCAAATCGAGCCATTTTGGTGACAAAACAACCATCATCACTTGTAGATCAAGGAAGTACAACGGATCGGGGCTTGAATCCATCGAAATCGTGGTAAAATCATGTTCTTGCTTCGGTTTTAGGGTTTCAAAACCCTAGAATCTAACCCATACTTTGGCCGGCTAAACCACCACAAAACCTTAGGGAAATCACTCAAGATACACTTAGAATGTTGTAGGAACAACCAACATGACAACCGTTAGTGTTTTAAGCTCACAGTCCATGGTTGCTTAAGGTGAATCTCGATCGGCCGAATGGCACACACAAGTGGCCGAATGGCCTCAGCCGAACCACCCAACTCATTCGCCGAAAGGCTGCTGGCCGAAGCAGCTCCTTCGCCAACACTCCTTCGATCGGCCAGCATAGTCCCCATTCGCCCACTCTCTTTCGGCATAGGCTCATTCGCCCATCATCTCACCGAAACAACATCATTCCGGCCATGTCTTCAATCGGCAACTCCTTATTCGGCCAAACCCTCTGTCGGTCGCCCAAGCCTCAGTCAGCCAACCTATTCAGCAGCCTCCATTCGGCAAGTTGAGTCACTCGCTAGCCGCAGCCTATCCAGCCCACACCCTCATTTGGCCTATGCTACCTTCGGCCCTTGGGGTTACTCATTCGGCTGAGCTAGGAGGGTTAGGTTCCGGTGACCAAAACCATTTTACCTAAAGGACCATTATGCTAGTTGTAAACCGAGCCAAGGCACGAGGCTTAAACAAGGAAGAGGACTAGAACAATAAGGATCTTATGGGATGCTTAAACACACACACACTTTATGCATGCATGGTGTGTGTGTGCATGGAACTAATTAGGGTTTCCTTGTGAGCAACCAACTTTGGGAAAACTAAACTCCTTTTAAATGATCATGGGAGTCATATCAATTGAGATGGGTTAAATCATATGGATTATCAAATGAAAGCTATAGTAGAGTCTTACTAAAGGTGAGTTTTCGAAAATCATATTATAACCTATATACTAAAGGCATCATCTTTTGGGATTAACATGTATGAGAATGCATTGAGAGACAAAGAAACCTAGTCTAATGTCATGGTGTTGTTCTTACGAGTAACTCCTAACACTTAGACTCGAAATGACATATAATTACATTAGATAGTTATTTGAACTATCTAGTATGGATTATACAACGATTAAATCAAAGAATAATGGGAACATCGAAGGCTAAAATGGGCCCAAGGTTGCTCCAATGGGATCAACCCAAGCCCATCATATTTAATCATATTTTGCTTCCTAAATTAATTAAGTTTTAATAAAAGAAATTAAATTTTGAATCTTATTAAATTAAAATAAATGATTCTTTTAACTTAACATTTAACTTAACATGAATTATTTTGAAAATGCTTTAATTAAAAACTTGTAATAGTTGATTGTGGGATAAAGGTTATTATTGGGTAACGAGTTTAGACTAGCTAAGTGAAATTCTAGAAACACATTAGTAACGTAGGACACTAAGTTGCACACCGAGACCAAAACCCTAGACTACGTCTATTATATTTACTTA
The DNA here is from genome assembly GCA_009363875.1 of Mikania micrantha. NCBI lineage: Eukaryota > Viridiplantae > Streptophyta > Magnoliopsida > Asterales > Asteraceae > Mikania > Mikania micrantha. Next base: position 54,972,540 of record CM018697.1, read on the forward strand.
TAGTATTCGAATCTCTTAAAAATAACTCAGGTGCTAAAGATACTTAGACAACAACCAAGGAGCGATATCTTTTGTGGTTCACGTGCACAGCAACACAGGTGAGTTCATTGCCCCCTTTTCTAAACATTTTTGTTTTCAAACGCGGGGCTGAGAAGCATGCGTAAACTGTTTTAATTAAATTGTTTACCTAAATGCTTTTACTTCTTAAATACTTTATATATGCTTGTTTATACACCTAGACTCCTGTCTAGGTAAATCTCAGGCTAAATTAACTATCAAGTTAATTAAGCAAGTTAATTAAATTACTCATATGAGTAATACCTTAATTCTAAACTCTAAATAAACCCTTAGTCCATCGAGTTCAAATTTCAGAATCTAAATTCAAAGTGAAATCAAAAGAACCAAAGCCAAAGATCAAATGCAATGGAATCTAATCCAGTGTGTGATCAGTAAACTCAGGATCCTAATCATGAATCTAAAATCATTGTGAAATCATGGAAATTCTACAGATCAATTCAAAAGAACTCAAGGAATCAAGGAAATCATAAATGGGTGTGAATCATTGAATAATGAAATCATTAAGATTTAATGAAATCATTTATACTTAAGTTAAGGTGGATGCCAGTTGTATATAAATCAAGATCACGTGTAACACACATAAAGTCCTGTCACAGTAGTAGACTCTTGTAGTCAAGCTACATGGGAAATCACGTGAACAATCAAATGAAATCAATATCAAAAATCAAGAAAATCAAGGACGATCAAGAACGATCAAGAACGACCAAGAACGATCAAGAACCAAAGGATATCCTTAAAGTCCCTACGCATACAGTAGACCAGAGGGTCAAGCTGATATGGGCAAAACATTAAAATCCCGGTCAGTTCAGGTATACTCCTTGTGAGTTATGCCTGGCATGGGTCACGTGTGAGAGGGTACAACCCAATCATCATGTCTTAGTTGTATGTAAATGTTATTTATTTATTTATTTAAACATTTAACATTTTATTTCTATAATTGCTTTTGGGAAATCATGAAGACATGGTGAACCCACGAAATCGATTTATTTCAAATTATGGAAATCAAGTCTTTTAACATAGAAGTGAGTGTTAGGTAAGACGCTTAATTATCATTAAGATCAATGTCCTATGCGGCTTAGTATGTGGTGGGACGGCGTCTGGGCGGGTCGTAGGCTCGACTCAGGGGTATGCCCTATATATAAGCATACCGAGCTGGATGATACAGGTGATGTTAATGAAATTAAGGTTGTTACCTAGGGGGAAACATAAACATTTTGGGTTGATATCATAAACGGTTAAACAGAGTGCTTTAGATCTCAGACGATCATAGAAGGGAATGATAAGTAAAATGCTTAATTATCATTAACAACAATGTCCTATGTGACTTAGTATGTGGTGGGACGGCGTCTGGGCGAGTCGTAGGCTCGACTCAGGGGTATGCCCTATATATAAGCATACCGAGTTGGATGATACAGGTGTTGATAATGAGGTTAAGGTTTTACCTTGAAGGTTTACAAAACTTTTTTTCAAATACCAAAATCATATGAACTCACCAACCATTGTGTTGACTTTGTTTTATTTTCATGTTTTACCAGGTGATATACAAGATTAAGCTAGGGATTGGGATTGCATGCTAGGATGCTCAGTTAGAGGACCTAGTAGTTTTGGAAAGCACATCTTTTGTTGATCATTGTGAATCATTTTTGATATCTTGTACTAATACAAGATAGTGAACTTATGATTCATTTTGAAATGTTTACTTGGTTAAATTATCAGACATTGATATTGTAATTTAACTTTGTAGATTTTAGTTAAATGTTCTTGTGATTTAGATATTCTTAACATTGATGCTATGTAAACAATCTGATCATCACGATTATCATCCACGATATCGCGCTTTGGGAACCTTCCGCCCGACGGGGACTCCGATCCAACCCCGCCGGCTCGGGGTGTGACAGATGCATTGTGACCTGATCACATGAGGATCATAATGGATTCCTTTTAGACTCTATGCATTCCAAGATGAGAACAATATCAATAGGTTAGCTATCACTCCTATTATTAGAAGTGAACGACAGTTAACCCTACAATGAGAGAATAATGACAAGTATAAGATTGGATAAAACTATTTTCCTTAAAACACTGAGGGTTTACCAACACTTCGGTTTTGGTAACTTTAATCCCTCATATTTTATTATTCTATCTACATAACACATCGAGTGATGAACATAATCTTATGGGTGAGTAACAATTGGGATGAACACATGTGGGATAGAAATGGGTATCCATAGTTGTATCACAAGTGGTGTTGAATTCTGTTAAGTATGTGGTGGGATGTCGGCTGGGGCTTGTTCCCCTACGTATGCCCTATATATAAGCATAACTGATGTGAGACCATGTCTATTTGTAATACTATTTGTAAATATAACTATGGAGAGGCCATTGTGTGAGACAAATGAAACAAACTTCAAGAAGACTTGTGTATGACTTGTGATTGTGAATGTTAACGAATCAATGGTTTTCAATTACTAAACTTATGAACTCACCAACCTAGTGTTGACTTTGTTTAAATGCATGTTTTCTCAGGTGACGAACATGTTTAGTCACCAGCATTCAGGGGTTAAGCTAGCGAACTTTTAGAATACCTAGCTTCATTTTGTGTTGAGCATATTTTGAATGACAAAATTGTGAATCATCTTTTGTAAATCTTGTGCAGTTACAGGATAAAAAAAACTAAATGATTCTTTTGGGTAGTTTTACTTAGTTAAATTATGAACATAACAATGTAATTTAACTTTGTAATACTACATCAATGTCATGTTAGCATTTCTCATTTATATATCACGTGCCATGTAAACAATCTGATCACTATGGTTATCAAACGATATCGCGCCCCGAGAACCTTCCGCCCAACGGGAAAGTCGATCCAGCCCGCCGGCTCGGGGTGTGACAATCTAGTTAGCCAAAGATATGATGGTTCCTAGTCACAAGGTTGCTGGTCGTAGGTTAGCTTAACAAAATCATCTCATCGTTGAAGATTTTGGTCATGTCAAGTGATGGTTTCTAGTACTACTTCTCTTGGGAATAGGTGGCTATCCATTGGGAAGATACTAGTGAGTGTTTGAAGGTGGTAATCCCTCTTGAATCCTTGCAACCACATGGCTAGAAGGAGGGGGTGTAGGTCAACTAGCTTGGTATAGATTAGCTTAACAAAGTATGTATTAGGCTGTCACAAACCACGCCGCGTGCGGAATCCACGGCGCGTGACTATGTGTTCATGTGCCAAAGTTGGAGAATAACCCATGATTAACTATGTTTCATAGATATAATTCATTTAACAAACATAACATGCATATTATACAACAAGTTTGCCATAAGATGAATATTATACAATATGATGTTTTTGTTTTCTTTCTAGGTCACAACTATTTCTGCTATTGATCCTGAACTAGATTGCTTTGCTGACGCTCCCGATTACATGAAACATGTAGATAAAAGTCAACTATGAGTAGTTGAATGAGAACATAGCTTTTTTTGATTTAAAATAATTGTTCATACAATGATTTTCTTGATAGTAAGCACAAGTGATCAAACGGAAAATTTGAAATTGAATCTAATTGAGCATGCAAACATCAAACCTAATGATAAATGATCGTTAGTTCATATGATGATGTCCATCCCAAGGTCAGATCGATTATGATAATGATACTTGTTTTCCAGCATATGATCATACAAGTACTACCAAGGGCTTGATAACAAGTTAATGAAATTTACATAAGAATGTTCTCAAATAGCATCCACATAACCAATGTTCACAAGTGATCCACTTGTTTTATTAATGATTGATAAAAGATTCACTTAATTAATGTTTACCATGATTTTCCTGATGATACTCATATATGATTTTAATGTAGTTATCAAGTGTTTTTAAAAATAGATCTACATGTTCCACCCCAAGTTTTGATACATGTTTATAGATAGAAGTGGGCTATGATTTCACCTGTGTTATTGAAGTGAAGTATCACACAAAATCTGAAGAGAATTCTGCAATTCATTAATGTTTTATGAGTTCTTTGTATTTGAATTGGATTATAAGAATATTCCTTGACTTTCGATGTCAAGGATGTCGCAACTCAAGTAATCAAGCTGATCTTAAATCCTTAATCAGCCTCCTTAACTTAATATTGCACAGAGTGCGATAAATAGAGAACCTATAATGATTTAGGCTCCTATTAAGGAGTTTATGACTCTCTAGATTAATCACGACATTTCCGGATTAATAAAATAGATATTTGCAATGCCAATAGTTTTAGACAATTGGGTATTACAACAGCTTATAAGAATGAGGTTTCGTATACTTTTTTTGGACACAGTCTTTGTTTATCAAAGTAAGGTTTTCAGGTTTTAAGTCAGGCAGAACCTCGACTTATATTTCTTAAGTTTCCAGAAACAATTGGGCAGAATCTCTGTTTATATTTGTTTTGTTTCCCAAAAATTAATCGAGCAAAACCTCGACTTGTTTTCGATTAGATACAAACAATTAGACATAATCCTCTTATATAATAATAATAAGATCTAAAACAAACATTATAACAAATCAAGATTTTTACCTCACAGAAGATCGAAAGCACCTCGTGTTGAGCACTAGATGATTGGAGTTGTTAAATGTGGGTATTTGGAGGTATAGGGTCGGGATTTGAAAGCTGTAAAGGTAATTTTTCGTAACAGAATTCGAAATCTGATGTCCTGGTATTTATAGGCGAATTCTATGTCTGGGGCGCAAAGCCTAGTCCCAACGTTTGGCTCGGGGTGGTACGCCCAGGCTTAGTGGATTGCATGTCTGCCACGTGTTGACACGTGGTGCCACGTGGCGTGTTCGAATGCAATCTGACTAGTTTCCTGTTTTCACGATAACTTGAGCATACGAACTCCGTTTTATGCGCTGTTTTTGCCCACGTTCACGATTTTTCGAGACCTTTCCAATGGTTATAATTTCAAGACCTGAAGAGTTCAAAATATCAGATATCTTATTTAGCACTATATTCAACTCAGTGTATCTTGAAATCGGAGCCTCGTTTCGTGTTTTCGCTTGTACTCATTCTCTTTATTTCCGAGTTATGGTTCTAACCTAAAAATTTTGAATTGTCACATAAGCTTCTAGAAAGATGGTTCCTGCTTGATCCTTTTAGACTTTTCCTCTTTTTTTTCTATTTGTTTTTTGGAAATCCTTGTTAAAGGTTTTGACATTCTAGTATTTTCCTAAGTACTTATATTCATCCAAGGTAGATTTAGTCTTAGGTTTGTTGGGATCCATATTTATAACATGGAAGGAGAAATGGGTTAAGGTTTTGCTTAAAATAAAAGGTCTAGAAGGACACCTTGGTCCAACCTTGGGTTCCGACGAGAGGAGAGGGTTGTAGCCGAGGGGTGGCTTCATAGTTTAGGGAGTTGGGTACATCTTAGTTTGATCATGTAAGTGGATTTGGGATTAAATATACCTCATTTCATTGGGTTATACCCATGCATGGTTGGATGTATTATATCTATGTATTTTATTTTTTTTTGTTTTCTTATGCATGTTTACGTGTGCATGCATATGCATACCCTTCCCTCATGCCAATGTGTATGTATGTTTACAAATTGATATGTTATGGTTAATAAATTTATAGATACTAAGTTATGTTGTTGTTTATGGCTTTAAAGATTTCCTTTGGAGTTTTAAATTTGAGTTGGGATTCAATACGTTACGTTACATAACTAAGGTGTTGTTTATTTAGAAATTCCTAGTTGTATTTATAGGTATGGTATAAAGGAGTCCCTCGTTTTAATGTCAGTTGTTACATCGTCCTCCCACGAAGTCTATAGTACATATAATGCAATTGCCAAGTCCTCCCACTAAACAACAATACACTATCTATAGATCTAGATCATGGATTAGAAGATGATATTTTGAAAAGAGTACCAACTCCATTGTGGTTGAAAGAAATAATGGATCAAGAACTATTTACAACTTTTGGTATCCAATAATGGACCTTGTAGATGAAGAGCTAAGAAGATTGTTGTCTACTTGGTTGGAAAATGCAGGGTCAAATGCCAAGTTGAAGAGTTCGTTTTGCATTTGAGACGACAAATAAAACTGAAGTTTGGACTTCAATAAAATGGTTTTCGCTTCATTAACCTAGAGGAAGATTATTGGAATATAAAAGACTCATGAGCCACAACCATGGATCCTTGTATATAAACGCTGAGCCGAAACCTTAGTCATCAACCCTTATAGCACAACCGCGAATATCAAACCACTGAACCCCAAACGCGGATGTATAATCACTGAGCCTAACCACGAAGCCTTCCAATAAATAAACCACTGAACGACAACCATGTATCATGCGCTAAAGTCACAATATGTGAAAAAGAACAGATAACAACAACTAAAGACTAAGGGATGAAGCATAATCCCTGAAAACTTCAGTTTACGTATATCCGTTGTTATAATAAATCTATCCGTTGTTATGTAATTTTACTTTTCAGTACTTGTATTTATTTTGTCTGTAATTGTATAATTTTTTGTTTGATGTCACTATGACAGCATCTATGATGTAATTGCTAGTATTTAATCACGGACATTCTCTGAATAATATATTGTTGATGAATGATTTTTGAAAACCCTAAGAAAACTGTCTATGTCATACAACTAATAGCATAAACTGAGATGGAGACGATCAACCAAATAACCGAATCTAAATCAATAATCAATAACATAAGAAATGGCCTAAACACATGTTGCTTGAGCACCTTCTGATCCAACAAGGAGTAACAAAATTAACCTAATTACATATATAACTTTTTTTTTAAATGAGGGCTTGATTTTCGAATGGCTCAAAGCCTTAGTTTTACCCCACATAGAGGAAGGGTCAGCCCTGATATTTCTACCACATTCAATTTCTCATTAACAATAATTTACCATCTTAATCATTCCACAAAACCTACTTCAATTGCATGTGCACTTAAACATCCATCCTTGTGTAAAGACATGTAAGATGAGTTTGATACACTTAAGTGAAAATGGTTTGTTTTTTTTTTTGCATGAATATTAACATTAGGTACGATTCAAACACTTGAAAACTTCCTTGATTTTTCTTTTGCAAAAGGGTGTTAGTGGAAATATTATTTACCAAAATGAGTGATTTGAAAAATATTTACCAAATTAGGTGTTTTTCTTCTATTTCTTTATTTTGAATTAATTTATTATAAAATGTGTTCAATTTAATCAACATATCATCTTAGTTAGTTGATTGAAAAAAATAGAAACATAATATAATATGTTGATTGAATTAAAATAATTATATAATAAAATAATTAAAATATAAATAAATCAATGAAACAAACCAATCTTGGTAAATACTTTTCAAATAACACATTTTGGTAAATGATTTTTCCACCACTGTCTGCTAGAAAAAAACTCAAGCTTCCTTAGGTGTCAAAGGTTACGACCTAGTATTGACTATGACGAAACTTTTAGCCTCACCGTCAAACTCATAACTCTTTATCTTGTTCTTTCGATTGTTGTCTCTCAAAAATGTTCCTTTTGTCAACTTGATATTAAAAAATACCTTTTTAAAGGAACCTTAAATGAAGACATTTACATGCCAGAACCTCCTAAGGTTAATCAACAAAGTTAAGTACAGTCTTTGTTAGGGATGTTAAAAAAACTAAAACTATTTAAAATGAAAAACCGAACCATATTTGTAACCGAAAAAATTGATCCAAATTTCAAACTCGATTTTTGATTAGGTTCTTAACTGTGTCCAACTTTCGAATTTAGTTTTTGGTTTGGTTATTTGTTCCATACTTTTTGAAATATGTTTGTTCGCTCTATTTGATTAAATCAAATTTATGCATAAATTTATTCTTTTTACCAACAATATATTAGGACTCTAAACATATAAAGACTAGAAAACTAAAATCACACACAATTTGGTTTGGTCCTCTTGATTTAAGTTAATTCTGTTCAATTTAATTCATTTATTCGATTGTATATGGTTTGTTAGTATTTAACCGGATCGAATTGAATTCGGTGGAACTTAACCATCTTCCGAATTTGGTTACGTTAGTTTTCGGTTATAGATAAAAGTTTTCAAACCCGAATAAACTAAACCAATTAAAATGAACAAACCAGCATTCAAATTGATGAACATCTCTAGGTTTTGTCAAGCACCATGTGCTTGATATGCTAATCTCAAATCATATCTCATGACACAAGGGTTCAAACTCATTGTTTTCTTTCATCTTTATTCACCTTAACACGCGGTCCTTCACCTATCTTTATCTTTGTGTATGCCAATGACATTATTATCACTAGATCTTCCCTACTCCTAAACAAATTCATTTGCCTTCTAGCTTACAAATTCTCCCTTAAAGACCTCGGTATCCTATCATACTTCCTTGGTGTCGAGGTTATCCATCGTCCATTTGTCATGCTTTTCTCTAAAGACAAAAAATACATTCATGACATTCTCCAAGCCAAAATGATTGATTATATCTACACTGACAAGTTTTGAACCTCGTAGAAACCCACATTCTTCACCTACTAAATATTACACCCTTGTTGGTGCCTTAATAAAAGTACCTTTCTCTTATTCAGCCCCATAATTTCTTCACTATAAACAATTTGTCCTACATCACTTCACTAGACAACCTTAAATAGTGATATGACCTAGTTCGAGACGGTCAATCTCCAAGAATGATAGAGAAAAAGAAAAAAACAAGAATGGTAGAGTAAATTTTCTTTTTTTCTTTTATTCCAAAACAAGGAGTACTTGTAAGAAAAATTAATCTTCTAGAACAAGAAACCAATTAAAGACCTAAATAAAATTACTAGAATTAGGAAAGTAAATAATAATCTTTTCCCGTAATATCTTGATCAAAATTTCAAATTATTCTTTAAACCGACTTGGCATCCGGATGTTTCTCTTGGGTCGGTGAATTGGAGTGGAGTCCAAATGGTTATGCTCATTTTGACCGAGTGGTTTTGATGGCCTATGATCACATGCATCAATATTCCACCCTTTGACAACGGCTTTGTCCTCAAGGCCGGAATTAAGTTTTGTTGTCGAAGAAATAAGTAGATCCGTTGGTAATGGAACAAAATCTGAAAGCCATTCGCCCTTGCAAGGACGTAACAATGAAATGTGGAAAACTGGGTGAATGCGTGAGCCGATAGGCAAATCAAGCCGATACGCTACCTTGCCAATGCGTTCCAAAATAGTAAAAGGGCCATAATACTGGAGACTTAATTTCTCCATACCCCGGTGTACGACGGACTTTTGACGATACATGCGGAGTTTCAGTAAAACCTTGTCACCAACATTGAAGTGCATATCCTAACGATGCTTATTGGCTTGATCCACCATATGTTGACGTGTCTTCTGAAGAGTGGCTTTAAGTGTAACAAGGATATGTTGATGTTCAATAATCAACAATAGCTTTTGGTTTTGTATCAGAACGAGTATAATGAGGAATAGACGGAGCTGGAAGACCATAAAAAGCTTGAAACGGGGTCATCTCAATGGTTTTATGATATGATGTATTGTACCAGAATTCTGCCAAATACAAGAAATTCATCCATCGTTTCGGTTCTTGACAAGTAAGGCAACGTAAATAACTTTCCAATGTGCCGTTAACGACCTCAATCTGACCGTCGGTTTGCGGGTGATAAGCACTAGAATGCAATAATTGTGTGCCAATTGACTTGAAAAGTGTTGTCCAAAACTAACTAAGAAAAATAGGGTCAGGATCTGACATAATGCTTTTTGGTAATCCATGCAACCGATAAACCTGTTCCAAAAAAATAGTAGCTAAAGACTGAGCCGTATAATGCGCCGGTAGAGCAATAAAATGAGAAAACTTCGACAATCGATCAACGATCACCCAAATGGCCGATTTTCCATTGGACGGTGGTAAGAATGAAATAAAATCCATAGAAATGTCTTCCCAAACTTGATTGGGAATAGGCAGCAATTGCAATAAACCATATGGTTTTTGAGTTGAATATTTGGTTTGTTGACAAATTGGGCACTCAGAGATGAAACGAGTGACTTCAAGGCGTATATTGGACCAAGAAAAATTGGACTTGAGACGCTTGATGGTAGCAGTAATGCCGGAATGGCCGCCAAGTTTACTTGAATGAAATTCAGTTAACAAATGTTGTCGAAGCTTGGGTAAATCAGAAATAAACAAGCGTTGTTGGTGATAAACCAAACCATCATGAAGTGTATAATTATTATCAGTAGGGGAATCAAGAATGCTATTAAAAAAAGATCGGCCAGTAGGGGATGTTGTGTAATATTCCCTTAATTCACGCAACCAAGGAAAAATCGGGTTGGAAATTGTGAGCATGTGTAGGGAGTCAATGCGACTCAAGGAATCCGCTACTTTGTTTTCTTTACCTGGTTTATAATGAATTTCAAAATCTTACCCACCCAATTTACTAGCCCATTTGTGTTGCTCACGTGTTTGGATAACCTGTGTAAGGAGATGTCGCAAACTTCTTTGGTCGGTAAAAACCCGAAAACGACGACCTAGCAAATAATGTCGCCATTTTTTATGGCTTCGGTGATGGCAAAGAGTTCTCGTATGTAAGCTGAAGAAGCCTTCATCCGAGGGTTCATCTTTTTGCTAAAAAAAGCGATAGGTTTGTCTCCTTGAGATAAAACTGCGCCAATTCCATAATCTGAAGCATGTGTGGTGAGGTCAAAAACTTGTGTAAAATCAGGAAGGGTTAATGTTGGTAACCTGCTCATGCATCTTTGAGGGAGTTAAAGGCCTTTTGTGATTCTTCAATCCAAAGAAAATGTCATGAATGTTGTAATAAGACTGTTAAGGGCCCTGCAATATTAGAGTATCTTTGAACGAACCGGCTGTAATACCCGATTAAACCAAGAAATCCACGCAAGGTGGTGTGAGAAGTGGGAACCGACCAAGATTGAATTGCCGATATTTTCTCATCATCTGTTGCTACCCCTTCTGATGAGATTATATGGCCTAAGTAATGGATTCTTGAAACACCAAACATGCATTTAGCAATCTTAGCAAAAAATTTATATGAAGATAAGGTATGAAATACCTGATGGAGATGATGAAGGTGATCGGTACGGTTTCGGCTATAAACCAAGATATCATCAAAAAAAACTAAGACAAATCGACGAAGAAATTGTCGAAAAAGATCAATTATAGCTGCTTTAAAGGTGGACGGCGCATTAGAAAGGCCAAAAGGCATCACTAGGAAATCATAATGGCCATCAATGGTGCGAAAAGCCGTCTTGTGTGTATCATCTGGTGTAACCCGATCTGATGATAACCGGCCCGTAAATCAAGTTTTGAGAAGATAGTTGCTCCTTTTAAGTTATCAAGGAGTGCATCCACTGTCGGAATAGGGAAGCGATCTCGGATCGTGATAGCATTGTAAGGCATGATAGTCAACAAAGAATCGCCACGTGCCATCTTTCGTGCGAACCAATAACACAGGTGAAGAGTATGGGCTGGTGCTTGGTTGAATTACCCCTTCAACAAGCATCTCATTGATGAGTTTGGTCATTATTTCTTTTTGATAATGTGGGTACCGATATGGGCAAACATTGACAGGTCTGCTATTTGGAATAAGGTAAATATGGTGACCATGTGGGCGTGGAGGAGGAAGTGCGAGTGGTTCTTGAAAAATATGGGTAAATTGGTGCAACTGAGAGTTAATGTCAGGATCCTCATGGGAAGGAACTATAGGGGTATGGTTATCAATCGCATGTTGAAAAATCAACGTATGCATAGATGCTACTGAGCCTTTAGTAAGTAGGGATTGGATGGCGGAGCGTGTAGCGGGCGTAGCTAGAGGTTCCCCTGTCAAAATAAGTTGTTGATCACCTAAAGAAAAGGATAAAAAGGGAACCGAAAAATCCGCTACTATGCGACCCAATGAACAAAGCCAAGAAACACCCAAAACAACATCTGCACCTTCAATTTGTAACACTTAGAATGGTATGGAGAACACGTGTTGTGCAAGGGTCACTTGAATTTGATGGCAATAACCCGTACAGTGAAGAAAATCGCCATTACCGATCATAACTGAAAATGGGGCAATTCTATCCATATTAAGTTGTAAAAAAGAAACCATGCGAGGTTGTATGATGTTGTGAGTGCTTCCCGAGTCGACCAACACGGTTTCCGGATGGCCCGAAATAAACCCTGTGAGTCGCAATGTCTGCGGGGAGGTAGTTCCATGCAAGGCTGCTGACGACAGGGAGAGAAATGTAGGCTGAATAGGTTTAGGTTCGGTGGTAGGCTCGGTCGGGCCGGTGGAATCAATTGGTTCGTCACTAAGATCAATCAACAGGGGTGTCGAAAAGGAATCATCATAATCAACAATCAAGTGAAACTGAGGTGGGTTGCACTTATGACCAGGATGGTATTTTCCCGGGCAACGGAAACATAATGCGGCTGCTTGTCGTTGTTGGGTGGCTTCGGGGGATAAACGATTTAATGGTAATGTGGGGGGTGGTTGTGGAAGGGTTGGAAAGAAGTGGTGTGGTATTAGGCTTGGTGAGGTTGGAACCGGGGTTCATGGTTGACACAACAGGGGTTGTGGGACGAAATGGGTGAATGAGTTTAAAGCGAGACCGTTGATCATTTTATCCTCAATTAACCGGGCCAATCCAATAGCCTGTGGAAGTGATGTGGGCCGAAGAATGGTGAGCTCTTGTTGAATATCCTTCCGAAGGTCAGATCGGAAACAGTTAAGAAGTGCATCGGTGGGTAAACCAACGATGCAATTGCTTAGTTGTTCAAACTTGGTAACGTAAGCCAGCACTGTAGAGGATTGACGAATTTAAACAAGGCAGCCATATGATTATCATAGGTAGACGGGCCAAAACGGAGTTGGACTAAACGGGTAAAATCCGCCTAAGTGGTAAATAGGTTGTTGTTAGAAAGGTATTTATACCAACTTAAGGCATCACCTGAAAGGCTAAATGAAACCATGGTGAGGCGGTTTGATGGGATAACCTTGTAGTAGGAGAAATATTGTTCCGCTTGAAACAACCAATCCAATGGATTGGTACCATCAAAAGTGTGTAGAAACAATTTTGGGGTTCTAGGTTGGTTGTCATAGGAAGGAAAAGGGGGCGGTTGGGTTTTTGGAGGGGTAGTGGTATCAATGTGGTTAAGGGCAGCCAAAATAAGGTTGGTTTGTTCAGCTTGAGCAGTGATTTGGGCGGAAAGAGCTTCAAATCGTTGGGCGTTTTCTCTAGTGGCTGCAAGGTGGACTTCATGTAGGGCGGCAAGAGTGAGGTCTTTTGTGGTGTCACGGCGGGGCGGCATGGTAAAAGTCAATGAAAGCACCAATTGATACGACCTAGTTCGAGACGGTCAATCTCCAAGAATGATAGAGAGAGAAAAAAAACAAGAATGTTGGAGTAAATTTTTTTTTTCTATTATTCCAAAACAATGAGTACTTATAAAAAAAATTAATCTTCTAGAACAAGAAACCAATTAAAGACCTAAATAAAATTATTAGAATTAGGAAAGTAAATAATAATCTTTTCCCGTAATATCTTGATCAAAATTTCAAATTATTCTTTAAACCGACTTGGCATCCGGATGTTTCTCTTGGGTCGGTGAATTGGAGTGGAGTCCAAATGGTTATGCTCATTTTGACAGAGTGGTTTTGATGGCCCATGATCACATGTATCAAATAGTTTCTATGGTAACTTCATATTACCATAAAACATGACATTCTTCTTCACTAATTCAACCAACCAACATGTCTTAATTCACAGATGCCAATCGAGCCGGTAACAAATATAATTACTGAAGCACGACCGAGCATGTTGCAGGCCAGGCCATGGTTTAGTCTTCTTTTTATTATTCAAAATTGGAGATGTTCATCCTACGGGGCCTTATTAAGCAATATATAGGACTCACGCCCACTTCCTCTGCTATACATCTTAACTATATCTTTAGCATTTAAATTCAATTATTACGTATTTTATATTTCAAATAATATACAAAGTTTCAATTTCAATTTCGAATCTTTATAATTATAACAAAAACGTATTGATTTTAAATAGAAATTTATAAAATAAAATCGAATACTTATAATAAATTTATAGGATAATATTAGACCGTGATTTAGTCCTATTTTGATTTGTGATTAACGAATAACCAACTTGGTATTTCACCCAAAACATATATACTCTTTTGTTTAAAGAACAAACCTCAAATTATCAAATGAGTAGAAATATCGAACGATGAGGTGGGCAAAAAAAGGGGACCCGGAACCGGAACCGACAACCTGAACCGGTCATACCTGAACCGATTCCTACAAACGGGCCCGGTTTTTCAGACAAATTAGAACCGGAACCGGGAAAACCGGAAATGGTTCCATCTATACCCGACCAAAACCCGAACCGGAACAGGCCAAAACCCGAACCGGAAACGGTCAAAAACCGGTTGCAACCGGTCGAAACCCGGAACCGGAACCGGGTATTGACTTTGTTGACTGGAACTGGAACCGGTTGAAACCGGAACCGGTTTCAGAAAAAACCCGATTTGCGCAAGAGGGTAAGATGTAAACAGATTTACCTCTACTCTGCACGAATATAGATGTTGTTTTCTGATGACCATATCATATATGATGCCTAATTAACCAACCAATCAATGTTTTTAACGTTTTTTTTTTTAAAGTTAAATAAAATAACGTTAAAATTAGTGAAATTTTACTTTTGGTAATCGAGAGCCGACACATATATAAATTATATGCTCACACCGAAGAGGGCCATTTCAAGTCCTTAAATGATCTATATATTTAATCTTTTAAAATGTTTATTAAGTTAACTAAAATTAATAAGGCGATTTACCATTACATTTTATGTGGTCTCCCAAATAATAGCAACAAAAAAATCATGGAAAAATATTAATAATGTTGCAACGGGCGCTAAAACTGACCGGTCTGCCTTTGAAACAAAAACCGTCAACCGTCACCACGATCTTATATAAACAACTACAAGAGAAGTAACCACCCACATCATATCCACTACTTTAAGCCCCTCGGCTTTGACCACCATGGAACCATCACAACAATCTCCGTCCAAGACCACAACCTCGGATTTGCCCACCATGGAACCATCACAACAAACTCCGTCCATGACCACCACCTCGGCTTTGACCACTACGGAACCATCACAACAATCTCCGTCCAAGACCACAACCCCGGATTTGACCACCATGGAACCATCACAACAAACTCCGTCCATGACCACCACCTCGGCTTTGACCACCATGGAACCAACACAACAAACTCCGTCCATGGCCACCACCTCGGCTTTGACCACCATGGAGCCATCACGACAAACTCCGTCCAAGACCACAACCTTGGCTTTGATCACCATGGAACCATCACAGCATATTCCGTCCAAGACCTCAACCTCGGGTATGACCACCACGGAACCATCACAACCAACTCCCTCGAAGGCCACAAAACCATGCTCGATGTTGCAAACAAAACTGGAAGAAATCGAAGCAGAAATCGCCAACTTCATCGGTTTGCCCATCAACAAGCCTTTACTCAATCTTCTTGCCCAACGCATTGAAACGAAGTTTGGGTTCATCGGAAAGTTGTTAAATGCAGAAATGGCTTCTAACGGAACGAAGCCTGATGAGTTGCCGGATATCGAAGAAAAACTAAAAGAACTGGAGGCCAAGTTTTGTGTGTCAAAAATTCAGCGACTGGATGTTGATGAAAGTAGCGAGGGTGAAAACATTTCTAGTTCTGGTTCCGATTCTATTTGTGAATCATGTTTGAATTATGATGGTGTTGGTGATAATGAGGCTCCTGAAGCGGCAGTAAGAAGATCCGGTACCCAGATGGTTGGGAGGAAGTTTGAATGTATGGATGGTGGTGAGACGGGGTGGTGGAGGACAGTGGCTGTGACTGTCTTTACGACGGTGAGTGCAGCTTTAATGGTGTGTTTTTCTAATTATTTGGTTAGCAATGAACATGACAATTTTCTTACCCCTACTTGATTTAATTAATGTGAATCCTAGCAATAAATATAGATATATATATATATATATATATATATATATATATATATATGTATGTGTGTGTGTGTGTGGCTTTTCTATATTGTAGGGTAATTAAATTACTTTTTTAGATTACTTATTTTTAGGTGTTTTTATTTTACTTTCTTGGTTATTGTAGTAGTGGTACTTAATTAGTTGAATTTCTTAGTAAACATTTATGTTGAGTGTATAGTTTAATTAGTTGTTCTAAAGAAAATTCTCTCATAAGTTCATATATATAACAAAATTTTACCTTCTTTCCCTCCTTCCATTCCCACACAAACTTATCTTCCCTTCTAAATATGAAATTAAGTATTGTACGTACGTCTATTGATATTCATGCTCGTTCAAATGAGCTTTATAAAACTAAACAACGGTTATCTCACCCTACTTGGTTGACCAACACAAGTCCTCGGCCCACTGTCCACCTGACGTCCTGACTCGCTAGATGAATGGTGAAATGAGTCAAAGTAAACTTACAACGCCTTTAATAAATATGAACTAACAAGAAGAAATTAAGAAAATTTAATATAATCCATGTTCCATGCATCAAATTTTTAGTTTATTAGCTACTATATTGTTTATGTATATATGAAAAAAAAAACAGAAATATATATATATATATATATATATATATATATATATATGAGTAAGGATCCTGTACAAAAAGATAATTTCGTAAAAAGTGTGAGAAACAATCTTGATCGTCCATTTGATTAATCAAAATATACACCGACTTTAAATCACAGACAAGGGTATATTAGACTTTTTAGTATGTTAATTTAAGAGCTTTGATGACCAAAATTCATATCCTTGAAAGATCCTACATTAAATTTTATTCTTCAATCAGCGAAAATCATGGACGTAATCAACCTTCAAAAATTAGTCATGGAATGTGATTTGCTAATTATAAAAAATAAATATGTGTTAATTATAAAAACCTAGTGCGCTATTATGTGAATATTATAAGAAAACAATGTGCTATTATGTGCTAATTATAAAAACCTAATGTGTATTTAGTGATTATTATAAAAAATAACGTGCTATTATGTGCTAGTTAAAAAAACAGTGTGCTATTATGTGCTAATTATAATTCAAAGAAACAGAAAACACACGTAAAAATATTTTACATAATTAAAGAAAATAGATTAAATTGACAAATCAATAATTAAAATTTTGAAATTAAATCGCATGATTTTAGGAGTTGCTTTAACTGTTTTAGTTTCAAAATACTAAAATACCCCTCTTATATTTGTTAAAGAGTTGCCATGTGTTAACAATTAATTGGTTCCTATACTTTTTACAAAAAAATCTATTTGTATATGATCCTACCTCTATATATCTAACTACTATATATAATACATATATGAGAGAGAAAGACAAAACTCTTAAAATTTAGAGTTGTATAAGCTTTAAAGCTTGTGGTATAACTCTTTAAAGCATAAAGAGTGAAATGAATTAAAGCATAAAGAGGGAAACGAAAGGATGATTCAAAATTCAAAATCAGCGCTCTCAACAAAACCTAGCCCCAAACTCGTCACATCTCATTCTCTCTGGCGACCATCTCCGACACGAATCAAACGGCACAGCCGCACCAGCAACGATGTTAGTGGCTCGATCTCTCCCCTTTGTACGCTTGTGGTGTTGGTTAGGTGATCTTGGGCCCAGGATTGTTCTCAGCTGAAAAACACCACCACACATGTTGGCGGTGACAGTGACTTGGTTTTCCTACTCCTCTCTGGATAGGTGAGGTATCTGATTTTAAGTCTATACTTCCACTATAGGTTAACACCATTGCTAGCAGTGACGGTGGTCGCGACTTGATTTAGAAATCAAGCTTATAACTAATTTCTAAAATGAAACTTGAAAACACCTAGGAATGTCTTGTAAGTTGAATTTGTTAAAATGGAACTTGAGAACCCAGAGTTTGATATCATATATCCCTTTATTTTTTTTACAATAAGAATCTGTTAGAAAAATCCTGCAATAAGATTGATAAAATTCATTCAAAGGTTGTTAAAAGAGGTTTCTGGAAGCTGGATTCAAAATGAACACAAAAACTTACATAAGATGGATGAAATTAGCTCAAATTCGTTTAATTAATTAAGCATAATTAAATGTGAGAATAAAGTAACAAGCTTGTAAAGAAAACTATTAAACATAACTAGGGGCCCATGAGCTAATTAATACATGTCTGTAGATTTATGGTTTTAGGCAATCTAAATAAGGCTTAACATAAGGATTTTACTTTTTAGGCTATGGTACATGGCTTATTGAAATCCTGACTTGGGTCTTGATTGAAGCTACTGTAGTTGTGAGAAAATTAGGGATTTATAAGCTATTGTAGTTCTTGAGTGTGAGATAATCCTAGGGAGTTAATTAGAAAACTTAGTGTTATTAGGTGGTGTTAGTCAAGTTACAAATATGTATCGGCTATATGAACTGTGAATTTCATATGTATGCAAGTAGATCCTCCAAATTAAATAAAGCATTCAAGAAATGATTTCAAATGTACATTGTTATATTCAATAGGGAATTTATTGCTGGAGTGCTTGAAGTCTACAGGATTGCCAATGAAAGGTAAACTTTTTGAGTATTAATCAGATATTACAGTTATATGATCACATATAGTAAGAGAAGGCCTTCATTGTTATTAAACATGTATGATTATATTTTTATTTATGTAAGGCAATCGAATAGGCCATGAGATTGTGACTCGAGTTGTATGTATCGTCTTTGATACAGAAGGAGAACCTGATGCTCGTGATGCAAATGTTGAATCACTTGTAAGTATTTATTTACTTTAAACTCTACGGACCTGACTTGTTCTTTACCCTACCTATCCTTTGTGCTATTTCAACAAATAATGCACAAAATTGAAGTTTTCTTTTTGGTTATCTGTGCCAGGAATGGTTTCTTACACCCAAGTGGTTGTACAAACACAATATAGCATCAAACTCCTATTATGATGGTTGACACAAACTTAAGCCACCAGCTCTCTAAACATTTTTTCAGGGTATAAAAGAAATTTAAAAATTATAAGAATATAAATAAAAAACTTAAATTTATTTAATTTTCTATTTGCAGGGCAAGGTTAGTACCCCAGTGTGGTTTGAGCCTGTTGTCACACTCCCAAATTTCAACGAACAGAATCATACCATTTGAGACGTGACAAACCAGGATCTCAGATCATTAGACATAGCGAAGACCTCTATATGATTTTCAAACATACTTTGGTCTAAAACTGTAATATCAAAGTTCTAACGTTGCGGAAGCGTTTTTAAAACAATAACAAACATAACGGTTTGAAAACTGTAAATTACAAAGCAAAGTCTCAAATGTTCAAATTCAAATCAACTGTAATGTAAAATATGCATGAGACTCGATCTCCTAGTCCATGCTCATCTGTTCCAGTACCTTAGTGTGACAATCCGACTTTTCGAATTAACCTAGTTAACTGAATATAGTGAGATCACAGGCCCAACAAGACAAAAGTAGGCCCAATAAGGCCAAGATAAGCTCAATGAAACCAAGGAAGGCCAATGAGGCCCAAGTAGGCCCAATAAGGCCAAAGTAGGCCCAATGAGTCCAGGATAGGCCCAGTTGTATTTAAGAGGCCCAATTGGGTTAATTTAGCCCAACAATGATTTAAGTGACCCAATTAGTGATAATTCGGGATTGTTGATGTAACTTTGTTAATCGAAATGATATGTTATTGATCCAGAATAATCTATAGGAGTTAAGATTAAGCAAAAATCAAGTTCTAAGTGTTTTAATTTCAAGAATTAGTCTACAAGTAGTGATAATAGTCAATTTTGACTCCTAAAAGTCAAAATTCGTCATGTTCAAGATGGAAACTATGAAATCAATGTTAAATCGAGAAGTTGATCAGATTAAACGGTTATAAATCAGTAAAATGATGATAATGATCATCAATTGCACGTTTAGTTTCATGATTAATATCGAATTAAAGTCATGAACCACTCAAAAGTTGTAACCGTAACTTCTCCTTATCAAAACCGTATAATCCAATCATAACACAACAAATTGCAGTTTCAAAACTATTAGTCGGCACCCTTAGAGTATTTTACATATCATAATCGCATCGCAAGAGTCTCGGATCGAAGAATTTGATTTGGTGAAGGCCGAATCTAGGGTTAAAGTTGATCTCTTTCAATTAAGCATCAAAACAAGTAAGTCCTCGTTCCTATACTTTCTAAAAGGGCCGATTAAACGAATCCCTACATCAATTACATCTGAAAATCTCGAATTGATAGTGTTCGATTACTAGGGCTTTAGAACAAATCGGTTTTGGGGGTTTTGATCCTAAAGAGTTTAAAAATAAAATTAAAGTATGTAGGTAGTTTCAGAGAGGGCCGACTAAGGTTAATCCCAAATCAATTTCGACTAATAACATCGAATTATAGCATTTCGAATTCTAGGGCTCATAGTAAGAAACGGTTGGGGGTTTTTAATCAATCAAGCTTTAAAATCAAATTGATTGTTATAGATAGTTTCAGAGTGTCCCGATTAAGGTTAATGCTATGTCAATTTCATCATGGAACTACGAATTATAAGATTTTGATTTTAGGGTTCTTGAGTAAAAAGAAATTTGGGGAAATTGATATAAATGGATTTAGTTTTTGAATTAAACCAACCAGACGGGTTCGCAATATCATTCACACTGAAAAACCTATGAATTCAGAACATGTTGATTATCAATTCGATTAATTCGAAATAGGAGTTGATGAACGTGGGTTCGAACATGTTCACAACCAATTGAATGGGTTTTAATGAATGATAGTTCAAATCAGAATCATCCATATAGTCGTTTGAATGATTAGAACGAAACCCTAAGGTTTAAGAATCGAATACTGTTGAATCGGGCATCAATTGGGCATTAGTTGCTTCGGCTATAGCATGATATAGGAGAACCCGATCGATTGTAGTTAAAACATTTAAGTCTGAACATGGTTAATGAAATGTGATGTAGTTGAGATGGTAGGGCGGGTGCGTGTTGGGTTGAAGGTCTCGGGTTCGAGCCCGGCCTTCAACATTTTTTTGGGTTTAAAACTAATTTTGAAGTTTTAAATCATAACTTCTTCGTTTTAACTCCGATTTAACTCATTCGAATTGCATTGGAACCAGAATTTCATCCCGAACTAATTGGAATGATAAAATTCACATTTTTGATCGAAAACGTAATCATGTATAATTGCGTATATATTTTATTTAAACGATTTCAAAGTCACACGTATTTACGTATGTACGTTTCTAACATTCTAACTTACGTGTATTGGCACGTATGTGATTTCAAGCACAACACGACATTCCGAATAACTTTAGGTTATTGTTTAATCACAGATTCTTCGTAGAGGATTTTCTACGAGAGTTTAAGTGCGTTTGATCATTCTGCAATACTCAAAGGTGCGTACACGGCCCCTTTCTTATTTTAATTGTTTTGGGGGAGAAAACATGTGCAACAAACACTTTTTAGATACATATCACTTGCATGAGTTAGCTGTTTACATTATGTGACAACATAGCATTTACAAGTCCTTACACACTTCGAACCGTTTAGTTTGCCGTAGCGCAAAGCGTGGTAGTTGGAAATAGATCTATTAGGTTTGACAAACCTCACTTGGTAGATGGGATCTACGCAGGTGTTTGACTGACCAAACATTCATTACTATTGTTTGTGCTAGACAATAGTGGCAAGGCAAAAACATGCTATAGCATGGCAATCGTCAGCTTCGGTGTCGACCACTTATGTAAATAGTACAAATGACTAGCTATCATGACTATGCATGTGTGATTATGTTATCTGCAAACTTGATATTCAAACTGTTGTTTTGAACATTGTGAATACTTAAAACCTGTGTTATGCACCAACCTTTGTGTTGACTTGATTTACATGTTTTCTCAGGACGCTAAGGTGCGCAATAAAGCTGGCATGGACTAGGAGATAGAGTCACATGCATGTTTTACATTTTAGTTATTGGAATTTGAACAATTGAAATCATGTATTGTAATTTACATTTTACAACTGTTACTGGTTTTAAAACGCTTCCGCAAACTTTGAAAACTCTGATGTTATGTTATTTTTAGACCAAAGTATGTTTTGAAATTCATATAGAGGTCTTCGTTATGTCTAATGATCTGAGATCCTGGTTTGTCATGTTCCCAAACGGTATGATTCCGTTAGCTGAAAATTGGGGGTGTGACACTTAGCGTCCTGAGAAAACATGTAAATCAAGTCAACATAAAGGTTGGTACATACACAGGTTTAAGTATTCTCAAATGTTTGAAACAACTGTTCGAACAAAATGTTTGCAGATAACATAATCACACATGCATAGTCATGATAGCTAGTCATTTGTACTATTTACATAAGCGGTCGACACCGAAGCTGACTGTTTGAATGTAATTTGCCTTTTCCACTATTGTCTAGCACAAACAATAGTAATGTGAATTGGCTAGTCAAACACTTGCGTAGACCTACAATCTACCAAGTGAGGTTTGTCAAACCTAATAGATCTATTTCCAACTACCACGCTTTGCACTACGGCAAACTAAACGGTTCTATATGTAAGGACTTGTAATGCTATGTTCGCACTTATCGTAAATACCTAACTCATACAAGTGATATGTATCTAAAATTTTTGTTTGCACATGTTTTCTCCCCCAAAACAGTAAAATAAGAAAAGGGGCCGTGTACGCACCTTTGATAGTAAACAGAATGATCACACACGTGAAATCGCGCAGAAAATCCGCTATGAAGAATCTGTGTTTAAACAATAGCGTTGTGTTATTAGGAATGTCGTTTTGTGTTTGAACTCACATACGTGTCAACACACGTATGTTAGACTCTTAGAAGTGTGCATATGTAGATACGCGTGACTTTAAAACCGTTTAACTAAATCATATAATCGTATATGATTTTATTTAAATAAACGTAATTATACGCTATTACGTTTTCGGGTGAAAATATAAATTTTATTATTTTATATTGTTCGGGATCCCGTTACGGTTCCAACGCAACTTGAACGGGTTAAATCGGAATTAAGACGATGGAGTTATGATAAAATTACTAAAAATGTTTTTAAAGAATCAAAAACCGGCAGAGGCAGGGTTCGAACCCCTGACCTCCCGGACTAAACGATCACAATCAACCAACTCCTCTATTTCAGCAATTGTGATTAAC
Organism: Mikania micrantha; assembly: GCA_009363875.1. Taxonomy (NCBI): domain Eukaryota; kingdom Viridiplantae; phylum Streptophyta; class Magnoliopsida; order Asterales; family Asteraceae; genus Mikania; species Mikania micrantha. The sequence continues at coordinate 54,995,869 of CM018697.1, forward strand.
TTTAGTTTTAATTTGTTTTAATAACAATTAGCCTGGTTCCTCTTTGTTTATGAAGCCGAACCATTGAGCCCAAATTGGTCAACAATTCGCACCCAATCAATCGTGTAACCATGGGGTTTCGATTCCATGGTCCTAACCGAGTTCAAGAGTGTGTTTAATTCAATTATCAATCATCACAAGGTTCCAATTAGAGACTTGAATAGTTTCGAACATATATACCCCAATCCTCATACTCAGATCGAATTTGTTTGATAAAATTAACATGGGGGTATTGCTAATCGCAACTGTATGAACCTAAATGTGTACATTAATTTGATTTTTACACTCATCTGAATCAGAAACCCCAAGTCACTTTGCATCCAAAACCCTAGAACTCGAACTTAATCAATTCGTTATGATTTTATGAAATTGACATATGGTTTTCGTTTAAGACACTATTTCGAAACTTTCTGTGTGGTTGAATTTGGTTTCTAAACTCGTTCGAAATAAAACCCCCAAAACGTTTTCTAAAAGGAACCCTAGAATTAGAAACCCTTCAATTCGATATTAGTATATGAAATTGATATAGGTTTATCTTCAATCGGGACCTTCTGAAGCTAAGGGTATAACTCACTTTGATTTATAATCGCGTTTGAGCAAAAACCCCCAAATTCGTAGTTGTGATGAACCCTAATTATCACAATCCTTCAATTCATTGTTGTGAGTCCACAAATTCATAGGGTTATTGTTTAACAGAGTATTCTGAAGCTGTGGGTATGATTTAATTTGATTCTATAATTCGTTTAGTTAAAAACCCCCAAATTCTCACGAACGATGAACCCTAGATTTAGGATTCATGCAATTCGTTGATAAAAGACTCAGTTAAGTTAGGGGTTTTCTTTAATAGACTAACATGAATGTATAGAAATCGATAATTACCAGGAAAATGTCAATTTGGTTCCGATTCACTAAATGATTGTTCTTCGGCTAAGCTCTCAAATCAAACTTTCGACCGTGGCTCCTTGCTTCGAATTTCTGGGTGCAAAAGGACCTGAAGGTGCCGAATAAGAGTTTTGAAATGCTAATTTTGTGGATTATGGTCGAGATACACGGTTTAGATAGTGTAATGCTACGGTTTCATCTTCTAAAACTAAATTGAGTTTAATTCGAGGACTAATGATTTCAGTAACCGTTGATTGTGATTATTAATCATTATTGTGATCATTATAAGGGTTTAATTCGGGTGATTACACTACTTTACTATGAATTTTAAGTTTAATTGCCCATATAGCCGCATTGTTGACTTTTGCAAGTCAAAATTGATTAAATTTCCTACTTGCAAGTTTAATTCTAGTAAATTAAATGTTTTAGGAATAATTTTATTCATTTTCAGTCCCTTTAGTTTGTTTTTGTATAATTTCGTATAATTTTCGTTAGTTTTTGTTAATGGGGTTAACCCGGAAATGTCGGATTGTCACACCTGTATTTGTAGCAAAGTAAGAATCACTTCTGTAGCCAAATATGTGAGTCTCTTATTCAAAAACTCATGTTTTTTTATAATTATTAAACCTGAAATATATAATTCATTAACCACGATTTACAAACATGAGCATACATGTTGAATATATAATTTGCATGAATTATTTATCGTGTACACATATATTCAACTAAAGAAATAGCAAAATCTAATGCATATAAAGAATTGTTTTAGTATAGATGGCTTACCCTGTGAGTTCTTTGATTAATTTAGAGAAAAAAAATTGTGGTTTCTTTACTCAAGCTTCTTTCTTTATGTATACTTCGTAATTTATGGACTCTCACCAAAATGGAAGCATGCTTCTACTTTCGGGATCAATGTGTCATTTTACATACTTAAATCTAATAAATTTTTTATTTCATTTTATCAAACTTTAACCAAATTTCTTTTGAAGGTTATCAATATTCCATTATTTTTAATGTTTTGTTTGATAAATCTTCTACATTGTGTGATTTAGGAGGTTTTATGCATCAAATATACACGTGGTAATTTTCGGCCAGATTAAACTACTCTCTTTAACCTATCTTTCTGTTTGACCCATGATGGCATATTCTTGCTCATGCTAGGTATTATATGAACCAAAAGGTGTGTGGGAAGCCGTTTTAGTTCGAAGCTGTATTAGAGGTACCATGGAACTTCTTGGTAGTTTTTTTGTTTTCCGTTTTTAATTTCTCAATTATTTACAACATTGTTTTCTTTTTGTTTTTTTTCAATTATTTACGTGTTGTCCAACATTTTCACTTGCCTTTGCTGGTCATCAAGATCTTTTAGATTAAAAGGTTCAATGATTGTGTCATTTTGAATTTGCGTGATGGTATATGTAATTTTTGCAAGATGGTGAGGGTTTATTTCTTGCAATTGAAAAAATTAAAAATGAACCTGGTTTGAAGATTTGTAGCTGCAACATTAATCTTGGATCCATTTTTATATCGCTTTGTGTATGTTTTCTAACGCTATTATTTGGAAAACCTAAAAGGAGTTCATCTTGGTGTTAGATTAAGAATGAGATAAATGATCAAATTTTTTGTTCATTTTATTTGATTAGTTTTATAAATAATTAAGTTTTTAATCCTAATTAAAATAAAAATATTAACACATTACACCCAATTACAATACTTATTTTGTTTTCATACATATATATTTTTTTTAATAAGGGTCACCTTCAATTCGTTAGATCTATATTAGCAGTTTCATTTTCTTAAATAAAACGCCCCTTTAATTCCTCATTGTCTTTCAATTGTTCATGAATTTGAGTGCATGTTCCTTATTTTCTTATATGTAAATTTTATGATTTTCCTATTACGACTCTTCACGCTATTACTCTTTTTTATTATAAGATTTTTTATTTGGTTTTTTCATGCATAGTTTGCTTGCAGTTTAAGTTAGCTATGCAGTTTGGTTAAGGAAACAAGCTGTTTGTTTTTATGCACATGCAAGAGAAACCAAGACATTGTGGTCAGCTTTTGCTGCTGCTAAAGCAATGGGGATTGTGCTTATTTGCCACAAGTGGCAGCAAGAAAAATGGCAGGTTTTCTTCAGGAGTAGAAAGCAAAGATCCTTAATGAGGTATGTTTTTTTTTTTTTAAACTGATGAGGTATGTGTTTAATGATCATAGAACATAAAAGACCATAACACATGATTTCACAATCTTGGTGTTTTTTACAGAAAATAAGGTCGATGGCAGGTCCCATAGCCCATTAAATAGAAGGAAAAACAAAGTAATTGTTCTACAAACTTGAGATAAAATGTCACAGTTTGATTTCATGTAGTTTTTATTACATGTTGTAATGTTGGTTTTAAAAAATCATTGTTGATTAATTGGTTGCAGGGTTATTCTTAAAGCTCTTGTACCTCTTCAGGTATTTCCCTTATAAACTTGAAGTTTTTGACTTTGTTTGTTACCTACCACATTCTTTCGATTTGTCATCCATTGAAACCATTGAAATTTTTACTCCCAGATTGCCTCTTACCTTTTTTTTGGTGCTTAGTTATTTGTGATTTGTTATTTGAGATAATTAGACAAAATAACTGGTGGTTTTCATAAGAAGAATATGGTTAGTACTCTAATTTACATGGCACCTGAAGTATTGCAAAATGAGGCTCATACTAAAAAATTAGACATATACAGTTTTTGGAAAAACAATCAAGCAAGAATCCTATGACCATGTAACTCACCTTTTATAACATATAATACAATTATTTTCCACAAAGGCACTTTTACCTCTTTTCAATTGTTATGTTGATTATTTCTTTTTATATGAAGTTGTTTACTCTTTAAAAAATAAAAATACAAATTCTATCATTAGCTACATGGGGTAAATATTCATGAGAAGAAATTGGGGTGTGAGTAATAGCTCCAAGCATAAAGAATGACATATCATGTATGTGTTATGCATTGATCATCATGATTTAAACATATCAGGTTTCTTTTGCATGTAAACTTATCAAGTTCCTTTTATGTGTCAAACTTATCTTTTGTAGGAAGAAGTATTATAATTGAATGTTGCGTTTGAAATATTACATTTTGCCTTTTTAAGCTTCTTAAACCTTTTTTTTCCTGAAGGGGTGATGTTGAACATCATGCAGACAAATCAAGCCTACCAGTATCTTTATTTATTCATGAATTTTAATTTATTGTAGTTTTGTAAAAGTTATGGCATAGATAATCCACACCGAACTTCGTATATAAAAATACGATCAACACCGTCTATTTCTCGAAAACAATGATAAATTAGTAAAATACGAACACTGTGTTGCAAATCGTTTCTGCCGCCGCATCGCGCGGGTTTCCGACTAGTATACACACACACACAAATACACACTAGGTTAATAAACCGTGTGTTACACGGGTTGAATAAAATTCACTGATATAATTCATAAATGTATAAATTAAGCAATTAAGAAAACAAACTATACCACATCAAATAAGAACAACTTTTCCTTCTGCATAAGATATTAGTAATTTTATTACATCCTTACTCTCCGCTTTTGATAGTGCCACATTCAATTGTTCATGGCTGATACTGGTTGCTTCAAATACAATCCAACTCTTTATAGTGATTACACTTGGGTTTTATTAATCGTCATTGCAAAACATATGAAAATTGGAAATCGCCTTCTGTAATATTCTTGTCTGAAGCTATCATATTAATTCTTGGAATTACCTCCGGATAGAATTTTGGCTTCTATAACATGTTTACCAAGAAATGACTTGTAACCTTGTAACATTACACAAACCATTTTATGATATCTTTTTCGTATATGAAAACGTGTAAAAATATCTATATAGCAAAAATTAATTATGAATTAAAATATAATCTTAAAGTTTAATTTTATAAAAGATACAAATTATTAATTGGTTAGGAATTCTTAAATTTAAAGATTAGATGAGGTGAAAACATGAATGGCTAGAACATTTAAACATTTTATGTGTGATAGTCAACTTATATTATTCTAATGTATTGTTTAAGTATGTTCATGAACAATACAAAGTCTAAACATCGTTGGTAAAATTATAATGTATATAACAAAAAAACAAAATTGTAATAGAAAATATAGTTACGTGCAATTGTCCAATTGTGTTTTACTTACCTAATATATAAATAATATTATTTTACTTGTTTAGAGAAGTTTTATTTGTTGATGATATAGATACAAAATATTGAAGATTATTAGTGTGGTGTCGTCAGTACATATTTTCTTGAAACAATCATGAAGTAATACTAACAGTGAAGACAAAGGTGATGTAAAAAGATATTAGAATGTTTCATTTATATATACGAGTCTGTTTGCGTATTTAGAAATGGAAAGAAAAAATCATGGCAACTAATTAATTTATATATATGGTAGTTGGAAAGATTGTAAATATGTATTTTTGATAAAATATCCCAAAATTAATTATTAAGAGTTTAATTATAGAAACTTAGGACCAACAATTAAAACGTTTAAAAACTAAAATAAAAGATAATTGATTAAAAAAAGGCATCATATTTAACTAAAGTTTAAAAAAAAAAATACGATTGAACATTACGATTTATTTTTTATGAAGGCCATTTGTTGTTAGAATTTTAAATTTAAACATGGTTTGGATTAAACAAATAATGTATAATGAATTTGAAATTATAGGAAATTGAGATGTTAAAACGAAAAAACCCCTGTCAATAATTAAAAGTAAACGAAAAAAATATACAATAGTCTAACTGAATAAATAGCAGTCAACAATAAGTGTAAGTATTAAATATTTATATTAAATAATAAGAAACCTAAAAAGTGTTACATGAACACAGGTTGTATGATCGAATCATAGTTTCAATATGTTTTGCTTCGGGTAAGTTTGGTTCAATAACAAATTCTTGTAAATTTTATAGATTTTAAAATGGTTATTACAGAAATATATGATTCGAAATTTTAATATGATCATAACATCTGCTTTATAACAAAATAATATTACAAGAAAATATATTTAACACATAACAAATCAATTAGAATGTTGCATTGGTTCACATGGACGAAGAAAGGGGGTAATTTTGGACTATAAGGTAATTTTTTTTTTAAATATTAGTTTCACCCTCTCAAAAAAATGTATAAGCCAATCACATTTTAAAACAACAACCATTCTAAAATTTAATACCAATTCCCTAAATTTTTTTTACCCCCATTTCCCTCCCTCTCAATTTTTACACCCATTTCTCACCAATTACTTTTATTTTTCCTTATTTACCATCGTCAACGATTTCAAGCGCTCCTCGGCGGCTTCACAGTCGGCTCCTCCCCCTTCAAGTGACCGACTATCTTCCCTGCGTGACTACGACCACTGATCCGAGTCCAATCACAGCCATTGAGCGTCCATTGTGTCACATCCCTAGTCGACGGGCTGGATCAACTTTCATGTCTGGCGGAATAGTCTCGGGACGCGATATCTTGTGATAATCGAATTGATCAGATTGTATACATGACATATGATTTTAGAATAACTAAAACACAGTAACATTAAACTAGGATTACAAAGTTAAATTACAATCATATTCTATAATTTAACAATGCAAAACTATCCAAAAGAATCATGAGTCATTCTATCTTGTAACCGTACAAGATATACAAAAATTATTCACATGTTGTTAACCAAAAGATATGCACAACCAAAAGTTACTAGGTTCTCCAAACTGAGCACCCTAGTAAGTATCCTAAGCTCCTAAAGCTTAAACATGTTCCTCACCTGAGAAAACATGTAAAATAAATAAAGTTAACACATGGTTGGTGAGTTCATATAGTTTAGTATTGAAAAACGTTGTAAAAGTTTGTATGTATTGTTCTTGTCTAAAACCTGTCAGTGTCTCCACCTTAAACCTCACTACCGACCTAATCCCATCAAGTCAAGACTGCTTACATATAGGGCATACGTAGGATCAAGCTCACCATAGGCTTGACAAGACACAACTTTGCCTTTAATGGAAATTAAGAGTTTCACCGTAATCATTCTCCACAGTTGTTGTTCTTGTAAACCAATATATTGTATGTGTAGCATTCTCATTTCAAATATCAAGTATGTTGACAAATTTGAAAAGTATTCTGGTTATTAAATTCCAATTCATTAGCTTTGAAAACCATGTTTGAGTTAACAACTGTGGTGACTGAAAATCTGAAGGGGTGGCTCCTAGAGTCACACTCGATGATTAATAGTACCCAGCCCACAGAAGTAACTTGAGTGTAAAATTCAACAATAGAATGTAGCTAGAATATCAAACGGAGGACACATAGTGTAACACCCCACCCCAAAATAGGAGTGACGTGTCACTATCACAGTGATCAAAATAGAATAAATGGTTTCACATTAACCCCAACCTTTCCAGAACTCTATTTCAGTTACTCGCTTTTTTTATAACTTTCTTTTCACCTTTAAACACATAACTAATACATGCAGTACTTAAATAAAAGTTAAAGCTTCGATCCATTTACGTCAGTTGCAAGATTGAGAGTGATGAGAATAGATTTGGAGAACCGATGGTGATGTCGCCGGTTGCATCTGGTGACCGGAAAAGGGTGAAACATAGTGGAGACAATTAATGATGTCTTCGGTTTTGTGTATGACTCAGCAAAGAGACTTCGTCGTAGGTGTTGTGTCTTCACCGGGAAGCCGATATATCATCGTCTAATGGACGGTTTCTTTTCTGGTAATCGAAGGAGACTGTTAAACACTGGACATAAGTAAGGGATGATTGTGGATTCAAGCTTCGTCATTGTTTCTTTTCTCGCCATAATTGTTGTTCTTTGCGAACTGAAACTGAAATCGACAGGGAACAAGGGATAAGAGGAGTTTGTAAATTTCATTGACGAGGTTCTCCATTTAAAACCCAAGAATAGGACAGGGTGGTCGGGGCTGGAGTATAGGAATTGATTTCACAACTACTGTTCTTTCTTCTCTTTCTTCTTGTCTCTACGTTTTGTCTGAGGAGTATGGGAATTGATTTCATTCAATTTAACTATTATTAGTATTATGATTATTTTTTTACGCATAGTACAACCCAGTGAATTATTCTTTCATTTATGGTTATTTTGAGTTATTGTTCTTGTGTTTTATTATTATTCTTAAATATTATTTTCCTCTTCTAATAATTGTCATTTATTATTTTCAATTCTCATATATATATATATATATATATATATATATATATATATAAACATGAATAGTTACAGACGTATTTCATAACAATGAAAAGTTGAAACAAAGTTCACAGTTATTCGTACCAATGAATCCTATGCATCAAATATATTAGGCTACAAGGAACGAATAGTTTCTTCCATTTCCTAAGTCGTCTCTTGCTCAGAGTGATTCTTCCATAAAACTTTATCGAACATTATGACTTTCTTTCTCATAGTCCTTTCTTGTCGATCTAATATTGCTTTCGGTTCTTTTTCATACGATAAATCCTCCTGAATCATGTGTAATGGATAATTGATGACATGAAGTGGGTGGTAGTTGTACTCCCTCAACAAGGGCACGTGAAAAAACGTTATGAACATGAGAGAGTTGAGGCGGTAGTGCTAATAGATACGAAACTTCACCAATTCTTTCAAGAATCTCAAACGAACCGATGAAACGAGGACTTCCCTTTCCTTTAATTCCAAATCTACGAACTCCACGACACGATGAAACTTTCAAGAATACATGATCTCCAACTTTGAATTCTAAGGCTCACCGATGTTTATCCATATAACTCTTTTGCCTGCTTTGTGCTTCTTTTAACTTTTCTCGACCAATAAGAACTTTATCATTTGATATTTGCATCAATTCTGCCCTTCAATTATTTTCTCACCAACTTCATTCCAACAAATTGGTGCTTGACACTTCCGACCATACAAAATGTAACATCAGTGCCGGAATCGTAACCGGAACAGTCACTTGCACAGTAACTCAGGTACGAACTGTGTATTACATGAATACTATCATCATTTGATGTTGACACAAAACTATTACATATTCATTTCAGAAACATGTTTCAAAACCATGGTTTAACAGTCATAATTTCATCTGACAACGCAGAACTATTACGTGAATGTTAGTTAGGACTTTATTATGTATAGATGTATGTGAGGTCGTGCAGAACAAAACAATAACGGATGTTGTTACGTGAATGCTAAACTAGCGGATTATTCGTATAGATGACGATCTGTACGAATATATCTGAAAGTCTAACGTTCTGAATGTTGTCTAATAATTAGAAAATCATATTGAAAAGTGTAGTTATCGTCGTTGTAACATCAGTGCCGGAACCGTCACCGGAACAGTGATCTTAAACAGTAGCATGAACAGTAAACATGTACGAATCATATACATTTCAGTACGTTTTATTATTCACATCATTTATCATTATCATTCTGGGTGTTCATAGACAATTTCAGAAACAGTAAACAGAAATAAGTTCAGAACAATGGTTCTTGAGTCAGATAATTATTTGACAAGACAGAACCCTCATATGATTATTTGCTTAGGATTTATTATGTATAAACGTATGTGAGACTTTACAGAACAAAACACACGAATGTTGCTATGTGAATGCTAAATTTACGGGTTATTCGTATAGGTGACGATCTGTACGAATAAATCTGAAAGTTTAACGTTCTGAGTGATGTTCTTAAATTAGAAAACAAGATTGAAAAGTATAGTTATCGTTGTGTTCGTACGGGTGACGATTCGAACGAATACGCGCGACGACCGTACATTTCGATTTAAACAGTTAATTTTGTTTTAAATTTTTAATAAATAAGAAGATATTAGTTAATTTATTAGGAATTACAACCTTGAATAATTAAAAGATTTCTAATTTTATAACCGTGTCGTTTCGTCGCGTAAACTACGCGACACGGCATAATACACGAAACCGAATGAGACCGATCAACCGGGTGTGGTGAAGCATTTATTATGGCAATTAAATGCCATAATCATCATCACCAACCTCACATCTCTCTCAATCTCGTCTCTCTCTCTCTACAAATATTCAACATCTCTCTAAGATTTCTCAACCATCTTGCATCGGATTCAAGTGATTCTCGGTTCAAAACGACCACTACACGACGTAGATCAAGGAAGTACAAGTATTTCGAGATTTCATCCACGAAATTTGAGGTAAACACCCATTTTAAATTCGGTTTTAGAGGGTTTTCACGAAATTAAGTGATCTTGTGATTATAAACGATGTAAAACACATAAAATACTTGAGTTAAGATGCTATATACACTCAGGAACTGTTAGGATTGAGCTTGTAACAGGTTTAGCAGTTTAGAAGAAGATGATAGCACCGGTTCGTGGTCTCCTCTAGTCGGCCGAACCCTTTCAAACGGCTAAGGACTAGCCGAACCCTCATCTAGGGTAGCTGGATTAGGAACGAACCTTGAGCACCGAACCATTACCCTGCAACGAACCCTTTTGCCACTGAAACGAACCTGCAGGGCCTGCAACGAACCCTGTGCGGGCTGAAACGCACCTGCAGCTTCTTTATGCCGAACCCTGCATCATTTGACCACCGAACCCTAAACCCACGAACTCTCCTTGGACGAACCCTTGAAAACGAACCTTAGCATGGCAAACCTTAGGAGCCGAACCCTATGGGTTCGGTGGTGTATTGGGCGAACCTTATGTTTATGTAGCCGAACCTTGGATCAAAACCCCAAAGGGTTCGCTGCCCTAGATGGGATATCGAACTTAAAGGATGTTTAATTGGGTTAATATGGACCTAGGAGCAACAATACTAGGGTAAACAACCTAAGGATGGGTTAATTAGTCATTAACCTAAGTTCTAACGAGGTATGAATTCAATACGTGCATGCATGGATTAAGTTATGTGTGTGTGCATGGCTTAAACAAATGTAGAAGTTGCATGGGAGTATGGAGTAAGGATTTCTATATCAAGATATCCTTCTAACATACAATAACAACTTAAAACGAGTTGTAAACATGAATAGCTTAGACATCTATATCACATGGTTCAAACAATTTTGATTATGATCAAGAAGGAAGTCAAGTATTGTCAAATTGGGCTTATATGGGCCCAATGGGACTTGATTAAGTCCATCAAATGTTAAACGAGTAATTAAATTTAATAATTTTTCTAAAATTTTGTTTAATTTGAAATCATAAATGGCATCGATTTCCTTTAAGTTTACTTGATTATAAAAGTATTGTAATGAGGTTTAAAGACTTGTTTGATTTAAATTACTTACTTGAATTGATTGATTGGGAACTTGTTATAAAATGGGCGATTTAATTGTCTGGAATTGTTTTAAAAACAAAGGAAACTCTACCAAAATTTTCTAAAATATAAAAGAGTGCTATTGTAACTAATCATGGGAATTGGGATCATAAGAAGGGTAATTAAGATAGAGTAGATCTTAGATACACTTAGTACTAAGACACTTAGTTGCACACACAACAAGACTCAAGGTCTTAGGCACAACGACTATTACGCGTACTTATTATATTCGAATTCTTATAAAATAACTCAGGAACCGAAGAAACTTAGCTTACATACAGGAGCGCGCATTTTGTGTTAGATCAAAGTACATAGCAGCACAGGTGAGTTCATTGCCCCTTTTCTGACTTTTTGTTTTAAAACGCGGGGCTGAGAAGCATGCGTAAACTGTTATTTAAATTGTTTACTTAAATGCTTTTAAATTTATATGTTTTACATATATGAATGTTATCCTGGATCATATCTAGGAATATTTTATACAGGTTTTACTAAGTTATTCCTTATAAATTAAGTGAATAATCAATTTAACTAAACCTTTCAAACAAAACAAAACATTTCAAACGAGTCAAAGGAAACATTTTTAACAAATCAAGTGTGTGAGTTCAATGAATCAAACGAAACATTTTGACGAATCAAATGGGTGATTTCAATGAATCAAGTGAAACATTTTGACAAATCAAGTGGGTGAGTTCAACGAATCATACGAAACATTTTGACGAAACAAGTGTGGGATTTCAACGAATCAAACGAACCAATCTTTGCAAAGACGATATTCAATGTTATACAAACTGAGTGTTTGTTGAACAATGAATCAAGTGTACAATTGATCCATGAATCTAGTATTCTATGATCAACAAGTTAAGTACATCTTGTAACAGAATCAGACGAATCAATAAATCATTTTCAAGGGAAAACCTGGGAAATATCAGAGATAACATATGCCAAAACAGACGAAACAAAAACCCTACATTTCAAGAAGGCCTAGCTAGACCGTTTGATTTGTAGGTCGTATGTTTGAGGATATTTACAGTTTCCCTAACTACTAAGTACCTAGATTGACAGACTAGTCTACTCGAGTATGACCATAGGCCCCAATCATAAGGACTTAGATTTTATTAAATGTTTATTTACTTGTTTAATTAAGCATTTATAACTGTTTATACAATTGTGTGGTTGATCATATTGTATGATGAACTTAAGGAATCAACAGGGATTTCACATGATTGTAATGACAGGAACAATAAACAGAGGTACATATGGGATTGTGTTAAGGGTAAAAATGCTTAATTATCATTAACAACAGTGTCATATGTGAATTAGTATGTGGTGGGATGTTGGCTGGGCGGGCGGTAAGTTCGACCCTACATATGCCCTATATATAAGCATACCGATTTGGATATTACATGTGAAGTTAATGAGGTTAGGGTCTTTACCAAAGGAGGTTTCAAATCATTTTCAAATCATGTTCAAATCGTTTTCAAATCATTTTCAAATACTAACCTATATGAACTCACCGACCATGTGTTGACCTTTATTTTTGCATGACTTCTCAGGTGACGAACAGGTCAATTAGGAAGTCATTTCTTTTGGACTAGGACTTCAGATAGAAGACTAGTATTTTGGACCTGCATACTTTTGAAGACATCATGATATAAATTATTTTGTATATCTTGTGTAAATACAAGATAGTCATTTATTGATGTTTTACAATAGATTTACATTGTTAAATTATAAACGTTACTGCTGTAATTTAACTTTGTAATTCTATTTTAATTAGCATTTCTCATTTATATCATGTGCAATGTAACAATCTGATCACTCCTGATTATCACTCCCGATATCGCGCCCCGGGAACCTTCCGCCCGACGGGGGAACCCGATCCTACCCCGCCGGCTCGGGGTGTGACAGATTGGTATCAGAGCCATGGTTATAGAGAAATATAGGTCACTTATTTAAATGGTTTGGCCTAGACTATAACCTAGGGACCCTGCATATAGGAACATAGGACTTAAGACTTATTTGCATATTGTCTTCTGTATTCGATCATTGCACTAACCGGTGACTTTATTGGTTATGATCAGAATGCCTCCACGAAGACAACCTCCCTTGATACAGCTACCACCTCAAGACTTGGCTCCACACTCCTCCACACCGTCTCCGAATGACTCTCCACCACCACCTCCTCCACCTCCTCCTCCCCCTCCTCCATTGATTACTCAAGCATCTGGTTCAGGCACAACACCGACTATGGACCCTGCTACTATCGCTCTGGTGACGTTACTGAGTAGCCAGATGACGAATCAGATGAAAGAGGCAATACCGGAGATGTTCCTTCGTCTTCGTAATGAGATCCTCAACACTGGCAACACATCAGGAGAAGCCAGTGGAAATACTGGAGATTCATCTCACTACTCCTACAAGTCCTTTGTAGGATGTAAACCACCCAGTTTTAGTGGGTCTGGAGGTGCCGTTGGACTAATCCAATGGATTGAGAAGATTGAGGCAACGTTGGATCTCTGCAGCTGCCCCGAACACCACAAGGTTCGTTACTCAGCGGGAACATTCAACAAACGGGCTCTGACCTGGTGGAACGGTCAGATTAATGCCCGAGGAAGAGAAGAAGCCATGGCCATGCCATGGGAAGACTTCAAGACACTGCTACGAACAGAATTCTGTCCCAAGAATGAACTGCAGAAGTTGGAGGTTGAACTATCTAACCATGTGATGAAGGGGGCTGATCACATGGGGTACACTACTCGTTACCACGAGTTAGTTGCTTTGGTACCAGATATGGTACCAACTCTGGAGAAAAGGATAGACCGTTATGTGGGTGGACTTCCTGCCTGCATTCAGGGTATGGTTGTTTCAGCCAACCCTGCTACTGTTGAATCTGCAGTGAGGCTGTCTGGGAAACTCACTGACCTCATGGTAGCCTCTGGAGCCCTAAAGAAAGAGGCTGAACCCAGTAAGAACAAAGCAGAATCTTCAAAGAAACCCTCTCACCATCAAAAGAAGAAACAGAAGACCATCAAGAACTACGCGGTGGCCACACCTCTGCAACAAATAGCAGCAGCACCACAAAACCCCAACCGCAAACCCTACACTGGCACGTTTCCTTTGTGTGCCAAGTGTCAGTATCACCACACTGCTGACACTCCCTGCAAGCATTGCACGGGATGTGGAAGAAAGGGCCATTGGGTCCAACACTGTAGGATGACTCCTAATCAAGCAGTCAACAATGCTGCTTTGGCTCTTCCTCCACCAGCTAATCAGAACCATGGTGGATGCTATAACTGTGGCGAACAAGGCCACTTTGCGAAGAACTGCCCGAAGAAGGCACAACCAGCAGTTCAAGCACCCCGTGGACGAGCCTTTGCTATCGGAGCACCAGCTGCACGCCAGGACCCAAATGTGGTCACTGGTACGTTTCTCTTACATGACTTTTATGCATCTGTCTTATTTGATACTGGTGCGGATCAGAGTTTTATCTCTACCGACTTTGCATGTCAACTAGAGTCCATAGAGGAACAGTTAGACTCCCCTTACATTATAGAAGTAGCTAACGGGAAACAGATCACAGTTAGTACAGTTTATAGGAACTGCCCATTGACACTAAATGATTTTACATTTACCATCGATTTGATACCGATGGAGCTGGGTAGTTTTGACATCATTGTTGGAATGGATTGGCTCTCATCTAACCGAGTGGAAGTCATCTGTTCTGAGAAGCTGCTTCGAATTCCATTGCCGAGTGATCGTGTATTGGAAGTTAAAGGGGATCAAGCAAAGCGAAGTGTCAAAATCATTTCTTGCATAAAGGCGCGTAAGTGTCTACAGAAGCGGTGCATAGCATTCCTGGCTCATGTGGTGGAAAAAGAGAAAGACAAGAAGAAGATTCAAGATGTACCAGTAGTGAAAGAATATCCTGAAGTATTCCCCGAAGACCTACCTGGTTTGCCACCTGTGCGACCGGTAGAATTTCGTATTGACTTAATTCCTGGAGCAACTCCTGTTGCTAAATCTCCTTACAGGTTAGCACCTTCAGAGATGCAGGAATTGTCTAATCAGTTACAAGAGCTACTTGATAAGGGCTTCATCAGACCGAGCTACTCACCTTGGGGAGCTCCGGTCTTGTTCGTGAAAAAGAAAGACGGATCGTTCAGAATGTGTATAGACTACCGTGAGCTGAATAAACTAACCATCAAGAATCGGTATCCATTACCGAGGATTGATGATCTGTTTGACCAACTGCAAGGAGCTCAATACTTCTCAAAGATTGACTTGCGGTCTGGATACCATCAGCTGAGAGTTCAAGATGAAGACATACCGAAAACGGCCTTCCGAACAAGATACGGGCATTACGAATTCATGGTGATGCCCTTCGGATTGACAAATGCACCAGCGGTTTTCATGGATCTCATGAACCGAGTGTGCAAGCCGTACTTGGATCAGTTTGTCATTGTTTTCATTGATGACATACTGATTTATTCCAAGACCAAAACAGAACATGAGCAATACCTTAGAAAGATCTTGGAGCTGTTGAAAGAAGAGAAACTCTATGCCAAATTCTCCAAATGTGAGTTTTGGCTAAGAGAAGTTCAATTTCTGGGTCATGTGGTCAACAGCGAGGGGATTCATGTAGACCCTGCCAAGATTGAAGCGATAAAGAATTGGGACACTCCGAAGACACCGACGGAGATACGGTCTTTTCTGGGATTGGCGGGTTATTACAGAAGGTTTATCTCAAACTTTTCTAAGATAGCTTTACCTCTCACTAAGCTAACCCAGAAAAGTGAACCGTTTGTCTGGGAGCAGAAACAGGAAGATGCTTTTCAGACATTGAAACAGAAATTATGTGATGCTCCAATTCTATCTCTCCCAGAGGGCTGTGATGACTTTGTTGTGTACTGCGATGCTTCCCATCAGGGACTCGGTTGTGTGTTAATGCAACGGGACAAAGTCATAGCCTATGCATCAAGACAGTTAAAGATTCATGAGAAGAACTACACTACTCATGATCTTGAACTGGGAGCTGTAATCTTCGCACTGAAGATTTGGAGACATTACTTATATGGCACCAAGTGTACCATATTCACTGATCACAAAAGTCTGCAGCACATCTTTGATCAGAAGGAACTCAACATGCGTCAACGCCGTTGGGTTGAACTTCTGAATGATTACGATTGTGTGATCAAGTACCATCCGGGAAAGGCGAACGTTGTAGCTGACGCCTTGAGCCGGAAGGAACGAGTCAAACCCCTACGTGTTAGAGCAATGGGGATAACCGTGCAGACCAGTTTAAGAGACAAGATTATTCGAGCACAACAAGAAGCATTAGACCGAGGAAATCTGAAGAAGGAACTTGATTGCGGAGCAGAGAAACAGTTCGACACGAAGCCTGATGGAATAATCTACTATCGGGAACGTATATGGATTCCGGCGGTAGATGAATTGAGAAAACTTATCTTCGATGAGGCACACAAGACTAAATACTCTGTTCATCCGGGTGCTGATAAGATGTACCAAGACCTGCGTGGATTTTATTGGTGGCCTGGAATGAAGAAAGACATAGCCGAATACGTCGGTCAATGTCTAACGTGTGCGAAGGTAAAGGCGGAACACCAGAGACCGTCTGGTTTACTGGAACAGCCTGAGATTCCTCTCTGGAAGTGGGAACAAATAGCTATGGATTTCATTACCAAGCTACCCCGCACTTCCAGTGGTCACGATACGATTTGGGTGATCATTGATCGTTTAACAAAATCTGCTCACTTCTTGCCTATGCGTGAGAACTTCACCATGGATAAATTAGCAAGATTATACATCAATGAGATAGTGGTACGCCACGGTGTGCCATTATCTATTATTTCTGATCGAGACAGCAGATTCACATCAAGGTTCTGGCAATCGTTGCAGAAATCTCTAGGGACACAGTTAAATTTGAGTACAGCTTACCACCCACAAACGGATGGTCAAAGCGAACGTACTATCCAAACCCTAGAGGATATGTTAAGAACCTGTGTATTGGATTTCGGTGGGAATTGGGACTCCCATTTACCACTGATTGAGTTCTCCTACAATAACAGTTATCACAGCAGTATCGGATGTGCACCATTCGAGGCTCTTTATGGCCGGAAATGTCGATCACCAATCTGCTGGACTGAAGTTGGAGACAATCGAATAACTGGGCCTGAATTGATTCAGGAAACCACTGACAAGATAGCCCAGATTCAGAAAAGACTACAAGCAACAAGGAGCAGACAAAAGAGCTACGCCGACAAACGGCGCAAGCCGTTGGAATTCCAAGTGGGAGACCGAGTCATGTTAAAGGTATCCCCATGGAAAGGCGTTGTACGCTTTGGAAAGAAAGGCAAGTTAGCACCAAGATACGTTGGACCGTTCGAGATCATCGAGCGTATTGGTCCTGTGGCGTATAGACTGAGATTACCTGATGAACTCAGTGGTGTGCATGATGTGTTTCACGTCTCAAATCTAAAGAAATGCCTTGCTGACGAGAGTCTCGTCATTCCAATCGAAGAGATTCAAGTCGATGAACAGTTGCATTTCATTGAAGAACCTTTAGAGATTATGGATCGCAAGGTTAAACAACTGAGGCGAAGCCGTATTCCTATTGTAAAGGTTCGATGGAATTCAAGACGTGGACCCGAGTTTACTTGGGAACGCGAGGATCACATGAAGTCAAAGTATCCCCAACTGTTTGAAGAGGAAGCTGCACCCGATAACAACTCTTAAATTTCGGGACGAAATTTCTCTAACAAGGGGAGACTGTAACATCAGTGCCGGAACCGTCACCGGAACAGTGATCTTAAACAGTAGCATGAACAGTAAACAGGTACGAATCATATACATTTCAGTACGTTTTATTATTCACATCATTTATCATTATCATTCTGGGTGTTCATAGACAATTTCAGAAACAGTAAACAGAAATAAGTTCAGAACAATGGTTCTTGAGTCAGATAATTATTTGACAAGACAGAACCCTCATATGATTATTTGCTTAGGATTTATTATGTATAAACGTATGTGAGACTTTACAGAACAAAACACACGAATGTTGCTATGTGAATGCTAAATTTACGGGTTATTCGTATAGGTGACGATCTGTACGAATAAATCTGAAAGTTTAACGTTCTGAGTGATGTTCTTAAATTAGAAAACAAGATTGAAAAGTATAGTTATCGTTGTGTTCGTACGGGTGACGATTCGAACGAATACGCGCGACGACCGTACATTTCGATTTAAACAGTTAATTTTGTTTTAAATTTTTAATAAATAAGAAGATATTAGTTAATTTATTAGGAATTACAACCTTGAATAATTAAAAGATTTCTAATTTTATAACCGTGTCGTTTCGTCGCGTAAACTACGCGACACGGCATAATACACGAAACCGAACGAGACCGATCAACCGGGTGTGGTGAAGCATTTATTATGGCAATTAAATGCCATAATCATCATCACCAACCTCACATCTCTCTCAATCTCGTCTCTCTCTCTCTACAAATATTCAACATCTCTCTAAGATTTCTCAACCATCTTGCATCGGATTCAAGTGATTCTCGGTTCAAAACGACCACTACACGACGTAGATCAAGGAAGTACAAGTATTTCGAGATTTCATCCACGAAATTTGAGGTAAACACCCATTTTAAATTCGGTTTTAGAGGGTTTTCACGAAATTAAGTGATCTTGTGATTATAAACGATGTAAAACACATAAAATACTTGAGTTAAGATGCTATATACACTCAGGAACTGTTAGGATTGAGCTTGTAACAGGTTTAGCAGTTTAGAAGAAGATGATAGCACCGGTTCGTGGTCTCCTCTAGTCGGCCGAACCCTTTCAAACGGCTAAGGACTAGCCGAACCCTCATCTAGGGTAGCTGGATTAGGAACGAACCTTGAGCACCGAACCATTACCCTGCAACGAACCCTTTTGCCACTGAAACGAACCTGCAGGGCCTGCAACGAACCCTGTGCGGGCTGAAACGCACCTGCAGCTTCTTTATGCCGAACCCTGCATCATTTGACCACCGAACCCTAAACCCACGAACTCTCCTTGGACGAACCCTTGAAAACGAACCTTAGCATGGCAAACCTTAGGAGCCGAACCCTATGGGTTCGGTGGTGTATTGGGCGAACCTTATGTTTATGTAGCCGAACCTTGGATCAAAACCCCAAAGGGTTCGCTGCCCTAGATGGGATATCGAACTTAAAGGATGTTTAATTGGGTTAATATGGACCTAGGAGCAACAATACTAGGGTAAACAACCTAAGGATGGGTTAATTAGTCATTAACCTAAGTTCTAACGAGGTATGAATTCAATACGTGCATGCATGGATTAAGTTATGTGTGTGTGCATGGCTTAAACAAATGTAGAAGTTGCATGGGAGTATGGAGTAAGGATTTCTATATCAAGATATCCTTCTAACATACAATAACAACTTAAAACGAGTTGTAAACATGAATAGCTTAGACATCTATATCACATGGTTCAAACAATTTTGATTATGATCAAGAAGGAAGTCAAGTATTGTCAAATTGGGCTTATATGGGCCCAATGGGACTTGATTAAGTCCATCAAATGTTAAACGAGTAATTAAATTTAATAATTTTTCTAAAATTTTGTTTAATTTGAAATCATAAATGGCATCGATTTCCTTTAAGTTTACTTGATTATAAAAGTATTGTAATGAGGTTTAAAGACTTGTTTGATTTAAATTACTTACTTGAATTGATTGATTGGGAACTTGTTATAAAATGGGCGATTTAATTGTCTGGAATTGTTTTAAAAACAAAGGAAACTCTACCAAAATTTTCTAAAATATAAAAGAGTGCTATTGTAACTAATCATGGGAATTGGGATCATAAGAAGGGTAATTAAGATAGAGTAGATCTTAGATACACTTAGTACTAAGACACTTAGTTGCACACACAACAAGACTCAAGGTCTTAGGCACAACGACTATTACGCGTACTTATTATATTCGAATTCTTATAAAATAACTCAGGAACCGAAGAAACTTAGCTTACATACAGGAGCGCGCATTTTGTGTTAGATCAAAGTACATAGCAGCACAGGTGAGTTCATTGCCCCTTTTCTGACTTTTTGTTTTAAAACGCGGGGCTGAGAAGCATGCGTAAACTGTTATTTAAATTGTTTACTTAAATGCTTTTAAATTTATATGTTTTACATATATGAATGTTATCCTGGATCATATCTAGGAATATTTTATACAGGTTTTACTAAGTTATTCCTTATAAATTAAGTGAATAATCAATTTAACTAAACCTTTCAAACAAAACAAAACATTTCAAACGAGTCAAAGGAAACATTTTTAACAAATCAAGTGTGTGAGTTCAATGAATCAAACGAAACATTTTGACGAATCAAATGGGTGATTTCAATGAATCAAGTGAAACATTTTGACAAATCAAGTGGGTGAGTTCAACGAATCATACGAAACATTTTGACGAAACAAGTGTGGGATTTCAACGAATCAAACGAACCAATCTTTGCAAAGACGATATTCAATGTTATACAAACTGAGTGTTTGTTGAACAATGAATCAAGTGTACAATTGATCCATGAATCTAGTATTCTATGATCAACAAGTTAAGTACATCTTGTAACAGAATCAGACGAATCAATAAATCATTTTCAAGGGAAAACCTGGGAAATATCAGAGATAACATATGCCAAAACAGACGAAACAAAAACCCTACATTTCAAGAAGGCCTAGCTAGACCGTTTGATTTGTAGGTCGTATGTTTGAGGATATTTACAGTTTCCCTAACTACTAAGTACCTAGATTGACAGACTAGTCTACTCGAGTATGACCATAGGCCCCAATCATAAGGACTTAGATTTTATTAAATGTTTATTTACTTGTTTAATTAAGCATTTATAACTGTTTATACAATTGTGTGGTTGATCATATTGTATGATGAACTTAAGGAATCAACAGGGATTTCACATGATTGTAATGACAGGAACAATAAACAGAGGTACATATGGGATTGTGTTAAGGGTAAAAATGCTTAATTATCATTAACAACAGTGTCATATGTGAATTAGTATGTGGTGGGATGTTGGCTGGGCGGGCGGTAAGTTCGACCCTACATATGCCCTATATATAAGCATACCGATTTGGATATTACATGTGAAGTTAATGAGGTTAGGGTCTTTACCAAAGGAGGTTTCAAATCATTTTCAAATCATGTTCAAATCGTTTTCAAATCATTTTCAAATACTAACCTATATGAACTCACCGACCATGTGTTGACCTTTATTTTTGCATGACTTCTCAGGTGACGAACAGGTCAATTAGGAAGTCATTTCTTTTGGACTAGGACTTCAGATAGAAGACTAGTATTTTGGACCTGCATACTTTTGAAGACATCATGATATAAATTATTTTGTATATCTTGTGTAAATACAAGATAGTCATTTATTGATGTTTTACAATAGATTTACATTGTTAAATTATAAACGTTACTGCTGTAATTTAACTTTGTAATTCTATTTTAATTAGCATTTCTCATTTATATCATGTGCAATGTAACAATCTGATCACTCCTGATTATCACTCCCGATATCGCGCCCCGGGAACCTTCCGCCCGACGGGGGAACCCGATCCTACCCCGCCGGCTCGGGGTGTGACAGATTGGTATCAGAGCCATGGTTATAGAGAAATATAGGTCACTTATTTAAATGGTTTGGCCTAGACTATAACCTAGGGACCCTGCATATAGGAACATAGGACTTAAGACTTATTTGCATATTGTCTTCTGTATTCGATCATTGCACTAACCGGTGACTTTATTGGTTATGATCAGAATGCCTCCACGAAGACAACCTCCCTTGATACAGCTACCACCTCAAGACTTGGCTCCACACTCCTCCACACCGTCTCCGAATGACTCTCCACCACCACCTCCTCCACCTCCTCCTCCCCCTCCTCCATTGATTACTCAAGCATCTGGTTCAGGCACAACACCGACTATGGACCCTGCTACTATCGCTCTGGTGACGTTACTGAGTAGCCAGATGACGAATCAGATGAAAGAGGCAATACCGGAGATGTTCCTTCGTCTTCGTAATGAGATCCTCAACACTGGCAACACATCAGGAGAAGCCAGTGGAAATACTGGAGATTCATCTCACTACTCCTACAAGTCCTTTGTAGGATGTAAACCACCCAGTTTTAGTGGGTCTGGAGGTGCCGTTGGACTAATCCAATGGATTGAGAAGATTGAGGCAACGTTGGATCTCTGCAGCTGCCCCGAACACCACAAGGTTCGTTACTCAGCGGGAACATTCAACAAACGGGCTCTGACCTGGTGGAACGGTCAGATTAATGCCCGAGGAAGAGAAGAAGCCATGGCCATGCCATGGGAAGACTTCAAGACACTGCTACGAACAGAATTCTGTCCCAAGAATGAACTGCAGAAGTTGGAGGTTGAACTATCTAACCATGTGATGAAGGGGGCTGATCACATGGGGTACACTACTCGTTACCACGAGTTAGTTGCTTTGGTACCAGATATGGTACCAACTCTGGAGAAAAGGATAGACCGTTATGTGGGTGGACTTCCTGCCTGCATTCAGGGTATGGTTGTTTCAGCCAACCCTGCTACTGTTGAATCTGCAGTGAGGCTGTCTGGGAAACTCACTGACCTCATGGTAGCCTCTGGAGCCCTAAAGAAAGAGGCTGAACCCAGTAAGAACAAAGCAGAATCTTCAAAGAAACCCTCTCACCATCAAAAGAAGAAACAGAAGACCATCAAGAACTACGCGGTGGCCACACCTCTGCAACAAATAGCAGCAGCACCACAAAACCCCAACCGCAAACCCTACACTGGCACGTTTCCTTTGTGTGCCAAGTGTCAGTATCACCACACTGCTGACACTCCCTGCAAGCATTGCACGGGATGTGGAAGAAAGGGCCATTGGGTCCAACACTGTAGGATGACTCCTAATCAAGCAGTCAACAATGCTGCTTTGGCTCTTTCTCCACCAGCTAATCAGAACCATGGTGGATGCTATAACTGTGGCGAACAAGGCCACTTTGCGAAGAACTGCCCGAAGAAGGCACAACCAGCAGTTCAAGCACCCCGTGGACGAGCCTTTGCTATCGGAGCACCAGCTGCACGCCAGGACCCAAATGTGGTCACTGGTACGTTTCTCTTACATGACTTTTATGCATCTGTCTTATTTGATACTGGTGCGGATCAGAGTTTTATCTCTACCGACTTTGCATGTCAACTAGAGTCCATAGAGGAACAGTTAGACTCCCCTTACATTATAGAAGTAGCTAACGGGAAACAGATCACAGTTAGTACAGTTTATAGGAACTGCCCATTGACACTAAATGATTTTACATTTACCATCGATTTGATACCGATGGAGCTGGGTAGTTTTGACATCATTGTTGGAATGGATTGGCTCTCATCTAACCGAGTGGAAGTCATCTGTTCTGAGAAGCTGCTTCGAATTCCATTGCCGAGTGATCGTGTATTGGAAGTTAAAGGGGATCAAGCAAAGCGAAGTGTCAAAATCATTTCTTGCATAAAGGCGCGTAAGTGTCTACAGAAGCGGTGCATAGCATTCCTGGCTCATGTGGTGGAAAAAGAGAAAGACAAGAAGAAGATTCAAGATGTACCAGTAGTGAAAGAATATCCTGAAGTATTCCCCGAAGACCTACCTGGTTTGCCACCTGTGCGACCGGTAGAATTTCGTATTGACTTAATTCCTGGAGCAACTCCTGTTGCTAAATCTCCTTACAGGTTAGCACCTTCAGAGATGCAGGAATTGTCTAATCAGTTACAAGAGCTACTTGATAAGGGCTTCATCAGACCGAGCTACTCACCTTGGGGAGCTCCGGTCTTGTTCGTGAAAAAGAAAGACGGATCGTTCAGAATGTGTATAGACTACCGTGAGCTGAATAAACTAACCATCAAGAATCGGTATCCATTACCGAGGATTGATGATCTGTTTGACCAACTGCAAGGAGCTCAATACTTCTCAAAGATTGACTTGCGGTCTGGATACCATCAGCTGAGAGTTCAAGATGAAGACATACCGAAAACGGCCTTCCGAACAAGATACGGGCATTACGAATTCATGGTGATGCCCTTCGGATTGACAAATGCACCAGCGGTTTTCATGGATCTCATGAACCGAGTGTGCAAGCCGTACTTGGATCAGTTTGTCATTGTTTTCATTGATGACATACTGATTTATTCCAAGACCAAAACAGAACATGAGCAATACCTTAGAAAGATCTTGGAGCTGTTGAAAGAAGAGAAACTCTATGCCAAATTCTCCAAATGTGAGTTTTGGCTAAGAGAAGTTCAATTTCTGGGTCATGTGGTCAACAGCGAGGGGATTCATGTAGACCCTGCCAAGATTGAAGCGATAAAGAATTGGGACACTCCGAAGACACCGACGGAGATACGGTCTTTTCTGGGATTGGCGGGTTATTACAGAAGGTTTATCTCAAACTTTTCTAAGATAGCTTTACCTCTCACTAAGCTAACCCAGAAAAGTGAACCGTTTGTCTGGGAGCAGAAACAGGAAGATGCTTTTCAGACATTGAAACAGAAATTATGTGATGCTCCAATTCTATCTCTCCCAGAGGGCTGTGATGACTTTGTTGTGTACTGCGATGCTTCCCATCAGGGACTCGGTTGTGTGTTAATGCAACGGGACAAAGTCATAGCCTATGCATCAAGACAGTTAAAGATTCATGAGAAGAACTACACTACTCATGATCTTGAACTGGGAGCTGTAATCTTCGCACTGAAGATTTGGAGACATTACTTATATGGCACCAAGTGTACCATATTCACTGATCACAAAAGTCTGCAGCACATCTTTGATCAGAAGGAACTCAACATGCGTCAACGCCGTTGGGTTGAACTTCTGAATGATTACGATTGTGTGATCAAGTACCATCCGGGAAAGGCGAACGTTGTAGCTGACGCCTTGAGCCGGAAGGAACGAGTCAAACCCCTACGTGTTAGAGCAATGGGGATAACCGTGCAGACCAGTTTAAGAGACAAGATTATTCGAGCACAACAAGAAGCATTAGACCGAGGAAATCTGAAGAAGGAACTTGATTGCGGAGCAGAGAAACAGTTCGACACGAAGCCTGATGGAATAATCTACTATCGGGAACGTATATGGATTCCGGCGGTAGATGAATTGAGAAAACTTATCTTCGATGAGGCACACAAGACTAAATACTCTGTTCATCCGGGTGCTGATAAGATGTACCAAGACCTGCGTGGATTTTATTGGTGGCCTGGAATGAAGAAAGACATAGCCGAATACGTCGGTCAATGTCTAACGTGTGCGAAGGTAAAGGCGGAACACCAGAGACCGTCTGGTTTACTGGAACAGCCTGAGATTCCTCTCTGGAAGTGGGAACAAATAGCTATGGATTTCATTACCAAGCTACCCCGCACTTCCAGTGGTCACGATACGATTTGGGTGATCATTGATCGTTTAACAAAATCTGCTCACTTCTTGCCTATGCGTGAGAACTTCACCATGGATAAATTAGCAAGATTATACATCAATGAGATAGTGGTACGCCACGGTGTGCCATTATCTATTATTTCTGATCGAGACAGCAGATTCACATCAAGGTTCTGGCAATCGTTGCAGAAATCTCTAGGGACACAGTTAAATTTGAGTACAGCTTACCACCCACAAACGGATGGTCAAAGCGAACGTACTATCCAAACCCTAGAGGATATGTTAAGAACCTGTGTATTGGATTTCGGTGGGAATTGGGACTCCCATTTACCACTGATTGAGTTCTCCTACAATAACAGTTATCACAGCAGTATCGGATGTGCACCATTCGAGGCTCTTTATGGCCGGAAATGTCGATCACCAATCTGCTGGACTGAAGTTGGAGACAATCGAATAACTGGGCCTGAATTGATTCAGGAAACCACTGACAAGATAGCCCAGATTCAGAAAAGACTACAAGCAACAAGGAGCAGACAAAAGAGCTACGCCGACAAACGGCGCAAGCCGTTGGAATTCCAAGTGGGAGACCGAGTCATGTTAAAGGTATCCCCATGGAAAGGCGCTGTACGCTTTGGAAAGAAAGGCAAGTTAGCACCAAGATACGTTGGACCGTTCGAGATCATCGAGCGTATTGGTCCTGTGGCGTATAGACTGAGATTACCTGATGAACTCAGTGGTGTGCATGATGTGTTTCACGTCTCAAATCTAAAGAAATGCCTTGCTGACGAGAGTCTCGTCATTCCAATCGAAGAGATTCAAGTCGATGAACAGTTGCATTTCATTGAAGAACCTTTAGAGATTATGGATCGCAAGGTTAAACAACTGAGGCGAAGCCGTATTCCTATTGTAAAGGTTCGATGGAATTCAAGACGTGGACCCGAGTTTACTTGGGAACGCGAGGATCACATGAAGTCAAAGTATCCCCAACTGTTTGAAGAGGAAGCTGCACCCGATAACAACTCTTAAATTTCGGGACGAAATTTCTCTAACAAGGGGAGACTGTAACATCAGTGCCGGAACCGTCACCGGAACAGTGATCTTAAACAGTAGCATGAACAGTAAACAGGTACGAATCATATACATTTCAGTACGTTTTATTATTCACATCATTTATCATTATCATTCTGGGTGTTCATAGACAATTTCAGAAACAGTAAACAGAAATAAGTTCAGAACAATGGTTCTTGAGTCAGATAATTATTTGACAAGACAGAACCCTCATATGATTATTTGCTTAGGATTTATTATGTATAAACGTATGTGAGACTTTACAGAACAAAACACACGAATGTTGCTATGTGAATGCTAAATTTACGGGTTATTCGTATAGGTGACGATCTGTACGAATAAATCTGAAAGTTTAACGTTCTGAGTGATGTTCTTAAATTAGAAAACAAGATTGAAAAGTATAGTTATCGTTGTGTTCGTACGGGTGACGATTCGAACGAATACGCGCGACGACCGTACATTTCGATTTAAACAGTTAATTTTGTTTTAAATTTTTAATAAATAAGAAGATATTAGTTAATTTATTAGGAATTACAACCTTGAATAATTAAAAGATTTCTAATTTTATAACCGTGTCGTTTCGTCGCGTAAACTACGCGACACGGCATAATACACGAAACCGAACGAGACCGATCAACCGGGTGTGGTGAAGCATTTATTATGGCAATTAAATGCCATAATCATCATCACCAACCTCACATCTCTCTCAATCTCGTCTCTCTCTCTCTACAAATATTCAACATCTCTCTAAGATTTCTCAACCATCTTGCATCGGATTCAAGTGATTCTCGGTTCAAAACGACCACTACACGACGTAGATCAAGGAAGTACAAGTATTTCGAGATTTCATCCACGAAATTTGAGGTAAACACCCATTTTAAATTCGGTTTTAGAGGGTTTTCACGAAATTAAGTGATCTTGTGATTATAAACGATGTAAAACACATAAAATACTTGAGTTAAGATGCTATATACACTCAGGAACTGTTAGGATTGAGCTTGTAACAGGTTTAGCAGTTTAGAAGAAGATGATAGCACCGGTTCGTGGTCTCCTCTAGTCGGCCGAACCCTTTCAAACGGCTAAGGACTAGCCGAACCCTCATCTAGGGTAGCTGGATTAGGAACGAACCTTGAGCACCGAACCATTACCCTGCAACGAACCCTTTTGCCACTGAAACGAACCTGCAGGGCCTGCAACGAACCCTGTGCGGGCTGAAACGCACCTGCAGCTTCTTTATGCCGAACCCTGCATCATTTGACCACCGAACCCTAAACCCACGAACTCTCCTTGGACGAACCCTTGAAAACGAACCTTAGCATGGCAAACCTTAGGAGCCGAACCCTATGGGTTCGGTGGTGTATTGGGCGAACCTTATGTTTATGTAGCCGAACCTTGGATCAAAACCCCAAAGGGTTCGCTGCCCTAGATGGGATATCGAACTTAAAGGATGTTTAATTGGGTTAATATGGACCTAGGAGCAACAATACTAGGGTAAACAACCTAAGGATGGGTTAATTAGTCATTAACCTAAGTTCTAACGAGGTATGAATTCAATACGTGCATGCATGGATTAAGTTATGTGTGTGTGCATGGCTTAAACAAATGTAGAAGTTGCATGGGAGTATGGAGTAAGGATTTCTATATCAAGATATCCTTCTAACATACAATAACAACTTAAAACGAGTTGTAAACATGAATAGCTTAGACATCTATATCACATGGTTCAAACAATTTTGATTATGATCAAGAAGGAAGTCAAGTATTGTCAAATTGGGCTTATATGGGCCCAATGGGACTTGATTAAGTCCATCAAATGTTAAACGAGTAATTAAATTTAATAATTTTTCTAAAATTTTGTTTAATTTGAAATCATAAATGGCATCGATTTCCTTTAAGTTTACTTGATTATAAAAGTATTGTAATGAGGTTTAAAGACTTGTTTGATTTAAATTACTTACTTGAATTGATTGATTGGGAACTTGTTATAAAATGGGCGATTTAATTGTCTGGAATTGTTTTAAAAACAAAGGAAACTCTGCCAAAATTTTCTAAAATATAAAAGAGTGCTATTGTAACTAATCATGGGAATTGGGATCATAAGAAGGGTAATTAAGATAGAGTAGATCTTAGATACACTTAGTACTAAGACACTTAGTTGCACACACAACAAGACTCAAGGTCTTAGGCACAACGACTATTACGCGTACTTATTATATTCGAATTCTTATAAAATAACTCAGGAACCGAAGAAACTTAGCTTACATACAGGAGCGCGCATTTTGTGTTAGATCAAAGTATATAGCAGCACAGGTGAGTTCATTGCCCCTTTTCTGACTTTTTGTTTTAAAACGCGGGGCTGAGAAGCATGCGTAAACTGTTATTTAAATTGTTTACTTAAATGCTTTTAAATTTATATGTTTTACATATATGAATGTTATCCTGGATCATATCTAGGAATATTTTATACAGGTTTTACTAAGTTATTCCTTATAAATTAAGTGAATAATCAATTTAACTAAACCTTTCAAACAAAACAAAACATTTCAAACGAGTCAAAGGAAACATTTTTAACAAATCAAGTGTGTGAGTTCAATGAATCAAACGAAACATTTTGACGAATCAAATGGGTGATTTCAATGAATCAAGTGAAACATTTTGACAAATCAAGTGGGTGAGTTCAACGAATCATACGAAACATTTTGACGAAACAAGTGTGGGATTTCAACGAATCAAACGAACCAATCTTTGCAAAGACGATATTCAATGTTATACAAACTGAGTGTTTGTTGAACAATGAATCAAGTGTACAATTGATCCATGAATCTAGTATTCTATGATCAACAAGTTAAGTACATCTTGTAACAGAATCAGACGAATCAATAAATCATTTTCAAGGGAAAACCTGGGAAATATCAGAGATAACATATGCCAAAACAGACGAAACAAAAACCCTACATTTCAAGAAGTCCTAGCTAGACCGTTTGATTTGTAGGTCGTATGTTTGAGGATATTTACAGTTTCCCTAACTACTAAGTACCTAGATTGACAGACTAGTCTACTCGAGTATGACCATAGGCCCCAATCATAAGGACTTAGATTTTATTAAATGTTTATTTACTTGTTTAATTAAGCATTTATAACTGTTTATACAATTGTGTGGTTGATCATATTGTATGATGAACTTAAGGAATCAACAGGGATTTCAAATGATTGTAATGACAGGAACAATAAACAGAGGTACATATGGGATTGTGTTAAGGGTAAAAATGCTTAATTATCATTAACAATAGTGTCATATGTGAATTAGTATGTGGTGGGATGTTGGCTGGGCGGGCGGTAAGTTCGACCCTACATATGCCCTATATATAAGCATACCGATTTGGATATTACATGTGAAGTTAATGAGGTTAGGGTCTTTACCAAAGGAGGTTTCAAATCATTTTCAAATCATGTTCAAATCGTTTTCAAATCATTTTCAAATACTAACCTATATGAACTCACCGACCATGTGTTGACCTTTATTTTTGCATGACTTCTCAGGTGACGAACAGGTCAATTAGGAAGTCATTTCTTTTGGACTAGGACTTCAGATAGAAGACTAGTATTTTGGACCTGCATACTTTTGAAGACATCATGATATAAATTATTTTGTATATCTTGTGTAAATACAAGATAGTCATTTATTGATGTTTTACAATAGATTTACATTGTTAAATTATAAACGTTACTGCTGTAATTTAACTTTGTAATTCTATTTTAATTAGCATTTCTCATTTATATCATGTGCAATGTAACAATCTGATCACTCCTGATTATCACTCCCGATATCGCGCCCCGGGAACCTTCCGCCCGACGGGGGAACCCGATCCTACCCCGCCGGCTCGGGGTGTGACAGTCGTGTTCGTACGGGTGACGATCTGAACGAATACGCGGGACAACTATATGATTCGATTTAAATAGATAAATTTAACATTTTCAGAAATTTACAATAAGCGGAAGATATTTAGTTAATTTACTAGGAATTACCACCTAAATTAAATTAATAATCTCTATTTTAGAAATCGTAACGATTCGTTACTCTCTCTCTAAACTTTCTCTCTCTCTAGCCACAATCCCCATTTCGTCACTCTCTCTCTAGAAACCAAACCCTAGAATTCTCAAATCTTCACCAAATCAAGCCATTTTGGTGTCAAAACGACCACAACAACTTGTAGATCGTGAAAGTACAAGAAATTCGAGCTTAGAACCACCTGAAACGAGGTAAATTTGAGCTCAAAGTCACGAAATAAGGGTTTTCTCTCCCTTTTTGAACACCCCCACTCACAACCGGTTTTAGACCTTCACAAAACCTTAGGGCTGCACGTTAAGGGTCTAGAGTGAGGTAGGAACTTGTTTGACTCCATGCTTCGGCCATTTACACTAAAATGAGGGTCCTCAATGGGTTCAGTCGCAACTGGCCGAATGAACTGTTCAGCTCGGCCGAACGAATATGAACCGAATAACACAGCCTTGGCCGAAAGGGAGCCCTACCCAAATGAACATGGATGACCAAACGAGTTAACCCCGAATTGAACCTCCCTTTCGCATATACCCTCTCATTTTGTCAATACTTCACATTCGCATGCCACATTTATTCGGTCCCCCATGACTCAGTTGCATGATAACCATTGGTTTGGCTGATTTCCTCCATTCGCATGATCATCTTTCACTCGCAGAAGCATCACAACGAATGGGAAACCATTCGCATAGCAGCCATTCATATGACCGTATAACATTCGTATGGACTTATGAACGGAGGGAGTTTCATTCGTTCGGTAGCCCTAGTTATGTCCTAAGTATCTCACGTGACTAGTTACATGCATGGGGAAACCCATTAGGGTTTTCGAGGGGTGTTCACCGGTGTTGAAATCAATTACACCAAGAACTTCAAGATCAAAACTTTTTACATCACTTTAGCATATAAACTTAGACTAAAAAATCAATTGGGTTTAAAAACATCCGAGTTTATTATACGAAACCATGAATAAGGTTTTCAACACCAAGGCTTTTCCTAAACCATTCCGACATATAAACATGGGTTTTAACAAACCAAATGGTTAAATCACTTGTATTTGTTAATTCAAATCATGGGTTACAAAGGGTAACATTATCCTTACATATGAGCTTAAAGAACTAAGGGGAAACAAATGGAGATCTATGGAACAATACGAAACAAACTAAGTATATACGGGTTAACTACATTGTAAACACCCATTACTTAGTAAATCTATACAAACATATAACTAAGTTAGATAGTTCAATTGAACTTTCTAAGCTAAGTTATACACAAGAGTGATCAAAGAATCATGGGAAACAAAGACCTAGCAAAGGACTTAGAGTTAATCAAGCGAGATTAACCCAAGTCTAACATGTTAGATTATATTTTCTTAAAATAACTTATGTTTAAATGAAAAGGAAATGATTTATAAGATTCTTTAATTAAAATGTTTTAAAATAAATGAATTAATTACTAACTTAAATATTTCAACTTAAAATGGGTTTTATTAAAGATGTTTTTTCTAAAAGGCCATGAATGTGATAAAATAAACCTTATGTAACTAAGGTTTAGTGGTGATTACCTACGGGATAAGGGTTCATAAATGGTAAGTAACTAGAATAATTAGAGTGAATTATAGTAACACACTAGAAATGTAACACCCCGACCGATGGCGGAAACGTCGGGATGCCACGAGGGATGTGTAGATTGTTCATAAGCTTGTGGGCATCTAAATAAATCATTACATATCAATTAAATCAACCAAAGTAAATACACAAAAATCATGTTCGTCATATTTTAATTACACTATTTACAAAAAAGATTAGCTAAATTAACTAAACACTAGTCTTCAGCAATCTAGTTAATTTTAGCTAAGTCCAAGACCATAAGTGATGATGTCCAAAAGATGTAGAGCTGCCCTGCTCTACCTACTTCCCTTCGTTTCCTGAAACATGTAGAAAATCAAGTGTCAACTACGAAGTAGTTGGTGAGTAATCATAGTTTTTAACTTTTAAAAATGTTTATAAGTATTCATAAAAGTTTATAGTTAGTAAGAAAATACACATGTGAACCTGTGAGATAATCCAGCTCTGCCAATACACAACAACCACAACAATCAAATAATTCAAGTGATCGCAGATGATCATTCAGGTAGAGTCAATCAAACACAACCAAACACAACAATTAAATAAATCAGGAGAAATTCCACATTCATCATCAACAATCATCATTCATCATAATTATCTCAATACAACAACGGTAAACGGAATCATCACCCATGTGGCCATGTGTTATCAAAATAATATTAATGTGGTATACATCTCCCACCTCGAGTTTAAATGGAAATGATTTAAAAGGGGGTTATGAGAACTCACCTGAATGTTTTAGAATTCAATAATTTGTAGGCTGCACGCTCACGTAGATAGACCCAATGACAACTCAACAACATGTATTTATCGCGTGTTTCAAATTCATGAGTATATATGTTAGATCATGATTAAGTTTTTATATGCGTTCGACCTTTAATCATTAAGTGTGCAACTAACTTAGGTTTATTATCTAAGTTATAGTGAAACACCCAAGTTTGTATAAGTTATCATCAATAAAATATAAAGTTTTAAAACTTGCTAGTTTTAAATAAATCGATGATTTCAAATTAGAAAAAAAACATGGTTTGCTAACATGCACCTATAAATATGTATATATGTGCATGCATGCATGGACTCATGTAATATGTACATTATATTTTTATTTCAAAGGTAATGGTTTAAGAATATACATACACATGCACACGTATGAGCATGCAAGGACCCATGTATGTTTTATCCTTTATCGTTGTACCAAAAGTTTATCTCAATTAGTTACTGTTAAATAAATATCAACCAATATGCATGCGTGATAGTATCGAAAATCCATAGGTTTCGACACCTCTAGGCTCGTCAATCACCAAGGTTTGGCAACACTAGGGTTCGACAACACCTGAGTTCGCAGCATATGAGTTCTCAGTAGTTAGGTTCGCTGCTCATGGGTTCGCAGCACCTGGTTCGCTGCACATGGTTCGCAGCCCATCAGGTTTGCAGCACCTGGTTCGCTGCACATGGTTCGTAGCTCCTGGTTCGGCCACCTTAAGGTTCGGCGTCCATAGGTTCGGCCACCCTAGGTTCGGCTACCGTAGCCTCGATGGATTTGGAGGTTCGGCCAGCTTCGACCAGGTTCGGCAGCACCTAGGTTCGGGACTCATCAGATTTGATGATCTATAACCCGGCAAACCCCTTGGTTCGGCGAACTCTCCCCCCAGGTTCGGTAACCCTTGCGTTTGGTCCACCTTAGGTTCGACCGATCACCATCCTCATCATTCAAGCTTCTGCATGTTGCAGGTCCATCCATGGCTGCCATTAGCTTCCAACCGTTTACACAGGTTCATTAGTAAACATCTAAAGGGTGTAAAATGTTTCGAAAGATGGCAGCCTTGTTCGGTTAACATTTTTGTTACAACTCAAAAAGTAAACGCCCGATCTACCTTCTAAACTCGATCAAATGCTTGCAATCTTCGTGGGTTAGAGAGAGAAAAAGGTGACGTGTTTGGTGTCTAGAAAGAGAGAGAGTGTGGGAAAAATGGGGAAGATGGTGTATCTTTCCATATGTATACCCCGAGTTAGTCCCGCGTGTTTGGTATCGTTTATTTTGCGTCAGCACGTTTAATATGTTCGGTTTTTCTCGTAATGATATATTTTAAAATACGAACTGTTTAATAACATAATTTCGTTTAACAAAATAGTTTTAGTTGGTTTCGTTTTTATAAAAATGATTTCATTTACTTCCGTTTAATTATTTATTTAATAAAACGATGTTATTCAAATTCGTATAAGGTTGTAATTTCTAATAAACGTTTCTGAATTCTTTTTCTTAATTTAATATCGTTCGATATTATTTCGGTTATCTCATCAAAATGCGTTACTCTCGTACGAATTCGTAAAGATCGTCACCTTTCCGAATCCATCGTTCGTATCGTATTTCGATTCGACTATGATTTATAGAATATCGTTTTCAGTATACTATTCTTAATAATTATATTTACGTGAATCGTCACTCACTAAAATACATTATTAAGACAATATTTCTGAAATGATATTCGTGTTTTAATTTATTTTCGCGTCCTCACCATAGCTTAATTATCTTCGATAACAATTTCATTATTTTATGAATTAAGTTTTTCAATTATCAATTTATCAAACCATATCCACACTAAATCATATCACTGACACATCCATGATAGACCGAAATAAGTTTATGTATAGGGCATATGTAGGAGTAGGTCGCAACCTATCAAGCCACCGTCCCACCACCATTTCGATAAACCATGACCATGTGTCCTTGACTATGTTTAGTAACTAATCAACAAACTTTAACCGTTTCTTGAAAAATTAGATCACATTAATTAAATCAACTGCAATAAATACTGTGATTCAGTATAGTTATATTTCAACTAACGTCCCATGGTTTATGCGTAATAATTATACGTTCTCATCCATATATACCAGTGATATTACCATTAAATAAATCCAAAAATTTTTAAATTATCATATCAGGATTTATCAATACAATTAAATACGTACAGACATACCAGAAATACAGTGATCTTACAGTCTCCCCTAGTTGAGGGAATTTCGTCCCGAAATTCAACTTGGAGCGACCGTAGTGAATAATTGTGGATACTTAAGCTTCATCTGATCTTCTAATTCCCAGGTGAATTCAGGACCACTTTGACGATGGGAATTCTACGGCGATTGAGCTTCTTAACTTCACGGTCCATTATCTCGACTGATTTTTCAACGAAGTGCAAGGTATCTTCGACACGATTGTCATCGAGTGGTACCTGAAGATCTTGATCAGCTAAGAATTTCCTTAAATTGGACACGTGAAAAGTCGGGTGTACATTACTAAGTTCAGGAGGAAGTTCCAGCTTGTAGGCAACCTTCCCGATCTATTCAAGAATCTTTAAAGGGCCAACATATTGTGGAGCAAGCTTACCCTTTTTTCTGAATCGTACAACTCCTTTCTATGTTGATACTTTGAGTAATACTAAATCATCAACCTGAAACTACAATAACCTTTCTGTCGACTACGAGCTGCTAACAGATTGTCGCGAATCTGGTGAATCTTGTCAGTCGTTTCCTGAATAATCTCAGGACCAGTGATCTGCGATTCGCCGACCTCGGTCCAACAAATAGGTGACCGACATTTTCTACCATAAAGAGCTTCAAACGGCACCATACCAATGCTCGCGTGATAACTGTTGTTATACGAGAATTCAATTAATGGTAAATAGCTATCCCAATTGCCACTGAAATCGATGACGCAAGCTCTTAACATGTCTTCAAGTGTCTGGATCGTTCGCTCCGTCTGTCCATCCGTTTGAGGATGATAAGCGGTACTGAGATCCAATCTTGTTCCAAAAGCTTCATTAAGTGATTCCCAAAACCGTGCCGTGAAACGAGAATCACGATCCGATATTATGTTTAAATGAATCCCATGTCAGCTAACAATCTCATCAACGTAGCTAACTTCCGCACAGGGTACATTTCACGTATCGGTAAGAAATGTACTGATTTGGTTAACCGATCGATTATCACCCATATACTTTCATGACCGCTTGTGGTTCATGGGAGTTTGGTAATAAAGTCCATGGATATGTTCTCCCACTTCCACATGGGTATTTTTGGTTGTTCTAACAATCCCGAAGGTCGCTGATGTTCAGCTTTGACTTTTGCACAGTTAAGGCATTTGGCCACATACTCAGCGATATCCTTCTTCATTCCATATTACCAGTACAAGACTCTAAAGTCTTGATACATCTTGTTAGCACCCGGATGGATTGAGTAACGAGACTTATGCGCTTCATTCATAATCTTCATCCAAAGATCAATTCTGTTCGGTATCCACAACTGATTCGACTAATACATCAAACCATCATCCTTAGTTTCCAACTATAATTCGGACCCACAAGACATCTCATCTTGTAGGCTACCTTGAGCCAATGAGTGTTGTTGGGCTTTTAGAACATCATTATGAAGATTAGTGTGCACTCGGACACTATGGATTTGAACATGACTCTTGCGACTAAGCGCATCTGCTACTACATTTGGTTTACCAGGATGGTAGCGAATTTCACAGTCATAATCATTCAACAGTTCAACCCATCTCCGTTGTCTCATATTACGTTCTTTCTAATTGAGAATATGCTGCAAACTCTTGTGTTCTATAAAGACTACACACTTGGTGCCATAAAGATAATGTCTACATATTTTCAAAGAAAACACGACTGCACCAAGATCCAAGTCATGTGTAGTGTAGTTCTTTTCGTGGATTTTCAACTGTCTCGATGCATATGCCACAACCTTTCCCCGTTGCATGAGAACACATCCAAGACCTAGGTTGGATGCATCACAGTAAACCACAAAGTCATCATTTCCATCAGGCAGTGTCAAGATAGGAGCATCACAAAGTTTCTGCTTCAAGGTCTGAAACGCCTCTTCTTGAATTGGTCCCCACTCATAGGGCCTATCCTTTTGAGTTAAAGAAGTGAGAGGGACAAAAATCCTGGAGAAGTTCGAAATAAACCGCCGATAGTAACCGGCCAGTCCAAGAAATGATCGAATCACCGTTGGTGTCTTCGGTGTATTCCTATTCTTCACAGCTTCAATCTTTGCAGGATCCACGTGAACACCCTTTTCATTGACTATGTGTCCCAAGAATTGAACTTCCTTAAGCCAAATTCACACTTTGAGAATTTGGCATACAATTGTTCTTTCCTTAAGATCTCCAAAACAAACTTAAGGTGTTTCTCATGCTCTTCTTTGCTCTTGGAGTATATCAAAATATCATCTATGAACACAATCACAAATTTATCCAAGTATGGCCTGCAAAAACAGTTCATGAGATCCATGAAAACCGCAGGTGCATTGGTAAGGCTGAAGGGCATTACCAGGTACTCATAATGGCCATATCTTGTTTTGAAAGGTGTCTTAGGAATATCAACTTCATGTACTCGAAGATGATGATACCCAGACCTAAGATCGATCTTCGAAAACCATGCCGAACCTTGAAGTTGATCGAAAAGATCATCGATGCATGGCAGAGGATATCAGTTCTTAATGGTCAGCTTGTTAAATTCGTGGTAGTCTATCCACATTCGGAATGACCCGTCCTTCTTCTTGACAAACAGAACTGGTGCATCCCATGACGAATGACTCGGGCGAATAAATCCCTTATCAGACAATTCTTGTAATTGACTCGCCAATTCTTGTAACTCCGAAGGCGTAAGTCTGTAAGGAGCTTTGGCGACTAGGTTCGCACCAGTTACTAAATTAATTTGAAATTCTACTTGACGTTCTAGTGGAATACCTGACAAGTCGTTTGGAAATACTTCAGGAAAATCTCTTATCACAGGAACGTCTTCTATACTCTTTCCTTTCTCCTTTTTCTACACAACGTGGGCTAAATATGCTATGCATTTCTTCCTCAGGTACTTGTGTGCTTTAGTGCACGACAATAGTATAAGGCCTTTTCTAGAGGCTTCACTAGAAACTCTTATAGTTTCACCCGAAGGTAAGGGAATACAAATATATTTTTCATGAAAAATGATTTCCGCCCTGTGGGTGGCTAACCAATCCATGCCTATGATAACATCAAAGCTACCAAGTTGCATAGTTATAAGATCAATCAGGAAAATGTGATCATTTAAGTTCACATCACATCCAATAATAACAGTGTCAATATCAATAGTATTACCATCAGCCACCTCTATGTGAAACGGTTTGTCTAACTTAGTACATGTTCTAACAAGCATACATTCAAAATCATGTGAAACAAATCTCCTATCAGCACCGGAATCAAATAAGAAGGATGCATAGGAATTATTAATCAAAAACGTACCGTTGACAACATCTTGGTTGGCTTGAGCTGCTGGATCGTTCAACAGAAAAGCTCTACCTCTCGCCACCCTTTGATTGTTCCCCATCAATCTTGGGCATTGATTTATGAAATGACCCACATCGTCGCACTCATAACAGGCTCTTTCCTGTGCAGGTACTTGGCGAACACGTACAGCTTGAATTGGTTGTGCATGTGGAGCTGGCAGTGCAAGCGATGCAGGTTGCATCGTTTGTGCTTGCGGTGCACTCCGACACACATTAGCAAAATGACCATACTTGCCGCAGTTGTTGTAGACACGAGATGGAAAGTTAGGTGCATGGTGATACCTGTAGACACTACATTGAGGAGTGACCTCAATATAATTTCTGGTGTTTGAGTTGCTTGGTGATTGTTGAGTAGTCTTTACAGCAGGAGTAGTAACAACGAAACTTCTGGTTTTTCGCTTCCGATTGCTGCTTTTGGACGAGCTAGCTGGTTCAGTTTTGACTTCAGTTGAAGTCTCCTTTGCAGTCGTCTTTGTGTCAGTCGTCTTGGTTCACTTCCTCATGAGAGTTCTAACCTTAACATGATTATCCGTCAGTGTAGCAGACAAGCGGATTGCAGCTTCCAGTGTGGTAGGGTTGCTACTAAAGACAATGTCTTGTATCTGCATGGGTAGGCCGCGTATGTACTTCTCAATTGCTCTTTCAAGTGGTGTCACCAGATGAGGTACTAATAAATTCAGCTCATGGAAGCGAGAATTATAGATCACATTCTCACCGCTGTCTTGCTTGAGTTCCCAGAACTCAGCTTCAAGTTTCCTTCTCTCAATGCAAGGACAGAACTCTGTGGTCATCAGAGTTTTGACTTCAGTTCAAGTCAGTGCTAGGGCTACATCAACTCCCCTAGTTCGCTTTTCGCCATTCCACCAAGTTAGTGCTCTCTTTTGGAAAACACTGGTAGCATAGAGAACCTTCAAGTTCTCCGGGCAGTCACTATTGATGAAGGTGTTCTAAATACTCTCAAACCCATGCAACAGACCAATGGCTCCCTCATAACCCGTGAATTTTGCTTGGTTACAAGAGTTAAAGTGCTTAAATGTGCAAACTGATGGGTTTGCACCACCCCTGTTTTGGTTGAGAGTTTGGTTGGCTTGATTCAGTTGATTCACTAACCCAGATATGAGATTTGCTAACTCTTACAGGCCATTGTTGGCATTACTGCTGTTAGCATCTCCATCGTGTGGGTTTGTAGTATCTTCATTATGACGGCGCGGCAGCATGTTTCTGAGGATGTTAGAAACATGTTACTACCATTTACAACGTAAGTCATACAAACTATGGTCAAATGAGTTCATTACAACAGCTAGGATTACATATAGGAACTACATTTTTCTCCTATCTATCATTAAACAGATAGTAAATTAATAATCTCCTAATATTATACTAAAGCATCCTA
The DNA here is from genome assembly GCA_009363875.1 of Mikania micrantha. NCBI lineage: Eukaryota > Viridiplantae > Streptophyta > Magnoliopsida > Asterales > Asteraceae > Mikania > Mikania micrantha. The sequence continues at coordinate 55,036,117 of CM018697.1, forward strand.
ATTGGTCATATCTAACTTTAACTAAGTATTCCTAAGTTTCAAACATTTCCCACCCTATACTAACACTGACAACCTCCCGATGCAGTGCAACAAGTTTATATATAGGGCATACGTAGACTTGACAGCAGTCGCATCATCCGCCGTCCCACCACCATTTCAATGCACCACGATTATGCCCTTGTTAGATTTTAGGGTATACATATGTTTTCCAAGTGTTCCACTTCACAGCCTTATCCTATGGAGGATAATTATGAGTGAAATGTATTCAAGTACTTCTGACATCTAGGTTTGCCTAATGTCTAAGTTCACCTGACTTTAGGTTCACCTATTTTCTAAGTTCACCTGACAATTAAGCTCCCCTAATGTCTAAGTTTACTATATGTTCACACATCATCAAGTGTTCATACCATCTCTAAGTGTGTATATCATCGTTAAACATTAATATTGTCACTAAGTGTCCATATCAGTACTAAATGTTCAGTTTGTCACTAAGTGTTCATATTGTTCATTGAGTCTATCCAATAAGTGTATTCATAAGTGAGTGTATATATGTGTCCATTAAACGAGATCCTCCAATGTGTCAATCCAGACCAATTTCAACCAACAGTCCATCAACCACAACTTTCCAACATTTCCTAATAATATCCTAAGTTCCCGACACTGACAGACCCCCAATATGTTACAAATGGTATATGTATAGGGCATACGTAGGAGTAGGTCGCAACCTATCCAGCCGACATCCCATCACCTTTTTAACATACTACGAGTGTGTCCTTGTCTGGCGATTACAACAATTCCGTAACTAAAACAAGTAGTCATAAGCAAATAATTTCCTAAACATATATTTTTCCCTTATACTTTAACACTGACATCCACCCAATGTATTGTAAATGGTATATGTATAGGGCATACGTAGAAATCAGTCGCAACTGCTTCAGCCGACATCCCACCACCTTTACAATACATCATGAGTATGTCCTTCTCAAGTAGTCCGGGCAGAATCACATAAAGCAACAATTAACACATAATTATCATGCATTGTATATTATATAACAGGAGTTGCAATTAACATGCAATAAACACATACGCATAAATCCTGAATATAATAACTAGTGTATGAGAAAACTCATACTTGGGTTTCCTATGGTTATATATTAGGTCAGCCATTTCTAGTAACCTAATTCTCTATAACCTAGGCTCTGATACCAATCTGTAACACCCCGACCGATGACGGAAACGTCGGGATGCCACGAGGGATGTGTAGATTGTTCATAAGCTCGTGGGCATCTAAATAAATCATCACATATCAATTAAATCAACCAAAGCAAATACACAAAAATCATGTTCGTCATGATTTAATTACACAATTTACACAAAAGATTAGCTAAATTAACTAAACACTAGTCTTCTGCAATCCAGTTAATTTTAGCTAAGTCCAAGACCCTAAGTCATGATGTCCAAAAGATGTAGAGCTGCCCTGCTCTACCTCCTTCCCTTCGTTTCCTGAAACATGTAGAAAATCAAGTGTCAACTACGAAGTAGTTGGTGAGTAATCATAAGTTTTTAACTTTTAAAAATGTTTATAAGTATTCATAAAAGTTTATAGTTTGTAAGAAAATACACATGTGAAGCTGTGAGATAATCCAGCTATGTCAATACACAACAACCACAACAATCAAATAATTCAAGTAATCGAAGATAATCATTCAGGTATAGTCAATCAAACACAACCAAACACAACAATTAAATAAATCAGGAGAAATTCCACATTCATCATCAACAATCATCATTCATCGTAATTATCTCAATACAATGTACCGCGGAGGACCTTAGTCAACTCAACAAACGGTAAACGGAATTACGCGGAGCACCGAAGTCAACTCGATCAACGACATTCCTAATAATCATAAGCGACAATACAATACACTGCGGAGGACCTTAGTCAACTCAACCAACAGTGGAATCATCGAGGAGGACCGAAGTCAACTCAACAACAGTAACTCAGTCATTGCGGAGGACCAAAGTCAACTCGACTAACAACGAATTACAAGTTTGTGATAATCTGTGTTAATCCATAATCAATAATAATTCAATAGTATGAATATCATATTAATAATCCAGGTGTCACCCATGTGTTATCAAAATAATATTAATCTGGTATACATGTCCCACCCCCGAGTTTAAAAGCAAAATGATTTAAAAGGGGGTTTGAGAACTCACCTGAATGTCTTTGAATTCAGTAATTTGTAGGATGTGCGCTCACGTAGATAGAACCAATGACAACTCAACAACCTGTATTTATCGCGTGTTTCATATTCATGAGTATATATGTTTGATCATGATTAAGTTTTCATACGCGTTCGACCTTTAATCATTAAGTGTGCAACTAACTTAGGTTTATTATCTAAGTTATAGTGAAACACCCAAGTTTGTATAAGTTATCATCAATAAAATATAAAGTTTTAAAACTTGCTGGTTTTAAATAAATTGATGATTTCAAATTAGAAAAAAAAACATGGTTTGCTAAGATGCACCTATAAATATGTATATATGTGCATGCATGCATGGACTCATGTAATATGTACATTATATTTTTATTTCAAAGCTAATGGTTTAAGAATATACATACACATGCACACGTATGAGCATGCAAGGACCCACGTATGTTTTATCCTTTATCGTTGTACCAAAAGTTTATCTCAATTAGTTATTGTTAAATAAATATCAACCAATATGCATGCGTGATAGTATCGAAAATCCATAGGTTTCGACAACCCTAGGCTCGTCAATCACCAAGGTTTGGCAACACTAGGGTTCGGCAACACCTGAGTTCGCAGCATATGAGTTCTCAGTAGTTAGGTTCGCTGCTCATGGGTTCGCAGCACCTTAAGGTTCGCAGCCCATCAGGTTCGCAGCACCTGGTTCGCTGCACCTGGTTCGTAGCTCCTGGTTCGGCCACTTTAAGGTTCGGCGTCTATAGGGTTCAGCCACCCTAGGTTCGGCTACTGTAGCCTCGATGGATTTGGAGGTTCGGCCAGCTTCGACCAAGTTCGTCAGCACCTAGGTTCGGGACTCATCAGATTCGATGATCTCTAACCAGGCGAACCCCTTGGTTTGGCGAACTCTCCCCCCAGGTTCGGTAACCGTTACGTTAGGTCGACTTTTGGTTCGGCCGATCACCATCCTCATCATTCAAGCTTCTGCATGTTGCAGGTCCATCCATGGCTGCCATTAGCTTCAAACCGTTTACACAGGTTCATTACTAAATATCTAAAGGGTGTAAAATGTGTCGAAAGATGGCAGCCTTGTCGGTTAACATCTTTGTTAGAACTCAAAATGTAAACGCCCTATCTACCTTCTAAACTCGATCAAATGCTCGCAATCTTCGTGGGTTTACGATTTCCATTATTACACGACCGTTTTGGCGTCAACATCTTGTTAAATGGTTGAGAATTGATGAAGAAAATCTAGAGAGATGTTAGAGAGAGAAAAGGGTGACGGGTTTGGTGTCTAGAAAGAGAGTAAGTGTGGGAAAAATGGGGAAGATGGTGTATCTTTCCATATGTATACCCCGCTTTAATCCCGCGTGTTTGGTATCATTTAAGCGTCAACACGTTTAATATGTTCGGTTTTTCTCGTAATGATATATTTTAAAATACGAATTGTTTAATAACGTAATTTCGTTTAACAAAATAGTTTTAATTAGTTTCGTTTTTATAAAAATGATTCCATTTACTTCCGTTTATTTATTTAATAAAACGATTTTATTCAAATTCGTATAAGGTTGTAATTCCTAATAAACGTTTCTGAATTCTTTTTCTTAATTTAATATCGTTCGATATTATTTTGGTTATCTCATCGAAACGCGTTACTCACGTACGAATTCGTAAAGATCGTCACCTTTCCTAATCCATCGTTCGTATCGTATTTCCATTCGACTATGATCTATAGAATATCGTTTTCAGTATACTATTCTTAATAGTTATATTCGCGTGAATCGTCACTCACTCAAATACATTATTAAGTCAATATTTCTGAAATGATATTCGTGTTTTAATTTATTTTCGCGTCCTCACCATAGCGTAATTATCTTCGATAACAATTTCATTATTTTATGAATTAATTTTATCAATTATCAATTTATCAAACGATATCCACACTAAATCATATCACTGACACATCCATGATAGACCGAAATAAGTTTATGTATAGGGCATATGTAGGAGTAGGTCGCAACCTATCCAGCCACCGTCCCACCACCATTTCGATAAACCATGACCATGTGTCCTTGACTATGTTTAGTAACTAATCAACAACCTTTAATCGTTTCTTGAAAAATTAGATCACATTAAGTAAATCAACTGCAATAAATACTGTGATTCAGTATAGTTATATTTCAACTAACTTCCCAAGGTTTATGCATAATAATTATATGTTCTCATCCATATATACTAGTGATAATACCATTAAATAAATCCAAAAATTTTCAAATTATCATATTAGGATTTATAAATACAATTAAATATGTACAGACATACCTGAAATACAGTGATGTTACAAGAAAGTGTTAGGACACATAATCGCACACCGAGACCAAAACCCTATATATATATACGGCAATTATAAATACTTATAGTATTCGAATTATCTTAAAACAACTCAGGTGCTGAAGAAACATAATTTACAAACAACGAGCGTGCATATCTTTGTGATTCATTACATAGCAACACAAGTGAGTTCATTGCCCCTTTTCTAAACATTTCATTTTATAAACGCGGGGCTGAGAAGCATATGTAAATTATTTTCCTTGGATTATATTTACCTAAATGTTGTTACTTAATAGATGATTTATATGTATAACTGTTATCCTAGATTTCTGTCTAGGTAAACTATTTATAGGATTTCAAAATGAGTTATATATTCACCACAAGTAGATAACTATTACAAATCAAAGAACTACTTTCAAAGGTTCATTTTCAAAGAACAAATGATCTAAAACAACGAATCATTTTCAAAGATCTATATTCAAAGAACTAACAGACTAATCAAAGAACTACTTCCGGGGGTATGTTTCAAAGAAACTAATGAGCTAAACAAAGAACAATTCTAGGTGGTTGTCTGTCGTACGCCAATCAAGACCATATGTAAAACAAATGAAAGTCCCGACACATATAGTAGACTTTCATCGTCATGCTAACATGGGCACAAATCAAACAATCAAACTAACTATAAGAAATCAGTGGTGAACAATGATCTAAGGATATCCTAAGGTCCCGACATATACAGTAGACCTGGAAGGTCATACTGATATGGGCACATCATAAAGTCCCGACACATACAGGTAGACTCTTTTGGGTCAAGCTTGATATGGGTCACGTGTGAGATGATACAGACTGGACACCACCAATAAGCTAAGAACAGTTGATTGAGTTTACCAAGGCCAATCATTATGTCTTAGACTTTATTAAATGTTTATTTACTCAATTATCTAAGTATTTAACATTAAGTTTCTACAAATGCTATGGTTGATCATGAATGTGTGATGAACTCATGGAATCAATAGAATTTCAAATTTGTGGAACTCAAGAACTAATGTGTCGAAGGTGTGAAATGAAACGCTTCATTATCATTAACAACAATATGTTATGCAGTTTAGTATGTGGTGGGCTGGTGGCTGGGCTTGCGGTAAGCTTGACCCTACATATGCCCTAAACATTAGCATACTGGATTGGATAGCATAGGTGGTTGTTGATGAGGGGAAGGTTGTCATTTCGGGTGATCAATGTTAACAGATTTTCAGGTTATTCAAACGTAGTGAATCAAAGGTATGGGATGAAATGCTTAATTATCACCAGGAACAATATATCATGTGGTTTGGTATGTGGTGGGCTGGTGGCTGGGCTGGTAGTAAGCTTGACCCTACATATGCCCTATATATAAGCATACTGAATTAGATGGTATAGGTGGTTAATGGTGAGGTTAAGGTTGTCATTCGGACAGGTTTATTCAAATTTTTTTTAAATAAAACTGTATGAACTCACCAACCATGTGTTGACTTGATCTTTTTGCATGACTTCTCAGGTGACGAACAGGTCTAGCTAAGAAGATTATGCTTTTGGACTAGGACACTAGATAGAAGACCTAGTATTTTGAATGTGCATATTTTTGAACATCATTATACAGATTATTTTGTATATCTTGTGCAGATACAAGATAGAAGAATTATGATGTTGAAAGTAGATTTACATTGTTAAATTATGAACGAATGTGATGTAATTTAACTTTGTAATTCAATTTTATTTAGCATTTTCTCATTATATATTATGTGCAATGTAAGCAATCTGATCACTCCGATTATCACTCCCGATATCGCGCCTCGACGGGACACATGATCCGGCCCGCCGACTTGGGGTGTGATAGATTGGCATCTGAGCCATGGATATAGAGAAATATAGGTCATTTATTTAAATGGTTTGGCCTAGACTATAACCTAGGGACCCTTCATGTAGAGAACACATGACGTAGGAACTTACTTGCATTGTGTCTTCTGCATTCGATCATTGCACTAACCAATATTTTATTTGTTGTGATCAAAATGCCACCAAGAAGTCCACCTCCTCTATTGACTCCACCACCACCGCCACCTCCTTCTCCACCTCCTCCTCCCCCACACACTCCACCTCCTGACCCGAACGCGACTCAGAATCCGGATCCTGCTACTGTTGCTTTGGCAACCCTACTGAGCAGTCAGCTGACTAACCAGCTGAAAAAGGTGATCCCGGATATGATCAACTGTATTCAGAACAACAGCAACAACTCCGGGCATTCATCGGGAGAAGCCAGTGGAAATATTTGTAACATTTGTGCATTTAGTCATGTAGTCGTGAACAGTGTTAGAACAGTGTGTGTCAATGTCCAGTAAATCAATGTGATTCATGTGTTCATTATGTGCTTGTGTGTTAGAATCATTATTTCTTGAGACAAGTATGTATTACTTATTTACAGTCGAGTTCACTAGGCAAGAACAGTATCTTGTTATATCGAAACAGTGGTGGGCAGCGAGAGTGAGCCCTATATATATACTGAGTTCGGTGTAACAGGTTAGTGTTAGTGCGTAGTGTCGAGACGAATATTATAACAATTAATTAATTCACAAGAATCGTAATACGTAAGCGAGACTGAGTATAGTTATGGGTGACGATCCATAATAATACGAATGTTGAACTTATAATTACGATTAAACGACTTTAAATAATTAATACGATCGGAAAACGTACGCGATTGCGGGTATACACGTAATTGTAAATGTTTAACGATTTGACAACGCACGAAGAGTAAAAATAATTAAATTAATTATTTTATATTTTTACAATTTTGAAACTCATCATTTATTTGAGTTTAACAACTCTTTTTATTTAAAACCGCGTAAAATACGTGTTACGTTCCGGAAACGCGAAACCGAGCGACCGAAACGAACCCGAATACCACCCGGGCTATAAAAGCCTTGAACAAGGCTTCTTTCTTCATTTAATTCCCCAACAACCACTCTCTCTCTAAAAATTTCAGCTCCCACCTCTCTCTAGAATTCCAAACTTTAAACGTTCGTATCTTCTTCGATTCTCAACGGATTCTGGTGTTCTTGGTGTCCACGCGAAGCTCTCAACGAGTACTACAAGAAAGTACAGCGGATCGGAGGTTTTCACCGGCCAAAAACGAGGTATGAACCGAAGAAGTTTCGGGAAAATAGGGTTTCTTGTGCCTTTTGTTAAAAACCGACTAAAAACCGGTTCTATCACTTCATGTTCTGATTTCGCACCCCTAGTAACCTCATCTGATGATGAACTAACCTAGATCGTGGTCTAGTGATGAAGATTCGATGAAGGAAACGATGCAGGTGTACAGGTTCGCGGTGGTCATGGAGCCGAACCATTAGGGTTTCCTAGCCGAACCCTTTTGGAGCTATGGCGAGCCCTTGCCGAACCAGGGACTTAGCGAACCCTCTTCTGGCGAACCACTATCAAGAACGAACCTATGGTTCGTCGGTTCCAGCCAGCCGAACCCTAAAGGGGTCTACGAACCTGCACGAGCCATGCTAATCTTTCACGAATCCTTCATGCATGCATGTCACGAACCTTGATGAGCTATGAACGAACCCTTCTGATGGTTATGGCCAACGAACCCTAGACGAAGCTCCATGTGACCGAACCATGCATGCAGCGAACCCTTGAGAACCACCGAACCCTTTTGTTGTTGCCGAACCATAAGCAGTAACACGAACCCTCCTTGTTGCTACGAACCTTCATGCAATCGCTTAGCCTATGTCGAACCTTCACGAACCTAGTTGCTGCATATGGCGAACCCTAGTTGCTCCACGAACCCATGATGCAGCAACCCTAGGGCCGAACCTTGTTGTATTACTTGGCCGAACCTAAGGCAAAAACCATAATAGGTTCGCTGCCAATATAGTTAGCCGAGGCCCAACCTGCAAGTTTCTTTACATTACTTGGCCCAAATTGATTCCATCCGGCCCAAACCAATCATAATTGGCCCATGTTATTCCCTTTGATACACATAGTGGCTTCGGCCCATTATGAGCTTTAAGTTGGTCCAATTTTGTCTTTGACATGTTACATGGTCCATAAACAAGTTAGTAGGCCCAATAGCACATTCAATTGGCCCATTATTGAACTAGGTGGCCCATGGCCTTTGATAAGCCTCATGGTTTCATGGGCTTAAGGCCCAATGTGAGGCCTCGATTGCGACAATTGTGAATTGATCATAAATGGGTTAAGTTTGTAACTTAACAATAATCATGAAGATCAATTCATAATCACAAGACTTAAAACAATTGGAACATTTTTTTACAAATCATAGTAATCAATGGTTATCAAATTCTCAACACATTTATCATTTTATGCATAAGGTTTATGCAAAGGAACATTTCACATTCGTTTCTTGGACCCATGATCAAGCAAGTGATTCAAATCATAACTTTCAAGTTTTCACCACAATCATAATCATGAGAACAAGTTATCATGTGATAATCAATCTCAAGGGAACAAGTCAAACAATGAATCAAAGTTCATACAATTATAAATCCTATATCTTATGTATGATTACAATGTTATAGGAAACAATTAGAAGTCCTGTTTGCTACTTGCTATCTGTTTTAGTTCAGAGTCTACTGCAGACAGGTGAGAACTTTAGCCCCTCTTTCACTGTTTTTATAACTGTTTTGGGGTGGAACACGTGATCAAACCAATCATTTACAATCATATTTCATTACACAAGGTGTGTGTATTCTTATAAACATTACGGGTTCATTTTACGAATCCTAGGGATTCATCAACTGTTTTAAGGGAATTATCAACTATTAAACTCTTTTCACTAAAAAGGTTTTATAAAGGATCTTTGAACTGTTTTGTAACTGATTTACTCAAATGTATTTATGAAGGATAAACACTTTTAGATAAAGGATTTTATAAACTCTTTTGTTATAAACCTTGTTGTTACACAAGGTCACCACATCATGGTATTCAAATCAAGTGGTTCATATCATGGTATTCAAAACAAGTGGTTCACAACATGGTATTCAAATCAAGTGGTTCACAACATGGTATTCAAATCAAGTGGTTCACATCATGGTATTCAAATCAAGTGGTTCTTTCATGGTATTCAAAACAAAGGATTTAATTCGTGGAATTAAATCTAGGTTTTCAATTCATGTTATCAAATAAGGCATTAACACATCCGGTTAAAGTAAGGTTCAGAAACATGGTGTCTATTGTTGTAAACAAACTTGTAAAAGCATCAAGTATCATATTCATTAGCGTTAGTACTGGGTGATCACAACAAGGGAAAGCGGACACACACATTGGGGCAGACCGATTGCTGCAGTTAGTTTTTAAATCTGTTTTATAAACTAACTGCAGATTTCGGTTACATATGGTTTTATCAAAACTGTTGACACATTATCTAACTCCAAACGTGGTTTGGGACTTGATATTATATGTTGACTCTCGTGCAAACAGTGATTGGACTGTTTACACTCATTTTCTTACTTGATGTTAGTTTGGGTTGCAGCTCATCCGTGTGAATCTTATGTTGCTTTAACTTACCTATGCCTTAAATCATATACTCATGTTTACAAATGTTTAATCCTATTGTTCTCACCAACTACGTCTGTAGTTGACAGTTACTTTTCACGTGTTTCAGGTAATCAGGTTTAAGACATTTTCAGGGACAACTAAGGAGACCGTTCTAAGATAGAACAAGATGAAGAAACATGCTACGATGGATTAGAAACACACTAAATCCTGATTGTTTAATTGTCTTGTTTGAAGTCTTATTTTGTAACTATATTTTGGGTCTGTAGTTGTCTTTCTTTTGGTAGATAGCTGTCTGTAATTAAACAACTGTCTTAACATTATGAAACATAGTAATCCGTTGTGGTTGTTCTTATTCAATACTTGTGCATGATTCAACTGTTCATACGTCACCGCGCCGTGGATTCCGCACGCGGCGCAGGGGTGTGACAGGTTGGTATCAGAGCCAAGGTTGTAGGGAACTAGGAAAAACCCAATGTTTAATGACCTAGACTATAACCTAAGCTACCCAATAGGATTAAGTGCTATAGACTTGAGGATACTTAGGATCTAAGTAACTTAAGTGAGCATTAAGTCTACATCAAGCTTGAAAGATCTTAGGGACATTTTACTAAGATTAGATATCGAGTCAAAGAATTTGAATCGGACTTCTATAATTTTAGAAACCGAATTAAATTCTCACACATATGCATTTAAGGATTTCAGAGGCCAGGATCTGTATTCTTAGTATCCTTGATCTGAAATTCTCACACAGAGATCATTATAGGATTTAGAGGCAAAGATTGATATCTTGGATCTAAAGTCCTTGTCATATTCATTATGGGATTTAGAGGCAAAGATCTATTAATTTAGTATCTTTGATCTAAGATCCTTGTCATATTCATTATGGGATTTAGAGGCAAAGATTGGTATCTTTGATCTAAAGTCCTTGTCATATTCATTATAGGAATTCAAATGTCAAGGTCTATTAATTTAGAGTCTTGATTTGAAATCCTTGTCATATTCATTATAGGAATTCAAATGTCAAGGTCTATTAATTTAGAGTCTTGATTTGAAATCCTTGTCATTGTTATCATTGTTATCAATATCAGGTGTTCATTATCATAGGAACTTTATAACTTAGAATCTGTGTAACAGTATTCTTTAGTTGAAGTTCTCACAAGGGATCATTATACTCGATACTGTAAGTATTGAGAACCTAGGTTAATTAACCTAGGACACACATGCTAAAACCTAAGGTTTTAATTTCAAGCAAATTAAGAACCATGGTTTACATAATCATAAACATATCCACAGAACAAGAGGCAATCATGAAACAATCATAATCAATCAACAGTTGGAATCTTAGCCCCAAACATAGACGACGGATTAACGCTGATGTGTTGAGGTAAGTGGTGGGTCGGTGAGAGCTTACCCTATATATAAGCTTATTTCAGTACGTTAGGGGGAATCAGGCGTTTGTATTTGGAGTGAGGATTCGGGATCAACTGGAAACATGGAACATGAGTCAAACACATGGGATACAAACATTTGGGAAACAATCATTGGTGAATCAAATCATAGTGCAATTCAAACTTGGATGAACCAAACATTATGGTGAATCAATCAAGTTGTGAACATTCTGTAAATGTAAACCTTAAGTGAAATTCTTAAGTGATTACATCATTAGTACTTACTAACATAGTTAACAAGAAAAATGTAGAGCACACGTATGATTTAGTTCTACATGTTAACAACTGTTAGTAGGTGCACGCATAACATAATCATAGTTCAATCATGGAATCAATCATAGTTCAAGTTGATCAAAGATCATGGGATTCTTAATCAATGGAACACACTTGCAAATCAGTACAAACGTGTTGCCAAATGCTAGCAAGGGCATGATCGTGGTATACCGAAACGGTGGTGGGCAACGAGAGTGAGCCCTATATATAAGCTATTTTCGGTATATCGGGAAAGTGTCAGTGTGTAGGTTTGGTGGAGAGATCATGGAACATCGTACATATTCACATGATAAGTATGCAAATAAGTTGATAACTTATACGTGTACTGGATCATATTACAATTGAATGATAATACTAGTAGTATGGATATATTACTGACCTTATCATGAAAATTAAATTGTATCCTTCCTCATTACTGACCCACTTGTGGCTTCTATTCGTAGAATGCCTCCCCGACGTGATCCTAACGGAGGGGGTTCAACAAGTGGCAACGACGATGAGATCAACAAGATTGCTCGAGCTATCGTGGTTCATATGCGGGATGTGATTCCTAGCATGGTCACTGATATCACCCAGAATCTTCGGGGAAGTACCAGTGATTCTGCACACAACTCCAATGCCACTAACGCTGGAACTGCTAACTTTACTTTCAAGCAGTTCAACGATGCTAAGCCTCCTAAGTACTCTGGTACCGAGGGAGCTACCGGCCTACTGCAGTGGCTGGAAAGCATTGAAGACATTCTCGACTTCACTGGATGTCCTGAGAATCTGAAGGTCAAGATGGCCTCAAGCGCTTTTCACAAAGGCGCACTCACCTGGTGGAATTCTGAGAAGAACACCAGAGGACGTGAAGTTGCATTAGCCTTACCGTGGGACGGTTTCAAGAACTTACTTGTGGAAAAGTTTTGTCCACGTCATGAACTGAAGAAACTGGAGGTGGAGATGTGGAATCTGGTGCAAGACAGTGGAGAGAACGCAAAGTATACAACTCGATTCCATGAGTTGTGCATTCTGGTACCCCATTTGGTTACTCCTCTATCCCGCAGGATAGAGAAATACATTGAAGGTCTACCTTTAGTAGTCAGGGGAACAGTCATGGGTAATAACCCTACTACTCTGGAGGCGGCGATTCAACTTGGTGCTACTCTTACTGAAGAGTATGTGAAGTCTGGAGTGCTCACCCGAAAGGGATTCAAGAGAGCACAGATTGAAGAAGGCAAGAAGCCTGAACAGCACCATCACAAGAAGAAGAAGCAAAAGACAATAACTTTGCAGCGTTGACTGCGGCTGCACCTACTCATGCCACACCTATTAATGCTATGCCACAACCTGCTAACGCCAGAAAGTCTTATACTGGCACATTTCCACTTTGCACCAAATGCCAGTATCATCATCTGCCCAACACTCCATGCAAGAAGTGTCTCAAATGTGGGCGTATGGGACACTTTGCAGCTACATGCCGAACTGCTCATCTTGCTGCTGCAACAACTGCTACCACTACCACTACTGCTACAGGTGGAAGAGCCTGTTACAATTGTGGAGCAGAGGGACACTTCAGAAATCAGTGTCCAAAACTCAACAACAATACCACCGCTGCTCGTGCTTTTGTCATTGGAACTGCTGAAACACGTGAAGAGCCGGCAGTCATCACGGGTACATTTCTTATCAATGATCATTATGTTCCTATCATATTTGATACTGGTGCCGATAAAAGTTTTATCTCTACTCATACTGCTTCTTTGCTTAATATGCAACTATCCACACTTACTGCTCCTTATACTGTAGAAGTAGCAAATGGTAAGACCATAGTTGTAGATTCCATAATTCATGCTTGTGAGCTAAGATTAAATGACCATCTCTTTTCCATCGATCTCATTCCTATGACTCTCGGAAGCTTCGAAGTTGTAGTAGGAATGGATTGGTTATCCAAAAACAATGCTGAAATCGTATGCTCGGAGAAACTTATCCGAATCCCCTTACCGTCCGGCGAAACGATGATAGTCTACGGTGAGAAACCATGCCGCGGATTGAAGCTTGTATCGTGCATCAAGGCGAGGAAGTACTTGAAGAAGAAATATTATGCTTTCCTAGCTCATGTAGTGGAAAAGAAACATGAAAAGAAAGCAGTTGGAGATGTTCCAGTTATCAAAGAATATCCAGACGTATTTCCAGAAGACTTGCCTGGACTACCACCAGTCCGACAAGTGGAGTTTAGAATTGATCTCGTCCCTGGAGCAAACCCAGTGGCGAAGTCACCGTATCGATTAGCACCGTCTGAGATGCAAGAACTGTCTAGTCAGCTTCAAGAACTTTTAGACAAAGGTTTCATAAGGCCGAGTTTCTCTCCATGGGGAGCTCCGGTTCTCTTTGTCAAAAAGAAAGACGGTTCATTTCGTATGTGCATCGACTATCGTGAGCTGAACAAGTTGACAATCAAGAATATATATCCTCTGCCCAGGATCGATGATCTGTTTGATCACTTACAGGGAGCAACTTGTTTCTCTAAGATTGATTTGCGATCCGGGTATCATCAGTTAAGAGTAAATGATGAGGATATACCAAAGACGGCATTTAGGACTCGATATGGACACTATGAATTTGTGGTTATGCCATTTGGGCTGACCAATGCACCCGCAGTGTTCATGGACTTGATGAATCGAGTCTGCAGGCCTTACTTGGATCAGTTTGTTATCGTCTTTATTGATGATATACTGATTTATTCCAAGTCAGAACAAGAACATGAGGATCATTTGAAGAAAGTCTTGGAACTACTAAGAGAGGAACAACTTTATGCTAAATTCTCAAAGTGTGAATTTTGGCTAAAGGAGGTTCACTTCTTAGGACATGTCATAAACAAAGATGGGATACATGTAGATCCGACGAAGATTGAGGCGATTAAGAACTGGACTACCCCATCTACTCCAACAGAGATTCGTTCATTTATGGGTTTGGCAGGTTATTACAGAAGATTCATTGCAAACTTCTCTAAGATAGCCTTGCCACTTACCACACTAACTCAGAAAAGTCAAGCGTTTATATGGGGACAGAAACAGGAAGATGCATTTCAACTTCTTAAACAGAAGTTATGCAACTCCCCTATCCTTAGTCTCCCAGAAGGCAGTGATGATTTCATTGTCTACTGTGATGCTTCAAATCTTGGCCTCGGTTGTGTACTTATGCAACGGGACAAGGTCATTGCTTATGCTTCAAGACAACTTAAGGTTCACGAGAAGAATTACACTACTCATGACCTTGAGTTAGGGGCTGTGGTCTTTGCATTGAAAATTTGGAGACACTACCTTTATGGTACTAAATGTGTCATCTATACAGACCACAAGAGCCTGCAACACATTCTCAATCAGAAAGAACTTAACATGAGACAACGACGTTGGGTTGAGCTTCTAACTGATTACGACTGTGAGATTCGTTACCATCCGGGTAAAGCCAATGTGGTGGCGGATGCTCTTAGTCGCAAGGAACCAGTCAAACCGATTCGTGTAAGAGCCATGGAGATCAACACACAGCCAAACTTGAAAGACTTGATTCGCATTGCACAACAACAGGTAGTAACAGACAATCAACTCAAGACAGACTTGGATTGTGGCATTGAGAAGAAACTAGAACCTCGAGCTGATGGGGTGTTATATCTCAACGGCCGCATTTGGATTCCGAAGTTTGAAGAATTGCGCACACTCATCTGTGATGAGGCTCATAAGTCGCGATACTCAGTTCATCCTGGAGCCGACAAGATGTATCAGGACTTGAGGACATCTTACTGGTGGCCGGGAATGAAGAAAGACATAGCACTGTATGTGGGAAAATGTCTTACATGTTCAAAGGTCAAAGCAGAACATCAAAAACCTTTGGGACTTCTACAGCAACCTGAAATTCCTCAATGGAAATGGGAGCAAATTTCCATGGATTTCATAACAAAGTTGCCGAGAACTCCGCGAGGCTACGATTCGATTTGGGTGATCGTTGATCGACTCACCAAATCTGCTCATTTTCTCCCTATCCGAGAGGATTACAAGATGGAGAAGTTATCCACATTGTACATCAACGAAATCATTGCACGACATGGTACTCCAACATCAATCATATCTGATCGTGATAGTCGTTTCACTTCTCGCTTTTGGCAATCATTGCAAAAGGCTTCGGGAACGCGTGTTAATCTTAGCACGGCGTATCATCCTCAAACCGACGGCCAAAGCGAAAGGACTATCCAAACACTTGAAGACATGCTTCGTTCTTGTGTCATTGACTTCGGTGGAAGTTGGGACACTCATCTCCCACTCATTGAGTTTTCATATAACAATAGCTATCATACGAGCATTCAATGTGCACCATTCGAAGCTCTATATGGTAGAAAGTGCCGATCACCGGTCTGCTGGACCGAGATTGGTGACTCACAGGTCGTAGGACCAGAACTCATTCAGGAAACATCAGACAAAATCACAATCATTCAGTCACGGCTTAAGGCCGCACGAGATCGGCAGAAGAGTTACGCTGATCGACGTCGGAAACCGCTTGAGTTTCAAGTCGGTGACCGAGTCTTACTCAAAGTGTCTCCCTGGAAAGGCGTTGTCCGATTCGGGAAGAAAGGGAAACTTGCACCAAGGTACGTTGGACCTTTTGAGATCCTGGAACGGATTGGTCCTGTAGCCTACAAACTCAAACTTCCAGTGGAACTAAGCAATGTTCATGATACTTTTCATGTATCAAATCTTAAGAAATGCAAGGCGGATCATGATGTCCAGATTCCACTGGAAGACATACAGATTCAGAATAACATGCAATTCATAGAACGTCCAGTTGAGATCATGGATCATGGGGTCAAGAAACTTAAACACAGCCGTAACCCGATCGTAAAGGTACGATGGGAGGGCAAACGCGGTGCTGAGTTCACCTGGGAACGTGAAGACCAGATGAAGCTTAAGTACCCTCATCTTTTTACAGTATCTTCGGCTAGTTAATTTCGGGACGAAATTCCCTTAACTAGGGGAGACTGTAACATTTGTGCATTTAGTCATGTAGTCGTGAACAGTGTTAGAACAGTGTGTGTCAATGTCCAGTAAATCAATGTGATTCATGTGTTCATTATGTGCTTGTGTGTTAGAATCATTATTTCTTGAGACAAGTATGTATTACTTATTTACAGTCGAGTTCACTAGGCAAGAACAGTATCTTGTTATATCGAAACAGTGGTGGGCAGCGAGAGTGAGCCCTATATATATACTGAGTTCGGTGTAACAGGTTAGTGTTAGTGCGTAGTGTCGAGACGAATATTATAACAATTAATTAATTCACAAGAATCGTAATACGTAAGCGAGACTGAGTATAGTTATGGGTGACGATCCATAATAATACGAATGTTGAACTTATAATTACGATTAAACGACTTTAAATAATTAATACGATCGGAAAACGTACGCGATTGCGGGTATACACGTAATTGTAAATGTTTAACGATCTGACAACGCACGAAGAGTAAAAATAATTAAATTAATTATTTTATATTTTTACAATTTTGAAACTCATCATTTATTTGAGTTTAACAACTCTTTTTATTTAAAACCGCGTAAAATACGCGTTACGTTCCGGAAACGCGAACCGAGCGACCGAAACGAACCCGAATACCACCCGGGCTATAAAAGCCTTGAACAAGGCTTCTTTCTTCATTTAATTCCCCAACAACCACTCTCTCTCTAAAAATTTCGGCTCCCACCTCTCTCTAGAATTCCAAACTTTAAACGTTCGTATCTTCTTCGATTCTCAACGGATTCTGGTGTTCTTGGTGTCCACGCGAAGCTCTCAACGAGTACTACAAGAAAGTACAGCGGATCGGAGGTTTTCACCGGCCAAAAACGAGGTATGAACCGAAGAAGTTTCGGGAAAATAGGGTTTCTTGTGCCTTTTGTTAAAAACCGACTAAAAACCGGTTCTATCACTTCATGTTCTGATTTCGCACCCCTAGTAACCTCATCTTGATGATGAACTAACCTAGATCGTGGTCTAGTGATGAAGATTCGATGAAGGAAACGATGCAGGTGTACAGGTTCGCGGTGGTCATGGAGCCGAACCATTAGGGTTTCCTAGCCGAACCCTTTTGGAGCTATGGCGAGCCCTTGCCGAACCAGGGACTTAGCGAACCCTCTTCTGGCGAACCACTATCAAGAACGAACCTATGGTTCGTCGGTTCCAGCCAGCTGAACCCTAAAGGGGTCTACGAACCTGCACGAGCCATGCTAATCTTTCACGAATCCTTCATGCATGCATGTCACGAACCTTGATGAGCTATGAACGAACCCTTCTGATGGTTATGGCCAACGAACCCTAGACGAAGCTCCATGTGACCGAACCATGCATGCAGCGAACCCTTGAGAACCACCGAACCCTTTTGTGATGTTGCCGAACCATAAGCAGTAACACGAACCCTCCTTGTTGCTACGAACCTTCATGCAATCGCTTAGCCTATGTCGAACCTTCACGAACCTAGTTGCTGCATATGGCGAACCCTAGTTGCTCCACGAACCCATGATGCAGCAACCCTAGGGCCGAACCTTGTTGTATTACTTGGTCGAACCTAAGGCAAAAACCATAATAGGTTCGCTGCCAATATAGTTAGCCGAGGCCCAACCTGCAAGTTTCTTTACATTACTTGGCCCAAATTGATTCCATCCGGCCCAAACCAATCATAATTGACCCATGTTATTCCCTTTGATACACATAGTGGCTTCCGGCCCATTATGAGCTTTAAGTTGGTTCAATTTTGTCTTTGACATGTTACATGGTCCATAAACAAGTTAGTAGGCCCAATAGAACATTCAATTGGCCCATTATTGAACTAGGTGGCCCATGGCCTTTGATAAACCTCATGGTTTCATGGGCTTAAGGCCCAATGTGAGGCCTCGATTGCGACAATTGTGAATTGATCATAAATGGGTTAAGTTTGTAACTTAACAATAATCATGAAGATCAATTCACAATCACAAGACTTAAAACAATTGGAACATTTTTTTACAAATCATAGTAATCAATGGTTATCAAATTCTCAACACATTTATCATTTTATGCATAAGGTTTATGCAAAGGAACATTTCACATTCGTTTCTTGGACCCATGATCAAGCAAGTGATTCAAATCATAACTTTCAAGTTTTCACCACAATCATAATCATGAGAACAAGTTATCATGTGATAATCAATCTCAAGGGAACAAGTCAAACAATGAATCAAAGTTCATACAATTATAAATCCTATATCTTATGTATGATTACAATGTTATAGGAAACAATTAGAAGTCCTGTTTGCTACTAGCTATCTGTTTTAGTTCAGAGTCTACTGCAGACAGGTGAGAACTTTAGCCCCTCTTTTACTGTTTTTATAACTGTTTTGGGGTGGAACACGTGATCAAACCAATCATTTACAATCATATTTCATTACACAAGGTGTGTGTATTCTTATAAACATTACGGGTTCATTTTACGAATCCTAGGGATTCATCAACTGTTTTAAGGGAATTATCAACTATTAAACTCTTTTCACTAAAAAGGTTTTATAAAGGATCTTTGAACTGTTTTGTAACTGATTTACTCAAATGTATTTATGAAGGATAAACACTTTTAGATAAAGGATTTTATAAACTCTTTTGTTATAAACCTTGTTGTTACACAAGGTCACCACATCATGGTATTCAAATCAAGTGGTTCACATCATGGTATTCAAAACAAGTGGTTCACAACATGGTATTCAAATCAAGTGGTTCACAACATGGTATTCAAATCAAGTGGTTCACATCATGGTATTCAAATCAAGTGGTTCTTTTCATGGTATTCAAAACAAAGGATTTAATTCGTGGAATTAAATCTAGGTTTTCAATTCATGTTATCAAATAAGGCATTAACACATCCGGTTAAAGTAAGGTTTAGAAACATGGTGTCTATTGTTGTAAACAAACTTGTAAAAGCATCAAGTATCATATTCATTAGCGTTAGTACTGGGTGATCACAACAAGGGAAAGCGGACACACACATTGGGGCAGACCGATTGCTGCAGTTAGTTTTTAAATCTGTTTTATAAACTAACTGCAGATTTCGGTTACATATGGTTTTATCAAAACTGTTGACACATTATCTAACTCCAAACGTGGTTTGGGACTTGATATTATATGTTGACTCTCGTGCAAACAGTGATTGGACTGTTTACACTCATTTTCTTACTTGATGTTAGTTTGGGTTGCAGCTCATCCGTGTGAATCTTATGTTGCTTTAACTTACCTATGCCTTAAATCATATACTCATGTTTACAAATGTTTAATCCTATTGTTCTCACCAACTACGTCTGTAGTTGACAGTTACTTTTCACGTGTTTCAGGTAATCAGGTTTAAGACATTTTCAGGGACAACTAAGGAGACCGTTCTAAGATAGAACAAGATGAAGAAACATGCTAGGATGGATTAGAAACACACTAAATCCTGATTGTTTAATTGTCTTGTTTGAAGTCTTATTTTGTAACTATATTTTGGGTCTGTAGTTGTCTTTCTTTTGGTAGATAGCTGTCTGTAATTAAACAACTGTCTTAACATTATGAAACATAGTAATCCGTTGTGGTTGTTCTTATTCAATACTTGTGCATGATTCAACTGTTCATACGTCACCGCGCCGTGGATTCCGCACGCGGCGCAGGGGTGTGACAATATTGGCAGTGCTTCTAACTACTCTTAAAAGTCATTTGTGGGATGTAATCCGCCTAGTTTCAGCGGTACTGACGGAGCCGTTGGTTTAAGCCAATGGATAGAGAAGATCGAGACTACTCTGGACATTAGCAGTTGTCTAGAGCACCACAAGGTTCGCTATTCTGAAGGCTCATTCAATAAGCGAGCCTTAACTTGGCGGAACTCACAGATCAAGGCCCGAGGAAGAAAAGAAGCACTGGCGATGCCATGGGAAGGTTTGAAGACTTTACTGAGGAATGAATTCTGTTCCAAGAATGAAGTACAAAGGATGGAGACTGAACTGGCAAACCATGTGATGAAAGGAGCTGATCACACGGGGTATACTACTCGCTATCATGAGTTGGTAGCATTGGTGCCAGACATGGTACCAACTCTGGAGAAACGGATTGACAGATATGTAGGTGGACTCCCCGCCTGCATACAGGGTCTGGTCATTTCAGCAAACCTTGTCACCTTAGAGTCAGCTGTTAGCCTGTCAGGGAAACTCACTGACTTGATGGTAGCCTCTGGACCTCTAAAGAAGGAGGCTGACTCAGGCAAGCACAAGGAGGAATCATCAAAGAAACCCCACCATCATCCCAAGAAGAAACAAAAGGTCATCAAAAACTATACAATGGCCACTCCACTCAGTCAAGTAGTTGTTGCATCACAGAACCTCCACAAGAAACCATACACTGGCACACATCCTTTGTGTGCCAAATGTCAGTACCATCATGCTGCTAATACTCTTTGCAGGCACTGCTTTAGCTTTCCCTCCACCCAACAATCAGAATCAGAACAATGGTGGATGCTATAACTGTGGTGAAATTGGCCACTTTTCAAAGAACTGCCCAAAGATAGTACAACCGGCAGTCCAAGCACCACCTGGAAGAGCTTTTTCTATAGGAGCTCTAGCTGCTCGTCAAGCCCGAACGTGGCCACTAGTACATTTCTCTTACATGACTATTATGCATCTATTCTGTTTGACACTGGTGCGGATCAGAGTTTTATCTCAGCCGACTTTGCATGCAAACTTAATCAGGTTGAGGAACTTTTAGATTCCCCTTGTATTATTGAAGTAGCAAATGGGAAACAAATCACAGTTAGTACAATATATAGAAACTGCCCATTAACACTTAACGGTCAAACATTCACCATCGATTTGATACCGATGGAGTTGGGTAGTTTCGACATCATTGTCGGGATGGATTGGCTATCTCTCAATAGAGTGGAAGTCATATGTTCTGAAAAGCTGCTTCGAATTCCGCTGACGAACGATCATGTGTTGGAAGTTCGAGGGGATCAAGCAAAACTTAGTGTCAAAATAGAAGAGTTACTTGGGAACGCGAGGATCACATGAAGTCCAAGTATCCCCATCATTATACAGATTATTTTGTATATCTTGTGCAGATACAAGATAGAAGAGTTATGATGTTGAAAGTAGATTTACATTGTTAAATTATGAACGAATCTGATGTAATTTAACTTTGTAATTCTATTTTATTTAGCATTGCTCATTATATATCATGTGCAATGTAAACAATCTGATCACTCCGATTATCACTCCCGATATCACGCCCTGGGACCTTTCCGCCCAACGGGACGCACGATCCAGCCCGCCGGATTGGGGTGTGACACAAGCTTTCGAATGGAGCCATATCAATGCTTGCTTGCCAACTATTATTATAAGCAAACTCGACGAGGCATAAATAATCATCCCAGTTTCCCGTCCACTAGAGTGCACAAGCTCTAAGCATATATTCAAGTGTCTGAATCATTCGTTCTGATTGCCTATCTCTTTGCGGGTGAAAAGTTGTGCTAAACATTAATCTTGTACCCAAAGCAGCTTGAAAACCCTTCCAAAATCGTGAAGTAACCCTCGGATCTCTATCAGATACAATCGAAGCAGCAGTACTGTCTAAACGAACAATCTCCTTTATAAATACATCCGCTAATTTGCTAAACGGAAATCCTTGTTGAATCTCCAGAAAGTGAGCTGGTTTGGACAATCTATCAACCACGACCCATATAGTATCGTTCTTCATCAATGTTTTAGGCAAAATCGTAACAAAGTCCATTGAGATATCATCCCATTCCCATAATGGAACATCCAATGGCTGCAAAAGACTACTAGCTCGTTGGTGCGCAATCTTTATTTGTTGGCATGTAAGACATTCACTTATATATTTTGCAACCGCTTCCTTCATGCCATTCCACCAAAAGATTTGACGTAGATCTCGATACATCTTTGTATATCCTGGGTAGATAGAAAATGGCGAGATATGTGCTTCAGCCAGTAATGCATCACGAAGAGCAGCGTCGTTGGGTACACGTAATATTTTGCCACACCAAATCACTCCATGTTCATCTACATAAAACTCAGATAGTTTTCCCACCTCCATGTTTTCCGATATAGCCCATAATTATCCATCATCGTTTTGTGCTTCTTTAATCCGTGAGATAAGGTCAAGCTCAACTTGTAATTTTGCAAGATAACAATCTGACTTACCGATATGGATGCCAACACCCATTTTATCAAGATCTGAGATGATACGAGGCTGAATCTGAAGGTAGGATATTGCACTAGAGTTTTTCCTGCTCAAAGCATCGGCTACAACATTCGCTTTCCTCGGGTGGTATTGAATATTGGCATTATAGTCTTTAAGAAGTTCTAACCACCTTCTCTGCCTGATATTTAGCTCTTTTTGTGTCAAAATATACTTAAGGCTTTTGTAATAAGTGAAGATGTCACAAGTCTCACCGTACAAATAGTGGTGCCAAATCTTTAGTGCAAACATCACAGCTGTTAACTCTAAGTCATGCGTCATGTATTTAACTTCATAAGGCTTCAATTGACGCGAGGCATAGGCGATAGCCTTCCCGTGTTGCATTAGCACGCAACCAAGACCTTTCTTTGAGGCATCACTATAAATCTGATAACTTCCTGATCCACATGGAAGAGTAAGTATTGGAGCAGACACGAGCCTTTTCTTTAATTCTTCAAAACTTTTCTCTCGTTCTTCATTCCATGAATACTTCAGCCCTTTCCTTAGAAGTTGCGTGAGTGGTATGGAAATGACAGAAAATCCTTCTACAAATCTTCGGTAGTAGCCAGCTAGGCCCAAGAAGCTTTGAACTTCTGTGGCAGATGTAGGTATAGGCCATTTTATATTAGCCTAAATTTTGCCGGGATCCATCATGATTCCTTTAGCTGAAACAACGTGACCAAGAAATGCAACTTGATTGAGCCAGAAGTCATATTTAGAAA
Organism: Mikania micrantha; assembly: GCA_009363875.1. Classification (NCBI taxonomy): domain Eukaryota; kingdom Viridiplantae; phylum Streptophyta; class Magnoliopsida; order Asterales; family Asteraceae; genus Mikania; species Mikania micrantha. Next base: position 55,059,928 of record CM018697.1, read on the forward strand.
ATTTTCCATACAACTTCTTTTCCCTGAATGCCTCGAGTACTTTTCGTAGGTGCTCTTCATGGTCTTACTTGTTTTTAGAATATACCAAGATATCATCAATGATAACGATCACGAACTTATCTAAAAACTCATGGAATACAAGATTCATTAAATCCATGAAGATTGCAGGGGCATTGGTTAGTCCAAAAGGCATAACCAAGAACTCGTAATGGCCATAACGAGTATGAAATGCAGACTTAGAAACATCCTCCTCCCTAATCTTCAACTGATGATACCCAGACCTAAGATAAATTTTTGAAAAGAATTTGGCACCCTAAAGTTGATCAAAAAGGTCGTCGATGCGAGGAAGTGGATATCGATTTCGAATTGTTATCTTATTCAACTCTCGGTAGTCAATGCACAACCGCATGCTACCATTCTTCTTCTTTATAAATAGGACTGGAGTTCCCCAAGGTGAGACACTTGGTCTTATGAATCCCAATTCCATCAAATCCTGCAGCTACTCCTTTAACTCATTCAACTCCAATGAAGCCATTCGTTATGGAGCCTTAGTATTGGGTTGGGCACCAGGAATCAAGTCAATAGAGAATTCTATCTCACGGTCAGGTGGTAATCCAGGTAATTCATCCGGAAACACATCAGGATACTCATGAACAATAGGATGACTATAGATGCTAACTTCACCAAATAACGTATCCATGATAGTTGCTACGAAAACAACACAACCATGAGATATCAACTTTTGAGCTTTGAGGGTTGAAATAATCTTGAGAGATTTATGTGGTTGGGTTTCCTGATAGACAAGATCAGGATGGTGAAATCACCGAAAACAACTCTCTGAGAATGACAATCGATGGGCACATGACGTCGTGTTAACCATTCCATCCCAAGGATGATATCAAAGTCACCCATTTGAATAGGAAAAAGATCTGTTTTACCCACAATGGTGATAGGACAATCTTTATATATCTATGTAATGACAATCGATTCGTCGATAGGAGTGGAAATACATAAAGTATGATCTAAAGGTGATGGTGCAATCATAAGGTATTTCCTGAAAGTGTGAGAGACTATGGAATGTGTTGCACCTGTATCAAATAACACACAAATATCACGTTCACCGATACGAAGGGTTCCAGATACTGTACCTGGGGCACTAGCAGCATCAGTCGCAGTAAGTGAGAAGACTCTTTCTCTAGTGTTAAGTGATGTAGAGGTCCCAACATTGTTCTTCTTATCTGGTTGAGGACAATCCCTGATCATGTGTCCGGTTTAGCCGCATCAAAAACAATTTCCCCCAGCTCTATGGCAAATGCCTCGATGGTGTTTCGTGCAGGTGTTGCATGGTGGAATCAAGGCCTGGTTGATGCTCCCATGCTGATTTAAAGGCTGAGCTTTAACTGGTGCTACATACTACTGAATCTGATTGTTGGCTGATTTCGGATTTTGGGGCGTGCGATGGTCGTGACTGATTCCCATTGTTTCTGTTCACTTGAACTCTACGATCTAGCTGATTTGAAATAGTGGATGATTGACCAGAAGTTTGAATACGTTTCCTGTCTCTGTCTCTTTTCTTGTTCTCCCCAGTGCGAGATAAAATTCTTTTCTTTCAAATTAATAAGTCTTGATAGAATCAGCAACCTCTTTTAAATCTTTGAACTTCATGAGCATTCTTGACTTTTGAATTCGATCACAAACTGCCCATTTGCACTTCTGAAGCCGGTTCATCATTTCCTTGTCGGATAACAACATTCTCTCTTTTGTAGGCTTCTTGATCAGCTGTAGAGAAAACTTATCATAGAAGATTGTTTGAAAATCAGCCAATGCAAGAGTAGCTGCATAAGTTTCTCCATTTTTGACTTGCTTGAATCTTTCCCACCAAGTCTGTGCATCATCTTCCAACTTGTAAGTAGCCAATCTAACTTTATACTGATCCACAACTCCTAATACTTCAAAAATCTTCTCACCATAGGCTATCCAGTTTCTAGCTGCGATCGGATTTTCTTTATGACTGATGGATCTTGGCTTTTGTTTTTGGATCCTCAGAATCCATACGTGTATTCCCTCAGTCGTGTTGTTCTCATTAGTTTCAGTCCTTCGGTTGGAGTTACCACGTCCTTCAACACATTTGATTCTGGACAACCCCTACAGTTTGAGCGACAAAATTAGGTAATAATCCTTCAAAAGCTTGATGGATGGCAGAAACCATGTTTGGGTCAACTGGAGTTTTGTGTGAATCGGTATTGGCATGCGAGTGGTTCGTATGACGAGCGTTCCAATGCGGTTGACGACGAGGCGACATCTAGAACAATAGACACGAAGATTAGAACATAGGAATAGTAAGAATAGTTGGTGTAGTCCTGACCCATATGTCTACCCAATCATCACATGTTTTAATTATTAAAGTTTAAGTTTTCTACAGGAAAAATCCTTTGCTCTCATACCATAACTGTAACACCCCACCCCAAAATAGGGGTCACTTGTCACTATCACAATGATCAAAACAGAATACATGGTTTTATTTGATTTATAAAATATTTAATCTAATCCAGATTTGGTTATCTTCACATTAACCCCAACCTTGCCGGAACTCTATTTCAGTTAGTCGGTATTTTTTAACATTGTTTTCACTTTTAAACACATAAACACCTACGTACCTAAATAAAAGTTTAAGCTTCGATCCATTTACCTCAGTTGCAAGATTGGGAGTGATGAGAATAGATCTAGAGAGCCGATGGTGAGGTCGCCGGTTGAATTTGGTGACCGAAAAAGGATGAAACACAGTAGACACGATTAATGATGGCTTCGGTTTTGTGTATAACGCAGCAAAGAGACTTCGTCGCAGGTGTCGTGTCTTTACCAGGAAGCCGGTATATCACCGTTTAAATGGACGGTTTCTTTTCTGGTAATCGAAGGAGACTGTTAAACACTGGATATAAGTAAGTGATGATGGTGAATTCAAGCTTCGTCGTTGTTTCCTTTCTCGCCGGAATTGTTGTTCTTCTCCTGAACTAAAACTGAAACCGACAGAGAACAAGGGATAAGAGGGGTTTGTATATTTCATTGATGAAGTTCTCCATTTAAAACCCATGGTCAGGACAGGGTGGTCGGGGCAAGAGGTACGATGTCGATATGCAGGTCGACCAGTTGCCGCCCGACGACATTGTCCGGCGAGTAAACAACTACTGTTCTTTCTTCTCTTTCTTCTTGTCTGTACGTTTTCTCTGAGGAGTATGGGAATTGATTTCATTAAATGTATTTATTATTATTATTATGATTATTTTCTTTAAGCAGAGTACTACCCAGTGAATTATTCTTTCATTTATTCATTATTTTATTTTAAGTTATTTTGAGTTATTGTTATTTTGTTTTATTATTATTCTTAAATATTATTTTCATATTCTAATAATTTTCAATTCTCATATATATATATATATATGTCTTTTTTTGTGCACCTATACTTTATATACATGTGTGTGTTAATAATTACTTTTTTTATTTATCATCTTATAACAAATTTATTCGGATATTTCACATAGTCACTTCCGAGAGAATTCATAGTCAAATCCGAGGTCACATGTAACAAAACTTTGCGAGTTGCAACATAGGTCACTGAATGACTTGATGGGGTTGACACCATGTCAATGCTAGGCGGCTAAACAATCTTTCTTATGAAGTCCTTGTGTGTATGAGTATTGATACGTCCGTACCATGTGCACATGTAGCTGCTTACCAAATGGATCCCATCCGCGTATACCCCATCCTAGGTATACCAACCACTTGTATGTGTATGAGTTTGTATGTGTACGTACGTGTATGTTTGAGTCTTGTATGAGAAAGTATGAGTATGTAAGTGAAAGTATGAGTTTGTATGAGTAAGTATGAATATATATGAGTACAAGTATTTGCAAAGCATGTATGAAATCCTTGAGTACACAAGTATAGAATTTTGATAACAATTGATATCCAAAGACCTAATAAGTTTTATATAAACATCTAACATGTTTCTTAGTCCCGCAGTTTATAAAGAAAAACAGTTGAATAGGGACAATGAACTCACCTTACAGTTATGTGGTGTGATTGATTGATTCAAGGAATGCTTGTGGTCTTTGTAGTTGTGTAGATTGTGTTCAAGTACCTGAGTTTGATTAATATGTTGTATATGATTGTAAATTAGGGAGTTGATATGGAGTATCTTTATTGATGTTACTAAGTAAACACCATAGGTTTGAGAAATTATCGAACATGTTATGTATTTACTTTGGCCTTTAACATATTTGACTTGGTCTTTACTTAATCTTAGAGGTTAAAATGTACTAAGGTTTGCAAAACATTTTGAGTTATAGAAATCATATTCAAACATATGTAAATAATATTCAAACATATGTAATAAAAGTTGTTTACCTTTAAGAAAAGCCTTGTTATTGATTTTTTTTAACTTAACTAAACAATTTTATTAAATCTTTGTTGTCACTAATCCCATAGTATAGTTAATGTATATTAGAGGTGTTTAAGCTTAACTTATGAAAATTCATACTCAAGTTAGGAAATGTTATATATAAAAACCCTTGGAATAAAAATGGGATCAATTAACTACTTGTTATTACAATGTTATGAAAAGGTGGTCGATCTAGTTATTTTTGTTTTATTAATATCATACTAATTTAGTTTTATAAAGGATTAATATCGAGGGTTTTGAGAAAAGGGATGTGGCTGATATTAGTAATATAACCCCAACACTTAGCTTTTTAAGAAAATTGCATCCTTCGAAGTTAGTAACATCAGCATGTCCTTGTCATTGATACTGTGATTATTTAAGCTGTTAATCTCAATAAAAACTTGATTCATTTTACATGGGCAAGGTGTAAGTTACTAGTATCAACAAGATTTAGATGTTATCAACAATATTATTGTTGATACAAGTTTGAAACCGTCCAAAGGGGGCTGCCGATACTATAGTTTCGACCAGCCTTCAAACTCCATTCCAAATTCATCAATTTCCTAATATCGACAGCCACCTTAGTTCCCATCTTTGGAAACCTAGCAATCTCGATTGGTTCTGGGTCTTAAAGGGGTTGTCAAACTTAGTAAGTTCGATGGTCTAGTAACTGAAATTTTGGAATGTTGCCGATACTAATCATTTGAATGTTCTTACGTCGAAATGAGTTTCCTAGCTCCCTTATATTCAATCCCAGCCTTCCAAACTTTATTCTAACCAATTCAAAGTAGACCATATGCAATTACAAGTCATTTTTAAGTGGTTTGATGGTCTTAAACACTGGTTTAAGAGCAAATCGTTGGGGTTGGATGAAAACCCTAAGAATGTTCAATTTGGTGAATAATTGAGTGTGTTTGAGCTTGGGATTCTAGAGAGAGTGTGTGTAGAGAGAGAGTAAACCGGGGTTTTTTAGAGAGAGAGAGTAGGTTGTTGGTGATATTAATGAAGAAAATGAGTAATATTTAGGGATTTTACATCCCGGGTCATTACGCGAGTGTTTGGGTTCGTTTAGTTTCGTTTAACACTTCATTTTCAACGCGTAACGTTATAAAATGTAATGTTCGTAAAAATAGTTTAAATTAAATCTTTTTAGGTTGTAGTTCCTAATAAATCTTTTAAGTTCTTTTTATTATTTGTATCTAAATTTCGAAATGTTTCATCAGATCGTATCGCCTTCGCGTGTATTCGTACAAATCGTCACATGTACTTACACAACGATGACTTTGTTTTCTTATTTGGTTTTCTAATATAAGATATCATTCATAACGTTAAACCCACATATATATTTGTGTGAATCGTCACCCACACAAATACACTGTTAGTTTAATATCGTTTTGAATTTGATATCATCACAAATGTTCTTACTTAGTAACACATTATCTATATTCATTCAGATTGTTAATTTCCAGATTCACATCATCAGTTAATCAGTACTTTGTTTGTTGTGTAGCATGCGTTTTTCTTTCAGTATTGAACTTTACTGAATTTCTCACATTGTTTATGATTTTTTAGCATAGAATTCATATATAAGACTTTACCAATAAAAATCCGTACAACTATCCACTGTACAATTCCTACCTGTGAGGGACGAAGGTTATAAGGGGCCAGGGGGTGCCCCCTTTTTCGCACAGAAGGGTCGATATGATGGAATTTCGTTGGAAAATCCTTCGTTTCCCTGCTTTTTCTACCTAAAAATTCTTCAGACCCCTTCGTTTTCTTCCTAAAAATCCTTTGCTCCTCCGTTATTTTCCTAAAAATCCTTCGCCCCCCTCCAAGCTTTTTTCAAGCTCCGTCACTGCTACTTGTTGAGTGTCGAGTACTGGTTGTCACACAATGTGACGGCAACCACTGTCCTTCATCCCTCATTATTGCTCGACTCCCAAGTTCATCGGAATCACCGGCTCACCGCTGCTGACAGCTCCCTCTGCTCGATGCCGACCTCTAACCTACTCATCAGGAGTCACCATGACACCACTGCTCCTTGCCTCCTGCTAAGTTCTAAGGTTTTTATGTTTTGGAAGAATTTATATGTTAATTGGTACTATTTGGTGTTGAATTTATACTAGTTTTAGTTTTTTTATGTGGAATATTTAAACACATTTCTTGCAGAATTTATATTCATATTCATTTAGTGATTTTGGTTATTTTGTTTGTTTAGACATTTAGCTTTTAGTTTGAATTAATATATCATGGGAAGTTTTTAGCTTTTCAGACATTTAGGTTTTTAATTTCAATCAATATTTAGGTTCAGGTTATTTAGACATTAAGGTTATTTTGACTTGTTTTTCAAAAGGTTGGTTGTTGATGAAAGGGATCATAGAAATCAAGATAAACGTAAAATATCATAAAGCAGTGAGCGGAATTGTGATTCTTCTTCTAGTTATTTACTCTTTTAGTTTTTTTACGCATAATGACAATTATTAGACATTTTTATTTGTTTTGTTTGACTTGAATCACTGATCCAAACATTTAACCCAACTATCCAAGACATAGAGGTCGATTGCACCAAAATATTTTGATCACATAAGGTTTCACCCCCCCTTTTGGAACTTGTCAAGCTTCGTGTCACACCCCGAGTCGGAGGGATGGATCGTATTTCCCGTCGGGCGGAAATGTCTCAGGGCGCGATATCGTGTGATAATCAAAATGATCAGCTTGTATACATAGCACAACATTTGAGGATAACTAAAGCACAATAATTATTAACTAAAAGTTTCAAAGTTAAATTACAACTGTTATGTTTGATAATTTAACTACGCAAACATATTCAATAGAATCGTGAGTCTACTATCTTGTGACCGTACATGATATTAAACTGATTCATAATTTACAAGCAAAATGTGTGCTTCCAAAAGTTACTAGGTCAACTATTTAGGCATCCTAGTATGCATCCTGCAGTCTTAATCTAATCCTGTACGTTACCTGAGAAACATGCAAGTAAACAAAGTCAACACATGGTTGGTGAGTTCATAAAGTTTAGTATTTGAAAACGAGTTTCACAAACCTTCTTCGGTAACAACCTTAACCTCACCAATAACCACCTATTCTATCTAGTCCGGTATGCTTATATATAGGGAATACGTACGATCAAGCTTACCGCCAGCGAACCACATACTAAACCACATATAATATTGTTATTAATGATAATTAAGCGTTTTACCTGCCATCCAAAACCTTTCAGAGTAACAACCTTAACCTCATGAATAACCACTTATCATATCCAACCAAGTATGCATATATATAGGGCCTACGTAAGGTCAGGCTTACCGCTAGCCCAGCCGCCAGCCCACCACATATCGGGCCACATAAGAAATTGTTATTTATGATAATTAAGCGTTTTACTCCCTAACACAATCCACATTCAATATGGTTTTAAGTATTCCGATTCAAAACGATTTTCCAACACACATAGTTCGAAAACCAAGTTTTTGAGTTTACATCTATGGACAACCGAATACTAGAGGGGAATGACTCTTAAAGACAATCTCGGAGGCATTCAGTATCAATCCGTAGAAGAAACTGGGTGTGACTTTCAGCATCGGTGTTTTGGTAAAGGAAACCACAAGATGACACAAGGTCAACTAGATGGAACCAGAATCATTCTAGTCAATCGTCACAAAACCATGGATGAACCAAGAAGAACACTGATAACTAGTGGGGTGTGAATCCAAAAAACACTCTCGGAGGCCAATCAGTCTGTCTTACAAGATTGTGACAACGAAGAACACTGATGACTAGTGTCACACCCAGAGCCGGCGGGCCGGATCGAATGTCCCGTCGGGCAGAAAGGTATCGAGGTGCGATATCGAATGATAATCGAAATGATCAGATTGTTTACATTGCGCATGATATATAATGAGAAAGCACTAAATGCAATAGAATTACAAGGATAAATTACATCAGTATCGTTCATAATTTAACAATGTAAATCTACCAACATCATCATAAATTTTCTATCTTGTATATGCACAATATATACAAACTAGTATATATATAAAATGATGTACAAAAATATGCACGTCCAAAATAGTAAGTCCTCTATCTGCGCATCCTAATCAAAAGCACGATCTCCCTAGTTAACATGTTCGTCACCTGAGAAGTCATGCAAGAAAACAAAGTCAACACATGGTTGGTGAGTTCATATAGTTTTATTATTTAAAATGAATTTCAACAAACTCGACCGGATGACTAGCTTAATATCACCAACAACCACCTATGATATCCAGTCAAGTATGCTTATATATAGGGCATACATACGATCAAGCTTATCGCCAGCCCAGCCGCCAGCCCACCACATACCGAACCACATAATATATTGTTGTCCATGATAATTAAGCGTTTCACCCTCAACCATCATCACACTTGTTGCATTAGTTTCGTCACCACGCTTGTTTCGTTAGTTTCGTTAGTTTCGTCATTACATTAGTTTCATTAGTTCCAACAACACACACAACAACACCATAGTGAATTAAGTTTTGATGATTTAGAATTCAATACATTTTAATAAAACATAAGTTATTTCTTTATGAAAATTATAAGTTAAATTGTTGGACTTAGGTTAACCTCATTAGGCTAACCCTTAAGTCCCCCATGAGTTCTCTGTTACCTCGTTGTTCTTGTTCATTTTTGTGCGTACATCACTTTAGATTATTCATTTCGAACAATCTAAGTTGACTATCTAATGCATGAAATCACTAAGTATTGAGAGTTGTCACCTATGATCAATACATCCATACGTAGTTGTTTTCTTGATCTTCCATGGAATCCTTATTATTTCTTAGTTCTTTGTAACTCAACCTTGACCATCTCATTGTTAACCTTGTATCCCATAGTTTTATTTGACAAAACCTAGTATTTCAACGCACATAATTGTTAAAGCATATGTTGATATACTAGAGTAGTTTTGAGAAACATTAGCGGTAGAAAACTTAGTGGTGTTAGACACGAAATAAGTTAACATCTCAAATAGTCACATTAGACAATTTTTGATGTTATCACTTTATTTATGACTTTCATTAAGCAACCATAGGTATTTTAATCCCCATTGATTTCTAAAGACACTTATTCAAGTATGAAGTTAGTTTTTGAAAAGGTTTTGATTTGAAAGCCTTAGTCTCAACGGACCACAAAACCGGTTTAGACATAGGAAACCCTAATGGCTTCCCACTTGAGTAACCCATGATCAAACCCATCCCACGAACACATTTCTGTATGGTTTAGGTTGGTTCCACGTCCTAATTACTTGGATTTCTCTTATCATTTCTTGATCGTACGAATGAGTCCTTATTCGTAAGATACAACCGTACTAATGAGTCTCAGTCATTCAGACTAGGCGTGAGAATGAACATAAGATCCGACTGAGGCTGTCATGCGAATGTAGCTTCATTCGTATGTACTGATTACACAAATGAATGGTTCATTCATGCGGCAAGTCCCTTCGCCCATATGCTCATTCATGCTAAGTCGCAGCGAAACTAATGGTTCATTCGGTTGCCCAATTCGTTCGTTCATGAAGCCGATCGTGTGGCCCTATTCGCCTGAACTGCATCAAGTGATGCTTATTCGTACGAGCTGCGGCCAAGCATGCCTTCGGCACCACTTTCGTGATTATGGAACATTTAGGGTGTTCCATGAGTTCCTACATCACTCAAGGCTGATTTCGTGCAATTCCTATGGTTTTTGAGGGTTTAAAACCAGTGGTAAGGTGTAGAATTTTGGTTTTGAAGAAACCCTAAAAATCGTGGGTTTAAGCTCGATTTTACCTTGATTTCAATGGTTTAGAGCTCCGATTCTTCGTACTTGCAACATCACTATTTTCAGGTATTGTCTTTACAATATAAATTGTTTGATAGAACCTATATGATAATTTGATGATTATTGATCTAATTGATGATAATATTAATTGGTATACATTATTGAGAGCACATGATTATTAAGTATAAACCATGGGGAAGTTAGTTTGAAATACAACTAAACTGAACCATAGAGTTTATTGCAGTGGAATAAATTATTATATGATTTGGTTTAGTTAGGGATTGGTAAAGGTTATGGTTTGGTCAATAAATATAGTCAAGGACACATGGTCATGGTTTATCGAAATGGTGGTGGGACAACGACTGGATAGGTTGCGACCGACTCCTACGTATGCCCTATACATAAACTTATTTCAGTGTATCATGGATTTGTCAGTTATATGATTTAGTGGGGTTGAGGATTGGGAAATGGATAATTGATAAATATATTTTTATTAAAAAGATGAAAAGGATATTGGAAAATAATTACGCGATGGTGAGGTCACGAATATAAATTAAACGTGAATGTTATTTCAGAAATATTAACTTAATAGTGTATTTGCATGGGTGAGGACTCACACGAATACAATTATTAAGAATAATATTCTGAGACGATATTCCATGAACCGTAAATCAAGTTAAATATTATACAAACGTTAAAGTTAGAAAAGATGACGATCTTAACGAATTCGTACGTGAGTAACGCGTTTCAACGAGATAACCGAAATAATATTTTTGATATCTAAATAAATAAAAAGAATTAAAAACATTTATTAGGAATTATTACCTTAAAGGGATTTAAATAAAATCACTTTTATTTACAAGAAATCAGTTTATTAAACGTTTCGTAATTTAAATACAATATATGTGAAAAACCGAGCAACTACAATTTATAAGCGTAAATAAACGTAACCGAGCATGGGGGAATGTCACGGGGTATAAAAGGGAATAACTTTCCATTTTTCTTCATTTTCACCATCTCCTTTCTCTCTCAAGAAAACCACTCCCATCACTTTTCTCTCTGTAGAAATCCAAAAAGTGAACTTCTTCACCTCTTGACCATTTAGATTGATTCCGGTCCCAAATCGTTTCTCCATTCGCGTACAACACGAAAGTACAAACCGATCAAGCTAAAGATCATGATTTGAGGTAAAACTATGAGTTCCTTTGAGCTTTATTTAGGGTTTTGTTGATGCATGTTTATTGTCCCTAGTTCAGTTTTGTAACTCTTATCATGTAATTGTTCAAAGTATTAATGGAAGTTGTCTTTATATCCAATTCATCATGTTTATTTCTATTGATTATTGTCTATTAATGTTTATCTAGTTGTTTGATTTGATTATAAACTGTTTGAGTATGAAGTTTACTCATTCGGCCGAATGACTCTAGAATGAAGTCATTCGGCGAATGAAGGTTATAGCGAATGTCTGAGTTCAGAATGAGTCATTCGCCGAATGACTCATTCGAATGACTGCTCATTCGAGCTTAGTCATTCGCCGAATTTGCTGCTTCGGCCACTCATTCGGCCGAATGACTACAGCCTATATATAGATGTTCAAATCATTTCAAACCTAACTTTCCAGAGCCCTCCTTCTTCCCTAGCACTCCAGTGTCAAAACCCTTGAAGATTTGAGCGGTTCTTGATCATCCAAGTTCGATTCTCAACCCGTGGTGTTCGATCGTTGCTTCCAAGTCGTTTCTACAGCCTCGGATCACCACGGTTTCTGTTGGTTTCGATTGGAAAACCCTGGAATAGGATTCCGCACTATCCCAGAGGTTGTCGAGTAGTTTTTCATTGGATTCGGATTGTTTCCGAGCTCCAAATCGGTCCAACAAAGTGGTATCAGAGCGTCGGCTCTTGATTCTACTCGATTTCCACTCAAAATCAACAGATCTGAGATTCCCAAAACCCTGATTTTCGTAACTTCCAAAAACCCTATTTTTCTTGCTTCCCAAGTCACTATTTCATTGAAATATCAAGTGTTTTTGTGGTTTGTTTGATCTAATTCCTTCCCAATTGGTTTATTATCATGTCTTGAAGTTCTGTGCAAAATTTGGTGGTTAGATCTGGTCAAAATCGCAAGATATCACGATTTTCGTTGTCAAAAACCCCAGATCGCCGAATGACTCTGGCGGCCGAATAAGATTTGCCGAATAGCCCCTCATTCGCCGAATAGTTCTCATTCGGCGAATAGCTCCTTCGCCATTCACATTCGCCGAATAAGCCTCATTCTCAATACTCATTCGGCGAAAGACCTCATTCGATCTGCCATTCGCCGAATAGGTCATTCGACTCACTCATTCGTCTGTTGTCATACTCAGCTTGTCATTCGCCAGTTTCTACTCATTCGGCCCCCGACATTCGCCAGAATAGCAGTCATTCGCCAGTTACTTCTGAATTTTTTTCTAAGTGTTGAATTTTACTACTTCTGATCAAATGGAGGATCTAGCACTCATGGCTAACCAAAACCATCGCATTCAGACTCTCTTGTTGACAGAGAATGAAACCGGGAACTCAAACAAAGCTCCTAAGTTGTTGACTTTGGATGACTATCCTCACTGGAAGTATAGATTTGAGATTCACATCAATGGAGTGGATACAAATCTATGGATGATGATAGAGGGAGGATATTTGAGGCCTTTAAATGAGGATGGAACTCCTATGCTGGTTACACGGATGACCGAGCCTCAAAGGAAACTGTATGACTATGAGAAGAAAGCTTATGCTATCTTGTCACAGTCCATTGCTACGGATATCTTTCATCAATTCAGACAGTTTACATCTTCAAAATACCTCTGGGATGCTTTGCAACAAAGATATGAAGGGAATGATGCATTGAAGAGCATTAAGTCTAAAGCTTTGAGGAAGGAGTTCAACAGCTTTATGTATGTGGGTAATGAGTCCCTTGATGAGTTGATTGCAAGGTTCTATCACCTGTTGAGTGAGTTGTTCAACCACGAGGTTAAAACTACAACTCAAGAGAAGATTCAGTGCTTGGCAGATGCACTACCTCCAAAGTGGGAGTCCTTTTTGATGGTCCTTAAGCAAAATCAGATGATGGCTCATATGGACATCAATGATTTTATTCAGAAGTTGAAGGAACAGGAGATAGAGAACAAGTGGAAGGCCAAAAGAGTTGTGCAAGTTCAAGATCCTTCTCTATACTACTCCACCCCCACAGTTGATAAGTCTACAACTCATGCTCCTCTGAAAACTGCCTTTGTGTCTAAAGCTTCTGAAGCCCCATCTGCAGCTCAGATGCACTTTAGCCCATCTTCTTCATCGAGCTCACAACAAGAGCATCATCAGCCTACTGCAAGTCTGAAGACAGAGAACTTTGATAAAGTCACAGTTGAGATTGCTAAAGAGCACATGGGTCTTCTGTCAACATTGGTTAGTTCATATGATGGATTGGTTGCTGGTCAGATCGGCAATCCATATTTGACCAATGATGACTACTCTCAAATTGATCCTGATGATATGGAAAGAATTGACATCATGTGGGCATTAGCTAGTGCAGTTAGAAGAGCTAAGGAGTTTGTGAAGAGGACCGGGAAAGACATCAATCTAAACAAGGAGTCAAAGTTTGGATTTGATATGGCTTCTGTTACATGCTACAACTGTGGTGAGAAGGGTCATTTTGCCAGACAATGCAAGCAGCCGAAGAAAGCTGGAAACAAGAATCCATTTCAGCATCAAAAGTCAGCACCTGCTAATTCTGAAAGGCGATTAGTTCCTATTGATTCTCCTTCACCAACTGGATCTTCATCTTCTGGTAGTAAAGCTTTGATGGTTCAACAAGATGAAGGAGTAAACTGGGATTTCAGATTTAATGCTGATAAGGAAGATCAAGAGAAAGCATGTGTGGCAGAGATTCCGAATTCTGATGATATTGATGAAGAAAGCAGTCAGGAAGATTTGTTGGTGATTGATGACAAGACATCAAGTTCAGAATCAGAAAATTTGACGGATTCTGACACTCAAGAATCTGATAGAGAAGCTGATGACTCTTCAACTCAATTTGCCTTGATGGCAAACTCTTCTGCTTCTACAGATTCTTCTGAGCAGGTATACACTGATTGTTCATCTTCTCAATCTGATTGTTTCAATTGTGTTGACCTTAAGAGTAAGGTGCTTGCTTATCAGAAGCATAACAGTGATTTGCTGACTGATCTCGACCTGTGCATTGAAGCAAACAAAGTTTTAAAATCTAATGAAAAGGATTTTCAAAATAAATTGATCTTTTAAATCGACAATTGCATGAGGCCGAGATCGCTGTTCTGAACAAGCAAGATGCTATAAATTCTTATCTCAATACCATAAATGAGATCAAGAAGAAGTTAGCAATCGTTGAATGTGATTATGAGACTTTAGGTCAGAAGCTCAAGAGCTATGAGAGCTCTTCTTATATCATTGAGCATATGATCAGTAGGGGTACTGATCAGGGGAAGGAACAGGTTAACTATCAAAAGTGTCCTCCACCAATCCTAAATGCCTTTGTCAATACTCCAAATGACAAAGATGTGAAGGATTTTCAAGTTACTACTCCGTTAGTAGTTGATCCAATTAGTCTGACTGAAAATCAGAGTTCATCTCAGACTAAGAATTCAAGGGTGGATGGAATTGTGGAAGATTGGGTTTCTGATTCCGAGGATGAATCAGAGTATTCATCAAAGCAGAGCACTCCTCGGAATCAACCTTCTAGTGTCATGAAAGGTGACCCAATCTCCAAATCAAAGATTTACAAAGAATTATGCTTTGTTAAAGCTTCACAGGGGTCTGAAGCTAATTGTGCTACCAAATCAGCTCAGTTTGGTAACAAAGGAAGGACGGGTTTGGGTTTTGAATCAGATTGGCAGAAATCAAATGTTTTTAAATCAACTAAAAAATCATTTTCTGATTTAAAATCATTTTCTGATTTAAAACATTTTCATAAAAAAGGTGATAAAGTCTGTTTTGAGTGTGGTGAATCAGGACATATTGTGAGGTTTTGCCCTCAATTGATCAGACCTAAGGTTGTCTCTTTCAAAAACTTAAAATCTGCTTTACCAAAACCGGTAAAATCTGTGCCTAAGTCTTTTCAGCCAAAATCAACACCACAAACTCAATTTAAGAGTTCAGACAAGGGAAAGGGAAAGTTGGAAACTTTGGTTGTTCCAAATGGGGTTAAAATTAACCAATCAAAATCATCATCCATTTATCTGAAAACCTCTTTTGATAAAAATGCAATTTGGAAAGTTAAATCATCTGAGGTGTCTGTTCCACAAATTTCAGATAAACCTATTCCTAAGGGAAAATGGATCGATGTTTGGATCCGAGACTCAATGGGTCAACCCAAGACCGTAAAGGCTTGGGTTCCCAATGTAAACTGATAGTCTCTTTATTGTGTAGGTTGCCCCAAAAGCTGGAGTAAACAGCAATTGGATCGTTGATAGTGGGGCTTCCAGACACATGACTGGTGATATTTCTTTGCTCACCAATGTGAACGCAGTTCGAGGTGGCTATGTAGCTTTTGCTGGAGACAAGGGTGGTTTTATTACAGGAGAGGGAATCTTGACAAATGGACAGGTTTCGTTCGATAATGTCAGATATGTCAAACAGTTGGAAAACAATCTCCTGTCAGTCTCTCAGATTTGTGACAAAGACTACAAGGTTATGTTTGATGACTCAAAGTGTTATATTCTCAAGCAAGGTGTGCAGATACCTGAAGATTGGATTTTAATGTCTGCTCAAAGAAAACAAGACTTGTATGTTTTCAATATGGCTACAGCTTCAACTACATCCTCCACAGCTTCATGTTTTATGACAAAGGCAACTGAGAAAGATTCAATCCTTTGGCATAAGAGGATGGGCCATTTGAGTTTACGCAAGATGAATCATCTGGTGCACAACAGTTTGGTTGAGGGAGTTAGCTTGAAAAATTTTAAGCTGTCTGATATCTGTGTTTCATGCAAGAAAGGAAAGCAGTCTAAGCAGTCTCATAAGCTGAAAAAGTATCATTCAATCAATGTTCCTCTTGAGCTTCTTCACATGGATTTGTTTGGTCCAGTGAATCGGAAGAGTATAGCTGGAGATCAATACTGTCTTGTTATCACTGATGAATACTCCAGATACTCTTGGGTCTTCTTTTTGAAGGAGAAATCAGAAACGTTTGATTGCATTCAAGTTCTGGTTACCAAACTTGAATCGCTCTATAAGCTCAAGATTCGTCAGTTTCGAACTGATAATGGAACTGAGTTCAAAAATTAAAATGGAGAATTTTTGTAATGCAAGAGGCATTGTGCAACAGTTTAATGCTCCATATGTTCCACAGATGAATGGCGTTGCTGAACGCAAGAATAGGCGTAAGCCCCAAAACTCCCACACGTATGACACGTGTTTTAAAACGACATCAAAGTTTAGGTCCCAGATTTTTCAAACTCACAAATGTAATTAACACCATAAACACCTCATTTACACACGACTTTACAAAATAATTGATGTTAGTTAAACATTCAATAACAAAAATTACATTTGAGTTATCACCAAAAACCTTTGTTTAACACCAACAAAGAAAAACCACCAAAACGTGTTTGATCCGAATCCTTGCGAGGCAATCCGATCACGACCGCGTTCAACCCTTCCGTTCACCTGAAACACCATAATTAAGTCACCATTAGTTCATTAGAACTAAGTAAGATCACCATGCCCGCCCACACGAGCTTACATGACCCAAAAAGTCAATTTTGGTCAAATTCAGCCCCTGGCGTATTTGGAGGCGTATTTGGAGGCGTATCACAGAAATTTTAAAACCTGGAGCTGAGGTAGGCGTATCATACGCCCCCCCCCAGGCGTATGATACGCCGGGGCACACCTGCACAACCATTTCTGCTGTTTTCAGCCATCTTGACCCCTTTCGCTCACATACGACCGTTCCAATACCCCCATAAACATTATATAACACCATATAATCATATTAAACACCTTAATTCACCAAATTATAACCATCATAGTCATAATATCAAACGATTTACTAACGGGTCGTTTGCACCCAAAACTCCTTTGAAATCTTATTCCACAAGATTTCTCAAGATAAGTAAACCACACCACTTGTGTTTTACAAACTTGATTACACCCAACAAAGAACATTCACACACCATGTGAATAATTCAATGTCATGATCACACCACTTGTGAATAAAAACACCAATTTGAGTTGACTTCAATTACAATTCACACACCATGTGAGATAATTCAAATCATTCAACACACATACAAATTAACACCAAATCAATCATGAACTAGTATTGAAACACCATGTTTACAATAATCAAGCAACATATATCACCTATTGCTTACTATTGTCTAACATCAAGTACTAGTTCACCTATTCCCCATAAAGTCAAATCTTCAACAACCTTTATACATGTACACACCTTTACACATAATAAATAGAAGATTTAGGTGACTTACCTTGTTCCAACGCGCTATCCTCTATAACCAATTCCTTCCCGGGTCGTTTGGTTTCACCCACACCTTCACTATCAATTCCTATTATCACAACTAATAGCTTTAATATAAAGTTTGACCACAATTAGTCAACATACACCCCTTTCACCCCAATGTCAACATTTTCAATCTAATTTGTTTCCAATTGACCCTTAACCAAATCAATTCACCATTGTTGATGTTATAAACCCACATAATTCACATCACCATTGGTTTTAAACCAAATTTTAAGTTAAATACCCTACTTGGCATTTCATCAAACACCTTGTATGCACAAGTTCATGTGCTAATGATCATTCATCATTAAGACACCTATGTAACTCCATTATTATGTTTAAAAATGATCAATCTCAACAATTTCACCACAAACTACAACAATATAGTGAATATCATCAAATCCCCACCTTTAAACACTACTTTACACACCATGTTCATCAACTCCATGAAAACCCCAATTCCCCCATTTTCATGACATGTAAATCATGAAAGAAAACAATCAAAAATTGTTCCTATATGATTATCAACATCATTAACAACATTTGACACCCTCAAAACACTAAATTTGAGAGTTTTACCCATCAAACCCACACCCCCTATGGAGACCCACGAAAATCCCATCAAAAACACCCAAAAATCTTACCTAGATGTTGTTTGATGCAAGGAGAACTCCAATTTCAACTTGCATTCAAGATCCAATCAACATCCAACCTCCAATTTGATCAATTCTTGAAGTTCTTGAGTTTTTCTCCTTTTTCTCTCCTCTCTTTCACGTTCCAGCACACACACACACACAAAAGTGTGAAATGTTGACCAAGTCAACATAAAACCCCTCTTTTAACTCAAGTTTCATCTATTGGCAGTTTTGGTCCCTCTATTACTAGTTAAAACTAACTAGTTATAACTAACTAAGTTAAGTTAGTAAACACCCAACATAATAAATTTAACAAACACATATTTAAATCACCCACCAAATATTATTTAAGATAATTAAATCACACAAAACACCCATTAATTAAATAAACATAATCATACACCAATTATGTTTAATTTATAATATTTCACAAAAAATGGGATGTTACAAATTCTCCCCTCCTTACAAAGGTTTCGTCCCCGAAACCTCGTTACACCTCAAAAAGGAAAGGATAAAATTTCCGCATTTCATCCTCGGACTCCCACGTAGCATCCGAACCCCGTCTGTTCTTCCATTGCACCATTACTTGGTTAATCGTCTTATTCCGAAGTTGCTTGACTTTTCTATCCAAGATAGCCACCGGTTTCTCAATATAATTGAGTTTATCATCAATCACCAAATCTTCCATTGGCACATAAGCCGATTCATCCGCCAAGCACTTTCGCAAATAAGAGACGTGGAATGTATTGTGAATCCCACTCAACTCCTCCGGTAGCTCTAAGCGATAGGCAACCTCGCCAATCCGAGCTATAATCTTGAATGGTCCAATAAACCGTGGACTAAGTTTTCCCCGCTTTCGAAAACGAATCACACCCTTCCAAGGAGAAACCTTTAACAACACAAAGTCTCCCACTTGGAATTCGATCGGCCTCCTCCGTTTATCCGCATACGATTTCTGACGGTCTTGTGCCGCCTTTAAATGAGCTCGTATCTGATCGATTCGTTCGTTTGTCACCGTTACTACCTTTTTGCTGGCGAGTTCCCTTGGTCCCACTTCTCCCCAACACACGGGAGTTCTACATTTTCTCCCATACAAAACCTCAAAAGGAGGCATTCCAAGACTGGAATGATAACTGTTATTGTAAGAAAACTCCGCCAAAGGTAAGTAATCATCCCAACTTCCCCCAAAGTCAATGATACACGCACGTAACATGTCCTCAAGCGTTTGAATAGTCCTTTCACTCTGACCATCCGTTTGAGGGTGATACGCTGTGCTCAATAATAGTCTCGTACCCAATTCCTCCTGAAAATTCTTCCAAAAATGAGAAGTGAACCGGGTGTCACGATCAGACACAATAGTAACCGGTACTCCATGTCGAGACACCACCTCCTTAACATAAATTTCAGCCATTTTCTTGGAAGAATATGTCTCCTTGATCGGTATAAAGTGAGCACTCTTTGATAACCGATCTACGATGACCCATATCGTATCATAACCGTTCCTAGTCTTAGGAAGCTTCGTAATTAGGTCCATCGTAATATGCTCCCACTTCCACATTGGAATCTCCAAAGGTTGCAATTTGCCATACGGTTTTTGATGCTCCGCCTTAACTTGAGCACAAGTCAAGCATTTTTCAACATACTTAACAATATCTCGTTTCATTCCCGGCCACCAATAGTTAACCCGCAAGTCACGATACATCTTCGTGCCTCCCGGATGAATCGAATATCTCGATTTATGGGATTCCTCCAATAAAGCCGTCTTTAAAGGACAAGTGGGAGGTATCCACACCCGACCCCACCTTGTCTTTAAACCCCGACTATCCTCATCCAATTGATGAGCTAACCCCTTAATTCTATCACGTTTCCAATTCTCCTCCTTTAAAGCTTCTGTTTGAGCAGCTTTAATTTGATTCACCAGATCCGAAGTTACCACAATTTTCATTGCCTTTACCCGAATAGGTGAAGGTTCCTCCTTTCTACTCAAAGCATCCGCCACTACGTTTGCTTTCCCCGGATGATAGAGAATTTCGCAGTCGTAGTCTTTGAGTAACTCCATCCAACGTCTCTGCCTCATATTCAATTCCTTCTGTGTGAAGAAATACTTCAAACTCTTGTGGTCGGTATAAATAGTACATTTCACCCCATAAAGATAATGACGCCATATCTTTAATGCAAAAATAACCGCCGCAAGCTCCAAATCATGGACGGGATAGTTAATCTCATGAACCTTCAACTGACGTGAAGCATAAGCAATAACTTTCCCTCTTTGCATGAGAACACACCCAAGACCAACATATGAAGCATCAGAATAGACCACAGGATCATCGGGTCCATCCGGTAAAGTTAACACCGGTGCTTGTGTTAGTCTTGTCTTCAACTCCTGAAACGCCTTTTCTTGTTCGTCAACCCATACAAACTTAGTATCCTTCTTTGTAAGCTTTGTCAAAGATGAAGCAATCTTGGCAAAGTCTTGAATAAACCTCCTGTAATAACCGGCTAAACCAAGAAAACTTCTAACCTCAGTTGGAGTCTTGGGTGGACTCCATTTCATAACCGCCTGAATTTTGGAAGGATCGACATGTATACCATTAGCATTCACCACATGCCCCAAGAATTGGACTTCACGTAACCAAAAGTCACATTTTGAAAATTTGGCATACAATTTCTCCTTATGAAGCGTTTCAAGAACTTCACGCAAATGGCAAGCGTGATCAGCTTCGTTCTTGGAATAGATAAGTATGTCATCAATAAACACAATGACTGACCTATCTAACATAGGACGACAAACCCGATTCATCAAGTCCATGAACGCCGCCGGTGCGTTAGTTAACCCAAAGGACATCACAAGAAACTCATAATGCCCATACCTCGTACGAAAAGCCGTCTTTGGAATGTCTTCCTCTCTAACCTTCAACTGATGGTATCCCGATTGAAGGTCGATCTTAGAAAACCATGAAGCACCTTGTAATTGGTCAAAGAGGTCATCAATCCTAGGTAATGGATACCTATTCTTCACCGTGACCTTGTTCAACTCCCGATAATCTATACACATTCTGAAGCTCCCATCTTTCTTCTTGACAAATAACACCGGTGCACCCCAAGGTGAGATGCTCGGACGAATAAAACCCATGTCAAGAAGTTCTTGCAACTGATTCATCATCTCTTGCAATTCAGATGGCGCCAAACGATATGGAGCCTTAGCAATAGGTTTAGCCCCGGGCACCAAATCAATTCGGAACTCCACATCCCTTTCGGGAGGTAATCCCGGTAGTTCATCCGGAAAAACATCCGAAAAATCACGAACTATAGGAATGTCTTCTATCAACTTCACTCCTTTCTCCGAATCCACCACATAAGCAAGAAACGATCGTCCGCCATTGTTCAAAAACTTCATAGCTTCAACTAAAGAACATAAGATCATACCACCACGTTTCTCCCCACGAATACACACCTCATGTCCACTAGGAGACATCAATTGAATAATCTTATGTTTGCACACAATGTTGGCCCCGTGAGCCGAAAGCCAATCCATCCCAATCACCGCATCGAACTCCCCCAATACCATAGGTATCAAATCAATATCAAAATCCTCCCCATCGATTGTTAGTTTACATTTTCGATAAACATCACAAACTAGAAAGCATTTAGAATCCGCTATTTCTATTTCTAGAGGCACCGACAATTTCTCAACAACAAAAGACGAATGGTGTATAAAATTCGTAGACACAAATGATCTACTAGCCCCCGAATCAAATAAAATGTAAGCAGGGAAGGTATTGATGAAGAAAGTACCTGTCACCACATCAGGTGTGACTTTTGCTTCCTCCGCAGTGATTTGAAAGGCCCTACCCTTGGGTTTGGGTACCTCCACCTTCTTCCCACTTCCTTGCCCCTTAAAAGATCGATTTTCTCCTCCACCAAATCCAGCCCCCTTAAGTTCCGGACATTCACTCCGAATATGCCCCGGTTTGTAGCAATTATAACATAAATTCAACGGGCTCGAGCATTGATTTGCAAGATGACCTTGCTTCCCACACTTGTAGCAAGATAAGGGTCGTACCGAACAATCACCCATGTGGTCTTTCCCACATTTAGTACAATGCTTAACTCCCTTACTTGAGTGGAACTTTGTAGGTGAGTTAGAGAACTTCCCCTTTTTAGACGACCCCGTCTCCTTCTCTACCTTCCGCTTTTCACCGCGGTCCTCCTGTCGCTTTAACTCCAACTCGCGCTCCCGAGCACAATCAATAAGTTCCGCCAATGTCTCACACTTTGATGGTGTAAGAAATTCGCGGTACTTGGCATTCAACATACTGTGGTATCGATTGATCCACATCCGCTCCGTTTGTAGCAAATCAGGACAAAATCTAGCTTTGTCATAGAAGATGGCGATAATCGTATCAATACTTTCTTCCTTATGCCTCATATGAAGAAACTCTTCGGTGATTCTGTCAATCGCCGCCTGCGGACAGAACCGTTTAAGGAACAACTCCTTAAAATCCTCCCATTTCAGATTTTTAATGCCATCCCTACCCTTCTCCTTTCGAAGAAGCTCCCACCAATCCTTTGCTCTTTCGCGCAACTGATTCCCCGCAAAGATCACCTCATCTTCCGGGTCACAATGGCTCGTCTCGAACGTGCCCTCCATGTCTGTTATCCACCGTTGACTCTGTAATGGGTCAACTTCACCCTTAAATTCGCTTGGCTTGCAAGCTACAAACTCCTTATAAGTTACTTTCTTTGGAGTTCGTTCCCCATCTCGCCCCCCTCTGAGATTTGCAAACTCCTGTTGAATAAATTCCCTCATGGAGGCTTGCAGACCCTCCATATGGTGAGGAATCGAAGCTTCCAATGCTTTTGCCACCTCTTCTCTCACCATAGTTTGCAATTCAGTGAAATTAGTTTCATGACCTCCACCATCATTAATGTTATCACCACCAGCCATTCTACGGCTGAAACAAGTTATGCGATACATTAGTTTTGCTATATAGTTCATACAACTAAGCACACCATGAAATATGAACTTAAAAGCATCACAACATCAACTCCTAACACCTTACCTACTGTTCATAACCATATTATGAATTAGTTCCATTAAGGTCATATCTATGTCAAGAATATAATCTTATGTTGGCCAGACATAACACTATACACTTCACATATCCAATTCCTTAACTTCACCTCCCCATAACATGACTAAGAAATTCGGTTCAACAAGCAAATTCACACCAAACACCAATAAACATATATAACTAAGGTAAACAATACACAAACTTGTTACCTTAAACCCCCGGCTTCGTGATCGGATCTCGGATCAAACATTACTCCCCAAATCAAAAGCACAAGGATTTGAGTTCAAGTGTTCGTGACGCACTTAAATCCCTCAAACCATTGGCTCTGATGCCAACTTGTAAGCCCCAAAACTCCCACACGTATGACACGTGTTTTAAAACGACATCAAAGTTTAGGTCCCAGATTTTTCAAACTCACAAATGTAATTAACACCATAAACACCTCATTTACACACGACTTTACAAAATAATTGATGTTAGTTAAACATTCAATAACAAAAATTACATTTGAGTTATCACCAAAAACCTTTGTTTAACACCAACAAAGAAAAACCACCAAAACGTGTTTGATCCGAATCCTTGCGAGGCAATCCGATCACGACCGCGTTCAACCCTTCCGTTCACCTGAAACACCATAATTAAGTCACCATTAGTTCATTAGAACTAAGTAAGATCACCATGCCCGCCCACACGAGCTTACATGACCCAAAAAGTCAATTTTGGTCAAATTCAGCCCCTGGCGTATTTGGAGGCGTATCACAGAAATTTTAAAACCTGGAGCTGAGGTAGGCGTATCATACGCCCCCCCAGGCGTATGATACGCCGGGGCACACCTGCACAACCATTTTTGCTGTTTTCAGCCATCTTGACCCCTTTCGCTCACATACGACCGTTCCAATACCCCCATAAACATTATATAACACCATATAATCATATTAAACACCTTAATTCACCAAATTATAACCATCATAGTCATAATATCAAACGATTTACTAACGGGTCGTTTGCACCCAAAACTCCTTTGAAATCTTATTCCACAAGATTTCTCAAGATAAGTAAACCACACCACTTGTGTTTTACAAACTTGATTACACCCAACAAAGAACATTCACACACCATGTGAATAATTCAATGTCATGATCACACCACTTGTGAATCAAAACACCAATTTGAGTTGACTTCAATTACAATTCACACACCTTGTGAGATAATTCAAATCATTCAACACACATACAAATTAACACCAAATCAATCATGAACTAGTATTGAAAC
The DNA here is from genome assembly GCA_009363875.1 of Mikania micrantha. Classification (NCBI taxonomy): domain Eukaryota; kingdom Viridiplantae; phylum Streptophyta; class Magnoliopsida; order Asterales; family Asteraceae; genus Mikania; species Mikania micrantha. The sequence continues at coordinate 55,084,684 of CM018697.1, forward strand.
ACCATGTTTACAATAATCAAGCAACATATATCACCTATTGCTTACTATTGTCTAACATCAAGTACTAGTTCACCTATTCCCCATAAAGTCAAATCTTCAACAACCTTTATACATGTACACACCTTTACACATAATAAATAGAAGATTTAGGTGACTTACCTTGTTCCAACGCGCTATCCTCTATAACCAATTCCTTCCCGGGTCGTTTGGTTTCACCCACACCTTCACTATCAATTCCTATTATCACAACTAATAGGTTTAATATAAAGTTTGACCACAATTAGTCAACATACACCCCTTTCACCCCAATGTCAACATTTTCAATCTAATTTGTTTCCAATTGACCCTTAACCAAATCAATTCACCATTGTTGATGTTATAAACCCACATAATTCACATCACCATTGGTTTTAAACCAAATTTTAAGTTAAATACCCTACTTGGCATTTCATCAAACACCTTGTATGCACAAGTTCATGTGCTAATGATCATTCATCATTAAGACACCTATGTAACTCCATTATTATGTTTAAAAATGATCAATCTCAACAATTTCACCACAAACTACAACAATATAGTGAATATCATCAAATCCCCACCTTTAAACACTACTTTACACACCATGTTCATCAACTCCATGAAAACCCCAATTCCCCCATTTTCATGACATGTAAATCATGAAAGAAAACAATCAAAAATTGTTCCTATATGATTATCAACATCATTAACAACATTTGACACCCTCAAAACACTAAATTTGAGAGTTTTACCCATCAAACCCACACCCCCTATGGAGACCCACGAAAATCCCATCAAAAACACCCAAAAATCTTACCTAGATGTTGTTTGATGCAAGGAGAACTCCAATTTCAACTTGCATTCAAGATCCAATCAACATCCAACCTCCAATTTGATCAATTCTTGAAGTTCTTGAGTTTTTCTCCTTTTTCTCTCCTCTCTTTCACGTTCCAGCACACACACACACACACAAAAGTGTGAAATGTTGACCAAGTCAACATAAAACCCCTCTTTTAACTCAAGTTTCATCTATTGGCAGTTTTGGTCCCTCTATTACTAGTTAAAACTAACTAGTTATAACTAACTAAGTTAAGTTAGTAAACACCCAACATAATAAATTTAACAAACACATATTTAAATCACGCACCAAATATTATTTAAGATAATTAAATCACACAAAACACCCATTAATTAAATAAACATAATCATACACCAATTATGTTTAATTTATAATATTTCACAAAAAATGGGATGTTACAATAGGACATTGATTGAGGCTGCTAGAACTATGCTTGCTGATTCTTCTCTACCGGTTCAATTCTGGAATGAAGCTGTTGCCAATGCTTGTTACACATTGAACCGGGTCCTAATTGTGAAGAGACATGGGAAGACTTGCTTTGAACTGCTCCATAACCGAAAGCCAAATCTTAAGTATCTAGAACCATTTGGTGCTCCATGCACTATGCTTAAGAAACATGAGCAGGGCAAGTTTAATGAAAAGGTGGAAGAAGGGTACTTTCTTGGGTATAGCACTCCAAATAAACGAGTTTACAACATTGCAACTCATAATGTGGAGGAGTGGTACCACGTGGATGTTCAAAAGTATACAATGCCCCCACCTGGAAAAGGGCCAGATTGGATACTATTCCAGTCTTTTTGACTCATTCAATATGCCCCCCATGTACTCAGATGAAGATGTAGCTGTTCAGATGCTGTATGATGTACAGAATGCCCCCGATGCTACTTTTCAACCTACATCTACATCTGGTCCCTCTACACAGATAAATGATGACAGCTCAGACACAGATGACAATCCCCCAGCTGCTCCTGAACCAGTTGTTGATAATCTTGTCCCTGATCTTGAGGACTTGAATTTGAATAACTTAGATCCTGAGGTTGAGGTTCCTGCTCATCCTGTTGGAAGAATTAATCGAATTCATCCTCAAGACAACATTATTGGGAGTCCTTTAGATGGAGTAAAGACTCGAAGTCAGATTTCTTCAGGTGGTCTTGCAGACATTCTTGATTTTGCAGATGTAAGCTTTTGTGCTCATTCCTGCTTTATATCTCAAGTGGAACCGCGTACCGTCACTGAAGCCCTCAAAGAAGAATCATGGGTAGACGCCATGCAAGAGGAACTGTTGCAGTTCAAGAAGTTAGGGGTCTGGCAACTAGTTGATAAACCCAAAGGTGCAAAAGTCATTGGCACTAGATGGGTTCTTCGTTGCAAAAAGGATGATCACGGGATAATCGTGAGAAACAAGGCTCGTCTGGTGGTTCAAGGATTCAGACAGATAGAGGGATTGGATTATAATGAGGTGTTTGCTCCGGTCGCTCGACTAGAAGCCATTCGTATCTTTCTGGCTTATGCATCCTTCAAAAGGTTCAAGGTTTATCAAATGGATGTAAAGAGCGCGTTCCTTCACGGGGTTATCAGTGAAACAGTGTATGTCAATCAACCTCCCGGATTTGAAGATCCATTGCATCGTGATAAAGTCTACAAGCTAGACAAAGCGTTGTATGGATTGCATCAGGCTCCGAGAGCGTGGTACGAGACACTTTCCACTCACCTTCTGAACAACGGGTTCAGAAGAGGTGTCATTGACTGCACTTTATTCATCCGTGAGAAGGACAGTGAATTACTCTTGGTACAAGTGTATGTGGATGATATAATTTTTGGATCCACAAATGATAATCTGTGCAAGGAATTTGAGACAGTTATGAAAGAAAAATTTGAAATGAGTTCGATGGGAGAGATGAAGTTTTTCTTGGGTTTACAGGTGGATCAGTCTGAGGCAGGGATTTTTATTCATCAAACCAAATACGTTGGTGACATTCTGAGCCGGTTCAGTATGTCTGATGCGAAGCCTGCTGGTACCCCACTGGCGATTAATCACGGGATTACTCCAGATGAAAAGGGGGAGTTAATTGATGCCACTCTGTACCGGGGAATGATCGGATCTCTCATGTATCTCACTGCCTCTCGGCCAGATATCATGTTTGCCACTTGCTTGTGTGCACGTTATCAATCCAAACCAAGAGTATCTCACCTGATTGCTGTCAAAAGGATTATGCGTTATCTGAAGGGTACACCGGAACTTGGCTTATGGTACCCTAATGATGATAACTTTGAGCTTACTGCATATAGTGATTCAGATTATGGTGGATGCAAAAGAGATTTCAAGTCAACATCTGCGGGATGACAGTTCTTTGGAAACCGATTGGTCACCTGGCAGTGCAAGAAGCAGACGTCGGTGTCTACTTCAACCTGTGAAGCTGAATATATTGCTGCTGCTAGTTGCTGTTCACAAATCATCTGGATTCAACAGCAACTCAGGGACTATGGGTTACATTTTTCTAACACTCCTATTTATGTTGATAACACTGCCGCCATTGCTGTCACTAAAAATCCAGTTCAGCACTCCAAAACCAAACACATCGACATAAAATATCACTTCATACGTGATTGTTTTGAAAAGAAATTAATCGATGTGGTTAAGATTCACACCGATCACCAAAAAGCCGATCTTTTTACTAAAGCTTTTGATAAACCCAGATTTTTATATCTGTTATCGGCTAATGGTGTTTTCCAAAAGGATGAAGTTCAATCCTCATCTGAGTCTAACAAATGATCATCATTTTACTTAGATAGTTTTGTTTATTTTATTTCAGTATTTTCATTTTCTCCTGTACAGTTATTTTTTATTACTAAAAACACAAAAAGATTTTCTATTTTTAGGTTTTTAGGGGGAGAAATAGAAAAATCTGAAAAACCAAAAACAATAGAAAATCTGAAAAACCAAAAACAATAGAAAAATTGAAAATCCAAAAACAATAGAAAATTTGAAAAACCAAAAACAATAGAAAAATTAAAAATGAAACAGACCTGTTTAATGATATAGCATATTGATTTCATTATGTCATAGAAGCAAAATTGAATGCATGAACTAAAATAACAAGGAAATGATGATGGGATGTACTGATAGGCTGACTATACAAAATAAATAAACAACTTATGAGAACTTAGAAAGTTTGATTTGTGGGATCCAATGTTTTTTAAGGCTTTTGAGTGAGAAATGGTTCTTGACTCAAATCAAGCATACACCTGTCATCATGGAATCAAATGAGGTTTCATTCAAAGAAAAATAAATGCAAGCTGGTATTAAGCTTGAGGAAAATCAAAGACAAGCTGGTATTAAGCTTAGTCAAGAAAAACTAGAAACAAGCTGGTATTAAGCTTGAAGAAAACCTAATGCAAGCTGGTATTAAGCTTGAGAAAAACTTAAATTAATAAAGTTCGATTCCATACATGTGCCATATTGCTGGGACGAACCTAGCTGAAGCCATCCATTTGGATAGAACAAGAAAAACACAAAAAGATAATAAATGATTGAATCTCATTGAATTCATGATGACTGGTATTAAGATATGCTGAAATGAGTTGTGAACTTATTTTGATCTTGATTGATGAAATGAATTGGGGAACTCAATCAGAAAATATGAGTAATCATTTAGTTTGTTTAAGAGTTGTGTATCGTTCAGTTTAAATTTGGACAAATATATCAGTAATCGTATCAAAATGAAATTGTGATTGAAGTGAAGCATTCATTGAAGGTTATATGATGTGATCAGAGATATGTGTTATCTTATTAACGGGCTTTTCACAAAAATATGTGCTTACTTGCTTTTAATTTGTGTTTGTACAGTTGTTTGGTTGCTTCAGAAAAATACAAAAATATTTTCTATTTTAAAAATTTGTTTTAGATGATCATTTGTAGATTCGGATGTCTGTCATCTCTGAATCCTGAACCAACTAGACATATCTTCATAAATAGTTAAAAGTTTGGTGCTCAAAATGTCAAATTCTTGAAATTTTGGAGTTTTGGAGAAGTTCATCCCTCATTCGTACGAATGAGAGGCAGAATGGACACATTCGGCCGAATGAGACTGAGTCATTCGACCGAATAAGCTACTCAGAATGAACTTCATTCGACGAATGAAGAGTGTCGAATGTCTCATTCGACATTCTCATTCGGCGAATGAACCTCACCAAATGACTCAGTCGGCACTTTCATTCGGAGAATGAGACTGAAGTCACATGACCTTTCGTCTAGCTCATTCGGCGAATGAGTACACAGTATATAACTGTGTTTCGACGAATGAGGGTCATTCGACCACTTTTTCTTTCGTGACATCAGTAAACCTCTCATTCGGCGAAACACATACTTAGACTTTTTATTCGATTTCTCGTGACTTTGATAGATCCTGCTTCTGATAATCAACTTATACTTATTCTCAGGTATATGGAGATCAAGTTTCAGCCGATTTCATCCACGAAATCATGTCAAACAGATTAGCATTTAGGGTTTTTAGGGTTTTTGAATTCGCCCAACAAATAAACTGTTAAGATGGACCTTAAACTCAAAATGTCAAGTATTAAAAATGCTAATCGGTCGATTCTGAGTGTTGTTTACCAGATTTTTTGGATTGATTTGAGATTTTGGATAAAGGGATTTTGAACTCAGTTCATATGCCGAATGTCGTCATTCGACGAATGACTCATTCGGCGAATGAACCTCATTCGACGAATTGGATCATTCGGCCAATGACAAGTCATACTCAAGTCTCATTCGACAAATGAGAGTCATTCGACGAATGAACCTCATTCGACTGTTAACACATTCGGCGAATGGACTCATTCGGCATATCAGAAAACAGTCAATCTGATTTTTGTTAAACTTCAATGTTTGATTGATTATCTTGTACTGACATGTGTATTTCTTGTATTGTGCAGTATGGCAGGATACAAATCAGTTCCGAAGCACAACATTTGTGCCCATCTTGACTTGACTACCCCGAACGCGAAGCACTACGCAGATATTATCACATTCTTGAGGCGTTCCAGGATCTTCACTGCCATATCGACAGTTCATGTGCCCTACTTATCACATCAGCAGGATTTCTGGTCATCTGCTGATATCGATTGTGAGGCCGAGCCTAGAGTCATAAGGGGCAAGGTCAGGGGTCATGATGTGGTGGTCTCTGCTGAGCATATACGGAGGGTCTGTGGTTTTCAAGACTCTCCGGATCATCCTGCTCTACTTGACAGATTCTTAGTCCGTGGATGCTTTCTCCGATGCAAGTACGAGGGAGATATTGGAGCCGGGATTCTGAACAAGGCGTTCATGTCGCCGCAGTTCAAGTACTTGGCTCATGTACTTGTTCACTGCCTTGGCTTGAGGAGAGGGGGATTTGATGACATGCGCGAAACCATTCAGTGCGCATTTGCTGCCTTGGTGCTCAACAAACCATTCAACTTCTCCGAGATGGTTTTTATACACATGAAGGAGAATGTGGGGCTTAAGGGTGACAAGAAGTTCCTGATGTACCCTAGGTTTCTACAGCAGATTATTGATGCCCAGATTCCAGATCTTCCAAAGCTTAATGCTGACATCATTAGATTGGAGCACATGAATGTCATAACTCTCAACAGAGTTTTGTCATACAGAGGGAAGGAGAGGAAGCCCACCACTAGATCCCTATTTGGTCACCTCTCTCGACCCGATTACAGGGCTCCTGCTGGAAGAAGATGGAGACATGATGACTCCGATTCAGATGTGGAGGACATTGTGGTTCCAGCTGGAGATGATGATAGTGATGGTGATGATGGTGAGGGTGGTGCAGGCCCGAGTGGTGCTGGTGTTGATGTGAGCACAGTGGATTTGAGCACTGCTGCTATAGTGAGTTCAGGGGCTGGGGAGAGGACTTCAGTACACATAACCACTGCTGCTTCAGTGAGCATGGTTGATGTTGCTGTTTCTGGTGCAGGTGGTGATGTTGATGTGTCGACAGCACAGGAGGAGGATTTGGACATCGACTCACTGATGGATTTGGACTTCTTGACTACTACTACATCCTCAGTGACTGTTCCTCTCGATGTTTCAGTTCCACATTCCTCGGGTGATGGTGATGAGTCTGATGACTCTAGTGAAGGTGATGAAGATAGTTCTGATTCTGAAAAGACTCATGATGATGAGTTTGAGAAAGTGGATGAGGGTGGAAGAATGGAGATGAGGAAGAGAAAGAGGACAGATGATGATTTGGAGGATATTACTGATACGTTATTTATTCCGGAGTTTGACTTTTCTCCCCCTCCAAGGTCATCTGCTCCTGCTTCAACAGCAGTGATTGTTTCTGCTAGTCAGCCCACCTCTTCCAGAGCTGGAAGGGGAAAGAGATCTCGATTCTCTTTCCAAAGAAGGTCAGAACTGACATCAGCTGCTACAACTACTGTCACATCAGTAGCAGCTGTGTCAGTTTCTTCACTGACACGGACAAGGGCTATTCCTACTCAGGCTACTACTGCCCCTCTGTCCACTCCTTTTATTCATGAGCCAGTTTATGTTGCTGCTTCTTCTGGCCCTTCTACAGTCCGAGCTGATGTGCACATACCTACTGTGTCAGTTGTGGATCAGCTTAGCACACTGAACAGTATGGTCCTCAGACTGATGGAGAGGAGCATGGAGCAAGAAAGGAAGGCTAAAGAGCAAGAGCTGATTATAGCTCAACTCACAAGGAGGGTTGAAGAGCAGGATACTCTGCTTCTTCAAGCATCAGACCAGAGGGCTGATTTGAGAGCCAGGTCAGCTCAACAGGAGGAACAGCTCCTAAAGTATATCGATGAGCACAACCAGCTGGCTTTGACAGCCTCTGGTTTCAATGATAGGATTCTTCAGCTCGAGGCTGAGAATGCTCGCCTCGTTGGACTTGTCGAGGGTCCAAAGGAGGGCACTCCTAGACTTGAGGGGGTTGAGGATCGTTTCGATGATTCAGACAAGCAGATTGTCGAGGAAGATGAAGAAGAGTCTGATGAGGAACAAGTGGATTACGAGGATTCTGAGAAAGATGAAGAATCAGATGAAGATGATGAAGATGATGATGAGGGTAAAGATGGATCAGGGAGTGGGTCTGGAGAATCATCTGGCACTGATGATGATGATGATGACAACAATGATGATAAAGCTCCTCCCACTTCCGAGATCAGGTCTAAGAAGGCCAATGACAAGAAAGCTCAGGCTCCTCCTCCTTCGTCTCCATCAAAGACTGCAGAGCCAGAAGCTACTGAGGAAGTCCAAGCTGTGCCTTTGAGACGTCAACTTGACAAGACACTTACCATGATCTTAGACGCTCAAGGCATCATACAGCACTCAGTGAGCTACGACAAGGAGGAGGGTGAGATCATACATTGTTTATCTAAGGAGCAGATAGCCGAGCTGTTCAGGTTGAATCCTGACGAGGTGGTCACTGATGACACCTCTGTACCCAGTACTGAAGAGCCCGAACCAGAACTTTTTGATGATGTAGATGAGGTCATTCTGGAAGACATCACCGATGAAGAATACCCAAAGTATACATCGGCTGAAGACGAGCTACCTACATTCACTGAGCCATTTGATCAGGAAACAGAGGATCTCTTGGTCAGATATCTTGAAGAACAAGTAGAGGCAAGCAAGGCTGAAGCTGATGATCTAAAGAAAAGAAAAGAGGAATGGGCTGCATACTGGGAGGTATTGAAGAAACAAAGCACAGAGAAGATGCCAGCCACGCACAAGAAAGTTTACAGGACCAAAGGCTATAAAGGCTGGAGGCCAGATACTTAGCTGGGCATACTTCCATGATCTTGGGTGCTATGCAGTGAAGAGGGAGAAAGGGATCGACTACTTCAAACACCCACATGATTTCAAGACGTTGCCTGGATTCGAAGTCAATCAGCTAGCACGTCTGAACATGCTATACAGTGGTGACTCTGGGATGTCTGCTTGGTTTTCTCGACAGATCAAGTACGAATACCGGAAGAGATGGGTGAACTTTCAGCCACAGCAACCAGAGAGGTACTACTTGCCAGAGATAGATGGGGATACCCGGAAGCATAAAGTGATCCTGAAGTGGCTTCCCCCTAAAGTCTTGAAGAAGATTCCCCTGCGGAAGATGCGACAAGACTTTATGGATGGCTTCCGATGGTGGTATTATGATGGGCGCACAGGTGAGGCTGTGATAGTTTTGTGCAAAGACAAACAGTGGGAGACTGCTAGGATTTTTGATCCTATGTGGCTGACTAACTTGTCTCACAAGGATGTTCAAGCTTTGTTCAGAAACCAGATTTTCTTCGACGTTCCAGACATGGTGCAAGCTTTGCAATTTATGAGAGTGATCCGTCTCTGCATCATTTTCAAGATCCACGCTGGAGCAGACTGGAAAGCTATTTCAGAAAAGTATTTCAAGAAAGACACTTCCAAGAGTTGAACTAGGTCCAAGGGGGAGTTTGTTGATGCATGTTTATTGTCCCTAGTTCAGTTTTGTAACTCTTATCATGTAATTGTTCAAAGTATTAATGGAAGTTGTCTTTATATCCAATTCATCATGTTTATTTCTATTGATTATTGTCTATTAATGTTTATCTAGTTGTTTGATTTGATTATAAACTGTTTGAGTATGAAGTTTACTCATTCGGCCGAATGACTCTAGAATGAAGTCATTCGGCGAATGAAGGTTATAGCGAATGTCTGAGTTCAGAATGAGTCATTCGCCGAATGACTCATTCGAATGACTGCTCATTCGAGCTTAGTCATTCGCCGAATGAGCTGCTTCGGCCACTCATTCGGCCGAATGACTACAGCCTATATATAGATGTTCAAATCATTTCAAACCTAACTTTCCAGAGCCCTCCTTCTTCCCTAGCACTCCAGTGTCAAAACCCTTGAAGATTTGAGCGGTTCTTGATCATCCAAGTTCGATTCTCAACCCGTGGTGTACGATCGTTGCTTCCAAGTCGTTTCTACAGCCTCGGATCACCACGGTTTCTGTTGGTTTCGATTGGAAACCCCTGGAATAGGATTCCGCACTATCCCAGAGGTTGTCGAGTAGTTTTTCATTGGATTCGGATTGTTTCCGAGCTCCAAATCGGTCCAACAGGTTTTTAGTTTAAACTTATATCATAAGTTCTATTCACATTTAAATGAGTTTTTTGATTCATTTGGGTATAAAAAACCTGAAATATAAGGATTAGGAGACACTAGAGTATAAATAATGTTGAAAAATGAAGGTTTTTAAGGAACCTGCAAGTTACGGGAGTTCTGGGAACGAAAGGTTGACGATGAACAATTCGAGAAATCCACAAAGGAACTTGAGAATCCTTATTCTTGAATATTCGAGAAACCATTTAACTACTCGAGAACACCATGGAGGAGAGCTCAAATTCGAGAACCTCCTTATTTTTGTGAGAATTTGAAAACGCTAAGTTGAGAAGCCTCCAAACTTTGAGAACCTTATTTTTGGGATAATCCAAAACTAGAGAGCCCCTCCTTTTTGATAATCAAATTCAAGAACCATGGGGTTTCCTGCCAAAAATTCGAGAACCTTAATTGGGACACTTCAAAACTTGAGAACCACACTACAAATTAGAGAACCCCTTTCTTTCTATAACAAAATTCGAGAACACCTTCATGGAGCACCAACAATTTAAGAATGGCACCAAGAAAACTAGAGAAACCCTCTTGAACTCAAGAAAACGGTAATGGGTAACTCATTCAATTTGAGAACAACAACTTTCTCCAATATATAATTCGAGAACACCTAACCTGGTGTTGAACGAGAATCATTTGAGGGTTGGGTGCAAATGGGTATAGACGTTCTGTCTTAAATTACGTAAACAATTGCCAAAAACTTAAATAAACCTTATAATAAGTGTTTTAAATTATACATAATTTTAAAACATAACAAAGGTTTACAACACATTCATGATTAATCAAGATAACAAGGAGATGCTTATAAAATAAACTAGTCAACGTTACTAAATACTCGATGAAATATTTTTAAAGTAACAATATATCATTTAAACTTGTGGGTGAAACGTTAAAGGATTATGTTTCGATTACATAATACTTATTTTAAAACACTCAAGCGATAATAACCTTTTTAAGGGTAGTAATGGGTAATATTCTATGTGTAAAACACGTGAACAAAGAATATGATGATAAAACAATATACAAATGTTTAGCCTATATTGGCTAAGTGTTAGTGTATTACATCACAATTGAGTTAGATCAAATTAAAAAACAGATAGTTATAAAAAGTTAACCGAGCTTAAGGTTAACTTACAAAATCATAACTCATGCTTATAAGTTACAAACTATATTGAATCTAACACAGGTTGTTGAGTCATCATTGTTTCCCCCTACGTGAGCGCGTGTTCTACAATATATTGAAACTTGAGACATCATTGTGATTTCTCATAATCCCCTTTTTAAATCTTTTGCTTTTAAACTTGAGGGTGAAACATGTATACAAAAATAAACTGATTTTGATATAATAAGTGTGGAACCGAGACTATTATTGAGATATGATTATTGAGATGAATTGAGAATATGGGATGATACACTTTGAGTGAGTCATTGTTGATTGATTTGACTTCAGTCCTCCGCGATGACTGAATTAATGTTGATTGAGTTGAGTATGGTCCTCCGCGGTGATTCCAATATTGATTGAGTTGACTTCGGTCCTCCGTAATGATTATTGAGTTGACTGAGGTCCTCCGCGGTATATTATATTGAGAATATTGTGGTGATTGATGGTTGTTGATTAGATATGATTGATTGAGATTGATTGAATGTATTTGGATGATTACTTGTGAATATTTGGATTATTGACTTGATGTGTTGTTGTTGTGATAGTGCAGATTGGTTTTGTTGAACAGGTTCACACGAGTTATTCTTAAACTTTTATAAGCATTTTGAAGAATATAAAACTTATGATTACTCACCAACTACTCCATAGTTGACACTTGATTTTCTACATGTTTCAGGGAATGAAGAGAAGTAGGTAGAGCAGGGTAGCTCTACATCTTTTGGACTTCATCACATAGGGTCTCGGACTTAGCTAAATTAACCGGATCAATGAAGATTAGGGTTTAGTTAATTTAGCTATGTCTTTTGAGTAATCATTATATTTGAATCATGACGAACATGGTTTTTGTGTAAACACTTTATTTGAAATTAATTGTTATGTGATGATACTTTAGATGCCCATGAGCTTGTGAACAATCTACACATCCCTCGTGGCATCCCGACGTTTCCGAGATCGGTCAGGGTGTTGCAGTACTATCACGAGCTACACGTTGTTGTGGTTGTTTTGATACCAAAATCAGCTGATATGGTGAAGAATTGAAGGGTTTTGGGTTTGGAAATTTTAGAGAGAGATTAGAGAGAGAAGTGGACGGTTTAGAGAGAGAATGGGGTTGGTAAATGTGAGTAAATGATATTTAATGTCATTTTTAACCTTTTTAAACGTTCGGGTGTGTTCATGTTCGTTCGGTTTCACTCGTTTTCACGTAAACACGTTGTTTCGAAATTTCTCGTAACGAAATGTTACGATAATTAAAAATAGTATTTTCTAAATTATTTTAGGTTGTAATTTGTAATAAATTAACTAATTATTATTTTATTTACTTTTAAAATTCAGAAATCGTTTAATTTAACTGTTTAATAGGATAGTACTATTTTCGCTCGTTTTCGTTCAGATCGACACCCGTACGAACACGTCGACAACTGTACTTTTAAATTTGATTAATTACTAGACACATTCAGAACTTTAAACTTTCATATATATATTTGTGCGAATCGTCACTCACGAATACTCCATCAGTTTAATATTCATGCAACGGCGTCCGTTATTGTTTTGTTCTATAGCATCTCACATACATTTATACATAATAAACCTAACTCACATTCACATAACAAGTTTATATTGTCAGATATGTTACTGACTTTTTAACCATGAATTCACAACATGTTTCTCAAATAGATACGTAATAGATGTGTAATAGATTCGTATTGAACATCAAGTGATATTAGTACACATGTAATACACATAGTTCCGACTATGGTTCAGGAACTGATGCTACAACTAGTAGGGAGTGAATCCTAGAAACACTTTCGGAGGCCAATCAGTCTGTCTTACGAAGTCTGATAGTCTATAGCATACAAGTACTAAGTTTTCCCGTACCATGTGCACATGTACCTGCTTCCCGACCAGAATCCCATTCCGCATAGTTTCATAGTGTCTAGCATTTCAAGTATTTAAGTTTCCAAGCATACAAGTTTTTGAGAGTTTTAAACATATAAGAGTTTCAAGCATATTGTTTCAGAGCATTTCAGAATCATGGAATATAGTTTCAAAAGTATTCAAGCATCATAAAGATTATTAGTTTAAAGCCTTCAAGTATCATAGGTTTAAAGCATTTAAGTATATGAGTATAGAATATTAGCATTAAGAGTAAGTATAAAAGATTTAAGAAATGTGCAAACATTTATATAAAATATTTAAACATATTTCTCAGTCCCGAAGTAAACAAAATAGTTTAAAAATGGACAAATGAATCACCTGTGTTGTAGAATATTTGAATAACCTAGAAACGCGCTCGCTCATTTGTTGTATCGAGTGTAGCTTCAACACCTTATTACAATTTGTTATATTTTTGTATCGTAAATATTTATAGTTATTGATATAGTAATTTCAATCTAAGTGTGTGACTAAGTGTCCTAATTGTTACTATGATGAGTTACTAATGCTAAATTATATCTTATCTCATTCAACTTAGCATTCTAAACCCTTACCCAAGCTAACTAAAATCTAACTTAGTTAATTAGTGTCACACCCCTAGCCGGCAGGACGGATCGACTTCCTCGCAGGGCGGAAGGTTCTCGTGGCGCGATGTCGTGAGGGATAATCATGATGATCAGATTGTTTACATAGCATCAACATTGAGAATAACTAAAGCACAATAAAGCATTAAACTAGGATTACAAAGTTGAATTACAATATCAATGTTTGATAATTTAACTAAGTAAACCTATCAAAAGAATTAAATGTTTACTATCTTGTAACTATACAAGATGTCAAATGTGATTCGTATCAATAACAAAATATGTGCTTTCCAAAAGTCTACTAGATCTTCTATCTGGGCATCCTAGTATGCCATCCTGAAGCCTTAGCCTATTCCTGTACATCACCTGTGAAAGCATGTAAGAAAACAAAGTCAACACAATGGTTGGTGAGTTCATTTAGTTTAAAAGTTGAAAATAGCTTTAGCAAACCTCTTTCGATAACAACCTTAATCTCATTAACATCACATGTAATATCCAATTCGGTATGCTTATATATAGGGCATACGAAAGGGTCGAGCCTACAACCCGCCCAGACGCCATCCCACTACATACTAAACCACATATGACATTTTTGTTAATGATAATTAAGCATTTTACCTACCATTCAATATGGTCTTCATCATAGCTTTAGTGTACTGTTTAAAAGTTTATACGTCTATAGCGTTCACGTAGATTAGCTTTAGAGTAAGTTGTACAAACACAATTTGTTTCACAATTTATAGTTTATATTTCACCAATCTCATGCATGGGTATAAGCTTTGCTCTAGCATAGTTTAGCATTTACGTAGCCCACGAGAAGATACAAGCTTTGTTCTAGCATAGTTTAGACATTATGTATCTCATGAATTGGAGTAAGCTTAGCATCCGAATAGCTTAGTGTTTAGGTATCTCATATATGCAGATACAAGTCTTGCTCTAGCAATGTTTGGCAATTACATATCTCATATATAGACACAAGCTGTGCACACACATAGTTTAGAATTCTCATATCTCATATATGCAGATACAGGCCTTGCTCTAGCAATGTTTGGCAATTACCTATCTCATATATAGATAAAGCTTAGCATTCACATAGTTTAGCTTTCACGTATCTTAATGCATTGGTACAAGTTTTGCTCTAGCAATGTTTAGCAATTACGTATCCCATGAATAGATACAAGCTTAGCATTTAGCGTACAATCATAGCTTTGGGCATTTAGCTTCAAGGATTAACATATAGTTTGAGCATAGAGTTTATAGCATAAGCATCGAGCATATGGTTTAAGCATTGAGTTTATAGCATAAGCACCGAGCATATAGTTTAAGCATTGAGTTTATAGCATAAGCGTCAAGCATATAGTTTAAGTCTTAGTCCCTAGATTCCAGAACAAGAGTTACATGCTTAAGCATCAGTATAAGCATCATGAACAAGTGTAAAAGCATTTAATATACATTTCAATAATTGTTTAAAATGTATAACATGCTTCTCAGTGTCACACCCCGAGACGGCGGGTTGGATCGACTTCCCCGTCGGGCGGAAGATTCTCGGGGCGTGATATCGTGAGTGATAATCGGAATGATCAGATTGTTACATTGCAACATGATATAGAAATGAAAAACTGCTAAAATAAAATAGAATTACAAAGTTAAGTTACATCAGTTAAGTGTATAATTTAACAATGTAAATCTACTATCACATCATAATTCTTCTATCTTGTATCTGCACAAGATATACAAAATAAATCTGTAAAGTGATGCTTCAAAATATGCAGGTCCAATAATCTAGGTCCTCTAACTGGTAACCTAGTCCAAAAAGAAATAACTCTTCAGTTGGCCTATTCGTCACCTGAGAAGTCATTGAAAAATAAAGTCAACACATAGTTGGTGAGTTCATGTAGTTTTTATAAAAATGAATTTTGATCAATCTGAATGACAACCTTAACCTCACCATTAACCACCAATACCATCCAGTTCAGTATGCTTATATATAGGGCATATGTAGGGTCGAACTTACCGCCCGCCCAGCAACCGTCCCACAACATACTAAACCACATGATATATTGTTCCTGGTGATAATTAACCATTTCATCCCATACCTTTGATTTCATAACCATTGATTCATAGCAGTTGATTACCCTAAAAATGTTTACCTTGATCCCCCGAAATGACAACCTTAACCTCACCAACAACCAACTATGCTATTCAATCAAATATGCTTATATATAGGGCATATGTAGGGTTGAACTTGCCGTCCGCCCAGCCACCGTCCCACCACATACCGGACTGCTTAGCATATTGTTGTTAATGACAATTAAGCGTTTCACTCCTTTCACCTTCAATTTAGACTTTGATTTTCACAAATAGATTTATCTGTGATATCTTGAGTTCACCATGTATTCATGATTACCCCAAAACATTTGTAGAAATATAATATTAAATGTGTAATTAAATTAATAATTAAACATTTAAATACAACTAAGACATGATGATTGGGCCTTATTAGACTCAATCAATTAGACTTAGTTGTTGGTGGTTGTCCAAGTTGTACCCTCTCACACATGGCCCATATCAGGCATGACCCACAAGGAGTCTACCTGTGTGTGCCGGGACTTTAATGATGCGCATATCAGCTTGACCCACTGGTCTACTATACATGCCGGGACTTTACGGATATCCTTTGTTTCCTGATCATCTGTGATTCTCTTGATTATATTTGATAGTTCACATTATTGCCCATATAGCTTGACTACAAGAGTCTACTATTGATGCCGGGACTTTATGTGTGTTACACATGTCTTGATTTCTATACAACTGACATCCACCTTGTCTCAAGCCTTAATGATTTCATTAGATTTTAATGATTTCATTATTTAAATGATTCACACACAGTTCTGATTTCCTTGATTTCCTTCAGTCTCTTGATTTTGATGTTTAGAATTCCATGATTTCATAATGATTATAGATTTATGAGTAGGATCCTTTGATTTACTGATCCACACTGGATTTGATTTCCATTGATTCTGATCTTTACCTTTTGTTCTTTTGATTCCTCTTTAGATTTAGATACCTGAATTTGGGCTTGATGGACAAAAGGTTTGTTTAGAGTTTTAGAATTAAGGTATTACTCATAAGAGTAATTTAAATAACTTGATAATTAGTTTTGCATAGCAATTACCTAGACAGGAGTCTAGGAGTATCAACAAACATAGATAATAAACAATTCATAGTAAGTAAAAGCATAAACGTAAAACAATTTAAATAAAACAGTTTACGCATGCTTCTCAGTCCCGCGTTTGAAAACAAAATGTTTAGAAAAAGGGGCAAGGAACTCACCTGTATTGCTGTGTAAATGATCTATCACAAAACGTGCACTCGTTGTTGTAACTTAGGTTTCTTCAGTTACTGAGTTGTTTTAAAAATAATTTGAATACGATAAGTATACGCATTAGTCGTTGTATCTAAGATTTGTCTCGGTGTGCAACAAAGTGTTCTATGTACTAGTGTGTTGCTAAGACTTAATCTAACTTAATTACCCATTGGTAACCCACATCCCATAATAGATCATTACAAGTTCTAATTTATCATGTTTTTGATTTAATTCACTTAACTAAACTATTAACTTAAAAAATCATTTATTTTAATTCACTTGAGTTTGTAAATCATTTTCTTTTATTAAAATGTAATTCATTTCACAAAATTCAAGTTTAATTATGATGGACTTTAGTTAAGCCCACTGGGCCCCCTTCGGCCCCTTGATTGTCTTTGATTATCCCATGATTATTGTTCATAACCTTTAAATGCTTTGGCCTAAATGATCCAATTAAATCATTTAGGTTCAAGAAAACAGTTCGTAGGCTATTCATACCCCATGTTGTTCCCATGCACACACACATAGGTTTCATTCCCATGCATGTTAAGCTCAATTAATGATCACCCTCTATGTTTAAGTAATAACAAAGTTTACACTATCCATTATTATTCCAAACTCAAGTCTCTTAACCCTTCTTATTATCACTATGGCCTTAGAAATTTTCCCATGCATTGCATACCCTAACATCACCGTAATCATAAAAGACTTAATTTGATGCACATTGAATCAGCGAACCTGTGTATAAAATGATATGGTTCGGCCCAGTTAAGATCCAGTGACCAAAGGTTCGTTCCTGGGTTCGCTACATCCTATGGTTTTAATGAGTTAAAGTTCGTCTAAGTCAAAAATGATCTTAGGTTCGCCGCTATCTGTGTGTCTAAGGGTTCGGCAAAAGAGATGGTTTGGCAATAAGGTTTGGTTGTGCATGCCCACTGGTTCGCCTGAAAAAGGTTCGTGGTTTCTAGGGTTTAAACATAAGGTTCGGTGGCAATGGGGTTCGGTCATGGGTAGGGTTCGGCTCATTCAATCGTTCGGCCATGCAAAGGTTCGTGTCCACTAGGGTTTTGCATGGCTAAGGTTCAGCAACATTTTCCAGGTTCGGCTAGCAAAAGGAAAGGTTCGTGACATCATGGGTTCGTTCAAGGTGGAGGGTTCGCGCATTTTGTTTCTCTTTCGAAAGAGGTTCGTCCCTGTCATAGCCTCACGAACCTGCAAGAATTACCCAGCCCTAGCCCTCCCGAACCTGTTATTCTCGACCAACTTCCTCAACATCGTCACTCCTAGTTTGTTTCAAAAGCTTTCTAGCTATTAACAATAGTTTCTATCAACATTTCTAAGTGTTTGAACAGATTAAAACAACAATAACTTAAAGAAATCATGATACACACTAGGAACCGAACATAAACTCAAATTTTTACCTTGAAATCAGTGGATAAAAGGCTAGATATCTTAGAGAGATGGTGGAGTAACTTTCTAGAGAGAGAAAGGATACAAACAAAAATGAAGGTGTAAATGAGGTTGGTGATGGTGGTTGGAGAGTAATTGCTTCATTTAGTGAAGTATGGATACCCGGTAGGTTCGGTTTCGTTCGGTTTCGTGTAACACGTCATTTCTTCGTAGTTTTCGTAACGAAGTGACCCGATCTCTAAACTAAAGTTTATAAAATTATTTTAAGTTGTGATTCCTAATAAATTAACTAAATATCTGTCGTTTAATTAATTTCTCAGAATATTAATTTTTTTGTTTAAAATCGAATTGTACAGTCGTCACGCGTATTAGTTCGAATCGTCACCCGTACGAACACGACGATAACTATACTTTTCAATATTTTTTTCTAATTAACGGATATCATTTGGAACGTTAAACTTTCAGATTTATTCGTACAGATCGTCACCTATACGAATAATCCGGCGATTTAGCATTCACGTAACGACATCCGTGTTGTTTTGTTTTATAAAGCCTCACATACGTTTATACATAATAAAATCCTAACACATAATCACATGATGGTTCTGTGTTGCCAGATAATTATCTGAGTGACAAACCATGTTTTCTGAGTTTTTTTTATCTGTAATGATTCAGAATTTGCTGTTTGATAACTCAAACTGATAATGATATATGATACTAATATGAAATACATGAAACACTTAGAATTTATACCTGATTACTGTTCATGACACAGTTGAGATCACTGTTCAGGTGACGCTACCGGCACTGAAATGAATTAGAGAGAGAGATGAACGGTTTTGAGTCTAGAGAGAGAGAGGGTTTGCATAGAAATGAATTAAATGCTAGCATTTGGTGTTTAAATACCCCAAGGGTATCCAGGTTCCTTTCGGTTGCTCGGTTCTCGTTTTCGTCATGTTTCCGGATCGTTGCGCGTATTTTTCGTAATGAAAGTGAAAGGATTATTTTAGGATGTTTAGGATAAGATTATCATTAGAAATTATTTTAAATATCGTTTTATTAAAATATTTATCAATTTATATTATTTTTACACGTTTCGTAGATTTGTTCGCGTTTTATTAAAAATAGTTTTGTTTAATTTTAGTTATGATGAGTTTCAAAATTGTAAAACAGGAAATTTTATATTTCCTTAATTTATGATCGTTCGTATCGTTTTCGTGTTCGTTTTCGTTTCGTCAGAACGCGTCGCCATCGCGCGTATTCGTTCGAATCGTCATTCGAACGAACACGACGATGGTTTGGCTTTCTGATTCTTGTTCTCTACTGTAAAGTCATTATTCCAGAACATTAAACTTTCAGAATCATTCGTACAGATCTTCACCTATACGAATAATTCGTCGGTTTAGCATTCCGTAACAACAACCGTTATGGTTTGGTTCTGTTTAACCTCACATACGTTTATACACAATAGTATCAAATCAAGTATCTATGTTTCAACACTGTGTTGTCTGACATGTTTTTGACTGTTAAACCCTATGGTTTTAGTCAGATTTTAGACAATCGTATAATAGTCTAGTGTAAAGCATAACGTATCAACAACATAAGCATAGTTTTACGTAATGTGTACCTGAGTTACTGTACGAGTTACTGTCGCGATCACTGTTCTGGCACGCGTTCGGCACTGATGTTACAGTCTCCCCTTGTTAGAGAAATTTCGTCCCGAAATTTAAGACTCGTTATTCGGTACGGTTTCCTCTGTAAAGAGTTGGGGATACTTGTTCTTCATGTGATCTTCACGTTCCCAAGTAAACTCGAGTCTTCGCCTTGAGTTCCATCGAACCTTTACAATCGGAATACGGCTTCGCCTTAGTTTCTTAACTTTTCGATCCATAATCTCCAAAGGTTCTTCAACAAAACGTAAGTGTTCATCCAATTGAATTTCTTCAACCGATATGATAAGAGTTTCATCAGCAAGACATTTCTTCAAGTTCGAGACATGAAACACGTCATGTACACCACTAAGTTCATCCGGTAAGCTTAATCTGTACGCCACAGGAGTAATACGTTCGACGATCTCGAACGGTCCCACGTATCGTGGTGTTAGTTTGCCTTTCTTTGCAAAACGGACTACGCCTTTCCATGGGGAAACGTTTAACATGACACGGTCTCCCACTTGGAATTCCAACAACTTGTGCCGTTTGTCGGCATAGCTCTTTTGTCTGCTTCGTGTTGCTTGTAGCCGTTGTTGTATCTGAGCAATCTTGTCTGTAGTTTTTTGAATAAGTTCTGGCCCTGTTATTCGATTATCTCCCACTTCCGACCAACAGATCGGTGACCGACATTTCCGACCATAAAGAGCCTCGAATGGGGCACAACCGATGCTGTTGTGATAACTATTGTTGTATGAGAACTCGATTAGTGGCAAATGGGAATCCCAACTACCACCGAAATCTAGGACACAAGTTCTTAACATATCCTCTAGGGTCTGTATAGTACGTTCGCTTTGACCATCCGTTTGTGGATGATAAGCTGTACTCAAGTTCAATTGCGTCCCCAAAGATTTATGCAATGATTGCCAGAATCTTGATGTGAATCTGCTATCACGATCTGAAATGATGACAATGGCACACCATGGCGTACCACTATCTCATTGATGTAAAGCTTCGCTAGTTTATCCATCGTGTAAGTTTCTCGCATCGGCAAGAAGTGAGCAGATTTGGTGAATCGGTCAACGATGACCCAAATAGTATCATGTCCACTGGAAGTGCGAGGTAGCTTAGTAACAAAGTCCATAGCTATCTGTTCCCACTTCCAAAGTGGAATTTCAGGTTGTTCCAGTAAACCTGACGGTTTCTGGTGTTCCGCCTTCACTTTTACACACGTAAGGCAGCGACCAACATACTTAGCTATGTATTTCTTCATACCCGGCCACCAATAATATGCACGTAAGTTTTGGTACATCTTATCAGCACCGGGATGCACCGAGTACTTGGTTTTGTGTGCTTAATCAAAAATAAGCTTTCTCAACTCATCTACTGCAGGAATCCATATACGATCCTTGAAGTAAACAAGTCCATCCGGTTTTGTCTCCAAATGTTTTTCCACTCCGCAATCAAGTTCTTTCTTCAAGTTTTCACGTTCAATAACCTCTTGTTGTGCTTGCATAATGTTGTCGTGTAAGCTTGTTTGCACAGTCATTCCCATTGCTCTGACACGCAAAGGTTTGACCCGTTCTTTCCGGCTCAAGGCATCAGCCACAACGTTTGCCTTGCTCGGATGATACTTGATTACGCAATCGTAATCGTTCAGAAGCTCAACCCAACGTCGCTATCGCATATTGAGTTCCTTCTGATCAAATATGTGTTGCAGACTCTTGTGATTAGTAAATATGGTAAACTTAGTTCCATATAAGTAATGTCTCCAGATCTTTAAAGAAAATATCACAGCTCCCAGTTCCAGATCATGAGTGGTGTAATTCTTTTCATGAATCTTTAGTTGTCTCTAAGCATAAGCAATAACTTTGTCTCGCTGCATAAGTACACAGCCAAGTCCCTGATAGGATGCATCACAGTACACAACAAAGTCATCACAACCGTCTGGGAGAGATAAGATCGGAGCATCGCATAGCTTTTGCTTCAAAGTCTGGAAGGATTCTTCTATCTTTTGATCCCAAATAAACGGCTCGCTTTTCTGTGTCAACTTTGTAAGTGGCAGAGCTATCTTAGAAAAGTTTGAGATAAACCTTCTGTAATAGCCTGCTAATCCTAGAAAAGAACGTATCTCCGTAGGTGTCTTCGGAGTGTCCCAATCTTTTATTGCCTTGATCTTGGCAGGATCAACATGTATTCCCTCACTGTTAACTACGTGCCCTAGGAATTGAACCTCTTTTAACCAAAACTCACACTTAGACAATTTGGCATAGACCTTCTCTTCCTTTAACAGTTCCAAGATCGTCTTGAGATGTTGCTCATGCTCTGTTTTGCTTTTAGAATAAATCAATATGTCATCAATGAAAACAATAACAAATTGATCAAAATACGGCTTACACACTCGGTTCATGAGATCCATGAAAACCGCGGGTGCATTCGTCAAACCAAAAGGCATCACCATGAACTCGTAATGCCCATATCTGGTACGAAACGCTGTCTTGGGTATATCTTCGTCTTGTACTCTAAGCTGATGGTATCCAGAATGCAGATCGATCTTCTAAAAGTATTGAGCTCCTTACAATTGATCAAACAAATCATCAATCCTCAGTAGTGGATACCGATTCTTGATGGTTAGTTTGTTTAACTCCCTATAATCTATGCACATACGAAAGGATTCATCCTTCTTTTTCACGAACAGAACCGGAGCTCCCCAAGGTGAGTAGCTCGGTCGGATGAAACCTTTATCAAGCAGCTCATGTAGTTGATTAGATAGTTCCTGCATCTCTGAAGGTGCTAACTTGTAAGGAGATTTAGCAACAGGTGTCGCTCCCGGAATCAGATCAATACGAAACTCTACTGGTCGCACCAGTGGCAAACCAGGTAGATCTTCCGGAAATACTTCAGGATATTCCTTCACGATCGGCACGTCTTGTATTGTTTTCTTGTCTTTCTCTTTCTCCACCACCTGAGCCAAGAAAGCTATGCATTTCTTTTGAGACACTTACGCACTTTTATGCATGATATGATCTTTATGTTTTGCTTTGCTTGATCCCCACGAATTTCCAATACACGATCATTCGCAACTGGAATCCAAAGTAGCTTTTCGGAACAGATGACTTCAACTCTATTGAGCGATAGCCAATCCATTCCCACAATGATGTCGAAACTGCCCAACTCCATCGGCAACAAGTCGATGGTAAATGTGTGATCAGTGAGTGTAAGTGGGCAGTTCCTAAGTATAGTGCTAACTGTAACTTGCTTTTCGTTCGCTACTTCGATAATGTAAGGGGAGTCTAAAGTTTCCTCAGTAAGACTAAGTTGTCGTGCAAAATCAGATGAAACAAAACTCTGGTCTGCACCAGTATCAAATAGTATAGATGCATAAGAGTCATGTAAAAGAAATGTACCAGTGACCACATTAGGGTCTTGGCGTGCAGCATTGGCTCGATAACAAAAGCACGTCCGCGAGGTGCTTGTGCTCCTGGTTGCACTCTCTTTGGACAGTCGCGGGAGAAATGACCCATTTCCCCGCAGTTGTAGCACCCCCTGTTGTTGTTGTTGTTGTTGCTGCCTGGATTCTGTGGTGGTGGGGGAGGTAGTGCCCTTGCTGCAGTGTTGGTAGCTTGATTTACAGCAAAACGACAGCGTGTAACCCAGTTGTCACACCCCCAATTTCAACTAACGGAATCATACCGTTTGGGAGCATGACAAACCAGGATCTCAGATCATTAGACATAGCGAAGACCTCTATATGAATTTCAAAAACATACGTTGGTCTTTAAAACAAACATAATAACCAGAGTTTACAAAAAGTTGCGGAAGCGTTTCAAATCAAAACCAATAAACTGTTGATAAGTAAAACATTACAAATCAAAATACTGAAATAATCAAATTCAAATGTTCAAAGTGTTTATATGCATGAGACTCTATCTTCCTAGTCCATGCCAGCTGTTACGCGCGCCTTAGCGTCCTGAGAAAACATGCAAATCAAGTCAACACAAAGGTTGGTGCATAACACAGGTTTTCAATAATCACATTGTTCAAAACATCAGTTTGAATAACAAGTTGTAGATAACATAATCACAATTGCACAGTCACGATAGCTAGTCATATAACTATTTACATACGTGTTCGACACCGAAGCTGACTAGTTGCCATGCTATAGCATGTTTTCGCCTTGCCACTATTGTCTATCACAACAATAGTAAAATTGTGTTTGGTCAGTCAAACACCTGCGTAGATCCCATCTACCAGGTGAGGTTTGTCAAACCTAATAGATCTATTTCCAACTACCACGCTTTGCATTACAGCAAACTAAACGGTTCGAGGTGTGTAAGGACTTTCAAGTTGATATGTTTTCACATAATGTAAGCAGATAACTCATGCAAGTGTTATGTATCTAAAAATCAGTTTGTTGCACATGTTTTCTCCCCCAAAACAGTTTAAAATAAGAAAGGGGCCGTGTACGCACCTTTGATGATAGTAGAATGATCAAACACGTGTGAATTTGCGTAGAAATCCTCTACGAAGAATCTGTGATTTAAACAATAACCTATTGTTATTCGAATAATCGTTTTGTGCTTAAAATCACATACGTATCAACATACGTATGTTAAAGTGTGAGAATTAGGCATACGGAAGTACGCGTGCTTTTGAAATCGTTTAAATAAAATCACATTTGATTTTATTTAATTAAACGTAGTTATACGCGATTTCGTGTTCGGATTAAAATATGAATTTTATCATCTCAACACATTCGTATTCTCGTTACGGTTCCAACGCAACTTGAACGGACTTAATCGGAGTTCGTATGAGAAAGTTATGTTAAAAATACCAAAAATGAATTAAAACCCAAAAACTGGTGGAACCCGGACTCGAACCCGCGACCACTCCCTCACAACACACCCATCCTACCACTCCGGCCCGCTAGGGTATCGCACAAGGATTCCAGAATAAATTGTTTTAAGTACTCAACAAACCGGTTTCTCTTTTGATATTATAGCCGAAGCATTCAATCCCCAATTGACCACGAATTCGAATTCTATCAAACCTAAAACCATAGGGCTATTATTCCTTGAATCCAACCGATTCTAATAATGGTTTTAATTTGATCCAAACTTAATCAAAATGTTCTAATTGATCCCAACTAGGTTCGGTTTTGAACCGAACTCACATTCAACACAAGATCTTATAATTCACTATTATAAAATCAAATTAACTTAGGCTTTAGTTTAATCGCAACATTCTGACACTTCCTATTAGGTTTAATTCGATTATCAATCCAATTAGATCAGAAACCCCCAAAATAGTTATACCTATGAACCCTAAAACTAGAATTCAATAAATTCGATGTTTATATCTGAAATACTCATAAATATTAGCTTAATCGAAACCTTCTGAGTGTTCCTAAGTATTTCAATTTGATTATAGAGCTCTTTTTCATGGAAACCCCTAAACCGTTTTTAAGTATGAACTCTAGTTGTCGAATTCAATCAATTCGATGTTAAAATCAGCAATTGATCTGTGTTTTAGTTTAATAGAAACACTCTGAAACTATTTATAACCATTAATTTCATTCTTAATCTTATTTGATGCGAAACCCCCAAAACAGTTTCTCATTAAGAACCCTAGATTCGAAATCTACCAATTCGTTGATAACAGTCACAATCAACTTGGGTTTTACCTTAATCGGTCCCTTCTGAAGCTAGCCATAGCATTTAATTTAATTCCCTAATTCGTTTGAACAAAAACCCCCAATTTATTATTCATGATGAACCCTAGCTATCGAGTTCTATCAATTCGTTATTAGATCCTGAGATTGATATAGTATTACACTTATTCGGTCTGTTTAGGATGTGCAGAAGCAATTACTTACTTGATTTGATCTCGATTCGATGAAGTTCACCTTTGAGCCCTAATTTCGGTTCCCACAATATCAATTCTTCTACCCGACTTGTTTTGCTCCCAATTGTTGAATGTTACAGGTTCTAATACCACCGAATAAGTGTTAGAAAACTTCAATTGTGAATATTATGATCCTACTTATACGAATTTGATGAATAAGGATACGGTTTCAAGATTGTGGCCGTTTTAGGAATAAATTCGATAATGATTCAATTCTATAACGTATAAAACTGTTAATTATCATAATTGTGATGATTATGATGATTCAATATCGGTTACAACATGATTAATTTGACTCATCATGACCTTTTGCTATGAAATCCGAATTTCCATCATTTAACCTTCGAATTTTGACTTCCTTAGTCAAAATTGAACTCTCTTGATAATACTTAGCCTATATTCCACTAATCCAAGTGTTCTATAAAATCATGTATCGAAATTTCATCCTTTTAACTTAATATTATCTAATTTCCTGTGATTTCGTTAACTTCCAGTTAACGAAATTAATCCAGAATATCAAATTGCCACCTATCGGACCAATTTGAACTATTGTTGGGTTAAATTTATCCCAATTGAGTTTCTCCAACACAATTGGGCCTCACTGGGCCTTCCTGGGCCTACCTTGGCCTTCCCTAGACCTTCTTTGTTTACATTGGGCCTTACTTGAATTTATTGGGCCTTATTGGGCTTCTCTTGGCTTTGTGGGCCTACATTGGCAATGTTGGGCCTAATTGATCTAGTTGGGCCTCCATTGACCTTATTGGGCCTTCATTGGCCTTGTTGGACCTTCATTGGTCTTATTGGGCCTTGGTTGGTCTTGTTGGGCCTGTTGGACCTTCATTGGTCTTATTGGACCTTGGTTAGCCTTGTTGGGCCTGTGATAGCACCAACTCCCGTTAACAAGGTTAGTGTGAAAAGTCGGATTGTCACATCATCCCCTTGTTAAAGGAATTTTCGTCCCGAAAATTAGCAAGTGTTAAGAGTAGTTAGGAAACTACTTACGAGTTTAAATCGTACGTGTTAGTGTGATTTGATCATTCTGTGTGCTTGTGTGTACTCACACACAAAGTCTAATGCTTGCAACATCACAACTCAATTGTGATCGTTCAATGTAACTGTTTTGCGTGTACACTAGTTAGTTCACCTAACTGTGACTGTTTGTGTGTGATCATACTGTGTTGTGTAACCTCACACATAGTGAGTGTCTGAAACTGTTTGTACTATGCAACCCCGCACATAGTAAAATGTATGTAACCAATCGTGTATGTAACCAATCGTGTATGTACTACCATAACATGTAACATATGAAATGTAGCACATAAAACATATAAAATTCGTGTATGTACTACCATAACATGTAACATATGAAATGTAGCACATAAAACATATAAAATGTAATGTAGCACAAATATCTGTAACAAAATCAATTGAATAAATAAAACGTTTGTGCTTACAGTTTGAAATTTGCAGTGTTGATGTGTGAAAGCATCACGTCATCCCCTTGTTGAAGGAAATTTCGTCCCGAAATTTAACGTGCGCTCTCCGTGTTAGCAGTAGCTGTCTTGAATAGATGAGGATATTTCTTCATCATTTGATCTTCCCGTTCCCATGTGAATTCAGGACCCCGTCTTGAATTCCATCGAACTTTGACTATCGGAATCTTACTTTGCTTCAGTTGTTTGACCTCTCGGTCCATGATTTCTGCTGGTTCTTCAATGAATCGCAGTTGTTCATCTACTTGTATTTCTTCCAACGGTACAATCAATGTCTCATCAGAAAGACATTTCTTTAAGTTCGACACATGAAATACATCATGAACTCCACTGAGTTCATCCGGTAGTTTGAGTTGGTACGCAACCGGACCAATCCTTTTCAGGATCTCAAAAGGTCCTACGTAACGTGGACTAAGCTTCCCGCGCTTGCCAAATCGTATCACACCTTTCCAAGGTGATACCTTTAGAAGAACTCGATCTCCTACTTGAAATTCCAACGGTTTACGACGTTTGTCTGCATAACTCTTCTGTCGATCCCGAGCCGCTGCCATACGGTTCCGAATTTGAACTATCTTCTCTGTTGTTTCGTGCACCAGTTCAGGACCTGTTAACTGACTGTCACCAACTTCAGCCCAGCAAACTGGTGAACGACATTTGCGACCATACAACGCTTCAAACGGTGCTGCTTGAATACTTGTATGATAACTATTGTTGTAAGAGAATTCCACCAACGGTAAATGATTCTCCCAGCTATCACCAAAGTCAATTACACAAGCTCGTAACATATCCTCGAGCGTTTGAATTGTTCGTTCACTTTGACCATCGGTCTGTGGGTGATAAGCGGTACTCATATCCAAGCGAGTCCCCAATGACTTATGAAGAGATTTCCAAAAATTGGAAGTAAACCGGGCATCCCGATCTGATATGATAGAGATTGGCACACCATGCCGTGCTACTACTTCCTTGATGTAAATGCGAGTCAATTTCTCCATCTTATCAGTTTCCTTGATTGCTAAGAAATGTGCAGATTTCGTTAATCGATCGACAATTACCCATATCGTATCACAGCCACTCGGTGTACGGGGTAACTTAGTAATGAAATCCATCGAAATCTGTTCCCATTTCCACATCGGTATCTCTGGTTGTTGCAATAAACCAGATGGTTTCTGATATTCAACTTTGACTTTCGAACAGGTCAAACATTTGCTAACGTACTTAGCAATATCAGCTTTCATATGAGGCCACCAATACAGTGCCTTCAAGTCATGGTACATCTTGTCTGATCCCGGATGGACTGAATATTTAGACTTGTGCGCTTCGTCCATCACGAGTTCCCTTAAACCTCCATACAAAGGTATCCACATTCGATCAATGAAATAACGAATTCCATCAGGTTTAACATTCAATTGTTCTTCCATTCCTCGTAAAGATTCCGGTACTAAGTTTTCCGCTTTCAAGGCCTCAATCTGAGCATTGTGTACTTTGTCAGGTAAGTCGGTATGTATCGTCATCATAAGTGCACGAACCCGTCTTGTTGAAGTATCCTTTCTGCTTAAAGCATTGGCTACCACATTAGCCTTTCCCGGGTGATACTTAATCGCACACTCATAATCGTTCAACAACTCAACCCATCGTCGTTGCCTCATATTAAGCTCCTTCTGATCAAAGATATGTTGCAAACTCTTATGATCAGTATAAATAGTACACTTAGTTCCATACAAGTAATGCCTCCAAATCTTTAAAGCAAAAACCACTGCTCCTAACTCCAAGTCATGAGTAGTGTAGTTCTTTTCATGTGTTCGTAGTTGTCTGGAAGCATAAGCGATCACTTTATCCCGTTGCATCAACACACATCCCAAACCCTGTCCAGATGCGTCACAATACACCGCAAAGTCTTCCGTTCCTTCCGGTAAGGACAGAATCGGTGCGCTGCAAAGCTTCTGTTTCAATAACTGGAATGCAGCTTCTTGTTTATCCGTCCAGTTATATTTTGTTCCTTTGTGCGTCAGAGCTGTAAGTGGTTGAGCAATCTTTGAGAAACCCTCAATGAATCGTCGATAATACCCCGCCAAACCAAGGAATTGTCGTACCTCGGTAGGGGTCTTTGGCGCTTCCCAATTCTTAATTGCTTCAATCTTCGCTGGATCAACATGTATGCCCTTTTCATTGACTATATGCCCCAAGAACTGTACTTCTCGCATCCAGAAATCACATTTCGAGAACTTAGCGTACAGTTGTTCCTGTTTCAATAGCTCTAGTAGTAATCGAAGATGTTCAGCATGTTCCTCCTCAGACTTTGAATAGATGAGAATGTCGTCGATGAAAACAATGACAAACTTATCAAGATAAGGTTTACAAACACGATTCATGAGATCCATGAATACGGCTGGAGCGTTTGTCAACCCAAATGGCATGACCAAGAACTCATAATGGCCATAGCGCGTCCTAAATGCTGTCTTTGGAATATCCTCCTCCTGAACTCTTAGTTGATGATAACCCGACCTGAGATCAATCTTCGAGTAATAACTCGAACCTTGCAACTGATCGAACAGATCGTCAATCCTGGGTAACGGATACCGGTTCTTGATAGTAACCTTGTTCAATTCCCGGTAATCGATACACATACGAAAAGTCCCGTCTTTCTTCTTTACAAACAATACTGGAGCTCCCCACGGTGAAAAACTAGGTCGTATGAAACCCTTATCCAACAATTCTTGCAATTGTGTGGATAACTCTTGCATCTCTGACGGTGCAAGTCGATAAGGCGCCCTAGCTATCGGTGCTGCGTCTGGTGTAAGGTCGATTCGGAATTCCACCTGTCTGACAGGCGGTAATCCCGGCAAGTCTTCTGGAAACACCTCCGGAAATTCACAAACTATAGGTATATCTTCAAGTTTCTTCTCAGCTACCGGCTTTTCAGTTATAAGTGCTATAACTGCCGTATGACCTTTCCGCAGACATTTGTGTGCTTTCATACAAGATATGAGACGCAGTGGCGTACTGCTCTTCTCTCCTTGTACATATAATGTCTCTCCCTGCGGAAGAGGTATACGAACAATCTTTTCATGGCATACAATTTCAGCCTGGTTCTTAGACAACCAGTCCATGCCAATAACTACATCAAAACTGCCTAAGGCAATAGGCATCAAATCAATCTCTAATGTCTGACCCATCAAATCAAGAATACATCCCTTATAAATGTTTTCTACTACAATCAACTTACCATCCGCTAACTCCACAGTATAGGGACTATCTAAGGCAGTGGGACTAACATCTAGTGACTTAGCAAGTGAACTAGATACAAAACTCCTGTCGGCACCAGTGTCAAATAACATAGAGGCATAGTGATTGTTTAAGAGGAACGTACCCGTAACGATGTTGGGATCCTCCCGCGCTTGACGTCCTCCAATCACGAACGCCCTGCCTCTAGCACCGTTGTTGTTGTTATTATTGTTGTTGTTGTTGTTGTTGGTGCCATTGCCATTACCGTTGCCACCTCCATTACCATTACCATTACCATTGTTGTCCCCGCCTTTCTTAAGTTGTGGGCAATCTTTCTTGAAATGGCCCATCTTGCCGCACTCAAAACAACCTTTCTGCGCGTTGTTTTGATTGTTATTATGGTTGTTATTGTTGTTCTGCAGCTCTCCGCGACAATCCTTAGCCGCATGTCCAACCTTGCCACACCTCTGGCACTTAGCTCTGTCACATTGGTTACCTGCATGATGGTAACCACACTTGTTACACTTGGGGTGCTTACCAATATAGCCCCCTGACGATGATGATTGCTGACCACTGTTTGAATTATGATAGGACTTGTTCGAGTCCTGCTTCCTGTTCTGCTGTTGGTTATTACCCTTGTAGTTGTTGCTATCCCACTTTCTCTTGTGATCTCCTACCTTGGTAGCAGATGTTCGCTTAGGCAGGGTCCCTTGCAACACTGCCTGGTCCGTAAGCTGATGTGCTAAACGAACAGCTTGTTGGATAGTGGTGGGATTTGCTGAAGTCACCAAACCTTGAATCTGAGGCACTAGTCCTCCAATGTACCGTTCAATCCACTTACTGACTGGAGTAGCCATGTGTGGAAGCAGTCTGGCCAGTTCATGCGATCTGGTCGTGTACTCCTCAATATTTGACCCCTCCATCTTGAGGTGCCAATACTCTTCTTCCAACTTCTGCATTTCACTACGAGGACAATACTCCTCTTGTAGTAAGGTTTTGAAGTTGTTCCAGGTCAATGCATTTGCTTCACCCAACCCCAGGGTCTGAACATTGGAGTTCCACCAAGTCAGGGCTGGACCCTCCAAAGTTCCAGTAGCAAATTTTACTTTGCTGTCATCCGGGCAGTTGCACATCTCGAACACAGATTCAGCTTTTTCAATCCATCGGAGAAGTCCTATAGCCCCCTCCGATCCCTTGAAATTGTGTGGCTTGCAGTCCAAAAACATTTTAAACGTGCATGCCTGTGGATTTAACAATCCCCCAGCTGGACCATGTGGCCCCGTGTTGTGTGCCTGTGCGTACTGTGCGATTGCCTCGGCAACCCTGTTGTTGATTAACTCATTGAGCTCAGCAACAGTCATCTGAACATTTCCTTCAGCCATTTCCTTCCTATTTACAAGAAATGTTAATGCACAATCAAAATCCAATTTTGACATGTGTAAGTAAAAACAATAAATACAACATGTAATATAAACAACACAGTTGTTGGAAACAAACAATAGTTCTTTCATATATAGAAACTTCTTTGAATACAATACTTTTGAAATGAAATACAAAATTTCAAACTACTAATGTAGGAACACAACCCGTTCCTAATAAGTTTAAATAAAACAGAAAGTAAAAGAAAACAATAATCAGTCGTCCTCAACGGCGGATTCAGGATCGGACTCAGCAACTGGTGCTGGTTCCTCCCCTTCTTCCTCCTCATCCTCCTCCTCGTTCTCAGAGGCCACCAAATCCTCCAAGGCTTCTACTCTACCCTCCAAGAATAGAGCTCGGTTTTCTGCAGTGTCGAGACGACCCATCATGTTCCACATCTCATCTCGCATGTCATGAACCAGTTGGGCAAGTTCCTCTTGCCTCTCAATGGCATCCCATAACTCCTGAGATCTCTGATAGAGCTTCTCCTCTGCTGTATCCACGTCCTCGCGCAACTTGGCGATCTCCTCTGCGTCCGTCCTTTGCCTCTTAGGCTCAGGAGCGTCCAGTGCTGGTGGTGGATGTGTAGATGGTCCTGCAGCATAGAGTCCCTGGGTATTCACCCATGGTGCCTCCTCCGGATCTTCATCCGGGTCCTCAACTGGATCCTCATCTGGATCCTCATCTGGATCCTCCTCTGGATCCTCATCAGGATCCTCGTCTGGATCCTCCTCCGGATCCTCCTCCGGGTCTTCCTCCGGATCCTCCTCTGGATCGGAGTCTTCCATCTCATATGGTGGAGGTGATGGAATGGGTGGTGGTGGTGACGATGGTGGTGCCGGAACTATCGGCTCCTCGTCCTCTGAATCATCAAGGATAATATACGGGACTGATGGTGAAGCCATGCCTGTTACATAATACCATATGTAAGTACAGTGCCATGGAATACGTAAACAAGTCAATTACATAATGTCATATGTAATTTCTAAGCAATACGTATAAGCAGATGTGTCTAATGTCTAACAGTCATAGTCTAGGCCTACAAATGCAAACCTAGTTCGCTATAACCAATGGCTCTGATACCAATCTGTCACACCCCCAATTTCAACTAACGGAATCATACCGTTTGGGAGCATGACAAACCAGGATCTCAGATCATTAGACATAGCGAAGACCTCTATATGAATTTCAAAAACATACGTTGGTCTTTAAAACAAACATAATAACCAGAGTTTACAAAAAGTTGCGGAAGCGTTTCAAATCAAAACCAATAAACTGTTGATAAGTAAAACATTACAAATCAAAATACTGAAATAATCAAATTCAAATGTTCAAAGTGTTTATATGCATGAGACTCTATCTTCCTAGTCCATGCCAGCTGTTACGCGCGCCTTAGCGTCCTGAGAAAACATGCAAATCAAGTCAACACAAAGGTTGGTGCATAACACAGGTTTTCAATAATCACATTGTTCAAAACATCAGTTTGAATAACAAGTTGTAGATAACATAATCACAATTGCACAGTCATGATAGCTAGTCATATAACTATTTACATACGTGTTCGACACCGAAGCTGACTAGTTGCCATGCTATAGCATGTTTTCGCCTTGCCACTATTGTCTATCACAACAATAGTAAAATTGTGTTTGGTCAGTCAAACACCTGCGTAGATCCCATCTACCAGGTGAGGTTTGTCAAACCTAATAGATCTATTTCCAACTACCACGCTTTGCATTACAGCAAACTAAACGGTTCGAGGTGTGTAAGGACTTTCAAGTTGATATGTTTTCACATAATGTAAACAGATAACTCATGCAAGTGTTATGTATCTAAAAATCAGTTTGTTGCACATGTTTTCTCCCCCAAAACAGTTTAAAATAAGAAAGGGGCCGTGTACGCACCTTTGATGATAGTAGAATGATCAAACACGTGTGAATTTGCGTAGAAATCCTCTACGAAGAATCTGTGATTTAAACAATAACCTATTGTTATTCGAATAATCGTTTTGTGCTTAAAATCACATACGTATCAACATACGTATGTTAAAGTGTGAGAATTAGGCATACGGAAGTACGCGTGCTTTTGAAATCGTTTAAATAAAATCACATTTGATTTTATTTAATTAAACGTAGTTATACGCGATTTCGTGTTCGGATTAAAATATGAATTTTATCATCTCAACACATTCGTATTCTCGTTACGGTTCCAACGCAACTTGAACGGACTTAATCGGAGTTCGTATGAGAAAGTTATGTTAAAAATACCAAAAATGAATTAAAACCCAAAAACTGGTGGAACCCGGACTCGAACCCGCGACCACTCCCTCACAACACACCCATCCTACCACTCCGGCCCGCTAGGGTATCGCACAAGGATTCCAGAATAAATTGTTTTAAGTACTCAACAAACCGGTTTCTCTTTTGATATTATAGCCGAAGCATTCAATCCCCAATTGACCACGAATTCGAATTCTATCAAACCTAAAACCATAGGGCTATTATTCCTTGAATCCAACCGATTCTAATAATGGTTTTAATTTGATCCAAACTTAATCAAAATGTTCTAATTGATCCCAACTAGGTTCGGTTTTGAACCGAACTCACATTCAACACAAGATCTTATAATTCACTATTATAAAATCAAATTAACTTAGGCTTTAGTTTAATCGCAACATTCTGACACTTCCTATTAGGTTTAATTCGATTATCAATCCAATTAGATCAGAAACCCCCAAAATAGTTATACCTATGAACCCTAAAACTAGAATTCAATAAATTCGATGTTTATATCTGAAATACTCATAAATATTAGCTTAATCGAAACCTTCTGAGTGTTCCTAAGTATTTCAATTTGATTATAGAGCTCTTTTTCATGGAAACCCCTAAACCGTTTTTAAGTATGAACTCTAGTTGTCGAATTCAATCAATTCGATGTTAAAATCAGCAATTGATCTATGTTTTAGTTTAATAGAAACACTCTGAAACTATTTATAACCATTAATTTCATTCTTAATCTTATTTGATGCGAAACCCCCAAAACAGTTTCTCATTAAGAACCCTAGATTCGAAATCTACCAATTCGTTGATAACAGTCACAATCAACTTGGGTTTTACCTTAATCGGTCCCTTCTGAAGCTAGCCATAGCATTTAATTTAATTCCCTAATTCGTTTGAACAAAAACCCCCAATTTATTATTCATGATGAACCCTAGCTATCGAGTTCTATCAATTCGTTATTAGATCCTGAGATTGATATAGTATTACACTTATTCGGTCTGTTTAGGATGTGCAGAAGCAATTACTTACTTGATTTGATCTCGATTCGATGAAGTTCACCTTTGAGCCCTAATTTCGGTTCCCACAATATCAATTCTTCTACCCGACTTGTTTTGCTCCCAATTGTTGAATGTTACAGGTTCTAATACCACCGAATAAGTGTTAGAAAACTTCAATTGTGAATATTATGATCCTACTTATACGAATTTGATGAATAAGGATACGGTTTCAAGATTGTGGCCGTTTTAGGAATAAATTCGATAATGATTCAATTCTATAACGTATAAAACTGTTAATTATCATAATTGTGATGATTATGATGATTCAATATCGGTTACAACATGATTAATTTGACTCATCATGACCTTTTGCTATGAAATCCGAATTTCCATCATTTAACCTTCGAATTTTGACTTCCTTAGTCAAAATTGAACTCTCTTGATAATACTTAGCCTATATTCCACTAATCCAAGTGTTCTATAAAATCATGTATCGAAATTTCATCCTTTTAACTTAATATTATCTAATTTCCTGTGATTTCGTTAACTTCCAGTTAACGAAATTAATCCAGAATATCAAATTGCCACCTATCGGACCAATTTGAACTATTGTTGGGTTAAATTTATCCCAATTGAGTTTCTCCAACACAATTGGGCCTCACTGGGCCTTCCTGGGCCTACCTTGGCCTTCCCTAGACCTTCTTTGTTTACATTGGGCCTTACTTGAATTTATTGGGCCTTATTGGGCTTCTCTTGGCTTTGTGGGCCTACATTGGCAATGTTGGGCCTAATTGATCTAGTTGGGCCTCCATTGACCTTATTGGGCCTTCATTGGCCTTGTTGGACCTTCATTGGTCTTATTGGGCCTTGGTTGGTCTTGTTGGGCCTGTTGGACCTTCATTGGTCTTATTGGACCTTGGTTAGCCTTGTTGGGCCTGTGATAGCACCAACTCCCGTTAACAAGGTTAGTGTGAAAAGTCGGATTGTCACACCAGTGGCCAAATCGACCACAATTAGTGCATTTCCTACATTGAGCAGTAGGAGGATGATGATACTTGCAGTGAGTGCACTGGGGATGTTCTCCCCCATAGTTCCTGGGTGCAGGATTGACAGGTGTTGCAGGTGCCTGTCTTAAAGGGGTAACGGCCGCATAGTTTTTAACAACCTTCTGTTTCTTCTTTTGATGATACTCTGGTTTCTTTGTCGTGGTTTCCTTGGATTTCCCTGTGTCATCTTTCAGAACTCCAGACTTCACCATCACCTTGGTGAGTTTAGCTGAAAGAGAGATGGCTGACTCCAGAGTAGCAGGATACGCAGCCAGCACAATGCTTTGAATACAAAAAGGTAATCCTGCTATATAGCGATCAATTAGCTTTTCCAATGTTGGCACCATCTCTGGCACCAGGGCTACCAGTTCATGATAGTGGTTGGTAAAAGTCATATGATCGGCTCCATTTATCTCATGGTTCGAGAGCTCAATCTCCAGTTGTTGCAGTTCGTGTTTTGGACAGAACTCATTCCTCAGAAGAAGTCTAAATTCTACCCAGGGCATTGCCATTGCTTCATCTCTTCCTTTCGCCCTAATCTGAGCATTCCACCATGTCAACGCTCACTTGCTAAATGAACCAGCTGCATAGCGAACTTTATGGTGTTCTGGACAACTGCTTATGTCCAAAGTGTTCTCCATCTTCTCCAGCCATTGGATCAGTCCAACAGCTCCCTAGACTCCAGTAAAGCTTGGTGGTTTGCATCATACAAAGGATTTGTAGGAGCAGTCTGTAGTATGACTAGTGTTTCCACTAGCCTCTCCAGTAGTATGGCCAGAATAGTTGCCATGTCCTTGAATCCGATTTATCATCTCTGGGATGACATCTTTCAGTTGGCTTGTCAGTTGAGTACTCAGAAGTGTCGCCAAGGCGA
Organism: Mikania micrantha; assembly: GCA_009363875.1. Classification (NCBI taxonomy): domain Eukaryota; kingdom Viridiplantae; phylum Streptophyta; class Magnoliopsida; order Asterales; family Asteraceae; genus Mikania; species Mikania micrantha. The sequence continues at coordinate 55,122,060 of CM018697.1, forward strand.
TAGTAGCAGGATCAATAACTGGACCCACATTCGGGTTCAGAGGAGGGTTTAGCGGAGGAGGAGGAGGTGGCGGTGGTGAATCTGGTGGTGACGGTGTAGAAGAGTGTGGTGCAAAAGTCTGTGTAGTAGGTACCGGAGTCAGTTGTCTTCTGGGCGGCATTCTGATCATAACCAAAAGAATTTGGTTAGTGCAGTGATCGAATGCAGAAGACACAATGCAAACTTAAGTCTTATGTTATCTACATGAGGGTCCCTAAGTTATAGTCTAGGCCAAGCCGTTTAAGTAAATGACCTACTATTCTCTATAACCTTGAGCTCTGATACCAATCTGTCACACCCCGAGCCGGCGGGGTTGGATCGAAGTCCCCGTCGGGCGGAAGGTTCTCGGGGCGCGATATCGTGAGTGATAATGGTGATGATCAGATTGTTTACATAGCATCAATGTTGAGAATATCTAAAGCACAAACCAATATTACACTAGGATTACAAAGTTAAATTACAATATCAATGTTCAGTAATTTAACCCGGTAAACCTATCAAAAGAATCAAAGTTTTCTATCTTGTAACTGTACAAGACATTCAAAATAGATTCATATGAACAACAAAATGTGTGCTTCCAAAATCAACTAGGTCCTCTATCTAGGCCGCCTAGCATGCAATCCAAAGCCTTAGCTTAAACCTGTTCTTCACCTGAGAAAACATGTAATAAAAATAAAGTCAACACAATGGTTGGTGAGTTCATATAGTTTTTAAATTTAAAATAGCTTTAACAAACATCTTTCGGTAAAACCTTAACCACATTAACTCCACATGTAATATCCAAATCAGTATGCTTATATATAGGGCATACCCCTGAGTCGAGCCAACAAGTCGCCCAGACGCCGTCCCACCACATACTAATCCGCATATGACACTATTGTTAATAACAATTAAGCATTTTACCTACCATTCAACCCATTCCTCATCATAGCTTTTGTTTTCTGTTTCAAAGTTTACAAGTCTATAGCATTCATGAGTATTAGTTTCAAAGTATGTTTAACCAGCATCATAGTTTCACACGCACATAGTTTAGCTGTCCCTAATCTCATGCGTAAGTACAAGCTCTGCTATAGCAGAAGTTTAGCAATTACGTAGCTCACGGCTAGATACAAGCTCTGCACTAGCAGAAGTTTAGCCATTACGTATCTCATGAATTAGTTAAGCTTAGTCTAGCAAATACGTGTCTCCTATACAAGATACAAGCTCTGCACTAGCAGAAGTTTAGCAATTACATATCTCATACATAGACAAAAGCCATGCATACACAAACAATCCAGCAATTACATATCTCATATAAGCAGACAAAAGCTCTGCACTAGCAGAAGTTTAGCAATCACATGTCTCTTTTATAGATAATAGCTTAGCCTCGTCATGGTTTAGTTTTAATCCAGCAATTACATACCTCATATAAGCAGACAAAAGCTCTGCACTAGCAGAAGTTTAGCAATTTCATGTCTCTTATATAGGTAATAGCTTAGCCTCGTTATGGTTTAGTTTACATGTATCTCAATACATAGGTACAAGCTCTGCACTAGCAGAAGTTTAGCAATTACGTAGCCTATGATTATATACATGCATAATGTTTCATGCGCAAATAATAGTTTCAAGCATATAGTTTCAAACGTCCACGTATAGTTTCATCATGAATTCCATAGCGTAGCATCAAGTCTCATGTTTAAGCTTATAGTTTCATAAGCATAAAGTCTCACGTTTAAGCATATAGTTTCATAAGCATAAAATCTCATGTTTAAGTATATAGTTTCATAAGCATAAAGTCTCATGTTTATGTATATAGTTTCATAAGCATCCAACATATAGTTTCAATCTTCAAGTTTAAAGTTCAAGCATCAAGTTTATAGCTTCTCAATGTGTACTAGTTTCCAAGTATAAGCATCAATGTAAGCATCATGTTTAAGTTTAAAAGCATTAAATAACATTTCAATTGTTTATTAAAATGTTTAACATGCTTCTCAGCCCTGAAGTAAAACAAATAAGTTTGAAAAGGGACAAATGAACTCACCTTGTGTCCGAAGCGATTGACTAAGTAGAATAAGAATGCATGCGCTCTTTGTTTGCACTTGTTATGATGTTCACGCTCCTGTATTGATTTCATAGTGTTGTAGTTTATAAGTATAAGTTCGTAAGGGTTTGTTGTGCGTGTAAGTGTTAGTCCTAAAGTTGACTAACACTTGTGAGTCTTGTTCATTATCTGGCTTTGTTTGCTAATTAAAGCTTGTGCTCCCACTTAACATCTTAGGTTGTTATCGGTCATGCCTTTAGGTTGTATTTTTAGCTTTAAACCATTCTCGAAATCTTCCACTGTTTTAAGTTTACAAATTCTTTAACTTAGAATTCATTATCCTTTAGATTGTAATGATTAAAATATGACATTCATAGTTCTAAAACCAATTTGATCTTAAACATAGTTTACAACCTCTGGTTTAAGTGGGCCGGTTATCAATTGGGTCAAGTGTAGATGGGCCTTATATTGGGCCAACTAGCCAATCGTGAATCAATGGTTTGTTACTTGAGCCGATTAACACACATGGGCCATAGGTATTTGTTTGGGCCTATCTATTACAATGTACCAATTCGATAATTACTTGGGCCGAGTAAGAAGGGTATTGGGCAGAAGCAAATGAGCTAGGCCACACTTAATTGAGATGGGCCGGTGTGTCTATGCTGGGCCGAAGGGTTTGTGTTGGGCCAAATGTCATTCGGGCCACAAGAAATCTAATTGGGCCGAGATAGTAGGTTCTGGGCCGGTATAACTGATCTAGGGAGGGTTCTTGTGTAGCAGCGAACCTATTATTACGGTTTAGTGACCTTTCTAGGTTGATGGAAGGTTCGCTGGTCACAAATGCAATGTTCAGCTAAGTGATAATGATTCAAGGTTCGTACATGGGTTCGCCAAGAAGCAAGGTTCGCCACTTGAGAGGGTTCGGCCATCCCCAAAGGTTCGGCTGATGGCTCATAGTTCAGCTAAGGTTCGCCACAAATGGGTTCGAAAGGTTCGGTTGATGACATGCCATGCATAGGTTCGGTGGTGCTGACCGCATCAAGGGTTCGGCCAGAAGTATAGAAGGTTCGGCGCCATATGGTTCGTGGTTAGGGTTCCTGGCAACATCATGGTTCGGCTGCATGGGTGAGGGATCGGCTACCACCTGGTCCTAGGTTCGGCTCTGCATGGGGTTCGTGGGTTGTGTAGCAGCCATCATAGGTTTGTGGCTTGGGCAATGGTTCGCGGTGGAAAGGGTTCGTTCGTCTCCAACGTTCGGCTATGCTGTAACTGGTTCGGCTGGGGTTGAGTTCGCCGGTGAAGGTTCACCTTAGGCATGCAGGTTCGTGGGTAGATTCGGCCATCTAAGGGTTCGTGAGTCCAGATGAATGGTTCGGCCACCGAGAACAAGGGTTCGGCCACCTGCTTGAGGTTCGGCCTGGTTTGTTTTCCCACGAACCCCATGCAGAGAATTAGAAGGATTCTATGGTTCACACCTAAGCTACAACCCTCGTGAAGCTTGGATGAGAGTCTAGAACCGAATGGTTCAAGGGTTTTAGCCGGTTGCCCATAGGATCGCATAAAGGTGTGTAAAAACCCTATTTTACAGCAACTTTAAATCCAAATACCTCGAAAATGGCTGGATAACTTTGTAGATCCGTTGTACTTCCTTGTAGAGGGCTTCAAGATCGTCGTTTAGGCTCAAGAATCACACTATTTCATCAAGAAATGAAGAAGTTATGGGGATTTTAAGTTGGAAACTCTTAGAGAGAGAGAGATGAACGGTTTTGAGTCTAGAGAGATAGAGGGTTTGCATAGAAATGAATTAAAGCATTTGGTGTTTAAATACCCCGAGGGTATCCGGGTTCGTTTCGGTTGCTCGGTTCTCGTTTTCGTCGTGTTTCCGGATCGTTACGCGTATTTTTCGTAATGAAAGTAAAAGGATTATTTTAGGATGTTTAGGATAAGATTATCATTAGAAATTATTTTAAATATCGTTGTATTAAAATATTTATCAATTTATATTATTTTTACACGTTTCGTAGATTTGTTCGCGTTTTATTAAAAATAATTTTGTTTAATTTTAGTTATGATGAGTTTCAAAATTGTAAAACAGGAAATATTATATTTCCTTAATTTATGATCGTTCGTATCGTTTTCGTGTTCGTTTTCGTTTCGTCAGAACGCATCGTCATCGCGCGTATTCGTTCGAATCGTCATTCGAACGAACACGACGATGGTTTGGCTTTCTGATTCTTGTTCTCTACTGTAAAGTCATTATTCCAGAACATTAAACTTTCAGAATCATTCGTACAGATCGTCACCTATACGAATAATTCGTCGGTTTAGCATTCCGTAACAAGAACCGTTATGGTTTGGTTCTGTTTAACCTCACATACGTTTATACACAATAGTATCAAATCAAGTATCTATGTTACAACATTGTGTTGTCTGACATGTTTCTGACTGCTAAACCCTAAGGTTTTAGTCAGATTTCAGACAATCGTATAATAGTCTAGTGTAAAGCATAACGTATCAACAACATAAGCATAGTTTTACGTAATGTGTACCTGAGTTACTGTACGGGTTACTGTTGCGATCACTGTTCCGGCACGTGTTCGGCACTGATGTTACATAAAGTCAGGTCCGCGCTTTTAGTTCCATCGAACCTTTACAATCGGAATACGGCTTCGCCTCAGTTGTTTAACTTTGCAATCCATAATCTCTAAAGGCTTTTCAATAAAATGCAATTGTTCATCCACTTGAATTTCTTCGATAGAAATGACGAGTGATTCGTCAGCAAGGCATTTCTTTAAGTTGGAGACGTGAAACACGTCATGCACGCCACTGTGTTTATCCTGTAATCTCAGTCTATACGACATAGGACCAATACGTTCGATGATCTCGAACGGTCCCACGTATCGTGGTGCCAATTTACCTTTCTTCCCAAAACGTACTACACCTTTCCATGGGGATACCTTCAACATGACACGGTCTCCCACATGGAATTCCAACAGGTTGCGCCGTTTGTCGGCGTAGCTCTTTTGTCTGCTCTTAGTAGCTTGTAGTCTTCGTTGAATCTGGGCAATCTTGTCAGTAGTTTCCTGAATAAGCTCTGGCCCAGTTATTCGATTATTTACAACTTCAGTCCAACAGATCGGTGATCGACATTTCCGACCATATAAATCCTCGAACGGTGCACATCTGATGCTACTCTGATAACTGTTGTTGTAGGAGAATTCGATCAGTGGCAAATGAGAGTCTCAATTCCCACCGAAGTCCAACACACAGGTTCTCAACATGTCCTCCAGGGTCTGAATTGTACGTTCGCTTTGACCGTCCGTTTGTGGATGGTAAGCTGTACTCATATTTAACTGTGTCCCTAGAAATTTCTGTAATGATTGCCAGAACCTTGATGTGAATATGCTATCTCTATCAGAAATAACGGACAATGGCACACCGTGGCCTACCACTATCCCATTGATGTACAGTCTTGCCAATTTATCCATTGTGAAAGTCTCACGCATTGGCAAGAAGTGAGCAGATTTTGTCAAACGATCAATGATAACCCAAATCGTATCATGACTACTGGAAGTGCGGGGTAGCTTGGTAATGAAATCCATAGCTATTTGTTCCCACTTCCAGAGCGGAATCTCAGGCTGTTCAAGTAAACCGGGCGGTTTCTGGTGTTCCGCCTTTACCTTCGCACACATAAGACATCGGCCGACGTACTCGGCTATGTCTTTCTTCATTCCCGGCCACCAATAAAATCCACGCAATTCTTGGTACATTTTATCAGTTCCTGGATGAACATAGCATTTGGTCTTGTGTGCTTCATCGAAGATAAGTTTTCTTAACTCATCTACCGTTGGAATCCATATTCGATCCTGACACTAGATCATTCAATCAGGCTTAGTATCAAATTGTTTCTCTGCTCCACAGTCAAGTTGCTTCTTCAGATTTCCTCTATCAACTGATTCTTGTTGTGCTTGAATAATCTTGTCTCGTAATCTCGTCTGCACAGTCATTCCCATTGCTCTAACGCGCAAGGGTTTGACCCATTCTTTCCGGCTCAAGGCATCAGCTACAACATTCGCCTTTCCCGGATGGTACTTGATTACACAGTTGTAATCATTTAGAAGTTCAACCCAACGACGCTGTCGCGTGTTGAGTTCCACCTGATCAAAGATGTGTTGCAAACTTTAGTGATCAGTATATATGGTACATTTAGTGCCATATAAGTAATGTCTCCAAATCTTCAATGCGAAGATTACAGCTCCCAGATCAAGATCATGAGTAGTGTAGTTCTTCTAATGAATCTTTAACTGTCTTGATGCATAAGCGATAACTTTGTTTCGTTGCATCAATACACAACCAAGTCCCTGATGGGAAGCGTCACAATAAACAACAAAGTCATCACAGCCTTCTGGGAGAGATAGAATTGGAGCATCACATAACTTCTGTTTCAATGTCTGAAAAGCATCTTCTTGTTATTGTTCCCAGACAAACGGTTCACTTTTCTGGGTTAACTTAGTGAGAGGCAGAGCTATCATAGAAAAGTTTGAGATAAACCTTCTGTAATAACCTGCCAATCCCAGAAAAGACCGTATCTCCGTCGGTGTCTTTAGAGTGTCCTAATTCTTTATTGCTTCAATCTTGGCGGGATCTACGTGTATTCCCTCACTGTTGACTACATGACCCAGAAATTGGACTTCTCTTAGCCAAAATTCGCACTTAGAGAATTTGGCATAAAGTTTATCCTCTTTCAACAGCTCCAAGATCTTTCTAAGATGTTGCTCGTGGTCAGTTTTATTCTTGGAATAAATCATTATGTCATCAATAAAGACAATGACAAACTGATCTAAGTACGGCTTGCACACTCGGTTCATGAGGTCCATGAAAATTGCTGGTGCATTCTTCAATCCGAAAGGCATCACCATAAACTCGTAATGCCCGTATCTGGTTCGAAACGCCGTCTTCGGTATGTCTTCGTCTTGCACTCTTAATTGATGGTATCCGAACCGTTGATCGATCTTCGAGAAGTACTGAGCTCCTTGCAACTGATCAAATAATTCATCAATCCTCGGTAGTGAATATCGATTCTTGATGGTCAGCTTGTTCAGCTCTTGGTAGTATATGCACATTCGAAACGATCCGTCTTTCTTCTTCACGAACAAGACCGTAGCTCCCCAAGGTGAGCAGCTCGGTCTGATGAAACCTTTATTGTCACACCCCCTGCGCCGTGTGCGGAATCCACGGCGCGGTGACGGTCAATGGTTGAATCATGCACAAGTATTGAATAAGAACAATCACAATGCATTACTAGATTTCATAAAGATTAGACCATTGTTTAGTTACAGACAATCTATCTATCTTCCCAGAAGAATGACAACTACAGACCCAAAAATAATGTTTACAAAATAAGACTTAAACAAGACAATTAAACAATTAGGATTTAAGTGTGTTTCTAAATCCATCCTAGCTTGTTTCTTCATTTTGTTCTATCTTACAACGGTCTCCTTAGTTGTCCTTGAGAATGATCTAAACCTGATTACCTGAAACACATGGAAAGTAACTGTCAACTACAAAAGTAGTTGGTGAGAACAATAGGTTTAACATTTGTAAATAATGAATCTGCATTGTAAGGCATATGTATAAAACAATGAATGAAAATACATGGATGGTTGCAACCCAAACTAACATTAAGTCTGTAAAACGTGTGCAAAAAGTCAAAAGACTGTTTACATGAAAAGCCAACATATAATCAAGTCCAAAACTACGTTTGGAGTCAGAAAATGTATCAGCAACTTTGATATAACCATAATGTAACCAATTCTGCAGTTAGCTTTTAAAACAAATTTAAAAGCTAAATCCATCTTTGGTCTGTCAAATATGATAGAAACGTAATGACCATTAATGAGAAATGTACCCGTGACGACTGCCGGCTCCTCGCGTGCTTCGGAAGTTCCGATGACAAAGGCACGAGCAGTAGCATTTGTAGCGGCTATGTTGAGTTTCGGGCACTAATTTCTGAAGTGTCCCTCTGCCCCACAATTATAACAAGCCCTTCCACCAGTAGTAGCAGGAATAGCGGTGGTAGTTGTAGCAGTAACAAGATGAGTAGATCGACATGTTGCAGCCAAATGTCCAAATCTTCCACACTTGAGACATTTTCTGCATGGGGTAGTGGGTAGGTGATGGTATTGACATTTGATGCAAAGTGGAAACATGCCAGTATAGGGTTTTCTGGCCATTGCAGGTTGTGGAATAGCAGTAATGGGTGTGGCTTGAGTGGGTGCAACTACAGTCATGGCTGCATAGTTCTTGATTGTCTTTTGCTTCTTTTTCTTGTGATGGAGTTGCTTAGGCTTCTTGCCTTCTTCAATCTGTGCTCTCTTGTACCCCTTTCGGGTGAGCACACCAGACTTAACATATTCTTCAGTAAGATTAGCGCCAAGATGAATTCCCGCTTCTAGAGTAGTAGGGCTACTCCCCATAACAGTTCCCCTGATGACTAGGGGTAATCCTTCAATGTACTTCTCTATCCTGCGGGATAGAGGAGTAACCAGATGTGGCACTAGAATGCACAACTCATGGAAACGAGTTGTATATTTTGCGTTCTCGCCGCTATCTTGAACCAAATTCCACATTTCAACCTCGAGTTTCTTCAGTTCATGGCATGGACAAAACTGTTCCACAAGTATCTTCTTGAAATCTTCCCACGGTAAGGCCAAAGCAACTTCCCGTCCTCTACTGTTCTTCTCAGAATTCCACCAGGTAAGAGCGCCTTTGTGAAAAGCACTTGAAGCCATCTTGACCTTCAGATTTTCTGGACATCCTGTGAAGTCTAGGATATCCTCAATGCTTTCCAGCCACTGCAGTAGGCCGGTAGCTCCCTCAGTACGAGCGTACTTAGAAGGCTTAGCATCATTAAACTGCTTGAAAGTGAAAGTAGCAGTTCCAGTGTTATTGGTGTTTGAGTTGTTTGCTGAATCACTGGTACTCCCCCGAAGATTCTGGATGATATCAGTGACCATACCCGGAATGACATCCCTCATGTGTAGAGCGATGGCCCGGGCAATTTTGTTAATCTCATCATCGTTGCTACTTGTTGAACCCCCTCCATTAGGGTCACGTCGAGGAGGCATTCTACGAATAGAAGCCACAAGTGGTTCCGTAATGAGAAAGAATACAATTGAATTTACATGATAAAGTTAGTAATATATCCAAACTACTAAGATTATCATTCAATTGTAATATGAGCAAATACACATATAAGCAATTAACTTATTAGTATACTTCTCATGTGAATATGTACGATGTCTCATGATTTCACTCCGCTAAACCTACACACTGACACTTTCCCGATATACCGAAGATAGCTTATATATAGGGCATACAAAAGGGTCAAGCAAACTGCCAGCCCAGTCGCCAGCCCACCACCGCTTCGATATACCACGATCATGCCCTTGCTAGAATTTGGAAATATGATTGTACTGACTTCCATGTATGTTCCATTGATTAAGAATCCCATGATCTTTCTTCAGTTGAACTGTGATTGAGTCTATGTTTGAATTATGGTTGAATTTTGTGTGCACCTACTAACAATTGTTAACATGTAGAACTAAATCATCTGTGTGCTCTACATTTTTCTTGTTAACCTATGTTAGTAAGTACTAAACATGTAATCACTTAAGAATTTCACTTAAGGTTTACATTTAAAGAATGTTCACAACTTGATTGATTCACACACAATTGTTGTCTCATCTATGGTTGATTAGCACAATGATTGTTTCACACTATGGTTGTATCTCAAATGATTGTATCTCATATGTTTGACTAATGTTCAATGATTCAAGTTTCTCCCGAATCCCCGCTTCAAATACGAATGCCGAATTCCCCCTGTCGTACTGAAGATAGCTTATATATAGGGCTTACGTAGGGTCAAGCAAACTGCCTGCCCAGCTGACATCCCACCACCACTTCAGTATGCCAGAGCTTTGCCGCCATTTGTATTTGAAGCGAGGATTCCAACTCTTGATTGATTATGGTTGATTCATGATTTTTTCCTGAACTATGAATATGATTATGATTGTCAAAACCGAGATTCTTGATTTACTAGAAATCAGGACCTTAGGTTTTAATATATGTGTCCTAGGTTAATTAACCTAGGTTCTCAATACTTACAGTATTGAATATAATGATCTCCTTGTGTGACCTTCACCTAAATAATGCTGTTACACAGATTCTAAGTTACGAAGTCCTAATGATAATGAATACATGATAATGATAACATGATGAGAATTTCAGATCAAAGATACTATGAATACAGATATTTGCCTTTGAAACTCTTAATGAAATCTGATTAAGAATTTCAGGTCAAGGATACTAAGAATACAGATCCTTGCCTCTGAAATCCTGGAATGAACTCTGATTAAGAATTTCAGATCAAGGATACTAAGAATACAGATTCTTGCCTATGAAATCCTTTAATGTATATACATTTGGGAACTTAATTTGGTTTCTAAAATTATAGAAATCCCAAATTTAATCCCTTGACCTTTAACTAACTCTGAAAAGTATAGTCCCTAAGATCATGCAAGCTTATTATAGACTTAATGCTTAACTTAAGTTTACTTAGATCCAAAGTATCCTCAAGCCTATAACACATAGTCCTATTGGGTAGCTTAGGTTATAGTCTAGGTCATTAAGTATTGGGTTTTTCATAGTTCTCTACAACCTTGGCTCTGATACCAACCTGTAACACCCCCTGCGCCGCGTGCGGAATCCACGGCGCGGGGACGATCAATGGTTGAATCATGCACAAGTATTGAATAAGAACAACCACAATGCATTACTAGATTTCATAAAGATTAGACCATTGTTTAGTTACAGACAATCTATATATCTTCCCAAAAGAATGACAACTACAGACCCAAAAATAATGTTTACAAAATAAGACTTAAACAAGACAATTAAACAATTAGGATTTAAGTGTGTTTCTAAATCCATCCTAGCTTGTTTCTTCATCTTGTTCTATCTTACAACGGTCTCCTTAGTTGTCCTTGAGAATGATCTAAACCTGATTACCTGAAACACGTGGAGAGTAACTGTCAACTACAAAAGTAGTTGGTGAGAACAATAGGTTTAACATTTGTAAATAATGAATCTGCATTGTAAGGCATATGTATAAAACAATGAATGAAAATACATTGATGGTTGCAACCCAAACTAACATCAAGTCTGTAAAACGTGTGCAAACAGTCAAAAAAAATGTTTACTAGAAAAGCCAACATATAATCAAGTCCCAAACTACGTTTGGAGTCAGAAAATGTATCAGCAACTGTGATATAACCATAATGTAACCCATTCTGCAGTTAGCTTTTAAAACAAATATAAAAGCTAACTCCATCTTTAGTCTGTCCAAATGTGTCTGCTTTCCGTTGTTGTGATCACCCAGTACTAACGCTAAATGAATATGTAACTTTATGTGTGTATATGTTTGTTCACAACGATGAACACCATGCTTTGAATACTTTGATTTGAAACCTTTGGTTGAATGCCTTATTTGATTACCATGATTTGAAAACCTTGCTTGAATACCATGAATTGAAAGCCTTTGATTGAATATCATCATGAACAAACTATTGATTGAAATCCCTTGTTTTGGAACCTCTGTTTAAATTCTGAGAATAGAGTCCTTGTGTAGTACAAGATTTATAAAATATCCTTTCATCTAAAGCACAAGGTTTTAGTAGAAGAGTTTATAAAAATTATTCTTTAAAAGTATTAAACATTTATAAAACCTTTTTATGTAAAATAGATGTAAACAGTTTAGTAACCCTTTTATAAAACATTTTAGTAGAACTTGTCAAACAGTTGATAAAACTATTATAAATGGTTGATAATTCCTTTCAAAATAGTTGAGAAATCCCTTGGATTTCTAGAGTGAACCTGTAACATATGAACAACAGCATAACTCTTGTATATGAAATATGATTTGCATAAAGAATGTTTGATCACGTGTTCCACCCCAAAACAATTGAAAAACAGTAAAAGAGGGGCTAATGTTCTCACCTGACAGTAGTAGACTCTGAACCAGATAAATAGCAAGTAGCAAACAACAAGACTTCTATCTGGTTCCTATACCATTGTAATCATACATATAATATATGATTTATGATTGTATAGATTTTGATTCATTGACTGACTTGCGTTATTTTGATCTTTATTAACTCTTGAATACATGATTTGTACCAATTCGAATACTTATGAAAATTCATGAATGTTAGGTTTATGAAATATCAAAATGTTGCCAACTTTTGAAGTGATCATATGTTTATTCAATTTTTAACTAGTGGCCTAATGTTGGACTCACCATTCCATGTGAACCAATTGTAATTGGGCCGAAATGTTAGCCATGGGCCCAACAAGTTCTCATGGGCCACTTCAATAGGAAATTGGACCAAGTTTAAAATACGTGGGCCAAATGCTATAATGTGGGTCGAATTAGAAACGGGCCGACTGTGTGGACTATTGGGCCAATGTATTTATTGTTGGGCCAATGCAAGGGAAAACTGTATATTGCCGACCAGACAAGAATGGCAACCACATAACCCCAACTTCCGGCCACCCAGGGCAGCGAACCTTTTTGGGTTCGCAGGTGTAGGTTCGCCGCAGGGCTGGTCACAAGGTTCGGCTCCCATTCCGATGGTTCGCGAATATGAAATTCGTCTGGGATGGTTCGGGTGTGGCTAGGTTCGTTCCGGTGATGGTTCGGTCATGTAGCAGCCTTGGGTTCGCCTATGATCCTAGGTTCGCCAATCATGGGCCTGCATGGGGTTCGCCTACAATAACCAGGGTTCACGAGTCATTGGTGGTTCATGGATGAGGAGGGTTCGGCTGACTGCATCTCAGGTTCGTCGCATGTATGATTCGGCTATGTCTGAAAGGTTCGGGCATGGTCTGATGTACGTAGGTTTGTGAAGTCCCCTAATGGTTCGGCTGGTGATCAACGAACCATGCAGGTTCGTTAGGGTTGAGGTTAGTGTGATTGGGAAGGTTCGGTGATGATGATGGAGGTTCGCCTGGTAAACTCTAGGTTCGCCGGTGATGGTTGTCGGCCTAGAAGGTTCGGCCATGGCTGTACGTTTCACACAGGTTCGCCCGAACCTGCAACTTCACGATGATCATCATCGGTTATTTTTAGGGTTAGCTCTAGTTTTCGCTGCTCATCAGTAACCGTGGGAGGTTTTCGAATGTGTAGAGGTCGCGAAGATGGTCCAGTATCCGCTAAACATCATGTTCGAACAACACAAAACAAAAACCCTCTTTTTCAGATTTTTCAATCAATTGTACCTCGTTTTTGGCCCGGTGAAAGCTCAGATCCGTGGTATCTTCTTGTAGAGGACGTCAAGGGCTACACATGGACACCAAGAACACCTAAATCCGTTGAGAATTGAGCGAGTTATGAAGCTTTGAAGGTTGGAGTTCTAGTGAGAGGATAGGTTCGCGAATCTTGGTTTAGAGAGAGAGAGGGTAGCTGCAACGAATCTTGGTTTACCCCGGGTGTTTCCCTGCGTGTTCGGTCTCGCTCGGTGTCGGTTTCGCCTATTTTTTACGCGCGTTTTACCACGATTACAAAAATTAATATTTTGGATTGTTTTTGATGAGTTTCAAAATTGTAAAAATGTCAAATAAAATATTTTATTTATTTTTGCTCTTCGTTCGTTGCCAGACCGTTAAACGAATACAATTAGGTGTATACCCATAGTTGCGTATGTTTTTCGATCGTATTAATTTAGTTATTGTCGTTTACACGTAATTATAAGTTCAACATTCGTATCTTTATGGATTGTCACCCATAACTATACTCAGTCTCGCTTACGCATTACGATCTTGTTTAATTAATTCGTTTGTCATAATATTCATCTAAACACTACGCACTAACGCTATCCCATTACACCGAACGCAGTATATGTATAGGGCATACCCCAGAGTCCAGCTACCTGCCTTATCTGACGCCATCCCACCACTGTTTCGATATAATACGATATTGTTCTTGCCTAGCGTAATCGACTGTAAATAAATAATACATACTTGTTCCTAATTAAAGAATTCCTATAACACACAAACACAAATATGAACACTTGATCACATTGACATACTAAATGTAAATACACATTGTACTATCACTGTTTATAACTACCATGACTAAATGCACAGATGTTACATTTATCCAATAGCTCATGTAACTGGTTTGACAATTCATGCATCTCTGAAGGTGCTAACCTGTACGGAGATTTAGCAACAGGAGTTGCTCTAGGAACTAAGTTGATACGAAACTCTACCGGTCGCGCAGGTGGCAAGTGTAACATCTGTGAATTTAGTCATGGTAGTCATAAATAGTGGTAGTACAATATGTATTTGATTCAGTATGTTAATGTTATTCAAGTGTTCATATTTGTGTTTGTGTGTGATAGGATTTTATTTAGTTAGGAACAAGAATATATTATTTATTTACAGTCAATTACGCTAGGCAAGAACAGTATCGTATTATATCGAAACAGTGGTGGGCTGGCGTCAGATAAGATAGGTAGCTGGACTCTGGGGTATGCCCTATACATATACTACGTTCGGTGTAATGGGATAGTGTTAGTGCGTAGTGTTATGACGAATAGTATGACAAACGAACTAATTAAACAAAATCGTAATGCGTAAGCGAGACTGATTATAGTTATGGGTGACTATCCATAAAGATACGAATGTTGAACTTATAATTATGAGTAAACGGCAATAAATAAATAACACGATCGAAAAACGTACGCGATTGCGGGTATACACGTAATTGTAGTCGTTTAACGGTCTGACAACGAACGAAATGTAAAAATAAGTAAAACATTTTATTTTACATTTTTACAATTTTGAAACTCATCAAAAACAATTGAAGAATACTATCTTACACTTCGAAAATATTAATTTTCGTAATCGAAACAAAACGCCCGCAAAAATGCGCGAAGCCGAACCCCATCGAGACCGAACACGCGGGGAAACATCCAGAACATTTAAAACCATAATCAGCATAGCTCACGATTTCCAGCCCTTATAGCTCACGATTTTGACCTGTAATCAGCATAGGAACATCTAGATTGACTTGTATTAAGATTATTTATGGTTTTTACGGATTGATTGGCGCTGTAATCTTCAAAAACGGGGCTGCCATGACTGCATATGCAGCCCTCGACACCCATCTGCACCAAAACAGCCCTAATACCTTGTAAATGGGTGATGTTTGAGCTGAACATGGATCGTGTGTGGGTGGCCATGGTCATGGAGGCAGGAAGGAAAGGATTCAGGGCTGATCCGATCCAGCCCTGTTGATGTTATCCTGGTTTGGAGATGCCATGACCGGGACTATATATATATATATAGTATTAATGTAATTGGAACCATGTTTCAACTCAATGGTGTTTAATGCAGCCATGCAACCTTCTGAATCCATTTTTTTATGCAATAACATAGTCATAACCAAGATAAATCAAGGAGTTTAGGATGTGGAAGCATGGGTTCTAAACAAAAGGGGCTGTTAAACATCACACATTATTGAGATTTCAAGTAGTGATTTAAGCCTAATATCAAAAGGATAGTAAGCCATCGATATTACTAATGCCGATGGGCACCCCTTGAACCTTGTGCGATTGGTGTGGTTAGTCTCGACTAACATGCCATGCCAAGGGTGAGGAGGTTGGTTGTTAAGTCCATGCATGCGTTCTAAACCCAATCATCACCCTGAGAAACTCATGTATGATCAAATAAGCCTAAGGGTAATCTAATCCTAATTTGATTCAAGTGATTGTGGATAGACCTCATTCTAGTTAAGTTTAACTTAACTTAAGAATGAGGTTATATTATGATCACAAGGACTTAAATGCATAAACCTATTCAAAGTCTCATGAGAAGCAAGGAGTTATCAATTTCATTCCTACGTGTTATTTCGTACATAACAAGTTATGTATAAAGTAACATGACACATGCTTTACATGGATCAACCATTATTCTGAGAAATCAAAACAGGTCTTTTAAATTCATACGACAAATTTAAACATAAAACAAGTTATACAAGAGGAAATCACTAACAAGTCAACATAAGTCAACCAAGTCCCATAAGTCAAACAACAAACCAAAGTCTAAAGCATTATAAACGAAGTCTTATATTATATGTATGATGACAGTAATATAGGAATCAGTTAGAAGTCTTGTTGTGTGCTACTTGCTACTTTTGTAGGACTGAGTCAACTGCTGTCAGGTGAGAACATTAGCCCCTCTTTTACTGTTTTCAACTGTTTTGGGGTGGATCACGTGATCAAACATTCTTTATGCAAATCATATTTCATATAAAGAGTTATGCTATTGTTCAAATGTTACAGGTTCACTCTAGAAATCGAAGGGATTTCTCAACTATTTTCAAAGGAATTATCAACCGTTTATAATGGTTTTATCAACTGTTGAACAAGTTCTACTAAAATGTTTTATAAAAGGATCAGTAAACTGTTTTACATCTATTTTGCATAAAAGGTTTTATAAATGTTAAATACTTATAAAGAATAATTTTTATAAACTCTTCTACTAAAATCTTGTGCTTTCGATGAAAGGATATTTTATAAACCTTGTTATTACACAAGGACTCTATTCTCAGAATTCAATCAGAGGTTTCAAAACAAGGAATTTAATCATTAGTTTTCATGATGTTATTCAATCTAAGGATTTAAATTCATGGTATTCAAGAAACGTTTTCAAATCATGATAATCAAATAAGGCATTTCAATCAATGGTTTCAAGTCCTAGTATTCAAAAACATGGTGTTCATCGTTGTGAACAAACTTATACATACATCAAGATACATATTCATATTCATAAAGCGTTAGTACTGGGTGATCACAACAAGGGAAAGCGGACACATTGGGACATACCAAAACTGGAGTTAGCTTTTAAATCTATTTTAAAAGCTAACTGCAGAGTTGGTTACATTACGATAATATGAAATTGCTGCTAATTTAGCTTACTAGCATACGTCATAATGACCGGGTTACGTCAACACGGAGTTGTCTTCTGAGTAAACTCGTTAGTACAACTCGTGTTGAATGCGTTTGCTGACTAATTTTCTAACTCCAACCATAGTTTGGGACTTGATTATATGTTGGTTTCTTTAGTAAACAGTCTGCGTACTGTTTGCACACGTTATTCATACTTGATGTTAGTTCGGGTTGCAACCATCCATGTATTTTCATTCATTGCTTTATACATATGCCTTATAATGCAAATTCATATTTACAAATGTTAAACCTATTGTTCTCACCAACTACTTTTGTAGTTGACAGTTACTTTTCACGTGTTTCAAGTAATTAGGTTTAGATCATTCTCAAGGACAACTAAGGGGACCATTTTAAGATAGAACAAGATGAAGAAACATGTTAGGATGGATTTAGAAACACATTAAAATCCTGATTGTTTAATTGTCTTGTTTGAAGTCTTATTTTGTAAACTATATTTTGGGTCTGTAGTTATCATTGTTTTGGTAGATAGATAAATTGTCTGTAACTAAACAATGGTCTAATCTCTATGAAATCTAGTAATGCATTGTGGTTGTTCTTATTCAATACTTGTGCATGATTCAACCATCGATCGTCACCACGCCGTGGATTGCACGCGGCGCAGGGGGTGTGACATGTTGGTATCAGAGCCAAGGTTCTAGAGAACTAGGAAAAATCCAATAATTAACGACCTAGACTATAACCTAAGCTACCCCATAGGACTAAGTGCAATAGGCTATACTTTTCAAAGATTAGATATCGAGTCAAGGAATTTGGATCGGAATTCTATAAACTTAGAAACCGAACTAAATTTCTCAACACATATTCATCAAAGGATTTTAGAGGCAAAGGTCTGTATTCTTAGTGTCTTTGATCTGAAATTCTCATCATGTTATCATCATCCTGTATTCATCATCATTAGGACTTCATAACTTAGAATCTGTGTAACAGTATTCTTTAGTTGAAGTTTATACCAGGAGATCATTATGCTCAATACTGTAAGTATTGGGAACCTAGGATAACTAACCTAGGACACATATACTAAAACCTAAGTTCTTGATTTTAAGTAAATTAAGAACCATGGTTTACACAATCATAAACATATGAGATACAATCAGTTGAGAATCAATGAAGTATGTGAATCAATACAATTGTGTTGCCAAATGCTAGCAAGGGCACGATCGTGGTATATCGAAGCGGTGGTGGGATGTCGGCTGGGCGGGCATTTTGCTTGACCCTACGTATGCCCTATATAAAAGCTATCTTCGGTATACCGGGAAAGTGGCAATGTGAAGGTTTGGTGGGGTAATCTTTTGAAAATTTGTACATTATCATCTGAAAAGTATACTAACCGGTTAATTGTTATATGTTAACTACTTTTATGTGTACTTGCTCATATTACAATTGAATGATAATATTGGTAGTATGGATATATTACTAATTTTATTTTATGAATTCAATTGTGAAAGTTATCATTTCTAACCCGCTTTTGATTTTCTCTTCGTAGAATGCCTCCTCGATGTGAAACTGACGCCGAGGGTTCGACAAGTGGCAACGATGACGAGATCAACAAAATTGTCCGAAATATCGCCGTACACATGAAGGAGGTCATTTCGGGCATGGTCACTGATATTACTTAGAATCTTCGAGGAAGTACCAGTGATTCGGCAAACAATTCAAACACCAACGCCACTGGAGCTGCTAATTTCACTTTCAAGCGGTTCAATGATGCTAAGCCTCCTAAGTACGCTGGTACTGAGGGAGCAACCGGCCTACTACAATGGCTAGAAAGCATTGAGGATATCCTAGACTTCACCGGATGTCCAGAAAACCTAAAAGTCAAGATGGCTTCAAGCACTTTTCACAAGGGCGCTCTCACTTGGTGGAATTCTGAGAAGAACACCAGAGGACAGGAGGTTGCTTTGGCCTTACCTTGGGAAAGTTTGAAGAAATTACTTGTTGAACAGTTCTGCCCACGTCATGAACTGAAAAGGCTGGAGGTCGAAATGTGGAGTTTGGCCCAAGACAGTGGGGAAAATGCTTAATACACAACTCACTTTCATGAGTTGTGTATCTTGGTTCCACATCTGGTTACTCCTCTATCCCGCAAGATAGAGAAGTACATTGAAGGATTGCCCCTAGTTATCAGGGGAAATGTTATGGGAAGTAATCCCACTACTTTAGAGATGGCAATTCATCTTAGTGCTACTCTTACTGAAGAATATGTCAAAGCTGGTGTACTCACTCGTAAAGGTTACAAAAGGGCACAAATTGATGAAGTCAAGAAACCCAAGCAACATTAGCATAAGAAAAAGAAACAGAAGACAATCAAGAACTTTGCAGCCATGACTATAGCTGCACCTATTCAAGCCACTCCCATTACTGCTGTTCCACAACCTGCTGCGTTCAGAAAGCCGTATACTGGACCGTACCCACTCTGCACAAAGTGTCAATACCATCACTTACCCTCTATTCCATGCAGAAAATGTCTCAAGTGTGGAAAATTTGGACACTTGGCACATGCAGAGCCACTCATCTTGCTGCTACCACTACCACTACCACTGTTCCTACTACTACAGGTGGAAAAGCCTGTTTAAACTGCGGAGCAGAGGGACACTTCAGAAACCAGTGTCCACGTCTCAACAACATAGCTGCTACAGCCACTGCACGTGCTTTGGTTATTAGAGTTACCGAAGCACGTGAGGAGCCGGCAGTCGTCACGGGTACATTTCTCATCAATGGTCATTATGTTTCTATCATATTTGATACCAGCGCAGATAAAAGTTTTGTCTCTTCCACTACTGCATCATTGTTTAATACACAACCATCTATACTTGCTGCTCCATACACGGTAGAAGTAGCTGATGGTAAGACCATAATGGTGAACTCAATAATTCTCGGTTGTGAATTAAGATTAAAAGATCATCTTTTCATCATCGATCTTATTCCTTTGACGCTCGGAAGCTTCGAAGTCGTAGTAGGAATGGATTGGCTATCCAAAAACAATGCCGAAATTGTATGCTCAGAGAAACTTATTCGAATTCCTCTACCGTCCGGCGAAACGATGAGAGTTTACGGCGAGAAATCCTGCCGTGAATTGAAGATGGTGTCGTGCATCAAGGCTAGGAAGTATCTGAAGAAGAAATACTATGCATTCCTGGCGCATGTGGTAGAAAAGAAACCCGAAAAGAAAGCAGTTGTAGACGTTCCAGTCATCAGAGATTATCCTGATGTATTTCCAGAGGACTTGCCTAGACTACCACCGATCAGGCAAGTGGAGTTTAGAATCGATCTCGTCCCTGGAGCAAACCCAGTGGCGAAGTCACCATATCGATTAGCACCATCTGAGATGCAAGAACTGTCTAGTCAACTTCAGGAGCTTCTAGACAAAGGTTTCATTAGACCGAGTTTCTCTCCTTGGGGAGCTCTGGTTCTCTTTGTCAAGAAGAAAGACGGTTCGTTTCGTATGTGCATCGACTATCGTGAGTTAAACAAGTTGACAATCAAGAACAGATATCCTCTGCCTAGGATCGATGATCTGTTTGATCAATTACAGGGAGCGACTTGCTTTTCTAAAATTGATCTACGATCCGGGTATCATCAATTGCGAGTAAATGATGAGGATATACCAAAGACTGCTTTTAGGACTCGATATGGACACTACGAGTTCGTGGTTATGCCGTTCGGACTGACCAATGCACCGGCAGTGTTCATCGACTTGATGAATCGAGTCTGCAGGCCATACTTAGATCAGTTCCTTATCGTCTTCATTGATGATATACTGATTTATTCAAAGACTGAACAGGAGCATGAGGATCATTTGAGGAAAGTCTTGGAGTTACTAAGAGAGGAGCAAGTTTATGCTAAATTTTCTAAGTGTGAATTTTGGCTAAAAGAGGTTCACTTCTTAGGACATGTCATAAACAAGGATGGGATTCATGTAGATCCAGCAAAGATTGAAGCGATTAAGAACTGGACTACCCCATCTACTCCAACAGAGATTTGCTCATTTACTGGGTTTGGCAGGCTATTACCGGAGATTCATCGCTGTAACATCCGTCAACATTGGACCAGACACGCGAGACCCGGTACGGCCCAATAAGAGTTAGGCTCAATAAGGCCCGACAAGGATTCGATCATATTTCTAGGCTCAACTAAAGTATTCGGAGCCCAGACAAACTAACAGAAGACAATTTCATTTGAGAATTAAGTCATCAATGACGTGAGCACATTTGGTCGTGTTTGAAATCCACATTCATTATTACGTATGTGTCAGAAGGACCATATCATATCATATCAGTTCATGACTTGTAGTTACTCAGGAATCTGGTGTTAGTAGATCTCAAAGAAACATTCATCACATTATTCTTATTCAAATAGATGACCAACCGATTTCATGTCTAGAATCATAACTCGGAAATGAAGAAAATGAGTGTAAGCGAAATCACGAAACGAGACTCCGATTTCAAGATACACCGAGTCAAATATAACGTAAATATGAGATCAAATATTCTGAACTCTTCAAGTCTTGAAATTATAACCATTGGAAAAAGCTCGAAAAATCATGAACGTAGGCGAAAACCGTGCGCAAAATGGAGTTCGTATGCTCCCGGAATCGCGAAACGAAGGAAATCCAAAATATCTGCGATCCCCAATCCGCGCGGTACGCCCCGGGCCAACCTTCGAGATCATATTTTCATCATCCAAACTCCATTTTGAAGCCTTCTAATCACGTGGATCGCACTAGGGATCGTATCTACGAGTTCTGATCGTTGTTCTGGACTTGAAACTCCATCTGGTTAGGTAACGGTTCGTTTTAACCTTCTAGCTTGACTTTGATTGATCAGATCTTGTTTTTGAACATAAGGGTATAGTTAGGGTTGTTGATTATTGCCTAGATGATGGCTAGGAATGATTATAAACGAAGAACTCGAACTGTTAACGGGTAAATCCTTGTTTGAGCCGTTGTAAAGCCCGGTTTTCATGAAACCACAATAATGATTATAATGGTTTAAACCATTTGATTTTAACACTGATTATGATTGTCTTGATCATTTATTGAAATGCTAGGTTTCATCCAAGTGTTTCAAACTAATGATAAGCATACAGATAATCACCGGAATAACGATCTGATGTTTATGATAACAGTCAGATGAGTACACTGAGCATGGTTATTAAACTTATTTTAATATCACATTCTCATGTTTCATGATACCTAAATGATCAATAACAGGGATTGACTATTCCTAAGCCAGAAATTCATCTAGGAATTGAGTGAATAATCAACAACCAACATCTATTTGACTAGTCCAAAAATGTCGTGATTAATCCAGTAGTCATAAACTCCTTAATAAGAACCTAAATCATTATAGGTTCCTTATTTATCGCACTTTGTGCAATATTCACTTAAGGAGGCTGATTAAGAATTAAGATCAGCTTGATGACTTAAACTACGATTCCTTGTTATCAAAAGTCAAGGAATAATTCGATAATCCAATTCAAACACAAGGAACTCATAAAACATTAATAAATTGCAGAACTCTCTTCGAATCTTAAGTGATACTTCGATATCAAAACATTTCGGTGAAACAGGTGAGTTTCATAGTTCCCCTTTTAATGTTTTGTTTTCCAAAACTCGGGGTGGAACATGTAGTTACTTTTTCAGAACATATTTTATCAACTGTTGTGAGTTTCATATTTCCCCTTTTAATGTTTTGTTTTCCAAAACTCGAGGTGGAACATGTAGATATCTTTTCAAAACACATTTTATCAATCATCGTAGAATTATATATCATTATCATGAGGAACGTCATGATAAACATTATTCAACTACCATGAAATCTTATATCATTATCATGAGGAACGTCATGATAAACATTTATCAACTACCATGAAATCATATATCAGTATTATCAGGAAAATCATGATAAATAATCATCAAAAAAATCATTTACCAAATCATTAAAAACAAGCGTATCACTTGGGAACTTTGGTTATGTGGAGGCTATTTGGGCACATTCTTATGTGAACATCATTAACTTGTTTTCAAGCCCTTGGTAGTACTGGTATGATCATATGCGGGAACACAAGATTCTTTATACTTACGGCGTTCTGGCGGGTAGCAAGACGTCAATACTACGGCGTTCCGGCGGGTAGCTGGATGTTGAAACTACGGCGTTTGGCGGGTAGCCAAACGTTAGCATTATTCTTTAGGTTTGATGTTTGCATGCTCAAGTAGATTCAATTTCAAAGTACCTGTTTGATCACTTGTGATAACTATATCATGAAAATTGTAGGATCAGATGTTCTCAATTGATAAATCAGTAGAGTATAGCAGCGGAATTCAACACAGAATTAGCATAAGTAAAGTAAGAACAAGTTCAATCAAACAGTAACGCAAGTTTGTTATAGAGAGAGAAAGTTTTCTGTAAAAGGAATATCTCATTCAATTGATTAACTTCGTTACAATACAATCATGTCAACTGCCTATATATAGAAGGCAGTGACGTCTGATGATGTCACATGATGTTGACACCTAACAGACAAAACAAAACAACTGAAATTAACTAAACGACTGAGAATGTCTTCAACATCTGAAGACAAACTCTACAACTACTGAAGAACAAAACTACTGAAGTACAAATACTGAAACTACTGAAATACAAAATACTAAAACCTCTGATGAGTAAACTACTCACCAGACTTTTACAAACAATAAGAAAACTACTGAAGACTAACTATACACTACAACACCTGACGACTTACACTTCAGCTGTTGTACATCTCTTCAGATCTTGTGACTTCAGCACATTTGAATATCAGCCTTTGTGTTCTTCTTCAGTTGTTGTAATGCTGTGAGACTTAGAGATTTTTCTGATCAGGCTCATTGGTTCTTTTAGTCCAACAAACTCCCCCTGAACCAATGCAGCCAAAAACCTCTAACTTATTTAAGGTCTCACTTATTTATTCCAGGCAGAAAGAAATGTCTTTTTCTTTGAGATCAGTATCAAAATGACCAATTAAAGTATAAGCCTGATAACCAACAGCTTCCAAAAACTCTAACTGTCAAAATATGAGAGGGAACTCCATTGGGGAAATGGACTATGAGCATTAACCCCTCTCATTGAAGCTATTGATTGTATACTAACCTGAAAGACTCCCGGACATAAGCTTCAAGTAGTAACATCTTCTCTTCTGGAGTCATTCTTTCAGGTTCACCTTCGAAGAAGGACTCAGGCCCATAAAATTCAGACAAGTATCTGGCCGTAGTCCCATCCTTCAGTTCTACTCTTGTAATTTCCCTGTACACAAACTCATCAGGGTGCTTACCCTCTAAAAACAAATAGAGTTCTTCTTGCTGAACATGTTCCAGCCTCCTATACACCAGTCCCTTCTTTATCATTTTGTTCTCTAAGAAGTTAGGAGCTTTTGCACCCGAGTTGTAGACACTCTTGAAGTCATTAATGATTTCACAAGGATCAAGCACTGACCCAAGCATGATTTCAGCACTCAACACCCTTTTGATCCTATTTGCATAAGTTGCTGGGGGCAGTCTCTTGTGAATCCTATGAAGAACCCTTGGGTCAGGCCACATCTTAATCAATTCTTTCGTATATTTAAATGTCCATTTCAGAGCATACAACCTTTGAGCTTCCTTTTTCATTGCAGTGATAGTTGAAGTCTGAGGATAATCTTTGTCCACCAACTTGAGGAATTGCTCATCATGTTTCCTTTGGCTCTCTTCTTCTTCCAGTTTCACTTTGACTGCCAACATCCTAGCCTCTGGTGTAATAATTGGCTGTTGACCAAAAACTAATGGCTTTTCAGGAATGTAATTGGCAGGAAGAGTAATTTTCTTCTTTGGAACTGTCAGATCTACCCCAGTTGTTGAAAGTGCAGGCTTTTGAGCTTTTGGCTTGATAACTGTGGAGATAGGCAACCTGTCTTCTGCATCAGAACTTTCTTCTTCTTGAATTCTGAGTTGCCTTCTCTTCTTTGGAGGAGCCCTTACCTCAACAACCTGAGTCTCAACCTGAGTCTGAACCTCTGGAATTTGAACCCCCTCTAGTTCAGTGTCTTGTGCATCAGAAGTTGTGGCTTGTACTTGAACTTCAGAGATTGTAGCCTGTGTTTGAACTTCAGAAGTTGTAGCCAATTCTTGTACATCAAATTCTTGTACATCAGAGGTTTTGACTTGTTTTTGTACATCAGATGTTGTGGCTTCCAATTGTTCAGCACTAACTTCAATTTCTTTAGCAACCATTTCCTGCTCAACTTCCACATCATCTCTGTTGATAATCTCAACAGGTTTGTTCTTCTTCTGTCTCTTATAAGTTACTTGAATGACAGGAGACCTTTCAAATGCAACCTCTTCAGACCTTGGCCTTTTGGAAGCTGAAGTTGTGACTGATTCAGTTCCTAACTCCCCCTTTTTGGCTGCAGGGGAAGAAGGAGTATGTAGATTTGAAAGTTTAGCAGTCACAGCCTCATCAACCATTTGTTGAATTTGAGTTTGGGAAGGTAACCTCTCATCAAGGGCTTGAACAATAATTGATTTCAGTAATGGAGTGATGAGAGGGAGGATTTGTAGAAAGGCAGCAGCTAATGCCTCTGGGGTGCCAGAACCCAAAGGATTAGTGCCAAAAACAGTGGCTGGTGGCTTTTCAAATTGGATATGAGTGGTTGAAGTGTTTGGGTGACCTTCAGAATTAGAAGGTGCCATCTGTGGGGTAAGTGGGGAAGATGGTCTTTTGTCCTTGGACATTTTGGTGAGTAGCTCATTGAGTCTACATACCTCAGCCTCAAGGAGTTGGTTTTGCTTAACAAGCTCAGCAACTGATCTTTGGTCATCAGTAGCATTAGCTACATCATCTGACCTCCTGAGAATCTCAGGATTTACCTGAGTTGAGTGTGGCTCAACAGATTCAGGTGCCCCTTTGTCTTGGTACTGGGGACTTCCAACCTCAAGGTGAACCCCTTCATCGGTTGTTGCCTCTGACAAGGTCTTATCCATGTTACCACTATCAATCACTCCAAATGATGGAAGTGATGAAGCAGCAGCCTTGTCAGATGTCAGAATCTCTCTTGCCACACTAGGAGATCTGATGTTGTAGTCAGTATCCTGTGGGTTATCAGAGACACTATGGTCCTCCCCCTCAATGTTGGAGCAGTTTCCAGTATTGATAGGTGTCTGGGAGGGAGAAGGAGTGTTCAGCTGATTCAGGATTTGAGCAATAACAAATGTTGGGCTATTGGTGGTGGTTTCTATAGAAAGTGGGTTTGAAGGAGAATGCACCCGGGGAGATTGGTGCTTTTCAATAGAAACCATTTCAACTGAAATAGGTTCTAGTGATGTGGTGTCCCCTACAAAGGTTGCTCCAGGATCCTGTTGAGAGGAAATCTGGGCGGTTTGAGCCGGTGGAGTCTGATGAACCGCTGGTTGACTACTACCAGTGGCCAGTTCATGCCTATGTGAGGCATGGGCAGACTCAGGGGACTCATCTCCCTGAGCAGCCTTTTTGGGCTTAGAGGATTTTGGTGTAGTGGGGACTTTGGATTTAGATTTGGAGGAGGAGGCTGTGGGTTCCCTATGCTTGGGTTTGAGCTTCCGGGCAGCCTCTTTTAAAGTGAGGTTGGAGTTGTGTCGGGAATATACTTCCAGCAAAACTGCTGGAGCAGGGATCCCCTGACCAACAAGGCCTGTTTGTGGCAGCTGTTTCTCTATGATGGCCATAATAAAACGAGGATAGAGTAACCATCTGGATGAAACAGGCTTACCAGCATGTTCAGTTAATTCAGAAAAAAGTATTTGAGAAAAATTTAGCTTTTGAGATTCGAGGATAGAGTACAATACCTGTTGCCAACGAGATGACATTTGATCCCATGAAGAAGACTTCGGAGCCAGGCATATGTTGATGACTTGTAAAACAGAGGTCAGTGGCACTGGTATTCATGAACAGTGTGGAGTCACTTAAGTCGCCCTGGTATTCATGACTTGTAAAACAGAGGTCAGTGGCACTTTTAGGGAACTGAGCGACGAGGTTGGCATCGTCCAGT
The DNA here is from genome assembly GCA_009363875.1 of Mikania micrantha. Lineage (NCBI taxonomy): Eukaryota > Viridiplantae > Streptophyta > Magnoliopsida > Asterales > Asteraceae > Mikania > Mikania micrantha. Next base: position 55,149,243 of record CM018697.1, read on the forward strand.
TGAAGAACATCCCTTAGCTCAGCTGGACTAATATGGATGTTGTGACCATTGACTGTTGATCGAAGAGATAGGACTCCAGTTCCAACATTTACCAGTTCAACATTCATCCAAAATTGATGAATGGATTCGACATACAGAGTCGGATTGATGAGAAAAGCAGTTTTGAATTGAGAGGAGTTCATCAAATCCACTGCTGCATCAAACTTGGACCAGAATGAAGATTTGGTCAAGTAGGCAATCGAATTGTGACGCGGTTTCAAAGTAAGAGCAGCCATGGAAGCAGAGATGAAAGAGGGAAAATAGGTTTTGAAAAAGATGAAAAGTTCTGAGAAGGTGATAATGAAACAACTGAGAAAGATTGATTGAAATAGAGAAAACAACTGAGGTTAAAACAACTGAAGAGTAAAATTACTCATCAGGTGTTGGCGACAAGTTGTTCATCAGGTGTTTTCATCAGTTGGTCATCAGATTTTGTGGAGGTTGTGTGCATCAGAACTTGTGAACACTTTGTTCATCAGACCTTGTAAACCATATTTGACCTTCAGTACTTAGGACATCAATACTCATCAGTACTTTGTAACTGAGAGTATTATACAAGGTCATAACTGTTCTTGAATCAGTACTTTTGATATGTATCAGTATGTACTGAAAATATCAAAATGTGTCAAGATAAAGGAATATTTATTTTTTAAAAAAAATATTTTTGGAATTTTAAAAGGATATTTAACATTTTATTCATTTAAACACTAACCTATTCAAGTTGCAACATACCAAGCCTTAGAACTAAATTTTGAAAAGTGGATGTGTCTAAAGGCTTAGTAAAAATGTCAGCAAGCTCATCAGCACTAGGAACAAATTTGGGATCAATCAGACCTTTTTCAAAGCAATCTCGTATAAAGTGATGTCTGATCTCAATGTGTTTAGTCCTAGAGTGCTGAACTGGATTCTTGACAATACAAAGAGCTGAAGCACTATCCATTAACAATGGTGTCTTCAGTTCTTTGATGCCATAGTCCAGGAGTTGAGACTGAAGCCAGAGAATTTACCTATGATATACCCCTTAGCATCATTACCAAAGGACACAAATCCTCTCCTTCCAGTGAAATAGTTATGAAGAAGAGATCTGCTCCCAGTCATATGCATGGATCCTCCACTATCAACATACCAGATGCTACTTTGGCATGCTGAAGGACCCTGCATACAACAACACACTCAGTTAGCCTTTTGGACCCAAACCATTTTGGTTTTGGGTCTGTTAACATTTGAAGAAACAGAACTAGCATTATCAGTTGAAGCAACACTTGAAGCATTCTTATCAGAAATTTTTGGTTTGACTTTTGATTTTGATTTCTTTTTATGAAATGAATCAACAGATGCCTCTGCCATATTGACCCTTCCTATCAGTTGTTGCATCATTAGCATCAGTTGATTATGAGTTTGAGTTAAAAGCTTGATTTCATCAGACACATCTGGACTTGATTTTTTATTTTTCTTGTTGATCAGTTTTGTGTCTGTAGTTAAAATAGATGTTTTCAAGTGTTGTTTCCCTGAATCTGGAACAATTTCTTTTCCTTTCGTGAATTGACTTGAAGTATTTCCTTGTACTGATTTTCCAGATTTTGAAACAACTGATGATTCTGGTACAAAATTTGAACTGAATGCATTTTTCATTTTAAGTATATTCTTGTTTTTATTCTTGATTTTATTGAATTTTGAACCTTTTCTGTACCAGCATTCATCAGTTGAATGATTAAACAACCTACAAATATCACAAGGCACCCTCTTCTTCCTTTCCTTGTGATTGTCTACAAGTACTGATGACTTAGAAACAGATTGTTTGTTCATCAGAACATCTAAGGCATCAGTATTTGTAGTCAAATTGACAACAGCTGATGTTTTGACAACATCTGAAGAGTTATTTTTCAGCACTTGTGTCTCAACACATTTACCAACATCAGTTGTTGCATTATCAGCTTTTTCAACAACTGCTGAAGAATGACTTTGACTTATCAAAATTCTTGCATCATTTTCACCAACACTATCCCCATCTGATTCAATTAAGTGTAATTTTAAAACATTTGAAACATGTTCATCAGGATTAATCTCAAATAAGACATTATCCTGACAAGAGTCATCCTCAATGACATTTGTACACCCAATTGAATAAGAATATGTTTCAATCTCAACCTTTTCAGCAGCAGCTTTGCAAACATTTGAGTCTTCTTCAGATATGTCGACAGAATCAGACATTTCTGAAGAGTTGGTAGATTGGTACACACTCTCCCCATCAGTTTCACAGTCAAGACTTTTTGGTTTATAATCAGTAGGGGGGCCAGTGTGATTATAACCAATCCCAAACTTAACATTTGAAGCTGGCTGTTTGCTCAATAACATTTCAAATCCCTTACAGGACTCAACCCATTTTTCACAATTGACTTGGGTTGCTGCAAGTGTTTGTTTCAGATCATTATGCTTCACTAGCATGACTTCCACTCTAGCTTTTTCATCAGACAACAAGCATTTAAGTTTATAAATTTCAGATTCTTTCTCATTTAAGGCTTTTTCAAACTCAGTTTTGTTTTTAGCCACAACCTTTTCCAATTCAAATTTCTCATTAATCAGTTCTACATTGATTTCCCTAATGGAAGCAAATGCTGAAATGCATGACTCTGAACATAATTTAGCTTTTGATTCAGAAGATACCTGAGATGTTGAAGAGGATTGACAGATATTGTCAGTTGAATCAATAGCCATCAGTGCCAGATTTCCAAAAGGATTGTCTCCACCATGTGGACCAGTTTCAGAAAAAGGCTGCATGTTGAAGTCTGATAAGTCATCAGGCAAGCTACTCCAATCAGCAACTCCAGGAGTGAAGAAACTCTGATGCTGTTGTTGTTGAGACTGTTGAGTTGATTGAGGTTTGCTGGATTCAGGAAGAGCAGGTGATTGTGGTGAGATTAATGCTGGATTGTGAGGAGGTTGAGGCATGTAAAAGCAAGGATATGGATAGGGCATTGGATTTTGTGGAACAAAGTGAGCTGGATAGAATTGCTGTTGACTAGTACCAGAAGATTGTAGTCCTTTGCCTGAGGAATTGTTGCTCGGAAAGGTCACAAAAGGTGCAGCAGGATTAGAACCAGATGTTTTGCACTCCCTAGCAAAGTGACCAAGCCTATGACACTTATGGCACCTCAACTTCCCTTTGTCAAATCCAACCTTAGTCTTGCCAGATAATCCAGGGAACTTCCTTCCTGTTCTTTTATAAAACTTTTGTGATCTGATGTTGATCAATGCCATTTGACTTAAAATGTCCATCTCCTCTAGATCATCATCCGGAATACCTTTCAAATCATCCATCACAAAACACAAGTTGTCACTATAACTTCCTGCATTACCCTCAACTCCCACAAAAGCATGATCAGAATTGTTAGTAGAAAAGTCAATATGTTCATCATACGAACATTCAGACCCATTAAACTCTGACTCCTGACCAAGTAAAGCAGTGTTACCAGGAACAAAATCATCAGCAAGTTTTCCAGATGAAGACAGTTTTCTCTTCTGTTCTACCTCTCTCTCAAAAGTTAAGAGTTTCCCATGTAATTGGGTGAGAGATAGACTTTCTAGATTAGCATTAGAGCGTAGGACAATTGTATAAGTGTCCCATCTCTCAGGCAATGATCTGAGAAATCTGTTATTCATCTGACTATTAGTGTATTCTTGCTTAACCATTTTTAACTCAGAAATTAAACATGAGAATCGCTCAAATTGTTGAGTCAAGGATTCACCCTTTCGGTGAGAAAATGTCTCATACTGCTGAGCCAGAATTTCTCTAGTATTTGCTAAAACCTCATCGGTCCACCAAATTGTTCTTTCAGTGCAACCCAGAGATCATGAGCAGTATCATAATGCATCAAACCAGAATAGATCTCATTCAGCAGAGCCATGGCCAGAATACCATGAGCCTTAGCATCAATTTCAAACAGTTTAATGTCCTCATCCGAATACATATCAGCAGGTTTCGGAATCATGCTCTTAGTTTCAGGATCAGTGATCGTGGGTTTATATGGTCCATGCACAACAGATTTCCAACATCCTGCGCTGTTAATCGACAGGTGATGTAGCATTCTACGTTGCCAGATGTTGTACTCACTCCGCACCAGCATCGGAGGCTTGGTTGCGGAGCCTGTATTGTGTGGATCATTGTTCGGAGTTGACATGATCACAGATTCAATCAATTTAACACAAACTAATTCAAATCTCAATCAATTGATGCAAAACAAATTGATATTGAAATACAAATCAACAGAAGTTAACAGAAAACTTCAATCTATAACAAATTCTTACTTAATCAGCTAATTCACTCAATTTGAGAACAAATTTGAGCAGTTTCAGAGATCAATTGTGTAATCGATCAATGATTAACCTGCTCTGATACCAATTATAGGATCAGATGTTCTCAATTGATAAATCAGTAGAGTATAGCAGCGGAATTCAACACAGAATTAGCATAAGTAAAGTAAGAACAAGTTCAATCAAACAGTAACGCAAGTTTGTTATAGAGAGAGAAAGTTTTCTGTAAAAGGAATATCTCATTCAATTGATTAACTTCGTTACAATACAATCATGTCAACTGCCTATATATAGAAGGCAGTGACGTCTGATGATGTCACATGATGTTGACACCAAACAGACAAAACAAAACAACTGAAATTAACTAAACGACTGAGAATGTCTTCAACATCTGAAGACAAACTCTACAACTACTGAAGAACAAAACTACTGAAGTACAAATACTGAAACTACTGAAATACAAAATACTAAAACCTCTGATGAGTAAACTACTCACCAGACTTTTACAAACAATAAGAAAACTACTGAAGACTAACTATACACTACAACACCTGACGACTTACACTTCAGCTGTTGTACATCTCTTCAGATCTTGTGACTTCAGCACATTTGAATATCAGCCTTTGTGTTCTTCTTCAGTTGTTGTAATGCTGTGAGACTTAGAGATTTTTCTGATCAGGCTCATTGGTTCTTTTAGTCCAACAAAAATCATTGTTTGAACAATTATTTTACATCAACAAAACCTATGATTCTCACTCAACTATTCGTAGTTGACTTTTTTTTATGCTACATGTTCCAGGTTACAAATCACCCACCAGCTCAAGAACGGTGGATCAAGTATCTATGTAAACCAGAAATCAAGGGGGAATCTTTAACTATGGCTATGTAATCATTACGTCACGCGCCGTGGATTCCGTACGCGGCGTGGGTTGTGACAGGTTGGTATCAGAGCCATGGTTGTAGAGATTTAGGATAACTTTTAATGGATTACCTAGACTACAACCTAAGAATCTCTTATATGTTTAGACATTGTGTCTAAACTCTATCTCCCTTGATTCTTGGAACTTTCTGGTTTACTAAATCTTTTGCTTTTCGTTCTTAGAATGACTAGCAACAATCATGAAATCATTCGTTTGGCTATTGTCATTGCACGACAGATGACTGTTGTATTAGCCAAATTGTCATTTGATTCTATTGTACTCTTTGGTCTTTAAGTAGTACTTTAATCATAATCATGATCACTCTGTTGAAAATTTGACTTCGTTCTTTCGAACTGATTTCGGATGCCAAACCCAATCTTCTACGGGCATAGAAGGTACATTAGGAATCATACAATGGAGTGAGTCTGTTGGATACACCTTTGGATACCTTAATTGCTCTATAGACCAGAATGCCTAAACGGCTGTAAATACTCTTTCAACAAGGAACATTGATCTAATGGGATGAAGAAAAAAACCTAACTAGAGAATGAGAAGTTATTCCAAGTATGTCATTGGAAGACTTTAGAGTTCTACTATTTTAAGCATGGGATCAGGAAACTTGAAAATAAACTCTAGAACCTAGTCCATATTGAATGGGACAATAAAACTTACCCTACTCGATTTCACGAACTGAGTATACTAGTCCTAATGGTTATTTCACTTCATCACAAACATTGATAAGTATAGTAAAGGAAAATTAGGAGGCAACCTACTACTCTCAAGTTAGCTACTCACTCTAGCACATTGGAACCAACAAACATGTGAAAGCAAACTACTTCGCACAAAACGACAACAGTTTGGGTACAACAGATCAAAAGGTGAGATCAAAACCTTTATGAAGGAAACAAAAGAAAGCTAAGAACCTTGTTGAGTATATCTTTGACATACTATTCAACTAAGTTCTTAAACTCATACCTATGTTAGAAACCTATATATGGAATCTCAACCTTTAGGAGACACATGCAACTACCATCATTCCATTAGAGGCATATGTTAGTTATGCGCTCGATGTGAACAATTAGATCATCCATCGACAACTTGCCGGTTAGCTTGAAACCCACCCAGAACAAATACACTATGCCAACTAGTACCAAGGATAGAACCTGTTATGCCTGCAACTCAAGTGCCTACATAAAAAGCCAACATTTTAATCTTAACTCCTATGCTCAAAATGCACCTTCTCCTGTCCTATTTGTTGGTGCATCAGAATCATAAGAGTGAGCTGTTGAAAGAACGATCTCATGAAATCTTGATTGTCATCAAACACCAATGTTACATCTTGTACCCACTTGGAATACGTTCGGCTGTGAACTTATTCTACAATGTATTCGAGCGATAAACGAATACATGTTGGGTCTGTTAGTAACTCTTTGAACTTCATGCTACTAGAAACTATTTCATAGTTCTATCAGAAAACTCAAACTCTTGATCATAGATCATAAATCATAATGAGATCATGAAACTATCAGTGAACCTCGATGCATGACATTGTGGATCTATCAAACTATCGAGCTAAACTGTAAACTTTGAGACGAAATCAATGGTTGATCAAATATCAGAACTATCAAAACTCATGGATCCTGTTAGGATCACATATCATGAACATATTAGAACAAGAAGGGATAGGGAACTTATCCCAGTCAAACTTAGAACTTGTGAACAGAACTCAAAACATTGAAACAAAGTCACAATGAAAACCATGGTAATAACAAGTGAAATCTAACTTGAGCAGAGCTAGAACAAACATACAGTACAATTTCCAGCTGCGACCGGCCGGCGTAATTGTAAATTGTAGTACATGGGAGTTCTGGAGAAGTTCAAGGTAAACAAACAACTATTACTCCTAATATCATTAACACTCATAAGAACATGAGAAACACAATGAGCATAATCAAGCGTCGTGCAATCTTGAAACAAGAACGAACAACATACTTGAGGTATGAGATCAAATCATAAAAATGGGATCACATATCAAAACATGGAATCAAAAATGAAATTAATAAATTAAATTGGGATTGACATGAACATATGCACAGAAAGGAATTTATTTACGTATATTTGATATGTATTCCTTTCAGCCATCACTATTATCCTGTCATCCTTTGAAATATTCTATGATGTCAGTTATATGTCCTTTAAGATTTTTGAAAACTCTCTAGCAATTTGATTCGGGCCCAGTTGGGCTATGTCTATAGCTATTCTTGAATTTTGGGAAGATTACAATAATTATCATGTTAACCAAATATGCCTAGATGAAATTGTGAGTCGACATGAGGTGCTGGTCTCAATCATTTGAAAATGAGATAGTCAACTTCACCTCACGAGTCTGACAAACGTTTCAGAAGGCATTGGTAACATCACTTAATCTAAACACATCTTACTTGCCTCAAGTGGATGGCCAAACTGAATGAACCCTCAAGATCCTAGGAAACACAATGAGAAGCGGTGTTTAGAACTTTAATGATAATTGAAATATATACGCACTTCTTACTTGTTTCAATCCTTTGTAACAATAGTCACTACATAGGCATTGGGGGTGTACAACCCAAAGCTTACACAAACCGGAAGATAGAGCTTTTGTACTTTGAACTGAGGTGAGTAAGCCTGAAATTGATACAAGGAACTATCAATGGTAATTAATGTTCCATTGGACATAAATAAACTGATCATAGTTGAGCAAGGAACCATGTGAAGGAAAATAGAAAAACTTATGAGACTCCAGGTTACTACTAGGGTAATGCTGGAGATGGCATTATGATCAAATACAACTAGATCTGAGTAACAAGATATACTAACCTCAAAAAACATTGTCCTTTCAAGATTCTAAACAAATTTGGATAAGCAACATAAAGATTGGGATCATCTCTAAAACATAACAACCTACATGATGTGCTTCATGTGTAAAACATTGGAAAGTGTTTAGCTAATAAAACACTGGCAGTTTCCTTCTAAGCAAATTCATAAGGATGATGAATTTCAACATATAAGAAAACTAGCTGGGATCTTAAGACACGAAGACAAGAAACAAAAACTAAGTCTGACACTTATAGAATAAGTCAAATGGAGCTCTAGACATGAACTCAAATTCACGTATGAGCATGTAGATTGCACGCGTAATGCAATTGTTTTCCCAAAAAAACTATCATAAGTACTGATAGCCAAATTTCGGGACGAAATTTATTCAACGGGGGGAGACTGTAACATCCGTCAACATTGGACCAGACACGCGAGACCCGGTAAGGCCCAATAAGAGTTAGGCTCAATAAGGCCCGACAAGGATTCGATCATATTTCTAGGCTCAACTAAAGTATTCGGAGCCCAGACAAATTAACAGAAGACAATTTTATTTGAGAATTACATCATCAATGACGTGAGCACATTTGGTCGTGTTTGAAATCCACATTCATTATTACGTATGTGTCAGAAGGACCATATCATATCATATCAGTTCATGACTTGTAGTTACTCAGGAATCTGGTGTTAGTAGATCTCAAAGAAACATTCATCACATGATTCTTATTCAAATAGATGACCAACCGATTTCATGTCTGGAATCATAACTCGGAAATGAAGAAAATGAGTGTAAGCGAAATCACGAAAGAGACTCCGATTTCAAGATACACCGAGTCAAATATAACGTAAATATGAGATCAAATATTCTGAACACTTCAAGTCTTGAAATTATAACCATTGGAAAAAAGCTAGAAAAATCGTGAACGTAGGCGAAAACCGTGCGCAAAACGGAGTTCGTATGCTCCCGGAATTGCGAAACGAAGGAAATCCAAAATATCCGCGATCCCCAATCTGCGCAGTACGCCCCGGGCCAACCTTCTAGCTGGGGCGATGCGCCTGGCGGCTGCAGAGGCGGAAAATTGGATAAGAACATCAGATTGCTTCCAGAACGTGATTTTTTCATTTATCTCGACCATGTATGCTCAAAAACGCCTCCAGATCATATTTCATCATCCAAACTCCATTTTGAAGCCTTCTAATCACGTGGATCGCACCAGGGATCGTATCTATGAGTTCTGATCGTTGATCTGCACTTGAAACTCCATCTGGTTAGGTAATGGTTCGTTTTAACCTTCTAGCTTGACTTTGATTAATCAGATCTTGTTTTTGAACATAAGGGTGTAGTTAGGGTTGTTGATTATTGCCTAGATGATGGCTAGGAATGATTATAAACGAAGAACTCGAACTGTTAACAGGTAAATCCTTGTTTGAGCCGTTATAATGCCCTGTTTTCATGAAACCACAATAATGATTATAATGGTTTAAACCATTTGATTTTAACAATGATTATGATTGTCTTGAACATTTTACGAAATGCTAGGTTTCATCCAAGTGTTTCAAACTAATGATTAGCATACAGATAATCACCGGAATAACGATCTGATGTTTATGATAACAGTCAGATGAGTACATTGAGCATGGTTATTAAACTTATTTTAATATCACGTTCTCATGTTTCATGATACCTAAATGATCAATAACAGGGATTGACTATTCCTAAGCCAGAAATTCATCTAGGAATTGAGTGAATAATCAACAACCAACATCTATTTGACTAGTCCGAAATGTCATGATTAATCCAGTAGTCATAAACTCCTTAATAAGAACCTAAATCATTATAGGTTCCTTGTTTATCGCACTTTGTGCAATATTAACTTAAGGAGGCTGATTAAGAATTAAGATCAGCTTGATGACTTAAACTACGATTCCTTGTTATCAAAAGTCAAGGAATAATTCGATAATCCAATTCAAACACAAGGAACTCATAAAACATTAATAAATTGCAGAACACTCTTTGAATCTTGAGTGATACTTCGATATCAAAACATTTCGGTGAAACAGGTGAGTTTCATAGTTCCCCTTTTAATGTTTTGTTTTCCAAAACTCGGGGTGGAACATGTAGTTACTTTTTCAGAACATATTTTATCAACTATTGTGAGTTTCATATTTCCCCTTTTAATGTTTTGTTTTCCAAAACTCGGGGTGGAACATGTAGATATCTTTTCAAAACATATTTTATCAATCATCGTAGAATTATATATCATTATCATGAGGAACAGCATGATAAGCATTATTCAACTACCATGAAATCTTATATCATTATCATGAGGAACGTCATGATAAACATTTATCAACTACCATGAAATCATATATCAGTATTATCAGGAAAATCATGGTAAACAATCAACAAACAAATCATTTACCAAATCATTAAAAACAAGCGTATCACTTGGGAACTTTGGTTATGTGGAGGCTATTTGGGCACATTCTTATGTGAACATCATTAACTTGTTATCAAGCCCTTGGTAGTACTGGTATGATCATATGCGGGAACACAAGATTCTTTATACTTACGGTGTTCTGGCGAGTAGCTAGACGTCAATACTACGGCGTTCCGGCGGGTAGCTGGACGTTGAAACTACGGCGTTTGGCGGGTACCCAAACGTTACCATTATTCTTTAGGTTTGATGTTTGCATGCTCAAGTAGATTCAATTTCAAAGTACCTGTTTGATCACTTGTGATAACTATATCATGAAAATCATTGTTTTAACAATTATTTTACATCAACAAAACCTATGATTCTCACTCAACTATTCGTAGTTGACTTTTTTTTTATGCTACATGTTCCAGGTTACAAATCACCCACCAGCTCAAGAATGGTGGATCAAGTATCTATGTAAACCAGAAATCAAGGGGGAATCTTTAACTATGGCTATGTAATCATTACGTCACGCGTCGTGGATTCCGCACGCGGCGTGGGTTGTGACAATCGCGAACTTTTCAAAGATTGCCTTGCCACTTATCACATTAACCCAGAAAAGTCAAGCATTTATATGGGGTCAGAAACAAGAAGATGCATTACAACTTCTTAAACAGAAGTTATGCAATTCCCCTATCCTTAGTCTTCCAGAGGGCAGTGATGATTTCATTGTCTACTGTGACGCTTCAAACCTTGGTCTCGGTTGTGTACTTATACAACGGGACAAGGTGATTGCATATGCTTCAAGACAACTTAAGGTTCACGAGAAGAATTATACTACTCATGACCTTGAGTTAGGGGCTGTGGTCTTTGCATTGAAGATTTGGAGGCACTACCTTTATGGTACTAAATGTGTCATCTACACGGACCACAAGAGCCTGCAACACATTCTCAATCAGAAAGAACTCAACAAGAGACAACGACGTTGGGTTGAGCTTCTAACTGATTACAACTGTGAGATTCGTTACCATCCGGGTAAAGCCAATGTGGTGGCGGATGCTCTTAGTCGTAAGGAACCAGTCAAACCAATTCAAGTGAGAGCCCCGGAGATCAACACACATCCAAACTTGAAGGACTTGATTCGTATTGCACAATAACAAGTGGTGATAGACAATCAACTGAAGGCAGACTTAGACTGCGGAATTGAGAAGAAACTAGAACCTCGATCTGATGGGGTGTTATACCTCAACGGCCGCATTTGGATTCCAAAGTCAGAAGAATTGCGCACACTCATCTGTGATGAGGCTCATAAGTCACGATACTCAGTTCATCCTGGAGCAGATAAGATGTACCAAGACTTGCGGGCATCTTATTGGTGGCCGGGAATGAAGAAAGACATAGCATTGTATGTGGGGAAATGTTTAACATGTTCCAAAGTCAAAACAGAACATCAAAAGCCTTCGGAACTTCTACAGCAACCTGAAATTCCTCAATGGAAATGTGAACAAATTTCCATGAATTTCATAACTAAGTTGCCGAGAACTCCGAGGGGTTACGATTCGATTTAGGTGATCGTTGATCGACTCACCAAATCTGCTCATTTTCTCCCTATCCGAGAGGATTACAAAATGGAGAAGTTATCCACTCTGTACATCAACAAAATCATTGCACGTCATGGTACTCCAACATCAATCATTTTTGATCGTGATAGTCGTTTCACTTCTCGCTTTTGGCAATCATTGCAAAACGCTTTGGGAACCCGCGTTAATCTTAGCACGGCATATCATCCCCAAACCGACGGTCAAAGCGAAAGGACTATCCAAACACTCGAAGATATGCTTCGTTCTTGTGTGATTGACTTTGGTGGGAGTTGGGATACTCATCTTCCACTCTTAGAGATTTCATACAACAACAGCTACCATACAAGCATTCAATGTGCACCATTCGAAGCTTTATACGGTAGGAAGTGCCGATCACCGGTCTGTTGGACCGAGGTTGGTGACTCACAGGTCGTAGGACCTGAACTCATTCAAGAAACAACCGACAAGATCATAATCATTCAATCAAGGCTTAAGGCCGCAAGAGATCGGCAAAAGAGTTATGCCGATCGATGTCGGAAACCACTTGAGTTTCAAGTTGGTGACCGAGTCTTACTTAAGGTTTCTCCCTGGAAAGGCGTTGTCCGATTTGGGAAGAAAGGGAAACTTGCACCAAGGTACGTTGGACCTTTTGAGATCCTGGAAAGGATTGGTCCCGTAGCCTACAAACTCAAACTTCCGGTGGAGCTAAGCAATGTTTATGATACGTTTCATGTATCGAATCTTAAGAAATGCTTGGCAGATCATGATGTTCATATTCCACTGGAAGACATTCAGATTCAAAACAACATGCAATTCATAGAATGTCCAGTCGAAATCATGGATCATGGGGTCAAGAAACTAAAACGTAGTCGTATTTCGACCGTAAAGGTACGATGGGAGGGCAAACGTGGTGCTGAGTTCACCTGGGAACCTGAAGACCGGATGAAGCTTAAGTACCCTCATCTTTTTACAGTACCTTCGGCTAGTTAATTTCGAGACGAAATTCCCTTAACTAGGGGAGACTGTAACATCTATGCATTTAGTCATGATAGTCATAAACAGTGGTAGTACAATATGTATTTGATTCAGTATGTCAATGTGATTCAAGTGTTCATATTTGTGTTTGTGTGTGATAGGATTTTATTTAGTTAGGAACAAGAATGTATTATTTATTTACAGTCGATTACGCTAGGCAAGAACAGTATCGTATGATATCGAAACAGTGGTGGGCTGGCGTCAGATAAGGCAGGTAGCTGGACTCTAGGGTATGCCCTATACATATACTACGTTCGGTGTAATGGGATAGTGTTAGTGCGTAGTGTTATGACGAATAGTATGACAAACGTACTAATCAAACAAAATCCTAATGCGTAAGCGAGGCTGAGTATAGTTATGGGTGACGATCCATAAAGATACGAATGTTGAACTTATAATTATGAGTAAACGGCAATAAATAAATAATACGATCGAAAAACGTACGCGATTGCGGGTATACACGTAATTGTAGTCGTTTAACAGTCTGACAGTGAACGAAATGTAATAATAAGTAAAACATTTTATTTTACATTTTTACAATTTTGAAACTCATCAAAAACAATTGAAGAAAACTATCTTACAATTCGAAAATATTAATTTCCGTAACAGTAACAAAACGTTCGCAAAAATGCGCGAAGCCGAACCCGATCGAGACCGAACACGCGGGAAAACATCCGGAACATTTAAAACCATAATTCCCTTCATTTTTCTTTAAAAAAATTCAGTCAAGATCTTCTATCTCTCCATCCCGTAATATCTCTCTCTCTAGAATTCTTGAACAAAAATCGCCATAACTCCTTCGTTTCTCGTCGGAATCGAGCATATTATATATCAAAACGACCGGCTCGACGAGAGGAATCTAGGAGTACAATGGATCGGAGCTAACTCGAAGTATACTGGCAGAAATCGTGGAAAGAAGGGGATGATCTGCAGGTATGTTATTGTTCATCGTCTTCTTCACTGCAGTTTTCGATTTCCAGCCCTTGTAGCTCACGATTTTAACCTGTAAACAGCATAGGAACATTTAGATTGAGTTGTATTAAGATTATTTATGGTTTTTACGGATTGATTGGGGCTGTAATCTTCAAAAACGAGGCTGCCATGACTGCATATGCAGCCCTCGACACCCATCTGCACCAAAACAGCCCTAATACCTTGTAAATGGGTGATGTTTGAGCTGAACATGGATCGTGTGTGGGTGGCCATGGTCGTGGAGGCTGGAAGGAAAGGATTCAGGGCTGATCTGATCCAACCCTGTTGAAGTTATCCTGGTTTGGAGCTGCCATGACCGGAACTATATATATATAGATAGTATTAATGTAATTGGAACCGTGTTTCAACTCAATGGTGTTTAATGCAGCCATGCAACCTTCTAAATCCACTTTTTTTATGCAATAACATAGTCTTAACCAAGATAAATCAAGGAGTTTAGGATGACGAAGCATGGGTTCTAAACAAAAGGGGCTGTTAAACATCACACATTATTGAGATTTCAAGTAGTCATTTAAGCCTAATATCAAAGGATAGTAAGCCATCGATATTACTAATGCCGATGGGCACCCCTTGAACCTTGTGCGATTGGTGTGGTTAGTCTCGACTAACATGCCATGCCAAGGGTGAGGAGGTTGGTTGTTAAGTCCATGCAAGCGTTCTAAACCCAATCATCACCATGAGAAACTCATGTATGATCAAATAAGCCTAAGGGTAATCTAATCCTAATTTGATTCAGGTGATTGTGGATTGACCTCATTCTAGTTATGTTTAACTTAACTTAAGAATGATGTTATATTATGATCATAAGGACTTAAATGCATAAACCTATTCAAAGTCTCATGAGAAACAAGGAGTTATCAATTTCATTACTACGTGTTATTTCGTACATAACAAGTTATGTATAAAGTAACATGACACATGCTTTACATGGATCAACCATTATTCTGAGAAATCAAAACAAGTCTTTTAAATTCATACGACAACTTTAAACATAAGAACAAGTTATACAAGAGGAAATCACTAACAAGTCAACATAAGTCAACCAAGTCCCATAAGTCAAACAACAAACCAAAGTCTAAAGCATTATAAACGAAATCTTATATTATATGTATGATGACAGTAATATAGGAATCAGTCAGAAGTCTCATTGCGTGCTACATGCTACTTGTGTAGGACTGAGTCAACTGCTGTCAGGTGAGAACATTAGCCCCTCTTTTACTATTTTCAACTGATTTGGGGTGGAACACGTTATCAAACATTCTTTATGCAAATCATATTTCATATACAAGAGTTATGCTATTGTTCAAATGTTACAGGTTCACTCTAGAAATCCAAGGGATTTCTCAACTATTTTCAAAGGAATTATCAACCGTTTATAATGGTTTTATCAACTGTTGAACAAGTTCTACTAAAATGTTTTATAAAAGGATCACTAAACTGTTTTACATCTATTTTACATAAAAGGTTTTATAAATGTTAAATACTTATAAAGAATAATTTTTATAAACTTTTCTACTAAAATCTTGTGCTTTCAATGAAAGGATATTTTATAAACCTTGTTATTACACAAGGACTCTATTCTCAGAATTCAATCAGAGGTTTCAAAACAAGGAATTTAATCATTAGTTTTCATGATGGTATTCAATCTAAGGATTTAAATTCATGGTATTCAAGCAAGGTTTTCAAATCATGATAATCAAATAAGGCATTTCCATCAATGGTTTCAAGCCCTAGTATTCAAAAACACGGTGTTCATCGTTGTGAACAAACTTATACATACATCAAGATACATATTCATATTCATAAAGCGTTAGTACTGGGTGATCACAACAAGGGAAAGCGGACACATTGGGACATACCAAACCTGGAGTTAGCTTTTAAATCTGTTTTAAAAGCTAACTGCAGAGTTGGTTACATTATGGTAAAATGAAATTGCTGCTAATTTAGTTTACCAGCATACGTCATATTGACCGGGTTACGTCAACATGGAGTTGTCTTCTGAGTAAACTCGTTAGTACAACTCATGTTGAATGCGTTTGCTGACTAATATTCTGACTCCAAACGTAGTTTGGGACTTGATTATATGTTGGTTTCTTTAGTAAACAGTCTGCGGACTGTTTGCACACTTTATTCATACTTGATGTTAGTTTGGGTTGCAACCATCCATGTATTTTCATTCATTGCTTTATACATATGCCTTATAATGCAAATTCATATTTACAAATGTTAAACCTATTGTTCTTACCAACTGCTTTTGTAGTTGACAGTTACTTTTCATGTGTTTCAGGTAATCAGGTTTAGATCATTCTCAAGGACAACTAAGGTGACCATTTTAAGATAGAACAAGATGAAGAAACATGCTAGGATGGATTTAGAAACACATTAAAATCCTGATTGTTTAATTGTCTTGTTTGAAGTCTTATTTTGTAAACTATATTTTGGGTGTGTAGTTGTCATTCTTTTGGTAGATAGATAAATTGTCTGTAACTAAACAATGGTCTAATCTCTATGAAATCTAGTAATGCATTGTGGTTGTTCTTATTCAATACTTGTGCATGATTCAACCATCAATCGTCAGCGCGTAGTGGATTCCGCACGCGGCGCAGGTGTAACATTAGTGCCGGAACCGTCACCGGAACAGTGATCTCTACAGTACATAAACAGCAAATCAGGTACATATTTCAGTTATCAATTGTATATCATTTTCATTGCATGTTATCAAATCACAGTTCAGATTCAATTCAGAAAACAAAGTTCAGAACAAGGGTTCTTGAGTCAGATAATTATCTGGCAACACAGAACCATCATGTGATTATTTGTTAGGATTTATTATGTATAAACGTATGTGAGGCCTTATAGAACAAAACACGGGAATATTGTTATGTGAATGCTAAATCGACGGGTTATTCGTATAGGTGACGATCTGTACGAAAATATCTGAAAGTTTAATGTTCTGAATATGTGACATCTCGCAAATTCCAAGTCAGCATTTATATTACTTTATTAATAATGTGTATTATTATATCATACGTGGCACTAGAATGCATGCATTGAGTGTGACACGTGGCACAACAATCTGAACATGCCGATAATCTAGGGAATTATCGCACAACACACGCACGTGTCTTGAATAACGAACGTTGGTGAACGGAGCAAACTGGAGCACAAAACACTGCACTTAGGTTCGGTGAACCCAAATTAGTTAGAACAAGGCCTAGGTGTCGAGAAACGATGATCGTATTCGAGAAATACGAAACATTCGGTTCAAAACAATTAAATTGGGCCTATTGGGCTCAGCCGAGACCCATCGCGGTACGCGATGGGCACCCACTTGGGCTCTCGCGGTACGCGAAGCTTGAGCGGGGAAATTTGAATTCACCGAAAGGAGTCGCGGTACGCGACGGCCGATCAACTTCCAACACCGCGGTACGCGGCATGATTCGGGAACAGAAATTAATATTTTATTCTCCGCGGTACGCGGAGATACTTTTTGGGCGGTGCCGCGGTACGCGACAGGCCTAAGTTCGCAGAATCTTTATAAAATAAAGATTTATCATTTCTGTTCATCCCTCCACTCAATCTCTCGACTGATACCCACACAAGCGGCCGTTGACGACCTGCTACCACCATTTTCATCCATCTAAAGCCATTTTGAAGCTAACTTGGAGCCATTCTTGAAGACTTTGAAGGCTTGAAGCTCAAGAGGACACCAAGAACACCACATCTCATCCTTGCTCATGATTTACACCATTCCAGCCACTGCTAGAACCCTTCCAGATCTGCTCAAGTGTTATCTCGTCAATCCAAGGCCTTGTGAGGTAGCCCCCATGTCCAATCTAGTCTAAAAACACTTGAAATCTCACATGCAAAGGGAAATACCCACATGCATCACCATCACCACCATTATCATGAAATTTTGATGTTGTGAATCTGTTATTTGGTGTTGTTATTACTGATTTAATGTATTGATGATGGTTCATGATGATCTTGAATACCTATGATAGTGATTTGTTGATTTTATGATGAAATGATTACTTTAATCAACATGCATATATGATCCATGATGATCTATGTAATTTTTGATATTGAAATGTTGTTAGAATTAATGTATGAGATGTTCTACATGATTAAAATGGTTGATTATGGTCAAGAAATGTCAAAAACGTGATAGTTACTATAAATAGTAACTTTATTGTTACAAAATGTGCATTCTTGATGAAATGACCACATTGGAACGTTTAGAACTATAAGATATGTATAAAATGATGTTCAAGAGTTAATATGATAGTTATTTGATGCCTAGAAGTGTTTAGAATGGTCAAAGTCATGATTTTTATAAATGTTACTATAAATAGTAACTTTTTATCACAAGTTTGCAAATGGATGATATGTATGATAATGTTATGAGTCTAACATGTTTAGTTAGTGATTATATGATGATATGGAAAGGAATATGTTATTGGGAGACTTAATTTTGTGTTATTATCATAAGTTACTAAATATAATAACTTTATTTTGCTAAGTTAATGATTTGTCACATGATAGTTGTAATGATCATGATTAAAGGGTTATTTAGGACTAAGATAATGATAGTAGATTATGTAGGTTGTTAAACTTGATGAAATATGCTTATTTTAGAAACTTTCTAGATATAGAAACTTTTACGTGCAAACTATGTTAAATCGGCTATGTGTAACGAAGTGCTATTTGATAACATGCTCATTTAGGATAAATATGCATGCTAGAATAATCGGGATGTGATTTAATGCATGACTTGCCTAATGTGGAAACTTTCCTAAAATAGGAACTTACTATAAATAGTAAGTTTCCTCATAGGAATGATTTTGGTATCCGTACACTTCACACGACACTAAACCGCACAATACACGAGCACTTGATCCAAACCGTCACCAACGGGTCGTTAGGTCAAACACGGTCAACACGACCAACACGGTCAACAAATGGTCAACGAGACCCACAAAACAACCAGGAGTTGTTTAGACACGAATACGGTCCTGTGAGACCAACACAAATATGATCACAAACATATAATACCTATGTGATATAGGTAACTACTAGCCGGCGAGCTACACTGTTCTCGTAAGAACACACGCTACTCAAACTCAGGTGAGTTTACAGCCCC
Source organism: Mikania micrantha (assembly GCA_009363875.1). Lineage (NCBI taxonomy): Eukaryota > Viridiplantae > Streptophyta > Magnoliopsida > Asterales > Asteraceae > Mikania > Mikania micrantha. The sequence goes on from CM018697.1 coordinate 55,168,537, forward strand.
ACCTTTACTCATTAAATGTTTTACTAATCTTTTGGGGTGAGAATGCTATGCAACTGCTTTAGATATATGACTGGTATGTCACAAAACTATTTTGAGTGTACTATTATCGCATCAAGACCTCTCTACCCTTACCGTTAGTTGTGTACAAACGAGTCGTTATTACGTAGTACTACTGGGTTTGACTAGCCCCACTCGGCAACAACGTTGACTGCGGTCATAACGAGTGTAATATCGATGTTGATGTCGGGTTCCGCGATGACCCACAGAGGCAAATGGAAACAGTCGAGTTTCGGTAAGATGACATGACACACTCTACGGATCGTAGATCCAACAAAACTATTTAACATACCCGGTATATATAACTGTTTTACTGCTCTCCAATACTTAAACCTGTGAACTCACCAACTTTATGTTGACACACTTTAGCATGTATTCTCAGGTAACTGAACAGCACGAGCTAGGATGCACATGGAGATGCACAAGAGAGTCTGCATACATATAGACTCTAATCCTAGGCTTATGTTTTGATTTTTTTGTCATTTTAAACAATGTTAACAATGTAGTTCTGATTACTTAATTCCGCTGCTTTAATGATGAACTTTTCCGCTGCTAAACTTATGAAACTAGTCTTATTTTACAAACGGTATGGTTGAGTTAACTCATATAGAGTCGTTCTATATGACCATGAGCTGTGATCCTGGCCACGTCACACCCACGTGGACTGACACCACGAGTGGGAATTTGGGGGTGTGACAGACTGGTATCAGAGCCTTGGTTATAGGGAACTAGGTTTGCATGTAGTGAACTTAGACTATAGCCACTGCTCTACATTAGACACTACACTAGTTTCACACAACACATTATGTGCTTAACTTAAACAATATGCTTTGTGACTTGATCTAACTCTTACGAACATGCATCCGGCACCCTTAGTGGGCGTTAACACTCAACTACACATACGGCCTGTGCAAGGGAATTAGCGAAAAGGCGAACTCAAGACCGAAGGGAAACTCTTCTATGCTATGAAGAAGACTCCTATAGCACGATCCAACTCGAATCGAACGCTTTTTCCAACCCCCCTTTCCTTGAGTGTAAACCCAGTCAAATGACGCATGTTTATGGATTGTAACCTTGGTATCGACACTCAGGAAGCAAAACTTCGAACCCGAGATTTGTTAAGTAGCTTGAGATTGAATGAACTATGTAGGTCCGAACACTGTTCAATATCCAAGCTTTTTGTTGTCAAACATCATCAATCACCTCTATTGTGTGCGGAATCCATAATAGAGTGAAATAAGAAGCAAGATGAAACAAGAAGAACAAGAAAGATCAAAACTTTGAGTATATTCAGTGAGTATTCGAAAATGTGCCTCAATACGTCTAGAGAGCACACCTCGGGATTCGTGTGTTACACTGTACAAAAATACGTCTATTTATACTAAATACATCAGTATTCGAAGTTCAGGTTCGTGTACTCGAACCAGGTTCGTGTACACGAACCTGAGTACACGAAATCTATCTGAAGTCTTCCAAAATCTCCGTGTTGACTCTTCCGTGTTGACTTTGTCAGTCTTCATCATTGATTGGGCTCTACAAACTCCCCCTAGACTGGCGAAGTCATCCGATAGGAAGAGTAACACTGTGTGGCCCTGCTCCAGCATACAGCTTCAGCTTCATGGCATAAGTAACAACTCGTGTAAATGGCTTAGCCAGCTCATCATTTCCGGAATATACTCGTATAGGAGAGTTGTGCAGCTTCATCATGTCATCCTTACCATACTTCAGAAGATCCATAGGGTCAAGAATCATGTCGATGTCATCAACATCATCTATGTTCCTAAGAATAACTGTAGCAAGGTTCAGATCATCAAAGTACCATGACAGAAAGTTAGCCAAAGAGTTATCAGGAACTCTTGGCGAGACGGGCACTGCTTGCATCACATGAGGAGGAGGGTACCTATAGTACACCCAAGGCTTCTTCGTCTTTGGATCAATGATGCACGAAGAGACAAAGCGTCGTCCCTTAGCCGTGCGCATGACAGGAAAATTCTTCTCACACTGATCTTTGATAAACTTTGCGAACAAATCAGCCTGTGAGTCCTTAGACGGGTTGAAGAACATAGCCTTGTCGATGCTTCTGATGTCAACTCTAGGTAAGGAACAGAAATCTGTAGGCTTCTTGTAAAATTCGACTTTTCCACTCATCCGTTTCACCAAGTAGATATCTCTCGGTTTGTCGTACATCCAGCAGCATATATTTGATCTATCGTTGCGAACTGCAAAAAGGTTTCGGTCATCAGAAATGAATGTATGCTCTGGATGTTGATCTCCCATTTCTTTGAACCATGCTTCCTTATCTACAGGAGGAGCTGGCGTCCAGTCTTTCTTGCGGTCAAACCAGCTATCTATCACTTCATTCAGTGAAGTAACCTCATTTCCCAATGCATCGATGTATTTGTGGGCATACAAATAATCAATATAGGGGTCTGAAGAAACGTTGCCAAGGATGATGTTTTCTGGTTCTTCTTCTACAGATGCCCCTGCAGAAGATTTGGCTTGATTGTTCTTCGCATCATTCGGAGATCCAAAATCAAAAGTATCTGGAAGATCATCAAAAATGCTGTCAAGTCTGGATCCAGTCTCATCGGGCTGTACACAATCGCCAAAAAGGATGTCATCTGGAATGTCTCCAAATAGATCATCATACAGACCAGAAGGCTTTTCGGAAGATGATGGATTCCCAGAGTCTCCACCTTGATCTTTGTCATCAGGAGGACCTTGGTCTTTATCTTTGTCATCTCCATCTTTATCATCTTTGTCGCCTTGGTCGTCTTTATCATCCTTGTCCTTCTTTTCATCTTTATCTTTCTTTTGATCTTGTTCGTCATTTCCATCATTATCATCATCATCACTGTCGTCACTGTCATCACTGACATCCATGACTTCATCTTCAGACTCGGAGACTTCTTCTCCTTTGAGTCGTTTGATATCCCTCTGCATCTTGTGGTTCTCTAATAAAAGAATTCTGATGAATTTCTCATGCGCCTTCACCTTTCCTCTGCACTTGTTCAGATGAGAGCATATTTTGATCTTCCCTTCACGCAGGTTCATGATCATTTTGTCTTTTATCTCCGCATCTTTCTCTAACTGATAGACTCGCTCCTGAAGTCCAATGAGATCCACAGGCACCTGTGGAGGTTCGTAAGGTGAATCGGAACGCAAAGGAGATTTTTCTTTACCGCTTCCGGATTGTGGTGTAGGTGATTTGGCTTTGGTTTTGGCTATAGGCTGAATGGTGACTGATGGACGTGTGGAGGGAATTCGGATGATGAGTTTGGTTTTCGAAGGTTTGGATGCAGGTTTAGGTTGTTGTGGCTTAATGGGTTGAGACGGTTTAGGCGGTGGAGGTGGTTGAGTGACAAGCGGTGGTGAAGGTGGTTTTGTGACATGAGGTGGTGATGGTGGTAAGGAAATGTGAGATGGTGATGGTGGTTTGGAAATGTGAGATGGTGATGGTGGTTTAGTGACGTGAGGTGGTGATGGTGGTAATGTAACATGAGGTGGTGATGGTGGTTTGGTGACAGGAATGGGTTTAACTGGTGCCTGTGTCATGACAGCAGCAGCAGAAGAGAAAGATAAGCTGGAGAGAACAGACTGAAGCCTTGGGTCTCTTGCCTTTCGTGCCATAGTCTTTTGCCTTTTCTTCTTTAGCGAAGATTCGGGAGTGGGAGTATAATCAACATCTTGAACATCTTCCCTTTCTTGCCTTGTGAGAGGTGGCCCCTCTGGGACAAAATCTTCACTTGATGAAGAAGAAGAAGCATCAGCTGCAGCTTTTGTAGCTTCACTTGCTTTAGCTTTAGAACTTGTAGCCTGAGTGTCATGCTCTTCTGCCACTATAGCCACTGGGGTTCCTGGCATATCCTCATCTACCCCATCTCCTACAAATCTCCCGAACTTGATCAAGGGTCTCTGACCAATATACTGCTTCTTCCCGCGCTTGTTCATCTTCATGTATCCGAAAATGTCTTCGCGCATCCTCTTGATTCCCAGAGTGCCTATAGTGGGAACTAGATCCTGATGTCGTTTGTTGATGACGATCTGTAAGAAGCGAGGAAATGCCAGAAATCTTTCCTTCCTCCTTCCCTTGATGTTGGCATACATATCAAGAAATATCATTCTTGAGTAGTTGAAGTCCATTCCCAGAGCTAGTGCTGTCAAACATGAGCTTAATGTCTGATTAAGTACATCATAACCACCTTTTCTTCCGGACAAACACTGAGTGACAACATGAGGCAGGTATCTCCAGTAGGGATGAAGAAGTTTCTTCTCTGTGGGAGGGTAGGCACCTTCGTGTCCCATCTGAAATGCTGTACGGTTGACCAGATCTTGATCTAACTCAACAGGATCTGTATCCTTGTCTCCAAATTGAAGACACTCTCGTAGTATCTGCTCTGTAATGGTGATCGGCTTGCCCTGGATCTTCCCAATAATGCTAATATTTCCACTGCTATCAGTATGCTCAGTAACAGTGCTCCAGAAACCCTCAATGTAATCAGAAACAATAGTAGGATGCTCCATGATAGCATAGTTGACCGGAGATATAATCAGACCATCTACTAAGCTTTTGAACTCTGAATGTTTCTCTGGTGGATCTCCAGATATGCTGACATGTTATGATCGGGTACAAACCTTAAGTCTGCCATCTGAAACATAAAACTGATTAAGTTAGTTTAATATTTCAAGTATTCGAAATAAGATCCATACTTGGACACTTAGAAAATTTTTCTAAGTGTTGACAGATTCTCCTCGGAACAACAGGTGTACACGAAGTACATGGTGTACCCGAAGGTTCATTCTGTACACGAAGTTCATTGTGTACACGAAGTTCATTATGTACACGAAGTTCATTCTGTACACGAAGTTCATTATGTACACGAAATGAAACTTGTACACGAAATGTGATCTGTACACGAAATATTTGTTGTACACGAAATATTCGTGTACACGAAGTTGAGAAATTTCGTGTACTCAAAAATCCTTAGAGAAGTTTATCATTTTGGCTCCTTAGAAATTCTAAACCAATTCAATATACTCGGAATTGAAAGGCGACCAACATATTTACAAATTGACTTTCAATTCTAAGTATTTCTTGGTCAATTTGACCAAAAACCTCCTGTACACGAAAATCACGTACTCGAAATTTTATTTTGACCATAACTTTCAAATCCGCGGTCAAAATTTGATAAAAATCTATACCTAGAGTCGCCTAGTGATGATCTATAAGATAACCGGAGTAGAATTTCGAAATCGGGTCTAGAAATCGAGATCGCCTCAGAGCACCAAGTCTGTACTCGAAAAGAAGAAAATGTGTACACGAAATTATGGTACTCGAAATTCAATATGGTTGGACTATTGATAGGGTCATTTCGAATACGAGATTTCGTGTACATAATTTTCGAGTACACACCTATTTTATTTTATTTCGATTTTAAAATTCTAACTTTTATAAAATAAAATAAAATAAAATAAAATAAAATAAAATAAAATAATAAAATAAAATAAAATAAAATAAAATAAAATAAAATAAAATAAAATATGAACAAGTTTTAAAGTTTACTCGGTTCAAATTTGTGGGATCAAATCTGTTATCAAAATTTTAACTATATTAGATAATTTCTTAAAGAAGCACAACCTTTAAATAGCTATTCCCTACCAATTATTTCCACTCGTTATTCCATCTCTTAAAGGTCAGTTATATGATCAAGTTTTTCTGAAAATATCTTTTGGGAATTTTGTGATCAATTAGATTGTAAGACTAGATTAATATGCAACCTATCAGTCTTTTTAAATTCTTTGTTTCAAACTTTGATTGTGTTTCAACGAACTTCAAATTATTTTGACAGAGTTTTAAGATGAGAAAAGAAAAGAACAGATCTAGTAGGTTTAGAATCAAGAACAAGAAGGGGTTCTATCATCTTGTGTTCATTGGCATCTTTTATTTTCTGATCTGCAGACACAATGGCCTTAACGTCACACATCCAGTTCTTTGCTTACGCAAAATATAGAATGCTTCAGTAGGTATTTCCCGCTCTTTGTTTGCACAAAACATGGAAAATACCCGAGTTTTTCAAACACAATTTCAAGTTTATGGAAACACAATCTTGTTTTGATTCAAGGATTTAAACAAGAAGTCAAATAGTTGTCACACGTTTCTAGTTATCTAATGATCACAATTTCACACTTATTTATCTATTTATATGTATTTTAAGTTTGATCAAGTCTGATTATTTAAGTTTTGAAAAACTCATTTCAATTTCTTAGCATAGAATAGATATTCAAGGTTGTGATTTCTTTTGAGATCATAATAAGATAGTGAAATTTTGATCCTTAGAGATTATTTCACTTCCCAATTTGATCGATTCACTTTGCTTGTCCAAATAAAATCTTTTTGTATTTTCTTATGTTTTTGTAAAGTTAAAATTTAAAAGAAATGTTTTTGTAATTTTCTATGAATAGCTAGAGACAACATCTCCTTTTCTTAAGATTTCAAAACTTAACTCCCCCTAAACTTATAGATTATCTTAGACTGACTCAAAGACCGAAAATCTTTTTGTTGTTTTTGTAAATTTTCTCCCCTAAATTTGTGACTATAGGAGGACACAAATTTTAATGTATGTACAAAAATGCTTTTAATTAAAGCTTATTAATTTGAGAGAGGCAAGCAGGTGATGGAAGCGTGCTGTATCGAACGGTTTTGTGAAAAGGTCCGCTAGATTGTCATCAGTGTGGACCTTTTCAAGATGAATCAGCTTTCGTTCGAAACAGTCACGGATGAAGTGAATTCGGATGTCAATATGTTTAGTCTTGGAATGTTGTACCGGATTCTTGACGATCTGTAGGGCTGCTTCATTGTCACAATAAATAGGAGAGTCAAGAAAGTTCAAACCGTAATCGAGGAGTTGTTGTTGCATCCAGATAACCTGAGAGCAGCAACTGGAAGCAGCAACATATTCAGCTTCTGCGATGGATGTGGATACGGTGGTCTGCTTCTTGCATTGCCATGAAACAAGACGATCTCCCAGGTACTGACACCCACCCGTGGTTGATTTCCTATCCAGGTTACATCCACCAAAGTCACTGTCTGAGTATGCAAATAATTGAAACTCAGAGTTCTTTGGATACCAAAGTCCGAGCTTAGGTTTCCCGACTAGGTACCGAAAGATTCTCTTGACAGCTATGAGGTGAGATGCCTTCGGATTTGCCTGATATCTGGCACACTGACATACTGAAAACATGATGTCTGGACGACTAGTAGTCAGATACATCAGAGAACCAATCATCGAGCGATAGAGATGCTGATCAACATCTTCACCTTCCAAATCCGAAGTCAGGATAGGACGTGCAGCCATGGGAGTGGATGCCGGCTTTGACTCCGTCATTTTGAATTTGTTCAAAATGTCTGTGACGTATTTTCCTTGGTGAATCAGCACACCCTTACAATCTTGCTTTACCTGCAGACCCAGAAAGAAGGTCATTTCTCCCATCGCGCTCATCTCAAATTTCTTCTTCATTACCCCTTCAAATTCCTTGCACAACGCTGAGCTGGTGGAGCCAAATATGATATCATCCACATAGATTTGAACGAGAATTAAATCATTCTTATCTTTGCAGACGAACAAGGTCTGATCAATAGCTCCACGAGTATATCCATTTGTGAGGAGGTGATCAGTAAGCGTAGCATACCATGCTCGCGGTGCTTGATGAAGGCCGTAAAGAGCTTTGTCTAACTTGTAGACATGCTCTGGATACTGAGAGTCTTCAAAACCAGGGGGTTGGCACACGTATATTTCCTCCTTTACCTTCCCGTATAAGAAAGCTGTTTTCACATCCATCTGATATACCTTAAAGTTCATATAGGAGGCATAAGCCAAGAAAATACGTATGGCTTCAAGTCTTGCAACCGGTGCAAAGACTTCTTCATAATCTATCCCCTCCTGCTGATAAAATCCTTGAACGACCAGTCTGGCTTTGTTTCTAATAATTACACCAGAATCATCTCTCTTGTTTCTGAAAACCCATCTGGTTCCTATAGGCAATTTTCCCTTGGGTAGAGGAACCAGATTCCAAACCTTGAGCTTCTGAAACTGCATCAACTCTTCTTGCATTGCCTCAACCCAGCTGGACTCCTTTAGAGCCATTTTGACATTCTTGGGTTCAACCTGTGAAATAAAACAAGAATATAAACAAGAGTTAATAGGACCTGATTGACTTCGAGTGAGTGTCTCTTCAGGCAACGCGTTCTGAACTGTAATGGATTTGCTTCGAGTGAGAACGCCTTCTGAGAGAGGTCCAATAATATTCTCCACTGGATGATTCTTGTTTACACTAAGTGTTGGCACTTCTTCTACAGCCAGATTATCTAGCAGGTTGCTGATGTTATTGACTTGTTCTTCACTTGAAGAAGAAATGTGGTCAATAGGAGCAGTTTCACTTGCTTCAGCTCCAGGATCCACACAATGTTCCTCAGGAATGCTATCTGAGAAGAGTGGATTATCAAAGGTCTGGTGGGAAGAAGATGAGACTTGATCCGCTTCTGGAAGTGGTTGAACAGACTGAGAAGTATCAGGTTCTGAAGGGAGAACTTCTTGTACAGGGGTCGGCTGAGCTGGAGGGGCACGATTGTACATGCCAGGAGGATCAACTGTCAAATGATTAGGATCATATGGAACATAGTCAACTCTATAGTCCACATCATCATCTTTGTAGAAATCATCCGCTTGCTCAGATGCTCTTGCATTCTCAGAAGGAGTGCTGAAGGGCTTAAAAGTGGAGTCATACTCAAACAGCCAGTTTGGACCAGAACCAGCATCAGTAGAGTTCATTTCTTGCCAATCTATGTAGTATGATTCCACAATCATCCGAGTTTTCTTGTTATAAACTCAGTATGCTGCCCTTTCAGACGAGTAGCCCACGAAGTAACACTCATCTGCCTTATCATCAAACTTATGATTAGGCTCTGTATGAAGAAGAGTGCAAGGGCATCCGAATGACTTGAAGTGTCCAACTTTGGGCTTTTGATTGAATAGAATCTCGTAGGGAGTCTTATGATGACGCTTGTTCAGAAGTGCTCTATTTTGAACATAGCACGCAGTGTTAACTGCTTCAGCCCAGAAAAAGATTGGTAGCTTTGATTCTGACAACATCGTTCGTGCAGCTTCTATAAGCGTTCTGTTTCTCCTTTCAGCAACTCCATTTTGCTGAGGCGTTCTAGCTGCACTGTATTGCCTAGCTATCCCTTTTTCATCACAGAAATCTATAAGAGTCTGATTTCTAAATTCAGTTCCATTATCAGTTCTAATCACCTTGACTTTTAGATTCTTCTGATTTTCAATCAAGGTAATGAACTTCTTCAAAATCTCTGGAGCTTCATCTTTCTTAGCTAGAAAGAACACCCAAGTGAATCTGGAATAATCATCTGTCACAATGAGACAATATGACTTTTTCCCGATACTCATTACGTTAATCGGTCCGAAAAGATCCATATGAAGAAGTTGAAGAACTGAAGAGATGGAATTGAACAATTTTGGCTTGTGAGGTCTCTTGTGTTGTTTCCCTCTCGCACAAGCGATACATTTCTCAATAGTGGAGAAATCTTTAGAAGGTAGACCAATGACGTGATCTCCCTTAGCGAGTCTGTTCAGATTCTTTAGGTTCACATGACCCAGTCTCCGATGCCACAACAGACAATCATGCTCCGATGCCTTAGAAAACAAGCAAGTGTTCTCTGTAAACGAATCTGAGCTCATGTTGATAATGTATGCATTGTTTATCCTTGGAGTTCTCATCAGAATCCACTTCTCAGGCACTACAAAGCCAGGCTTCAGAATAAGACATTCTTTGTTTGTGAAGTGTGTGGAAAAGCTCTTATCACATATTTGAGAAACACTCAGAAGACTGTGATTAAGCTCTTCAACATAGTACACATCTTCAAAACTAAGAGTTCCATTAGTGACCGTGCCCTTCATGCTTATCCTTCCTCCCTTGTCTCCAGCAAATGATACATAACCTCCATTGAATGGTGTAACTTCATGCAACTGAGAGAAATCCCCAGTCATATGCCGGGAACAGCCACTATCTACATACCAAACGTGTTTAAGCTTGCTTGGCTTTCCCTGCACAGTATACATTCAATTAATGAGAAACAGGTACCCAAATCATAACAGATTTAGGTGTTTTGGTAATAAAAGAAATTTTATCCTTGGGTTTGGGTTTGGGTCTTTCTGAATTAAGCTTAATATGTTTTGTCATGCTTCTACTGCTCTGGTCAACTGGTTTTATCTTATTTTTGAAAATTCTTTGATTTTGCTTACTAAAACCATATTGTGTTTTGTTTGATTTCTTATGTCTTTTTGCAGTGGAAGGTGTCTGAGTCTGAGTCACCTTTTGAGAGGTTACCTTAGGCTTGGAGGATGGTACAGTCCTCACATGTTTGTTAACTGATTTAGCCTTAGGGATGACCTTCTGATTCTTCCCATAGAAGAATTCAGTAGGTCGGTGCAGACAATATCTAGCAATGTGGCCTGGTTTCCCACATGCATAACAGCAGACCTTTTGGTGAAATTCAATTGGGTCAAAGGGCTTTACATCACAGTTACTTTGACTAGAGAAAGAGGTGGGAATATAAGGTTCACAGTTAGGATTTAACAATGAACTTTCCTCTTTGGTAACTGTGGGATGAGCCGGTGCAGTCTGTGTTGTTAAAGGAGAGAGAGTTGATTTTATAGCAAATGTTTTCTGAAAATGTTTTGGCATATCATTGATATTAATGTTAATTTCATCAAACTTTCTATTAAAATCAATTGTTGGAACAAAAAATGATTTGCTAGTAGATGATGAACAATCTGTGCTCCTCCCTGCACTTCTTTCTACCTTCTCCTCCTTTAAACCTGCAACACTTAGTTTTTCTGCACAAACCTCAGAATCATCAGTTATAACAGGGTCAGCTGAAATCACAACTGGTTCGGTGGGAAAATCACAAGCATGACTAGAATCCAATTCCAAGTCATCAACGGATGTGTTGATTCTTGGCATGCATGAGTAATTTTGGTTAAAAGGTGGTGCACATTCACTATACCCAATCCCACTACCCCTCTTTTCCCGGAATCGCATTGATGTCATATTTTCTAAAATTTTGCTTGAATAATCAAATCTTTCACATTTAATTGATGATTTAGAAAGTTGAGATTTGACTTGATCCAACTCTAGAGTGAGTTCATCGATTTTTCGTCGAGCCTCTCGATAGTTGGACTCTTTATCACTTAAAAGTTCTTTTAGCCTTGCCACATCCCGACCCTCGGCTTCAAGTTTCCTTTTAAAAATTCCTTCATTTTTAAGAAATTCTGAGTTAAAATATTTAAGTTTGTTTAATTCTTTGATTAGTGATTCATTGTGCGACCTGTACTTAAATACTTTATTTATGCATGAGGTAGAGCAAAGATTTTCAGTTACCTCCTTTTGCTTGTCGTCTACCTCAGCCATGAATGCATGACTCAGAGTTAGTTCCAGTTCCTGCACTTGATCACTCCAATCATAGGAGTCAGTCTCCTGAGTCACCAACGCTTTAGAAGTACTAGCGCTTCCTCCAGCAGCTGTATTTCCTGACTTCTCTTCAGGTTTCTTTTCTCCTCCTTCCTTAGCCACCTTTGGCTGCTTACATTCCCTGGCAAAGTGACCCGGTTGGTCACAATTGTAGCATCGTAATTTTGACTTATCAAAGCCAAGCTTCTTTCCCGGAGCGTTTCCAAAGCTGTTTCTTCCATATTTCTTGATGAACTTCTTTGCTCTGAACACAGCCATTGCCATCTGCCATGAGATATCCATTTCTTCAACATCAGCTGGATTAATCTGCTCTAGATTGTCTTGAGTGAGATTTGAGGGTGCCAATTCTCCTGCAATAAAAGCATTGTAGCTGTTCATGAATCCCTTAAATAGCAGTAGATTCTCTTCACTTTCTGGATTGACTTTAGGCACTGATCCAGCTTGTCCAGATGACAGAAAAGCAGTCTCAAAAGGAACTCCATGAGAGGAAGGAGGCTGATAATGATGCATTCCTGATTGATGATTAATTGCTGATAGAAGAGCAGAGTTTTCAGAAGTAGGTGCAATGCCCATTGAGCTGGCATGATTCAGTGCTCTCTGCTTATCATCCATGTCATATGAGTTGATGATTGAGATCAACTCACTTAAAGAAGTCTTGTACATGTCCTTGGTCCTTTTGATAGTTGTACAGTTAGAGTTCCAAGTGTAAGGTAGTGAATTCAGCAGCTTCTTGTTTACCTCTCCCTTAGTCATCTCAATCCCTGAACTAGTCATCTCAGTCATCAGATGAGTGAATCTGTTGAGTTGTGATTCGAGAGACTCTCCCTTGATATGATTAAACATGTTGAACCTTTGTCTGAGCATGTCCTTCCGACTCTCTCGCATGTCCTCATTTCCTTCAAATCTTTCAACTAAGGCATTCCAGAGTTCCTTAGCAGTCTTGTGTTCCTTGAATCCGTAAGCAACATCTGTTGACAAAGCCATTGTGATAGAGGCATATGCCTTTTCATCCTTCTCCATCATGAGTATGTCATTGTCAGTATACAGTTCTGGATCCTTTGGAACGAGAGGACCATTGAGCTCACTCTGGAATGAAGGTACAAAGGGACCCTCTTCAATTGATCTCCAAAGCTTAGGATCGGTATACTTGATGAATGACTGAAATCTGAACTTCCAATCTTGAAAGTTATCTCCTGACACAAGCCTCGGTGGCTTTGTTCCGGTGCCAATCTCATTATCCAGATTGAGTAAGTTGGACAAGTTAGTCAAATTCTTTGATGCCATGATGAACCCAAAAATTTTCAAGTCCAGTACTCGAATTCCCTGTAGCTCCCTGTAGACCCTGCTTAAAATTAAACAGACAGATTTGTACTCGAAAATCTTTCTGTATTCGAAACTTTCTTGTACTCGAAAGTGCTACTGTACTCGAAAATTCTATTGTACTCGAAAGTCTTCCTGTACTCGAACCTCTTGTACTCGAAAGTCTCCCTTAGTCTTCTTTCTTGTACCCGAAAAATATTTATACTTCGAATACTCGGACTATACTCGAAATATTACTACTCGAAAATTTTAGAACTTGAACAAGACTTAAGAAAAATTTTATAAAAAATTTTTCTTAAGAGTTGGAGTTCCAAATTTTTACAGCAGCTAGATAGAGTATAGAGGAGTAATAAAGTATAAAACTTACTTCAAAAAGGCACTACCTTGATGATGAAAAGAGCACTCCTGCTCTGATACCACTTGTAGGTCCGAACACTGTTCAATATCCAAGCTTTTTGTTGTCAAACATCATCAATCACCTCTATTGTGTGCGGAATCCATAATAGAGTGAAATAAGAAGCAAGATGAAACAAGAAGAACAAGAAAGATCAAAACTTTGAGTATATTCAGTGAGTATTCGAAAATGTGCCTCAATACGTCTAGAGAGCACACCTCGGGATTCGTGTGTTACACTGTACAAAAATACGTCTATTTATACTAAATACATCAGTATTCGAAGTTCAGGTTCGTGTACTCGAACCAGGTTCGTGTACACGAACCTGAGTACACGAAATCTATCTGAAGTCTTCCAAAATCTCTGTGTTGACTCTTCCGTGTTGACTTTGTCAGTCTTCATCATTGATTGGGCTCTACAAACTAGAATGACTGTGTAAGATAAATTAACGATTACGGTGGCCAACGTAATCGTGAATTTATAGGTGCATACAAATTCTGGCAAGTTTAATTGATAAGCTATAACCATCAGGGAAACTGTATAGTACACCTCTGAAAGTGGAGATTCGAGCTCCACTATTTCCACCGAGTAGTTTATTTCCTTATTATATATAGTATTGTACTATTTTTAGAACCGATATGAGCAAGTTGTGCTCATACAAATCATTTTGGTAGCAGTAACCTTGTCAAATCTATGATTTTACTTTTGAAATGATATCTCAAGCTTATGATGTATTTCCTCCCTACACGTGCTAATACGCAATAACTCTAACGGTGAGTAATACAATATCTATTGTATATAGATACTAACAAATGGATGGTCAAGGAACGTACGTGCACACTGACAACCCGTCAATCGATTCTACGACTGTCGAGGCCATGGTAGAACAACTGGTTAACAAAGCCATTACGGATTACGAGGCTGCATGCTTAAACGGTGAGACAAGAAGCGAGACTCACAACAACAGCTCCAAAGGATGCTCCTTCAAAACTTTTCTTGACTACCATCCTCAAACACTCACGGGATCGGATGGAGCGGTAGAACTGCTCCAATGGGTTAAGGAGGCCGAATCAATCTTCCACATGTGCAAGTGTTCTGAAGAAGACAAAGTGAAATTTGCTACCGGGACTCTAGAAAGACAAGCCCTCACTTGGTGGAATTCGCACGTCCAGACACTGAGTCTGGAGACTGCTAACTCAATTCCCTGGGAAAAGTTCGTCGAAATGTTGAAGGAAGAATACTGTCCATAGAACGAAATCCAGAAACTGGAGGGGTTCTGGAATTACAAAATGGAAGGATCTGAAATCGAACAGTACACCACTCGATTTCACGAATGGTGTAAACAATACCCAGAAATGGTGACCCCGGAATACAAAAAGATCGAGCCGTACGTAAGTGGATTACCTGAACAGATCCAAAGCTTGGTTATCACGATAGACCCCACTCTCCTTCAACCCACAATTTGCTTGGCTCACCATCTGACTAACCAAGCGGTAGCACAGGGTAAGCTACCCAAGAGGGGTGAACACCTGAAGCCTCAGGATCGCAAGCGCATGTGGGAGTCTAGTCAGAACCAAACTCCCTCTTCCCAACAGTTGCAATTCCATAACCAGTCAGCAGCAACTAGCGACTCTACTGCTACACCATCCAGTACCAAGGGCAAGAATGTCTACCAGGGGAAATACCCTAAGTGCAAAAGATGCCCATATCATCACAACGGCCAGTGGGAACGCTATCGATGTCAGAAATGCGGGAGAAACGGTCACAGGGTCAAGGAGTGTAGAAGCAAGCCAGTTCGTAGCAAAGACAACCAGAAGGTCGTTAAAGGGTGTTATAAGTGTGGCAAGCCTGGGCATTGGCGTAGGGATTGCCCACAGCTGAAGAAAGTGGAAGGAAGCGCGACGATGGGCAATGCATTTGCAATTGACTCCAAAGAAGCTAAAGATGATTCTATCATCTTGACTGGTACATTCCTTTTACATAATGCCTATGCTAGTATGTAATGTGATATCGGTGCTAATAGTAGCCTGATACCTAGCGAATTTAGTAAAATGCTTAACATTTCCCCGACACCACTAGACTATAAGTATACCGTAGAGTTAGCAACTGTAAGCTGATTGAAGACGCAACACATTCTCAAAGGATGCGTCTTGATATTGACGAGTCACGAATTTAAGATCGACCTAATTCTAGTAACTCTCGGGAACTTTGATGCAGTGGTGGGGACACACTAGTACCTACAAACCAAGCAGAACTTGTGTACAATGTGAATATAGATCAATGTTACGTTGCCAAATGGAAACCAGGTCCCAATTCAAGGAGAACGACAGAGAATAACGCTAAACATCACGTTATGTATGAAGGCTAGCAAGTACCTACAAGAAAGGATACACAGCTATCCTGGCACTTATCACTGAACAACCAAAGAAGGAACGAAAGATCAAAGACATCGCTGTCGTTCGCGATTTTTCCAGAAGTCTTTCTAGACGATCTATCGGGACTACCACCAACACGGCAAGTGGAGTTTCAGATAGATCCAATCCAGGAGCAGCACCAATAGCCAAGGTGCCATACCAAATGTCTCCTACAGAAATGCAGGAACTGTCTAGTCAACTGCAAGAGTTGTTTGATAAAGGATTTATCCAACCAAGCTTCTCACCGTGGAGAGCACCGGTCTAGCTTGTGAAGAGAAAGGACGGATCGTTCCGTATATGTATAGACTACCGGGAACTGAACAAGGTAACAATCAAGAATCGATACCCTCTACCTCGAATAGACGACATGTTTGACCAATCGCAAGGGTCAAGCTACTATTCGAAATTCGATTTAAGACCCGATTACCATCAACTAAGAATACAGGAGGGCGATATACCGAAGACAACTTTCAAGACACTACACGGACATTACGAGTTTCTGGTTATGCCATTCGGACTGACCAACGCACCGACGGTATTCATGGACCTTATGAATCAAGTGTGCAAATCATGTCTCGATAAATTCTTAGTAGTACTTATTGTCGATAACCTGATTTACTCCAAGAACCCGGAGAAACAGCTGAGCAATTGAGGCTTGTCTTGGAATCACTGAAGACCGAGCAACTAATTGCGAAGTTCTCTAAATGCGATTTTTGGATTCGCGAAGTCAACCTCCTTGGACACGTGGTTAACAAGAAAGGAATACATGTAGACCTAGCCAAGACGGAAACCATTAAGAACGGAGAAACACTCAAGACTCCAACCGAATTGTAGCCATTTTTACGACAGGCGGTTTATCGAAGGACTTTCGAAGATCGCACAATCATTAACTTCTTGACGCATAAAGACAAGAAATTCGAACGAAAAGGGAAACAAAGATCTGCCTTCGACCCTTTTAAAGCAAAATTTGCGTAGTGCACCAATCTTACCCCTACCAAAAGGATGCGATGACTTCATGGAGTATTATGGCACTCCCGAACAAGGACTCGGCTGCATGATTGATACGACACAAAAAGATTTTAGCTAACATGCCACGACAATTAAAGGTGCTCAAGAAGAATTATACAACCCCTGATTTGGTAAGTGAGCCAAGGCATTCGCACAGAAGATTTAGTGATATTACCTATCCGACACGAAATGCACGATATTCGCAAATCACAAGAGACTGCAACACACTTTCGACCAGAAGAGACTGAACATGAGACAACTCAGATGGGACTAACGGATAGGCAATTATGATTGTACTAGCAAGTACCACGCTAGTAAAACTAACGTAGTAGCTGACACGATGAGTCGAAAAGAAACAACCAAGAGCGTACGTGCACTACAACTTACGATTCACTCGGGACTACCCAATCAGAATCCAAACTGCACAACAGGAATCTCTAAAGGTCGAGGACCTCACTCATTTATCCCTGCGTGGCACGGATAAACAGACGGAAAGGCCGATGTAACCTACTATCTTATGAACCGGAACTGGATCCCACACTACGGAGGACTGAGAGGCGTAGCGATGAATGAAGCCCAAAGGAGCCGACATTCTCTACATCCGGCTCTGACAAAATGTATCATGACCTAAAGACAACTTACTGGTGGCCGAACATAAAGTCGGAAATCGCAACTTACGTGAGTAAGTGTCTAACTTGATCCAAAGTTAAGGTCGAATATCAGAAACCGTCAGGGTTACTCCAACAGCCAGAAATTCCAGAATGGAAATAGGAACAGATATCCACGGATTTATCACCAAGTTGCCGAAGACGACAAGTGGGTGCGATATCATCTGGGTTATCGTAGACCGACTCACTAAATCGGCACACTTCCTACCAACTAAAGAAACCGATAAGTTGGAGAAGTTAACCCGAATACACCTGAAGGAAGTCGTATCCAGGCACGGAGCCCAAATCTATATAATATCCGACCGAGATAGCCGTTTCACGGCACATTTTTGGAAACCCTTACATCAGGCACTCGGGACGAGACTGGATATGAGCACTGCATATCACCCGCAAACGGATGGTCAGAGTGAAAGAACCATCCAGACTTTAGAGGACATGCTTCGGGCATGCGTAATCGACTTTGGAAATAGCTGGGAGACTCACCTACTCTTGGTAGAGTTTTCTTATAATAACAGCTACCACTCCAGAATTAGAGCTGCACCTTTGAGGCACTTTACGGACATAAGTGCAGATCGCCACTCTGTTGGGCGGAAGTTGGTGAAAGCCAACTGACCGGACCTGAACTTGTGCACGAGACAACAGAAAATATAGTGCAAATACGTAACCAAATGGCAGCAGCTAGAGATCGACAGAAGAGCTATGCCGACAAAAGGCGCAAGCCTTTGGAATTCCAAGTTGGAGGCCGAGCGCTTCTTAAAGCCTCGCCATAGAAGGAAGTGATTCAATTCGAGAAGCGGGGAAAAATTAAATCCTCGTTACATCAGACCGTTCGAGATTACCACTTGTGGTGTCAGTCCACGTGGGTGTGACGTGGCCAGGATCACAGCTTATGGTCATATAGAACGACTCTATATGAGATACACATTCACACAGATTGTAAAACAATACAAGTTTTCATTTAATATGCAGCGGAAAATGTGTTTAACATCAAAAGCAGCGGATTCATAAGTAAACAATGTTACAGCGGAATAGTAAATTGTTTAACCAACACTACAAAAGTTTAAATTGTTTTAAAACATTTCCAATGCACACAATGCCTAGGACACGAGTCTATATGCAAGCCAGACTCCTTAAGGCTTCCTTGGGCGCATCCTAGCGTGTGCTCCATTAGTTACCTGAGAATACATGCTAAAGTGTGTCAACATAAAGTTGGTGAAAGCCAACTGACCGGACCTGAACTTGTGCACGAGACAACAGAAAATATAGTGCAAATACGTAACCAAATGGCAGCAGCTCGAGATCGACAGAAGAGCTATGCCGACAAAAGGCGCAAGCCTTTGGAATTCCAAGTTGGAGGCCGAGCGCTTCTTAAAGCCTCGCCATAGAAGGAAGTGATTCGATTCGAGAAGCGGGGAAAAATTAAATCCTCGTTACATCAGACCGTTCGAGATTACTAAACGGGTAGGCCCCGTGGCCTACAAACTACAGCTACCGCAAGAATTGAGTAGCGTGCACAACGCATTCCACGTTTTAAACCTCAAGAAATGTCTATCAAACGAAGCGCTCGCAATTCCAGTAGAGGAAATCCAGATTGACGAACAACTGCACTTCGTTGAGGAACCGGTGGAAATCATGGACCGGGAAATCAAGAAGTTGAAACTTAGTAAGATACCCATTGTGAAAGTCCGATGGAACTCACGGCGAGGGCCTGAATACACATGGAAACGATAGGACCGAATGATGGGAAATATCTTCACTTGTTCACAAACTAGCCAAACACCGACAACACGAACTGAATTTCGGGACGAAATTCCTATTAACTGGGGGATGATGTGACATCTCGCAAATTCCAGGTCAGCATTTATATTACTTTATTAATAATGTGTATTATTATATCATACGTGGCACTAGAATGCATGCATTGAGTGTGACACGTGGCACAACAATCTGAACATGCCGATAATCTAGGGAATTATCGCACAACACACGCACGTGTCTTGAATAACGAACGTTGGTGAACGGAGCAAACTGGAGCACAAAACACCGCACTTAGGTTCGGTGAACCCAAATTAGTTAGAACAAGGCCTAGGTGTCGAGAAACGATGATCGTATTCGAGAAATACGAAACATTCGGTTCAAAACAATTAAATTGGGCCTATTGGGCTCAGCCGAGACCCATCGCGGTACTCGATGGGCACCCACTTGGGCTCTCGCGGTACGCGAGGCTTGAGCGGGGAAATTTGAATTCACCGAAAGGAGTCGCGGTACGCGACGGCCGATCAACTTCCATCACCGCGGTACGCGGCATGATTCGGGAACAGAAATTAATATTTTATTCTCCCCGGTACGCGGAGATACTTTTTGGGCGGTGCTGCGGTACGCGACAGGCCTAAGTTCGCAGAATCTTTATAAAATAAAGATTTATCATTTCTGTTCATCCCTCCACTCAATCTCTCGACTGATACCCACACAAGCGGCCGTTGACGACCTGCTACCACCATTTTCATCCATCTAAAGCCATTTTGAAGCTAACTTGGAGCCATTCTTGAAGACTTTGAAGGCTTGAAGCTCAAGAGGACACCAAGAACACCACATCTCATCCTTGCTCGTGATTTACACCATTCCAGCCACTGCTAGAACCCTTCCAGATCTGCTCAAGTGTTATCTCGTCAATCCAAGGCCTTGTGAGGTAGCCCCCATGTCCAATCTAGTCTAAAAACACTTGAAATCTCACATGCAAAGGGAAATACCCACATGCATCACCATCACCACCATTATCACGAAATTTTGATGTTGTGAATCTGTTATTTGGTGTTGTTATTACTGATTTAATGTATTGATGATGGCTCATGATGATCTTGAATACCTATGATAGTGATTTGTTGATTTTATGATGAAATGATTACTTTAATCAACATGCATATATGATCCATGATGATCTATGTAATTTTTGATATTGAAATGTTGTTAAAATTAATGTATGAGATGTTCTACATGATTAGAATGGTTGATTATGGTCAAGAAATGTCAAAAACGTGATAGTTACTATAAATAGTAACTTTATTGTTACAAAATGTGCATTCTTGATGAAATGACCACATTGGAACGTTTAGAACTATAAGATATGTATAAAATGATGTTCAAGAGTTAATATGATAGTTATTTGATGCCTAGAAGTGTTTAGAATGGTCAAAGTCATGATTTTTATAAATGTTACTATAAATAGTAACTTTTTATCACAAGTTTGCAAATGGATGATATGTATGATAATGTTATGAGTCTAACATGTTTAGTTAGTGATTATATGATGATATGGAAAGGAATATGTTATTGGGAGACTTAATTTTGTGTTATTATCATAAGTTACTAAATATAATAACTTTATTTTGCTAAGTTAATGATTTGTCACATGATAGTTGTAATGATCATGATTAAAGGGTTATTTAGGACTAAGATAATGATAGTAGATTATGTAGGTTGTTAAACTTGATGAAATATGCTTATTTTAGAAACTTTCAAGATATAGAAACTTTTACGTGCAAACTATGTTAAATCGGCTATGTGTAACGAAGTGCTATTTGATAACATGCTCATTTAGGATAAATATGCATGCTAGAATAATCGGGATGTGATTTAATGCATGACTTGCCTAATGTGGAAACTTTCCTAAAATAGGAACTTACTATAAATAGTAAGTTTCCTCATAGGAATGATTTTGGTATCCGTACACTTCACACGACACTAAACCGCACAATACACGAGCACTTGATCCAAACCGTCACCAACGGGTCGTTAGGTCAAACACGGTCAACACGACCAACACGGTCAACAAATGGTCAACGAGACCCACAAAACAACCAGGAGTTGTTTAGACACGAATACGGTCCTGTGAGACCAACACAAATATGATCACAAACTTATAATACCTATGTGATATAGGTAACTACTAGCCGGCGAGCTACACTGTTCTCGTAAGAACACACGCTACTCAAACTCAGGTGAGTTTACAGCCCCACCTTTACTCATTAAATGTTTTACTAATCTTTTGGGGTGAGAATGCTATGCAACTGCTTTAGATATATGACTGGTATGTCACAAAACTATTTTGAGTGTACTATTATCACATCAAGACCTCTCTACCCTTACCGTTAGTTGTGTACAAACGAGTCGTTATTACGTAGTACTACTGGGTTTGACTAGCCCCACTCGGCAACAACGTTGACTGCGGTCATAACGAGTGTAATATCGATGTTGATGTCGGGTTCCGCGATGACCCGCAGAGGCAAATGGAAACAGTCGAGTTTCGGTAAGATGACATGACACACTCTACGGATCGTAGATCCAACAAAACTATTTAACATACCCGGTATATATAACTGTTTTACTGCTCTCCAATACTTAAACCTGTGAACTCACCAACTTTATGTTGACACACTTTAGCATGTATTCTCAGGTAACTGAACAGCACGAGCTAGGATGCACATGGAGATGCACAAGAGAGTCTGCATACATATAGACTCTAATCCTAGGCTTATGTTTTGATTTTTTTGTCATTTTAAACAATGTTAACAATGTAGTTCTGATTACTTAATTCCGCTGCTTTAATGATGAACTTTTCCGCTGCTAAACTTATGAAACTAGTCTTATTTTACAAACGGTATGGTTGAGTTAACTCATATAGAGTCGTTCTATATGACCATGAGCTGTGATCCTGGCCACGTCACACCCACGTGGACTGACACCACGAGTGGGAATTTGGGGGTGTGACAGAATAATATTCTTTAATTAGAAAACAAGATCGAAAAGTATAGTTATCGTCGTGTTCGTACGAGTGATGATTCGAACGAATACGCGCGACGACCGTGCGTTTCGATATAAACAGTAAATTAATATTTTAAATTAAAATAAATAGAATATATTAGTTAATTTATTAGGAATCACAACCTAGAATAGTTAAATAAATTCTATTTTTAAAATTGTGTCGTTTCGTCGCGAAAACTACGCGAAACGACATTTTACGCGAAACCGATCGAGACTGAGCCACCGGGTATGTTGGGTTTGATTTATTGTGGACATGAATGCCCCAACAACCACCATCAACCCACTTTTTCATCTTCATTTCGTTTTTCTCCCTCTGTCTCTAAGAAGAACCAAGAACCATCTTCTCTCTAGAAGATCATTCTCAAATGTTCATCGTTTCAATCCTAGTTGGTGTCAAAACGATCACCTCTTCATACAGATCACGAAAGTACAAGGAGTACAAGCGCTCACCCATCAGTTTCGAGGTAAATCTCCAAATTTGTGTCGGTTTTCAGGGTAAATCACGAACCCCTATAATAACTTTGTTTTAATCTGGTTAAAACACTAGAAATCACGAGATAAATGATAGGGAACTATTAGGAAATCTTGGTGAAACGAATCTGTAACAGGTAGGGATGAAGGAAGATCGGGAGGGCTTGCTTGGATTAAGGTTCGATCGAACGAACCTGTACCATAATGCCGAACCTTCTCATGGGACTAGCCGAACCTTAGATGATCAACTGGACCACGAACCCTTCCTGATCAGCCGAACCTTCACCCTGCACCGAACCCTGCACAAATCAGTCACGAACCCTGCTGGCTATCTGCAACGAACCTGTGTCCCTGTTTCACGAACCTTGCTCCATCTGTTAACCGAACCCTTAGAACAAACCCAGCTGCAAACCTTCCCAAGATAGCCGAACCATTACGCATGAAGTGGCTGGACCTTGCCTAAGTCACGAACCATATGTTGCTAGCCGAACCCTACATGTTGCCAACTAAGCCGAACCTTATGATTCTAGAACCCAGCCGAACCTTAGGTGTTTTCTCAAAAAGGTTCGCTGCCCTAGGGGTGTTAGAACTAGGATGATCACTACAACCCTCGGTTTTTATGGCATTTAGGGCTTGTGTACGTAAACATGCATCAGATAAATGTGTGTGTGCATGGGTATCCATGTAAGTTATGCATGGCGTAGACAATTTAGAATTTTGCATGGGAGCATGGGTTAGGGATTATCATATCAAGATAATTTTTAACATAAAATAACAACACCACATGAGTTGTTAATGGACATGGGATGGTTTAACAACTTGATAATCTTCCTATATGATCATGAAAAAAAAAACTCAATTCTTTTAATCAATTATAAACGAAGCATTCTCAATGTGGGCCACAGTGGCCCAATAGGGCTTAATTAAGCCCATCCTACATTAAGTGATTACTTAAACTCAAGTAATGATGTTTACATGAAATGAAGGTGTTATAAATTTATAAAATTTAATTTAATAATTTTTAAAGTCTTGTATAATTTAAAATGTAATTTATAAATGTTATTGGTATCCTTTTTAGTTTATTTAGTTATAAAAGTTAATTGTAATATCATTGATTGGGATTTTGTTGTAAAATAGACAATGTCTTTGTCTGGATTTGAACTAAATACAGAGGAAACTCTGCCCAAAAATTTTTGTAAAATATAACAGTAAGTTATTATAATTAAAGATGGGAAATTGGGGTCATAATAAGGGTAACTAAGATAGATTAGATCTTAGACACACTTAGTACTAAGACACTTAGTTGCACACACAACGAGACCCAACCTTAGGCACAACGACTATTACGCATACTTATTATATTCGAATTCTTATAAAATAACTCAGGAACTAAAGAAACCTAAGCTACAACAAGAGTGCACATTTGTGTTAGATCATTTACATAGCAGCACATGTGAGTTCATTGCCCCTTTTCTAACATTTTTGTTTTAAAACGCGGGGCTGGGAAGCATGCGTAAACAGTTTTTATTTAAACTGTTTATTTAAATGCTTTTATTTATTATATGTTTTACATATATATGTTTGTTGATACTCCTAGACTCCAGTCTAGGTAATTATTAAACAGATCAAATTATCAAGTTAATTAAAGTCCTCTTATGAGTAATACTTTAAATTTAAACTCTAAATAAACCCTTAGTCCATCAAGCTCAAATTCAAGAATCTAAATTCAAAGTGAAATCAAAGGAACTAAATCAAAAGATCATATTCAAAGGAAATCTAATTCAGTGCGGAATCTGAGAACAAAGAATCATAATCAAGAATCAATTATCATTTTGAATCATGGAAATTCTAAAGATCAAGATCAAGATCAAGAGGCTCAAGGAATCAGAAATCATAAATATGTGTGAATCATGGAAATAATGAAATCATTATAATCTAATGAAATCATTAATATTCAAGTTAAGGTGGATGTCAGTTGTAAAGGGAATCAAGACCACATGTAACACACATATAAAGTCCCCTTCAGGTATAGAAGACTCTTGTAGTCAGGCTATACGGGCAATAACATGAACTATCAAAGGAAATAATTATCAAAGTCCTATCAAGAGTATCAAAGAGATCAAGAACCAAAGGATATCCTTAAAGTCCTCGCATGTACAGAAGACCATTGGGTCAAGCTGTAAGGGTAAAACATTTAAAATCCCGCTCAGTTCAAGTGTACTCCTTGTGAGTTATGCCTGACATGGGTCACGTGTGAGAGGTTACAACTTGGACAACCACCAACAACTAAGTCTAATTGATTGAGTCAAATAAGGCCCAATCATCATGTCTTAGTTGTATATAAATGTTTTATTTATTTATTAAATTAAATATTTAACATTTTATCGCTATTACTGACTTTTGGGAAATCATGTATCTATGATGAACTCAAGAGAATCAAAGGTAAATCAAGTTTTGGAAAGCATAATCTGAATCAGAGGTGTACGGTAAAAATGCTTAATTGTCATTAACAACGGTGTCATATGTGTATTCGTATGTGGTGGGATGGCGTCTGGGCGGGCTTGTAGGCTCGACTCAGGGGTATGCCCTATATATAAGCATACAGATATGGATATTACATTTGAAGTTAATGAGGTTAGGGTCTCTACCGAAAGGGATTTTCAAATCATTTTCAATTACCAAACTATATGAACTCACCAACCATGTGTTGACTTTATTTTTGCTTGACTTCTCAGGTGACGAACAGGTCAACTGAAGAGTTGTTTCTTTTGGGACTAGGTTACAGATAGAGGACCTAGCTTTTTGGACCTGCATATTTTTGGACATCATACACCATCATTTTGTATATCTTGTGCAGATACAAGATTGAAGATTTATGATGTGATAGTAGATTTACATTGTTAATTTATTGTAACATCACTGTACTTCCGGTCGTCCGTACATCCGTACATCCGTACGATTGTACTGTTACGATCTGAGATTTATTATGATTAATGATAATGGATTATTTGCTGATATTATTTATGATATAATCACTGTTACTGGTATACATGCTTAGAACATATTATACGCGTAAACCATGGGAAGTTTAGTTGTAACTCAACTAAAAAGAACCAGAGAGTTTATCGCAGTTATATTGTTGATGATTATAGATTTGGTTTGGAAATGGAAAGGGGATTTAAATTGGTTGTTGTTTGGTTACTAAACATAGTCAAGGACACATGGTCATGGTTTATCGAAATAGCGGTGGGACGGTGGCTAGGGCAGTTGCGACTGACCCTTACATATGCCCTATACATATGCATATTTCGGTCTATTATGGATGTGTCAGTGACTAGGGTTTAGTGGGTTTTGGTTTGGGAATGATAATATTAAAGTTATTAAATAATGGGAATTAATTACGCGATGGTGAGGTTACGGACATTATCTAAACGCGAATATTAATTCAGAAATATTAACTTAATAATTGTATTCGCGTGGGTGACGATTCACACGAATATAATTATTAAGAATAATATTCTGAAACGATATTCCATAAATAGCAAATCAAATCGAAATACGATACGAGCGTTGGATTCGCAAAGGTGACGATCTTTATGAATACGTATGCGAGTAACGCGTTTCGACGAGATAATTTAATAATATTGAATGATATTAAATTATTAAATGAAAACTTAAAACATTTATTAGGAATTACAACTTGAATCGTTTCGAATAAATTTAATTATTAATTAATTGCTTTAACGAAAGTAGACGAAATCTTTTTACGAAATAATTTATTTAAAATTATTTTAACTAATACGAAACATATTTATTTAAAATGTTTTATGTTATAAATGTGTTTCATGTTAAAAACCGAGCATTTTAATTATTTTATCGCGATAAAAACGAGACCGGACACGGGGTAATAACACGCGTTATAAGAAAGAGTTTTCTTTCTTTCTTCTTCATTTCACAAACCTCTTCTCTCTCTAAAAACACACACACACACCTTCTCCACCTTCTCTCTAGCTTCTTGAACTCGTTTCTCAACCGATTCGAGAGATTCCGGTGCCTACGTGTTCGCGAGATCGAGAGGAACACGAAGATACCAAGAAAGCTATCATTTGCTCACGATTTGAAGGTAAGAGATCCAGTTTATTTTCGGTTTTGGGTGAAAACCCTATTCCGTTTATAGATACTCGTTTAAATCGGGATTTCGGGTTTTGTAAGGTGTTAATCGAATTGTTATTGAGTTGAGGGGAGCTAGAGATGACCTTAAACCTGTAAGAATGCGATGAAGATGATGATGAACAGTAATGAGTCGTGACAGCAGGTGAGGGCCGAACCCCTTGGTCCCCACGAACCCTAGCTGGGCGGGAAACAGGTGAGCCGAACCCTGCCCAGGCAAGCCTGCCGTCGACGAACCCTGCGTGGTCAGCCACTGGCCGAACCTTCTTGAGCCCACGAGCCTTGTTGAGCACGTTACTGAGGAGCGAACCTCAGTCTCGGCGAACCTATGATGCTGTAGCAAGGTTCGTCGAACCTAAGCCATGAAGCAGCGAACCTAACCAAGTAACCCTAGTCCCACGAACCTTTTAGTTGGGCCGAACTATGGTTCAGACCGAACCCTAAGGTGGCACCGAACCTATCATGCAAGCTGACCGAACCATGGCACATGTTAAACGAACCTTGCACAAAGTTAACCCACGAACCCTCTAAGGCCGAACCTTTTATTTTGTGGGCCGAACCTAGGACAGCTAGGTCATAGGTTCGCTGCCCTTAGGGGTAAAACTAGGTCAAATCTCGTTTAACAAATGGAATTAAGGGCTAACGGGAGGTATAATTATGTAGGTATATGTATATATACACATATGTATAACCATGCATGCATGAGGCCTTTGATTAACACTTTTCTTTAATTATATCAACCTCAAGTTATGAAATGTTATATAATGTGAAGGTTGTGAAAATAACCTAATTATAATCTTTTAAACTATAAAGAAATGGTGATGACTTGATATGGGAGGTTAAGGGAACTAAGCATGCATGCATGTATACAAAAGGGTACATAGGGTATAAGGTTGATACCTTTATAAATAGTAAACTTTTGAATTATCAATTAAAAGTCTTCATATAGTGAACAATTTAAGATAATGAGCTAAGTGCAATCGTAGGTTGAATATTGTCAAACCATGGGTGACACTACCTATCTTAAAAACAAATAAAACTAAGTCCATAAGATACTTATGGGTTTAAAGTAAAACGCGATGGACATTTAATACTAATCAAACTCATGTTCTTATGAACACGATCACATCTTAAATTTACAGAGCTTTGAGTTGACTTGAGTTATATACGCGAGCGCGCATAATACGAGAACACAATCCTAAGGACTTCAGGTGAGTTCTCATAACCTCCCTTTCTTTAAACCGTTTTTGTTTTAAAACTCGGAGGTGAAACATGTATACCAGTTTAAATATTATTTTGATAACACAAGGATAATACCTGTTTATCATTATGATATTCACCATTATGAATTATCATTATTATGGATTATCACTGATTATTATACATCCGTGTAAACATTGTCATTGACTTCGGTCAATAACAAAGATTACATGCATTGTCACATACTCCGTGAATCATTACCTTTAGCTTTGGTTAATTGTTTTGACTTCATGTATTGTCACGTGGATGGATTCCACATCCGTGAATCATTGCCTTTGACTTCGGTTAATTGCTTTGACTTCATGTATTGTCACGTGGTTAGCTACCACTCCATGAATCATGTAATTAACTTATGTTAATTACATAATGATCATGTATAGTCACGAACATTATTTGAGAATATAATTGATGAGATTGGTTGATTAGTTGTGGAGTGATTATCTATGTTTGACTATGATTATTTGTGATTTATTTGACTGATTGATTATGTGATTATGTGGTTGTGTATGTGTTTGATTGTTGAATTGGTGGATGTGTGTTGGATTATCTCATACAGGTATTCATATGGATTTTTTTAAGAAGATCATAAGTCTTATACTCGTTTTAAACAAAGCATTTTATAAAACCATTTTAAGCATAAACTTTTAAACTCATTTTACTAAAACATTTTTAAATACAAAAATTTACGATTACTCACCAACTACTTTTGTAGTTGACACTTGATTTTCTTACATGTTCCAGGTGATGGAGACAAGTAAGATGAAGAGAGGACCTCTTCTATTTTGGACATCATCATATAGGCTCTTGGACTTAGTTAATTAACTAAAATTCTGGTGATTAGAGTTTAGTTAGTTTAACTAATTCTTTTGTGTAATTGATGTAATTGATTCATGACGAACATGATTTTTGTGTAATTATGTTGTTTGCTTTAATGATATATGATGATTGAATTAGATGCCCACGAGCTTTTGAACAATCTACACATCCCTCGTGGCATCCCGACGATTCCGCCGCCGGTCGGGGTGTTACAGATTGGTATCAGAGCCTGGGTTATAGGGAATTAGGTTACTAGAAATGGCTGACCTAGTCTATAACCATAGGATACCCTAGTATGAAGCTACTTCATACGTTGTAATTCTATTTTATTTTAGCAAGTTTCTCAGTTATATATCATGTGCAATGTAAACAATCTGATCATTTCGATTATCACTCTCGATATCGCGCCCCGGGAACCTTCCGCCCGTCGGGGAAACCCGATCCTACCCTGCCGGCTCGGGGTGTGACAGATTGGTATTAGAGCCATGGTTATAGAGAAATATAGGTCACTTATTTAAACGGTTTGGCCTAGACTATAACCTAGGGACCCTGCATATAGAGAAACATGACATAGGAGTTTCTTGCATACTGTCTTCTATATTTGATCATTGCACTAACCAATAACTTTATTGGTTATGATCAGAATGCCGCCGAGAAGACAGCCTCCCTTGATACAGCTACCACCACGAGACTTGGCTCCACACTCCTCTACACCGTCACCAAATGATTCACCACCACCAGCTCCTCCCCCTCCTCCTTTGATTACTCAACCATCTGGGTCGGGCACAACACCGACTCTAGATCCTGCTACTATCGCTCTGGTGACGTTACTGAGTAGCCAGATGACAAATCAGATGAAAGAGGTAATACCGGAGATGTTCCTTCGTCTCCGCAACGAGATCAACAACACCGGCAACTCATCTGGAGAAGCCAGTGGAAATACTGGGGGTTCATCTCATTACTCCTACAAGTCTTTTGTAGGATGTAAACCACCCAGTTTTACTGGGTCTGAAGGTGCCGTTGGATTAATCCAATGGATTGAGAAGATTAAGGCAACCTTGGATCTCTGCAGCTACCCCGAACATCACAAGGTCCGTTACTCAGCTGGAACATTCAACAAACGGGCTCTGACCTGGTGGAACGGTCAGATCAATGCCCGAGGAAGAGAAGAAGCTATCGCCATGCCATGGGAAGACTTCAAGACACTGCTGCGAACAAAATTCTGCCCCAAGAATGAGCTGCAGAAACTAGAGGTTGAGTTATCCAACCATGTGATGAAGGGGGCTGATCACATGGGTTACACTACTCGTTACCACGAGTTAGTTGCTTTGGTGCCATACATGGTACCAACTTTGGAGAAAAGGATAGACTGGTATGTGGGTGGACTTCCTGCCTGTATTCTGGGCATGGTTGTTTCAGCCAACCCTACCATTGTCGAGTCTGCAGTGAGATTGGCTGGGAAACTCACTAACCTTATGGTAGCCTCTGGAGTTCTAAAGAAGAAGGCTGAGCCCAGCAAGAACAAAGTTGAGTCATCAAAGAAACCCTACCACCATCAGAAGAAGCAGAAGACCATCAAGAACTACACTATGGCTACTCCCCTCAACCAAGTAGCTGTGGCACAATAAAATGTGCCCAAGAAACAGTATACTGGCCCACATCCTTTGTATACCAAGTGTCAGTATCATCACATTGTTAACACTCCCTTCAAGCAATGTACGGGATGTGGAAGAAAGGGCCATTGGGTCCAACACTGCCAGATGACACCTAACCAAGCAGTCAACAATGCTGCTTTGGCTATTCCTCCACCAGCTAATCAGAACAATGGAGGATGCTATAACTGTGGTGAACAAGGCCACTTTGCAAAGAACTGCCCGAAGAAGGCTCAACAGGCAGTTCACGCTCCTCGTGGACGAGCCTTTGCCATCGGAGCACCAGCTGCGCGCCAGGACCCGAATGTGGTCACTGGTACGTTTCTCTTACATGACTTTTATGCTTCTGTTCTATTTGACACTGGTGCGGATCAGAGTTTTATCTCTGCCAATTTTGCATGCCAATTAGATTCTATAGAAGAAAAGTTAGATTCCCCTTACATTATAGAGGTAGCTAACGGAAAACATATCACAGTTAGTACAGTTTATAGAAATTGCCTATTGACACTTAATGGTCATACATTCACCATCGATTTGATACCGATGGAGTTGGGTAGTTTCGACATTATTGTTGGAATGGATTGGCTTTCTTCTAACCGAGTGGAAGTCATCTGTTCTGAAAAGCTGCTTCGAATTCCATTGCTGAATGATTGTGTATTGGAGGTGAAAGGGGATCAAGCAAAACGAAGTGTCAAAATCATCTCTTGTATAAAGGCGCGTAAGTGTCTACAGAAGCAGTGCGTGGCGTTCTTGCACCATGTGGTGGAAAAGAGAAGGATAAGAAGTAGATTCAAGACGTACCCGTAGTGAAAGAGTATCCTGAAGTATTTCCCGAAGATCTACCAGGTTTGCCACCCGTGCGACCGGTAGAATTTCGTATTGATTTAATTCCTGGAGCAACTCCTGTTGCTAAATCTCCTTACAGGTTAGCACCTTCAGAGATACAGGAACTGTCTAATCAGTTACAGGAGCTACTTGACAAGGGTTTCATCAGACCGAGCTACTCACCTTGGGGAGCTCCGGTCTTGTTCGTGAAGAAGAAAGACGGATCATTCAGAATGTGCATAGATTACCGTGAGCTGAACAAACTAACCATCAAGAATCGGTATCCATTACCGAGGATTGATGATTTGTTTGACCAACTGCAAGGAGCTCAATACTTCTCAAAGATTGACTTACGATCCGGATATCATCAGCTTAGAGTTCAAGACGAAGATATACCAAAAACGGCCTTCCGAACCAGATACGGACATTACGAATTTATGGTGATGCCTTTCGGATTGACAAATGCACCAGCGGTTTTCATGGATCTCATGAACCGAGTGTGCAAGCCGTATCTGGATCAGTTTGTCATTGTTTTTATTGATGACATCCTGATTTATTCTAAGAGCAAAGCAGATCATGAACAACACCTTAGAAAGATCTTGGAGCTGTTGAAGAAAGAACAACTCAATGCTAAATTCTCTAAATGTGAATTTTGGCTTAGAGAAGTTCAATTTCTGGGTCATGTGATCAACAGCGAGGGAATGCACGTAGATCCTGCCAAGATCGAGGCAATAAAGAATTGGGATACTCCGAAGACACCAACGGAGATACGGTCTTTTCTGGGATTGGCAGGTTATTATAGAAGGTTCATCTCGAACTTTTCTAAGATAGCTCTGCCTCTCACTAAGTTAACTCAGAAAAGTGAACCGTTTTTCTTGGAGCAGAAACAAGAAGATGCTTTTCAGACCTTGAAACAGAAACTATGTGATGCTCCAATTCTATCTCTCCCAGAAGGCTGTGATGACTTTGTTGTATACTGTGATGCCTCCCATCAGGGACTAGGCTGTGTACTAATGCAGCATGACAAAGTTATTGCTTATGCTTCAAGACAGTTAAAAGTTCATGAGAAGAACTACACTACTCATGATCTTGAACTGGGAGCAGTAATCTTTGCCTTGAAGATTTGGAGACATTACTTATATGGCACCAAGTGTACCATATTTACTGATCACAAGAGTCTGCAACACATCTTTGATCAGAAGGAGCTCAACATGCGACAACGCCGTTGGGTTGAACTTCTGAATGATTACGACTGTGTGATCAAGTACCATCCGGGAAAGGCGAACGTTGTAGCTGACGTCTTAAGCCGGAAGGAACGGGTCGAACCCCTACGTGTTAGAGTAATGGGGATAACCATGAAGACCAGTTTGAGTGACAAGATTATTCAAGCACAACAAGAAGCACTTGACCGAGGTAATTTGAAGAAGGAACTTGATTGCGGAGCAGAGAAACAGTTCGACACGAAACCAGATGGAATGATCTACTACCGGGAACGTATATGGATACCGGCGGTAGATGAGTTGAGAAAACTTATCTTCGATGAAGCACACAAGACTAAATACTCTGTTCATCCAGGGGCTGATAAAATGTACCAAGACCTGCGTGGATTTTATTGCTGGCCTGGAATGAAGAAAGACATAGCTGAGTACGTCGGTCAATGTCTTACGTGTGCGAAGGTAAAGGCGGAACACCAGAGACCGTCTGGTTTACTGGAACAACCTGAGATTCTGCTCTGGAAGTGGGAACAAATAGCTATGGATTTCATTACCAAGCTACCCCGCACTTCCAGTGGTCATGATACAATTTGGGTGATCATTGATTGTTTAACAAAATCTGCTCATTTCTTGCCAATGCGTGAGACTTTCACCATGGATAAACTGGCGAGATTATACATCAATGAGATAGTGGTACGCCACGGTGTGCCGTTGTCAATCATCGCTGATAGAGACATCAGATTTACATCAAGGTTCTGGCAATCACTGCAGAAATCTCTAGGGACACAGTTAAATCTTAGTACAGCTTACCACCCACAAACGGATGGTCAAAGCGAACGTACTATTCAAACCCTAGAGGACATGTTAAGAACCTACGTGTTGGATTTTGGTGGAAATTGGGATTCCCATTTGCCACTGATCGAGTCCACCTACAATAACAGTTACCACAGCAGTATCGGATGTGCACCATTCGAGGCTCTTTATGGTCGAAAATGTCGATCACCGATCTGTTGGACTGAAGTTGGAGACAATCGAATAACTGGGCCAGAACTTATTCAAGAAACCACTGACAAGATAGCTCAGATTCAAAGAAGACTACAAGCTACAAGGAGCAGACAAAAGAGTTACGCCGACAAACGGCGCAAACCGTTGGAATTCCAAGTGGGAGACCGTGTCATGTTGAAGGTATCCCCATGGAAAGGCGTTGTACGCTTTGGAACGAAAGGCAAACGAGCACCACGATACGTGGGACCGTTCGAGATCATCGAGCGTATTGGTCCTGTGGCGTATAGACTGAGATTACCTGATGAACTCAGTGGTGTGCATGACGTGTTCCACGTCTCAAACATAAAGAAATGCCTTGTTGACGAGTCTCTCGTCATTCCAATCGAAGAAATTCAAGTCGATGAACAGTTACATTTTATCGAGGAACCTTTGGAGATTATGGATCGCAAGGTTAAACAACTGAGGCGAAGCCGTATTCCTATTATAAAGGTTCGATGGAATTCAAGACGTGGACCCGAGTTTACTTAGGAACGCGAAGATCACATGAAGTCAAAGTATCCCCAATTGTTTGAAGAGGAAGCTGTACCTGATAACAACCCTTAAATTTCGGGACGAAATTTCTCTAACAAGGGGAGACTGTAACATCAGTGCCGCAACCGTCACCGGAACAGTGATCTCTACAGTACATAAACAGCAAATCAGGTACATATTTCAGTTATCAATTGTATATCATTTTCATTGCATGTTATCACATCACAGTTCAGATTCAATTCAAAAAACAAAATTCAGAACAAGGGTCTTGAGTCAGATAATTATCTGGCAACACAGAACCATCATGTGATTATTTGTTAGGATTTATTATGTATAAACGTATATGAGGCCTTATAGAACAAAACACAGGAATATTGTTATGTGAATGCTAAATCGACGGGTTATTTGTATAGGTGACGATCTGTACGAATATATCTGAAAGCTTAATGTTCTGAATAATATTCTTTAATTAGAAAACAAGATTGAAAAGTATAGTTATCGTCGTGTTCGTACGAGTGACGATTCGAATGAATATGCGCGACGACCGTACGTTTCGATATAAACAGTAAATTAATATTTTAAATTAAAATAAATAGAAGATATCAGTTAATTTATTAGGAATCACCACCTAGAATAATTAAATAAATTCTATTTTTAAAATCGTGTCGTTTCGTCGCGAAAATTAGGCGAAACGGCATTTTACGCGAAACCAATCGAGACTGAGCCACCGGGTATGTTGGGTTTCATTTATTGTGGACATGAATGCCCCAACAACCACCATCAACCCACTTTTTCATCTTCATTTCGTTTTTCTCCCTCTCTCTCTAAGAAGAACCAAGAACCATCTTCTCTCTAGAAGATCATTATCAAATCTTCATCGTTTCATTCCTAGTTGGTGTCAAAACGATCACCTCTTCATACAGATCACGAAAGTACAAGGAGTACAAGCGCTCACCCATCATTTTCGAGGTAAATCTCCAAATTTGTGTCGGTTTTTAGGGTATATCACGAATCCCTATAATAACCTTGTTTTAATCTGGTTAAAACACTAGAAATCACGAGATAAATGATAGGGAACTATTAGGAAACCTTGGGGAAACGAATCTGTAACAGGTAGGGTTGAAGGAAGATCGGGAGGGCTTGCTTGGATTAAGGTTCGATCGAACGAACCTGTACCAGAATGCCGAACCTTCTCATGGGACTCGCCGAACCTTAGCTGATCAACTAGACCACGAACCCTTCCTGATCAGCCGAACCTTCACCCTGCACCGAACCCTGCACAAATCAGTCACGAACCCTGCTGGCTATCTGCAACGAACCTGTGTACCTGGTTCACGAACCCTGCTCCATCTGTTAACCGAACCCTTAGAACAAACCCAGCTGCGAACCTTCACAAGATAGCCGAACCATTACGCATGAAGTGGCCGGACCTTGCCTAAGTCACGAACCATATGTTGCTAGCCGAACCCTACATTTTCCCAACTTAGCCGAACCTTATGATACTAGAACCCAGCCGAACCTTAGGTGTTTTCTCAAAAAGGTTCGCTGCCCTAGGGGTGTTAGAACTAGGACGATCACTACAACCCTCGGTTTTTATGGCATTTAGGGCTTGTGTACATAAACATGCATGAGATAAATGTGTGTGTGTGCATGGGTATCCACGTAAGTTATGCATGGCATAAAAAAAATTAGAATTTTGCATGGGAGCATGGGTTAGGGATTATCATATCAAGGTAATTTTTAACATAAAATAACAACACCACATGAGTTGTTAATGGACATGGGATGGTTTAACAACTTGATAATCTTCCTATATGATCATGAAAAAAAAATCAATTCTTTTAATCAATTAGAAACCAAGAATTCTCAATGTGGGCCACAGTGGCCCAATAGGGCTTAATTAAGCCCATCCTACATTAAGTGATTACTTAAACTCAAGTAATGATGTTTACATGAAATGAAGGTGTTATAAATTTATAAAAGTTAATTTAATAATTTCTAAAGTCTTGTATAATTTAAAATGTATTTTATAAATGTTATTGGTTTCCTTTTTAGTTTATTTAGTTATAAAAGTTAGTTGTAATATCATTGATTGGGATTTTGTTGTAAAATAGACAATGTCTTTGTCTGGATTTGAACTAAATACAGAAGAAACTCTGCCCAAAAATTTTTGTAAAATATAATAGTAAGTTATTATAATTAAAGATGGGAAATTGGGGTCATAATAAGGGTAACTAAGATAGATTAGATCTTCGACACACTGAGTACTAAGACACTTAGTTGCACACACAACAAGATCCAACCTTAGGCACAACGACTATTACGCGTACTTATTATATTCGAATTCTTATAAAATAACTCAGGAACTGAAGAAACCTAAGCTACAACAAGAGCGTGCATTTGTGTTAGATCATTTACATAGTAGCACAGGTGAGTTCATTGCCCCTTTTCTAACATTTTTGTTTTAAAACGCGGGGCTGCGAAGCATGCGTAAACTGTTTTTATTTAAACTGTTTATTTAAATGCTTTTATTTATTATATGTTTTACATATATATGTTTTTTGATACTCCTATACTCCTGTTTAGGTAGTTATTAAACAGATCAAATTATCAAGTTAATTAAAGTACTCTTATGAGTAATACTTTAAATTTAAACTCTAAATAAACCCTTAGTCCATCAAGCTCAAATTCAAGAATCTAAATTCAAAGTGAAATCAAAGGAACTAAATCAAAAGATCATATTCAAAGGAAATCTAATTCAGTGTGGAATCTGAGAACAAAGAATCATAATCAAGAATCAATTATCATTGTGAATCATGTAAATTCTAAAGATCAAGATCAAGAGGCTCAAGGAATCAGAAATCATAAATGTGTGTGAATCATGGAAATAATGAAATCATTATAATCTAATGAAATCATTAATATTCAAGTTAAGGTGGATGTCAGTTGTATAGGGAACCAAGACCACGTGTAACACACATATAAAGTCCCCTTCAGGTATAGAAGACTCTTGTAGTCAGGCTATACGGGCAATAACATGAACTATCAAAGGAAATCATTATCAAAGTCCTATCAAGAGAATCAAAGAGATCAAGAACCAAAAGATATCCTTAAAGTCCCCGCATGTACAGAAGACCATTGGGTCAAGCTGTAAGGGCAAAACATTTAAAATCCCGCTCAGTTCAGGTGTACTCCTTGTGAGTTATGCCTGACATGGGTCACGTGTGAGAGGTTACAACTTGGACAACCACCAACAACTAAGTCTAATTGATTGAGTCAAATAAGGCCCAATCATCATGTCTTAGTTGTATATAAATGTTTTATTTATTTATTAAATTAAATATTTAACGTTTTATCGCTAATACTGACTTTTGGGAAATCATGTATCTATAATGAACTCAAGAGAATCAAAGGTAAATCAAGTTTTGGAAAGCATAATCTGAATCAGAGGTGTAGGGTAAAAATGCTTAATTGTCATTAACAACGGTGTCATATGTGTATTCGTATGTGGTGGGATGGCGTCTGGGCGGGCTTGTAGGCTCGACTCAGGGGTATGCCCTATATATAAGCATACCGATATGGATATTACATTTGAAGTTAATGAGGTTAGGGACTTTACCGAAAGGGATTTTCAAATCATTATCAATTACCAAACTATATGAACTCACCAACCATGTGTTGACTTTATTTTTGCATGACTTCTCAGGTGACGAACAGGTCAACTGAAGAGTTGTTTCTTTTGGGACTAGGTTACAGATAGAGGACCTAGCTTTTTGGACCTGCATATTTCTGGACATCATACACCATCATTTTGTATATCTTGTGCAGATACAAGATTGAAGATTTATGATGTTATAGTAGATTTACATTGTTAAATTATAAACTTAACTGATGTAATTTACCTTTGTAATTCTATTTTATTTTAGCAAGTTTCTCAGTTATATATCATGTGCAATGTAAACAATCTGATCATTTCGATTATCACTCTCTATATCGCGCCCCGGGAACCTTCCGCCAGTCGGGGAAACCCGATCCTACCTCGCCGGCTCGGGGTGTGACAGCAGGGGGTGTGACAGCAAGCCTGGTAAATCTTCAGGAAATACTTCCGGATACTCTTTCACTACCGGTACATCCTGTATCTTCTTCTTGTCTTTCTCCTTTTCCACCCCATGTGTCAGGAAAGCTACGCACTGCTTTCGTAGACACTTACGCGCCTTTATGCAGGAGATGATTTTGACACTTCGTTTTGCTTGATCCCCTCTGACTTCCAATACACGATCATTCAGCAATGGAATTCGAAGAAACTTTTCAGAACAGATGACTTCCACTCGATTAGAAGAAAGCTAATCCATTCCAACAATGATGTCGAAACTACCTAACTCCAGCGGTATCAAATCGATGGTAAATGTGTGACCATTAAGTGTCAATGGGCAGTTCCTGTATATAGTACTAACTATGACCTGTTTCCCATTAGCTACTTCTATGATGTAGGGGGAATCTAACTGTTCCTTTAAAGAATCTAGTTGGCATGCAAAATCGATAGACATAAAACTCTGATCCGCACCAGTGTCAAACAAAATAGATGCATAATAGTCATGTAAGAGAAATGTACCAGTGACCACATTCGGGTCTTGGCATGCAGCTGGAGCTCCGATAGCGAAAGCTCTTCCACGGGGTGTTGGAACTGCCTATTGTGCCTTCTTCAGGCAGTCTTTGCAGAGTGGCCCTGTTCGCCACAGTTATAGCATCGACCGTTTTTTTGATTGTTGGGTGGTGGGAGACCCAAAGCATCATTGTTGAATGCTTGGTTTGGTGTTCTCCTGCATTGCTGGACCCAGTGTCCGTATCTTCCACATCCCGTGCACTGACGACATTGATGGTTAACAGCATGATGATACTGGCACTTAGTACACAAAGGGGGGCCAATATATGGTTTCTTGTGCATGTTCTGCGGTGCCATGGCTACTTGGTTGATTGGAGTAGCCACGGTGTAGTTCTTGATAGTCTTTTGCTTCTTCTTCTGGTGGTGATGGGGTTTCTTTGAAGACTCTTCCTTGCGTTTGCCAGTGTCAGCCTCTTTCTTCAGAACTCCTGAGGCTACCATAAGATCATTAAATTTCCCAGACAAACTCACAGCAGACTCCAAAGTAACAGGGTTTGCAGCAACTACAAAACCCTGAATGCAGGCGGGAAGTCCACCTACATATCGATCAATTAACGAGTAGTATACCCCATGTGGTATAGCCCCTTCATCACATGGCTTGACAATTCAACCTCCAATTTCTGTAACTCGTTCTTGGGGCATAATTCAGTTCTCAGCAGCGTCTTTATGTCTTCCCAAGTCATTGACATAGCTTCTTCTTTTCCCCTTGCATTGATTTGGCCGTTCCACCAAGTCAAAGCTCGCTTGTTGAACGTTCCAGCAAAATAACGAACTTTGTGGTGCTCTGGACAACTGCAGAGGTCCAGAGTAGCTTCCATCTTTTCTATCCATTGGATTAGACCAACGGCTCCTTCATTACCGCTTAAAGTCGGCGGTTTACATCCTATAAAGGACTTATAAGAGTGATTTGAAGCACCGCCAGTGTTTCCATTGGCTTCTCCTGATGAACGCCCTGTGTTGTTGCTGTCATTCCGTTACCAATTGAGCATATCCGGAATCACCTCCTTTAGGTAATTAGTCAGATGGCTGCTCATTAAGGTTACTAGTGTAACGGTAGCAGGATCCAGTATCGGAGTTGTGCTCTGACCTGGAGGTGGGTTAAGTGGAGGAGGAGGAGGTGGTAGAGGTGAGTCAGCTGGTGATGGCGTTGATGAGTGTGGAGCTGAACTCTGTGGTGGTGGTACAATAGAAGGAGGTCTTCTCGGTGGCATTCTGATTATAACCAATAAAGTTATTGGTTAGTGCAATGATCGAATACAGAAGACACAATGCAATAAAGTCTTAAGTCTTAAATTCTCTACATGCAGGGTCCCTAGGTTATAGTATAGGCCAAACCCTTTAATTATGTGAGCTACATTTCTCTATAACCAGGCCGTGATATCGTGAGTGATAATCGGAATTATCAGATTGTTACATTGCAACATGATATATAAACGAGAAACTGCTAAAATAAAATACAATTACAAAGTTAAATTACATCAGTTATGTTTATAATTTAACAATGTAAATCTACTATCACATCATAATTCTTCTATCTTGTATATGCACAAGATATACAAAATAAATCTGTAAAGTGATGCTTCAAAATATGCAGGCCCAATAAGCTAGGTCCTCTAACTGGTAACCTAGTCCAAACGGAAATAACTCTTCAGTTGGCCTGTTCGTCACCTGAGAAGTCATGCAAAAATAAAGTCAACACATGGTTGGTGAGTTCACGTAGTTTATATAAAAATGAATTTTGATCAATCTGAATGACAACCTTAACCTCACCATTAACCACCTATACCATCCAGTTCAGTATGCTTGTATATAGGGCATATGTAGGGTCGAACTTATCACCCGCCTAGCCACCGTCCCACCACATACTAAACCACATGATATATTGTTCCTGGTGATAATTAAGCATTTCATCCCATACCTTTGATTTCATAACCGTTGATTCATAGCAGTTGATTACACTGAAAATGTTTACCTTGATCCCCCGAAATGACAACTTTAACCTCATCAACAAGCAACTATGCTATTCAATCAAATATGCTTATATATAGGGAATATGTAGGGTCGAACTTGCCGTCTGCCCAGCCACCGTCCCACCACATACCGGACTGCTTAGCATATTGTTGTTAATGATAATTAAGCGTTTCATTCCATTCACCTTCATTTTAGATTCGGATTTCCACAAATAGATTTACTTTTGATCTCTTGAGTTTACCATGTATTCATGATTTCCCAAAAGCACTTGTAAAAATGTAGCATTAAATGTTTAATTAAACTAATAACTAAGCACTTAAATATAACTAAGACATGATGATTGGGCCTTATTTGACTCAATCAATTAGACTTAGTTGTTGGTGGTTGTACAAGTTGTACCCTCTCACACGTGACCCATATCAGGCATGACTCACAAGGAGTCTACCTGTGTGTGCCGGGATTTTAATGATGCCCATATCAGCTTGACCCACTAGTCTACTGTACATGCCGGGACTTTACGGATATCCTTTGATTCTTGGTCGTCTGTGATTCTCTTGATTATATTTGATAGCTCACGTTATTGCACGTATAGCTTGATTACGAGAGTCTACTATTTATGCTGGGACTTTATGTGTGCTACACGTGGTCTTGATTTCTATACAACTGACATCCACCTTGACTCAAGCCTTAATGATTTCATTATTTTAATTATTCACACACAGTTCTGATTTCCTTGATATCCTTGAGTCTCTTAATTTTGATCTTTAGAATTCCATGATTTCATAATGATTATAGATTCATGAGTAGGATCATTTGATTTACTGATCCACACTGGATTTGATTTCCATTGCTTTTGTTCTTTAGCTTTTGTTCTTTTGATTCCACTTTGAATTTAGATTCCTTAATTCGGGCTTGATGGACTAAGGGTTTGTTTAGAGTTTTAGAATTAAGGTATTACTCATAAGAGTAATTTAATTAACTTGATAATTAGTTCTGCATAGCAATTACCTAGACAAGAGTCTAGGAGTATCAACAAACATAGATAATAAACAATTCATAATAAGTAAAAGCATATACGTAAAAAAAATTAAATAAAATAGTTTACGCATGCTTCTCAGCCCCGCGTTTGAAAACAAAATGTTTAGAAAAAGGGGCAATGAACTCACCTGTGTTGCTGTGTAAATGATTTATCACAAAACGTGCGCTCGTTGTTGTAGCTAAGGTTTCTTCAGTTCCTGAGTTGTTTTAAAAATAATTTGAATATGATAAGTATATGCATTCGTCGTTGTATCTAAGATTTGTCTCAGTGTGCAACTAAGTGTCCTATGTACAAGTGTGTTCCTAAGACTTAATCTAACTTAATTACCCATTGGTAACCCACATCCCATAATAGATCATTATAAGTTCTAATTTATCATGTTTTAGATTTAATTCACTTAACTAAACTATTAACTTAAAAAATCATTTATTTTAATTCACTTGAGTTTGTAAATCATTTTCTTTTATTAAAATGTAATTCATTTCACAAAATTCAAGTTTAATTATGATGGACTTTAGTTAAGCCCACTGGGCCCCCTTTGGCCCCTTGATTGTCTTTGATTATCCCATGATTATTGTTCATAACCTTTAAATGCTTTGCCCTAAATGATCCATGTAGGTTATTCATACTCCAAGTTATTCCCATGCACACACACATAGGTTTCATTCCCATGCATGTTAAGCTCAATTAATGATCACCCTCTATGTTTAAGTAATAACAAAGTTTACACTATCCATTATTATTCCAAACTCAAGTCTCTTAACCCTTGTTATTATCACTATGGCCTTAGAAATTTTCCCACGCATTGCATACCCTAACATCACCGTAATCATAAAAGACTTAATTCGATGCACATTGAATCAGCAAACCTGTGTATAAAATGAGTAGGTTCGGCCCAGTTAAGATCCAGTGACCCAAGGTTCGTTCCTGGGTTCGCTACATCCTAAGGTTTTAATGAGTTAAGGTTCGTCTAAGTCAAAAATGATCTTAGGTTCGCTGCTATATGTGTGTCTAAGAGTTCGGCAAAAGAGATGGTTCGGCAATAAGGTTCGGTTGTGCATGCCCACTAGTTCGCCTGAAAAAGGTTCGTGGTTTCTAGGGTTAAACATAAGGTTCGGTGGTCATGGGGTTCGGTCGTGGGTAGGGTTCGGCTCATTCAATCGTTCGGCCATGCAAAGGTTCATGTCCACTAGGGTGTTGCATGGCTAAGGTTAGGCAACATTTCCAGCTTCGGCTAGCAAAAGGAAAGGTTCGTGACATCATGGGTTCGTTCAAGGTCGAGGGTTCGCGCATTTGGTTTCCCTTTCGAAAGAGGTTCGTCCCTCCCATCCCTAACCCTCCCGAACATTTTATTCTCGACCAAATTCCTCAACATCGTCACTCCTAGTTTGTTTCAAAAGCTTTCTAGCTATTAACAATAGTTTCTATCAATGTTTATAAGTATTTGAACCGATAAAAACAACGATAACTCAAAGAAATCGTGATACACACTAGGAACCGAACATAAGCTCAAATTTTTACCTTGAAATCAGTGGATAAAAGGCTAGATCCCTTCTACTTTCGTTTTCTACGTGATGAGAGGATCGTTTCGACTCCAAATATGCTTAAATCCGACGAGAGACGAGCAAGATATCTTAGAGAGATGGTGGAGTAACTTTCTAGAGATAGAAAGGATACAAACGAAAATGAAGGTGTAAATGAGGTTGGTGATGGTGGTTGGGAGAGTAATTGCTTCATTTAGTGAAGTATGGATACCCGGTCGGTTCGGTTTCGTTCGTTTTCGTGTAACACGTCATTTCTTCGTAGTTTTCGTAATGAAGCGACCCGATCTCTAAACTAAAGTTTATAAAATTATTTTAAGTTGTGATTCCTAATAAATTAAATAAATATATGTCGTTTAATTAATTTTTCAGAATATTAAATTTTCTATTTAAAATCGAATTGTACAGTCGTCGCGCGTATTCGTTCGAATCGTCACCCGTACGAACACGACGATAACTATACTTTTCAATATTGTTTTCTAATTATCGGATATCATTTGGAACGTTAAACTTTTAGATTTATTCGTACAGATCGTCACCTATACGAATAATCCGGCGATTTAGCATTCACGTAACGACATCCGTGTTGTTTTGTTTTATAAAGCCTCACATACGTTTATACATAATAAAATCCTAACACATAATCACATGATGGTTCTGCGTTGCCAGATAATTATCTGACTAACAAACCATGTTTTCTGAGTTTTTTTTATCTGTAATGATTCAGAAATTGCTGTTTGAAAACTCAAACTGATAATGATATATGATACTAATATGAAATACATGAAACACTTAAAATTTATACCTGA
Source organism: Mikania micrantha (assembly GCA_009363875.1). Taxonomy (NCBI): domain Eukaryota; kingdom Viridiplantae; phylum Streptophyta; class Magnoliopsida; order Asterales; family Asteraceae; genus Mikania; species Mikania micrantha. The sequence goes on from CM018697.1 coordinate 55,212,730, forward strand.
TTACTGTTCATGACACTGTTGAGATCACTGTTCCGGTGACGCTTCCGGCACTGATGTTACACTCAGTCCCGAAGTAAAAACAAATATGTTTGAAAAGGGACAAATGAACGCACCTTGTGTTTGAAGTGGTTGACTAAGTATAATCAAGAATGCATGCGCTCGTTGTGGTATTTGTTGATACATGTAATGTCCCTAGTTCGGTTTTGTAACTCTAATCATGTAAAGTTCAAAGTTATTAATGGAAGTTGTCTTTATATATCATTCTTAATGTTTATTATTAATTATATGTTTAGTTGATTTGATTAAATTAATGTTGAGTATGAAGATTGCTCATTCGGCCGAATGACTCTAGAATGAAGTCATTCGCCGAATGAACATCATAGCGAATGTCTGGCGATAGAATGAGTCATTCGCCGAATGAATCATTCGATTGATAGCTCATTCGAGCTTAGTCATTCGCCGAATGAGCTGCTTCGGCCACTCATTCGGCCGAATGACTACAGCCTATATATAGAAGTTCAAATCATTTCAACTCAAACTTTCCAGAGCCCTCCTTCTTCCCTGAGACTCAAGTGTCAAAACCCTAGAAGATTTGAGCGGTTCTTGATCATCCAAGTTCGATTCTCAACCCGTGGTGTTCGATTGTTGCTTCCACGTTGTTCTTACAACCTCGGATCACCACGGTTTCTGTTGGTTTCGATTATTCCAAACTCAAGTCTCTTAACCCTTGTTATTATCACTATGGCCTTAGAAATTTTCCCACGCATTGCATACCCTAACATCACCGTAATCATAAAAGACTTAATTCGATGCACATTGAATCAGCAAACCTGTGTATAAAATGAGTAGGTTCGGCCCAGTTAAGATCCAGTGACCCAAGGTTCGTTCCTGGGTTCGCTACATCCTAAGGTTTTAATGAGTTAAGGTTCGTCTAAGTCAAAAATGATCTTAGGTTCGCTGCTATATGTGTGTCTAAGAGTTCGGCAAAAGAGATGGTTCGGCAATAAGGTTCGGTTGTGCATGCCCACTAGTTCGCCTGAAAAAGGTTCGTGGTTTCTAGGGTTAAACATAAGGTTCGGTGGTCATGGGGTTCGGTCGTGGGTAGGGTTCGGCTCATTCAATCGTTCGGCCATGCAAAGGTTCATGTCCACTAGGGTGTTGCATGGCTAAGGTTAGGCAACATTTCCAGCTTCGGCTAGCAAAAGGAAAGGTTCGTGACATCATGGGTTCGTTCAAGGTCGAGGGTTCGCGCATTTGGTTTCCCTTTCGAAAGAGGTTCGTCCCTCCCATCCCTAACCCTCCCGAACATTTTATTCTCGACCAAATTCCTCAACATCGTCACTCCTAGTTTGTTTCAAAAGCTTTCTAGCTATTAACAATAGTTTCTATCAATGTTTATAAGTATTTGAACCGATAAAAACAACGATAACTCAAAGAAATCGTGATACACACTAGGAACCGAACATAAGCTCAAATTTTTACCTTGAAATCAGTGGATAAAAGGCTAGATCCCTTGTACTTTCGTTTTCTACGTGATGAGAGGATCGTTTCGACTCCAAATATGCTTAAATCCGACGAGAGACGAGCAAGATATCTTAGAGAGATGGTGGAGTAACTTTCTAGAGATAGAAAGGATACAAACGAAAATGAAGGTGTAAATGAGGTTGGTGATGGTGGTTGGGAGAGTAATTGCTTCATTTAGTGAAGTATGGATACCCGGTCGGTTCGGTTTCGTTCGTTTTCGTGTAACACGTCATTTCTTCGTAGTTTTCGTAATGAAGCGACCCGATCTCTAAACTAAAGTTTATAAAATTATTTTAAGTAGTGATTCCTAATAAATTAAATAAATATATGTCGTTTAATTAATTTTTCAGAATATTAAATTTTCTATTTAAAATCGAATTGTACAGTCGTCGCGCGTATTCGTTCGAATCGTCACCCGTACGAACACGACGATAACTATACTTTTCAATATTGTTTTCTAATTATCGGATATCATTTGGAACGTTAAACTTTTAGATTTATTCGTACAGATCGTCACCTATACGAATAATCCGGCGATTTAGCATTCACGTAACGACATCCGTGTTGTTTTGTTTTATAAAGCCTCACATACGTTTATACATAATAAAATCCTAACACATAATCACATGATGGTTCTGCGTTGCCAGATAATTATCTGACTAACAAACCATGTTTTCTGAGTTTTTTTTATCTGTAATGATTCAGAATTTGCTGTTTGAAAACTCAAACTGATAATGATATATGATACTAATATGAAATACATGAAACACTTAAAATTTATACCTGATTACTGTTCATGACACTGTTGAGATCACTGTTCCGGTGACGCTTCCGGCACTGATGTTACACTCAGTCCCGAAGTAAAAACAAATATGTTTGAAAAGGGACAAATGAACGCACCTTGTGTTTGAAGTGGTTGACTAAGTATAATCAAGAATGCATGCGCTCGTTGTGGTATTTGTTGATACATGTAATGTCCCTAGTTCGGTTTTGTAACTCTAATCATGTAAAGTTCAAAGTTATTAATGGAAGTTGTCTTTATATATCATTCTTAATGTTTATTATTAATTATATGTTTAGTTGATTTGATTAAATTAATGTTGAGTATGAAGATTGCTCATTCGGCCGAATGACTCTAGAATGAAGTCATTCGCCGAATGAACATCATAGCGAATGTCTGGCGATAGAATGAGTCATTCGCCGAATGACTCATTCGATTGATAGCTCATTCGAGCTTAGTCATTCGCCGAATGAGCTGCTTCGGCCACTCATTCGGCCGAATGACTACAGCCTATATATAGAAGTTCAAATCATTTCAACTCAAACTTTCCAGAGCCCTCCTTCTTCCCTGAGACTCAAGTGTCAAAACCCTAGAAGATTTGAGCGGTTCTTGATCATCCAAGTTCGATTCTCAACCCATGGTGTTCGATTGTTGCTTCCATGTTGTTCTTACAACCTCGGATCACCACGGTTTCTGTTGGTTTCGATTGGAAAACCCTAGAATAGGATTCCGCACTATTCCAGAGGCTGTCGAGTAGTTTTACATTGGATTCGGATTGTTTCCGAGCTCCCAATCGGTCCAACAAAGTGGTATCAGAGCTTTGGCTCTTGATTCTACTCGATTTCCACTCAAAATCATCAGATCTGAGTCTCCCAAAACCCTGATTTTCGTAACTTCCAAAAACCCTATTTTTTTTGCTTTCCAAGTTACTATTTCATTGAAAAACCAAGGGTTTTTGCGGTTTGATTGCCCTAATTCTTTCCCAATTGGCTTGTTATAATGTCTTGAACTTCTGTACCAAATTTGGTGCTTAAATCTGGTCAAAATCGCAAGTTATCACGATTTTCGTTGCTGAAAACCCCAGATCGCCGAATGACTTTGGCGGCCGAATAGCCCCTCATTCGTCGAATAGGTCTCATTCGGCGAATAGCTCCTTCGCCATTGTCATTCGCCGAATAAGTCTTATACTCTACTCTCATTCGGCGAAAGAGCTCATTCGACATCTGTCATTCGCTGAATAAGTCTTATACTCTACTCTCATTCGGCGAAAGAGCTCATTCGACATCTGTCATTCGCCGAATAGGTCATTCGATCTTCTAATTCGCCAGTTGTCATACTCAGCCTTCATTCGCCAGTTTCTGTTCATTCGGCCCCCGACATTCGCCAAAACCAGTTCATTCGGCAACTTTTCTGAGATTTTTCTAAGTGTTGAATTTTGTCATTTCTGATTAAATGGAAGACTTAGCACTGATGGCAAACCAGAATCATCGTATTCAGACATTATTATTGACAGATAATGAGACAGGGAACTCTAATAAAGCTCCCAAGTTACTAACCTTAGACGATTATCCTCACTGGAAGTATCGGTTTGAGATTCACATCAATGGGGTGGATACAAATCTATGGATGATGATTGAAGGAGGTTATCTGAGGCCTCTGAATGAAGATGGAACTCCTATGCTAGTCACACGGATGACTGAGCCTCAGAGGAAGCTGTATGATTATGAGAAGAAAGCCTATGCTATTTTGTCACAGTCCATTGCCACTGATATCTTCCATCAGTTTAGACAGTTTACTTCGGCTAAGCTACTGTGGGATGCACTGCAACAAAGATATGAGGGTAATGATGCTTTGAAGAGTATCAAGTCAAAGGCACTGAGAAAGGAATTCAATAGCTTCATGTATGTGGGAAATGAGTCACTGGATGAGCTTATTGCCAGGTTTTATCATCTGTTGAGTGAGTTGTTCAATCATGAGGTCAAAACTACAACTCAAGAAAAGATTCAGTGTTTAGCAGATGCTTTACCTCCAAAGTGGGAATCCTTCTTGATGGTACTCAAGCAAAATCAGATGTTAGCTCATATGGACATCAATGATTTCATTCAGAAGCTAAAAGAGCAGGAGATAGAGAACAAATGGAAGGCCAAGAGAGTTGTGCAAGTTCAAGATCCTTCTCTATACTACTCCACTCCCACAGTTGATAAATCCACAACTCATGCTCCTCTGAAGACTGCTTTTGTTTCTAAAACATCTGAAGCTTCATCTGCAGCTCAGATGAATTTCAGTCAATCTTCTTCATCAAGTTCACAACAAGAGCATCATCAGCCTACCGCAAGTCTAAAAACAGAGAACTTTGACAAGGTCACAGTAGAGATTGCAAAAGAGCATATGTGTCTTCTGTCAACATTGGTTAGCTTATATGATGGATTAGTTGCTGGTCAGATCGGCAATCCATATTTGACCAATGATGATTACTCTCAGATTGATCCTGATGACATGGAGAGAATTGACATTATGTGGGCATTGGCTAGTGCAGTTAGAAGAGCAAAGGAGTTTGTAAAAAGGACTGGGAAGGATATCAATCTAAACAAGGAGTCCAAGTTTGGATTTGATATGGCATCTGTCACATGCTACAACTGTGGTGAGAAGGGTCATTTTGCCAGACAATGCAAGCAGCCGAAGAAAGCTGGCAACAAGAATCCATTTCAGCATCAGAACTCCTCTGCTGCCAATCCAGAAAGGAGATTAGTTCCCATTGATTCTCCTTCTCAAGTTGGATCTTCATCCTCTGCTAGTAAAGCTTTAATGGTTCAACAGGATGAAGGGGTGAACTGGGACTTCTAGTTTAATGCTGATAAAGAAGATCAAGATAAAGCTTGTGTGGCAGAGATTCAGCAGTCTGAAGGTCAAAGTAAAGAAAGCATTCGGGTAGATTCATTGAGGAATGATGACAAGATCTCAAGTCCAGAATCAGATAATCTGACAGATTCAGACACTCAAGATTCCGATGCTGAAGCTAATGACTCCTCTACTCAATTTGCCTTGATGGTAAACTTTTCTGCTTCTACAGAGTCAGAGCAGGTATACACTGACTGTTCATCTTCACATTCAGAGTGTTTTAATTGTGTTGATCTTAAAAGTAAGGTCCTTGCTTATCAGACACATAATAGTGTTTTGATGAACGATCTCGACTTGTGCATTGAGGCTAACAAAGTTTTAAAATCTAATGAAAAAGATTTTCAAGCTAAAATTGATCTTTTAAATAGACAATTGCATGAGGCAGAAATCCCAGTGCTGAATAAGCAAGATGCTATCACTTCTTATCTCAATACCATCAATGAGATTAAGAAGAAGTTAGCAATAGTCGAGTGTGACTATGAGACCTTAGGACAAAAGCTCAAGAGCTATGAAAGCTCATCTTATATCATTAAGCACATGCTCAGTAGGGGTACTGATCAGGGGAAGGAAAAGGTTAACTATCAAAATTGTCCTCCACCCATCCTCAATGCATTTGTCAATACACCAAATGACAAAGATGTAAAGGATTTTCAAGTTACTACTCCGTTAGTAATTGATCCAGTCGGTCTGAGTACAAATCAGAGTTCTTCAAAGACTACTGGATCTCGGGTGGATGGAGTTGTTGAAGATTGGGTCTCAGATTCCGAGGATGAATCAGAATATAGTACTCCTCGGAATCAAACCTCTGTTGTTATGAAAGGTGACCCAATCTGCAACTCAAAAATTTACAAGGAATTGTGCTTTGTTAAAGCTTCACAAGAATCTGAAGCTAAGCATGTTACCAAATCAGCTATTGTTGGTAACAAAGGGACAAAAGGTTTGGGTTTTAATCCAGATTTTCAGAAAACAAATGCTTTTAAATCAAATAGAAAACCATTTTCTGATTTAAAACATTTTCATAAAAAAGGTGACAAAGTCTGTTTTGAATGTGGTGAGTCTGGGCACATTGTGAGATTTTGCCCTCATTTGATCAGGCCAAAGGTTGTTTCTTTCAGAAAATTAAATTCTGCTTTACCAAAACCGGTTAAATCTGTACCTAAGCCTGTTCAAACAAAGGCCAAACAATCGGTTCAGATTATCACTTCAGACAAGGGTAAAGGAAAACAGGAAACTTTGCATGTTCCAAGTGTGCCTAAAGTTAACCAAGCAAAATCATCATCCATTTATCTGAAAACCTCTTTTGATAAACATGCAATTTGGAAAGTCAAATCATTTGAGGATTCTGTTTCACCTATTTCAGATAAATCTTTTCCTGATGGAAAATGGATTGATGTTTGGATCCGAGACTCTATGGGTCAACCCAAGACTGTAAAGGCTTGGGTTCCCAAAGTGAACTGATTGTCTCTTTATTGTGCAGGTTGCCCCAAAAGCTGGAGTTAACAGCAATTGGATCGTTGATAGTGGGGCTTCCAGACACATGACTGGTGATATTTCTCTGCTCACCAATGTGAATGCAGTTCGAGGTGGATATGTTGCTTTTGCCGGTGACAAAGGCGGATTTATTACAGGAGAGGGAATTCTGACAAATGGACAAGTTTCATTTGATAATGTCAGATATGTTAAACAGCTAGAAAACAACCTCCTGTCAGTCTCTCAGATTTGTGACAAAGAGTACAAGGTCTTATTTAATGATTCAAAATGTTACATTCTCAAGCAAGGTGTTAAGATACCTGAAGATTGAATTTTGATGTCTGCTCCGAGGAAGCAAGATTTGTACGTTCTCAATATGGCCACAGCTTCAACTACCTCCTCTACAGCTTCATGTTTTATGACAAAGGCAACTGAGAAAGATTCAATCCTTTGGCATAAGAGGATGGGCCATTTGAGTTTACGTAAGATGAATCATTTGGTACACAATAGTCTGGTTGAGGGAGTTAGCTTGAAGAATTTTAAGCTGTCTGATATCTGTGTCTCATGCAAGAAGGGAAAGCAATCTAAGCAGTCTCACAAACTGAAAAAATATCATTCAATCAATGTTCCTCTTGAGCTTCTTCATATGGATTTGTTTGGTCCAGTGAATCGGAAGAGTATCGCTGGAGATCAATACTGTCTTGTTATCACTGATGAATATTCGAGATACTCTTGGGTTTTCTTTTTGAAGGAGAAATCAGAAACGTTTGATTGCATTCAAGTTTTGGTTACTAAACTTGAATCACTTTATAAGCTCAAGATTCGTCAGTTTCGAACTGATAATGGAACGGAGTTCAAAAATCACAACATGGAGAATTTTTGTAATGCAAAAGGCATTGTGCAACAATTTAGTGCTCCATACGTTCCACAAATGAATGGTGTTGCTGAACGCAAGAATAGGACATTGATTGAGGCTGCTAGAACCATGCTTGCTGATTCTTCTCTACCGGTTCAATTCTGGAACGAAGCTGTAGCTAATGCTTGCTATACCTTGAACCGGGTACTTATTGTGAAGAGACATGGGAAGACTTGCTTTGAACTGCTCCATAACAGAAAGCCAAATCTTAAGTATCTAGAACCGTTTGGTGCTCCATGCACTATGCTTAAGAAACATGAGCAGGGAAAGTTCAATGAAAAGGTGGAAGAAGGGTACTTTCTTGGGTATAGCACTCCAAACAAACGAGTTTACAACATTGCAACTCATAATGTGGAGGAGTGGTACCATGTAGACGTTCAGAAATATACAATGCCCCCACCTGGAAAAGGGCCAGATTGAATGTTTGATTATTCCAGTCTTTTTGATTCATTCAATATACCCCCCATGTATTCAGATGAAGATGTTGCTGTTCAGATGCTGTATGATGTACAGAATGCACCTGATGAAACTTCTCAACCTACACCTGCATCTGGTCCCTCTACACAGATAAATGATGACAGCTCAGACACAGATGACAATCCTCCAGCTGCTCCTGAACCAGTTGTTGATAACCTTATACATGGTCTTGAGGATTTAAATTTGAATAACTTAGATCCTGAGGTTGAGGTTCCCGCTCATCCTGTTGGAAGAATCAATCGTATTCATCCTCAAGACAACATTATTGGGAGTCCTTTAGATGGAGTGAAAACTCGAAGTCAGATTTCTTCAGGTGGTCTTGCAGACATTCTTGATTTTGCAGATGTAAGCTTTTGTGCTCATTCCTGTTTTATCTCTCAAGTTGAACCGCGTACTGTCACTGAAGCCCTCAAGGAAGAATCATGGGTTGATGCAATGCAAGAAGAACTTTTACAGTTCAAAAAGTTAGGTGTCTGGCAATTGGTTGACAGACCCAAAGGTGCAAAAGTCATTGGTACTCGATGGGTTCTTCATTGCAAGAAAGATGATCACGGGATCATAGTTCGAAATAAAGCACGTCTGGTGGTTCAAGGATTCAGACAGATAGAAGGGTTGGATTACAATGAGGTGTTTGCCCCGGTTGCTCGACTCGAAGCCATTCGTATCTTCTTGGCTTATGCATCCTTTAAGAAGTTTAAAGTTTATCAAATGGATGTCAAGAGTGCATTCCTTCACGGTGTGATCAGTGAAACCGTATATGTCAGTCAACCTCCCGGGTTTGAGGATCCATTGCATCATGACCAAGTCTACAAGCTAGACAAGGCCTTATATGGATTGCATCAAGCTCCGCGAGCGTGGTATGAGACACTTTCTACTCACCTTCTGAACAACGGGTTCAGAAGAGGTGTCATTGACTGCACATTATTCATTCGTGAGAAGGATAGTGATTTACTCTTGGTGCAAGTGTATGTGGACGACATAATTTTTGGTTCCACAAATGATAGTCTGTGCAAGGAATTTGAGAAGGTTATGAAAGATAAATTTGAAATGAGTTCGATGGGAGAAATGAAATTTTTCTTGGGGTTGCAGGTGGATCAGTCTGAGGCAGGGATTTTTATTCATCAAACCAAATACGTTGGTGACATTCTAAGCCGGTTCAGTATGTCTGATGCCAAGCCTGCTGGTACCCCACAGGCTGTTAATCACGGGATTACTCCAGATGAAAAGGGGGAGTTAATTGATGCCACTCTGTACCGAGGAATGATCGGATCTCTCATGTATCTTACTGCCTCTCGGCCAGATATCATGTTCACTACTTGTTTGTGTGCACGCTATCAATCAAAGCCAAGAGTATCTCACCTTATTGCTGTCAAAAGGATTATGCGTTATCTGAAGGGTACACCGGAACTTGGCTTATGGTACCCTAATGATGATAATTTTGAGCTTACTGCATATAGTGATTCAGATTATGGCGGATGCAAGAGAGATTTCAAATCAACATCTGCAGGATGTCAGTTCTTTGGAAACCGATTGGTCACCTGGCAGTGTAAGAAGCAGACGTCGGTGTCTACTTCAACCTGTGAAGCAGAATATATCGCTGCTGCTAGTTGCTGTTCACAAATAATCTGGATTCAACAGCGACTCAGGGACTATGGGTTACATTTTTCTAACACTCCTATTTATGTTGATAATACTGCTGCCATTGCTGTCACTAAAAATCCAGTTCAGCACTCCAAAACCAAACACATCGACATAAAATATCACTTCATACGTGATTGTTTTGAAAAGAAATTAATCGATGTTGTGAAAATTCACACCGATCACCAGAAAGCCGATCTTTTTACAAAAGCATTTGATAAACCCAGATTTTTATATCTGTTATCGGCTAATGGTGTTTTTCAAAAGGATGAAGTTCAATCCTCATCTGAGTCTAACAAATGATCATCATTTTTACTTAGATAGTCTTTACTTTATTCATTTTACTTCAGTATTTTAATTTTTTATTGTATAGTTCTTTTTCATCATTAAAAAAAAAAAAAAAAAAAAAAAACTCAAAAAGATTTTCTATTTTTAGGTTTTTAGGGGGAGAAATTATGATATTTGAAAAACCAAAAACAATAGAAAATTTGAAAAACCAAAAACAATAGAAAAATTAAAAATTGAGATGGTCTTGCTTAATAAAGTAGTGCATTAATCTTATCATGTCATAGAAGCAGAAGTGAATGTATGAACTAATATCACAAGAGAATTGTGATGGGATGTACTGATAGGCTGACTATACAAAATGAATAAACAACTTGTGATAACTTAGAAAGTTTGATCTGTGGGATCCATTTTATTAAATCATTTGAGTGAGAAACGGTTTTTGACTCAAATCAAGCATACACCTGTCATCATGGAATCAAATGAGGTTTCATTCAAAGAAAAATAAAAACAAGCTGGTATTAAGCTTGATAAAAAAAAATGGAATCAAATGAGGTTTCATTCAAAGAAAAATAAAAACAAGCTGGTATTAAGCTTGATAAAAAAAAATAAAAATAAAAATAAAAACAAGCTGGTATTAAGCTTGAAGAAAACCTAATGCAAGCTGGTATTAAGCTTCAGAAATACTTAAACAAATAAAGTTCGATTCCATACATGTGCCATATTGCTGGGACGGACCTAGCTGAAGCCATCCATTTGGATAGAACAAGAAAAATACAAAAAGATAATAAATGTTTGAATCTTATTAAATTCATGATGACTGGTTTTAAGATATGCTGAAATAAGTTTTGAACTGATTTTGATCTTTATTGATGAAATGAATTGGGGAACTCAATCAGAAAATATGAGTGATCATGTAGTTTGTTTAGGAGTTATGTATTGTTCAGTTTAAGTTTGGACAAATATATCAGTAATCGTATCATAATGAAATTGTGTTTGAAATGAAGCATTCATTGAAGGCAATATGATGTGATTAGAGATATGTATTATTTTATTAATGGACTTCTCACAAAAATATGTGTTTATTTGTTTTTAATTATTGTTTGTACAGTTGTAGTGGTCGTTTCAGAAAAATACAAAAAGATTTTATATTTTCAATCTTGTTTTAGATGATCATTTGTAGATTCGGATGTATGTCATATCCGAATCCTGAACCAACCAGACATATCTTCATAAATTGTTAAAGGTTTATTGCTCAAAATGTCAAATGTTGAAATAGTTGAGGTTTGGAGATTTTCATCTCTCATTCGTCCGAATGAGAGGTAGAATGAACTCATTCGGCCGAATGAACTCATTCTGCGAGCCAATGATAAGAAGAAAGCCTCTTCTCAACCTCCTCCTGCAAAGACAGATGAACCCACAGCGACCGAGGAAGTAGAAGCTGTGCCTTTGAGACGTCAGCTAGATGAGACGTTGACTATGAAATTGGACGCTCAGGGCATTATACAGCACTCGGTCAACTATGACAAAGAGGAAGGAGAAATTATTCACTCCTTATCCCGAGAGCAGATTGCTGAGTTGTTCAGGCTTAATCCGGACGAGGTTGTTACTGATGACACCTCAGTTCCCATTTTTGAAGAGCCTGAACCAGAGCCATTTGATGATGTTGATGAGGTTATTTTGGAAGACATCACAGATGAGGAATACCCAAAGTATACATCGGCTGAAGACGAGCTGCCTATATTCACTGAACCATTTGATCAAGAAACAGAGGATCTCTTGGTCAGATATCTGGAGGAACAAGTTGAGGCAAGCAAGGCTGAAGCCGTTGACCAAAAGAGAAGAAAAGAAGATTGGGCTGCTTATTGGGAAGTGTTGAAGAAGCAAAGCACAGAGAAGATGCCAGCCACACACAAGAAAGTCTACAGGACCAAAGGCTACAAAGCTGGAGGTCAGATTCTTAGCTGGGCATACTTCCATGATCTTGGGTGCTATGCTGTGAAGAGAGAGAAAGGGATTGACTACTTCAAACACCCACATGATTTCAAGACGTTGCCTGGATTCGAAGTCAATCAGTTAGCACGTCTGAATATGCTATACAGTGAATTCTCCGGGATGTCTGCTTGGTTTTCTCGACAAATCAAGTATGAATACCGGAAGAGATGGGTGAACTTTCAACCACAGCAGCCAGAAAGATATTATTTGCCAGAGATTGATGGTGATACCCGCAAGCATAAAGTGATCCTGAAGTGGCTTCCCCCTAGAGTTTTGAAGAGGATTCCCCTGCGGAAGATGCGTCAAGACTTTATGGATGGCTTCCGATGGTGGTACTATGACGGGCGCACTGGTGAAGCGGTGATAGTCCTTTGCAAAGACAAGAAGTGGGAGACTGTCAGAATTTTTGATCCCATGTGACTGACGAACCTGTCTCATAAAGATGTCCAAGCTCTATTCAGGAATCAGATCTTCTTTGATGTTTCAGACATGGTTCAAGCCTTGCAGTTTATGAGAGTGATCCGTCTCTACAGCATTTTCAAGATACACGCTAGAGCAGATTGGAAAGCTATCTCAGAAAAGTATTTCAAGAAAGACACTTCCAAGAGTTGAACTAGGTCCAAGGGGGAGTTTGTTGATACATGTAATGTCCCTAGTTCGGTTTTGTAACTCTAATCATGTAAAGTTCAAAGTTATTAATGGAAGTTGTCTTTATATATCATTCTTAATGTTTATTATTAATTATATGTTTAGTTGATTTGATTAAATTAATGTTGAGTATGAAGATTGCTCATTCGGCCGAATGACTCTAGAATGAAGTCATTCGCCGAATGAACATCATAGCGAATGTCTGGCGATAGAATGAGTCATTCGCCGAATGACTCATTCGATTGATAGCTCATTCGAGCTTAGTCATTCGCCGAATGAGCTGCTTCGGCCACTCATTCGGCCGAATGACTACAGCCTATATATAGAAGTTCAAATCATTTCAACTCAAACTTTCCAGAGCCCTCCTTCTTCCCTAAGACTCAAGCGTCAAAACCCTAGAAGATTTGAGCGGTTCTTGATCATCCAAGTTCGATTCTCAACCCGTGGTGTTCGATTGTTGCTTCCACGTTGTTCTTACAACCTCGGATCACCACGGTTTCTGTTGGTTTCGATTGGAAAACCCTGGAATAGGATTCCGCACTATTCCAGAGGCTGTCGAGTAGTTTTACATTGGATTCGGATTGTTTCTGAGCTCCCAATCGGTCCAACAGTATTTGTTGTTGTATTCATGTTCCTGTATTGATTTCATATTGTTTAATCTTATAAGTATATGTTGTAGTGATTCGTCTGCGTATAAGTGTTAGTGTTAGCCCTAAAGTTGGCTAACACCTAGTGATGTTCGTCATCATTCGGCCTCGCTTGCTAGTTAAAGATTGTACTCCCACTTAAGCACTTAAGTTGTTATTATTACAAGCCATTATGTTATATGTTTAGCTTTAAATCCTTATTGCATTCTCAACGCTTTATCATTGTGTACTATTTGTTTTTAATACGAGACTTAGTATGTAACCCCTCAATCCCATCACCCTTGTAGCTTTCATTTGCATATTACATGCATATTATCGGTTGAAATAGATTTCATGGGTTTATTCCAAGTTAACGTATGTGGTACAAATTGTAGCTTGTGGGCCGAATGATAATGTCACAACCCAACCAGGTTATTAATATAATTATCTCACTTATACATGACATTTGGCACGAAATTGTACATAATGCAAATCAATTTGTATTCTTGGTTGCTTTCTTTTACACTATACATTTATGATTTCTTATCTGAGTCTACAAAGTTATTTATTGATAAACATATCTTTATTTTCTAAAACTAATAGAGTGAAAGTAACCATTCCAAGTAAACGAAGTCTAACGTATAGATTATCAAGGACTAAGTTGTAACCAATATGTTTTAGTTTAGATAGAAACAAAATTATAGTTCTATCGACAATGTAATTGTGTGAAAGGCACAATCACGTTTTATGTTGAATTGAACTTATGTCTTAGCTATATACAAATGGAGTTATTGATTCCATAAGCCTTGAATAGAAACGAATTGGCTCCAATGAGATAACGATGGTCCTACTAAAAGAAGCTAAGGATTTTATTGAATTACTTGTGCCGAGAAATCTCTAGTCAACGGATGTTATCTTGCCCTAGGGAGTTTAATCGTGATGATGCCTATCTGCTTCATGGATAAATTCGAGAGGTTGACGAAGAATCCCTGAATTAAGGTTATTAAGGAATTTCAAGGAACAAGTTAACAAAGACAGATGGGTTAGATTTCAACTAGAATCGATAACTTTAGATACGCAAAGGATTTTGACTCACTGTTTGTGTCAGAGTCTTACTCAAATTTATTTCAAGTGTTTGCAGAAATTATCACTTCCTCCGAAGCTTTTTGGAATAATAATTAAAGAATAATTCATCATTTGTGGGGATAGCACCATCTTGTTTGAATATGTCAAACTTTATGATCATCCGGTTTGGAATATAAGAAATCGGAGATACAGAGATTTAAAGAAGCTTTCGTCCGCACCAAGAAAAGTCGTGAAGTAGTTCTTTCAAATGGTACTAATAGGATGAAATTATATCGGGAATTTTTGAAACATTAATAGTATGGGATGTATAGTAACGGATAGAGTATTAAAAGACGTACAAAATGATTACAAGCTAAACGGACGAGGGTGCCTTTGTTCTAGTGTGGTTACAACTGTTCTTCTAAATAGCCTTTCGACACGCATCACCCAATGATGACTTCTTGCACTGAAACCTCAATTGTGTGCTTGTTGAGATTGAGCTATGGATTCTCATTAATAATTCTATGAATGTACCCACTTTTGACGAACAAATGGACATGACTTTCGTATATGATACAATCTTTTCCATTGACATATTGTCTATTATTTATCCACTTTGTTATTGATACATGAAGTTATTAGATGCAGAAGTATAGATTGTTGTTGGCTTCCCAGTAGATCTGACAAATAATTATTTTATCGTTTTGCGTAATCGATAGAATGTTCTATATTTCTTCCTTCACATTATGCATGTGATCACAACTTCACCGTGTCATTGCATAGGTCGCCTGTTTCATTTCCTTTCTCCTTTACTAGTCGTTCTACTTCGTCCTATGACTTATATCTTACAACTTTCTTAGTGTGATAAGATTCCTGACGTATCTCCTTATCATGAATACTCTTGTTGTACATATTTTATTTACCCTACGTATTGGACTGATGAAAAGAAGCATTATACTCAAATGTGATCCTCACTGGTTACCCTCAAAATCTGACAAAGATTTCCATAGTCATGCTCTTTGAGGCTGACTTTTCGCACATGATTTTTAATTATTTATCCTACTTCCTCGTAGTTTTTCTTCTTACAAATTTTTAATACATTCTATTTCCCTTGAGATTGAACTTTCTATTTTACTTCACTGCAGTCCTTCCATACTGCTTAATCCTGGTAACGAAACTACTTTCTCCGGTGACAATCTAGATTAGTTGTCCTTCTTGTTAATTATATTCATTTTCTCTTGATGATGTTTGTACGAGTGCTCTCCAATGCAAATCCACCCTACGGTCAAAATCACCAAAGTGCCCAAATTCTTCATTTTCAGGATATCTCTTCCTCCACTATGGAGTGGTTGGTACTCGATTAGGGTCTTTCTTGTAACTACTCATGGCTTCGGCTTGTTGGAATTTATGAGTTGTGTAACATGAGAATTCTTCTGGTTTTTATATTTCTTGTTTAAATGTTTTAGTTGTTATACTACTTGTCATAACGCTCAACAATAACACTATCCCAATATACCGAACATAGTTTATATATAGGGCATACGTAGAGTCAGGCTACCTGCCTTATCAGCCGCCAGCCCACCACTGTTTCGATATATTACGGTAGTGTCCTTGCCAAATGTCTTTGACTGTAGATATATTAGTAAACACTTATCAACTAAACAATTTCCTCTATCATACTACACCTTTTCATAAGATTCACATTGATGCTATGATGCAAATACTATTTCCTGCAGTTGGTCTTCGATGCTTCTCAAAACATTTATTGGCACTATAAAATCTTCTAATCTAAGATTAAATCCTTCACCATTTAATCTTTCACTTCTTCTTTTTCCCGATAATCATCAATTCTAATGGTTTGAAGATCGTCTTTTCCTCTTGGTGTTAATTACCTTCCTTCACCTTGCTATAATTCGGTAGCTGGTACTGATCGTCGTGTATCAATGTGTATGGAGGTCTCGCTTGCCAAAACAATGAAGTTTTCTTCAAGCAATAATAGGATGCTTAGACCAATCCCATCTTTAGTCTTCGATATGCAGTATACTGAATGACCTTAGAGTCTTCTCTTTTACCTTGCTATCAAAGAATATCTTAATCACTCTTATGATCCATGGGAAATACCTCTTCTCATGACATCCTAACTAATCAAATTATGTTCTCGGTCTGCAGCTTCATGTTCCATCGATAATATTCAATAGATGGAGCTCCTTTAGGGATTTCTAACTTGTTTGCCTATGACGTGATTGTTTAGTTCAGGATTAGGTGTTCGAGTGGTTGGATTGGGTAGGAAAAGGTTTCAATGTTGATTCGGATTGCTTATGAAATGACATTTCTGGAACAAATTTCAAGTGGTCGAGTAAACTAAACTTCATAATGAAGATTTACATTCCTGCTATGTGAACAAAGGAATTTCCTCTTAACAATAAACAATTCCAATGCTTCAACTTTAGCTATCCCGAATTGGGAATGATTTAGTTAAAGGTGTGTACCTTAGAGTCGTACATAGAATAAGTGTTTGATGAGAGTTTGTGGGTCGATGATGAACAATTAAAGATAATAAGAATATCAATCACAGACAACTGAGGTCATTGGTTATTAAAGACGACTAACCTAGTATCTATAAGAGAAACGATGAAATGAAGAGTTTCTCAAGTTTATACGTATGATAATTTGAATCTGAAGGTAGAATGTGTCGCGATACTTTGTTGTCATTGCATGCTTTCTCTCGGGTCTTCGTGATTTTTCACTTACTCGTGCAACCTTGTAGTTAGTTGAGGAGTACGCATAGTTTATGGCCAAATCAAACTTCTGTGGCTGTAAATAAGAGTTTGATAAAGAAGTACAAAGAGAATCTGGAATTTGTAGAATAAGACAAAAGATTCTCGAACGCCTTAAAAGGATTGGAAGTTGACAACATATGTACCTTGATAACAAAGAAGTCATGATTCCCATAATATTTGAGGTAAAAAGAGAATAAGAATACGGGAACGTCGTTTCCACTAGGATAGAATGAATGAAGAGAAGATAACGTACCATAAAATCATCATTGACCTCTTGTGACTTAAATCCTATACTCAGCTCCCAATGTCAACTAATGTTTGTTTCAACAATCATTAACAAATCAAGTATTTATACGTATAATCATCGACATTACAATCAAATTTTTATTTTATGTGTACCTTAGAACCTCCCATGTAACTTCAAATTCACCATTATGTGTGCACCCATAATCCTGAATTTAATTTACATGGTTGTTCTAGTTTAACCATTCGTGTGCTTCATATGCCTGGGATTGCATGGTCTCACTAATATCTTGTTTCCATTTGTTTAGGCCCCTAGATTACTCAGGTTAAAGTCTAGGAACTTATCCTAAGGTTCCTAATTCGCTAAAACCTTTGGCTCTGATACCAACCTGTCACAACCCAACCAGGGGGCTTGACTAACGATTGATTCAAAACACAAAGTAGCGGAAGACAAAATAATTATTTTACAATTCAACCAAAGGTTTAGTCTAGATATCTAATTTGTTTACAATAAATCTAAAGACATGATTTAACTAGCGGGAGACTTTCTAGAGTTATTAGGTCCATCCAGGCATCAACACACTTTATAAATCTTTAAGCCAAGTTCTTGTTCAAGCAACTTTGTATCCGAGTCATACCTGTTTGTAACTACCTGAAAGACATGCTAAAATACGTCAACTATAAAGTTGGTGAGCTCATGAGTTTTAGTATACAGACACAATAATAAATAGCATGTGATAATTCAAAAAACAATACAACCAACCCTGTCCCATGCTCGGGCGTTTGCCTCATACACTGTTAGCCCACAACATGGTCAAACCAAATATACTTCCCAATTCCGAGACCCGTTCCTGCTCTCGGTCATTTATGTATCATAAGAATATATGCCACAACGGTTGCCAATAACCTCAGTGGGGTTTCAACCTTTCTTTTTCAAGGCCACCGTTTCGGGCCACTGTGCGTGGGGGATTCCCCAAGTAGTACTACCCATATACTCACCGGCTCTACTTATGAGTTAATGGTTGTAAATTATGTTTAATGCCTAGGGGAAGCAATTTTATTGAAACGGATGTTCATTATCACATAAATAAAATTATATAAACAGTTTATGGAGCATGCTTTCAGTATCCCAAAATAGTAAAAAGAAAAGGGATCACATGAACTCACCTGGTTGCTTTAATGGATTCCTTTTGTTCCTGTACAAATATGTCATTGTGCCACTATGCATGATTTGCTATGTTCCTTGAGGTATCATCAAAGCAAGTTCCTAATTGTAATCACCTATACATGTATAAGTTGTAGTTTCATACATTATGATTGTTTACTGTGGTTGAGCTCTTTGGGTTAAGGTGTTCAAAGTTTACTAGTGTAAAGTTTCTTTATATTACCATACCTAGTGAAATCCCACTATACAATTGTACCTATAAATGTATGTGAAACATTATTATCAATTGATGTTTAATAAACTACTGGTGTGTTTGAGGTTTCTAAGATGTTGTGTATGTTGTGGTCATTGTATATACTAATTATTATAATTGTTTTAATTATTGAATAAAAGAATGTTTAAAGTATACATAATTTAATTCCCATGTTTATAGAAACATTCTTAGATGATACTTTTATTAAAGATAACGATGACCATAATACTAATTTCTCTAGCAATATAAGTGACGTCACTATTTTTATGACTAAATATATGAATAATATAGTATCATATATATTTGGATAATTTTAATGTTTTTAACTAAGTCTAAGTATTTTATAACCAATAATTTAAATGACGTAATGATTATGATTTGAATATGCTTAGAGAGCTTAGATAATATTTAGTAAGACCTTTAATAGTCTTAAAAGTTTAGAAATGGTGTTGATAATAGTAATGATACTTTTAAAAGTAATTAGACTTAGTATAAGATTAAGAAATTCCTGATTAGTTAAAGAATTAGCATAAGTTTGATATCTTTTATAAAATCATATCAATATTGAGTCAAGCACCTTTTCATAACTTACCAATTGTATAACACTATCATATTACATATAAGGTATGTATGCACCATAATCTCGTTAATTCCAACCTAACTTATCTTTCGATTATTCATAGGCGTATAAAATCAATGATTCACATATTGAATTAGTCATGTTTATAAACATCTAGTCTTGCTTAAACTATCATTGTATGTTATCCCATATACGTGTATGTATAGTATGTATATGTATATATAATGATTTAACAACTATTTGAAATCATATATGTATTATACACCTTCATTGTGTTCTAAATATATAAAATTTTATTTATTTTAAGTTTCTAGGTTATTTTATCCCTAATGTAACAAGTTCTTTATAAATTTAACTAAGTACCCTTATTTTATATGTTAAGACTAAGTAAACATGCACAAATATTTCAAGTGTTCACCCTAACACTTTGCATCATTTATAAAGTTTAACTAATATTATGATTAAACATTAAATTAGTTGGTCTAAAAGTTATAAATTTCATTCAAATTAATACTCTTAAAAAAAATATATATCACATAGACTATGATAAAACCAAACTATGAACTATATTCATTAATCAAGTATTGACATAATTAGCAAATGTATAAATATTTATATACATATTTTATAAATTACTCATGTATAGTTATATTTATTTACGTATACGTCTCCGAATCTCTTACAAAAATCACACACGATATATGGTTTTATTAACATTTCTATTATTAACTAATTGTGATAGAACCATATTTTATCTAGTTAACCCAAATGCTCAACCACTTTAATTTATTTGCTTAAATATATTAATCATACGTTAAAAGATAATGGCGCGCGATTTTACCTTTTCACTCGTTCATTTCACGTATCGAAAACTAATTACATTAATCGGACGTATGTTTCATAACTCGAACATGTTTCTAAACTCGGTTTTGCGTAACGAATGTAACCGATCACTCGGTTTTTGCTATTGACCGAGGCTGTTCGGATTTGACCCGACCTAACTCCTGTTGACTTTCGTTGACCATGGCTTGTAGCACACCAAACCCCAAACACTTTCAGCGGTTACAATTCTGTCCACCGTGGTTGACATGGTGGTTGTTCCACCGCCACTAACCACCATCTCCATATCATCACAGCCGCTAGCACCAACCAAAACAACCATAAGAACCACAAATTTTCAGAAATTCCGACATGCACGTGTAGATCGGAGCATAGTGGGCACTTGCTTACCTTAGATTGCCGGTTCAGGAGTGGAACACTGCCGAAACACCTTGTACCACCATTAATGAGCACCACCTCCACTAGGAAAATCCATAAACACATGTTAGACAACTAGAACACTCAAGGGTGTGACATGCATGTGTGAATCGGAACCCTTAGTGAAAGTTATTACCTTTGGTTTGTCGACTAAAAGAAGAGAAGCCATCGGGACCTCCTTGTTCAGCCACCAACGACCACCATATCCACTAGGAACACCCAAAACCATTTCAGAAGCAAAAACTCTTATAAAATTAACATGCATGTGTAGATCGGAGCTTGGGGAGTCGTGTTTACCTTCGGTTTTTGGTTATAGACGGAGGTAGTTGAATCCTAGCACCACCGCCGCCCTTAATAGTTTTCTGGGAAGCACCACCACTTAACCGATGTCGCCAAGAAACCCTGGTTGCCGGCTGAAGCACGAGGACCACCGAAACAACCTTCATCCATCGCTGCATGTCGTATCTCTGATCTAAAACCCATCCTCCGGCCCTTGCCTGCCGACCGTAGCTGGCCTTGGTGCTTCTCAGCGGCGGTTAGGGTAAACCCTAGCCGCTGTTAACTTTCTCGCACGACTTTCCTCCATCTTAAGTCGAAATCTCCCCAAGCCGCAGAAGGGAATGTTGTAGAGCTTGAAGAGAGGAGTTTAGAGGTGTTTCCTGTCCATTCCGCCGCCCTGGCTCCGCCCTGGCTCCGCCGTGCTCCACCTCAGCTCCACCGTGGAGCTCTTTCTCTCTCTTGCTGGTGTCATCGAGCGGCTGGAAGAACACACACATTGTGTGTGTGCGGCTGAACAAAATGAGAGGAGAAGGGAATTACATCCCTTTTATACTTAGGGTTAAATCTAGGGTTTAATGCACGCATCCGACACGTCTCGCGATCGTATTCCGTTTTCGTTCGTCATTCTCGACCCGAAACTTTCAAACTTACGTAAAAATAACTTATAATAATATTAGTATGTTTATTTTGTTCGCTATATTTAATTTGTTTAAATTAATTATGTTGAATCGCATTAATATCGCGTGCATGACATTCTTGACTGATTAAATGTTTTCGCGCTCCGAATAAGGTTCGTGTACTTTTAATATTGTAATTATTTTTAAATAGGTATTTATCAAAGCTATTTACCTCAGCTCTGGAGTCAGAATGTTAAATTAATTAATACAGGTGTTCACACATTAAGTTCTGTTTAAAATCCTTAACAGGCCTAATTGGGCCTAAGTCTCCTATTGGGCTTTCACATCTTATTAAACCTTTATATCTTATTGGGCCTTATTAGGCCTAAGTTTTCAATCTATAATTATATGTTTAAATTTGTTGGGATTTCTTACAGTTGTTACAGATAACCTCCTCCAAAGGCAATATGGGCCGATTCAGTGGCCATGGGCCTAAAGAATTCTCGTAGCTTACTAATCCTATTGTGCCGAAGGGGTGTAAGTAGGCTGGTTGCTTGGGCCAAATGGATTTTCTGAGTCCGGTTAAGTCTCCAGCGAGCCTTCTGATGTAAATGTTCTTAGGTTCGGTCCTGCCTTGCCCAACAAACCTTATGGTTTGTGGCTTGCTGGGTTCGGCCAAGGTCCAACATGGGTTCGTGTGGTTCTCAGCTTAGTAGCCCTTAAGGTTCATGAAGCCTAGGTTCGTGGAGCCTTAGGGTTCGTTTGAGGAAAGGTTCGCGGCTGGCAGAAAGGTTCGTGATTATTGGTTCGTCACAACAGGTTCGGCTAGGGTTCGTGCATGGGAGGTTCATCCTAGGTGGCGAAGGGTTCGGCTAATGATCTTAGGTTCGCTCCACCTGGTTCGCGAGCATGAAGGTTCGACAGAGCATGCAGGTTCGGCTGATGGAAGACTGGTTAAGCAAGGGTTCGGGAACTCGAGGTTCGTGGCTTCCTCTTCAGTTTGATCGAAAAACACCCCAGCTTGTCGAAAGTTCGGCTATCTAGTTTCCACACGAACCTAACCTGCAACATCACCATCTTCGAACTCCAATCCGTGCAAAGCTATTCCACTGGTTGTGTTAGGAGAATATGGTCTCTCGAAGGTGTGTTTAGTGTGTAAAAGTCCTAAGCCGAGTGAGAGTTTAGGTCTAACAAAAAGGGTGACAAAATACCTACTTTTTCATACGATTTCAAGCTCATTACCTGGAATTTTAGTGGATGGATCGTCAGATCAGTTGTACTTTATGGTAGAGGAGCTCGAGATCTTCGTTTAGACACCAAAAACACAAGATTTCACCAAACATTGAAGGAGTTATGGTGATTTGAAGTTGTGAACTTTAGAGAGAGAGAGAGAGTGACGATTTTGGAGAAGTAGAGAGAGGGAGGAGATGTGATAAATGAAGAAAAAAGCTCCATTTAGGGTTTATATACCCCGTGGGTGTTCGGGCTCATTTCGGTTGCTCGGTCCTCGTTTTCGTCGTGTTTCCGGCATGTTACGCGCGTGTTTTGCAAATTAAATAAAAAGAATTTATTTTCGAATGTTTAGAAGGTGGTTATTCCTATCTTTTAAATTAACTTTTCTTGAATCGTTTTATCGAAATTAATTATTTTACGTGTATCGTTAGGTCTTTCGCTTATCTTATGTATTTTAATTAATATGATTTTACTTTTAAACTTTCTAAAAGATTGTGATTCCTAATAATGTTTAATATTTAATTTTCTTAAATTATTTTCATTCGTTTCGTTGTTCGTTTCCGTTTCGTCTGAACTTGACACCTTCGCGCGTATTCGTTCGAATCGTCACTTGAACTAACGCGGCGTCGGATTCACTTTCTGATTATTGTTTTCTACTTTTCAGTCATCATTTCAGAATGTTAAACTTTCAGATTTATTCATACAGATCGTCACCTAAACGAATAATTCGTCTGTTTAGCATTCTGCAACGACATCTGTTATGGTTTTGTTTTGTTTAACCTCGCATATGTTTATACATAATAGCATTAGATCAAGCATTTGTGTATCAGTTCAGTGTTGTCTGATTTGTTTCTGACTGTTAAACCATGAGGTTTAAAGCAGATTTCAGACAAATAGCATAATAGTTTAGTGTCAAGCATCAATATCATTAGCATATACATAGTTCACGTAGCTTGTACCTGAGTTACTGTGCAAGTTACTATAGAGATCACTGTTCCGGCAGCGCGTCAGGCACTGATGTTACAGTCTCCCCTTGTTAGAGAAATTTCGTCCCGAAATTTAAGAATCGTTACCCGGTACGACTTCCTCTGTAAACAGTTGAGGATACTTAAGCTTCATGTGATCTTAGCATTCCCAAGTGAACTCGGATCCGTGCTTTGAGTTCCAACGAACCTTATCGATGGGGATACGGCTTCGCATCAGTTTCTTAACCTTGCGATCCATAATCTCCAAAGGTTCTTCGACAAAGTGTAGGTGTTCGTCCAATTGAATTTCTTCAACTGGTATAACGAGTGATTCGTCTGCAACGCATTTCTTCAGATTTGAGACATGAAACACGTCGTGCACACCACTCAGTTCTTCTGGTAATCTAAGTCTGTACGCCACAGGACCAATGCTTTTGATGATCTCGAACGATCCCACGTACCGTGGTGCTAGTTTTCCTTTCTTTGCAAAACGGACAACGCCTTTCCATGGGGACACCTTCAACATTACGCGGACTCCCACTTGGAATTCCAACGGCTTGCGCCGTTTTTCGGCATAGCTATTTTGTCTGCTACGGGTTGCTTGTAGTCTTTGTTGTATCTGAGCAATTTTGTCTGTAGTTTCTTGAATGAGTTCTGGCCCGGTTATTCGATTATCTCCCACTTCAGACCAACAGATCAATGATCGACATTTTCGACCATAGAGAGCCTCGAACGGTGCACATCCAATGCTACTATGATAACTGTTGCTGTAGGAGAATTCGATCACTGGCAAATGAGAATCCCAATTCCCACCGAAGTCTAGAACACAGATTCTCAACATGTCTTCCAAGGTCTGTATAATGCGTTCGCTCTGACCATCCGTTTGTGGATGGTAAGCTGTACTCAAGTTTAAGTGTGTACTTAGAGATTTCTGCAATGATTGCCAGAACCTTGATGTGAATCTGCTATCACGATATAAGACGATAGAAATGGCACACCATGGCGTACCACTGTCTCGTTGATGTAGAGTTTCACAACTTTATCAATCGTGTAAGTTTCTCGCATAGGCAAGAAATGAGCAGATTTGATTAATCGATCAATGATAACCCAAATAGTGTCATAACCACTGGAAGTGTGGGGTAGCTTGGTAAAAAAGTCCATAGCTATCTGTTCCCACTTCCAAAGTGGAATTTCAGGCTGTTCCAGTAAACTTGACGGTTTCAGGTATTTCGCCTTCACTTTGGCACACGTAAGGCATCGACCAACACACTCAGCTATGTCTTTCTTCATACCCGGCCACCAATAATACGCCCGTATGTCTTGGTACATTTTATCGGCACCGGGATGCACAGAGTACTTGGTCTTTTGTGCTTCATCAAAAATAAGCTTTCTCAATTCATCCACTGCAGGAATCCATACCCGATCCTTGTAGTAGATGATTCCATCAAGCTTTGTTTCGAATTGCTTTTCTGCTCCACAATCTAGTTCTTTCTTCAGGTTTCCTCGTGCCACAGTCTCTTGTTGTGCTTGTATAATGTTGTCGTGTAAGCTTGTCTGTACAGTCATCCCCATTGCTCTGACGCGCAAGGGTTTGACTCGTTCCTTCTGACTCAAGGCATCAGCTACAACGTTTGCTTTTCCCGGATGGTACTTGATCACGCAATCGCAATCATTCAGATTTTCTACCCAATGTCGCTGTCGCATGTTGAGTTCCTTCTGATCGAGTATGTGCTGCAGACTCTTATGATCAGTAAATATGGTACACTTGGTGCGATATAAGTAATGTCTCCAAATCTTTAATGCGAATACCACTGCCCCCAGTTCCAGATCATGGGTAGTGTAGTTCTTCTCATGAATCTTCAGTTGTCTCAAGGCATACACGATAACTTTGTCTCTTGTTGCATCAGCACACAATCGAGTCCCTGATAGGATGCATCACAGTACACTACAAAGTCATCACAACCGTCTAGGAGAGATAAGATCGGAGCATCACATAGCTTTTGCTTCAAAGTTTGAAAGGTTTCTTCTTGCTTTTGTTCCCAAACGAACGGCTCGCTATTCTGTGTTAACTTGGTGAGTGGCAGGGCTATCTTAGAAAAGTTTGAGATAAACCTTCTGTAATAGCCTGGTAAGCCTAGAAAGGAACGTATCTCCGTCGGTGTCTTCGGAGTATCCCAGTTCTTTATTGCTTCGATCTTGGCAGGGTCTACATGTATTCCCTCACTGTTGACTACCTGACCCAGAAATTGAACCTCTTTTAACCGAAACTCACACTTATAGAATTTGGCATATATTTTCTCTTCCTTCAACAGTTCCAAGATCATTCTAAGATGTTACTCGTGCACTGGTTTGCTTTTAGAGTAGATCAGTTGTCATCAATGAAAACAATGACAAATTGATCTAAGTACGGCTTGCACACTCGGTTCATGAGATCCATGAAAACTGCAGGTGCATTCATCAATCCAAAAGGCATCACCATAAACTCATAATGCCCATACCTGGTATGAAACACCGTCTTTGGTATGTCTTCGTCTTGAACTATGAGTTGATGGTATCCAGACTGCAAGTCAATCTTCAAAAAGTACTGAGCTCCTTGCAGTTGATCAAACAAATCATCAATCCTTGGTAATGGATACTAATTCTTGATGGTTAGTTTATTTAGCTCCCTATAATCTATGCACATACGAAAGGATCCATCCTTTTTCTTTACGATCAAAACCACAGCTCCCCACGGTGAGTAACTCGGTCGGATGAAACCTTTGTCGAGTAGCTCCTGTAGTTGGTTCGACAATTCCTGCATCTCCGAAGGTGCTAACCTGTAAGGAGATTTAGCAACCGGTGTTGCTCCAGGAATAAAATCATTACGAAACTCTACTGGTCGTACTGGTGGCAAATCGGGTAAGTCTTCAGGAAACACTTCGGGGTATTCCTTTACTATCGGCACGTCTTGTATCGTTTTCTTGTCTTTCTCCTTCTTCACCACGTGAGCCAAGAAAGCTACACATTTCTTCTGTAGACACTTACACACTTTTATGCAAGATATGATTTTGACACACGCTTAGCTTGATCCCCACGAACTTCCAATACACGATCATTCGTCACTGGAATCCGAAGTAGCTTTTCGGAACAGATGACTTCCATTCTGTTGAGAGCTAGCCAATCCATCCCAACGATGATGTCGAAATTTCCCAACTCCATCGGTAGCAGGTCGATGATAAATGTGTGATCAGTGAGTGTAAGTGGGCAGTTTCTAAGTATAGTGCTAACTGTGATTTGTTTCGCATTTGCTACTTCGATAATGTAAGGGGAGTCTAAAGTTTCCTCAGTAAGATTAAGTTGACGTGCAAAATCAGATGAAATAAAACTCTGGTCTGCACCAGTGTCAAACAGAATAGATGCATAAGAGTCATGTAAAAGAAATGTACCAGAGACTACATTAGGGTCTTGGGACGCTGCATTGGCTACGATAACAAAAGCCCGTCGACGAGGTGCTTGCGCTCTTTGTTGCACTCTCTTCGGGTAGTCTCTGGAAAAGTGACCCACTTTTCCACAGTTATAGCATCCCCTGTTGTTGTTATTGTTGTTGCCTGGGGGTGGTGGTGTAGGTAATGCTCTAGCAGCATTGTTGGTAGCTTGTGTTGCGGGAGTGCGGCACTGCGTAACCCAGTGGCCAAATCGACCACAATTCGTGCACTTCCTACACTGCGCTGTAGCAAGATGATGAAACTTGCAGTGAGTACACTGAGGATGCACTCCAAAATAGTTCTTGGGTGCAGGATTAGCAGGTACTGCAGGAGTTTGTCTCAGAGGAGCGGCCATCGAATAGTTTTTGACGACCTTTTGCCTTTTCTTTTAGTGGTGCTCGAGTTTCTTTTTCTATTCTTCCTTAGCTTTCCCCGAGTCGTTCTTCAAAACTCTTGACTTCACCATCACATCAATGAGTTTGGCTGATAGAGAGATAGCCAACTATAGAGTAGCCGGGTTTGCAGCCAGTACAATGCTTTGAATGCAGGAGGGTAATCCTACCACATATTTGTCGATCAGCTTCTCCAGATTTGGCACCATTTCTGGCACCAAGGCTACCAATTCATGATAGCGAATGGTGAAAGTCATTTGATCAGCTCCCTTCATCACATGGTTTGAGAGCTCAACTTCCAGCTTCTGTAGTTCATGCTTCTGGCAGAATTCGTTTCTCAAAATGATTTTGAAATCGGCCCAAGGCATTGCTTGTGCTTCATCTCTGCCTCTTGCTCTGATTTGGGAGTTCCACCATGTTAAGGCCCGTTTGCTGAAAGACCCAGCAGCATATCGAACCTTGTGATGTTCCGGACAACTGCTTATGTCCAGGGTATTCTCCATTTTCTCTAGCCATTGGATCAGTCCAACAACTCCTTTGACACCAGTAAAGTTCGGTGGCTTGCATCCTACAAATGACTTGTAGGAGCAGTTCGAAGTAGTGCCAGTGTTTCCACTAGCTTCCCTAGTAGTGTGGCCAGAGTTGTTGCCGTCGCCTTGGATCCTGTTAATCATCTCAGGGATGACATCCTTCAGTTGGTTCATCAGTTGGCTGCTCAGTAGGGTTGCCAAAGAAACAATAGCAGGATCGAGTATCTGATTCGTAGTCGAACCCGGAGGCGGGTTAAGTCGAGGAGGATTTAGTGGAGGAGGAGGAGGTGGCAGTAGTGGTGAATCAGGTGGTATAGGATATTGGTTGTCTTCTGGGCGGCATTCTGATCATAACCAAAAGATATTGGTTAGTGCAGTGATCGAATGCAGAAGACACTATGCAAACTTAGATCCTATGTTCTATACATGAGGGTCCCTAAGTTATAGTCTACGCAAATCCTTTAAGTAAATGACCTATTATTCTCTATAACTTTGAGCTCTGATACCAATCTGTCAAACCCCGAGCCGGCGGGACGGATCGACTTCCCTGCCGGGCGGAAGGTTCTCGGGGCGCGATATCGTGAGGGATAATTGTGATGATCAGATTGTTTACATAGCATCAATATTGAGAATAACTAAAGCACAATAAAGCATTAAACTACGATTACAAAGTTAAATTACAATATCAATGTTTGATAATTTAACCAAGTAAACCTATCAAAAGAATCAAATGTTTACTATCTTGTAACTGTACAAGATGTCAAATGTGATTCGTATCAATAACAAAAGATGTGCTTTCCAAAAGTGTACTAGGTCTTCTATGTGGGCATCCTAGTATGCAATCCTGAAGCCTTAGCCTATTCCTGTACGTCACCTGAGAAAGCATGTAAGAAAACAAAGTCAACACAATGGTTGGTGAGTTCATTTAGTTTAAAAGTTGAAAATAGCTTTAGCAAACCTCTTTCAGTAACAACCTTAATCTCTTTAGTGTACCGTTTAAAAGTTTATAAGTCTATAGCATTCATGTATATTAGCTTTAGAGTAAGTTGTACAAACACAATTTGTTTCACAATTCATAGTTTATCTTTCACCAATCTCATGCATGGGTACAAGCTTTGCTCTAGCATAGTTTAGCATTTACGTAGCCTACAAGAAGATACAAGCTTTTCTCTAGCATATTTTAGCCATTACGTATCTCAAGAATTGGATTAAGCTTAGCATCCGAATAGTTTAGCGTTTACGTATCTCATATATGTAGATACAAGCCTTGCTCTAGCAATGTTTGGCAATTACGTATCTCATATATAGATAAAGCTTAGCATTCGCATAGTTTAGCTTTCACGTATCTCAATGCATGGGTACAAGCTTTGCTCTAGCAATGTTTAGCAATTATGTACCCATGAATAGATACAAGCTTAGCATTTAGCATACAATCATAGCTTTGGGCATTTAGCTTCAAGGATTAACATATAGATTGAGCATAGAGTTTATAGCATAAGCATCGAGCATATAGTTTAAGCATTGAGTTTATAGCATAAGCATCAGGCATATAGTTTGAGCAAAGAGTTTATAGCATAAGCATCGAGCATATAGTTTAAGCATTGAGTTTATAGCATAAGCATCAAGCATAGAGTTTAAGTCTTAGTCCCTAGCTTCCAGAACAAGAGTTACATGCTTAAGCATCAGTATAAGCATCATGAACAAGTGTAAAAGCATTTAATAGACATTTCAATAATTGTTTAAAATGTACATGCTTCTGAGTCCCGAGGTAAAAACAAATATGTTTGAAAAGGGACAAATGAACTCACCATGTGTTTGAAGTGGTTGACTAAGTATAATCAAGAATGCGCGCGCTCGTTGTGGTATTTGTAGTTGTATTCACGTTCCTGTATTGATTTCATATTGTTGAATCTTATATGTATATGTTTTAGTGATTTGTGTGCATATAAGTGTTAGTGTTAGTCCTAAAGTTGGCTAACACCTAGTGATGTTGGTCGTCATTCGGCCTCTCTTGCTAGTTAAAGATTGTACACCCGCTTAAGCACTTAAGTTGTTATTATTACAAGCCATTATGTTATATGTTTAGCTTTAAATCCTTATTGCATTCTCAACGCTTTATCATTGTGTACTATTTGTTTTTAATATGAGACTTAGTATGTAACCACTCAATCCCATCACCCTTATAGCTTTCATTTGCATATTACATGCATATTATTATTTAAATTGATGTCATGGGTTTATTCCAAGTTAACCTATGTGGTCAAAATTGTAGCTTGTGGGCCGAATGATAACCTCGTCCAAAGGCAATATGGGCTGATTCAGTGGCCTTGGGCCTAACGAATTCTCATAGCTTACTAATCCTATTGGGCCGAAGGGGTGTAAGTGGGCCGGTTGGTTGGGCCAAATGGATTTTCTGAGTCCGGTTAAGTCTCCAGCGAACCTTCTGATGTAAATGATCTTAGGTTCGGCCCAGCCTTGCCCAGCAAACCTTATGGTTCGTGGCTTGCTGGGTTCGGCCAAGGTCCAAC
The DNA here is from genome assembly GCA_009363875.1 of Mikania micrantha. NCBI lineage: Eukaryota > Viridiplantae > Streptophyta > Magnoliopsida > Asterales > Asteraceae > Mikania > Mikania micrantha. The sequence goes on from CM018697.1 coordinate 55,243,339, forward strand.
ATGGGTTTGTGTGGTTCTCAGCTTAGTAGCCCTTAAGGTTCGTGAAGCCCAGGTTCGTGGAGCCTTAGGGTTCGCTTGAGGAAAGGTTCATGGCTGGCAGAAAGGTTCGTGATTGTTGGTTCGCCACAACAGGTTTGGCTAGGGTTCGTGCATGGGAGGTTCATCCTAGGTGGCGAAGGGTTCGGCTGATGATCATAGGTTCGCTCCACCTGGTTCGCGAGAACAAAGGTTTGACTGAGCATGCAGGTTCGGCTGATGGAAGACTGGTCCAGCATGGGTTCGGGAATCCCTCTTCAGTTTGATCGAAAAACAACCCATCTGGTTGAAGGTTTGGCTATCCAGTTTCCACACGAACCTAACCTGCAACATCACCATCTTCGAACTCCAATCCGTGCAAAGCTATTCCACTGGTTGTGTTAGGAGAATATGGTGTCTCGAAGGTGTAGGTTTAGTGTGTAAAACTCCTAAGCCGAGTGAGAGTTTAGGTCGAACAAAAAGGGTGACAAAAACCCTACTTTTTCATACGATTTCAAGCTCATCACCTCGAATTTTAGTGGATGGATCCTCAGATCAGTTGTACTTTATGGTAGAGGAGCTCGAGATCTTCATTTTGACAACAAAAACACAAGATTTCACCAAAGATTGAAGGAGTTATGGAGATTTGAAGTTATGAACTTTAGAGAGAGAGAGAGAGAGTGACGGTTTTGGAGAAGTAGAGAGAGGGAGGAGATGTGATAAATGAAGAAAAAAGCTTCATTAAGGGTTTATATACCCCGTGGGTGTTCGGGTTCGTTTCGGTTGCTCGGTCCTCGTTTTCGTCGTGTTTCCGGCACATTACGCGCATGTTTTGCAAATTAAGTAAAAAGAATTTATTTTCGAATGTTTAGAAGGTGGTTATTCCTAGTAAATCTTTTAAATTAACTTTACTTGAATCGTTTTATCGAAATTAATTATTTTACGCGTTTCGTTAGCTCTTTCGCTTATCTTATGTATTTTAATTAATATGAGTTTATTTTTAAACTTTCTAAAAGATTATGATTCCTAATAAATGTTTAATATTTAATTTTCTTAAATTAATTTCATTCGTTTCGTTGTTCGTTTTTGTTTTGTCAGAACGTGTCACCTTCGCGCGTATTCGTTCGAATTGTCACCCGAACGAACATGGTGTCAGATTCACTTTCTGATTGTTGTTTTCTACTTTTCAGTCATCATTTCAGAATGTTAAACTTTCAGATTTTTTCGTACAGATCGTCACCAATACGAATAATTCGTCAGTTTAGCATTCTGCAACGACATCTGTTATGGTTTTGTTTTATTTAACCTTGCATACGTTTATACATAATAGCATTACATCAAGCATTTGTGTATTAGTTCAGTGTAGTCTGATGTGTTTCTGACTTTTAAACCATGAGGTTTAAAGCATATTTCAGACCAATAGCATAATAGTTTAGTGTCAAGCATCAATATCAATAGCATATACATAGTCACGTAGCTTGTACCTGAGTTATTGTGCAAGTTAAAGTAGAGATCACTGTTCCGGCAACGCGTCCGGCACTGATGTTTCAATTAGTGCTGATGTTCAAAACATATACTTTAAAACATTTAAGGAAATTACTTATAAATGTACTTGTTTAATAAGAAAATAAATTTATTTATAATACTTTATTCTTTTGTAAAAGTAATTTAATATTATCTTATAAAATATATTTTCAGAAAATTAAGTAGTACGTTTGAAATAAATATAAATTATATTATGGAAACATTAAGTTCAACATGTTAGAACTTGAATTAACATAACTAGGTTATTCATCAAGTTCTTATACAACTCTTGGTTAACACCTTGAATTTGTTCCTTCTTGGTTTGATCATTAACTAAAGTCATTTGATTTGAATAACCTTAGTTAGTTAACCTTACCATGAATTGGCTATATGTTGAGCATTGCTAATGCAATATCCACACACCTTACTCTTGTTTACCAATCTAGACTTCCATGAATCCCATTCATTGTGTTTAGCTCCCTTAGATTTCCTTAGAGTTCAAACATGTTCTTATCTTGTTGTGTATTCTCATTTAGTCTTAGGTTATTAGTTTAGGAACTTCCTAAGTTAGTATCGATGAGTGTAACACGTTGGTTAACACTTGGTTACACATCTTGCATAGTTTTTTGGTGCTAACATCGTCCTCGTGATTTTTAATTTAGAAATCCCTAAGTATTTAATCCTATTTGATTCATAAAACATAAGATTATAAGTTTGAAGTGTTTAGAAAGTTTTAGTTTTGTTAAACCTTAGAATTGGTTACACTTAGAATCGGTTAACTCTCTTCAAAACCCAAATGTTTCCTAGTCGAGCCACCCATGTTCTAACCAGTTGCTTGACTTTGATTGTGAGTGTTTTCAGTTGATTCCAAACTTGAAACACTAGGGCTGATTTTACAAGTTAGTATCGATGGCTTTTGAGTAGTATCGATGGTCCATGGTTCAATTAATATCGATGGAACAGCCTCAGCATTCGTCGACACTGCAGTATCGACAGTCCAGGTTTGGCAGTGTAACACACCGACCGATGGCGGAAACGTCGGGATGCCACGAGGGATGTGTAGATTTTTCATAAGCTCGTGGGCATCTAAATAAATCATCACATATCAATTAAATCAACCAAAGCAAATACACAAAAATAATGTTCGTCATGATTTAATTACACAATTTACACAAAAGATTAGCAAAATTAATTAAACACCAGTCTTCAGCAATCCAGTTAATTTTAGCTAAGTCCAAGACCCTAAGTGATGATGTCCAAAATATGTAGAGCTGCCCTGCTCTACCTACTACCCTTCGTTTCCTGAAACATGTAGAAAATCAAGTGTCAACTACGAAGTAGTTAGTGAGTAATCATAAGTTTTTAACTTTTAAAAATGTTTATAAGTATTCATAAAAGTTTATTGTTTGTAAGAAAATACACATGTGAACCTGTGAGATAATCCAGCTCTGCCAATACACAACAACCACAACAATCAAATAATTCAAGTACTCACTGATAATCATTCAGGTATAGTCAATCAAACACAACCAAACACAACAATTAAATACATCAGGAGAAATTCCACATTCATCATCAACAATCATCATTAATCATAATTATCTCAATACAATGTACCGCGGAGGACCTTAGTCAATTCAACCAACGGTAAACGGAATCATCGCGGAGGACCGAAGTAAACTCGATCAACGACATTCCTAATAATAATAAGTGACAATATAGTACACTGCGGAGGACCTTAGTCAACTCAACCAACAGTGGAATCACCGAGCAGGACCGAAGTCAACTCAATAACAGTACTCAGTCATTGCGGAGGACCGAAGTCAACTCAACTAACAACGACTTACGAGTTTGTTGTAATCTGTGTTAATCCATAATCAATAATAATTCAATAGTATGAATATCATATTGATAATCCATGTGTCACCCATGTGTTACCAAAATAATTTTAATCTGGTATAGATGCCCCACCATCGAGTTTAAAAGCGAAATGATTTAAAAGGGAGTTATGAGAACTCACCTGAATGTCTTAGAATTCAGTAATTTGTAGGATGCGCGCTCACGTAGATAGAACCAATGACAACTCAACAACCTGTATTTATCGCGTGTTCAATATTCATGAGTATATATATTTGATCATGATTAAGTTTTCATATGCGTTCGACCTTTAATCATTAAGTGTGCAACTAACTTAGGTTTATTATCTATGTTATAGTGAAACACCCAAGTTTGTATAAGTTATCATCAATAAAATATAAAGTTTTAAAACTTGCTAGTTTTAAATACATCGATGATTTCAAATTAGAAAAAAAAAATGGTTTGCTAACATGCACCTATAAATATGTATATATGTTCATGCATGCATGGACTCATGTAATATGTACATTACATTTTTATTTCAAAGGTAATGGTTTAAGAATATACATACACATGCACACGTATGAGCATGCAAGGACCCATGTATGTTCTATCCTTTATCGTTGTACCAAAAGTTTATCTCAATCAGTTATTGTTAAATAAATATCAACCAATATGCATGTGTGATAGTATCAAAAATCCATAGGTTTTGACACCCCTAGGCTTGTCAATCACCAAGGTTTCGCAACACCAGGGTTCGGCAACACCTAAGTTAGTAGCTTATGAGTTCTCAGTACTTAGGTTCACTGCTCATGGGTTCGCAGCACCTTAAGGTTCGCAGCCTATCAGGTTCGCTGCACCTGGTTCGTAGCTCCTGGTTCGGCCACCTTTAGGATCGGCGTCCATAGGGTTCGGCCACCCTAGGTTCGGCTACCGTAGCCTCGATGGATTTGTACCTTTGTTTGGGACTCATCAGATTCGATGATCTCAAACCCGGCAAACCCCTTGGTTCGGCGAACTCTCCCCCCAGGTTCGGTAACCCTTGGGTTAGGTCGACCTTAGGTTCGGCCGATCACCATCCTCATCATTCAAGCTTCTGGATGTTGCAGGTCCATCCATGGCTGCCATTAGCTTCCAACCGTTTACACAGGTTCATTAATAAATATCTAAAGGGTGTAAAATGTTTCGAAAGATGGCAGCCTTGTTCGGTTAACATTTTTGTTAGAACTCAAAAATTAACCGCCCGATCTACTTCTAAACTCGATCAAATGCTCGCAATCTTCGTGGGTTTACGATCTCCTTGATTACGTGAAGGTTTTGGCACCAAGATCTTGAGAAATGGTTGAGGATTGATGAAGAAAATCTAGAGGAAAGTTAGAGAGAGAGAGAGAGAGAAAGATGATGGGTTTGGTGTCTAGAGAGAGAGTAAGTGTGGGAAAAATGGTGAAGATGGTGTATCTTTCCATATGTATACCCCGAGTTAATCCTGCGTGTTCGGCATCGTTTATTTCGCGTCAGCATGTTTAATATGTTCAGTTTTTCTCGTAACGATATATTTTAAATACAAATTGTTTAATAACATAATTTCGTTTAACAAAATAGTTTTAATTAGTTTCGTTTTTAAAAATATTATTTCATTTACTTCCGTTTAATTATTTATTTAATAAAACGATTTTATTCAAATTCGTCTAAGGTTGTAATTCCTAATAAATGTTTCTGAATTCTTTTTCTTAATTTAATATCGTTCGATATTATTTCGTTTATCTCATCGAAACGCGTTACTCACGTACTAATTCGTAAAGATCGTCACCTTTCCTATAAATCGTTCGTATCGTATTTCGATTCGACTACAATTTATAGAATATCGTTTTCAGTATACTATTCTTAATAATTATATTCGCGTGAATCGTCACTCACTCAAATACATTATTAAGTCAATATTTCTGAAATGAAATTCGCGTTTTAAGTTATTTTCGCGTCCTCACTATAGCGTAATTATCTTCGATAACAATTTCATTATTTTATGAATTAAGTTTATCAATTATCAATTTATCAAACCATATCCCCACTAAATCATATCACTGACACATCCATGATAGACCGAAATAAGTTTATGTATAGGGCATATGTAGGAGTAGGTCGCAACCTATCCAGCCACCGTCCCACCAGGGCCACCACCATTTCGATAAACCATGACCATGTGTCCTTGACTATGTCTACTAACTAATCATCAACCTTTAACCATTTCTTTAAAAATTATATCACATTAACTAAATCAACTGCAATAAATACTGTGATTCAGTTTAGTTATATTTCAACTAACTTCCCATGGTTTATGCTTAATAATTATACGTTCTCATCCATATATACCAGTGATAATACCATTAAATAAATCCAAAAATTTTCAAATTATCATATCAGGATTTATCAATACAATTAAATATGTACAGACATACCTGAAATATAGTGATGTTACAGGCAGCCCCTTTGACCGTCGATATTAACAATATCGATGGACTCTTGACCCAGATTCTTTGGAGACCTACGACTTTAGTAGTATGGAGCAGACCTCACCGTTACTAGTCCATCGATATAGCTAATATCGATGGATGAACCTGCTTGAACTTCCAGCCTATCGATACTAATCAGGTTGCTTGTTCTTCCATCGATTCTAGTTTTCCCAGAAAACCCAGCCACATTTGGTCGATCAGACACTTAAACCCACATGTTCCTTTAGCTCCTAAGTCGTTATTGTGCACATCCTAATCGTTTTTGAAGTGTTTAAACCGGTTTACAAGTTTACTTACCCAGAATAGTACAAAATCATCTTCAACTTCTTTCTAAAACTGCGATCTGTTGATGCATGTTAGGTCTCTAGTTGTTTGTATTGTCTGATTTTGGTTGTATAAAGTTTATATCAGTAATGAAATCGATTATTCTGTACAGTTCATTTACGTTTATCAAATTTTAATATGATTGACTATGTTTGACTTTGACTTTACTTATCATATAGTCCCATTCGTGCGAATGATACCTACGAATGAGTTCTTTCGGACGAATGAATGATTGTTAAATATTAACTACTAGTAAATTTAAAATGTTGTTTAATGTTAAATAAAAGTAGAAGGGGGTAAAGTGCCAATTGGGCAAAGATAACTAAATATAAAAGAGGAGGCTTTGACATAGTCAAAATCAAAGAAGAATTCGATTTTTGAAGAATTCGATTTTTGAAGCCAAATTGACACACTCTGAAGCTCTGATCTTGAATGTAACCATAGATTAGTGTTCTACTCATGTTTTAGTACATATTGGTAAGTTTCTTTGATGATTTTGGTTGTATTTTCGTGGGTCTCCATGGGTGTGGGTTGGATTAGAGTAAAAACTCAAACTTTGTTAGTAATTACTTGTATTGTGTCATTAGATTTCTTAGAATCAAGTAGACTAACTGAAATTATAACCATTTGGATTAAAATTAATTTTATAAATGGGTTTTCTTGATGAACATGAGGCTCATGCATGATGGTATGAACTAATGAATAATTCATATGAATTTAGATGGATTATGAAGCATGGGTGTGTAAATAAACACTGAATTCAAATGGGTTTGTATGAAATTCTTGGTTTTGAAATGAAATTGGGATTTAGTAAGTTTTGAAAATGGATTTTTGGTGTGTGGATAAATTCCTGCACACCAAGTATTTGATGAAATGCCAAAAATTTAGGTTTTGGTCAAAATTGATAAAAGAATGAAAATTTATATAAAAGAATGACTTTGAAGTTAAAAATAGAAATTGGTTAATAAAAGGGTCAAATTGGATACAAATTGATAAATTAGAGAATTAGTTACTAGATTGTGTGCTTATGTGAAATTGTATGATCTAGGTGAAGTTGCTAATCAAAGACCCGGAAATAAAATAGTTGACCCGATTACTACTAAGGGCCAAGGTGAGTTAACTACTCACAAATATGCAACCATAAGACATATTAGTGTTTGTGTGTTATGTGATTATGATTAGTATAACTACTTGTGATTAACATGTAGTAATGGTGATCAATTGAATGTTAAATTGAAATTATGTGTCATAATATGTTAAAAACAGATTTTGGCACTAGTGAGATGGAAATATATATAAAATGGTGTTTGTCATGTCAGTCCATAAATAAATGGCATTGGTGTTTGTCATGTAAGTCCATAAAGAAATGGCATTGGTGTTTGTCATGTAAGACCGTAATGAAATGGCATTGGTGTATGTCATGTAAGTCCATAATGCAATGGCATTGGTGATTGTCATGTAAGACCATATTGAAATGGTGTTGGAGTTTGTCATGTAAGTCCACATTGGTGTGGCGTTGGGGGTTATTCACGAAAGGGTGGGTTAAATAGTTAAGTAAATGAAATGGATGGGTTTGACCCGTTAACAAATAAAAATCTACTTAAACTTTGTATATAGTTATATGCTATATGAAGGCATGAAATTATGTTGAAAATACGCATATAAATGTAAGAGAAATGCCTTAGTTTTGATGTGGATGGTAAATGCAACATCAGTGCCGGAAACGTAACTGGAACAGTGATCTACACAGTTACAGGAACAGTAATTCAGGTACAAATCTCAGTTGTTATTCATATATCATTATCATTTCATGTTTACTATAGAACAGTTTCAAAATCATTGCAAAAACGTAACTGGGAATCATGGTTCAACAGTCAGATATTATCTGACGATACAGAACCACCATGTGATTGTTAGTTAGGATTCTATTACGTATAAACGTATGTGAGGATGTAAGAACAAAACAACAACGGATGTCATTACGTGAATGATAAATTGACGGATTATTCGTATAGGTGACGATCTGTACGAATATATCTGAAAGTTTAACATTCTGAATGATGTCCATTAATTAGAAAACCATATTCAAAAGTGTAGTTATCGTCATATTCGTACGGGTGACTATTCGAACGAATACGCGCAACAAATGTACGATTTGATTTAAACTGTAAATTTAATATTTTCAGAAAATTTAAAATAAACGAAAGATATTTAGTTAATTTACAAGGAATTACCACCTAAAATAAGTTTACAAACCTTACTTTTAAAACCGTGAAATTTCGTACGAAAACGAAACGAAACCGACGTTTTTACGCGAAACCGAGCGAGACCAAACATTCCCGGGTATTTTGAAGCCATTTAATATGGCATTTAGGGCCATATCTACCACCACCAACCAGCCAACACTCCCCAACCTCGTTTCTCTCAATCTCTACTTTCTCTCTCTAGAAACCACAACTCTTTCTTCTTCATTTCTCAACCAAATCAAGCCATTTTAGTGTCAAAACGACCACAACAACTCGTAGATCACAGAAGTACAACTGATCTGAGCTTTGAACCACCTGATTTGAGGTAAAAACGAGTTCAAAGTTCGGTTTTTAGGGTTTTCTTACCCTTATGTTCGAACCCCATCTAAACCGGTTCTAACCCTTCTAAACCTTAGGGAAAAGCCATCAAACACGCCTAGGATGAGATAGGAACATGTGTTACAACTTAGGTTATCCGTTTGCTTCAAAAAATGTGGACCTGCACGTGATGAAGCTCGAGCGGCTGAATGAGGCACCTGCGGCCGGCTGAATGGCCATAGGCCGTATAGGACAGCTCCTCGGTCGACAGAACCCCCGACCGAATAAGTCTTGGCCAAATAGCCCCTTTTCCTGGAGCCTCCTCCTTCGGGCCAAGCCTCATTCGCATGAGCATGTCATTCGGTTAGGGCCCTCATTCGGCTACCCTACTTCGGTTGACTACCCTTGCGCCTGCAGCCTCCAGTCGCCCACCCTCCTTCGCATACACCTGCACTCGGCCGAACCATCTTCCTCATTCGCATGGCCACGTTAGCATGAAACATTCGGCCACGTTCATTCGCATGAGAACTTAGTCGGCCTACATGGTTCGGTCGAATAGGTATAATTCGTATAACAAGACCATGTGCATAGCATGCATGCATGTGATGTGAACATCATTTTACAGATTATTTTGTATATCTTGTGCAGATACAAGATAGAAGAATTATGATGTTGATAGTAGATTTACATCATGATTATCATTCCCTATATCGCGCCTCACGGGACACACGATCCGGCCCGCCGGCTCGGGGTGTGACAGTAAAATATGAGTTATAAGGCATTGGACAAGAATTTGCATTAAGAATGGGTGTCCTGCAGGTCAAGACCGTAACTTATGGTCCTAAGGCCGTAGGTTACAGCCTACCCACGAAAAGCCTCTGTTTTATGCCCTTTAGACCGTTGCTTACGGTCAAAATTTCATCAGGACCGTAAGTTATGGTCCTATGACCTTAGCTTACGTCCTACCTTATGGCCTAAGTAGAAAATTTTCCAATTGATGGATTTTCTTTCGGAGGTCTATGGGGTTAACTCTCTTAGTTCTTATGAACTAACACTTGATTAAATTTGTTGTTTTCAGGTCAGAAATAGGTCGGCTACAAACGTATGATTGAGCACGGATTTTGGGATATCGAGCCAATTTTTGTCAAACTTGTTGGAAATGTTTGTCTATGAAGTTTAACTATGTTTTGGTGTAAACATTTTGTAAATTGGATTTATATCGATATAGTTTTGGTAAACAAGATAACATGTTAAGTTTTAAATTGATTAAGTTTAACATTAAATGTTTAAAGAACTGGGACAACTTTTGAAATTCCGCAACTTTTATTAAAATGTGATGTTTTGAAAATTGGGGTGCCACAATTAGCGAATGACTGAGGCGAACGAATGAGTCACTCGCATGACTCATTCGGGCGACTAGCTCATTCGGCTGTACCATTCACCTGGATGAGTGTTTCGCACCACTCATTCGGCCTAATGAGAACAACTTATATATACTCCTGCAAACAGAATGTTTTTAATCACTTTTTTGATCCCTAAACATTCCGTGTCACATCCCTAGGGGTTCTGAGCCGCCACCCCTTCTCCAAACTCGTTTCTCATCCTGTGGTGTTCGATTTTGATCAAAACGTTGACTCTGCATCATCGGATTGCCACGGGGCTTGGTGATTTCGATTGGAAAACCTTTGAATAGGATTCCTTACTATTCAAGGGCTTGCCGAGCAGAATCCGCAAGGAACCGAGTGGTTTCTAAGGTCCTACAAAGTGGTATCAGAGCTTTGGCTCTTGATTCTGCTTGTTTTTCCGATCCAAATCATCAATTTAAAGATTGTTGCTTCGTTAGATCTGAAAACCCTGCGTTTCTTGTACTCCAAGTTACTGTTTCATAGGTAAACATTGGGTTTTTCTTCTTTTTTTGATCAATACTACAGCCCTAAAGCTTAGGGATATTGTCTTGAGTGTTTGCATCAAATTTGGTGGTCAGATTTGAACTAAATCCAAAGTTATCAGAATTTTTGTTGCTGAAAACCCTAGTTTGGGCGAATGGCTTGATCAGGCGAATAGCTCTCCTTTGCACTGTGCGAATAGGATCATTCGGACTACTAGCAATTCATTCGGTCCAAGTGTTGATCCTAATAGCCTCTCATTCGGCTGATAGAAGTTCATTCGGCTGCTAAGTCATTCGGTTAGCATCCCATTCGCGTCAGCCAATTCATTCGGTTCAATTAGTACATTTGGTCCTCATTCGGACCCCGTCATTCGGTGGATACAGCTTCATTCTGCCCCAGTTCTAAAAATTTGTCTAAGTGTTGGATTAGTTTATTTTTGACAAAATGGAGGAACTTGCATTGATGGCTAATCAGAACCACAAAATTCAAAACTTGTTGCTTACTGAGATGGAGATGGGAAACTCAAACAAAGCTCCAAATTTACTTTCCTTGGATGATTATCCACATTGGAAGTATAGATTGTAGATTCACATTAATGGAGTGGATACAAATATTTGGACGATGATTGAGGGTGGATACTTGAGACCTCACAGTGAGGATGGATCACCTATGCTTGTTACACGGATGACTGAGCCTCAGAGAAAGTTGTATGATTTTGAGAATAAGGCATATGCAATATTGTCTCATTCTATTGCTACGCATATATTTCATCAATTTAGACAGTTCACTTCTTCCAAATCACTGTGGCTCTTGCAAGTGCTGTTAGAAGAGCAAAAGACTTTGTTAGAAGAACTGGGAAGGACATCAATCTGAACAAGGATTCAAAATTTGGTTTTGAAATGTCCTCTATTACTTGCTACAATTGTGGTGATAAAGGACATTTTGCAAGACAGTGCAACAAGCCAAAGAAGATGGGAAACCAGAATCCATTTCAGAACCAAAGATCATCTACTACTAACCCAGAAAGAAAATTAGTACCAATTGTGGCTCATGCTCATGCTAGCTTTTTGAATGCAAACAAGGCTTTAACGGTTCAGAATGATGAAAGAGAGAACTTGGATTTCAGATTCAATTCTCAAAAGGGAGGATAAGATAAATCTTGTGTTGCAGAAATTAAGGAAGTTGCTGAGTCTAGTGATGAAAGTAATTCAGAAGAAACAAAGACCAGGCTGGATGAATCATCAGGATCAGAATCAGAAAGCACTTCAGATTCAGAAAATGAAGGAGAGTTAGATGCTGAGTCTGAAGCACCACATGCTACACAATTTGCTTTGATGGTGAATACTTCTGCCTTATCTCAGACTAATCAGGTATATGATGATTGTTCTTCATCTCATTCTAGATGTTTTAATGGTGTTGACCTTGAAAGTAGGGTGTTGGCTTATCAGGAACATAATGCAGACCTGATCAGCGATCTCAATCAATGCATTGAGGCAAACATCGTTTTTAAATCAAATGGAAAAGATTTTCAAGAAAAATTAATCTGTTAAACATGCAATTGCATGAGGCTGAGATCGTTGGGCTATATAGGAAAGATGCTATCACTTCTTATCTCAATACCATTAATGAGACAAATGTGACTATGAAACTTTGAGTCAAAAGCTCAAGAGCTATGAAAGCTCTTCATATATCATTAAGCACATGATCAGTGATGGGACTGATCTGAAGGGTATGGGAAAAGTAACAAAGTACAACCACTGTCCTCCACCTATATTAAATTGTTTTGTCAATTCACCTAATGACAAAGAAATTAAATATTTTCAAGTTAAAACTCTATTAGTAATTGATCTAGTTGAAGTCATTTCAAATGAGGGTTCTTCATTGTCTGAAGAATCATTTGTGGAGGGACTGGTTGAGGATTGGGTCTCTGATTCTGAGGATGATTCTGACTCTTCATCCCATGATACTACTATTAAGAATCATACATCTTTTGTCAAAAAGGTTGACCCAATTCCTTGTTTAAAGTTTTCCAAAGCCATTGGCTTTGTGAAGGCTTCACAAGAGAGTGATGCAAGTGTGTCAACCAAGACTGACAATCTTGTTTTTAATGGGACAAAGGGTTTGTGTTTCAAGCAAGACAAGACAAAGACAAATGCTTTTCATAAACAGTTTTGTCACACACATAAACGGGCTTGTTTTGAGTGTGGTGCAGTTGGACATTTTGCTAGATCTTGTCTTCATTTGATTAGACCACAAGTTGCACAACATCGAAAGCAAAATCAGCATTTTGTTAAAGTAGTCAAATCTGCTTGTCACTCATCTCATGTCCCATCAAATATGAAGATAAGGGTAAAAGGGTAATGGTTGATCAAGATACACCCAAAATTGTTTTTAACAAACAATACAAGCCATCTTCAGTGTATTTAAAGAAATCTTTCAACAAAAACACTGTCTGGATGGCCAAGTCCTCTGAAAGTCCTGTTTCTAAACCTCCTGATAAAGTAAACTCAGATGGACAATGGATTGAAATGAAAATCCTGGACTCATTGGGTCAACTCAAGACTGTAAAGGCTTGGGTTCCCAAATTCAACTAATGATTTGTGTATGTGTAGGCTGCCCCAACTGCTGCACTTAACAGCACTTGGATAGTTGATAGTGGGGCATCAAGACACATGACTGGAGGCGTATCTCTTCTTTCCAATGTCAATTCCATTAAAGGAGGATATGGGGCTTTTGCTGGTGATAAAGGCGGGTTTGTAACGGGAGAAGGAAGTCTTACAAATGGTCAAGTTTCGTTTGACAAGGTTAGATATGTGAAGCAGCTGGAGAACAAAGCAAGAAGGGAAAGCAAACCAAGCAGTCTCACAAACTCAAAACATATGATTCAATTAATGTTCCACTTGAGCTTCACGACATGGATCGTTTTGGTCATGTCAACCGCTAGAGCATTGCTGGAAATCAATACTGCTTAGTCATAACTGATGAGTATTCCAGGTACTCTTGGGTGTTCTTTATGAAGGAGAAATATGAAACGTTCGAATGTGTTCAAGTTCTGGTAACTAAGCTTGAATCACTGTATAAGCTCAAGGTTTGCATGCTCAAAACAGATAATGGGACTAAATTAAAGAAACAAAATATGGAGACTTTCTGCAATGAACGTGGTATTATTCAACAATTTAGTGCTTCGTATGTCCCACATATGAATGGTATTGCTGAGCTAAATAACAGAACATGAATTGAGGCAGCTCGGACTATGTTTGCTTCACTCTCTACCGGTTCAATTCTGGAATGAAGTTGTTGCTAGTGCTTGCTATACTCTGAACAGGGTGTTGATTTTGAAGAGATATGGGAAGACTTGCTTTGAATTGCTCCATAACAGAAACCCAAATCTTAAGTATCTTGAATCGTTTGGTGCTCCATGCATAATGCTTAAGAAACATGAGCAAGTAAAGTTCAATGAAAAGGTGGAAGAAGGCTATTTTCTTGGGTACATCACTCCAAATAAGAGAGTTTACAACATAGCGACTCACAATGTGGAGGAGTGGTATCATGTGGATGTTCAGAAATATTCTATGCCACCGCCTGGAAAGGGTCCTGACTGGATGTTCAATTATTCTGATCTTTTTGACTCTTTCAACATGCCTCCCATGTACTCTGATGAAGATGTTAATGTTCAAATAATGTATGATGCACAAAACGCACCTGATAAGCCACTGCAATCTTCTTCAGTTCAACCTCCAGTGCAGGAACATGATGACAGTTCAGACTCAGTGATAATCACTTTCATCCAGATGTTCTAGAACCGTACCTGCCCTTGAGGATCTCAATCTAAACAATCTTGATCCATAGGTTGTAGTTCCTGCTCACCCTGTTGGCAGAATAAACAGAATTCATCCTCATGATAATATCATTGGAGATCTGACTGATGCAGTGAAGACTAGAAATCAGTTTTCTTCAGGTGGTTTTGCTGACATACTTGACTTTGCAAATGTAGACTTTTGTGCCCATTCTTGCTTTATCTCCCAAGTTGAGCCCAGAACCATTACTGAAGCCTTGAAAGAAGAATCTTGGGTAGATGCTATGCAAGAAGAGTTGCTGCAATTTAAGAAGCCTGGAACACGACAGCTTGTTCATAGGCCCAAAGGTGCAAAAGTCATTGGCACAAGATGGATTTTACGTTTTAAACGCGATGATCATGGCATTGTTGCTCGAAACAAAGCACGTCTGGTGGTGCAAAGTTTTAGACAGATTGAAGGTATTGACTACAATGAAGTATTTGCACCGGTTGCTCATCTTGAAGCAATCCGAATTTTTCTGGCTTATGCATCCTACAAAAAGTTCAAATTTATCAGATGGATGTTAAGAGTGCATTTCTTCATGGTGTCATTAATGAAATTGTGTATGTCAATCAACCTCTTGGGTTTGAAGATCCATTACATCATGACCAAGTCTTCAAGCAAGACAAGGCCTTATATGGATTGCTTTAGAAGAGGTGTCATTGACTGCACTTTGTTCATTTGAGAGATGGATGGGGATTTGCTCTTGATGCAAGTATACGTGGAAGATATCATCTTTGGATCCACGAATGATGTTCTGTGCAAAGATTTTCAGAAAGTTATGAAAGACAAGTTCAAGATGAGTTCCTTGGGAGAGATGAAATTTTTACTGGGATTGCAGGTGGATCAGTCTGAGGTAGGGATTTTTATTCATCAGACCAAATACATTGGTGACATTCTGAGCCGGTTCAGTATGTTGGATGCAAAACCTGCAGGTACCCACTGGTTGTTAATCATAGGATTACTCCAGACGAAAAGGGGGAGTTAATTGATGCCACTATGTATCAAGGAATGATTGGATCTCTCATGTATCTCACAGCTTCTCGTCCAGACATCATTTTTGCTACTTGCTTGTGTGCTCGTTATTAATCAATGCCAAGAGGATCCCATCTTATTGTTGTGATGAGGATTTTGCGTTATCTGAAGGGTACTCCGGATCTAGGCTTATAATATCCTAATGATGATAACTTTGACCTGACTGCTTATAGTGATTCAGACTATGGTGGATGCAAAAGAGATTTCAAATCAACATCCGCAGGGTTCAGTTCTTTGTGAAATGCCTAGTTACCTGGCAGTGCAAGAAGCAGACATTGGTGTCTCTTCTTCATGTGAAGCAGAATACATTTCAGCTGCAAGTTGTTGCTCTCAAATCATCTGGATTCAACAACAACTCAGGGACTATGGGTTACATTTTTCTAACACTCCTATATTTGTTGATAATACTGCTGCTATTGATGTCACTAAAAATCCTGTCCAGCACTCAAAAACAAAGCACATCGACATTAAAAATCACTTCATACGTGATTGTTTTGAAAATAAATTAATCGATGTTGTTAAGATTCACACTGATAACCAGAAAGTTGATCTTTACACAAAAGCTTTTGATAAACCCAGATTTCTATATATGTTATCAGCTAATGGTGTTTTTCAAAAAGATGAAGTCATTCCTTCATATGAATCAAACAAATGATCATTGTTTTGTTAGTTTCTTTTACCTATAAGTTTCTTTTGTTTTATTATTACTTATTAGTACCTCTGTTGTTTTTCTTTCACTTATTCAAAAACTCAAAAAGATTTTCGGTTTTAGGTTTTTAGGGGGACAAAAAGTAGTTCAGTTGAATAACCAAAAACATTTGAAAAATTGTAAAGATGACAAAGTCTTATTTGAGAAAGTGATGTGTTAACCTGTTATGTCTTAAATGCAAGATTGAATGTATAAATTGAAAGCAGAAGGGTTTTATGATTTGATGAACTGATAGGCCGACTTTACAAAGTATATAGACTATTGGTGATTGCTTAGAATGTCTGATTTGTGGGATCCAGTTTAGAAAACTAGTCAAGGGATAAACAATTTTTAACTCAAATCAGGCATACAACTGTTATCATAGGATCTTATGAGGTTTCCAACGATTCATCTGATTTGTGGGATCCTGTACACGTGCCATATAGCTTTGTAAAGACCTAGCTGAAGCCGTCCATTCAGATAAGAATGATTGAATCACATGAAAATAAAAGTGAATCTGACTCTGTAAACGTGCCATATTGTTGGGTTGCAGCCTAGCTGAAGCCGTCCATTCAGATAGGATAAGCTAGAAATATACAAAAATAAAATAAGTTTGATTCCATACATGTGCCATATTACTGGGTTGCAGCCTAGTTGAAGCCATCCATTTAGATAGAACAAGTTGATCTTGTCAACACAGTTCTGTATACGTGCCATATTGCTTTGTAAAGACCTAGCTGAAGCCGTCCATGAGAATGTGTTGAACTTGAGAAACTAATCAAAAAGAAAAATACAAAAACAAAATAAATTGGAACCTTATAGAAGTTATGATGTTAGGGATTAAGTTATGCAGAGATGAGTTATAAATTAGTTTTCACCTATATTGGTTGACTATAATGGGTAACTCAGTCAAAAAATATGGGTGATCATTGATTGGTTTAGAAATGAAGTATTGTCAGGTTTAAAATGGACAAGTGTATCAGTAATTGCATCATAAGTCGAATGTGTCATAAGTATAACATTCATGAATGCTAATTTGATGTAATCTGGTGCATATGTCATTCTTCTTGAAAGTCTACTCACAAAAATATGTGTGTTTTGATTGTCTTAGTTTTAGTTGTACAGTTGTTTGCTTATCAGAAAAATACAAAAATATTTTCAACTTGAGTTTGTTTTAAATGATCATTTGTTTGTTCAGATATTCAATCTCATCTTAATCAATCACCAAACCAGACATAACTTCATAACGATATTCTTTAAATGATCAAATTGCCAAATCTGAAAATGTTGTGTTTTGGGTGTTGATTTAACAAAAGTTTCTGAAAGGTATTAATTGCTGAATCTCAATCGCCAGAATGAGCTATGCGATAGACTCAACCGGGCGAATGAATCCATACATGCGAATGGGTCATTCGGATGATCTCCTCATGCAAATAGGTCACTCGGGTGATCGCTCTCCCGAATGAGTCTCACTATTTAATGAAGGTCTTTCGGCCGAATAACTCAATCACATCAGATTCTACTTTCGGCCTACTGTGTGAAGACCCTTTCCCCCAAAGCACAAACTTGATCTACTTCTTCATTTTTTACCGATTACTGATCCTATATTGATCATATTTCTTTTCTAGTTTGTTTCAGGTATATTTGGGATCAAGATCTGTCAATTTTGACCGTATTTTGAATCATAACAGATCGATATTTAGGTTTTTAGGGCTTGAATCTGTTTCAACTTAATAACCTATAAAAACAGACTTTAATACCCTTAATAATTGTTCTAAAGCATCAATCGGACTTTTCTGAACAAAGTTCTATCATTTTTATGATCTAATTTCTGGTTTTGGGAGATTGGGGTTTTAGGGTTCATCGGTCGACCGAATGAATTTCATTCGCATGATAGGTTAAACCGAATGAAGGTTTTCGAACGAATGAGAGTCTTTCGGTCAAAGGGTGAACCGAATAGGGTCATTCGGGCCTTTGTTCCATTGAATGAATTGAATGACCCGAATGTCTTGATTCGTGTGTCATTCGGATGGCACAACTCTTTCGGCCCTCTTTCTCATTTGTTTGACGATCCATTCGGATGAGTTTCGTTCATTCGCACAAGTTAAACACTTGTGTTAAACTTTTGTTTTTGTTTATTTTTTTTCTGACGTGAACTGACATGCTGTTTTTCTTTCGTTTCAGAATGGCAAACTACAAGGCTTTTCCGTATAACAACATTTGTGCACACCTGGATGTTACTACGACGAATGTTGGACATTTTACTGAGATTATTGCATTCTTGAAACGGTCCAGGATATTCACAGCCATTTCTACTGTTCATGATCCGTACTTATCACATCAGAGAGATTTATGGAGTTTTGCAGACATTGATTGTGAGGTGGAGCCTCCAGTTATTCGTGGGAAGATCAGAGGACAAGACATTGTTGTCTCTGCTGAGCATATTAGGCATGTGTGTGGATTTCAGGACTTACCAGCGCATCCTATCACTCTTGACAGATATCTAGTTTGTGGATGTTTTATGAGGTGCAAGTACGATGGGGATCTGGAAGCTGGTGTGCTGAACAAGGCATTTCTATGTCCACAGTTCAAGTTTCTCAGCCATGTACTTATCCTCCGCTTAGGATCAAGGCTTGGAGGATTTGATGATCTTAGAGAGACACTACAGTGTGCCTTTGTTGCTTTAGTGCTAAACATTCTGTTCAACTTCTCAGAGATGTTTTTTACTCACATGAAGGAGAATGTGTATCTGAAGGGCGACAAGAAGTTTCTGATGTACCCAAAGTTCTTACAGATGATATTTGATGCTCAAGTACCGAATCTTTCGAAGGCCAACTCAGATATCATCCGGCTGGAGCATATGACAAACATTACACTCAATAGAGTTCTTTTGTATCGGGGAAAAGGAAAGGAAGCCTCCTACTCGTCTTCTTTTCGGTCACCTCCTCAATCCTGACTATGTTGCACCTATAGAGAGAAGGTGGAGACACAAGGACTCAGATTCAAATCTGGAAGAGATTATTGTACCAGGAGGAGATAGTGATGATGATGATGCTGGAGATGGTGATGCTGCCGGCGGTGCTGGAGATGTTGGTGTTAGTACTGGTGTGAGTATTGGTGCTGATGTTGGTGTGGATGAGCATGTTCTTGATCCTGGTGCTGTTCTTCTTGACCCCGATGTTACTACTGTATCTATGGTCACCGTCTGAACTCCATTGGAGATGGGTGCTACTACTTCTACACATGAGGGTGAGGATTCTGAGGAGTCAGAGCAAGAGAATGTTGATGGTGGAGATGAAGAGGGTTCTAATGATTCAGACTCTGATAAGACTGGTGACAAGTTCAAGACTATCATGGTTAGATCACAGCCTATGAAAAGAAAGAAAAGGACAACAGAGCAGCACCAATGTAGGGAAGAGACTGAGGATCCCTCATTTTTCCGGAGTTTGATATTTCTCCTCCTCCTTGCTCTTCCACTACTACTACTACTATTGTTTCTATTTCTCAGACATCATCTCCACCAGCTGCCAAAAGGAGTAGGACCAGATTTTTCTTGCAGAGACGGACATAGTCTGTTTTCGTTGCAACATCCACTGCTACACCTGCGGCAACAGTCACGACTTCTTCACTGTCCAGGTCGAGGGCATTTCCTGCACGTGTTACTACTGTCCCTATGACCTAATCTGCTGCTATTACAGCTGTTTTTATTATGGCTTCCTCTGGTCCCTCTACTACACGTTCAAATCAATATACACTGACTGCTTCAGTTGCTGATCAGGTTAGCACACTAACACAGTCTACTTCTTCGGCTGATTGAGAAGAATCATGAGCAAGATCAGACTATTTCTTAGCTGACTCAGAGGATCAATGAGCATGATTCTCTATTGCTACAGGCTGCTGATCATAGGGAGATTTGAAAGCCCGATCTACTGATCTTGAAGAATGTCTGCTCAAATCCATGGATGAGCATAATCAGCCAGCCTTGACTACCTATGGCTTCATTGACAGGATTCTTACTTTTGAGGCTAAAAAATTGCGTCTTGCTGAGCAAGTTGAAAGCCTAAAGGATTCTACTCCCAGGATAGAGGCTTCTGAACCTATCTTCGATGATTCAGACATGGAAGACGAAGAAAATGAGGAAGAGTCTGGTGAGGAGAAGGTTGATTATGATGGTACAGATGATGATGATGATTCAGGTGATGATGATGGAGCAGGGAATGCCTCTGCAAGTTCTTATAGTTCTGCAGAGCAGTCTTCACCTATAGAGATCAGAATGAAGAAAAGGCATGATAAAGCTCCGAAGCCGCCTCAGAATCAAGCTGACGAACCTAAGGCCACTGAAGAGGTTGATGATGTGCCTGTGGGACGTCTTCTGGATGAATAGTTGACTATGATTCTAGACGCTCAAGGCATCATTTAGCATTCTGTCAGTTATAATAAAGAATAAGGTGAGACCATCCACTGCCTCACAAAGGAACAGATCGCATAATTGTTCAGGTTGAATCTTGATAATGTGGTATTCGACGATGCTACTGTTCCCGTTTCTGATCTTCCTACTCCAGAAGCATTTGGTGGTATTGATGATGTTATTTAGGAAGACATCACCGAGGAAGAAAGCATAAACTATACTTCAGCTGAGGAGGAGCTGCCTACATTTGTTGATCTTTTCAGTCTACATTCTGAGGAGGAATTGGACAGAAAGATAGATGAGAAGGTTGGTGGCAGTGAGTCTTCAGCAGAAGACATTCAGAAGAGAAAGGAAGAATGGGCAGCATATTGGGAAATGCTGAAGAAGGATAGTGTTCCACCTATGCCAACTCCTCACACCAAAGTATACAGGACGAAAGGATACACATCCGGAGGTCAGATTCTGAGTTGGGCATATTTTTATGATATGCATTGTTATGCTGTGAAGAGAGAAAGAGGAATCCAGTACTTTAGGTTTCCTCATGACTTCAAGACGCTGCCTGGGTTCGAAGTCAATCAAGTAGCTCGTATGAAGATGTTTTATAGTGAAGATTCAGCGTTGTCATCCTGGTTTGCTAGGCAAATCTAGTTTGAGTATAGGAAGAGGTGGGTGAACTTCCATCTGCAGCAACCGGAACGTTATTATCAACCGGAGATCCATGCTAACTCCCGAAGGCCTAAAGTAATCCTGAAGTGGCTGCCTCCTAAAGTCATGAAGAAGATTCCTTTACGAAAGATGCCTCAAGACTTTTCGGACAATTTCAGATGGTGGTATTATGACGGGAGAACTGCTAAGGCTGTGATTGTGCTGTGAAAAGAAAACAAATGGGATACCGTGCGTATTTTTGATCCCATGTGGCTAACCTATATGTCGTTTGAAGATGTGAAGACTTTATACAGATGTCAGATTTTCTTTGATATTGGAAATATGGAGCAGGCTCTGCAGTTTATGAGAGTCATCCGGCTATGCTTTACGTTTGATATTCATGCCGGCTCTGACTGGAAAGCTATTTCAGAGAAGTTTCTGAAGACTAGTGCTGAAAAAATAGAGAACCAGGTCCAAGGGGGAGTTTGTTGATGCATGTTATGTCCCTAGTTCTTTGTATTGTCTGATTTTGATTGAATAAAATTTATATCAGTAATGAAATCAATTACTCTTTATTTTTCGTTTACGTTTTTTCCAGTTTAATATGATTGACTATGTCTTACTTTGACTTTACTTATCATACAGAGCATTTCGTGCGAATGATACCTACGAATGAGTTCATTTGGACGAATGAACGATTAGGGAATGACTGAGACGAACGACTGAGTCACTCGCATCACTCATTCAGGAGACTAGCTCATTCGGTAGTACCATTCACCTGGATGAGTGTTTCTCACCACTCATTCGACCGAATAAGAACAACTTATATATATCCCTGCAAACAGAATGATTTTAATCACTTTTTTGACCCCTGAACATTCCCTGTCGCTTCCCTGGGTTCTGACCCGCCACCCCATCTCCAAGTTCGTTTCTCATCCCCGTGGTGTTCTATTTTGATCAAACCATTGACTCCGCATCATCAGATTTCCATGGGGCTTGGTGATTTCGATTGGAAAACCCTCGAATAGAATTCCGCACTATTCTAGGGCCTGCCGAGCAGAGTCCGCAAGGAACCAAGTGGTTTCCAAGGTCCTAGACGATCAATCTAGCACCTCCGATCCTTTGTACTTCTGTATTCTCCTCGTTCCCACGGTCGTTTTGACTAATAGATCATCGAATTTGGTGGAGAAATGAGATGGTTATGGAGGTTTGAAGTAAGTGAAAGAGTAGAGAGGGAGAGTACCGGGTTTTCTTGGAGAGGGAAGGGTTAGGGCTACAAAAGTGGGGGAAAAGAGAAAGGGTTTGGGCCTTTATAGCGCATGTAATTTAGGGTGTGTTCGGTTTCGTTTGGTTTCGGTTTAACGCGTCGTTTTTCATAATTTTTTGTAATGTTACGTAACGTTTTAAAAACTATACATTTTCTAAATTATTTTAGGTTATTATTCCTGGTAAATTAACTAATTATCTTTTATTTATTTTTAAATTTTCAAAAACGTATATTTTTATTGTTACACCGGATCGTATCCTTTTCGCGCGTATTCGTACGAATTGTCACCCGTTGGAAAACGACGACAACGTTACTTTCCAGTATGGTTTTCTAATTATAAGATATCATTCAGAACGTTAAACATACAATTATATTCGTGTGAATCGTCACTCACGCGAATATATCATATGTTGAATACTCATTTAACGACAACCATTATAGTTTTAGTTTGGATTCCGTCACGTATGTTTTTACATAATAAAATCCAAACTACTATTCCTACATAGCATTTCTGTCATAATTTAACACATTTAAGCATATGAGTATTGTGTCTGCGTGTGTTGTTTGTCAGTTTTGAGTTTCTGCCATGTTTACATCGGTCGTTTCATATAATATTAATACAGAATATTATATGAATACTTTCCGTACCAGTATCTACAGTACATTTCTACTGTTCCGAACTACCGTTCCGACACGGATGTTACTTTGTCACTGTTGGTTCACAAAGGCAAATAACAGCAATGATTGATGGGACTATGAGTGTTGCCCAAACAAAAAGCAAACAAAACAAATTGATGAATTAAAAAAACTCAAAGCAATACCCGTCTTAAAGTATTTTTGTTTGAATGCATTTTAAGTCTTGAAGTGCTTCAACCATGAGGTTATGTATTTCAATTCCAGTTCTGTTTTCATGTATGCATTAAAACCAGATAGGCATGAATTATAAAGTTCAACAATAACTATCTTTTTTATTGTGATTAAAAAGAAACTAACAAACTTTTTTATATATTGTACAAATTAAACTCATTTAGTGAAATAATTACTTGTTTCTAAACCAGACTTATTCTAGTATATCAATTTCAATTAAGCCGAGCATTCTAACTATTGTTGCTAGCAAAAACAAATAAGTATTAGTTATAACTTATATGCTAAAAAAAAGTTAAACACAATGTAATTCGTTTTATCCAAATCTTTTTGTGTTGTAATTGTAAATATCACATTAGGCATCTGCAAACACAATGAATATTATAATGTTAATAAGTCAACTCAATTC
Organism: Mikania micrantha; assembly: GCA_009363875.1. NCBI lineage: Eukaryota > Viridiplantae > Streptophyta > Magnoliopsida > Asterales > Asteraceae > Mikania > Mikania micrantha. Next base: position 55,267,174 of record CM018697.1, read on the forward strand.
GACCAATCCGCATACTAAAAAATAATGGTTTTTAACTTGGCCCATTATCAACCCATCCAACTTGCCCCCGCAAGAAGCTCAATATGGGCCAAAGATCTTCCGAAAAGATGGATTTTATCTCCACGTTAAGTTTCTACATTGGCTCCCACTCAATTGACCAGAAATATATTGACATGCTACAACAAATACGGAAAAACTATGCAGCCAATGCTACATTTTTTCTTATAGTCTTTTTAGTTCCTACTCAAGCTCAATATATTCAGAGAACATTATATCAACAACACAATAAGGTCATGCATGTGTCCTTTATGTATGTTATAGCAATGGGATAGAAACTTAAGCACATATTCATGGGTTTATGATTCTCATTCATAATTTCTTTCACAGCTCATCTAATTTCTCATTTCAGATATATGAGTGACTAACAAAAAACACGAGAGTATCTCTTATTTTGAATCACAACCAAGAGAAGTAGAATGGTGTGGTGCGGAATCAATCGCCAAACAATGAATCAATGAATGCAAAGGTTTATTTTGTCGTTCAATGAACCTGACCTGAATTTTTTGTAAATCGTTAAAATCTCTTATCAAATCGCCAAAATCTCTTATGAAATCACCAAAATCTCATATCAAAATCGATGAATACAAAGATATATTATCTATAGTTATTTGAAGATCAATTCCAGTTTAATGGCAGGACGAACAACATCTTAGATCTCCATAACTCCAAAAAAAGTTGATTCGAAAAAACCAAATCGACAGTCAAACAACGTGAGTCCATTTGATAAAAATCTCACAAAATTAGTTGCAGCTACCACATTCTATAAAAAAACATGCCGTACGATTATATACTCACAACATAAAAGCGACGAAACAAAATCAAATAATATGAGTTGTAACTTTTTAGTACCCTATATTTCAAATCAATTTCTTTAGACGATAAGATCTATGCATTTAAATATAGGTAAATTGTGTCTATAACTTCTATACATATTAACGAATAACACGAAAGTATGTTATAATTTTTAAAAAAAGAAAAATTAACAATTAAATCGTGAACACAGAGACCAAAACATGGAAAATGCATAACTTTAAATGATGATTAACCAAAATAAATAAAAACAAAGATGATATAATGTCCCAGTTCAGTTAGTGGTGATGAAGATCAAGAAAAATCAAACACAAAATTTTGGGGAAAGAAGGGATATAGAACAACATACATATGTGAATGAGATCTACACACAAAATCTTCAAATATGGACCATCTTTCTTTTGATTTAACCATAGTTGTTAAAAGCGAGCGCTTTTGCACCTATGTGAGCAAAAAATGGCCAGCGCATACATAGCGCTTCTGGGCAGAGGATGCGCAGGTGAGATGCTATTTTTCCAAAAGCCCACAAAGGTGATGGAATTTTTGGGAGGCGCAATGTAAGACCCTAATTCGATTAGGGCTGACGTGTCACTTATACAGAGTTCATGTTGGAAAATAAAGACTCATGAGCAAAACTACTAAAGCCCAACAACGGAATAACAACCTCGGACTGCCTAACCGCGAACATTTTCTCTTAACCACTGCCTTTCAAACGCAGACTACAATAGTGGATCCGATTACAACGGATTCAATAACCACTAATCCAACAACAGCGGATCCAGTAGCTGAAGACAACTGCGGATGAAGACCTGAAGACAAAAGCGGCTTCAGCAACCGCGAAATAACTTCTGTTGTTCAACCACTGAATACACAAAAACTGATCACAACCACGGAGGAACAACTGAAGACCCATGTTTTTGTAGTTGTTGACTTTTGTATCAGTTGTTGTACATTTTTGTTTGTTTCAGTACCTGTATTTCTGTCAGTTGTTTGTCTTATTCTTTCTTTTCATGTAACATTGAATGTTGGGTATTTATACCACAACATTCCCGGAAATAGTTGAATTGAATTCCCTAAAAATTCCTTGTACCATTATTCTGTTTTCTACTTTTCTAGCAATACTAAAGGACCTAAAAATAGCTAAGTGTTAAACTCAAGCAGTGTTGTAAAAATCGCGATTAGGCGGCTGATTAATCGGGATTAATCGGTAATCGGCCCCTAATCGATTAATTTTAAGCTAGTCGCCCCATTAATCGGTAATCGGTCCTAGTCGGTCGTAGCCGGTCCTAGTCGCCCTAGTCGGGTATTAATCGGTGCTAGATGGGAATCCGAATTAATCGGTTGTGATTAAAAAATGGGTCCAAAATCCCCAATTTTTGGCCCAGGCCCCAAAAAAAGGGTTTTTCTTGCTATCAGAACTCCCGATCAGTATCATCCAAACCGATAGACTTCAAGATCCAATCCAAATCGAGCGACTGCAAGAAATCGATCGAGCAATCGGCAGTTCGGCACTACTCCTGCAAAATCTCCAAATCGATCGAACAATCGGCACTGCTCCTGCAAAATCAGTCGCTGCTAGCTACAGATTGAAGCCTTGGATCAAAATATTGAATACAATCAGTCGCTTCTGAAGTTAGTAAATTGACTTCCCCAAACCCCAAAGTAAGTTAAATATTAGTTTTTTATGTTTTTGTTATACAGATTGCTCGTGCTTTAATTTTTTTTTCGGTTGCTCTTGCCTGTTCAATTTTTCAGTTTTCACCTAATTGATGTATAGTTTCAATTTACAAAAGAAACTTTTTTGTTTTTATTTTTATTTTGAAAATTAGACTGAATTTTATGAATAATGTATATTTGTAACACGAAATTTCTTTAATGCTTTTGTTTTTGAACTGTTTAATTATGGAAGTATCTGAACTATTTGATCTTTGAAGTATTTGAACTAATATAGTAATATGTTAATGTTTGAATTTTTAGATTTGAATTTTGAAGTATTATATTTATATTTATGTGTATCTTTGTGTGTGTATATATATAAAATTTTGAAAAATTATACATAAAAATCCCGATCCTATTAATCCCGATTAATCACGATTAATCATTAGTCCCTACCTTGCCGACCGACTAGCGACTAGCGATTTTTACAACATTGAACTCAAGAGAGAGTGAATACCTAGGCTTTGACCTTGAGTCTAAAGTCTATATTCCTGGTTAAGAAACTCCTATCAGGTGCAACAATTGGTATCAAAGCCTTGTTCTTTAGTCTTGGTTTAACCATCAAGTCTAAAACACAAAGCTCTCCGTGATATCCGGTTGTTTAGTCTCTCTAAAAACTTTGTTTGTTTTTTACTCCATCTGTTTTCAACTTCTGTAGGTGCTTGGTTTTAAACTAAACATTGTTCAAAACCATTCAAACAAACAATCTTGAGAAATCATCCTTCTATTGATTCTCTCATACCGTTTGTGACCAAATGGCAGAAAAATTCACCCTTGATCCTCACAACACAGGCTCTGCAACCAAACCACCTATATTGGTAAGGCACCAGTATAACATTTGGCAGAGGAGGATGTTACATTTCCTATCGAACAACCATACTGGTTGTTGGAAGTCAGCTATGTTCGGACCGCATAAACCCATGGTCCTAGACACAGAAACTGGCGATTCAATTCCCAAGGACCCTCGAGACTACACTAAGGAAGATTTCTAGAAGCTAGAGATTGATGCTAAGGCACATGCTCAACTAGCCATGGCTCACCCGAATGAAATCTACTTTGGTCTTCTTCACCACGAGTCTGCTAAAGAGTTGTGGGATGCCCTCAAAGAACAGTTTGAGGGACTGACGATGTAGTTGCCAATACCAGGGAGATATTGGCTTAACAATATGAAACCTTCTCTCAACTAAATAACGAGTCACAGACTGAATATTTTGAAAGGTTCACATCTCTTCTCAATGAACTGAAAGTTACGGGTCAAGTTTACCTCACCATTTATGTCCTTAACTGTTTTCTAAGATCTCTCCTAGACAAGTTGGAAACCTACTCTATTGTCATGAGATTTTCGCCAGACTTTGGCAATCTTGTAAAAAGCTCTTCTTCTGCAAATGTTAAATATGTACAAGCTCCTAATGACAACATGTATCAGCTTACATTTGCACCGCTTCAAATTATCTCACCCTCTTCCTCTCAAATAAACACACCAGGACCAGCTGTCCAGTCTTCCCAATCAAACCAACCACTCAATAGTGTATGGACTGGAGTAGCATGACTGATGATGTAGGGTATGATCTTATCGCTAATGAGCCTACAGATTTTCCTCTAATGGCTAATGGGGAAAACCCAACCTTTTATGACCAGCCTGATGCTGAGTCTTCTGATGATCAGATATATTTTTCTTCTCTAGAAAATCTATGTTCCGATGCTTACATTGAAGCATTTGCTAAAGTATAGAAGGCCAACGTTTTGCTACAGCAACAAAATCAAGAACTTGAACAACAATTTGCCAATAAAAACCTAGAAATAGAGAAAATAATAAAAAATAAAGATGGTTAGATTTTTGTCCTAAAAAATGAAAAGACTAACTTACAAGAACTATTTGAACTTCAACAAGAAAAGTACTCCGCTTGTAAAGATGAATTGGCCCAAACCAAGATTAGTTGTGAAAAGTGGGTCAAGTCCTGCAAAGGATTTAAAATGCTTCTCAGCAAGCAAGTTCATAACAAAGCCAAGTTTGAAATTGGGTATAACCACACTAGCCCACCAGATGATTATGCTCTAATTGATTATAATACTGAAGAAAAGATTCCTGAACCTCTCTCTCCTACCTTCCTTCCAGACGAAAGTCCTTCAATAATGAACTCACCTCCAAGCGTGTATCATTTTGGGCAATTTCGAAAGTTTGTATATCCCACTAATACAAACCTAGAAATACCAGAAGAAATACACTTGGATGATGTTCCTACAAAAGAACTTTTCAGAACAGATTAAGACTGCTCCTACTATGAGCTCTACTCAAAGTTTAGAAGATACAAAACCAAAGGAAACCACTGTTGATCCAAAGGCCATTCTTGACAAAGGAAAAAAGGCCTATGGTTGATATTAAGTTTCCTTTTCTGATTCCAAATTACTCATCATTATCTCCCGTCTGCTTAAAATGTTTCAAGTACAACCATTATAATGAAAACTACGGGACAAATACTCCCCTTGAGAAAATAAGAGATAAGTTGAAAGCTGAACATGGATGAAGAAAATTAAGAAGACTAAGAAATTAGTAAACAAGGTGCCAATAACACAACAAGGCCGAACCCTTATGCATCCTTTTTCTCACCTCCACCTTTGGCCTCAATCCCCCGACCTTCTATCCTTGGCACACGTCCTTCCTACCCTATGGTGAATCCTGCCCTTTATCCACATGCTGTTGTGAATCCACCTTCTGTGGAGTCACAGATCAATATTCTGCACCAAAATCAGCAACAGCTGATTCAAATGATGCAAAAGTTGATAAATAATGTGCAGCAGAAATAATTGAACTCTAAAAAAAATTTATGTCCAAAATAAAGCAATAACCCATATCTAACCTGTTGCATTTTATCCTATATATGCAGAGAGCTTCTTCAAACCCGAATCATTTACGGTATGTAGATAGTGGAGGCTATAGGCATATGACTGGGTGCAGATCCATTTTAAATAAGTTCATTCCAAAGAATGAAGGATCTGTTTCATTTGGAAATAATGCAAAAAGGTTCGATAGTTTGTTCTGGTTCTGTCCATAGTGGAAAATTGCACTTTAAAGATGTCAGTCTAGTTGAGAACCTCAAGTTTAATCTCTTGAGTGTGTCTCAATTGGCAGAAAAAAATTATACTTCGTTTTTCACTAAAGACAATTGTAAAATCCTTTGTCCAGAAATAAATTCAAAATTAAAGATCTTAATATACCAACACACTCTGCTAATAGATAGGAGAATTGGAAATATCTATGTTGTAGACATGATAACTGACTCTCAATCTTCCACTCCCACATGTCTCATAGCAAAAGCTTTATCTTCTGAAACTGCCCTTTGGCATAGAAGATTTAGTCACCTAAACCACCAAACTCTTGATAAGCGTTCTATCCTTTCACTGGTAAGAGGATTACCTTCAAAAGAATTTTATTTTGAAGGACGATGTGAATCTTTCTTGAAGGAAAAACAACATAAATCATCACATAAGTCTATTGAGGAATGTAAAACAACTGATTGTCTCATTATGCTTCATATGGATCTATTTGGTCCTATGAAGGTAGGTAGTTTAACTAGAAAGAGATATTATTTAGTTGTTGTAGATAACTACTCATGATTTTGCTGGACTTTTGTCACACCCTTGTCGTTGCGGAACCGTACCGTATGACTTTCAAGGTTTCACAGTAATTGTTTACAACAAAACACACCTATGTTTCTATATTACAGAGAAATGTTACAACTACATGTGACGCCCCGTCTCCCGGAACCATCACTAAATCGGAATTACAACAGAACACATGGTATAACAGAGATAAGCAGCGGAACTTTTATTAATATAACACAAGTTCCAATACAAGATGTCAACATGATATATTTTACATCATTATACATATGCCAAAACTTCCATCAGCTTGCTATTCTTTCTATCACACCTTGCCGTTGCCATGGTTACATGAAGTCTTATCTTTTCCTGATATACATACTCAAACAATTAGTTTTCACTGGTGAGTTCTAAGTTTTAATCATATAAGGGTTAAGATAACAAAATTAGGAAAAGATTTACATGACACGTTTTAAATAATAATAAAGGGAACAGACAAACTTTGTGCAGAATAGTTTCAAATCAATAACCAGTTTACCAGAATCCCAAAACCACCGGGTTACCAAAACCCAAATATCAATCCGCCAAGTCCATGGTATGGTTACCACCTGCCAAGTCCACATGGTGGTAGTCCGGATATTGCATATATAGTAATATCAAGCCACTGTCTAGGGTCACGTTCACCCTCTGCAAGCCCGGTCGTCACCAGCCAAATACAGTCAATTGATCAATTAACCCCCTATACCGACACATATGCCAGGGCTGTTTCCCACCAGAAACAGGCAACAAAGACAGGCATGGCGCTTGTTTTTACATATATAGCATGGAAACCGTCGACCACGGTCGACACATTTGTCAAGAACATAATTTTGACTCAAACTGCACATTCACTGTTTTATAAAACATTTTTCCCTACTTAAACAACCACCACAGTGCCAAAACGTTTTCAAAACCTTTTTTTAGGACTTCTGTCCAATTCATAGTTGTAAAACGTTTGAATCATCCAACTAGTATCACTAGTGGCATACAACCAGAATACGTGTCAAAACATTTTCCCCATACCCATAAAACTCATCACTTTTATTTATCTTTGAAAATCATTCGACTCGTACTATCTCAAGTATGGCATCCCAAAAACATGTTTAGATCAAAAAAATCATTTGACATGTTCAACCCCACGGACAACAATCATTGTTTTACAAACACTCAATTATACAAACACATGGCCCTAAACATAGTTTAAATATAACATCGTCAAATACAAATAATTAACAGTATGCATATCAGCCCAAAACATTTTAAAACATAAAATGGGCATCATAGAACTCACCTGATTGGTCCCGCACGATAAACTTAATCTCGCACACTGATCCTACGTTTTCCCAAGGAATCCTAACAACCTGGATATCCTAGCAAGATCATAAAAATATTCACATATCTCATAAACTGTAATTCGGGTTTTCCAAACGGATAGCACAACGACTATGTTAAGATATCTCCAATACGAGTTTTTAACTCGTTACTTTTATCCGGGGTGTTCGTCGTATCACACGGGCATAACCACATCATATCAAATGGTTTATTTAGTAAATACAACCCCATATGTACTTGTGAAGATAACCTTAACATTTAAAACTTAAACATAAGCTTACCCTGCTATATCCGGACAACCGCTTGTTTAACCGTCTGGCTAGTCCCGATCACTCGTCACGTGCTTCCACACATTCAATTTACCCCAAAGGAGGTTTATGGGGGTATTTATGTCGTGATAATAGGGTTAGAACTCGAAACTATGTGCGAAAAATGACGCGGTACGAACTATTTATAGGAACTCGCACGCAAATCGAGAGAGACAGGCCACGACACCTCACCGGACACGTGTCAACTCACTAGGACACGTGGCAGCCCCTCTATACACGTGGCAGCCACCCTATACACGTGGCATGGCTGTAAAATACGTGTCTTGCCACCTAAGACACGAGTCGGTGAGCGCGTGTGGTGTTTTGAACTTGTTTCTGCGATTCTGGCTTCATACGAACTCCGTTTTGCGCACCGTTTTTGCCCACGTTCACGATTTTTAAATACCTTTCTAACCATATCAAGCACTCACCCTAGTAAGGTACTTATTATTTTGGCCATTTTATGATTACTATTTGAAACTCGTTTTATCATAACTTTCATTCGGAGCCTCGTTTGCAAATTTCGCTTTCCCTCATTATGATCATTACTTTGTTATCTTGATAATGTGATATTTTTAATTTATAAACCACTTGCTAGTGTTATGTGATGACCCTTTATAGAAAAGTAGCCACATAACGACTTTATCATGTCATTATCAGAACGCTCTTCATAGGAAAATTAAAATACTTTAATATATATAATTTATTAAAATATTATGGAAAGGTCCAATGTATCTTGGACAACCGCTTGTTTAACCGTCTGGCTAGTCCCGATCACTCGTCACGTGCTTCCACACACTCAATTTACCCCAAAGGAGGTTTATGGGGGTATTTATGTCGTGATAATAGGGTTAGAACTCGAAACTATGTGCGAAAAATGACGCGGTACGAACTATTTATAGGAACTCGCACGCAAATCGAGAGAGACAGGCCACGACACCTCACCGGACACGTGTCAACTCACTAGGACACGTGGCAGCCCCTCTATACACGTGGCAGCCACCCTATACACGTGGCATGGCTGTAAAATACGTGTCTTGCCACCTAAGACACGAGTCGGTGAGCGCGTGTGGTGTTTTGAACTTGTTTCTGCGATTCTGGCTTCATACGAACTCCGTTTTGCGCACCGTTTTTGCCCACGTTCACGATTTTTAAATACCTTTCTAACCATATCAAGCACTCACCCTAGTAAGGTACTTATTATTTTGGCCATTTTATGATTACTATTTGAAACTCGTTTTATCATAACTTTCATTCGGAGCCTCGTTTGCAAATTTCGCTTTCCCTCATTATGATCATTACTTCGTTATCTTGATAATGTGATATTTTTAATTTATAAACCACTTGCTAGTGTTATGTGATGACCCTTTATAGAAAAGTAGCCACATAACGACTTTATCATGTCATTATCAGAACGCTCTTCATAGGAAAATTAAAATACTTTAATATATATAATTTATTAAAATATTATGGAAAACCAGTTGTTACAAATCTACCCCCCTTACATTAGGTTTCGTCCTCGAAACCTATTACATCAAAAACAAATGAGGATAGAATTTACGCATTTCTTCCTCTGTTTCCCAGGTAGCATCAGAACCCTTACGATGCTTCCACTGAATTTTTACAAGTTTGACATTTTTATTTCGTAACTTCTTCTCATCATAATCGAGAATTGCTACCGGATGCTCCATATAATTAAGCTTATTATCGATTTCAATTTCTTCATACGGTATGTGTGAGGTTTCATCCGTCAAGCACTTGCGCAAGTATGAGACATGGAATGTTGGGTGAATATTACTTAATTCATCTGGTAACTCCAGTCTATACGCAACCTCACCTACACGGGCTAGAATTTTGAAAGGTCCAATGTATCTTGGACTTAATTTTCCGTGTTTCCGAAAACGAATAAGGCCTTTCCATGGAGATACCTTTAGTAACACCATATCTCCGACTTGAAATTCAATCGGCCTCCTCCTCTTATCAGCATACGACTTTTGTCGGTCTTGTGCCGCTTTCATTCTTGATTTAATTTGTTCAAGCCTTTTGGTCGTAGCTTTAACCACATCCAAGTTTCCTAATTCTTTTTGACCTACTTCACCCCAGCATATGGGTGTACGACATTTTCTCCCATATAACATTTCAAATGGTGCCATATCAATCGATGAATGGTAACTGTTGTTGTAGGAGAATTATACAAGAGGTAAATGCTTATTCCAATTACCTTCATAATCTACAGCGCATGCTCGAAGCATATCTTCATGAGTTTGAATGGTCCTTTCACTTTGACCATCTGTTTGTGGATGATATGCCGTGCTAATTAATAGCTTAGATCCCATAGCATCATGGAACCTTTTCCAAAATCTGGAGGTGAAACGAGTGTCTCTATCTGACACGATCGAGATCGGCACACCATGTCGTGCCACAATTTCATTCACAAATATTTCTGCCAACCTTTCTGAAGAATACGATTCACGAATAGGTAGAAAGTGGGCACTTTTTGTCAATCTGTCCACTACTACCCAAATGGTATCATAACCTTGAGCTGTTCGTGGAAGCTTTGTTATGAAATCCATAGTAATATGTTCCCATTTCCACTTGGGTATTTCTAGTGGTTGAAGCCTGCCATATGGCTTTTGGTGTTCAGCTTTAACTTGAGCACAAGTTAGACATCTATTAACATATTGCATAACGTTAAACTTCATACCAGGCCACCAGTAGTGCTTCTTCAAATCTTGATACATCTTGGTTGCACCTGGGTGAATAGAGTAACAAGTCTTGTGGGCTTCATCCAAAATTTTCTTTCGTATATCACCGCCACGCGGTACCCACATTCGACCAAACCTAGTCTTTACCCCATAATCATTTTCTTCCAAACTTTTCACTTGACCAAAAATTCTCTCAATACACACATTTTCTTCTCTTAACGCCTCAACTTGAGCTTCCTTGAGTTGCTCTAGGAAATTGAGAGTTATTACCACTTGACATGCCCTCACCCGAATTGGAGAATGGTCGCTCTTTCGACTTAAAGCGTCAGCCACCACGTTGGCTTTTCCAGGGTGATATAAGATGTCACAGTCATAATCTTTAATTAACTCCAACCATCTACGTTGCCTCATATTCAAATCCTTCTGTTCAAATAAGTACTTGAGACTCTTATGATCGGTGTAGATGGTACATTTGACACCATACAAATAGTGACGCCATATTTTCAAAGCAAATACAACTGCTGCCAGTTCCAAATCATGAGTTGGATAATTTACTTCATTAGGCTTCAGCTGTCGAGAAGCATAAGCGATGACCTTTCCTCGTTGCATGAGCACACAACCCAATCCTTGATATGAAGCATCTGAATAAATAACCATGTCTTCTGTACCTTCTGGTAAGGATAGTACTGGTGCTTGAGTCAATCTTGACTTTAACTCTTCAAATGCTTGTTGTTGTCATGTACTCCAATCAAACTTAACTTCTTTCTTAGTCAACTTAGTCAATGGTGAAGCAATTTTAGAAAAGTCTTGGATAAAACGCCAGTAATAACCAGCTAATCCCAAGAAGCTTCGAATCTTTGTTGGAGTCTTAGGGGGACTCCACTTCATTACGGCTTCCACCTTTGTTGGATCGACCATTATACCATCGGTACTGATCACGTGGCCCAAGAACTGAACTTCCCGTAACCAGAATGCACACTTGGAGAACTTAGCGAACAGTTTCTCCTTGCGTAAAGTTTCCAAAACTTCTTTTAAGTGGCACGCATGGTCGCCTTCGTTCTTGGAATAAATTAAGATGTCATCAATAAACACAATAACAGACCGGTCCAACATAGGTTGGCACACTCGATTCATCAGGTCCATGAAAGCTGCTGGCGCATTGGTTAATCCAAACGACATAACCAAGAACTCATAATGATCATAGCGTGTACGAAAATCCGTCTTTGGAATATCTTCTTCTCGAACTTTCAGCTGATGGTACCCGGAACGTAGATCAATCTTTGAAAACCAGCTCGCCCCTTGTAGTTGATCAAAGAGGTCATCAATTCTTGGGAGAGGATACTTGTTCTTTACCGTAAGCTTGTTTAGCTCTCGATAATCGATACACATCCTCATGCTCCCTTTTTTCTTTTTAACAAATAATACCGGAGCACCCCAAGGTGAGATGCTTGGTCTTATAAACCCTTTATTGAGGAGGTCTTGTAGTTGTGTCATTAGTTCCTTCATTTCTGTTGGAGCTAATCGATATGGAGCTTTAGCCACTGGCTTTGCCCCTGGAACCAAATCAATACGAAACTCGACTTCTCTATTAGGAGGAATATTTGTCAAGTCCTCAGGAAAGACATCTGGGAATTGACATACTACTGGCACCTCCTTCAAATCGTTTGTCTTCATTGAAGCATCTACCACATAAGCTAAGTATGCTCTACAACCTTGCACCATATATTTATGAGCTTTGATCATTGAAATTAACTTCGCAACAGAACCGTAGCGATCATCATATAAGCACATCTGCTTCCCGTTCGGTGCTTGTATTTGAATTAACTTCTTGTTGCATACAATCTGAGCATTGTTCTCAGCTAACCAATCCATCCCCAAAACGACGTCGAAGCCTCCAAGAGTTAGTGGGAACAACTGAACATGAAATTGGTATCCGTCTAAATCTATGTAGCAACCATCAAGCATTTCGGAAATCTTAACAGTTTTACCTACGGCGGTTTCAACTTCAAAAGTTTTCTCTAATGTTTTGAGGGGCTTATTGAGCAATTTACTAAATTTAAGAGAAATAAAAATTTTACTGGCACCAGAATCAAATAAAACATTTGCTGGTACATTATTAATAAGAAATGTACCCGAGACGACGTCTGATTCCATTTTGGCTTCCTCTGCGGTCATTGTGAAGGCACGCGCTTTAGCCTTTCCTCCATTATCTTTACTCCAATTAGCTTGTCTTCCTGATTCCATCCTTTTCTTAAATTTTGGGCAGTCAATTTTCCGATGCCCAAGTTCCCCACATTCAAAACAACCACGATCTCTTACTTCCGGACAATTTGGGGAAATATGTCCTGACTTTCCACAACGATAGCATGTCGGAGGGTTTGGAGTTCTCGCGACATTTAAAATGTTCGCCAAACATCTTCCTTTATGATATTTATTGCATTTACGACACCTACCAGTATTGTTACCTTTGAATTTCTTCCTTGACTCTCCGCCTTCTGACTTTGAGTCAAAATCAGACCACTTTCTTTTGCTTTCTCCAGGCCTACCACCCACCCCATACTCATCATCAAAGATTGCTGCACTAATTCCACGGCTAATTGATATGTACCTGGTGCAGCCGTTCTGACAACTTTCCGAACCTCAGCTGGAAAACCTTGGATGTAGCGTTTGACTCGCTTTTCCTCGGTGTTCATCAAATCAGGAACTAATCGGGACATTTCGTTAAACTTAGTTGTGTATTCCCGATGTGTCATTGTTCCAGCTTCCAGCTTTAGGAACTCGACCTCCATTCGATCAACTTCACCCCTTGGGCAGAACCTTTCCAAAACCAATTTCTTCAGATCGTTCCAACGTAATGCTGCAACACCTTGCTCCCCATGAGCTTGTTTGATGGTTCCCCACCAATATAGTGCTTCGGACACAAATGAATGTGCAGCAAATAATACTGCCTGATCCTCTCTACACTGGCTGATCAAGATTACTGCTTCCATTTCCTGTACCCACTCATGAGTACAAACTGCATCCTTCTTGCCATCAAAAGATGGAGGACCACAACCTTTGAAGGCTTTGTAATCACATCCTTTATTACGTTTGTCAGCATCCGCGCCATTGACCAATGTGATTACATTACCATTTGTTGTAACATTCCTGCCACCATTATTACCGGTTCCAGCGCTTCCAGATTCGGCAGTCGGGCCGACACCTGACCCACGTAGTTCCGCAATCAGCATTGGCAGAGCTTCACGTATAGCTTTTACCACTTCAGTGGTCATTTCTGATTGTCTTTGTTCATTATGAGCAGTCTCAGTATTTTCCACTTGATGAGGAATTTCGTTTTCATGGGTGGGAGGGGCATTGATATTACTCCTAGTATTTGGCCTTCGTCCACCACCCATATTACGACCATGACCACGACCACGACCTCTTCCTACCATTCTGTAATCAAGATGTCGGACATATCAGTGTTAGTATGATGGATAATTAGATAACAGTATGACAATAAATAAATAAGTATAGGGCCCTATGCAATTATTACTTTACAGTGCTACTGGTCTAATTATATTCCATCATAGTCACACGTAGTCCACATCTTAATTTCATACCGTTAAAAATGGGTCTAACCCTTATTGAGCATTCGTTGTCCAACCAAGACACTTAATTGCTAACATGCAACTTATGGTGTTTCTATTATTTTATAAACATTTCTTATCAGTTCTACATCAAAACCACATCATGGTTGAATCCCGAGTCTCATTTGTATAGTTAAGCTATTATTTGCAGTAGCTAATTGCAACTAGTAACTTATCTGTACCCATGAATCTAAGGGTTTAACCACAGTATGCTTAATGCATCACCAAACAGATCCCTAAGCAAGCGTTATAGGCATTTAGCTATATTGGCATGTTTACTGACATCTCGAACTTGTGTTTTGAGTCTTAGTTTAAGTTTAGGTACTACTGCAAGTACTCTAAATCTCTTAAACCAAGGCTCTGATACCAACTTGTGACACCCGTCTCTCGGAACCATCACTAAATCGGAATTACAACAGAACACATGGTATAACAGAGATAAGCAACGGAACTTTTATTAATATAACACAAGTTCCAATACAAGATGTCAACATGATATATTTTACATCATTATACATATGCCAAAACTTCCATCAGCTTGCTATTCTTTCTATCACACCTTGCCGTTGCCATGGTTACATGAAGTCTTATCTTTTCCTGATATACATACTCAAACAATCAGTTTTCACTGGTGAGTTCTAAGTTTTAATCATATAAGAGTTAAGATAACAAAATTAGGAAAAGATTTACATGACACGTTTTAAATAATAATAAAGGGAACAGACAAACTTTGTGCAGAATAGTTTCAAATCAATAACCAGTTTACCAGAATCCCAAAACCACCGGGTTACCAAAACCCAAATATCAATCCGCCAAGTCCATGGTATGGTTACCACCTGCCAAGTCCACATGGTGGTAGTCCGTATATTGCATCTATAGTAATATCAAGCCACTGTCTAGGGTCACGTTCACCCTCTGCAAGCCCGGTCGTCACCAGCCAAATACAGTCAATTGATCAATTAACCCCCCTATACCGACACATATGCCAGGGCTGTTTCCCACCAGAAACAGGCAACAAAGACAGGCACGACGCTTGTTTTTACATATATAGCATGGAAACCGTTGACCACGGTCGACACATTTGTCAAGAACATAATTTTGACTCAAACTGCACATTCACTGTTTTATAAAACATTTTTCCCTACTTAAACAACCACCACAGTGCCAAAACGTTTTCAAAACCTATTTTAGGACTTCTGTCCAATTCATAGTTGTAAAACGTTTGAATCATCCAACTAGTATCACTAGTGGCATACAACCAGAATACGTGTCAAAACATTTTCCCCATACCCATAAAACTCATCACTTTTATTTATCTTTGAAAATCATTCGACTCGTACTATCTCCAGTATGGCATCCCAAAAACATGTTTAGATCAAAAAAATCATTTGACATGTTCAACCCCACGGACAACAATCATTGTTTTACAAACACTCAATTATACAAACACATGGCCCTAAACATAGTTTAAATATAACATCGTCAAATACAAATAATTAACAGTATGCATATCAGCCCAAAACATTTTAAAACATAAAATGGGCATCATAGAACTCACCTGATTGGTCCCGCACGATAAACTTAATCTCGCACACTGATCCTACGTTTTCCCAAGGAATCCTAACAACCTGGATATCCTAGCAAGATCATAAAAATATTCACATATCTCATAAACTGTAATTCGGGTTTTCCAAACGGATAGCACAACAACTATGTTAAGATATCTCCAATACGAGTTTTTAACTCGTTACTTTTATCCGGGGTGTTCGTCATATCACACGGGCATAACCACATCATATCAAATGGTTGATTTAGTAAATACAACACCATATGTACTTGTGAAGATAACCTTAACATTTAAAACTTAAACATAAGCTTACCCTGCTATATCCGGACAACCGCTTGTTTAACCGTCTGGCTAGTCCCGATCACTCGTCACGTGCTTCCACACACTCAATTTACCTCAAAGGAGGTTTATGGGGGTATTTATGTCGTGATAATAGGGCTAGAACTCGAAACTATGTGCGAAAAATGACGCGGTACGAACTATTTATAGGAACTGGCACGCAAATCGAGAGAGACAGGCCACGACACCTCACCGGACACGTGTCAACTCACTAGGACACGTGGCAGCCCCTCTATACACGTGGCAGCCACCCTATACACGTGGCATGGCTGTAAAATACGTGTCTTGCCACCTAAGACACGAGTCGGTGAGCGCGTGTGGTGTTTTGAACTTGTTTCTGCGATTCTGGCTTCATACGAACTCCGTTTTGCGCACCGTTTTCGCCCACGTTCACAATTTTTAAATACCTTTCTAACCATATCAAGCACTCACCCTAGTAAGGTACTTATTATTTTGGCCATTTTATGATTACTATTTGAAACTCGTTTTATCATAACTTTCATTCGGAGCCTCGTTTGCAAATTTCGCTTTCCCTCATTATGATCATTACTTCGTTATCTTGATAATGTGATATTTTTAATTTATAAACCACTTGCTAGTGTTATGTGATGACCCTTTATAGAAAAGTAGCCACATAACGACTTTATCATGTCATTATCAAAACGCTCTTCATAGGAAAAATTAAAATACTTTAATATATATAATTTATTAAAATATTATGGAAAACCAGTTGTTACACTACATTAGCCCAAACCTAATGTAACAACAGTTATAACTGAGTTTCACATATATACTATACTATGATTCACATTGTTGAGTCTAATTCTCATAGACTCTGCTATATGTCTCCAATGATTGAGCTCCCAGCTCCACCCCCATATCATTATGTATATGAGAAAACATGATTTTAAACAATCAACATATTTACGATGAGTTCACAAGTTTTAAATTGTTAAAATGTATGCAATGTATCCAAAAAAATCAAATGTTTGCAGAAAAAGAGTAAAATAAGATTCATGTCCCAAACTGGGTGTAAAACATCGTATCCAGTGCGAACATTGTTCCTTCCAACAATGTCATGTTTAGTTCCTGACCAACTGTCTAATTATAACTCCTGGCTCCCGTAACCGAGCTGACAAGTTCAGTGTTTGCCCTTTCCCAATGTCCTTTTCGCAAGACATTGTGTGATTTACCCTTATTGAGCGCCCGCTCGACATCTGGTCGTGGTTTTAGCAACGAACCACTGGCGTGGATTGTCAATCACAAATAGAATCTATTCTCAATAATCACGCCCCCCACGGTTAACTGTTACAAAATAGGGGACTTAGCGTCAAATGTGTAATCCGAGAAATAATGATAAGTTCGGTCATATGTTTCTCCCAACTGTCACGTGTTTCAACCAAATGCTTTACAACACTTTCGTTTTTATGTTTCACAGAGTGTTTTAAAAGTGTTTCAGCGTTTCACATAATAAAAATCAGGTTTCATGTTTCACAAAATGTATCGAAAGCGTTTCAGAGTCCCACCTGATCCAATCAGGTTTAAGGTTCCATAAAATGTATGGAAAGCGTTTCAGAGTTTAACCTGATCCAATCAGGTTTCATGTTTCACAAATGTAACAAAAGCGTTTAAAGGTTTGGAGGGGTTAAATTTGGGTATTTGGAGGTGTAGGGTTGGTATTTGAGAGATGAAACGTAATTCTTCGTGACCAGAATTGAAATCTGGTGACCTGCCTTTTGTAGGCGAAATCTGGGTCTGGGGCGCATCACCTAGACCCAGCGTTTGGCTCGAGGCGTTACGCCCGGAAGTAATATATTGCATGTGTGCCACGTGGCGTGCGATCTGACTGGTTACTTGTTTTCGCGATAACTTGAGCATAAGAACTCCGTTTTACGCGCCGTTTTCGCCCACATTCACGATTTTTCGTGCTCTTTCCGACCATTATAATTTCAAGATCTAAAGAGTTCAAAAATATCTGATCTCTTATTTAACGCTTTTTTCGACTCAGTGTATCTTGAAATTAGAGCTTCGTTTGGTGATTTCGCACACACTCATTCTTTTTATTTCTGAGTTATGATTCTAACCTGGAAATTGTGAATTGTCACAATTTTCTTTATATACAACAAAGATGAGACTGCTAACAAAGTAAGAGCCCTTATCACTCAAATTGAAATACAATTTGGTCTTCTTGTCAAACTGATAAGAAGTGATAATGGTATTGAATTCAAGAAGCATATTCTTGATGAGTTCTGTACTTATAAAAGAATCATAAGACAATACATTGTTCCAAGAGCTTCTGCTCAAAATGGAGTTGTGGAAAAAAAAATAGGATACTTATTGAGGCTGCAAGAACTATCCTTGCAGACTTAGGATTACCTTTGTCTTTCTGGCCTGAGGCAGTAAACATTGCTTGTTATGATTTAAGCAGAGTTCACACTGTGAAAAAACATAAAAGAACTGCCTATGAAGTCCTACATAAAATAAAGCCTCTCATTTCCTTTTTCAAATTTTTTGGATGTCCATGTTTCATTCCGAACACAAAGGATTCCTTGTCCAAATTTGCTGCAAAAGTGGACTCTGGATTATTTGTGGGATACTCTCAAACTTCCAAAGCTTACCGAGCCTTCAATCTTAGAACTAACATTGTTGAGGAATCCATTGATGTCAAATTCAATGAATCTGCATCAACCTCTTCTTTTCCTTCTGCTCCTGATGACTTGTTTGATCTTGAAAACTTAGCATACACTCCTCCTGCTTCATCTATGTCTCCTTCTTCATAATCATTCAAATCCTATAAAGATCTATCATCTCTTGAGGAATGTTCAGTATCTCAGTTTTTCTCTTCTATTCCTTATTTTCCAATCAATCCTCAATATCATAATGAACATATATCTACCACCACATCTCCAATAATTGATATTGGTCTCGTAGGTACTTCTGAGCAAGCTCCTGTTGACAAATGTAAAAACTCTCCTGGCCCTGCTGAAAAATCCTCCTCTTTAATGCTGCTTCTGCTAATAATTGTTTGGACATCATTCCTTTCACGAGAAATCGTCCTTTAGAAAGATTCTAGGTGATATAAATAAAGGTGTCCAAACCAAAAGCCAAATCTCAAACTTCTGTCTTCATGATGCCTTCCTATCCCAAATTTATCCCTCAAAGTATAAAGAGGCTCTTAAGGATAATAATAAGGGTGGAAGCTCTGCATGATGAACGGCTTCAGTTTCAAAGAAAAAACGCTTGGACTCTTTGTCCTTTGCCCAAAGGGAAATACCCAATTAGAACAAGATGGGTATTTAGGAATAAAACTGATGACAGGGGCATTGTAATAAAAAATAAAGCTATATTGGTAGTGCAAGGCTACTGCCAAGTGGAAGGCATTGATTACGATGAAACTTGTGCCCCTTTAGCCAGACTTGAAGCCATAATACTTTTTCTTGCATTTGCTATATCCCACAACATAAAGGTATTCCAAATGGATATAAAAAGTGCATTCCTGTATGGAATTAATAAGGAGGAAGTCTATGTTTGTCAAACACCCAAGTTTGATGATGTTCATCATCCTGACTAGATGTACAGGCTAGGTATGGCCTTGCGTAGTTTAAAACAAGCACCAAGAACCTGGTATGACACTCTTTGTCAATTATTCTTTCAAATAAATTTTCAAGGGGAACCCTTGACAAGAACTGTTCATTAAAAGGGTAGATAAGGAACTTTTGTTAGGCCAAATTTATGTTGATGACATTTGGATCAACAAAACCTTCCGAATGAGAAAAATTTTGAAAATTAATGTCATCAAAGTTTGAAATGAGTGCGTTAAATGAATTAAAAACATTTCTTGGACTTCAAGTCAAACAAACCCCAAATGGTATCTTTATTCATCAGTCCAAATAAGCAAAAGATCTTTTGAATAAATTTGAAATGACTGATTGTAAAACAATCTCTACCCCTATGGCAACTGCTCCTGGAATAACACCAGATGACAATATGAACCTGTAGATCAAACCCTCTACATGTGCATGATTGGATCTTTGATGTATCTCACTGTAACAAGGCCATATATCATGTATGCCACATGTGTCTATGCTATATACCAATTTGCCCCCAAATAATCCCATTTATCATTTGTGAAGAGGATATTCAGATACCTAAAAGGTACCCCTGTACTTGGTATTTGGTATCCTGGTAATCATACTTGTAAACTTGTTTCTTTTCAGATAGTGATTATGCAGGATGCTCTCTCACCAGGAAATCAACCTCTGGAGGATGTTAGTTATTTACAAACTGCTTAATCTCATAGCAAAGCGAGAAGCAAACCTCATTGTCCAATTCAACTGCTAAGGATGAATATATTGCAGCATCACACTGTACTTCCTAAATCCTATGGCTGCAATGCCAATTACTGGACCTTTAAATAACAGAACTGAAAACACCTCTTTTAATAGACAATGAAGCTGCTAAACTTGTCTATCATTCTAAAACAAAACACATAGAAATAAAGCATCACTTCATAAAAGACTGTTTTGAAAAAGGACTAATTGCCCCAGAACATGTATCTACTAGTGACCAAGTATTTGACATATTTACCAAGCCTTTGGACTTTTCAACCTTTTCAAAATTTGCCTCGAAATTCGGCATGATAAATATGAGTTAATTACTTACTAAACACGGTTAAGAATATCTTTCTTAAACCTTGAATTTTCATATAAAAGGATAGTTCTCTAAATTATCCTAACAATGGACAAAGGAATAACCATTGCCAAAACAACAGTGGTTCTTTTCAGTGGTTGTACCTAACCAAGGATAGACTTCAGTGGTTATACAGTTGTTGTAAACCACTGTTTCATACCTTTCCCAGGTTGCACCATATCCGTTGTTACACTCAGTTTTAGCCATTCCGTGGTTAAATCCATTCCGCAGTTAAACCTTTTTACTTCGTGGTTACTAATTCACTGATAATTATGCCCTGATTTGACTCTCACTAATTACTCTGAGGGCTTGACACCCTACAATTAATAGATTTGACACTCATTAACTGTTTTTACGGCTAAAATATCTTACTCATTTTACCATTTTAGGCTCTTGACTTCATTGACCAATGATTTTCTTCCCCTTATTTATATACATCCTTCACATATTTAGTGGTTATCTTCTTCAGTTTTTAACCTAATTTTACTGAAACTTTGTGATCATCTTTGTGGTCTTGAAGTTAATTTCTTTTTAACTCAAATTTCAAAATACTGCTTATGGCGAAGGACAGCTGCTTGTTAGGCATGTCATCTAGCTCGACGCATTTACACTGATCCTATCTGAGCTTGATGATCATAATGATCGTGTGTAACAGCATCAAACCAGGCTTCATTCCTAACAAAACACTGTCTATACTTCAGGGTATGCATGATCATGCTGGTTTGTATTTTCTCTCTCTCTCTTATGCTTACAGGTTTCTCCAATAGGAGAAAACCCTAAGGTTAACTTTTATTTTTGTTACAAGTATTGGCATTTTCTCAAAGAAACCACACACATTTGCAACGGTTATTTTTCTCTCAGAACATAAGGGATGATTTGCAATCACATTCTTCTTTTTAAAACTCCCCTTCGACTTCCTCTACGTCCATGGAGAATAAATCTTTTATACTCAAGCCGGTGCACAATCTTGTAGCCTACCTCACCAAGTCCTCTGAGTACCACCATTATGATGAGGTAATCGAAACTTTGGTAAACTCCTTTGTTCATACTAATCTTATTCTCAATCCTCCTATTTCTTTTTCAGTCCTAAATCAGTCTTAGGTGAACTCTGTTTTGGTGTCTGAAGACAATGTTTTTGAAAGCATAACGTCAGTGGTTGCTGGTCAACAAGTGACCATCAACCCGTCCAAACTTAATATAGCCTTAAATATGGGTGACACTGATGCACATACAATTGTTCCTCTCAAACTTCTTCATGCTGCA
Source organism: Mikania micrantha (assembly GCA_009363875.1). Taxonomy (NCBI): domain Eukaryota; kingdom Viridiplantae; phylum Streptophyta; class Magnoliopsida; order Asterales; family Asteraceae; genus Mikania; species Mikania micrantha. Next base: position 55,289,231 of record CM018697.1, read on the forward strand.
TTTGTTTAGTGTGATTATCAGGGAGACCTGAAGAACAGAACCTTGTACAAGGCCTATCTATATCCTAAGTGCAACTTTCTGTATCACACTATATTGCAGTGTGTCTCTCAAAAGACCACTAGTTGGGGAGAAATTCCTTATGACATGCAATATGTCATCTAAACAATTCTTGCAAATGAAAAGTTCAATTTGTCCCAAATAATATTTGATCATGTGGTTCATAACAAAAAGAGTCCCTAGTTTCTATTGTACCCTCGATTTGTTATGGCCTGCTTATTTGCTAACATTAATACTGTTTGCCACATTTCCCCTCTTTCTAAGGTCAAGGGCATTGACAAACAGACATTTTCTAGGCTAAATACTAATTCCAAGATCATGGATGACATTAAGGACACAACCGTCCCATGTGAGCCCACAGCCACCTCCTCTTCCACACTTGTTAAGGTACCGACCAAAATAAAAGCATCCACCAAAGATCCAAAACCAAAAAAGCCCTAAAAGACTGTTCAGGCAGATGAGATCCCTGAACAAGTCTCTGTCCCAAATGGACAAGTAGATACATATGTTCCATCCTCTCAGGTGGATCCTGAATCTCATACCCTTCAAACTCCTTGTGAATCGTCTCAAGAGGATGATGTTGTAACTCAAAGGGATCCCACACGAACACTAAAGTGTCACTTGACACTCAGACGTCAGTCCACTCTCCCAAGGATGCTTCTGCTTCTTTGCGACAACAAGCCTTTGACTCTTTTTCCTAAATCCTCTAAGAGATTGACTCTGCTCTTGAGCCAAATGGTTCTCCACCTACCTCACCAACTGAGGAGCAGCCCCTTCAAAAAGTGTAAGGTTCATAGGTAGCTACTCTTGCTTACCAGACACATGAGATAGTTAGTGTTGGCATACACATAACTATCACCCAAAATCAGAAGTACAGTTTAAAATTATCCTAGGACCAGTCCATACGCCTCTCCAGAATTCAGTAGGTGCACAAGTGTACTATCAGAATACTAAACAGAGATGCCGTCAACTCAACTAACCGCCACGGGTGGTTCCACATCATGGTTGCTGCCATGAATGGCATGTATTCATCCTTACAGCTAGGGGCATGCTCGGGTTATAGATCATAAGTTAAGTAGGTTCAGTAGAGTAGTTATACTACCATGTAATGTCATAATCGAATCATGCAATAATGAGTACAATTTAATCTAAAACGAATACATGATAAACAAAACTGGGAAACATGATATCATATCGTGGCAATAACAAATCAAAATACAATATAGAAACATGAATTAAATGATTACAGAAATAAAATCCTAAGATTTAAATAAATAGAAATAGTACCAAAAAAAAAAGCAAAATCAGATATACTATGAGATAAGAATATAAAATCCATACCTAAGCCTTAGGAAATAATCAGCAAATAATCAGAAAAATAATCAAGTAATCCAAATCCACGATGATTCAAAAATATGTGTTTTTACTTTAACTTCATTAGTTCAAAAGAATTCGTATGTGTGTTGGTAGCTGAACCCTTTTAAAGTTTAACCGGTCGAATCAATTTACTTTATAAAGTCGTTTATAAATGTCCTTAAAAATTTGTTAATCTCCCAAACCAGTGAATTAAACGTTTTTTTATTAGAAAGGTTACGATTTAAGCGAAAACTTTAAACAATTAAAGTTGTTTCGGATGGGAAGCTCTAAGATTCGTTAATAGTGGTTTCTAAAAGTAATAATGGTTTGGGAGGGTTTGTTATCCATGTTAAAAACCATGTCTGTTAGTTTGATTGAATTATTTGAATTTTTTTTGTCATTAACAGAATTTAATAGTAGTTGGAGCCTTAAACACCAAAAGGAAAAATAAAAGAAAACGGGGCAGGGCTCATACTCGGAACCGTTCTGCCTGAAACCGTATGCTTTAACCGGTTAGACCACAACCCAACTGTTAGTTTTATCAAATTTGCATTATTTATTCTTAGCATAATTGTTTCATCTTCTTCCTATATTCCTATGTTTACTCAGTCGTTGGGTCGTTAAACAATATATATATATTTACTTGTTTGAATTCATCAATTGTCACATATTATTAACGTAGGATCATATCTAATACCTCAATTCATGATACAAAGAGGGTTAGAATCCGAAACCCAGTTTTGATACTCAATGAACAACCGGTACACGATCTTGCTTCCAGCGATGGTCTAGGATGTCAAAGATGGTGGTTCGCTTGCATAGTGCCTTCAAAGGTGTTTCTTACTACTGAAATGATGATTCACAAAGGTAATCATTGGCTGGATTTCAGATTGGTATTTGATTTTGGAAGATCTTGTTTATGGCAACGAATCAAGATTGTGTTTGGTGATGACGAAGCCTGATCTTAAGCTCGGTGATGGATAGAAAAATTAGTGAAAACTTGGTCCGATCGAGCATATGAAACTCCATCAACCTCCTCCTTTCCTTCTACTCCTAACGATCTTTTTGATCTTCAAAGCTTTACCTACACCTCTCCTACCTTTTTATAGTCTCCTTCTTCAGAGTCTTGCCAAACTTCTGAAGATCTATCATCTCTTGAAGTAAACCAAGTGTTCAAAAGCGTTGACAAACAAGTGTTCACTAGATTGAACACTGAGGTTAAACAAATGGATGAAACTGAGGATACAACCATCCTCGGTGAATCCACATCCAGCTCATCTTGCACACCTGTAAAGGTTCCAGCCAAAAGAAAACCATCTACGAAAGCTCCCAAACACAAAATGACCAAAAAGACTGTTTTGGAAGTTGAGATCCCAGAACAAGTCTCTGTCCCCACATGACAGATGGATACATCTGTTCCATCATAACAGATGAATCCTGAATCTCGACCCCATCTAGCTCCTCATCAATCCTCTCAACATGATGTTGTACTCTAAAGGGACCCTCTATAAACCACTGCAACGTCACTTGACACTCAGATGGATGTCCACTCTCCCAAGGACACTTCTACTTTTTCGCCATAAAAAGGCCTTAACTCTGTTACCCAAGTTCTCCATGACATTCATTCTACCTTTGAGCACATTAGTTCTCCTCCCCCCACCTATTGAGGAGCAGCCCCTTAAAGCCTTTGCTCAAACTAATCAATATCCTACCCATGGAGAAGAGGATGAGATCAGGGTGCCTAGTCCATCTAGACATCATGATCATATATCTGGAGCATCTATCTCACATTAGAGCCCAATGGGACTTCATCTGAATGGATCAGGCAATAAGACTCCAGGTATGGCAATAGCCCATGAAGTTCTTGAAACTGAAGCTGAAAATCCCCATAGCCATGAAAAAGGGGTCCATGGCATTCCAGAGATGGACTCAGGTCATGCTAAAACTGACTCACCAGTCAAGGATTCGGATGCTATGCGTAAAAGGATGGACGAATCGGATCTCAAACTAAAGGATTTGATGGATTCTTTGCTCATATTCAGGCTGATGTGGCTCAGCTCACTGAGTTAGTCACAAAAGCCTTGAATAATCATGTCCGGCAACACCAATCCATCCCAATACAGGCACCTTCAATTGGAGGTTCCCCACACATTCCACCTACTTCCACTGCACCCACCTTCTCAAGCTAAGCTTTTCAAGATGCGTTAAACCCACTTCTTTATAACCATCTCACCACCCTCAAAGTATAAAGAGGCTCTTAAGGATAATAATAAGGGTGGAAGCTCTGCATGATGAACGACTTCAGTTTCAAAGAAAAAATGCTTGGACTCTTTGTCCTTTGCCCAAAGGGAAATACCCAATTAGAACAAGATGGGTATTTAGGAATAAAACTGATGACAGGGGCATTGTAATAAAAAATAAAGCTATATTGGTAGTGCAAGGCTACTGCCAAGTGGAAGGCATTGATTACGATGAAACTTGTGCCCCTTTAGCCAGACTTGAAGCCATAAGACTTTTTCTTGCATTTGCTATATCCCACAACATAAAGGTATTCCAAATGGATATAAAAAGTGCATTCCTGTATGGAATTATTAAGGAGGAAGTCTATGTTTGTCAAACACCTGGGTTTGATGATGTTCATCATCCTGACTAGATGTACAGGCTAGGTATGGCCTTGTCTGGTTTAAAACAAGCACCAAGAGCCTGGTATGACACTCTTTGTCAAGGGGAACCCTTGACAAGAACTGTTCATTAAAAGGGTAGATAAGAAACTTTTGTTAGTCAAAATTTATGTTGATGACATCATCTTTGGATCAACAAAACCTTCCGCATGAGAACAATTTTGAAAATTAATGTCATCAAAGTTTGAAATGAGTGCTTTAAGTGAATTAAAAACATTTCTAGGACTTCAAGTCAAACAAACCCCAAATGGTATCTTTATTCATCACTCCAAATAAGCAAAAGATCTTTTGAATAAATTTGAAATGACTGATTGTAAACAATCTCTAACCCTGTGGCAACCGCTCTTGGAATAACACCAGATGAAAATATGAACGTGTAGATCAAACCCGCTACATGTGCATGATTGGATCTTTGATGTATCTCACTGTATCAAGGCCATATATCATGTATGCCACATGTGTCTATGCTAGATACCAATTTGCCCCTAAATAATCCCATTTATAATTAGTGAAGAGGATATTCAGATACCCAAAAGGTACCCCTGTACTTGGTATTTTGTATCCTGCTAATCAGAATTGTAAACTTGTTGCTTTTCATATAGTGATTATGCAGAATGCTCTCTCACCAGGAAGTCAACCTCTGGAGGATGTTAGTTCTTTACAAACTGCTTAGTCTCATGGCAAAGCAAGAAGCAAACCTCATTGTCCAATTCAACTGCTAAGGATGAATATATTGCGGCATCACACTACACTTCCTAAATCCTATGGCTGCAATGCCAATTACTGGACCTTGGAATAACAGAACTGAAAACACCTCTTTTAATAGACAGTGAAGCTGCTAAACCTGTCTATCATTCTAAAACAAAACACATAGAAATAAAGCATCACTTCATAAGAGACTGTTTTGAAAAAGGACTAATTGTCCCAGAACATTTATCTACAAGTGACCTAGCATTTGACATATTTACCAAGCCTTCGGACTTTTCTACCTTTTTAAAATTTGCCTCGAAATTCGGCATGATAAATATGAGTTAATTACTTAATAAACACGGTTAAGAATATCTTTCTTAAACCCTGAATTTTCATATAAAAGGATAGTTCTCTAAATTATCCTAACAACGGACAAAGGAATAACCATTGCCAAAACAACCGTGGTTCTTTTCAGTGGTTGTACCTAACCATGGATAGACTTCAGTGGTTATACAGTTTTTGTAAACCACTGTTTCATACCTTTCCCTGGTTGCACCATATCCGTTGTTACACTCAGTTTTAGCCATTCTGTGGTTATGCACTCAAAGTAGTTAATCCGTGGTTAAATCCATTCCACAGTTAAACCTTTTCACTCCGTGGTTATTAATTCATTGATAATTTCGCCCTGATTTGACTCTCACTAATTACTCTGAGGGCGTGACACCCTACAATTAATAGATTTGACACTAATTAACTGTTTTTATGGGTAAAATATCTTACTCATTTTACCATTTTAGGCTCCTGACTTCATTGACCACTGATTTTCTTCCCCTTATTTGTATCCATCGTTCACATATTTATTGGTTATCTTCTTCAGTTTTTAACCTAATTTTACTGAAACTTTATGATCATCTTTGTGGTCTTGAAGTTAATTTCTTTTTAACTCAAATTCAAAATGCTGCTTATGGTGAAGGACAGCTGCTTTTCAGGCATGTCTTCTGGCTCGACGCATTTACACTGATCCTATTTGAGCTTGATGCTCATGATGATCGTGTGTAACAGTATCGAACCAGGCTTCATTCCTAACAAAACACTGTCTGTACTTCAGGGTTTGCATGATCGTACTGGTTTGTATTTTTTTTCTGTCTCTTATGCTTACAGGTTTGCCTAATAGGAAAAAACCCTAAGGTAAACTTTTATTTTTGTTACAAGTATTGGCATTTTCCCAAAGAAACCACACAAATTTGCAACGCTTATTTTTCTCCTTATTTATCTCTCAAAACTTAAAGGAAGATTTGTAATCATGTAATTCTTTTTAAAACTTCCCTTCGACTTCTTCTACGTCCATGGAGACTAAATCTTTTAAACTCAAGCGAGTGCACAGTCTTCTAGCCTACCTCACCAAGTCCTCTGAGTACCACCATTGTGATGGGGTAATCGAAACTTTGGTAAACTCCTTTGTTCATACTAATCTTATTCTCAATCCTTCTATTTCTGTTTCAGTCCTAAATCAGTCTTGGGTGAACTCTGTTTTGGTGTTTAAAGACAATGTTTTTGAAAGCATAACGTCAGTGGTTGCTGGTCAACAAGTGACCATCAACCCGTCCAAACTTAATATAGCCTTAAATATGGGTGACACTGATGCACATACAATTGTTCCTCTCAAACTTCTTCATGCTACATTTGTTCAGTGTGATTATCAGGGAGACCTGAAGAACAGAACCTTGTACAAGGCCTATCTATATCATAAGTGCAACTTTCTGTTTCACACTATATTGCAGTGTGTCTCTCAAAAGACCACTAGTTGGGGAGAAATTCCTTATGACATGCAATCTGTCATCAAAAGAATTCTTGCAAATGAAAAGTTCAATTTGTCCCAAATAATATTTGATCATTTGGTTCATAACCAAAAGAGTCCCTAGTTTCTATTGTACCCTCGATTTGTGATGGCCTGCTTATTTGCTGACATTAATACTATTTGCCACATTTCCCCTCTTTCTAAGGTCAAGGGCATTGACAAACAGACATTTTCTAGGCTAACTACTAATGCCAAGATCATGGATGACACTAAGGACACAACCGTCCCATGTGAACCCACAGCCACCTCCTCTTCCACACTTGTTAAGGTACCGACCAAAATAAAAGCATCCACCAAAGATCCAAAACCAAAAAAGCCCAAAAAGACTTCTCAGGTAGATGAGATCCCTGAACAAGTCTCTGTCCCCAATGGACAAGTAGATACATATGTTCCATCCTATCAGGTGGATCCTGAATCTCATACCCCTCAAACTCCTCATCAATCGTCTCAAGAGGATGACGTTGTAACTCAAAGGGATCCCACACAAACCACTAAAGTGTCATTTGACACTCAGATGGCAGTCCACTCTCCCAAGGATGCTTCTACTTCTTTTCGACAACAAGCCTTTGACTCCATTTCCCAAATTCTCCAAGAGATTGACTCTGCTCTTGAGCCAAATGGTTCTCCTGCTACCTCACCAATTGAGGAGCAGCCCCTTCCAAAAGTGTAAGGTTCATAGGTAGCTACTCTTGCTTACCAAACACATGAGATAGTTAGTAATGGCATACACATAACTATCCCCCAAACATCTGAAGTACAGTTTAAAATTATCCTAGGACCAATGCATACGCCTCTCCAGAATTCAGTAGGTGCATAAATGTACTATCAGAACACTAAACAGGGATGCGTGAACTCAACTAACCGCCACGGGTGGTTCCACATCATGGTTGCTGCCATGAATGAAATGATTCATCCTTAAATGTAGGGGCATGCTCGGGTAATAGATCATAAGTTCAGTAGGTTCAGTAGTGTAATTGAACTACCATGTAATGTCATAATTGTATCATGCAATAATGAGTACAATATAATCTAAACCTAATACATGATAAACAAAACAGGGAAACATGATATCATATCATGGCAATAACAAATCAAAATACAATATAGAAATAGGAATTAAGTGATTACAAAAATAAAATCCTAAGATTTAAATAAACAGAAATAGTACAAAAACAAAAGCAAAATCAGATATACTATGAGATAAGAATATAAAATCCATACTTGAGCCTAAAGAAATAATCAGAAAAATAATCAAATAATCCAAATCCACGATGATTCATAAATATGTGTTTTTAGTTTAACTTCGTTAGTTCAAAAGAATTATAATTCGTATGTGTGTTGGTAGCTGAACCCTTTTAAAGTTTAACCGGTCGAATCAATTTACTTTATAAAGTCGTTTATAAATGTCCTTAAAAATTTGTTAATCTCCCAAACCAGTGATTTAAACGTTTTTCTATTAGAAAGGTTACGATTTAAGCGAAAACTTTAAACAATTAAAGTTGTTTCGGATGGGAGACTCTAAGATTCGTTAATAATGGTTTTCTAAAAGTAATAATGGTTTGGGAGGGTTTGTTATCCATGTTAAAAATCATGTCTGTTAGTTTTATTGAACTATTTGAATTATTTTTTTGTCATTAACAGAATTTAATATTTGTTGGAGCCTTAAACACCAAAAGGAAAAATAAAAGAAAACGGGGCACGGCTCATACTCGGAACCGTTCTGCCTGAAACCGTATGCTTTAACCGGTTAGACCACAACTTAACTATTAGTTTTATCAAATTAGCATTATTTATTCTTAGCATAATTATTTCATCTTCTTCTTACATTCCTATTTTTACTCAATCGTTGGGTCGGTTAAACAATATATATATTTACTTGTTTTAATTCATCACTTGTTACATATAATTAACGTAGGATCATATGTAATACCTCCATTCATGACACAAAGAGGGTTAGAATCCGAAACACATTTTTGATACTCAAAGAACAACCGGTACGCGATCTGGCTTACACCGATGGTCTAGGATGTCAAAGATGGTGGTTCGCTTGCATAGTGCCTTCAAAGGTGTTTCTTACTATTGAAATGACGATTCACAAAGGTAACCGTTGGCTGGATTTCAGATTGGTATTTGATCTTGGAAGATCTTGTTTATGGGTAATGAATCAAGATTGTGTTTGGTGATGACGAAGCTTGATCTTAAGCTCGGTGATGGATAGAAAAATTAGTGAAATCTTGATCCGATCGAGCATATGAAACTCGATAAACCTCCTCCTTTCCTTCTACTCCTAACGATCTTTTTTATCTTGAAAGCTTTACCTACACCTCTCCTACCTTTTCCTAGTCTCCTTCTTCATAGTCTTGCCAAACTTCTGAAGATCTATCATCTCTTGAGGTAAAACAAGTGTTCAAAAGCATTGACAAACAAGTGGTTAGTAGACTAAACACTGAGGTAAAACACATTGATGAAACTGAGGATACAACCATCCTTGGTGAATCCACATCCAGCACCTCTTCCAAACCTGTAAAGGTACCAGACAAAAGAAAACCATCTACCAAAGCTCCCAAACCCAAAAAGACCAAAAAGACTGTTTTGAAAGTTGAGATCCTAGAACAAGTCTCTGTCCACACAGGACAGATGGATACATCTGTTCCATCCTAACAGATGAATCCAGAATCTCCACCCCATATAGCTCCTCATCAATCCTCTCAATATGATGTTGTGCTCTAAAAGGACCCTCTATAAACCACTACAGTGTCACTTGACACTCATATGGCTGTCCAGTCTCCTAATGACACTTCTACTTTTTCTCCATAAAAAGGCCTTAACTCTGTTACCCAAGTTCTCCATGAGATTGATTCTACCTTTGAGCACATTGGTTCTCCTCCCCCCCACCTATCGAGGAGCATCCCATTAAAGCCTTTGCTCAAACTAATCAATATCCTACCCATGGAGAAGAGGATTAGATCAGGGTGCTTACTCTATCTAGACATCATGATCATATATCTGGAGCATCTATCTCACATTAGAGCCCAATGGGACTTCATCTAAATGGATCAGGCAATAAGACTCTAGGTATGGCAATAGCCCATGAAGTTCTTGAAACTGAGGCTGCAAATCCCCGTAACCAAGAAAAAGGGGTTCATGGCATTCCTGAGATGGATTCTGGTAATGCTAAAACTGACTCACCAGTCAGGGATTCAGATGATATGCCTAAATGGATGGACGAATCAAATCTCAAACTAAAGGATTTGACGGATTCTGTTGCTCATATTCAGGCTGATGTGGCCCAGCTCATTGAGTTAGTCACAAAAGCCTTGAATAATCAAGTCGTGCAACACCAATCCATCCCAATACAGGCACCTTTAATTGGAGGTTCCCCACACATTCCACCTACTTCCACTGCACCCACCCCCAATAATAAACCTAAGAAACCTCTAACTCCTTTTCAAGAACCAAGCTCAGACTTAAATAATGATCAGCTTATTGCCTTTCTTATTCCAAGAAAGAGAAGACTCATATTGGCTGATGATGATGAGTCAAACTTACCTAAAACCGTCATAGCTCCCTCACCTATAAAGACAGTTGATGCTGAAGCTGAAAAATCACAAGCTTCTCCCTTGAAGGAATCCTATTCTCCTGTAAGGAAATTCCCTTCTGATGAAGACCTTCATGAGACAAAGAATAAAGAAACTGAAAAGGAAAATAAGGTCCTTGCTGATCTAGAAGCCACTGCTCTATCAGGAGATGATTTAGTCAAAACCTATCGGGAACAAATAGCTTTGATGGATCAGCATCAAAATCAAGCTTATCAGGCTGAGAGGGAGCAACTGATCAAGTTTCTCCTGGATGAAGGTAAGTATAAAGTTGAATCCTTGAGTAAATGGGATATCACAAGCCTCAGAAATGTAGCTGAGGTTCTGTCCAAAAGAATAAAGGCATACATAAAGAAGAAAAAGACCCTTTAACAAAGAAGAATAGTAAAACACATCCACATCCAAAACCGATAGGGACCAAAGAACACTATAACAAGATGGAGAGATGATATATTGTTTGATGAGTGGTCAAAATTCAAAAGAGAAAACAGTGATCATCCTAAGATTTGGAAAGGAGCCACATCACCCTCTCCCACTATGGTGTCCCAGCTCAAGGATGCTAATCCAAGCACAATGCTTGGCCATCTACTCAATGCACTTAAAGGAAGCCTAGGTGTTGGGTCTGTAGAATCTCCATCTGTTGCCAACTTCAGGCCTTGGGTTTAAGTTGAAAAGGAAATTCTTCCTGATCTTCTGAGAAACTATTAGCCTCATCAGCATGCTGTAGTGAAGAAAGTACTTGATTCAAGGGATCAAGTAAAAAGAAGATAAATAATTCACTGGCCTACTGGAGCTCCTCTTCCGTTGTGTCTTTCTCCTTAATCCCAACCCCTTCAGATCATAAATTCCAGAACTAGAATAAAGAGATGGTTCTATGATCCTGTCTCCAAAAGCATGATCATTGAGAGATACAATGGATCAAGGACCTTTTTCTCAGAATGGGATGATATTCTCAAGCTACCAAATAATGATCCGAAGGAACTGCAACATATGACTCTAGAAAATGCTGAAACAGAATATGAAGTCCTGAAGTATGTGTGGACTCTTAGAATAATATTAGTATGACTTTAAGGCAAAAATAAATGGTTTTGGCTTCATCATCCTAGAGGGAGATTGCTGGAAAATAAGGACTGATGAGTAAAACCACTGAATCCAGACCAATGAATAAAACCGCGAATTGACCAACCGCGGATACTTCTTTTCCGAATACTTTCCCTTCCGATTGCAGAACTACTGATCTTCAGCATCTGAAGCTCAACAGCGGAAGCTTCTAAAAAAGAACTACCGCAGACCTTCTTGACTGCGGAAGACAATAGCTGAATTTGATCCCTTTGGAAGACAACAAATACTTCAGAGGACAGCTTCTAATTAAATAATAAAAACTAATTAATCAACTTCTGATGAACACCTTCCGAAAGAATAACCACTGAACTTCTACACAACTTTCTCAACCCCGAAAGAGCCGAAGACTTCTGGAGACTCATGGTTCCATTGTTGTTGACTTTGTATTAGTTATACTCTTCTGATTATTCAGTGTCTGTAATAGTGTCAGTTATTTGTCTTATTAGGTCTTGTCTCTTAACATTGAATGTTGGGTATTTAAGTCACAACATTCCTTGAGATAATTGAATTACTTTCCCCCAAAATTCCTTGCGATATTATTCTGTTTTCTCTCTATCTAGCAAAAACTAAACAACCAAAATAACTAAGTGTAAAACTTCAGAGGGAGCTAATACCAAAGCTTTGACCATGCGTCTAAAGTCTTTGTTCCTGGTTAAACAGCCTCTCTGAGAGCTTCAACTATTTCTACATAATCTCCACTAGTTAGAATTTAATTCTCTTTTATGACCCATCAGTTACATAATATATATATATATATTGTCACACCCCGAGCCGGCGGGCCGGATTGTGTGTCCCGTCGGGCGGAAAGGTCCCGGGGCACGATATCGGGAATGATAATCATGATGATCAAATTGTTTACATTGCACATGATATATAATAAGAAAATGCTAAATAAAATAGAATTACAAAGTTAAATTACATCAGTTTCGTTCAAAATTTAACAATGTAAATCGACTATCACATCATAATTCTTCAAACTTGTATCTGCACAAGATATACAAAATAGCCTCTGTACTAGGTCCTTTATCTGGGCATCCTAGTCAAAACATGAACTTTTTAGTTAAACATGTTCGTCACCTGAGAAGTCATGCAAAAAGATCATGTCAACACATGGTTGGTGAGTTCATATCGTTTCATTTGAAAATGAATTTGTACAAAACCTGTTCGAATGACAACCTTAACCTCACCAACAACCACCTATACTATCCAGTCAAATATGCTTATATATAGGGCATACGTAGGGGAAAAGCCCCAGCCGACACCCGACCACATACCGAACCATACAGTACATTGTTGTTAATGATAATTAAGCGTCTCACTCCTCATTTTCAGTTCGCAACCTTTGAGCAACCTGAAATTGTTTGCACTAAACATCCGTAATGACAACCTTGACCTCACCAACAACCACCTATACTATCCAGTCAAATACGCTTATATATAGGGATACGTAGGGGACAAGCCCCAGCCGACATCCCTCCACATACCTAACCACATAGTACATTGTTGTTATTGATAATTAAGCGTTCCATTCTTCATCATCAATTCATTCGTTGTTAGTTCTTGTAGTTTCACAAAATGTGGAAATCCTCTTGATTCCTTAAGTTCATCACACAATCATGATCAACCATGGCATTGTAGAAACATTACATTAAATGCTTAAATAAATCAATAAGTAAACATTTAATAAAAATCTAAGACCTAATGATTAGGTCTTGGTCAACTCGAGTAGACTAGTCTAGCAATCAAGGTTCTTAGTAGTGAAGGAAATCTATAAACATCATCAAACATGCGACCTATAATCAATTAGTCTAGCTAGGACTTCTTTTGATGTATAGGAATTTATAGTTCGTCTAGATCGTCCATAGTTCGTATAGTTCTTCAATTCTTTGGCACATGTTATCTTTGAGTATTTCCCAGATATTCCTTGAAAACTGGTTAGGGAATACTGTAAATATCATCGAACATGCGTCCCATATTAAATTAGTCTAGCGAGGACATCTTTTGAACATGGGATTGGCACATGCTATCTTTGATATTTCCCAGACAGACACTTGAAAATAGTTCCTTGTACATAGTTTGTTGAAATAGATCGTTAGTTCTTTGACAACACACCACCGAAAATAGTTCTTTGTACATAGTTCTTTGAAATAGATCATTAGTTCTTTGACAACAAACCACCGAAAATAGTTCTTTGTACGTAGTTCTTTGAAATAAACCTTTGAAAATAGTTCTTTGTTTTAGATCTTTCGTTCTTTGAAAATAGACTTTTGAAAGTAGTTCTTTGATTTGAAATAGTTATCTACTCATGATGAATAAATAACTTATTTTGAAATCCTCCAAATAGTTTACCTAGACAGAATCTAGGATAACAATTCTAGATGTAAAACATATATTAAGTAAAAGCATTTAAATAAATATAATCCAAGGAAAATAATTTACGCATGCTTCTCAGCCCCGCGTTAATAAAACAAAAATGTTTAGAAAAGGGGCAATGATCTCACCAGTGTTGCTATGCTATAAGTCACAAAAGATATGTGTGCTCCTTGGTTGTAGATTATGTTTCTTCAGCACCTGTGTTGATTTATTATGATTTGAATACAATAAGTATCAAAAGGTACGTATATAGGGTTTTGGTCGCTGTGTGCAACTATGTGTCCTAAACCTTACTAATGTGTTTATAGGCTTCTCTAACTATTCTTTACTATTCACCCCTTATGAACCATTATCCCGGACACAATCACATTCATGATTCTTTAAGTAAAACATCATTAATTAAATCCCGCATAAGTTGTAAAACATTAAATTTAGAAATCATTTTATTTATTTTGATAATATATACTAAGGAAGTTTATAAATCATTTTACTATTGTTAAGAAACATAAGTTTGATTTTTTTTAAGAATTTATAAGTTAACATATTGAAACTTATGTCAATCTTATTCGATTAACCCTATGTCCTTCGCTAAGTCTTTGTTACCCGTAGTTCGTTGATCGTTCTTGTGTATAACCCACCTTAGAAAGTTCAATTGAACTATCTAATTTAGTTATATATTTGCGTAGATTTACTAAGTATGTGGTGTTAACAATGTAGTCAACCTGTATATACTTAGCTTGTTTCTTGATGTTCCACAGATCTTCAGTTGTTTCCCCTTAGGTCTTTGATAAAACTTTAACACTTGTCTTAAAACGTAGGTTTGTAAGTTTGTAAGAGTTTTGATGTTATAACACTTATTATTTTTGGACACCAAGTTGGTTGACGTACATATAACCACCATGGTCATTGTGTAATGTGACGAACACTATTTTAAGTTTTCCTTATGCATTTATAAATACTAAATACCCAAAAACAATAGCTTAAATGTTAAGATCTTGTGCTTGAAACCCTTAACATCAAAGAACACCGAAATAAGCTTGCACACACGAAACTTAATGTCCTCATGGTTCGGACGAAGGGGGCATGACTCCACGAATGAATGGTCCTACGAAAGAAGACTCACGAATGGAGTTCATTAATGTATCCATTCGTTTGCCAACCTCCTTCGGTCCTCATATCATGCGAATGGAAGTAAGCATGCGAATGAAGCTCGTCATGCATATGAATCTTGCGAATGGATTCATTCGTGTGGTATACTGCTTCGGTAGTCAGCCTCACACAAAGGGAGGGGTGCCATACGAATGGAGCTCCATTCGGATGCACCATGTCTGATGCTTTCTTTCGCCATCATCCATTCGCCCGAGTTGTTGTACCTCGTGTCATTCGCATGAACCGCGAACAGGTATTTCTTTGCGTCCATTCTCGGGTTTGTGTTTTAATTATGGCGACTCTCACATTCCCTACTCATTTCGTGGCATTCCTAAGGGTGTTTGTTGGTTCAAACCCGACAGCATAGATGCACGGGTCGAGGGTGCAGAAAACCCTAAAAATCACGAGTTTGAGCTTGATTCTACCTGGATTTTGATGGTTCAAAGCTTCGATCGTTTGTACTTTTACGATCTACACACAATTGTGGTCGTTTTGACACCGAAATGACTTGATTTGGTGATGATTTGAAGTTTCTAGGGTTTGGAGTTCTAGAGAGAGAGTGTGGAGAGAGAATGAGACGGGAATGAAGGGAGAGAGTGAGTTGGTGGGGAAGCTGAATGGCATTTATTGCCAATAAATTGTTCTTTAACGTTCTGACACATTCGGGTTCGTTCAATTTCGTTCGGTTTCATGTAGGAACGTAGGTTTTCAGTCGTTTTCGTTACTAAACGTCACAATTTTAAATATAAAGCTTGTTAATTTAATTTAGGTGGTAATTCCTAGTAAATTAACTAGATATCTTTTGTTTATTTTAAATTTCTGAAAACGTTAAATTTGACTATTTAATCGAATCGTACAGTTGTCACGCGTATTCGTTCGGATCGTCACCCGTACGAACACGACGATAACTACACTTTTCGATGTGATTTTCGATTTATTGGACATCATTCGGAAAGTTGAACTTTGAGATAGATTCGTATAGATCGTCACCTATACGAATAATCCGCCAATTTAACATTCACCTAACGACATCCGTCATTGTTTTGCTCTATGCAACCTCACATACGTCTATACATAATAATGTCCTAACTAACATTCATGTAATAGTTCTGTGTTGTCAGATAGGTGTTTGACTGTTAAACCATGGATTTTGAAACATGTTTCTGATGTAAATGTGTAATAGTTCTGGATCAAACATCAAATGCTAATAGTTTACATGTAATACAAATAGTTTGTACCTTAGTTACTGTGTAAATCACTGTTCCAGTCTCTCCTTGTTAGATAAATTTCATCCAGAAATTTAAGAATCGTTATCAAGTACGGCTTCCTCTGTAAACAGATGGGGATACGTGGACTTCATGTGATCCTCGCGTTCCTAAGTAAAATCGAGCCCGCGCTTTGAATTCCATCGAACCTTGACGATCGGAATACGGCTTCGCTTTAGTTTTTTAACTTCGCGATCAGTAATCTCTAGAGGTTCCTCGATAAAATGCAATTGTTTGTCCACTTGAATTTCTTCAACTGGTATGACAAGTGATTCGTCCGCAAGGGATTTCTTTAGGTTTGATATGCGAAACACGTCATGCACACCACTGAGTTCATCTGGTAATCTCAGTCTATACGCCACAGGACCAATCCGTTCAACGGTCTCGAACGGTCCCACGTATCGTGGTGCTAATTTACCTTTCTTTGCGAAACGAACTACGCCCTTCCATGGGAATACCTTCAACATGACACGGTCTCCCACTTGAAATTCCAACGGCTTGCACCATTTGTCAGCATAGCTCTTTTGTCTGCTTCGGACTGCTTGTAGTTTTTGTTTAATCTAAGAGATCTTATCGGTAGTTTCCTGAATAAGCTCTGGCCCAGTAATGCAGTTATCTTCTACTCGGTCCAACAGATTGGTGACCGGCATTTTCTACCATAAAGTGCCTCGAATGGAGCGCATTCGATGCTGCTATGGTAAATGTTATTATAAGAGAATTCGATCAGTGGCAAATGAGAGTCCCGATTTCCACCGAAATCCAAAACACTTGGTCTCAACATGTCCTCTAGGATCTGTATCGTACGTTCGCTTTGACCGTCCGTTTGTGGATGGTAAGCTGTACTCAAGTTCAAGTGCTCCCTAGAGATTTCTACAATGATTGCAAGAACCTCGATGTAAATCAGCTGTCTCGATCTGAAATGATAGACAATGGTACACCGTGACGTACCACTATCTCGTTGATATATAATCTCGCCAGTTTATCCATTGTGAAGGTTTCACGCATTGGCAAGAAGTGAGCAGATTTGATTAAACGATCGATAATAACCCAAATTGTATCATTACCACTAGAAGTGCGGGGTAGCTTCGTTATGAAATCCATAGCTATTTGTTACCATTTCCATAGCGGAATCTCGGGTTGTTCTAGAAGACCAGACAGTTTCTGGTGTCCCGCCATAACCTTCGCACATGTCAGACATCGACCGACATACTCGGCTACATCTTTCTTCATTCCCCTCCACCAATAAAATCCCCGTAAATCATGATACATCTTATCGGCGCCCAGGTGTACCGAGTACCTAGTCTTGTGTGCTTCATCGAGAAGAAGTTTCCTCAGTTCATCCACCGCAGGAATCCGTACAAGATCCTGGTAGTAGATAACTCCATCTGGTTTTGTCTCAAATTGACGTCCTGTTCCACAATCTGTCACACCCCATGTAATTATCGTATGTAGTCTCGCGAATCTAGGTTTTGATCATCTGATCTCGACCTTTGGGTCACGTATAGTATATCCTAGGTTATGCCAGTATAACTATATACATACTAAACCATCTTTCGATCTGTTCTAAAATTTGGAGGTGTGTCTTATTTCTTGGAGAGAACTACCTAAAGAATATGGTAACTCTGTTATGATAAGGGTAATGATTTACCTTTGATTCCTTAAGTTCATCGCACAATCATGATCAACCATGGAATTGTAGAAACATTACATTAATTACTTAAATAAATCAATAAGTAAACATTTAATAAAAATATAAGACCTAATGATTCGGTCTTGGTCAACTTGAGTAGACTAGTCTAGCTATCATGGTTCTTAGTAGTGAAGGAAGTCTGTAAACATCATCAAACATGCGACCTATAATCAATGAGTCTAGCTAGGACATCTTTTGACGTATAGGAATTTATAGTTCATCTAGATCGTCCATAGTTCGTATAGTTCTTTAGTTCTTTGGCACATGTTATCTTTGAGTATTTCCCAGATGTTCCTTGAAAACTGGTTAGCGAATGTTGTAAATATCATCAAACATGCGTCCCATATTCAATCGGTCTAGCCAGACATCTTTCAAACCTGGGATTGGCACATGCTATCTTTGATATTTCCTAGACAGACCCTTGAAAATAGTTCTTTGTACACAGTTCGTTGAAATACATCGTTAGTTCTTTGACAACACACCACCGAAAATAGTTCTTTGTACGTAGTTATTTGAAATAGATCGTTAGTTCTTTGACAACACACCACCGAAAATAGTTCTTTGTACGTAGTTCTTTGAAATAAACCTTTGAAAATAGTTCTTTGTTTTAGATCTTTTGCTTTTTGAAAATAGACTTTTGAAAGTAGTTCTTTGATTTGAAATAGTTATCTACTCATGATGAATAAATAACTCATTTTGAAATCCAGCAAATAGTTTACCTACACAGAATCTAGGATAACAATTATACATGTAAAACATATATTAAGTAAAAGTATTTAAGTAAATATAATCCAAGGAAAATAATTTACGCATGCTTCTCAGCCCCGCGTTTATAAAACAAAAATGTTTAGAAAAGGGGCAATGAACTCACTTGTGTTGCTATGCTATGATTCACAAAAGATATGCGCTCTCGTTGGTTGTAGATTATGTTTATTTAGCACCTGTGTTAATTTATTATGATTTGAATACTATAAGTATCGGAAGGTACGTATATCGGGTTTTGTCGCAGTGTGCAACTATGTGTCCTAAACCTTACTAATGTGTTTCTAGGCTTCTCTAATTATTCTTCACTATTCAAACCTTATGAACCGTTATCTCAGAGACAATCACATTCATGATTCTTTAAGTAAAACATCATTAATTAAATCCCGCATAAGTTGTAAAAGTTTAAATTGGAAATCATTTTATTTATTTTTTAATATTTACTAAGGAAGTTTATAAACCATTTTACTATAGTGAAGAAACATAAGTTTGATCCTTTTTTTTTTAAGAATTTATAAGTTAACTAAGTCAAACTTAGGTCAATCATATTCAATTAACTCTAAGTCCTTCGCTTTGTCTTTGTTACCAGTAGTTCTATGATCGTTCTTGTGTATAACCGACCATAGAAAGTTCAATTGAACTATCTAATTTAGTTATATATTTGCATAGATTTACTAAGTATGGGGTGTTAACAATGTAGTCAACCTGCATATACTTAGCTTGTTTCTTGATGTTCCATAGATCTTCACTTGTTTCCCCTTAGTTCTTTGATAAAACTTATAAACTTGTCTTAAAATGTATGTTTGTAAGTTTGTAAGAGTTTTGATGTTAGAAAACTTATTATTTTTGGACACCAAGTTGGTTGACTTACATATAACCACCATGGTCATTGTGTAATGTCAACAACACTATTTAAAGTTTTCCTTATACATTTGCAAGTACTAAATACCCAAAAACCGTAGCTTAAATGTTAAGATGGTTTAAAAACTCTTGTGCTTCAAACCCTTAACATCGAAGAACACCCAAATAGGCTTGCACACTAGAAACCCTAATGGCCTCATGGTTCGAACGAAGGGGGCATGTCTCCATGAATGAATGGTCCTACGAAAGAAGACTCACGAATAGAGTTCGCGAATGTATCCTTTTGTTTGTCAACCTCCTTCGGTCCTCATATCATGCGAATGGAAGTAAGCATGCGAATGAAGCTGGTCATGTGCATGAATCTCACGAATGGATTCATTTTTGCGGTATACTGCTTCGGTCGTCAGCCTCACATGAAGGGAGGGGTGCCATATGAATGGAGATCCATTCGCATGCACCATGTCTGATGCTTTCTTTCGCCCTCGTCCATTCGCCCGAGTTGTTGCAACTCGTGTCATTCGCATGAACCACGAACAAGTATTTCTTTGCCCCCATTCTCAAGTTTGTGTTTCAATTATGGAGACTCTCAAATTCCCTACTCATTTCGTGGCATTCCTCTAGGAATTTGTTGGTTCAAACCTGACTGCATGTATGCGTGGGTCGAGGGTGCAGAAAACCCTAAAAATCATGAGTTTGAGCTTGATTCTACCTGGATTTTGATGGTTCAAAGCTCCGATCCTTTGTACTTTTATGATCCACACACTATTGTGGTCGTTTTGACACCAAAATGACTTGATTTGGTGATGATTTGAAGTTTCTAGGGTTTGGAGTTATAGAGAGAGAGTGTGTAGAGAGAGAATGAGACGGGAATGAAGAGAGAGAGAGAGTGAGTTGGTGGGGAAGATGAATGGCATTTACTTCCATTAAATTGTTCTTTAACGTTCTGAAACCTTTAGGTTTGTTCGCTTTCGTTCGGTTTCGCGTAGGAACGTAGGTTTTCAGACGTTTTCTTAATTAAATGTCACGATTTTAAATATAGGGCTTGTTAATTTAATTTAGGTGGTAATTCCGAGTAAATTAACTAGATATCTTTTGTTTATTTTTAAACTTCTGAAAACGTTAAATTTAACTGTATAATCGAACCGTACAGTTGTCGCGCGCATTCGTTCGGATCGTCACCCGTACGAACACGACGATAACTACACTTTTCGATGTGATTTTCTATTTATTGGACATCATTCGGAACATTAAACTTTCAGATATATTCGTACAGATCATCACCTATATAAATAATCCTTCAATTTATCGTTCACGTAAAGACATCCATCATTGTTTTGTTCTATGCAAACCACATACGTCTATACGTAATAATGTCCTAACTAAAATTCACGTAATAGTTCTGTGTTATCAGATAGGTTTCTGACTGTTAAACCATGGATTTTGAAACATGATCCTGAAGTAAATGTGTAATAGTTCTATGTCAAACATCAGATGCTAATAGTATACATATAATACACATAGTTCGTACCTGAGTTACTGTGTAAATCATTGTTCCAATTAAGTTTCCGGCACCGATGTTACATATATATATATATATATATATATATATATATATATATATATATATATGGGATGGTTAATGTATAAAGGCATTGGAACATACAGAGCGTAGGAAGCATTCTTAACCATTAATCCGCGGTTTTTAATGGCCTGGATTAACGCGGTGACAATTCTGTAATTAAAGATATTTTTTATTGTCTTCAAAGAGTCTGGATTATACACAGAGGGAAAAATGTAATTTTCTTTTTTTAAATAAATAAACCTAATCCTAAAAACAAGCGAATTTAATAATTTATCCCATAATTAAACTCTTATGCGATTTTGAATCTCTTAGGAATTGCAACGAAAATCGAAATCAAAAAAAATGGAGAAGGCGGCCGACATCAGTAAGAAAAAATTATGTATTTCATTCAATTTTTCATTTTTTTAAAGTATTTATTGTAAAGGTAGTTTTGTATAATGTAATGACGCTTTTATTGTTCTCTCAAATGTCGAAATAAGCAAGATTTGGGTTGCTGTGATCACATATTCTATAAAAGTACGAAGTTCAAAGTCAAATAATGACAGGCGCACGGCGAAGAAGAAGAAAGGTGTGCATGTATTTTTTGGGTCTGTAAATTTTTGAATTTGGGGTAAGGTTTTTTTGTTTATTATTCGTGGTCTTTAATTTTATATAGTACATAATTAAAATAAGCTTGCAAATGTATATATTAATGTAAGCCCCAAAACCCACACACATTAGCCATGTGTTTTAAAACACCCTCATAGTTAGGTACAAGATTTTTCAATTTAAACATCAAGTTCAAACACCTAAAATAACCCAACCCATCACCATAATCCATTTACAAATGTTTTGCCAACCAAACATACTAACATCTTTTTAAACATTTAAAAAAATATGTTGGATTATTCATCAAAAACGTGCTTTATCCGAGTTCGCGAGAAACCCGATCACACCCACCATCACTCTTTTACGTTCACCTACAAAACACAACATTTAAATGACCATTAGTTCGTTAGAACTAAGTATGAACACCTATGTATACATTTTGGTTCATAACGGAAGGTTATTGGATCCCAAAACGCAACTACGTGACCAAAATGGGTGATTATGGACACCCCCAGCCGTGACCTACAGCCTAGGCTTAAGCTACTGCCACCTGTGTGCAGAAAATGCAATTTTTCACGTTTTACACCCCCATAACCACCCCGGATGGTTTTAACCCTTTCGTTACCTCCAAATACATCCCATAGCACCTTTGAAACATAAACAACAAAGTTTCAAACATAATTTGATAATAACATATAAATTAAACAACACAATATTGGTTAAACGGGTCATTTTCTCCCAAACCCGTTAACACTTCTATTTTCATCAAAATTTATAGGGATTCCCTTTCCCACCAAGAGTTCCCATTTGTACAGAATTACCAACATATTCAACACATGAAAATCATACTCATAGCACTTTAAAACACCAATAAAGTGTTAGAACATATAATTCACCAAGTAAAAGACAAATTATTCACCATTTCCATGAGATTTCCTTTTTCACCAAGGATTCTCAAGGTAGGTAATCACATCACTGTGATTTACCTAAAGTGCATGTATTCACCATGGGAAGATCACACCACTTATGATTCAAACCATTTTGCATTCACACACCTTGTGAATTGTTTGACTATTTTCAGTCAAACTTCAAATAAAAGGTCACACCACTTGTGAATCATTCTTATTTGTCTATAGCACTTATATACATCAAATAACAATAACAAAACAATTTAAACACCTATTGTATGTTATTGTCAACACCAAGTAATTAAACACCAATTAATTTCACCTTCACATATCTTATGGATCATTTGAGCAATTTAGTCAAATTTCAAACATGAAGTTCACACTTCTTGTGAATCATTGACATTCCTATACACCACTTGTAAACATACAAATTTTACAATAACAAAGAAAATGTAACACATATTGCATATTATTGACAAATACCAATCATACAAACACCAATTCACCCAGTTTCCATAATCACGTCTCTTGTGAATTGTTTGACAAATTTTCGGTCAAACTTCAATAAGAAGTTCACACCTCTTGCGATTCATTCGTATTATGCCACACCACATGTAAACATTCTACATTAAAATAACTAAGCAAATATAACACCTATTGCATGTTATTGTCAAACAACAAACATACAAACACCAATTTAATGTATATTCCACATACATCCACATACGTATATACATATGTGTTCATAACACCATTTATCAAATCAATCATAATATGTGACAACTGGCATCCGAGAAACCATGGGTCGGAAATCCAAGGGTGTACACAACCACAGGGTAAGACATAGGGTTACGAGAGTAAAGACAACAGTAATAAAGGATCATAAAAATACACGAGTTTTCCTAAAACAGTTAGGAAAGTCCACTTAATCAAATGAACATGAATCAGAAGAAAGAGAAACAACCTGTGAGGGAAAAACAATGAACAGACCTGAAAAGATGGCATTTGGATTGTCGATCCAACGAGATATCGATATGGGTGAAGATCAAGGTGGATATGTTGTTAGATTCGAATACCCTAAACGAAACCTTTACAGTATCAAACAATGTCAGCAGTTAAGTACAACGCGACGTTTGGACGGGTGATGGTTCATACATATTTCAGAGTGAGTCTTTAACATTTACGTAAAATAATAACAATTTTAAATAAAACCTACCAAAACGTTTTAATAAACAATCAAAATTTTAAAACACACGACCGTTCGTACGAATGGGCTCTCATTCGTACGAACCGGTCTAATTCGTGAAGCTTTATAGCACAGTTCGTTCGCACGAATGGGAGCCATTCGTACGAACGGCTGATTCGTGCGACATCACAGCTATGAAAGCAACACTCATATTTTTCAAACCCATTTTTGACCCAAATCTATCAACATAACCCCCCTTTCGCCGCTCTTGATTTTCAGCCATTTCCACGCGAAATCGAACCAATCCGCCGTCCAAATCGTGTGTATTTCAACCCCAACACTTCCATTCAAGATTTCAACCCTTTACATTTCATTTCGATCAAATACGAACTCCACAGTAAGTGTTAGCGCCAATCCTTAGCACCAAAACATTCCAAAACGTTTTACCATCAATTTCGACCATAAAAACACCAAAAACAACCACCGATTTCAAAAATGGCGTTCTTGGCAAACTTGCAGGCGAATGAGCCGTACAAAGGGTTCATTCGTGCGAACGAGAAGCTTCGTTCGTGAAGAATAGTCAAACGAACGAGCTCCCAAACGAACAAACCACCGCACGAACGACCTAGGTTCATTCGTGCGGGACAACCATACGAACGAAGGCTCATTCGCACGAACGGATGACAAGATGGAGAACATGCATTCGTATCACTCCATTCATGTGAAAGAGGGCCATTCGCACGAACCACTCATTTGCACCAAGAACAGCCCAAAAAACGGCTAAGTGTTGAAAGTTCTATCTTACACCGTTTGTATCGATAAAACCGAACCTTAGACCCGATTTTAAATCTGATTTACATAAAACCAATAAAACACATTTTCCAAAATCACATCAAGAAACAGAGGAGATAATCACCTAACACCTACCTAACTAGTATTTAACACAGGATTCAAACCAAGAGATCAACCGTCAACCACTTATACGAATGTTATATGTTTAAGTGTCTTTTCAATTACTTTTACTGAGCATTTATCGCTCCATTCAACCTTTCATCAAACGTCAACAATTAACCAGTTTCGAGAGTTCAGAACACAAATCAACAAGGAGATGTCCGTTGACCACAACAGTTCGAGGCTTTGTGCCCAACCAAGGGGTGAACAGACACAATCTGGGGAATTGTGTGGTGCACAATCGAATACGATCATTTTCATGGAAATCCCCCATCAAACAACAACATATTTTCATGATATCTGTCTAGGGTAATTCACTAGGACATGCGTCCACACAACAACACATCTGGAACTCGCTAAGGAATTCTCGAACAACACACATCAGAGTCATTTACCATTAGTTGACGTGGGTCAACTGACGGTAACGTAGATGGTACCATAGGTTTAACAAACCTCCAGTGCTGAGGCTGGTACGTTACACACAAGCACACATACAACAACAATGCAGATTACTTCCAGGGGAACTAATCACACAAACATATCAGTTAGGGTTGGTAAATGATCACAAGAGTGATATTACGGACAGACCAGACAACAAAAACAAGAGTTTTCAAATCTAATAAATGTCCAAGACCTGGTCTTGGACGAGTTTCAACGAGTACACTAGTAAACAATGTTTTTCTACAAGAGAGAAGCGTCACTAGCGTGACTTTCAAACAATAAAACCTGTCTCTTATATCAGGAGACAGAGCATACGCTTCTTTCTCACAAATTCATTTTACAAACATATGTCGTGTCGGGTTGAGTGAAGATACGCAAGTGACCAGGTCTGATTTCCGTTAAGGACACCCTCGTAGACCATCGAAGGGGTGGTGGGCTGGCGGCAAGCTTGACCCTATGTATGCCCTATACATAAACTAACTTCGGTGGCTTGGGATGGTGTTAGTAATGATGGTTAGACCGACGCACTTGTGCAGCTCATTTGTGTTTCCAACACCATTCACATATCATATTTCAAATCGATGTGAACGGAAAGACTTTCACTAAACCTTTTATAAAACCTAATATTTTCAAAACAAATGTGACTCACCAACCTAGTGTTGACAGATTTTACATGTTCTCAGGTGAAGAACAGGTGAAAGCAGGATGACTTTAGAGAGAGAAAGATAGTATCCCTTAGAGAAACCTACAACTCCTACGCGGAATCTATCCGGCAAGCCCGGATACAAGACTCAAGACTTGCACTTGTGCAAGCAACCTTTGTCGGACATCTGGTCCTCATTCCAGATGTCCAAGTCAAGTTGTAGTAGAATTAAATTATGAATCAGTTGTAATTTAATTTTATTCATTTATTGTATTTTAGTATTTCTCATATTATCATGTGCAATGTAACAATCTGATCACTCCGATTACAATCACCCCTCGGGATAATTCCGCCCGACGGGTCTCCGATTGGCCACGTCACACCGAACGCCTGACACGGCACGTGGGAATTAGGGGGTGTGACATAACATCTAAAGAGTTTTCATGTGTTGGTGAATATGATATGAGATTTAACTTGGATAATTCCTAAGTTATTCTTAAACTAAAGAATAATTTATGTTATACTCCTTATAATAGTCTAAGGTATTCCTCTATGGTTTACCTGATTTCTATAATCTAAGTCATTCCTCTATGGTATAGTTAACTATGAATGTCATATGTCATTTATAAGTTAAGACATCTTCTATGGTAAGAAGATATGGCATATAATAAAACATGTAGCACATAATGTAAAGTTTAACATGTAGCACATAAACACATAAGTATAGAATATATAATATGAGATCACTCATAATTGGTGTTATCTTAGTTATAGACTAGGTCTCCATTTCTAATAACCTAATTCCCTATAACCATGGCTCTGATACCAATTTGTCACACCTCGACAGACGGTGGAACACGTCGGGGCGCGATGTGTAATTGTCCAAAAGCTTATGGTGCTACTTATAAGTTTCATATTTAGACAATCTCATTTAAATCAACACATTCTTTACGCTCAAAACATGTCATTATTCATACAATATCATTACATCATAAATTCAAAAACAAAACATCGATTAAAGTTTAAACTATGTCTTCTTATTTCTATGTGATCTTCATCCAAAAGCTTTAAACCTGTTACACATGTAAAATAGAGTTCGATCAACTATTTTCATAGTTGGTGAGAACTCAGAGATTTTTATATATAAATAGATATGAAAGATGCTAAACCAGTTGTTCCAAAGTGAAATAGATTCAAAGTATATATGTTTACAAGTCACGCAATGTATATGTCTTCAACCAATGTCTTCAAACAAGTGCCATCACAATGTTAAAATCTAGATTACTGTAACATCTGTACATTTAGTCATGGTAGTCGTAAACAGAGTTAGAACAATGTGTATTCATGTCCAATCAGTCAATGTGATTCATATGTTCATGATTGTGTTTGTGTGTGATATGATCTTAATTAATAGAAACAAGTATGTATTATTTATTTACAGTCGATCTCGCTAGGCAAGAACAGTATCATATTATATCGAAACAGTGGTGGGACGGCGTCAGATAAGGCAGGTAGCTGGACTCTGCGGTATGCCCTATATATATACTGCGTTCGGTGTAATGGGATAGTGTTAGTGCGTAGTGTTCAGACGAACAGTATGACAAGCGAAGTAATTAAACAAAATCGTAATACATAAGCGAGACTGAGTATAGTTATGGGTGACGATCCATAATGATACGAATGTTGAACTTATAATTATGATTAAACGACAATAAATAAATAAAACGATCAAAAAACGTACGCGATTGCGGGTATACACGTAATTGTATTTGTTTAACGATCTGACAACGAACGAAGAGTAAAAATAAGTGAAATAATTTATTTTACATTTTTACAATTTTGATACTCATCAAAAACAATTCAAAATATTATTTTCTTAATTGTGGTGGCGCGTACGTAAAAATACGCGAAACCGACACCGAGCGAGACCGAACACGCGGGAAACCACCGGGGCATAAAAGCCCTTAATTCTTCCATTTTGGCTCATTTATTTCAGCCAAACCCTCCCTCTCTCTAGAATTCCCGTCCATCCTCTCTCTAGAAATCCAAGCTTTAAACGTGCGTATCTCGCTCGTTTCTCAACGGAATTAGGTGTTCTCGGTGTCCGCGCGAAGCTCTCGACATTCCCTACACGAAAGTACAAGAGATCTGTGGATTTGTCCGGCCAAAATCGAGGTATGCTTCGAGAAAGATCACGAAATATAGGGTTTTTGTATGTGTTTGTCTAACTTCAAGTTTTAGCCGGTTCTACGTCATTCCAGTCGAACTAACAACCCTTCGAGGACGAGTCTATGGTGTTCATAGCATGGGAATGGTTGGATCGAAGGACTGAGGTTGAATGTTGGTGATGATGACAGGTTCATGGGATACGCGACCCCAATAGCCCCAAGCCGAACCTGTGGTTCATGGCCGAACCCTACCGGCGCAGAACCTTCATGCATCAAGTCACGAACCCAACCCGGCGAACCTCACCTGTCCAACGAACCTGTGTAGAAGCACTCCCGAACCATTCCTGCCTGCTCACAAACCATTTCAGCCCGAACCTTCTGGATGCTGAATATAGACGAACCCTACTCACCCTCGACGAACCTTGATGCAGCAGCCGAACCCTTGTTGAGCAAACGAACCTACAAGACCACCGAACCTCAGCCGAAGCTTCCATGTGGACGAACCATTCCAGTAGCCAGCGAACCTTGCATGGTTCGTTGATCAGCTTGCCGAACCCTGGGGTTTCCATGGCCGAACCTTAGTGATGCCCTCATGACCGGCGAACCTGTGAACCATCGAACCTATGTGAGTCCCATGAAACCTACTCCAGCGAACTTAGGTCCCTTAAACCCAAAAGGTTCGCTGCGCAGGATGGGAACACCTAGGGACTTTCAGTTATCACTAGTTAACCCTCTTAGAACTATTCGATCAACATATTCCGAAACCAACGAGTCACCTTTCGGCTCAAGTGATTATTCTAGCCCAATTTCCTTAGCTCAATGCATGTCAACCGGTCTATGAAATGGCTTGACTATTTCACTTATTCGCCCCAATTGGCTAAGGCCCATAATTTGGCCCACCCATCCTAAACCTAGCCCAACTTCAAGTTAAATTGGCCCATAGGACTTCAATTTGGCTTTTAAGTATGTCCGAGGCCCAATAACCAATGCTAGGCCCAAAAGGAAGAGATTGGCCCATGGGATTATATTCCGGCCCAATCTTGGCCTTTTAACTTATTAATTGTGAATTGATCTTATTCGGTTTAAGTTTAAAACTTAACATAATTAAGAGATCAATTCATAATCCCAAAGACCTAAAACAATTCGAACATCTTTTCAATTTACATGTTAAACAATGGTTATCAAGATCATCAACACTTGTCATTTTATGCATATGAGTTGTGCATAAAAGAAGATGACACTTCTTTTTCATGAACCATGATATTCAAATTCACAACATTCCTAAACATGAGAACAAGTTATTCAAGAGTTAATCAAGATCATGATAACACAAGTCAATCAATAAATCAAAGTCTATACAATCATAAATCTTATATCTTATGTATGATTACAATGATATGGGAACCAGTTAGAGGTCTTGTTTGCTACTTGCTACTTGTTATAGTTCAGAGTCTACCGCAGACAGGTGAGAACTTTAGCCCCTCTTTTACAGTTTTTCAACTGTTTTGGGGTGGAACACGTGATCAAACTCTCTTTATGCTATTGTTCAACTGTTACAAGTTCACTTTAGAAATCCTAGGGATTTCTCAACTATTTTCAAAGGATTTATCAACTGTTTAAAATGTTTTATCAAAGGTTAAAATTGTTGCTATTAAAAAGGTTTTATAAAGGTTCTTTAAATTGTTTTATATCAGCTTTACACTAATGGTTTTATAAATGCTAAACACTTTTAACTAATGAGATTTATAAACTCTTTTACTATAAGCTCGTGTTTTTGATAAAAATGATATGTTATAAACCTTGTTATTACACAAGGACACTAACTTTGGTATTTAATCAAGGATTTCAATCAATGGTTTTCATAGTGGTATTCAAACAAGTTATTTCAATCATTGGTATTCATTGTATTAACGAGAAGTTTTCAAATCATGGAAATCAAATAAGGCATTCAATCAAAGGGTTTCAATTCAAGTTTTCAAAAGCATGGTGGTTCATCGTTGTGAACAAACTTATACACACATCAAGTTACATATTCATTTAGCGTTAGTACTGGGTGATCACAACAAGGGAAAGCGGACACAATTGGGCAGACCTAATTCTGGAGTTAGGTTTTAAATTTGTTTTAAAAGCTAACTGCAGGATTTGGTTACGAATGGTTATATCAATGTTGCTGACTAAGTTTCTAACTCCAAACGCAGTTTGGGACTTGATTATATGTTGGTTTTCTAGCAAACAGTCTGATGACTGTTTGGACACGTTTTACAGACTTGATGTTAGTTTGGGTTGCAACCATCCATGTATTTTTATTCACTATTTATTTCAAAGCCTTACAATGCAGATTTATATTTACAACTGCTAAACCTATTGTTCTCACCAACTACTTTTGTAGTTGACAATTACATTTCACGTGTTTCAGGTAATCAGGTTTAAGACATTCTAAGGGACAATTAAGGAGACCGTTTAAGATAGAACAAGATGAAGAAACAAGCTAGGATGGATTAGAAACACACTAAGTCCTGATTGTTTAATTGTCTTGTTTGAAGTCTTATTTTGTAAACTATATTTTGGGTCTGTAGTTGTAATTCTTTTGATAGATAGATAGAATGTCTGTAACTAAACAATGGTCTAAACATTTTGAAACCTAGTAATGCATTTTGGTTGTTCTTATTCAATACTTGTGCATGATTCAACTCTCGATCGTCACCGCTTCGTGGATTCCGCACGCGGCATAGGGGGCGTGACAGGTTGGTATTAGAGCCAATGTTGTAGAGAACTAGGAAAAACCCAATACTTAATGACCTAGACTATAACCTAAGCTACCCCATAGGACTAAGTGTTATAGGGTTGAGGATACTTAGGATCTAAGTAAACTTAAGGGAGCATTAAGTCTACATCAAGCTTGAAAGATCTTAGGGATACACTTCGAAGATTAAGTATCGAGTCAAGAAATTTGAATCGGGATTCTATAATTTTAGAAACCGAATTAAATTTCTCAATACATATTCATTAAAGGATTTCAGAGGAAAGGATCTGTATTCTTAGTATCCTTGATCTGAAATTCTCAATCAGAGTTCATTAGAGGATATAAGAGGCAAGGATCTGTATTCTTAGTATCCTTGATCTGTGTCACACCCCCTGCGCCGCGTGCGGAATCCACGGCGCGGTGACGTATGAATAGTTGAATCATGCACAAGTATAGATTAAGAACAACCACAATGGATTACTAAGTTGCATAATATTTAGACAGTTGTTTAGTTACAGACAATCTATCTATCAAAAGAAAGAGAACTACGGACCCAAAATATAGTTTACAAAATAAGACTTCAAACAAGAAAATTAAACAATTAGGATTTAGTGTGTTTCTAATCCATCCTAGCATGTTTCTTCATCTTGTTCTATCTAAGAATGGTCTCCTTAGTTGTCCCTTAGAAAGCCTTAAACCTGATTACCTGAAACACGTGAAAAGTAACTGTCAACTACAGAAGTAGTTGGTGAGAACAATAGGAGTAATATTTGAAACATGAACTTGTAATGTAAGGCATATGTTTAAAGCAATCAATGAATTACATGGATGAGCTGAAACCCAAACTAACATCAAGTATGTAAAAGAAGTGTAAACAGTCCGAAGACTGTTTGCACGGAAACCAACTTATAATCAAGTCCGAAACTACGTTTGGAGTCAGAAAATAAGTCAGCAACAGTGATAAAACAATACGTAACCGAAATATGCAGTTAGTTTATAAAACAAATTTAAAAGCTAACTCCAGAAATCGGCCTGCCCAAATGTGTCCGCTTTCCCTTGTTGTGATCAGCCAGTACTAACGCTAATGAATATGAAACTTGATGGGTTTATAAGTTTGTTTACAACAGTGGACACCATGCTTTTAATCTTTGCTTTAAAAGAAAACAGTGATTTAATGCCTTGTTTGGTAACATGATTTGAAAACCTTGCTTGAATACCATGAAATGAGTCCTCTGTTTGGATGCCACGAAATGAATCTTTGTTTAACATCTCTGCGAAAACCATTGATTGAATACCTTGTTTTGAAACCCTTGATTTTGTACATAGGATAGTGTCCTTGTATAATAACAAGGTTTATAAAATATGATTTTCGAAAACACGAGTTTATAGTTAAAGAGTTTATATGTCACATTATTTAAAAGTGTCTGTCATTTATAAACCATTTGAGTAAAACTGATCTATATATATATATATATATATATAGTTTAAAAAACTCTTCTAAAACCTTTTTAATAGAAAATATTAAACAGTTGATAAAACCATTATAAACGGTTGATAATTCCTTTGAGAGCAATTTGAGAAATCCCTTGAATTTCTAGAGTGAACCTGTAATGTTTATAAATTAACATAAACATGTATCATGTAATATGATTGAAGTAAAAGTATTTGATCACGTGTTCCACCCCAAAACAGTTGTAAATATAGTAAAAAGAGGGGCTAATGTTCTCACCTGTCTGCAGTAGACTCTGAACTTTGACAAATAGCAAGTAGCAAACAGGACTTCTAATTGGTTCCTATATCATCGTAATCATACATAAGATATAAGATTTATAATTGTATAGACCTTGATTCATTGATTGACTTATGTTCTCTTGAACTTGATTAACAATTGAATACTTGTTCTCATGATTATGATTGTTGTGAAAACTTGAAAGTCATGATTATGTTACCTGTTTGATAATTGATGATTGAAACCAGTGTGCCATGTTATTTTATGAACAACTTGTTATGCATAACATGACAAGTCTTGATAATGTTGATAACCATTGATCAATATAAAAATATTCAAATATGTTCAAGTGTTTTAAGTTTTTGTTATTGTGACTTGATCCCCTAATTAGGTTAAGTTGCAACTTAAACCAATTACAATCAATTCACAATTACCTTAAGCTTGTGGGCCACACTATGGGCCTTAAGCCCATAAACTACTATAGGCTTAAGTAGAGGTCCATGGGCCTCTTAGGTTACCCACGGTCCAATAGGATGTAAGGTTGGGCCAACCAACATGTTTATGGGCCATGTAAGATTCCAAAGATAATGTTGGGCCAAATCAAAATCACAATGGACCGAATGGTATTTAATTGGGCTAATTGCTAAGTATTGGCCGAATTGGACCTCGTGTTGCCAAATAGGTAATTTGTTGGGCCATTTATGGGCCTTAGTTATTTATGCCGAATCACTAATGGATCGCAGCAAAAGAGTGGGCCGGGTAGCATAGCTTGGGCTATGGGATTGTATTCGGCTTCAAGGTGTTCAGGTCGAAATAAAAGAGAAAAGATTGGGTTCGACTACACTCCAGCGAACCTTATGGATTTCGACAAAAGGTTCGGCCTTCCTTAGGTCGACGAACCTTAGAGTTCGTTCACTACACTCATGGGTTCGTCAAGAGTTCCAAGGGTTCGTGGATTTCATGTAAAGATCAAGGTTCGTTCAGCATGCAGTGAGGTTCGCTAGGTGGTTGAGGGTTCGGCTCTAGTGAGATGGCTTGCATGGTTCATTGCTAAGTGACCACATAGGTTCGCCAACCCCAACCAAGGTTCGTGATGTTCAGAAAGGTTCGTGGCAATAGAAAGGCTCGTTGAATACATGAAGGCCCGGTGAAGGTTCGTGGAGCCCCTAAGGGTTTGGCTTAGTGAGGTTGAAGGTTCGGTCGTCGAACCTGTTACCAACACCATTCATCCAGGCTTGTTTCCTTCGATCTAACCACATTGATGCCATGAATACTTGCAGACCTCACCTCGAAATGTTGTAGGTTCAATCGATTAAGCTTAGAACCGGCTAGGACTTGGTTTTAAACAAACACACATAGAAAACCCTATTTTTGTGATTATTCTTTCAATCATACCTCTTTCTTGGCCGGATAAAACACCAGATCCTTTGTACTTTCTGGTAGTACTCGTCGAGAGCTTCGCGTGGACACCAAGAACGTCGAAATCCGTGGAGAAACGAGTGAGATACGCGCGATTGAAGTCGGTTTTCTAGAGAGAGAGGGTTGAACGAAAATGTAGAGTGAGAAAGGGTTGTTGGTGAATTAAATGAAGGAAATAGCCATCTTCAAGGTTTTTATAGTCTGCGTGGTATTCGGGTTCGTTTCGGTCACTCGGTTCGCGTTTTAGTCACGTAACGCGTATTTTACGCGGTTTTAAATAAAATAGTTTGTTAAACTCATCAAAATGATGAGTTTCAAAATTGTAAAAATGTAAAATAATTATTTAATTATTTTTACTCTTCGTGTGTTGACGGATCGTTAAACGACCGCAATTACGTGTATACCCGCAATCGCATACGTTTTTCGATCGTATAAAATGTTAAGGCGTTTAATCATAATTATAAGTTCAACATTCGTATTATTATGGATCGTCACCCATAACTCTACTCAGTCTCGCTTACGTATTACGATTCTTGTTAAATTAATTGTCATAATATTCGTCTCGACACTACACACTAACACTATCCCATTACACCGAACGCAGTATATGTATAGGGCTTACCCCAGATTCCAGCTACCTGCCGTACCTGACGCCGTCCCACCACTGTTTCGATATAATACGATATTGTTCTTGCCTAGCGTACTCGACTGTAAATAGATAATATATACTTGTTCCTAAATAATAAAGATCCTAACACACAAGCACATAATGAACACACGAATCACATTGACTGATTTGATATGAAAGCACATTTGTTCTAACACTGTTCACAACTACCATGACTACATGTACAAATGTTACAGTCTCCCCTAGTTAAGGGAATTTCGTCCCGAAATTAACTAGACGAAGGTACTGTAAAAAGATGAGGGTACTTAAGCTTCATCTGGTCTTTACATTCCCAGGTGAACTCAGCACCGCGTTTGCCCTCCCATCGTACCTTTACGATCGGGATACGGCTGCGTTTAAGTTTCTTGACCCCATGATCCATGATTTCGACCGGACGTTCTATAAATTGCATGTTGTTCTGAATCTGAATGTCTTTCCAGTGGAATCTGAACGTCATGATCTGCCAAGCATTTCTTAAGATTTGATACATGAAAAGTATCGTGAACATTGCTTAGCTCCACTGGAAGTTTGAGTTTGTAGGCTACGGGACCAATCCTTTCCAGAATCTCAAAAGGTCCAACGTACCTTGGTGCAAGTTTCCCTTTCTTCCCAAATCGGACAACGCCTTTCCAGGGAGAAACTTTGAGTAAGACTCGGTCACCAACTTGAAACTCAAGCGGTTTCCGACGTCGATCAGCATAACTCTTCTGCCGTTCTCGTGCGGCTTTAAGTCTTGATTGAATTATTGTGATTTTGTCTGATGTTTCTTGAATGAGTTCTGGTCCTACGATCTTTGAGTCACCAATCTCGGTCCAACAAACCGGTGATCGGCACTTTCAACCATACAACGCTTCGAATGGTGCACATTGAATGCTTGTATAGTAGCTGTTGTTATATGAAAACTCAATGAGTGGAAGATGAGTATCCCAACTCCCACCAAAGTCAATGACACAAGAGCGAAGTATGTCCTCGAGTGTTTGGATAGTCCTTTCGCTTTGACCGTCGGTTTGAGGATGATATGCCGTGCTTAGATTAACACGAGTTCCCAAAGCCTTTTGCAATGTTTGCCAAAAGCGAGAAGTGAAACGACTATCACGATCAGAAATGATTGATGTTGGAGTACCATGACGTGCAATGATTTCGTTGATGTACAATGTAGATAACTTCTCCATCTTGTAATCCTCTCGAATTGGGAGAAAATGAGCAGATTTGGTGAGTCGATCAACGATCACCCAAATCGAATCGTAACCTCGTGGAGTTCTCGGCAACTTGGTTATGAAATCCATGGAAATTTTTTCCCATTTCCATTGAGGAATTTCTGGTTGCTGCAGAAGTCCCGAAGGCTTTTGATGTTCTTTTTTGACCTTTGAACATGTAAGACAATTTCCCACATATAGTGCTATGTCTTTCTTCATTCCCGGCCACCAGTAAGATGCCCGCAAGTCTTGGTACATCTTATCTGCTCCAGGATGAACTGAGTATCGCGACTTATGAGCCTCATCACAGATGAGTGTGCGCAATTCTTCTGACTTTGGAATCCAGATGCGGCCGTTGAGATATAACACCCCGTCAGATCGAGGTTCCAGTTTCTTCTCAATTCCGCAGTCTAAGTCTGCCTTAAGCTGATTGTCTGTTACTACTTGTTGTTGTGCAATACGAATCAAATCCTTCAAGTTTGGCTGTGTGTTGATCTCCATGGCTCTGACACGAATTGGTTTGACTGGTTCCTTACAACTAAGAGCATCCGCCACCACATTGGCTTTACCCGGATGGTAACGAATCTCACAGTCGTAATCAGTTAGAAGCTCAACCCAACGCCGTTGTCTCATGTTGAGTTCTTTCTGATTAAGGATGTGTTGCAGGCTCTTGTGGTCTGTATAGATGACACATTTAGTACCATACAGGTAGTGTCTCCAAATCTTCAAAGCAAAGACCACATCCCCTAACTCAAGGTCATGAGTAGTATAATTCTTCTCGTGAACCTTGAGTTGTCTTGAAGCATATGCAATGACCTTATCCCGTTGCATAAGTACACAACCGAGACCAAGGTTTGAAGCATCATAGTAGACAATGAAATCATCAC
Source organism: Mikania micrantha (assembly GCA_009363875.1). Taxonomy (NCBI): domain Eukaryota; kingdom Viridiplantae; phylum Streptophyta; class Magnoliopsida; order Asterales; family Asteraceae; genus Mikania; species Mikania micrantha. The sequence goes on from CM018697.1 coordinate 55,325,799, forward strand.
TGCCTTCTGGGAGACTAAGGATAGGGGAGTTGCATAACTTCTGTTTGAGAAGTTGGAATGCATCCTCTTGCTTCTGTCCCCATATGAACGCTTGGCTTTTCTGGGTTAGTGTGGTAAGTGGCAAGGCAATCTTGGAGAAATTCGCAATGAATCTCCTGTAATAGCCTGCCAGACCCAGAAATGAACGAATCTCTGTTGGATTTGATGGAGTAGTCCAGTTCTTAATCGCCTCAATCTTTGCTGGATCTACATGTATTCCATCCCTGTTTATGACATGTCCTAAGAAGTGAACTTCTTTTAGCCAAAATTCACGTTTTGAGAATTTAGCATAAAGCTGTTCAGCTCTTAGTAGTTCTAAAACTTTCTTCAAATGACATTCGTGCTCTTGTTCTGTCTTTGAATAGATCAGTATATCGTCAATAAAGAAGATAACAAACTGATCTAAGTAAGGTCTGCAGACTCGATTCGTCAAATCCATGAACACTGCAGGTGCATTGGTCAGCCCGAATGGCATAACCACAAACTCGTAGTGTCCATATCGAGTCCTAAATGCAGTCATTGGTATATCCTCATCATTTACTCGTAACTGATGATACCCGGATCGTAAATCAATCTTAGAGAAACAAGTTGCTCCCTGTAATTGATCAAACAGATCATCGATCCTGGGCAGAGGATACCTATTCTTGATTGTCAACTTGTTTAACTCACGATAGTCGATGCGTATACGAAACGAACCGTCTTTCTTCTTGACAAAGAGAACCGGAGCTCCACATGGTGAGAAACTCGGTCTTATGAAACCTTTGTCTAAAAGTTCCTGAAGTTGACTAGACAGTTCCTGCATCTCAGATAGTGCTAATCGATACGGTGACTTTGCCACTGGGTTTGCTCCAGGGACAAGATCGATTCTAAACTCCACTTGCCGGATCGGTGGAAATCTAGGCAAGTCTTCTGGAAAAACGTCGGGATAATTTCTGATAACTGGAACGTCTCCAACTGTTTTCTTTTCAGGTTTCTTCTCTGCCAGGAACGCATAGGATTTCTTCTTCAAGTACTTCCTAGCTTTGATGCACGATACAATCTTCAATCTGAGGCAGGGTTTCTCGCCATATATTCTCATCGTTTCGCCGTACGGTAAAGGAATCCGTATAAGTTTCTCCGAACATACAATTTCGGCATTGTTTTTGGATAACCAATTCATTCCTATCACAACTTCGAAGCTTCCGAGTGTAATCTTAATTCACAACCATGTATTATAGAATCTACAAGTAGGGTTTTACCATCAGCTACTTCTACGGTATAAGGAGCAGTAAGCATAGATGGTTGTATATTAAACAAAGAAGCAGTATGAGCATAGATAAAGCTTTTATCAGCACCAGTATCAAATATGATAGAAACGTAATGACCATTAAGGAGAAATGTACCCGTGACAACTGCTGGCTCCTCGCGTGCTTCAGCAGCTCCGATAATAAAAGCATGAGCAGTAGCAGTGTTGTTGTTGAGTTTTGGACACTGGTTTCTGAAATGTCCCTCTGCTCCACAATTATAACAGGCCCTTCCACCTGTAGCAGTAGGAGTTGTGGCAGCAGTTGTTACAGCAGCAAGATGTGCATAGCGGCATGTAGCTGCCAAGTGTCCCATCCGCCCACACTTGAGACACTTTTTGCATGGGGTAGTTGGTAGATGATGATATTGGCATTTGGTGCAGAGTGGGAACAGGCCAGTATATGGCTTTCTGACTGAAGCAGATTGTGGCATAGCAGTAATGGGTGTGGCATGAGTAGGTGTAGCTGCGGTCAGGGCTACAAAGTTCTTGATGGTCTTTTGCTTCTTCTTCTTGTGATGTTGTTGTTCAGGCTTTTTGCCTTCATCAATCCGTGCTCTTTTGTACCCCTTTCGGGTGAGCACCCCAGACTTAACGTATTCTTCGGTAAGGCTAGCTCCCAGATGAATCGCTGCCTCCAGAGTAGTGGGGTTATTCCCCATCACAGTTCCTCTGACAACTAGAGGTAAGCCTTCAATGTACTTCTCTATCCTGCGGGATAGAGGAGTAACCAGGTGTGGCACCAGAATGCACAACTCATGGAAACGAGTTGTATACTTCGCGTTCTCACCACTATCTTGCACCAGATTCCACATCTCTACCACAAGTTTCTTCAGCTCATGTCATGGACAAAACTTATCCACAAGTAACTTCTTGAAGTCCTCCCATGATAAAGCTAATGCGACTTCCCGTCCTCTGGTGTTCTTCTCAGAGTTCCACCAGGTGAGTGCGCCTTTGTGAAAAGCGCTCGAGGCCATTTTGACCATCAGGTTTTCAGGACATCCTGTGAAATCAAGAATATCCTCGATGCTCTCCAGCCACTGCAGTAGGCCAGTAGCTCCTTTAGTACCAGCGTACTTAGGAGGTTTAGCATCATTGAACTGCTTGAAAGTGAAGTTAGCAGTTCCAGTGTTGGTAGCATTTGAGTTATGTGCTGAATCACTAGTACTTCCCCGAAGATTCTGGGTAATATCAGTGACCATGCCCGGAATGACATCTCTCATGTGTATAGCGATGGCTCGGGCAATCTTGTTGATCTCATCGTCGTTGCCACTTGTCGAACCCCCTCTGTTAGGATCACGTCGGGGAGGCATTCTACGAATAGAAGCCGCAAGTGGGTCAGTAATGAGAAAGGATACAATTGAATTTGCATGATAAAATTAGTAATATATACATACTACTAATATTATCATTCAATTGTAACATGAGTATGTACACGTATAAGCCATCAGCTCATTAGCATACTTCTCACGTGAATGTGTATAATGTTCCATGATCTCACTCCACCAAACCTACACACTGACACTTTCCCGATATACCCAAGATAGCTTATATATAGGGCATAGAAAGGGTCAAGCAAACTGCTAGCCCAGACGCCATCCCACCACCGCTTCGATATTCCACGATCATGTCCTTGCTAGCATTTGGCAACATGTTTGTATCCCAAATGATCGTATCTCATGTGTTTGACTAATGTTCAATGATTCCAGTTGCTCCTGAATCTTTACTTCAAATACGAACGCCAGATCCCCCCTGACGTATTGAAATAAGCTTATATATAGGGCTAGTTCTCACCGCCCACCACTTACCTCAACACGTCAGCGTTAATCCGCCGTTTGTAATTTAAACTTAAGATTCCAACTCTTGATTGACTATGATTATGAATGTGTAAACCGTGGTCCTTAATTTACTTAAAATTAAAACCTTAGGTTTTAGTATGTGTGTCCTAGGTTACTTAACCTAGGTTCTCAATACTTATAGTACTGAGTATAATGATCTCCTGTGAGAACTTCAACTAAAGAATACTGTTACACAGATTCTAAGTTATAAAGTTCCTATGATAATGAATACCTGATAATGATAACATGACAAGAATTTCAGATCCAAGATTCTAAAATTATAGATCTTGACCTCTGAATTCCTATGAGGAACATGACAAGGATTTTAGATCAAAGATACTAAGAATACAGATCTTTGCCTCTAAATTCCTATAATGAACTCTGATTGAGAATTCTGAATCAAGGATACTAAGAATACAGATCCTTGCCAATGGAATCCTTTAATGAACTCTGTGTGAGAATTTCAGATCAAGGATACTAAGAATACAGAACCTTGCCTCTGAAATCCTTTAATGAATATATGTGAGAATTTAATTCGGTTTCTAAAATTATAGAATTCCGATTCAAATTCCTTGACTCGATATCTAATCTTAGAAAAGTATCCCTAAGATCTTTCAAGCTTAATGTAGACTTAATGCTTACTTAAGTTACTTAGATCCTAAGTATCCTCAAGCCTATAACACTTAGTCCTATTGGGTAGCTTAGGTTATAGTCTAGGTCATTAAACATCGTGATAGTCGTTTCACTTCTCGCTTTTGGCAATCATTGCAAAAGGCTTTGGGAACTCGTGTTAATCTTAGCACGACGTATCATCCCCAAACCGACGGTCAAAGCGAAAGGACTATCCAAACACTCGAGGACATGCTTCGTTCTTGTGTGATCGATTTCGGTGGGAGTTGGGATCATCATCTTCCACTCATCGAGTTTTCGTACAACAACAGCTACCATACAAGCATTCAATGTGCACCGTTCGAAGCTTTATATGGTAGGAAGTGCCGATCACCGGTCTGTTGGACCGAGGTTGGTGACTCACAGGTTGTAGGACCTGAACTTATTCAAGAAACAACAGACACGATCAAAATCATTCAATCAAGGCTTAAGGCCGCACGAGATCGGCAAAAGAGTTATGCCGATCGACGTCGGAAACCACTTGAGTTTCAAGTTGGTGACCGAGTCTTACTCAAGGTTTCTCCCTGGAAAGGCGTTGTCCGATTCGGGAAGAAAGGGAAACTTGCACCAAGGTACGTTGGACCTTTTGAGATCCTGGAACGGATTGGTCCCGTAGCCTACAAACTCAAACTTCCGGTGGAGCTAAGCAATGTTCACGATACATTTCGTGTATCGAATCTTAAGAAATGCTTGGCAGATCATGATGTTCAGATTCCACTGGAAGACATTCAGATTCAAAACAACATGCAATTCATAGAACGTCCGGTTGAAATCATGGATCATGGAGTCAAGAAACTTAAACATAGCCGTATCCCGATCGTAAAGGTACGATGGGAGGGCAAACGTGGTGCTGAGTTCACCTGGGAATGTGAAGACCAGATGAAGCTTAAGTACCCTCATCTTTTTACAGTACCTTCGGCTAGTAATTTCGGGACGAAATTCCCTTAACTAGGGGAGACTGTAACATGTGTACATTTAGTCATGGTAGTCGTAAACAGAGTTAGAACAATGTGTATTCATGTCCAATCAGTCAATGTGATTCATATGTTCATGATTGTGTTTGCGTGTGATAGGATCTTAATTAATAGAAACAAGTATGTACTATTTATTTACAGTCGATCTCGCTAGGCAAGAACAGTATCATATTATATCAAAACAGTGGTGGGATGGCGTCAGATAAGGCAGGTAGCTGAACTCTGGGGTATGCCCTATATATATACTGCGTTCGGTGTAATGGGATAGTGTTAGTGCGTAGTGTTCAGACGAATAGTATGACAAGCGAAGTAATTAAACAAAATCGTAATACGTAAGCGAGACTGAGTACAGTTATGGGTGACGATCCATAATGATATGAATGTTGAACTTATAATTATGATTAAACGAAAATAAATAAATAATACGATCGAAAAACGTACGCGATTGTGGGTATACACGTAATTGTATATGTTTAACGATCTGACAACGAACGAAGAGTAAAAATAACTGAAATAATTTATTTTACATTTTTACCATTTTGAAACTCATCAAAAACAATTCAAAATATTATTTTCTTAATCGTGGTGGCGCGTACGTAAAAATACGCGAAACCGACACCGAGCGAGACCGAACACGCGGGAAACCACCAGGGCATAAAAGCCCTTAATTCTTCCATGTTGGCTCATTTATTTCAGCCAAACCATCCCTCTCTCTAGAATTCCCGTCCATCCTCTCTCTCTCTAGAAATCTAAGCTTTAAACGTGCGTATCTCACTCGTTTCTCAACGGAATTAGGTGTTCTTGGTGTCCACGCGAAGCTCTCGACATTCCCTACACGAAAGTACAAGAGATATGTGGATTTGTCCGGCCAAAATCGAGGTATTCTTCGAGAAAGATCATGAAATATAGGGTTTTTGTATGTGTTGTGTAACTTCAAGTTTTAGCCGGTTCTACGTCATTCCAGTCGAACTAACAACCCTTCGAGGACGAGTCTATGGGTGCTCATAGCATGGGAATGGTTGGATCGAAGGACCGAGGCTGAATGTTGGTGATGATGACAGGTTCGTGGGATACGCGACCCCAACAGCCCCGAGCCGAACCTGTGGTTCATGGCCGAACCCTACCGGGGCCGAACCTTCATGCATCAAGTTACGAACCCTACCGGGGCCGAACCCTACCGCGGCCGAACCCTGCATGCTCACGAACCATTTCAGCCCGAACCATGAGACACAAACCTTCTGGATGCTGAATATAGACGAACCCTACTCACCCTCGACGAACCTTGATGCAGCAGCCGAACCCTTGTTGAGCAAACGAACCTACAAGACCACCGAACCTCAACCGAAGCTTCCATGTGGACGAACCATTCCAGTAGCCAGCGAAACTTGCATGGTTCGTTGATCAGCTTGCCGAACCCTAGGGTTTGCATGGCCGAACCTTAGTGATGCCCTGATGACCGGCGAACCTATCAACCGGTTCAAGTGATTATTCCAGCACAATTTTCTTAGCTCAATGCATGTCAACCGGTCTATGAAATGGCTTGACTATTTCATTTATTCGGCCCAATTGGCTAAGGCCCATAATTTGGCCCACCCATCCTAAACCTAGCCCAACATCAAGTTAAATTGGCCCATAGGACTTCAATTTGGCTTTTAAGTATGTCCAAGGCCCAATAACCAATGCTAGTCCCAAAAGGAAGAGATTGGCCAATGGGATTATATTTCGGCCCAATCTTGGCCTTTTAACTTATTAATTGTGAATTGATCTTATTCGGTTTAAGTTTAAAACTTAAAATAATTAAGAGATCAATTCATAATCCCAAAGACCTAAAACTATTCGAACATCTTTTCAATTTACATGTTAAACAATGGTTATCAAGATCATCAACACTTGTCATTTTATGCATATGAGTTGTGCATAAAAGAAGATGACACTTCTTTTTCATGAACCAATTATCAATCAAGTGACTCAAACCATGATATTCAAATTCACAACATTCCTAAGCATGAGAACAAGTTAATCAAGATCATGATAACGCAAGTCAATCAATAAATCAAAGTCTATACAATCATAAATCTTATATCTTATGTATGATTACAATGATATAGGAACCAGTTAGAGGTCTTGTTTGCTACTTGCTACTTGTTATAGTTCAGAGTCTACTGCAAACAGGTGAGAACTTTAGCCCCTCTTTTACTGTTTTTCAACTGTTTTGGGGTGGAACACGTGATCAAACTCTCTTTATGCTATTGTTCAACTGTTACAAGTTCACTTTAGAAATCCTAGGGATTTATCAACTATTTTCAAAGGATTTATCAACTGTTTAAAATGTTTTATCAACGGTTAAAATTGTTGCTAGTAAAAAGGTTTTATAAAGGTTCTTTAAATTCTTTTATATCAGCTTTACACTAATGGTTTTATAAATACTAAACACTTTTAACTAATGAGATTTATAAACTCTTTTAATATAAACTCATGTTTTTGATAAAAATGATATGTTATAAACCTTGTTATTACACAAGGACACTAACTTTGGTATTTAATCAACGGTTTCAATACACGGTTTCAATCAATGGTTTTCATAGTGGTATTCAAACAAAGGATTTCAATTCATGGTATTCAAACAAGTTATTTCAATCGTTGGTATTCATGGTATTCACGAGAAGTTTTCAAATCATGGAAATCAAATAAGGCATTCAATCAAAGGGTTTCAATTCAAGTTTTCAAAAGCATGGTGTTCATCGTTGTGAACAAACTTATACACACATCAAGTTACATATTAATTTAGCATTAGTACTGGGTGATCACAACAAGGGAAAGCGGACACAATTGGGCAGACCTAATTCTGGAGTTAGCTTTTAAATTTGTTTTAAAAGCTAACTGCAGGATTTGGTTACGAATGGTTATATCAATGTTGCTGACTAATTTTCTAACTCCAAACGTAGTTTGGGACTTGATTATATGTTGGTTTTCTAGCAAACAGTCTGATGACTGTTTGGACACGTTTTACAGACTTGATGTTAGTTTGGGTTGCAACCATCCATGTATTTTTATTCACTATTTATTTCATATGCCTTACAATGCAGATTTATATTTACAACTGTTAAACCTATTGTTCTAACCAACTACTTTTGTAGTTGACAGTTACTTTTCACGTGTTTCAGGTAATCAGGTTTAAGACATTGTAAGGGACAACTAAGGAGACCGTTTAAGATAGAACAAGATGAAGAAACAAGCTAGGATGGATTAGAAACACATTAAATCCTGATTGTTTAATTGTCTTGTTTGAAGTCTTATTTTGTAAACTATATTTTGGGTCTGTAGTTGTTATTGTTTTGATAGATAGATAGAATGTCTGTAACTAAACAATGGTCTAAACATTTTGAAACCTAGTAATGCATTGTGGTTGTTCTTATTCAATACTTGTGCATGATTCAACTCTCGATCGTCACCGCGCCGTGGATTCCGCACGCGGCGCAAGGGGTGTGACAATTACCTAGGTCATAGATTTACACATGTAATTCACAAGTTTGAAATGATGCACACTTTCACTTTTATACACAAAGACCTAAGTCTAAGTGTGGAAGGTATCTAACCATTCCAAGCTACTAGTGTATTTTATGTTTATGTATGAAACGTCTTATATCCTACACCATGTTTGCAACAAGTATAGCTCATACGACATTCAAACTTATTCAATATAGAACTAAGGCTTTTGCATCTAGAAATGATTTTGTATGAAGAATAATATTTTTTTGTGTATAAGGCATGTGTAACATCCCAAAATATAATAAAATGTAAAAAGGGATATGAGAAACTCACATGTTATTCTTGATTTATCCAAAGCATTCTTGGTTTTTCTTAAGAAGAAGTGAAACTCAAATCATCTAAATATATATAAAGTAAGTTTGACTTGGGTCTTCCTAACTTAATGAATATATCTATGTTTGTCCATATGAACCATTTGGTTTGTAAAAAGATTTAACATAATAATTTGAAAATGTTTTATTGCTTTTGTAATGTATGAGTTTAGAATAAATGGATTTAAAATAAGTAGAATAATGATTTATAAATGTTTTAGAATATATAGATTTAAAACGAGTGAATCAATGTTTTATAAATGTTTTTAAATTATATGAATATAGACTAAATAAAATAATGCTTTTATAAATGTTTATAAATGTTTTAATAAAATTAAGAATATAAAAGTTTAGAATAAGTTGAATTAATGTTTGTAAAAACATTTTTGTTTGCAAATGATTTTTTTTCTAAAAAAAAGATTAATTTTTTTTATAAAAAAGTTGTAAAGTTTTACATTAACTAAAATAATATTAAAATCTTAAAACAATCCATTAAAAGTATATTGGTATTTTTTTTCTTTCTTTTTATTAATTAAAACATAGTTAACATTCTTATTTTATATCTATATTATATTTTCGTTTCCCCTAATTTCAAATAATATATTAGAAAATTTAAAGAACTTTTCTAAAAATCTAATGAAATAAAAACTGAAAAAAAATGGTTTAAAACGGTATAGTTTAAAAAAACAGGCTCTGGCTGCCTCCGCCGGGTTTCGTGTAACACCTCGACTGATGGCGGAAGCTTCGGGATGCCACGAGGGATGTGTAGATTGTTCATAAGCTCATGGGCATCTAATTAAATCATCACATATCAATTAATCAACCAAATTAATTACATCAAAAATCATGTTCACCATGAATTAGTTACATCAAATACACAAAAGATTTAGCTAACTAACTAAATTCTAGTCTTCAGAATTTTAGTTATTTCAGCTAAGTCCAAGAACCTAAGTGATGATGTCCCAAAAGATGTAGAGCTACCATGCTCTACGTACTTCTCATCGTTCCCTGAAACATGTAGAAAGTCAAGTGTCAACTACAAAGTAGTTGGTGAGTAATCATAAGATTTTATATTTTAAAAAAGTTTACAAATGTTTATGAAATCTTATAGTTTACTGAGAAAATCCACATGAACACCTGCGAGATAATCCAACACATAACCCAACACACAATCTCAAACACAGAATCAAATATTTCAATTAATCATAATTAATCAATCACATATCCATTCGACCAATGTCAATCATTAATATTTTCAATTAATATAAGTGACAATACATGCATCATTGTGAATGACCAAGGCCAATGACAACGACAAACGGAGTTGTGGCAATCCATGTGATAATACATGCAATCATTGCGGATGACCGAAGTCAACCACAACGATCCACGGAATAGTGACAATACATGGACTCATTGCGAATGACCGAAGTCATCAGCAACAACTCATGGAATAGTGACAATACATGCACTCATTGTAGATGACCGAAGTCATGCAACAACAACAACCCATGGAATTATGATAATCCAATAATATGAATATCATAACAATAAACATGTATCATCCATGTCTTATCAAATTTATATGTAAACTGGTACACATGTTCCACCTCCAAGTTTAAAACAAAACGATTTAAAAGGAGGTTATGAGAGCTCACCTGAGTCCTTAGATTCAGGGTTTTCGTAGAATGCGCGCTCGCGTATACAAATCAACAACTCGATCAACCTGTAATTATCGTGTGTTCACGTTCATAAGCGTACACGTTTTATTTCGATCACATATCCGTGAGCGTTTACTTTTAAATCATTAGTGTTTCATTAACTTAGTTCATTTATTCTAAGTTAAATTGTTACACCTAAAATTTTATTATTTATCATCTTACAAGGATAATTCAAACTTGTTAGTGTTAATCATTCAATATATGATGATCTTTTATATAATATATCAAAGTTAGATGAGTTGTAAAGATTTTATCCTTATGAACTTATGTATATACATTCATAGTTGCATGCATGAATATCCCATTAGTGAACCTTTATAACTTAAGTTGTAAAATTTTATTAAGTTCAAGAAAATCAAATGTTAGGTTCTTTTCACAACTTCACAAATTTCGTATATTATTAAGTTTAAACCTTCTCATTATTATAGAAAAGGTGGTAAATAGAATTTCTCGTGCATGCATGCACATATGTATTTATATGTGATCTTGATCCATTATTTATCCTAAATCTTAGTTTAAGCAACACTTAAGTTTTTATTTTAAACACATTCCAGCAAACCTATTGTATGGAAACCCTAGGTTCGGCCAACCCTTAGGGTTCAGCCCAAACAGGCCCAAGGTTCGGTCAAAGGGATGAACTGAAGACCAAGGGTTCGTGTGAAGGCTAAGGTTCGGCTGATTCAAGAAACCCTAGGATCTCTCACAAAGGTTCGGCTACCAAAGGTTCGGTGGCCCTAACCTAGGTTCGCTCCCCTAGTGAGGTTCGCGGGTGTGTCAAGGTTCGTAGGGCTTAGCAGAAAGGAGGTTCGGCCCAAAGGTCCAGCTAGGTTTGCCCACTTATACAGGTTCGTGGTCCTTGGTTCATGACTATCTAAGGTTCGACTAGCAAAAGGAGGTTCGACCAACACCTCGCCCAACCCATAGAGGTTCGCTAGGCCCGAAGGTTCGGCTCCTCTCTTGCTTATCGAAAACAGGTTCGTCGACCTGCACTTTCTTCTACCTCTTCGCGAACCAGTCAGCCCATGGCTGCCCACCAACTTCTCAATCGCATTCCAACAGTTGTAGGTCTATCTATGGTCCTCCCATACTCACCCACATGCATATTAGGGTTTCAACGTGTTTTACTATATAAACCGGTTATATTTAGGTGAAAAACAAAAAGTAAACTTATGATTTACCTCTAAATATTAACCAAATGATGAGTTTCTTCACGGGTTTACGATTTACTCGATCTCACGAACGATTTGGCACCAAGATCCTTCCAAATGGTTGAGAGATGAAGATAAAATTCTAGAGAGAAGGTAGAGAGAGTGACGAAAATAGGGTTTTTAAAGAGAGGGAAGAATGGGAGAAATGAGAAAGAAGAGGTGATTCTTTTTTTCTTATATCGCGTCTCGATCAAACGTGCTCGGTCTCGTTTTTATCGCGTTAAATCTCATTAAATACTCGGTTTAGCTTGTAACATATATTTAAAACATAGTGTGTTTAAATATTCGTGTTTCGTTTAATAAAATGATTTTAAAATAAAGTTGTTTAAATAAAACACTTTCGACCACTTTCGTTAAATTATTTATTTAAATAAAATAATCCGTTCGTTTTCGTTTTAGGTTGTAATTCCTAATAAACGTTTTAAATTTCAATTTATTAATTTAATATCGTTCGATATTATTTCGTTATCTCGTTGAAACGCGTTACTTACGTACGTATTCGTAAAAATCGTCACCTTTCCGAATCCAACGCTCGTATCGTATTTCGATTCGATTTACGAATTATGGAATGTCGTTTCAAAATATAGTTCCTAGTAATTATATTCATGTGAATCGTCACCCACGCGAATACATTATCAGGTTAATATTTCTGAAATAACATTCGCGTTTAATTAATCATCGTAACCTCACCTATGCGTATTCATTTCCAATAAAGCTTTCATTATTTTATTAACTTTAATATTATAAATTCCAATCTAAATCCTACTAAACCATGTCACTGACACATCCATGATAGACCGAAATATGCATATATATAGGGCATATGTAGGGGTTGGTCGCAACCTCCCCAACACTGTCCCACCGCTATTTCGATAAACCATGACCATGTGTCCTTGAGTCTGTTTAGCAACCAAACAGTAACAAACTCCAAATTCCTTTCCATTCCAAACCACACTCCATAATTTATGAATTCAGCTGCGATAAACTCTCTGGTTCTGTTTAGTTGCGTTTCAACTAAACTTCTCATGGTTTATGCATAAAATAATATAATCTCAATATGTATACCAATATCTGTAATAAAATCCAATAATTTATTATCATAAATAATTATCATATCAAGTCCTAACAGTACAGTTAAACATGTACGGAACAACCCGAATTACAGTGATGTTAAAGTCTCCCCTAGTTAATGGAATTTCGTCCCGAAATTAAACTTGGAGTGACCATAGTGAATAAATGTGGGTACTTAAGCTTCATCTGATCTTCCCATTCCCAGGTGAATTCTGGACCACGCTTCGACTCCCATCGTACTTTGACAATTGGAATTCTACTGCGTTTGAGCTTTTTAACCTCACGATCATTTATCTCAACTTGTTTTTCAACAAAGTGCATGGTATCATCGACGCGAATGTCATCAAGTGGTACCTAAAGATCCTGATCAGCTAAGCATTTTCTTAAATTGGACACGTGACACGTAGAGTGTACATTGCTAAGTTCAGGAGAAAGTTCAAACTTGTAGGCAACCTTCCCGATCCGTTCGAGGATCTTAAAAGGGCCAACATAACGTGGAGCAAGCTGACCCTTCTTCCTGAATCTTACCACTCCTTTCCAGGGCGATACTTTAAGTAATACCATATCGTCAACTTCAAACTCTAAAGGTTTCCGTCGTTTGTCCGCGAAGCTTTTCGGTCGACTACGTGCAGCTAACAGGTTGTCACGGATCTGGCGGATTTTTTCAGTCGTCTCCTGAATAATCTCGGGACCAGTGATCTGCGATTCGCCGATCTCGTTCCAAAAAATCGGTGACCGACATTTTCTGCCATAAAGAGCTTCAAACGGCACCATACCAATGCTCGCGTGATAACTGTTTTTTTACGAGAACTCAACTAGTGGTAGATGGCTATCCCAATTGCCACCGAAATCGATGACACAAGCTCTCAACATATCATCCAATGTATAAATCGTTCGCTCCTTCTGTCTATCTGTTTAAGGATGATAGGCGGTGCTAAGATCCAATCTTGTTCCGAAAGCTTCGTGAAGTGATTCCCAAAATCTAGTGGGTGCTCGCACTCCACGATCGCATCTGAGTAGTTAGTTTATTTCAGTTTACTTATTTTCTGTTATGGTAGTAGTTGTAAACCTGAATGAGCGGGTTGTGCTCATATGGACATTTGCTAGTAGAAGACATTTCAAAATTATGATTGTACTCGAAAAGTGATTACTAATGAAATGATGTTGGACTGATTATCAGCGTACTCTACTTATGTTGCATGCTAACTTAACATCTAACACAACCCATAGCTAACACACTATCTATTTTATACTGTCACACCCCGGGCCGGCGGGAACGGATCGGGTTTTCCAGTCGGGCGGAAGGTTCCCGGGGCACGATATCTTGAATGATAATCGAAATGATCAGATTGTTTACATGGCACATGATAAATACTGAGAAATGCTAACATGACATATAATATAGAATTACAAAGTTAAATTACACAATATGTGTTCATAATTTAACTAAGTAAATATATTCCAAAAGAATCGTGTAGTTTCTATCTTGTAACTGTACAAGATATGCAAAATAGATTCACAATGCCATCAAAATGTATGCATCCAAAAGTAAGCTAGGTCTTCTAAAAATCCTCTAGCTTAATCAATGATGTTGGTTAACTAGACCTGTCCGTCACCTGAGAAAACATGCATTTAAACAAAGTCAACACTAGGTTGGTGAGTTCATAAGTGTAGTAATTGAAAACCAATGAATTCTTGTCAATCATGTTCACGGTGTTTCACACAAGTTGTATTGTTAATTGAATTCCATGTTTCACACAATGTCCTCTCCATGGTTGGATGTACAGATAATGTCTCATCCAGTCAAGCATGCTTATATATAGGGGCATACGAAAGGGTCAAGCCCAGACGCCACCCCACCACATGCTTAACTGCACTCGACACTACCTGTAACACAACGATGGATACCCATTTCCTTTCACCCATGATTACCCGGTATGTTTATCCCAATAATGAAAGAGAGAAAGAGACAGAATTATCTCTGTTAACCATTCCTTATGGAACAGCCGGCATGTAAAATAACCCAATGAATAAAGTAAGAGATGTAATCATCTCTGCTAACTAATCCTTACGGATTAGCCGGTGTGTAAAATAAACCAATAATTGAATAAAGAGACATAAAATCTCTGTTAGCTATTCCTTACGGATTAGCCCGGCATGTAATATAACCCAATGACATAACTAAGAAACGAAATCGTTTCTGTTAGCTATTCCTTACGGATTAGCCTGGCATGTAAGATATCATACTCGATATCTAGAATGAAACTTAATAGTTTCTGTAACTAATCATTACTGATTAGTCCGGCGTGTAGAATACCCAAACAATTGAATAAAGAAACATAATAGTCTCTGTTAGCTATTCCTTACGGATTAGCCCGGCATGTAAGATATCATACTCGATATCTTGAGCGAAACTTAATAGTCTATGTGACTGTCAGTACTAACCAGTCCGGTGTGTAAGATATCATACTCAATACCTAGGTAGGGACATAATAGTCCCAGTAGCTGTCACCCATATCCAGCCCGGTATGTAAAGAGTCCTACTCATGATTTCTAGTTATAGACGTAATAGTCTCAGTAGCTGTCATTTCGGATCAGCCCGATGTGTAAGATATCCTCCCAAGATTTCTATTGTAATGAATATGTTCTCTAAATTTTATGTATGTTATCAATTAGATTGATAGCACCTCTCGTGCCCGGTATGATTTAATTTGACTGCTCTCAAGTTCTAATGATTGATGTTCGTGATTACCCGACTGATCTATGATTGTGTACCCGTCTTCCCATGATAGTTATAAGTTGTGCCCTAATAGAGTCTTAATAAGTAATGATAGTCTGTGTGGGAAGTACCATCCCAATAGTGTGTGCTTGCGATATCATCCTCGATATCACAAGTAATTGTCTCAACTGTTATCCCGGTGTTGAGTGTTCTCATTAACTTGCACAGAGTGTTATAAGAACATGTCTTATACACAATGATAGTAATGTGTGAATGATCTCCTTATCATGAAGTTACCTTATCATGATGATCATTCTAGTCAGTAGTAATTGTTATTGGCATATTATCGCATAGTTTTCCCCGTGGTTCTATCGTGTAAGAATAATAAACAGTTGCAAGATATTTTCTTAACAACTTATATTATTCTAGTGCATACATGTGTCAGGAAGCTATAATGGCATGTGTCTTCCTAATTATCTAAAGTTTGATAATATCAGACAAGCAAGCGTGTAATGATTAATGATAATAAAGATAAACAATATTTATCTAAATCATAAAATAAGCAATATGTGAATAGAAACTTTTAAGTAAATAAAAGTTTTGTATGTTTCTCATCCCCGAGCTTTGAGATCAGTAAAGATTAAGAAAAGGGGCATATGAACTCACCTTATGTCTGAAATGGTCGACTTAGCTTAAATAGAGAAATGCACGCGCTCCTTGAGTGTACTTGAATTTGCTTTCACGATCCTGTATTAATTACATGTTGTGTATAACCTATAAGTATCGTTTGTAATTGATTTGTGTGCGTGTAAGTGTGTTAGCCATAAGGTTGACTAACCCATTGTGGGTCTCGGTTTTCATTCGACCTCGTTTGCTTATTAAGGGTTGTGCTCCCACTTAACCACTTAGGTTGTTATTTGGTCATGTCCTTATGTTGTATGTTTAGCTTTAAATCATTCATGGTATTCCACACTGTCATTATGTGATAGTTGTGTTGGTATAAGACTTAGTGTATGATCCAAAGACTAGCTTAGGTTTACAGTTCAAACCCCACATATTTGTTTTGTCATATAATTCAAAGCATCTCTTATAGTATTAATATCAATTTAATTTCTAAACATAGTTTTCAACCTATGGGTTAAGTGGGCCGGCTATTAATTGGGCTGAATGTGGTTGGGCCTTTGGGCCACATGTGTGACGTATAGGGCCAATTGGACCATAGTGAATTGAATCCTTTACGTGGGCCATGCTAATAATCATTGGACCGATTATCAACTATGTGGGCCGAGAGCAATTGGCTGGGCCGAATTAATAAGTCCTTGGGCCTAAT
Source organism: Mikania micrantha (assembly GCA_009363875.1). Classification (NCBI taxonomy): domain Eukaryota; kingdom Viridiplantae; phylum Streptophyta; class Magnoliopsida; order Asterales; family Asteraceae; genus Mikania; species Mikania micrantha. The sequence goes on from CM018697.1 coordinate 55,342,510, forward strand.
ATCACGTTTATGGTATAAAATAATGGGCCTTTGGTTAAGCATGGGCCATTCGTGAGGCTGGTCTTGGGCCGATTCATGGGCTTATTGTATGGTGCTATTGGGCTCGTGGGTATTACTTGGGCCAATTAAGTGGATCGTTGGGCCAATTGGGCCTAAAATAAAAGGTAGTTTGGCCGTGGGTTTATGCTTGAGCCGTTTGACTTGTGTGGGCCGAAGGGGGTGTGTGGGGTTACACGGATGGACCCAGTAATCAAATGAGCCTTCCTTAGTTCTGTTGGGGCCTATACAAACGTGGGCTGCATGAATTGGTTGGATTAAATAGCTACTGGGCCGAAATGAGTGGGCTAAAATAGATTGAAGTTGGTTAGTGCTACTGGTTTACATACACTTATCTGTTCAAGTTCAACACAGATCGCATCAGTCCTCATTGGCCAGCGAACCTTTCAGGTTTAATTGAAGTTAGGTTCGTAGCCATGGTATGGTTCGGGGATGTCAAGAAGGTTCGGCCGGTGTTGAGAAAAGGCTCGGCGAGAGTTGTCGTGATCATGGGTTCGTGAGAACCAAAGGTTCGCCTGACAACCTAATGGTTCGGCAGTGGAGTTGATTTTTCGAAGGTTCGGTGGTTGCTTGAAGGGTTCGTAGGTCTGAAAAAGGTTCGGCTAGGCAGTAAAGGTCTGGCCACTACATGACAGATGGTTCGTGGCTCACTATGGGTTCGCCGGTGATAGTTGTCCAGGCTGTAGGTTCGGCCATCTTGAAACTCAACCGAACAGGTTCTGTCGTTCCCCAGGTTCGCGACCAGCAAGCTCATCTTTATCGAATCCAGCAGCCTCAAGTTGTTTTCCATGGTTAGTGCTAGGTGTTGACGGGTTTTCGCATATGTAAGATGCGTGGATGTGGGTTTAGTTTCGATCAGGTGGTTGGGTTTACAAAAGAAATGAGAAAACCCTATTTTCCCGAATCTTTCAAGCATCAAACCTTAATTTTGGCCGGAGAAATCCCCAGATCCGTTGTACTTCTACGCAGAGCTTGATGAGAGCTACGTGTGGACACCAAGAACGCGCGATTTGGCCCACAAACGAGTGAGATATAAGACTTTGAAGGTGGATAATGATGGTGGGAGAGTCTTGGCCGAAAATAGAGAGAGAGAGAGAGGATGAAGATGATAAAAAATAAGAAAACACTCTCATTTTAGGGTTTTTATACCCCGTGTGGTGTTCGGGTCCGTTTCGGTTTCTCAGTTCGTAATTTAGTCGCGTAACCGGATTTTTACGCGTAATTAAATTGTAATAAATAAAAGAGAGTTTATTTTAATTATTTGATGAGTTTCAAAATTGTAAAATGTTTAACATTTTATTTTATTAAATTTATAATCGTTCGTGCCGTGTTTTCGTTTCCGTTTCGTCAGATTGCGTCACTTACGCGCGTCTTCGTACAGAGCGCTAACTGTACGAACACGATCGTATGTTTCACTTTCTGATTTGGTTTTCTAATTATCAGTTATCGTTAAGAACGTTAAACTCACAGATATGTTTGTGTGAATCGTCACCCACGCAAACACGCTGTCAGTTTATTATTCTAAAACGACACTGCAATATAATTTGAATTGTGTTTCCTCATTCTCGGACACAACTACACATCCTGTTATCCCATTGAATTGTCGGTCATCTGATTCCTGTCATCTATGGATATCATATCGCAACCGATTTGTTATTGTTATTCGTTTGAACACTGTTGTTCTTGAGTTGTTGTATTTACTGTATTTAAGTTTTCACTTAAACACATACAACTGTGATTTGTTTCTAGGGTTCTGTTGTTACACGACTGTTTACATACTGTATTTACACACAAGAAATGGTGAAAGTACACACACCGTACGGACTTGCCAGACGGTTTGGTACTAGTTGTCACATATACAGAACTAACAATGGCCGAAAGAGGAACATACGTCCGATCACATAGACAACCGATTGGCTCAGCAGCCATCCGAGTGATGGTTGAGTGAAGGGTCAACAAGGAAATAGAGGAATATGAGGCAAACTGACTGAATAGAGATACAAGTGTCACCAATAACGGTACTAATAACAACTTAAATTCGACTAACTTAGTGTAGCAAACACGATCACTAACATATGACGTTGACTGCTCACGAACAGGATCCCACGGCAGCGGCAATAAGGGGTGTTAGTTCAAAACCTTCCTGAGCTGCCATCCGCACACCTTTAAGGGTACCGAGGGAGCAGTGGCACTGCTCCGCTGGATTGAGAAGACTGAGTCTGTCTTCTCAATGTGTGAATGCTCAGAGGAGAAGAGGGTAGAGTTTGATATAGGGATGTTGGAGGGTCCAGCCCGCACCTGGTGGAACTCCCATGTCTACGCATGCTCCAGGAGGAGTATTGTCCATGTAACAAAATCAAGAAGCTGATAGAAGAGTTTTGGGTCCACAAAATGGTGGGATCTGAGATTGAGATGTATCTGACCCGATTTCACGAGCTGTGCAAACTATGTCAGGGGATGGTGACCCCCGAGTACAAAAAGATCGAGCAGTTCATCAGTGGACTGCCCGAACAAATCCAAAGCATGGTCTCAGCATTCGGCCCAATCCTGATCCAACCAACCATCAGACTGGCCCACAAACTTACAGATAAGGCGGTAGCACAAGGGAAGCTACCCAAGAGGGGTGAACACCTGAAGTCCCAAGACAACAACAAGCGCAAGTGGGAACCCAACCATCATCATTCTCATACATCACACAAGTCTCATCAAAGATCAGCACCAGCTAGGGCATTCACAGCAACCCAACCCGATAACAAGGGGAATGGAGTTTACAAAGATAAATACATGTTGTGCAACCGATGCTCATGCCACCATTTTGGGTAATGTTAAAAATATCGTTGTTTGAAGTGCAGATGACATGGCCAAATGGACAAGGATTGTAAGACCAAGCACATCAACTAAGACAACCCCAACCAAAACCACAACAACCAGAACACTCTCAAGGAGTTTTATGAATGCGGGATGCCGGGACATATGCGGAGGAGTTGCCCGTAACTGAAGAAGGCTGGAAGAGGCACGGCAAAGGGCCGTGCATTTGTGATTGGCTCGGGAGAGGCCAACGACGATCGAAACATCGTTACCGGTAAATTTCTCTTAAATAATGTCTATGAAAGCATATTATTTGATACCGGTGTAGATAGGAGTTTGATATCTAGTGAATTTAGCAAACTGCTTGATATTATCCCAACACCACTAGACTATAAGTATACCATAGAGTAAGATGACGACAAACTGATAGAGACACAACATATCTTTCGAGGATGCTTCATGGTTTAGGCGGATCACGAACTCGAAATCAATCCGATGCCGGTAACTCTCGGGAGCTTCGATGTGGTCGTTGGAATGGACTGGCTATCTGCAAACCGCGCTAAGATCGTGTGCAACCAGAGATCGTTTGGATTGCATTGCCAAGCGGAGAACAGATCTCGATTCAGGGGGAATGGCGGGGAATACCGATGAACATTATTTCGTGCATGAAGGAAAACAAGTACCAGCAGAAAGGATACACCGTGATACTAGCCCTCATCGCTAAGCAATCGAAGAAAGAGAGGAAGATCGAGGACATCGCTGTAGTCCAAGACTTTCCTGAAGTATTTCCCCGAGGATTTATCTGGACTGCCACCGAAACAAAAAATCGAGTTCCAGATAGACCTCACCCAAGGAGCGGCACAGATTGCTAAAGCTTCATACCGAGTAGCACCGACGAAAATTCAAGAGTTGTCTAACCAGTTGCAAGAGCTGTTAGACAAAAGGTTCATTAGACCATGCTTTTCACCTTGGGGAGCACCGGTCTTATTCGTGAATAAGAAGAACGGATCATTTCGAATCTGTATCGACTACAAGGAGCTGAACAAGGTGGCGATCAAGAATCGATACCCGTTACCGTGAACAGACGATTTGTTTGAACAATTGCATGGGTCATGCTACTATTCTAAGATCGATTTGTGATCATGCTATTATCAACTGGGGATACAGGAAGAGGACATTCATAAGACAGCCTTTAGAACCCAATATAGACACTATGAATTTTTGGTCATGCCCTTCGGATTGACCAATGCACTGGCTGTATTAATGGATCTCATGAATCGCGTGTGCAAACCTTATATTGATAAATTTGCAATAATGTTCATTGACAATATGCTGATCTACTCCAAGAAATAGGAGGAGCATGTTAAACGCCTAAGGCCTTTCTTGGAATTACTAAAGAACGAGAAATTGTACGCGACGCATTCCAAATGTGACTTTTGGATTCACGAAGTTTAGTTTCTTGGACACGTAGTTAACGATAAGAGAATACACGTAGACCATGCCAAGAACGAAGCCATCAAAAACTGGGAAGCACCGAAGACTTCGACTGAAGTGCGACAATTCTTAGGATTGGCAGGGTACTACCGGTGGTTTATCGAGGGATTTTCGAAGATCGCTCAATCATTGACTTCCCTGACACATAAAGACAAGAAGTTCAATTGGGTAGAAAAACACGAGTCTGCTTTCAACTTGCTGAAGCAGAAGTTATGCAGTGCACCGATCATATCCCTACCGGAGGGATGTGATGACTTTGTGGTTTACTATGATGCGTCTAAACAAGGGCTCGGTGATGTGTTGACGCAACGCGAGAAGGTCATAGCATACGCGTCACCACAATCAAAGGTGCACGAGAAGAATTATACCACTCATAGTATGGAGTTGGGAGCCGTGGTGTTTACTTTGAAGATTTGGCGACACTACCTATACGGCACAAAATGTACCATCTTTACCTATCATAAGAGCCTACAACACATTTTTGACCAAAAGGTGTTGAACATGAGAAAATAAAGATGGTTTGAACTCCTTGGAGATTATGATTACGCCATCATGTATCATCCGTGCAAAGCTAACGTAGTAGCCGACGCGTTAAGCCGAAAAGAAACCACCAAACGCGTGCGTGCGCTACAGCACACGATCCATTCTGAATTGCCGCAACGGATTCGGAATGCACAGCAAGAAGCACTGAAGGTCGAGAACCTCACTCAAGAATCCTTGTGCGGCATGGATAAACAATTGGAGGTAAAGGCCGACGGAGCATACTACTTCATGGATCGATCTGTATCCCACACTACGGATGGTTGACAAGCGTGTTGATGGATGAAGCTCACAAGAACCGGTATTCAGTACATCTAGGCTCTGACAAAATGTACCATGATTTAAAGACAACCTACTGGTGGCCTAACATGAAATCAGAAATCGAGACTTATGTAAGTAAGTATTTGAATTGCTCCAAGGTCGAGGTTGAGTACCAGAAGCCATCAGGCGTACTTCAACAACCGGAAATACCAGTGTGGAAATGGGAGCAGATTCCCATGGACTTCAAAACCAGGCTGCCTAAACGGCAAGTGGTTGCGATACCATCTGGGTAATCATAGACCGATTAACAAAGTGTGCGCACTTCCTACCCATCAAGAAGACTGACTAACTGGATAAAATGACTCGAATTTATCTAAAGGAAGTGGTTACTCGACATGGAGTGCCAATCTCGATCATCTCTGACCATGACAGTCGATTCACGTCGCATTTCTGGAAGTCCTTGTATTAGGCATTGGGCACGAGATTGGACATGACCACTGCTTATCACCCGCAGACTGATGGGCAGAGCGAACGACAATACAGACATTGGAGGACATTCTTGGGGTATGTGTTATCGACTTTGGCAGCAGCTGGGAGACTCATCTACCATTAGTTGAGTTTTCGTACAACAACAGCTATCACACGAGCAGTCAAGCCGCACCATTCGAGGCACTTTACAGACGGAAGTACCGATCAGCCATTTGTTAGGCAGAAGTTGGTGAAAGGCAACTGGCTGGACCCCAACTTGTGCACGAGACAACTGAGAAGATCGTGCAGATACGCAACCGAATGGCAGCAGCTAGGGACAGACATAATAGCTATGCCTATAAAAGGCGCAAGCCTTTGGAATTCCAGGTGGGAGATATCGTGCTACTTAAGGTCTCGCCCTGAAAGGGAATTATCCGATTTGGGAAACGAGGGAAGTTAAATCATCGTTACAACTGACCCTTTGAGATTGTCAAACAAATAGGCCCCATTTGTCACACCCCGAGCCGGCGGGGTAGGATCGGGTTTCCCCGACGGGCGGAAAGTTCCCGGGGCGCGATATCGAGAGTGATAATCGAAATGATCAGATTGTTCGCATTGCACATGATATATAATTGAGAAACTTGCTAAAATAAAATAGAATTACAGAGTTAAATTATATCAGTTAAGTTTACAATTTAACAATGTAACTCCACTATCACATCAAAAGTCTTCAACCTTGTTGCTGCACAAGACATACAAAAACAACTGTATAATGATGCTTCAAAATATGCATGTCCCAAAAAGTTAGGTCCTCTACAGATAACCTAATTCAATGAAATGACTCTTCAGTTGACCTGTTCGTCACCTGAGAATCATGCAAAAATAAAGTCAACACATGGTTGTTGAGTTCATATAATTTAGTATTTGAAAATGATTTGAAACTGATTTGAAAACCTCCTTTGGTAAAGACCCTAACCTCATTAACTCCACATGTATCATCCAGATCGGTATGCTTATGTATAGGGCATACCCCTGAGTCGAGGCTACAACCCCGCCCAGACGCCATCCCACCACATACTAATCCGCATAGGACATTGTTGTTAATGATAATTAGGCATTTTTACCCTACCATTTACCCATGACTCTTCTGTTTGTCGTCCCTGTAATTACCATCATTTGAAATCCATGTTGATTTCATAAGTTCATCACACAATATGATCAACCATAGTAATTGTCTAAACAGTTATAAATGCTTAATTTAATAAATAAATAAACATTTAATAAAATCTAAGTCCTAATGATTGGGGCCTGCGGTCATACTCGAGTAGACTAGTCTGTCAATCAAGGTACTTAGTAGTTAGGGAATCTGTAAACATCCTCAAACATACGACCTACAAGTCAAACGGTCTAGCTAGGACTTCTTGAAATGCAGGATTTTATGTTTCGTCATGTTTTTGGCGTATGTTATCTCTGATATTTCCCAGGCTTTCCCTTGAAAATGATTTATTGATTCGCCTGATTCTGTTACAAGATGTACTTGATTCGTTGATCATAGAATACTAGATTCATTTATCAAAATGTACACTTGATTCATAGTTCAACAAACACTTGATTTGTAGAACATTGAACATTGTCTTTGCAAAGATTGTTTTGTTTGATTTGTTGAAGTCCCACACTTGTTTCACCAAAATGTTTCATTTGATTCGTTGAATTCATCCATTTGATTTGTCAAAATGATTAGTTTCTTTCCTTGAACTCCCACACTTGTTTTGTCAAAATGATTAGTTTGATTCCTTGAACTCCCACACTTGTTTTGTCAAAATGTTTGATGTGATTCTTTTGAAATGTTTTGATCCGTTGAAATCTTTTAGTTTAAATCTGATTATTCACTTAATTTATAAGTAAATCAGTTAGTAAACCTGCATAAAATCTTCCTAGACATGGTCTAGGATAACATTTATATATATGTAAAACATATTAATTTAAAAGCATTTAAGTAAACAATTTAAATAAACAGTTTACGCATGCTTCTCAGCCCCGCGTTTTAAAACAAAAATGTTAGGAAAGGGGCAATGAACTCACCTGTGTTGCCGTGCAATGAACCACAAAAGATATGCGCACTCTTTGATTGTTGCCTAAGTATCTTTAGCACCTGAGTTATTTTAAAGAATTCGAATACGATAAGTACCTACAGGAATTGTCGCAACTATGGTTTGGTCTCGGTGTGCAACTACGTGTCCTAGATTACTAATGTGTTTCTAAATTTCCTTCTATCTAAGTTAAACTATTACCCATTAATAACCCAGATTCCCCATTAATCGTTTAAAGTAATTAAGTAAAACATTTTCAATTTATTATATTTTAAGTTAATCATTTATTTAGGAAAATCATTTAATTATATTGATAAGGTTTATAATATAATTTCTTTTATGGAAAGCATAATAAATTTAAGAAAAGTGTAATTAAACATGATGGGCTTATATTAAACCCATTGGGCCGTTCTTGGGCCCATTAATAGACTTTGATTTTTCAAGTGATCTCTTGTTTGCTTATTGAGTCATTAACCTAGATGGTTTAAATAACCATTTAGATTAATCATGTGTCCTTGAAATTCCCAATGGTTTAGATGTTAACATTTAAGTCAAACCATAACCTTTAGGTTCTTGTTTTCCATCCCGAATGTAATTCTCTCATGACATTGCTATCTTAGCTTAACGAGATTCATTTGTGTTTAACCAAATGAATGATCATCCTTGATATTGGGCCAAATTAAGTGATCCTGGCCTAATAATAGTGTCATTGGGCCTTAGGAGCTTATGTGGCCCAAAGTAAATTAAACGGGCTACTTGTGGGTCAAGTCTAGAACCAATTTCATTCCTAACGAGCTAAACTCGAACTTGTTGGGTCATTACAACACATGGGCCGATTAACACACCCATAAGGGCCTAGGATAGATTGTTGGCCTAGGCTTTGTTGATGAATGACCCGTATTAAATAAAACGGGTTATACATTTGGGTTTGGGCCGAATTAAGTGTAATTGGGCTTAACCCATATTGGGCCTTGAATATTGGGTCGACACTTCAATGTGGCCGATTGTTAATAGGTCGAACATCATCTTGTGGTTCATCTATGTGCAGTTGGGCCTAGATCAAAAGAGTTGGGCCGCTTGAATTTGCCTTGGGCTAGTGAATGTTGTGTTGGGCTATGATGGGCCATTCGATTTCTACAAGGCGTGATTGAACGTGGGTTTAGCAAAGTTGTGTGCCCAAAAGAATTAATGCGGCTGAATTATAAGCACATGGATCAATTGCCTTATACCCAACCCAACCGAAGAAGAGGAATGATCAGCGAACCTATGGCTATAATTTCAAGGTTCGGCCATAGAACCTAAAGGTTTCGTGATATTGGCGGCCATGGATTCGTTTGCAGTGGTTCGGCCAAAGTGGTGTAAGGTTCGTGTGCCCAGGTTGCAAGCAGGTTTCGCTAACATGAGCCTCCAAGGTTCGCCAATGATGAGGTGGGTTCGTTAGTTCATTAGGGTTCGGCTGATAAGGATAAGGATCGGCTAGGGTTTGCAGCAACAGGGTTCGGTGCCATCATGCCTAGGTTCGTTCGCTAGGGTTCGTGTCTCTAGAATGGTTCGGCCAAAACAGCTGGGTTTGGCTGCTCATGAAGGCTCGTGACCTTCCAAGGTTCGTGGCCATGGTGATGGTTCGTGAGTGAGAAAGAAGGTTCGGCCGGCTATGATGTACACCCAAGGTTCGTGAACTCAAGGGTTCGGCCATGGTGGCTGTCAACGAACCCTGGTTCGTTCTCACCAGTTCCATCGAACCCAAGTGGCCTCAGATCATCCCCTTGGTTATCCTTGCATCACCGAAGTCATCCAGGGTGCGGCTCTCGAAAAGTTAAACCTTAAACCGATTATGTGTGTGTGTATCAAAACCAAGTAAAACCCTATTTTCATGAAAGTTTCAAGCTACATACCTTAAATTTCGGTGGCCAAAGCTTCCGATCTGTTGTACTCCCTTGTAGAGCTCGTTCCTAGCTCCGCGTGGACACCAAGAACACCCGATTTCGTCTCCAAACGAGTGAGATCTTGAAGGTTGAAGATGAAGAACTTTAGAGAGAGAGAGGTGACGGGAGAGAGAGCTAGAGAGAGAATAAAATGTGTAAAAATGAAAGAAATGTGTTCTTTCAACGTTTATATACCCCGAGGGTATTCGGGTTCGTTTCGTTTGCTCGGTTCGCGTTTTCGTCGCGTTTCCGGACCGTAGCGCGTGTAATTACGTAATCTAAATAAAAGGTTATATTTTATGTGTTTGGAAAGTGGCTATTTCTAGTAATGACATTAAATGATATTTTCCTAATTTATTTATCGAAACTCATAAATATTACGCGTTTTATTATTTATTCGTGTGTTATGGTTTACGCGTCTAAAATTAAAATAGTTTTGCTTTAAATTTTTAATTATGATGAGTTTCAAAATTGTAAAACAGGAAATATTTTATTTCCTTATAATTATTATCGTTCGAGTCGTCTTTCGTTTTGTTTCGTCAGAAAATGTCACTTACGCGCGTCTTCGTACAGAGCGCTAACTGTACAAACACGATCGTACGTTTCACTTTCTGATTTTGTTGTCTAATTTACAATCATCGTTTCAGATCATTAAACTGTCAGATCTATTCGTACAGATCGTCACCTATACGAACAGTCCGTCGGTTTAACATTCCGTAACAACAACTGTTATTGTATTGTTTTGATTAGCCTCGCATACGTGCTATCCTAATAGATCCTAACAAATAAACCCATGATGGTTCAGTGTTGCCAGATAATTACCTGACTCAAGAACCATTGTTCTGTACTTAGTTTCTGCTAAATGTTTATGAATCTGTTGTTTGATAATGTGAAATGACTTTGACTATCAATATGAACATGAAATAGAATGGAATGTGTATAGTTGGTGTCCGTTTACTGTTCGTGCTACTGTTGCGATCACTGTTCCGGCACCGGTTTCGGCACTGTTGTTACAGTCTCCCCTTGTTAAAGAAATTTTGTCCTGAAACTTAAGAGTGGTTATCAGTTACAACTTTCTCCGTAAGCACTTGGGATTTCCGAAACATCATGTGATCTTCGCATTTCCCAAGTAAACTTGAGTTTGCGCCTTGAATTTCCAATAAACTTAGAAATGGAAATACAACTTTTCTTAGTTGTTTAATCTAACGAGCCATATCTCTGAAGATCATTACATAACGTATAAATGTTCATCCAATTGAATTCCTTCAATTGATATGATGAACGACTCATTAGTATGACCTTTATTCAAGTTCGACACGTGAAACACATAACACATCCAACTAAGGTCATTTGGTGACCTCAATCTATGTGTCATAGTTTGAATGCATTTGATGCTCTCGAACTATCTTACCTGTCGTGATGCTTGTTCGTCCTTTCATTCTAGAATGGACTACACCTTTAATCCGTCAGTCGGCGACTGAGATTGCCGACCTTAAGGAGCCTCGAATGGTGTGCATTCGATGCTACTATATTGACGGTTGTTGTAGGAAGATTTAATCGATAGCATTTGGGTGTCCAAATTTCCACCGAAGTTTGACCTACAGGTTCTCAACACATCCCCCAAGATTCGTGTCGTACTTTCACTTCGACCGTCCTTTGGTGAACGGTGAGCTGTAATTATTTTTAAGTACTTCCCTAGAGATTTCTACGATGTGGGTTACACATCATTATGAAAATGCCGTCCCTATTCATAATGTTAAACGATAGTACCACATGACGTACTACTATTTATTTGCTGTATAATCCATCAGTTTACCTATCACCAGAATCCACCCACTATTGTGGTAGTAAGTATCACATCCGGTTTATCTCAAACTGTCTTTCGGCTCTAAAATCTGACACACTCCTTAAAGTCTTTGTAGGTGACTCTCACTACATCTAGGTCTTGATCTTCAGATCGAGATCCTTAAGTCACCCATGGTGAATACTTAGGTTGTTTGACATAACCGTACACATACTTCACCATTTGTTTAATCTATCCTCAGCTTGAAGGTTTACATTATACAACGGGGAGGTCTACCTAAAATATGGTAGAGTTATTAGAATAAAGGTAATGATTTACCTTCTCAGTACACCTATACCCATCTGTGTGATGGTGTATATCTATCTTACTCTTACCCTAAAGTCATGAGACTTATGAAACCTCTTGTAACTTTTGTTCCAACTGTTACCTATTCTCTTTCAAATTTCAAATTGGAAGAGTGTAAGATAAAGTTGTTCTTCCTTCGATAGTTCCAAAATATCCCTGAGATGTCGTTCGTGTTCTGTCTTGCTATTAATGTAAATCAGTATGTCATTTCTAATAGTAATGACAAGCTAATCAGCTACGGTTTGCACGCTCGATTCATGAGGTCCACGAAACTATAGGTGCATTCTTCTATCCGAGGAGCATCACCATAACTTGGAATGCTCATACTTCATTCGGAATATTTTCTCGGGCGTAGCTTCACCTCACATTCACAAATGATTTCCCTTGATCTACTTATTTATCCTAAATAAGAACCTAACACAGTTCTCATGTTCACTTTTCTTAACATCCTAGAATCGAAGTTCTCAATTTAAGTAACTTAAATTCTAGGAGATTTAAATAGGAAATGAAAGTCAACACACTAGCTTTGACATTTTTAATTCCTAATGCTATTAGTGTTCTAATTAGATAAAGTCCTATTCTAAACTACAGTAATTAAGCCGGCATTAATGATTGCTCTATCCTTATTTAATCATCTAACCCTTATTTAACCTAAAGGTTCCTTCAATTATTATTCTGATTATCTTTTCGGCACTGACTTTGCTTTTGACTAACTTAAATTTATGGTTCCTAAAATTATAACAGACTATGCAGTCCTAATTAATACCCTAACAGATAATTTAAGGTATTAAGCAGAAATTTGCATACCTATGGAGTCATCGGACTCCGAGTGTTTCCCAGAAGCTGGTAAAGCGAGTAGTTCCACAATGTCTGCTGGGTCTGCAGGAGGCATTTTCCTAGAGCAGTCCCTTGCGAAATGTCCATGCATCCGCACATGAAGCAATTGTTGTTATGTTGAGGGGAAGTAGAGGTGCTCGCTTTTTGTTCCCATTTCCTAGTGGAAATAAGCCGACAATGTTGAATCCAGTGTCCGTATTTACCACAATTCAGACAGTGTTTACAAGGTTTCTCCTCACCATGATGAAAACCACATCTGACACATTTAGGAAATGCACCAAAATATTGACGAGGAGTAGAGGCTATTGGTGACCGACACTGTTGTATCCAGTGTCCCGTCTTCCCACAACGCGTGCATTGTACACACGAAAGTTCATCCAAATCATGATAGTGACAAGCCAAATAGAGGGAAGCTTTTCCTTTAAAAAGTGCAGGATTTGTAGAAGATATCCTCACAGGGCAGTCTCGGGCAATGTGTTCGGACAGTCCGCACACATAGCAATCCTTGCTGTGTCGAGGAAGAGGATAGGTAGCGTTTCCAGGATTCTGGTTATGAGTCGGGGGATTGTTACAATCACGACTCCAGTGTCCCTTTCCTCCGCAATTCAGACAATGTTTGCACAGTTTATTCTTAGCATGGTGCAGACCGCACGTGGCACATAAAGGAAATTTGCTAACCTCCTGTTTGCATACTAATTCCATTGATGATCTACATTGGTGATCCCAATGGTTCACCTTACCACACTGGGTGCATTGCTTGCATGAGATTTCAGCGCGGTGGTGATAGTGACAGTTAGTGCAAAGGGGTGATTTTCCAGCGTAACGCCTACAATTCTCTGACTCTGGAGCAACGGCCATCTGACGAAGGGGAATGGCCTCGGTGTAGATCTCAGGATTTCTTGATTTCTTAGAACGACTCCGTTTTTGCTTCCTGCTTGTTTCTCCTTCTTCCGGTTCCTTCTTCTCTGCAGCAAGTACTGGGAAGTTCCTGGTAAATTCCTCACTGTTCCTGATCCGGGTGATGATTCCAGGGAGAATCGCCACCAACTGTTCAGTGATCAGTGTTGCAAGTACCCCAATGGCTGGGTCCGTCTCTTGTGGAGGTGGAGGCGGTGATGGTTGTCTTCTTGGTGACATTCTAATCATAACCAATAGAACATTGGTTAGTGCATTGATCGAATGCAGAAGACACAATGCAAGTAAATTCCTAATTCATATGTTCTCTACATGCAGGGTCCCTAGGTTATAGTCTAGGCCAAACTGTTTAAATAGTGACCTATATTTCTCTATAACCATGGCTCTGATACCAATCTGTCACACCCCGAGCCGGCGGGGTAGGATCGGGTTTCCCCGACGGGCGGAAAGTTCCCGGGGCGCGATATCGAGAGTGATAATCGAAATGATCAGATTGTTCGCATTGCACATGATATATAATTGAGAAACTTGCTAAAATAAAATAGAATTACAGAGTTAAATTATATCAGTTAAGTTTACAATTTAACAATGTAACTCCACTATCACATCAAAAGTCTTCAATCTTGTTGCTGCACAAGACATACAAAAACAACTGTATAATGATGCTTCAAAATATGCATGTCCCAAAAAGTTAGGTCCTCTACAGATAACCTAATTCAATGAAATGACTCTTCAGTTGACCTGTTCGTCACCTGAGAATCATGCAAAAATAAAGTCAACACATGGTTGGTGAGTTCATATAATTTAGTATTTGAAAATGATTTGAAAATGATTTGAAAACCTCCTTTGGTAAAGACCCTAACTTCATTAACTCCACATGTATCATCCAGATCGGTATGCTTATGTATAGGGCATACCCCTGAGTCGAGGCTACAACCCCGCCCAGACGCCCTCCCACCACATACTAATCCGCATAGGACATTGTTGTTAATGATAATTAGGCATTTTTACCCTACCATTTACCCATGACTCTTCTGTTTGTCGTCCCTGTAATTACCATCATTTGAAATCCATGTTGATTTCATAAGTTCATCACACAATATGATCAACCATAGTAATTGTCTAAACAGTTATAAATGCTTAATTTAATAAATAAATAAACATTTAATAAAATCTAAGTCCTAATGATTGGGGCCTGCGGTCATACTCGAGTAGACTAGTCTGTCAATCAAGGTACTTAGTAGTTAGGGAATCTGTAAACATCCTCAAACATACGACCTACAAGTCAAACGGTCTAGCTAGGACTTCTTGAAATGCAGGATTTTATGTTTCGTCATGTTTTTGGCGTATGTTATCTCTGATATTTCCCAGGCTTTCCCTTGAAAATGATTTATTGATTCGCCTGATTCTGTTACAAGATGTACTTGATTCGTTGATCATAGAATACTAGATTCATTGATCAAAATGTACACTTGATTCATAGTTCAACAAACACTTGATTTGTAGAACATTGAACATTGTCTTTGCAAAGATTGTTTTGTTTGATTTGTTGAAGTCCCACACTTGTTTCACCAAAATGTTTCATTTGATTCGTTGAATTCATCCATTTGATTTGTCAAAATGATTAGTTTGTTTCCTTGAACTCCCACACTTGTTTTGTCAAAATGATTAGTTTGATTCCTTGAACTCCCACACTTGTTTTGTCAAAATGTTTGATGTGATTCTTTTGAAATGTTTTGATCCGTTGAAATCTTTTAGTTTAAATCTGATTATTCACTTAATTTATAAGTAAATCAGTTAGTAAACCTGCATAAAATCTTCCTAGACATGGTCTAGGATAACATTTATATATATGTAAAACATATTAATTTAAAAGCATTTAAGTAAACAATTTAAATAAACAGTTTACGCATGCTTCTCAGCCCCGCGTTTTAAAACAAAAATGTTAGGAAAGGGGCAATGAACTCACCTGTGTTGCCGTGCAATGAACCACAAAAGATATGCGCACTCTTTGATTGTTGCCTAAGTATCTTTAGCACCTGAGTTATTTTAAAGAATTCGAATACGATAAGTACCTACAGGAATTGTCGCAACTATGGTTTGGTCTCGGTGTGCAACTACGTGTCCTAGATTACTAATGTGTTTCTAAATTTCCTTCTATCTAAGTTAAACTATTACCCATTAATAACCCAGATTCCCCATTAATCGTTTAAAGTAATTAAGTAAAACATTTTCAATTTATTATATTTTAAGTTAATCATTTATTTAGGAAAATCATTTAATTATATTGATAAGGTTTATAATATAATTTCTTTTATGGAAAGAATAATAAATTTAAGAAAAGTGTAATTAAACATGATGGGCTTATATTAAACCCATTGGGCCGTTCTTGGGCCCATTAATAGACTTTGATTTTTCAAGTGATCTCTTGTTTGCTTATTGAGTCATTAACCTAGATGGTGTAAATAACCATTTAGATTAATCATGTGTCCTTGAAATTCCCAATGGTTTAGATGTTAACATTTAAGTCAAACCATAACCTTTAGGTTCTTGTTTTCCATCCCGAATGTAATTCTCTCATGACATTGCTATCTTAGCTTAAGGAGATTCATTTGTGTTTAACCAAATGAATGATCATCCTTGATATTGGGCCAAATTAAGTGATCCTGGCCTAATAATAGTGTCATTGGGCCTTAGGAGCTTATGTGGCCCAAATTAAATTAAACGGGCTACTTGTGAGTCAAGTCTAGAACCAATTTCATTCCTAACGAGCTAAACTCGAACTTGTTGGGTCATTACAACACATGGGCCGATTAACACACCCATATGGGCCTAGGATAGATTGTTGGCCTAGGCTTTGTTGATGAATGACCCGTATTAAATAAAACGGGTTATACATTTGGGTTTGGGCCGAATTAAGTGTAATTGGGCTTAACCCATATTGGGCCTTGAATATTGGGCCGACACTTCAATGTGGCCGATTGTGAATAGGTCGAACATCATCTTGTGGTTCATCTATGTGCAGTTGGGCCTAGATCAAAAGAGTTGGGCCGCTTGAATTTGCCTTGGGCTAGTGAATGTTGTGTTGGGCTATGATGGGCCATTCGATTTCTACAAGGCGTGATTGAACGTGGGTTTAGCAAAGTTGTGAGCCCAAAAGAATTAATGTGGCTGAATTATAAGCACATGGATCAATTGCCTTATACCCAACCCAACCGAAGAAGAGGAATGATCAGCGAACCTATGGCTATAATTTCAAGGTTCGGCCATAGAACCTAAAGGTTCGGTGATATTGTCGGCCATGGATTCGTTTGCAGTGGTTCGGCCAAAGTGGTGTAAGGTTCGTGTGCCCAGGTTGCAAGCAGGTTCGGCTAACATGAGCCTCCAAGGTTCGCCAATGATGAGGTGGGTTCGTTAGTTCATTAGGGTTCGGCTGATAAGGATAAGGATCGGCTAGGGTTTGCAGAAACAGGGTTCGGTACCATCATGCCTAGCTTCGGGTGCATGATGGGTTCGCTAGGGTTCGTGTCTCTAGAATGGTTCGGCCAACACAGCTGGGTTTGGCTGCTCATGAAGGCTCGTGACTTTCCAAGGTTCGTGGCCATGGTGATGGTTCGTGAGTGAGAAAGAAGGTTCGGCCGGTTATGATGTACACCCAAGGTTCGTGAACTCAAGGGTTCGGCCATGGTGGCTGTCAACGAACCCTGGTTCGTTCTCACCAGTTCCATCGAACCCAAGTGGCCTCAGATCATCCCCTTGGTTATCCTTGCATCACCGAAGTCATCCAGGGTGCGGCTCTCGAAAAGTTAAACCTTAAACCGATTATGTGTGTGTGTATCAAAACCAAGTAAAACCCTATTTTCACGAAAGTTTCAAGCTACATACCTTAAATTTAGTGGCCAAAGCTTCCGATCTGTTGTACTCCCTTGTAGAACTCGTTCCTAGCTACGCGTGGACACCAAGAACACCCGATTTCGTCTCCAAACGAGTGAGATCTTGAAGGTTGAAGATGAAGAACTTTAGAGAGAGAGAGGTGACGGGAGAGAGAGATAGAGAGAGAATAAAATGTGTAAAAATGAAAGAAATGTGTTCTTTCAACGTTTATATACCCCGAGGGTATTCGGGTTCGTTTCGTTTGCTCGGTTCGCGTTTTCGTCGCGTTTCCGGACCGTAGCGCGTGTAATTACGTAATCTAAATAAAAGGTTATATTTTATGTGTTTGGAAAGTGGCTATTTCTAGTAATGACATTAAATGATATTTTCCTAATTTATTTATCGAAACTCATAAATATTACGCGTTTTATTATTTATTCGCGTGTTATGGTTTACGCGTCTAAAATTAAAATAGTTTTGCTTTAAATTTTTAATTATGATGAGTTTCAAAATTGTAAAACAGGAAATATTTTATTTCCTTATAATTATTATCGTTCGAGTCGTCTTTCGTTTTGTTTCGTCAGAAAATGTCACTTACGCGCGTCTTCGTACAGAGCGCTAACTGTACAAACACGATCGTACGTTTCACTTTCTGATTTTGTTGTCTAATTTACAATCATCGTTTCAGATCATTAAACTGTCAGATCTATTCGTACAGATCGTCACCTATACGAACAGTCCATCGGTTTAACATTCCGTAACAACAACTGTTATTGTATTGTTTTGATTGGCCTCGCATACGTGCTATCCTAATAGATCCTAACAAATAAACCCATGATGGTTCAGTGTTGCCAGATAATTACCTGACTCAAGAACCATCGTTCTGTACTTAGTTTCTGCTAAATGTTTATGAATCTGTTGTTTGATAATGTGAAACGACTTTGACTATCAATATGAACATGAAATAGAATGGAATGTGTATAGTTGGTGTCTGTTTACTGTTCGTGCTACTGTTGCGATCACTGTTCCGGCACCGGTTTCGGCACTGTTGTTACACCATTGCCTATGAACTGAACCTACCTAACGAACTAAGCAGTGTTCACAACGTGTTTCACGTATCGAACCTCAAGAAGTACCTGTCTGATGAGAAACTTACGATTCTTCTCGAGGAAATTCAGATAGACGAACAATTGCATTTCGTCGAAGAACCGGTGGAGATTATGGACCGGGAAATCAAGAAACTCAAGCTTGGCTAAATACCGATTATGAAAGTACGATGGAATTCGCGATGCGGACTAGAATTCACGTGGGTGCGCGAAGACCAGAAAAAAAAAGAAGCATCCAAACGTGTTCACAAAACAAACAAACACTGACAACGCAAGCTGAATTTTGGGACGAAATACTTTCTAACAGGGGGATGATGTGACACTTCGAAAATTCCAGGTCAGCTAACAATTTAATTGAATGTTTATTTAATTTATTTTAATACACGTCGCACTATAAATAGTTTAATTTAGTGTGAAATGTGGCACGATAGTACAAACACAGTCGCAAACACGATAATTCGATGAATTGTCGAAAAACGCACACATGTATCAGAAATTCACGAACGTTGGTGAACGTCAAACAAAACAAATATCTAAACATTAATAAGTTCACAAATGATCAAACGTTGAACTAATATGGTTCAAACAACGATAAACGATAAACTATAATCGAGAAAACGACGAAAAGCGAACCAAACGATCAAAATTGGGCTAACTGTGCTCAACCGGGAGCCTTCGCGGTGCGCCAAGGACCCCGGAGTAAGCCTTGGCGTTTCGTAAAGAATGGACGAGGGATTTTAATCCCAAAAATCATCGCGGTATGCCAAGACCCCATGGGGACAGTCTTGGTGGTACGCGAAGCTGTCTGGACGCAAAAGCTTTACAAAACCAGGACAAATCATTTTACCTCTACTCCTAATCCCTTTCCCCGAGTTCTCAAGCCATAAGTCAAGCCTAAGATTCTGCCAACAGTCCAGGAACCCCATAACCTCCATTGTTGAAGCCATTCTTGGAGATTTTGAAGCTCACCTTGAACATTTGATGACCAAGGAAGTCAAAGGAAGACTTCCTAGCACAATCCAACTGTTTGTGTATGTTGTGGAGTTCTTCTCAACCATTCCAGGAGCATCTTGCAGTTGTCCAAGTTCTATCTTGACCTTGTTGAGCCTCCTATGGTAGTTTTTATGACTAATATGCATTCTTCACACTTAAAAACCCACATGTAAGGTCATACACCTAAATGCAATCATTCAATCTCAACATGCACGAATTTTTGTACACACCTGTGTTTTTTTTCATTAGATGATCAATATGAGCCATGATAATGATCTATTTGGAATATTGTAGCCATCATGGTATTACTTGTGATTCTTGATAGAAATAATGATTTTGGTTACATGCATGTATGATCCAAGGTGATTTGGTTGATTTTGATTATGAATATGTAATAATTATGATATTGGGGATGCTGGTGTTGAAAATCAAGAGTTAAAATGGTCATTTTGTGCTATTTGGGCATAGTTACTATAAATAATAAGTTATTTGTGCACATCGTGCTAGATGATGAAATAGAACTTTGCATGGGATTGTAAGTGGTGATTTATGATTTAGATTGATGATTTTAGCAAGAGAAATTGCTTAAACCTATTGAAATGATGTTTATATCAGAATATTACTAAATATAGTAACTTTATTGGTACAAAAACATGTTGGGTAATGATTTGGTAAAGTAAACATGTTCAATGGATGTATTGTAACTACTAATGGTGTTATTGACATAATTGGTATACTGAATGTGTTAAATGATCAATTTTAGCCATAAGTTTCTATTTACAGAAACTTTAGTTGTAAAATTCATAACATGCATGATAATGTGGTATATGAATAATATTTTGACATGATTATGCCTATATGAAACCGTTGAAAGATTTTTGTTGTTAAACATGCCAAATATAGAAACTTTCTAATCTAGGAAACTTTAATTTCTCAAAACGGACTTCTGTGCTTATATGATCGTATGTGCCAACGTGCTAAGTGTTAACATAATCACTTAGAAGTAACGAGCATTCTAGAATTGTTAAAATGTAATTTGTTGTAAACTTGCTAAAAGTGGAAACTTAGTATAATTAGTAAGTTGCCCATTAACGTGACTTACTTGTTTTAATGCAATATGTGAACGATAACGAATACTACACGATTTTTAACTAACGCACAGTTCAGCAATGGGTTGTTGACTTTGACAATGTCAAACACGGTCAAACATTGACAGACATGGAAAAGCATAACAACCGAGGGTTGTTGAGCACGAACATGAAAATGAACACAAAACAAGATCACATACACAAAGTGACGTAAGAGGTATGATATAGGTAACTGGTGAACGAGTCACCTAAAGAAAACAGGAGCTTACGCATTCTTCTACGATCAACTAAGGTGAGTTTACGGCCCCTCTTTCAGACTCTTTTACAACCTTTCAAAATAGGGGGAGAATACATGTTGTTGAGTCAAACATTATTACTTGTACAAACATATTGTGTATGCTGGTTTATGGACAAACATTGAGTGTTGTATCGCAACATAAGTCCTCGCACTGTCTTATCGTTAATGTATTCACAACAAGGAGGGTTTAGATAGTACTATTGAGTGTGACGAACCCCACGCGGCTCCAATACTGAGTGGAGGTCAGGACGCGTGTCATCTCGACCAATCGCGCCATTTTTTTACGATAGACTTGGTGGAGGCTAGAGCAAACAATTCTAGTTCAGTAGAGACGCAACTAACACTTGGAGCCTAGAGCTCGGAACAAACATATAATAAACCGCATGTCACGTGACAAACATTCTCATATACTTATGTATTGATATCAAAACCTGTGAACTCACCAACATATGTGTTGACACTTTTTCTTAACATGTATTCTCAGGTAACTAGCTCGATCATGGATAGGGATGCACTTAAGACAACAAGCACTGAAGTCACATGCATTCATCCCTTGTCTTTCAAAAACAATATTTAATTTCACTATGTCTTTACAAACAATGCAGTGTCTAACGTTTACACTCCGCTGCATTTGAACAATTTCTTATTTCTGATGCTTAGACACTGATTTTAAATGTTTTAGATTGTTTATGATATTCCGCTACACGTCTAATTAATCACTTTGATTTATGATGCTGTTTCAAACGCACATTTCAAATGCATATAGATTCGTTTTATATGACTGAGAGCTGTGATTTTGGCCACGTCACACCCAGCGGTCTGACACCGCACGTGGGAATTAGGGGGTGTGACATAACATCTAAAGAGTTTTCGCGTGTTGGTGAATATGATATGAGTTTTAACTTAGATAATTCCTAAGTTATTCTTAAACTAAAGAATAATTTATGTTATACTCCTTATAATAGTCTAAGATATTCCTCTATGGTTTACCTAAACTATAGGAAACATATGATTTCTATAATCTAAGTCATTCCTCTATGGTCTACTTAACTGTGAATGTCATATGTCATTTATAAGTTAAGGCATCTTTTATGGTAACAAGATATGGCATATAATAAAAATGTAGCACATAATGTAAAGTTTAACATGTAGCACATAAACACATAAGTATAGAATGTATAGTATGAGATCACTCATAATTGGTGTTATCTTAGTTATAGACTACGTCTCCATTTCTAATAACCTAATTCCCTATAACCATGGCTCTGATACTAATTTGTCACACCTCGACAGGCGGTGGAACACGTCGGGGCGCGATGTTTAATCGTCCAAAAGCTCATGGTGCTACTTAGAAGTTTCATATTTAGACAATCTCATTTAAATCAACACATTCTTTACGCTCAAAACATGTCATTATTCATACAATATCATTACATCATAAATTCAAATACAAAACATTGATTAAAGTTTAAACTAGGTCTTATGATTCCTATATGATCTTCATCCAAAAGCTTTAAACCTGTTACACATTTAAAATAGAGTTTGATCAACTATTTGCATAGTTGGTGAGATCTCATAGATTTATATATATATAAATAGATATGAAAGATGTTAAACCAATGCTTCCAAAATGAAATAGATTCAAAGTATACATTTTTGCAAGTCACACAATGTTTATGTATTCAACCAATGTCTTCAAACAAATGCCATCACAGTGTTCAAATCTACCCTAGCTAGGTCATATATTTACTTAAGTAATTCACAAGTTTGCAATGATACACACTTTCACTTTTTTACACAAAGATCTAGGTCTAAGTGTGGAAGGTATCTGAACATTCCAAGCTACTAGTGTATGTTTATGCTTATGTATGAAACGTCTTATATCCTACACCATGTTTGCAACAATTACAACACATATGACATTCAAACCTATTCAATCTTGAACTAAGGATTTTGCATCTAGAAATGATTTTGTATCAAGAATAATATTGTTTGTGTATAAGGCATGTGTAACATCCAAAAATATCATATGGGATATTTGAAACTCACATGTTATGCTTGATTTATCCAAAGCTTTCTTGATTTTTCTTAATAAGAAGTGAAACTCAAATCACCTAAATATATATAAAGTAAGGATGACTTGGGTCTTCCTAACTTAATGTATATATCTATGTTTGTCTATATGAACCATTTTGTTTGTAAAAAGATTTAACATCAGAATTTGAAAATGTTTTTTATCTTCTGTAATATATAAGTTTTGAATAAATAGATTTAAAATAAGTAGAATAATGATTTATAAATGTTTTAGAATATATAGATTTAAAATGTGGGAATTAATGTTTTATAAATGTTTTTAAATTATATGAATATAGAATAAATAAAATAATGCTTTTATAAATGTTTATAAATGTTTTATTTAAATATAGAATATAAAAGTTTAGAATAAAGTGAATTAATGTTTGTAAAAACATTTTTTGTTGTAAATGATTTTTTTTTCCGAAAAAAAAATAAATAAGTTTTAATAAAAATGTTATAAAATTTTACATTAACTAAATGAATATTAAAATTTTAAACAATCCATTAAAAGTATGTTATTATTTTTTTTCTTTCTTTTTTTTTAATTAATGCATAGTTAAAATTCTTATTTTATATCTATTATATATTTTTGTTTCCCCTAATTTCAAATAATATTTCATAAAATTTGAACAACTTTTTTGAAAATTTTATGAAATAAAAACAGAAAAAAAATGGTTTAAAACTGTTTAGTTTAAAAAAACCAGTTCTTGCTGCCTCCGCCGGGTTTCGAGCCCAGGACCTCTTACCGGGCTAGCGTCTTAGTTACCGCTAGGCTGGGGGAGGTCTCGCTGTGACAACTAGTACCAAACCGTTTGGCAAGTCCGTACGGTGTGTGTACTTTCATCATTTATTGTGTGTAAATACAGTATGTAAACAGTCGTGTAACAACAGAACTCTAGAAACAAATCAAAGTTGTATGTGTTTAAGTGAAAACTTAAATACAGTAAATACAACAACTCAAGAGAAACAACAGTGTTCAAACGAATAACAATAACAAATCGGTTGCGATCTGATATCCATAGATGACAGGAATCAGATGACCGACAATTCAATGGGTTAACAGGATGTGTAGTTGAGTCCGACAGTGAGGAAACACAATTCAAATTATATTGCAGTGTCGTTTTAGAATAATAAACTGACAGCGTGTTTGCGTGGGTGACGATTCACACAAACATATCTGTGAGTTTAACATTCTGAACGATAACTGATAATTAGAAAACCAAATCAGAAAGTGAAACATACGATCGTGTTCGTACAGTTAGCGCTCTGTACGAAGACGCGCGTAAGTGACGCAATCTGACGAAACGGAAACGAATACACGGCACGAACGGTTATAAATTTAATAAAATAAAATGTTAAAAATTTTACAATTTTGAAACTCATCAAATAATTAAAATAAACTCTCTTTTATTTATTACAATTTAAGTACGCGTAAAAATCCGGTTACGCGACTAAATTACGAACCGAGCAACCGAAACGGACCCGGACACCACACGGGGTATAAAAACCCTAAAATGAGAGTGTTTTCTTATTTTTTTATCATCTTCATCCTCTCTCTCTCTCTCTCTATTTCCGGCCAAGACTCTCCCACCACCATTATCCACCTTCAAAGTCTTATATCTCACTCGTTTGTGGGCCAAATCGCGCGTTCTTGGTGTCCACGCATAGCTCTCATCAAGCTCTACCTAGAAGTACAACTGATCTGGGGATTTCTCCGACCAAAATTAAGCTATGATGCTTGAATGATTCGGGAAAATAGGGTTTTCTCATTTCTTTTGTAAACCCAACCACCTGATCGAAACTAAACCCACATCCACGCATCTTACATCTGCGAAAACCCCTCAACACCTAGCACTAACCATGGAAAACAACTTGAGGCTGCTGGATTCGGTAAAGATGAGCTTGCTGGTCGCGAACCTGGGGAACGACCAAACCTGTTCGGTTGAGTTTCAAGATGGCTGAACCTACAGCCTGGACAACTATCACTGGCGAACCCATAGTGAGCCACGAACCATCTGTCATGTAGTGGCCGGAGCTTTACTGCCTAGCCGAACCTTTTTCAGACCTACGAACCCTTCAAGCAACCACCAAACCTTCGACAAATCAACTCCACTGCCGAACCATTAGGTTGTCAGGCGAACCTTTGGTTCTCACGAACCCATGATCACGACAACTCTCGTCGAGCCTTTTCTCAACACCGGCCGAACCTTCTTGACATCCCCGAACCATACCATGGCTACGAACCTAAATTCAATTAAACCTGAAAGGTTCGCTGGCCAATGAGGACTGATGCGATCTATGTTGAACTTGAACAAATAAGTGTATGTAAACCAGTAGCACTAACCAACTTCAATCTATTTTAGCCCACTCATTTCGGCCCAGTAGCTATTTAATCCAATCAATTCATACAGCCCACGTTTGTATAGGCCCCAACAGAACTAAGGAAGGCCCATTTGATTACTGGGTCCAACCGTGTAACCCCACACACCCCTTCGGCCCACACAAGTCAAACGGCTCAAGCATAAACCCACGGCCAAACTACCTTTTATTTTAGGCCCAATTGGCCCAACGATCCACTTAATTGGCCCAAGTAATACTCACGAGCCCAATAGCACCATACAATAAGCCCATGAGTCGGCCCAAGACCAGCCTCACGAATGGCCCCTGCTTAACCCAAGGCCCATTATTTTATACCATAAACGTGATATTAGGCGCCCAACAATTGCTCTCGGTCCACATAGTTGATAATCGGTCCGATGATTATTAGCATGGCCCACGTAAAGGATTCAATTCACTATGGTCCAATTGGCCCTATACGTCACACATGTGGCCCAAAGGCCCAACCACATTCGGCCCAATTAATAGCCGGCCCACTTAACCCATAGGTTGAAAACTATGTTTAGAAATTAAATTGATATTAATACTATAAGAGATGCTTTGAATTATATGACAAAACAAATATGTGGGGTTTGAACTGTAAACCTAAGCTAGTCTTTGGATCATACACTAAGTCTTATACCAACGCAACTATCACATAATGACAGTGTGGAATACCATGAATGATTTAAGGCTAAACATACAACATAAGGACATGACAAAATAACAACCTAAGTGGTTAAGTGGGAGCACAACCCTTAATAAGCAAACGAGGTTGAATTAAAACCGAGACCCACAATGGGTTAGTCAACCTTATGGCTAGCACACTTACACGCACACAAATCAATTACAAACGATACTTATAGGTTATACACAACATGTAATTAATACAGGATCGTGAAAGCAAATTCAAGTACACTCAAGGAGCGCGTGCATTTCTCTATTTAAGCTAAGTCGACCATTTCAGACATAAGGGGAGTTCATATGTCCCTTTTCTTAATCTTTACTGATTTCAAAGCTCGGGGCTGAGAAACATGCAAAACTTTTATTTACTTAAAAGTTTCTATTCACATATTGCTTATTTTATGATTTAGATAAATATTGTTTATCTTTATTATCATTGATCATTACATGCTTGCTTGTCTGATATTATCATACTTGAGATAATTAGGAAGATACATGCCCTTATAGCTTCCTGACACATGTATGCACTAGAATAATATAAGTTGTTAAGAAAATATCTTGCAACTGTTTATTATTCTTACACGATAGAACCACGGGGAAAACTATGGGATAATATGCCAATAACAATTACTACTGACTAGAATGATCATCACGATAAGGTAACTTCATGATAACGAGATCATTCACACATTACTATCATTGTGTATAAGATATGTTCTTATAACACTCTGTGCAAGTTAGTGAGAACACTCAACACCGGGATAACAGTTGAGACAATTACTTGTGATATCGAGGATGATATCGCAAGCACACACTATTGGGATGGTATTTACCACACAGACTATCATTACTTATTAAGACTCTATTAGAGCACACCTTATAACTATCATGGGAAGACGGGTACACAATCATAGATCAGTCGGGTAATCACGAACATCAATCATTAGAACTTGAGAGCAGTCAAATTAAATCATACGGGGCACGAGAGGTGCTATCAATCTAATTGATAACATACATAAAATTTAGAGAACGTATTCATTACAATAGATATCTTGGGAGGATATCTTACACATCGGGGTGATCAGAAATGACAGCTACTGAGACTATTACGTCTCTAACTAGAAATCATGAGTAGGACTCTTTACATACCGGGCTGGACATGGGTGACAGCTACTGGGACTATTATGTCCCTACCTAGGTATCGAGTATGATATCTTACACACCGGACTGGTTAGTACTGACAGTCACAGAGACAATTAAGTTTCGCTCTAGATATCGAGTATGATATCTTACATGCCGGGCTAATCCGTAAGGAATAGCTAACAGAGACTATTATGTTTCTTTATTCAATTGTTTGGGTATTCTACACGCCGGACTAACAGTAATGATTAGTTACAGAAACTATTAAGTTTCATTCTAGATATCGAGTATGATATCATACATGCCGGGCTAATCCATAAGGAATAGCTAACAGAAACGATTTCGTTTCTTACTTATGTCATTGGGTTATATTACATGCCGGGCTAATCCGTAAGGAATAGCTAATAGAGATTTTATGTCTCTTTATTCAATTATTGGTTTATTTTACACACCGGCTAATCCGTAAGGATTAGTTAGCAGAGATGATTACATCTCTTACTTTATTCATTGGGTTATTTTACATGCCAGCTGTTCCATAAGGAATGGTTAACAGATATAATTCTGTCTCTATCTCTCTTTCATTATTGGGATAAACATACCGAGAAATCATGGGTGAAAGGAAATGGGTATCCATCGTTGAATTACAGGTAGTGTCGAGTGCAGTTAAGCATGTGGTGGGGTGGCGTCTGGGCTTGACCCTTTCGTATGCCCCTATATATAAGCATGCTTGACTGGATGAGACATTATCTGTACATCCAACCATGGAGAGGACATTGTGTGAAACATGGAATTCAATTAACAATACAACTTGTGTGAAACACCGTGAACATGATTGACAAGAATTCAATGGTTTTCAATTACTACACTTATGAACTCACCAACCTAGTGTTGACTTTGTTTAAATGCATGTTTTCTCAGGTGACGGACAGGTCTAGTTAACCATCATCATTGATTAAGCTAGAGGATTTTTAGAAGACCTAGCTTACTTTTGGATGCATACATTTTGATGGCATTGTGAATCTATTTTGCATATCTTGTACTGTTACAAGATAGAAACTACACGATTCTTTTGGAATAGATTTACTTAGTTAAATTATGAACACGTATTGTGTAATTTAACTTTGTAATTCTATATTATATGTCATGTTAGCATTTCTCAGTATTTATCATGTGCCATGTAAACAATCTGATCATTTCGATTATCATTCAAGATATCGCGCCCCGGGAACCTTCCGCCCGACGAGAAAACCCGATCCGTTCCCGCCGGCCCGGGGTGTGACACTCGCTGACATCCTTTCATTTCAATTAAGTTTATACACTAATGCTTAAACTCGACCAAATCACAGCAAACCCTAATTTCTAGATTCAATCCAATTCGATCTTATTGTTGCTTGTTCGTTAGTAAATGATAGGGCTTTTACTCCCTATCAAAAACCGAGTAGGAGGATGTTGATGTTTACTTGGATTGAATAAAAATTGTGCGAATTCAACTGATGCTAAGTCACGGGTTGTGCTAGGATCGAATCAGAGAATTCACGCTGATTATGAGAGGGCTTTGGTTCATAATAGACACAGAGGGAGTTCGTAAAGGTTTGGGTAAAATCAATTCGATCTTTTATCAAGGTTTTAACCGGTTACCATTAAATGGTTTGACCACGTATTTGCGGTTATGGTTCTATCTGTTAAGACAATTTAAACTCGAATTACTAGGGCGTTTCTGCTTTGAATACGATTAGAAACATGTCTTTGTTAATGATTTTGTGTCTAGGCGAGGATTTCAATCAGTTTATGGATGCACCGGTTATGGTTACGTGAGTCGATGGCTGTGATGTGGAAGAAGGAGGTATTTTCGAAATTTACATGTTTAGTCCTTGTAGTTCTCTGTTTGTTTCATAACCAGCTGTAGTTTCTTTTAAAATAACTTAGTTTTGTTTATTAACCCTTTTTGTCCCTCAAGTATATACATTATTATCTTATATTTAAAGAGTGTTTATAAAATTAATCTTAATAAAGTTTATAACTTTTAATCAACTTTGAAAATATATTATTTACATTACATTTTTAAAGATGTATTATATATATATATATATATAGGTTTCATAATTTTTGTTATACGTATATATAAATACATATATATATATATATATGTGTGTGTGTGTGTGTGTCATTATATATATCTAATTAAGTATGTATTTATATATGTATGTGTATATCTTCATTATTATAATAATCATATCAAAATTAAAAGTTGTTTGCTTAATAAATAACAAGTTTTATCAAAAGGTTAAGTATACATACTTCTTATAATTAGTATCAACATATTTAATAATGTTTTGTTTATTTTACCTATGTTTATTGTTTCGAATAAAATCACGATATACCAAATAGTTTCGTTTATTGAAATTAAATAACTATTATATTTTAGGGAAATTACAAGGTTACACAAATGACCCATATTCATACCAAACCCCAATTTGGTTGTATTCATACATATTTCATACCACCCTAATCTTAAACACATTTTTTAAAGTTAAATGAATTAATTGGCATTTCAACAAACACCTCATATGCTTTCATTTATCTCTTTATGATCATTGATCATTAACACTTCTATCAAACTCTATTTTTGTTATTTACAAGATGAACAAGTTCATAATATGAACAATCAAACCACAACAACTTCATAAAATCATCAAATCCCCCACTTTTAAAATTTCTTTAGCCCCCTAGTTCATAAACTCCATGAACCATATAAACCCTGTATATTATATTACATAATCATGCAAGAAAATGATTAAATTTTCATTCTTGGATGATTATCACGATGGCTAATAACATATAACACCATCTAGTCTCCCAATTTCGGATTTCACCTTACCCTCCTCACACTCCATGTAAAACCCATGAAATTTTCACCAAATCACCCAAAATTTCTTATCTGGCTAGATGTTGTTTGATGCAAGAACAACTTAAACATTTGATTGGATGCAAGATTGAACCAACATTAAACAAGAAATTGGACACTTTTTCTGACTTTTGGATTTCAACTTCTCCTCCCCCTTGATCGGCATCCACAGCCGCCAAGAATCAGTCTTTGACTCATTTTGACCAGCAACTTCTTCTTTAGTCCCTTTTTAATTAAGTTTCAAAAGTTATAATATTGAGCCCCTAAAGTTCTAGTTAGTCAACTAGCTTATTTCTAACTTATTTTAGCTAGTTAACACCCACCATATCACTGTAGTTAACAAATATTTATTAAAACACCCACAAATAATATTCAAGATATCTAAATTTCATAAAACACCCATCAACTTAAATAAGCCTAATTATACACCAATCATGTTCATTTTATAATATTTCTCAAAAATGGTCGTTACAATTAATCTGTATTTATCAATGAGTCTGTAGTACTTTATACCGGTTTGTAAACGTGTTACTTCATCCGTAATTGTAATAAGTTTGTGACTGTGTATATATTTATTCTTGATTATTAATGAGTGTCTAATACGTTATTTTGTGTGTAATTTTTACTTGATGTTTATAGACATTTGTATGTTGTTTTGGTTTGTTTATTATGTATTTAACTACTTTGTTCGTAATTGTAGTTAGTTTTTAATGTATATAGCGATATGTTGTGTTTACATAGTCTGTAATTATAACATATTGATGTGTTTTATAGTATTTTGTTTTTTCCTGAACATTTATTTTGTTAATCTATTCTCCATTGATAATATAAATCCAATAGTATTTCAAGGTTATGATAGTTCTAATGTCGATGATGACTTCTTGGATCCATCTACACGTCAAAACCAAACAATCCAATCAATTGAAAAAACAAATGTACCTAGGCATCAAGCATTTGTTGATTATATGGACAAAAAGTTGAAAGGCAGAGTAGGTGTTTTGAATTTAAAAAATATGGTGAATGCCTTATCAAAACAAAAAAAAAGCCTATTATTGACATCGTTTCGAACCATTCTTATCATTGGATGTTGATACAATACCAGCAAGACTTACACGCTAGTTAGTCTCAAATTATGACTATGACATAGATAAGTTTAATGCTGGTAATCATATTATCAAGGTTACATCTATTACACCTCTTCGCAAAATAACTGTTAATGAGAAAAACAAGCCTAGGATTAGGTCACCAGATACACTGAAGACATGGAAGGAGCAATATCTTGGCACATCAAGAATAACTGTCAAAGATGTTTTGGAGCAAATGAAAAAAAGGTGAAAATGGGGATTATCTGTTTAAGCTTAACTGGCTTGTTGTATACAATACGGTCCTGGAGTGGAATGTTGAAGAACCTTTCAATGGTCCTTTCCTATTTATTGCGGTAAGTAAAACTTTACTAAAGCATTAATACAAATTTTTTATTAGTCTTTGTTGTTGTATATTTAAGCTTTCTAAAAC
Source organism: Mikania micrantha (assembly GCA_009363875.1). NCBI lineage: Eukaryota > Viridiplantae > Streptophyta > Magnoliopsida > Asterales > Asteraceae > Mikania > Mikania micrantha. The sequence goes on from CM018697.1 coordinate 55,374,108, forward strand.
ATGTTTAAATAATTACAGCTGTAATACGTTCATTGAAAACGTTTAAGATATATTACAACACCACCGCCCATTCCTACCCTTGCAAACATTAAAAATAAGTTTCTCATAAAGCTGATGTGAATGTGAAGATGATGTGGATGACAATGGTCAAGATGGATGTGTAGATGATGTGGATGATGATGATTAAAATGATGTTGATGAAGTTGAGGGTGATAGAAATAGAGAGGATTATAGTAATGGTGTTGAAGATGGTGATAGAGAACATGATGATATTGATGTTGCTATTGGCAAACATTAGGAAAATTTTGATGAAGTCTGCTCACCTATATTTCTCTCTGGTGCTAGGAAACATGATGATGTTTATGTTCCAGTACCTTACATATGTGTGACAACTGGTACTTACTATCCGGCAAATCCGTACAGTATGTGTACTTTCACTCTTAACTGTGTGTAAATACTAGGTGATAAACAGTGTGTGATAACAATTTAGTGGAAAAACAGGTAACAATTATATGAATTTCAATGAGAATTGGAATATATATATACAACAACACATGTGAAAAAAAAATGAAGAGTACAGAAGAAATTAACAAACCGGTTGTGATCTGATTTCCATAAATAAGATAAATCAGATAGCCGACAATATCATGAGACAACAGTTGGGTTTAGTCGAGTCCGTCTGTGAGAATGTACAATTTAAACAACAATTCAGTATCGTTTACGAACGATGAACTCACAGAGTGTTTGTGTGGGTGACGATTCGTATAAACATATCTGAGGGTTTAACATTCTAAACAACAACTGAAAAATAGAAAACCAAATCAGAAAGTGAAATGTACGATCGTATTCATACAGTTAGCGCTCTGTACGAAAAACACGTGTAAGTTGCGTTTTCTGACGAAACGATGAAATTAAACGATTACGAACTTTAAAATAATAGAAATTAAATAAAAATAATATTTACTAGGAATAACCACCTGAAAAGATTTCAGCTATTCTCTCTCTCTCTCTCTTTGTAAAAAGCTGATGAACAACTTTCTCTCTCTACTCTCTCTCTCATTTCTTCAACACTCTACCATAGAAAAACACAATCAAATCTTATGTTCTTGGTGTCTAAACAACCCTCTCAACGCATAGATTACAGAAGTACAAAAGATCTAACCCAAAACAAGCTCAAATGGACGTAAATCTATAGAGAAGATTCGGCTAAAAGTGAGTGTCACCCATTTCAGTGGTATGAGTTCAAAACTATAAATCTTCACATTCAAATGAGTTTCTTGAATGGTTTACACTTTAAATAATCTGAAATAAAAGGTTTTAAGAAGCCTGCAACTCTATGGGAGGTCTGGGAAAAATCGAGAGGTTGAAGATGAACGACCGAGAACCCTTTTTCCCTTATGTCACACCACGAGCCGGCTGGCTGGATCGACTTTCCCGTCGAGCGGAAGATTCTCGGTGCGTGATATCGTTGTTATAATCGAAATGATCAGATTGTTTACATGGCACATGATATATAAATGAGAAATGCTAAATGACATAGATATAGAATTACAAGTTAAATTACATTGTCATGTTCATAATTTAACTAAGTATATCTACCAAGACGAATCATAAAGTAGTTATCTTGTCTCTGTACAAGATTTGCAAGAGATGATTCAAAGTTTTTCATTTAAAAATATGCACAACACAAAATGAGGCTAGGTCTTCTGTCACACCCCGAGCCGGCGGGGTAGGATCGGGTTCCCCCGTCGGGCGGAAGGTTCCCGGGGCGCGATATCGGAAGTGATAATCAGGAGTGATCAGATTGTTTACATTGCACATGATGTAAATGAGAAATGCTAATTAAAATAGAATTACAAAGTTAAATTACAGCAGTAACGTTTATAATTTAACAATGTAAATCTATTGTAAAACATCAATAAATGACTATCTTGTATTTACACAAGATATACAAAATAATTTATATTATGATGTCTTCAAAAGTATGCAGGTCCAAAATACTAGTCTTCTATCTGAAGTCCTAGTCCAAAAGAAATGACTTCCTAATTGACCTGTTCGTCACCTGAGAAGTCATGCAAAAATAAAGGTCAACACATGGTTGGTGAGTTCATATTGTTTAGTGTTTGAAAATGATTTGAAAATGATTTGAAAATCTCCTTTGGTAAAGACCTTAACCTCATTAACTCCACATGTAATATCCAAATCGGTATGCTTATATATAGGGCATATGTAGGGTCGAACTTACCGCCCGCCCAGCCAACATCCCACCACATACTAATTCGCATATGACACTGTTGTTAATGATAATTAAGCATTTTTACCCTTAACACAATCCCATATGTACCTCTGTTTATTGTCCCTGTCATTACAATCATTTGAAATCCCTGTTGATTTCTTGAGTTCATCATAAAATATGATCAACCACACAATTGTATAAACAGTTATAAATGCTTAATTAAACAAGTAAATAAACATTTAATAAAATCTAAGTCCTTATGATTGGGGCCTTTGGTCATACTCGAGTAGACTAGTCTGTCAATCAAGGTACTTAGTAGTTAGGGAAACTGTAAATATCCTCAAACATACGACCTACAAATCAAACGGTCTAGCTAGGACTTCTTGAAATGTAGGGTTTTTGTTTCGTCTGTTTTGGCATATGTTATCTCTGATATTTCCCAGATTTTCCCTTAAAAATGTTTGTCTGATTTTGTCACAAGATGTACTTGATGTGTTGATCATAGAATACAAGATTCATTGATCGGTTGTACACTTGATAAATTGTTCAACAAACACTTGGTTTGTAGAACATTAAATGTTGTCTTTGCAAAGATTGTTTTGTTGATGTCTTGATGTCCCACACTTGTTTTGTCAAAATGTTTGATTTGATTCCTTGAATTCACCCACTTGATTTGTCAAAGTGTTTGTTTTGATCCCTTGAATTCACCCACTTGTTTTGTCAAAATGTTTGATTTGTTTCCTTGAATTCACCCACTTGATTTCCCAAATGTTTGTTTTGATTCCCTTGATTTCACCCACTTGATTTCCCAAAATGTTTGTTTTGACTTGTTTGAAATGTTTTGACTTATTGAAAGGTTTAGTTTGACTCGATTATTCACTTAATATATAAGTGAATCAGTAAATAAACCTGCATAAAATCTTCCTAGACATGGTCTAGGACAACATTCATATATATGTAAAACATATAAATTTAAAAGCATTAAAGTAAACAATTTAAGTAAACAGTTTACGCATGCTTCTCAGCCCCGCGTTTTAAAACGAAAATGTTTAGAAAAGGGGCAATGAACTCACCTGTGCTGCTATGTCAATGATCAAATACAAAATGCGCGCTCTTGTTGTAAGCTAAGTTTCTTCGGTTCCTGAGTTATTTTATAAGAATTCGAGTGTAATAAGTACGTGTAATAGTCGTTGTGCCTAAGACTTTGAGTATTGTTGTGTGTGCCACTAAGTATCTTAATACTAAGTGTATCTAAGATCTACTCTATCTTAATTACCCTTCTTATGATCCCAATTCCCATGATTAGTTACAACTTACCTTTAAATTTTAGAAAATTTCGGCAGAGTTTCCTTTGTTTTTAAAACAATTCCAGACAACTTCATTGTCTATTTTATAACAAAATCCCAATTCAATCAATTCAAATAAATATTTAAACCAAAGCGTTACAATTTAATATTTCATTTTAATTTAATATCATGTTAAAACCATTTAGTGAGATATAACAAATTATCATTAAGTGTTCTTCATTAAACTCTCTTTACAAGAGTTTAAATGACATTATAAATATGATGGACTTAACTAAGTCCCATTGAGCCCATTTTGACTCAATTGATTATCTTGGTTTCCTATTTGATTAACCAACTTGGGTTATTGATGATCATGAATTTGTAACCAATTCTCTATAGTTGTTAAACTATCTTGTATGATCAACAATTAGTGCTAGACATGCATGCATGATTAGGGTTTCCTCCTTACTCATGCACTCCCACATGTGTATATATATATGCATTTGATCCTCTTATACCCATGAATGAAATTTAACCCATCAATCCTTATGAAATACTTAGGTTATCAATCAAATAATCACTTGTTGTGTTATCCATACTAGTCCCATTGATCCTAGGTCCATCTTGACTCAATTAAACTATTCTAAGAGTTGATTCATTGTATTGGGCAGCGAACCTTTTTAAGAGAACCCATAAGGTTCGGCTAAGGTGGCAACATGTAGGGTTCGGCCTAACAGAAAGGTTCGTTAACCCATGGTTCGTCACCCTATGGTTCGCGAGTTGCATGGCCATGGTTCGGCCATGCAAGGGTTCGTCTCCCGTATGGTTCGGCTGAATACTGGTCCTACAGGTTCGTTGCAGGGTTAGGTGCGGTTAACAGGTTCGTTTAGCAGGAGTGGCAGGGTTCGTTGCAGGTGCAGGCTTGCAGGGTTCGCCCAACCACCGAGGGTTCGTTTAACAAACCCTTGGGTTCGCGAGGTGCCTACAAGGTTCGGCTCCCAGTTTCGCGATCCAACAGGGTTCGGTTATCTTAATGGTTCACGAACCTGCAACATCTCTTCTTTGATTTGCAGCTACAATCTGTTATAATCACATTTCTAACAATACCTAAACATGTATACACCCTCGTCTAAGTGTTCTAAGTGCTCCAATTCGGTCATAACATCAAAACCATATGTATTCACGAAAAACCCTCTAAAACCGAATTTAAAATGGATGTTTACCTTAGATTTCGTGGATGAAAACTGGAAATTCTTGTACTTCTGGAATCTACACGATGAGGGGATCGTAGTGACAACAAATGGCTTGAATCCGACTCGAAAAGTGTGAGATCTTCTAGAGAGAAGTTGAGAGAACAATCCTTGTAGAGAGAGAGGGAAGGTAGACGAGAATGAGAGAGAGATTGGGTATTGGTGGTGGTTGTTGGAACCTTAATGGTTCATTAAATGTTTTAGAAAAATACCCGGTCGCTCGGTCTCGTTCGGTTTCGCGTAATAATGTTGTTTCGCGTAGTTTTCGCGACGAAACGACACGGTTATAAAATTAGAAATCTTTTAATTATTCAAGATTGTAATTCCTAATAAATTAACTAATATCTTCTTATTTATTAAAAATTTAAAACAAAATTAACTGTTTAAATCGAAATGTACGGTCGTCGCGCGTATTCGTTCGAATCGTCACCCGCACGAACACGACGATAACTATACTTTTCAATCTTGTTTTCTAATTATAGAATATCATTCAGAACGTTAAACTTTCAGATATATTCGTACAGATCGTCACCTATACGAATAACCCGTCCATTTAGCATTCACATAATGATATTCGCGTGTTTTGTTCTGTAGAGTCTCACATACGTTTATACATAATAAATCCTAAGCAAATAATCACATGATGGTTCTATATTGTCAGATAATTATATGACTCAAGAACCGTTGTTCTGAACTGTGTTTCTGTTAAATGTTTCTGAAACTGTTCTACTACAACTCACTATGATAATGATAAATGATATGAATATGAAAAGTACTGAAATGTATATGATCCGTACCTGTTTTACTGTTCATGTACTGTAGAGATCACTGTTCCGGTAACGGTTCCGGCACTGATGTTACAGTCTCCCCTTGTTAGAGAAATTTCGTCCCGAAATTTAAGTGTTGTTATCAGGTACCGCTTCCTCTTCAAACAGTTGGGGATACTTTAACTTCATATGATCTTCACGTTCCCAAGTGAACTCGGGCCCGCGTCTTGAATTCCATCGAACCTTTACAATAGGAATACGGCTTCGCCTCAGTTGTTTAACCTTGCGATCCATAATCTCTAAAGGTTCTTCAATGAAATGTAACTGTTCATCGACTTGAATTTCTTCGATTGGAATGACAAGACTCTCGTCAGCAAGGCATTTCTTTAGATTTGAGACGTGAAACACGTCATGCACACCACTGAGTTCATCAGGTAATCTCAGTCTATACGCCACAGGACCAATACGCTCGATGATCTCGAACGGTCCAACGTATCTTGGTGCTAACTTGCCTTTCTTTCCAAAGCGTACAACGCCTTTCCATGGGGATACCTTTAACATGACTCGGTCTCCCACTTGGAACTCCAACGGTTTGCGCCATTTGTCGGCGTAGCTCTTTTGTCTGCTCCTTGTTGCTTGTAGTCTTCTTTGAATCTGAGCTATCTTATCAGTGGTTTCTTGAATTAATTCTGGCCCCGTTATTCGGTTGTCTCCAATTTCAGTCCAACAGATCGGTGATCGACATTTCCGGCCATAAAGAGCCTCGAATGGTGCACATCCGATACTGCTGTGGTAACTGTTATTGTAGGAGAACTCAATCAGTGGCAAATGGGAGTCCCAATTCCCACCGAAGTCCAATACACAAGTTCTTAACATATCCTCTAGGGTTTGGATAGTACGTTCGCTTTGACCATCCGTTTGTGGGTGGTAAGCTGTACTCAGATTCAACTGTGTCCCTAGAGATTTCTGTAATGATTGCCAGAACCTTGAAGTAAATCTGCTGTCTCTATCAGAAATAATAGACAATGGCACACCGTGGCGTACCACTATCTCATTGATGTATAATCTTGCCAGTTTATCCATGGTGAAGCTCTCACGCATGGGCAAGAAATGAGCAGATTTGGTTAAACGATCAATGATCACCCATATTGTATCATGACCGCTGGAAGTGCGGGGTAGCTTGGTAATGAAATCCATAGCTATTTGTTCCCACTTCCAGAGCGGAATCTCAGGCTGTTCCAGTAGTCCAGACGGTCTCTGGTGTTCCGCCTTTACTTTCGCGCACGTAAGACACTGTCCGACATACTCGGCTATGTCTTTCTTCATTCCCGGCCACCAATAAAATCCACGCAAGTCTTGGTACATCTTATCAGCGCCTGGATGAACAGAGTATTTAGTCTTGTGTGCTTCATCGAGGATAAGTTTCCTCAATTCATCTACCGCAGGGATCCATACACGTTCCTTGTAGTAGATTATACCATCAGGCTTCGTGTCAAACTGTTTCTCTGCTCCGCAATCAAGTTCCCTCTTCAGGTTACCTCGGTCAAGTGCTTCTTGTTGTGCTTGAATGATCTTGTCACTTAAACTGGTCTGCACGGTTATCCCCATTGCTCTAACACGTAGAGGTTTGACCCGTTCCTTCCGGCTCAAGGCGTCAGCTACAACGTTCGCCTTTCCCGGATGGTACTTGATCACACAATCGTAGTCATTCAGAAGTTCAACCCAACGGCGTTGACGCATGTTGAGTTCCTTCTGATCAAAGATGTGCTGCAGACTTTTGTGATCAGTGAATATGGTACACTTGGTGCCATATAAGTAATGTCTCCAAATCTTCAGTGCGAAGATTACAGCACCCAGTTCAAGATCATGAGTAGTGTAATTCTTCTCATGAATCTTTAACTGTCGTGACGCATAGGCTATGACTTTGTCCCGTTGCATTAACACACAACCAAGTCCCTGATGGGAAGCATCACAGTATACAACAAAGTCATCACAGCCCTCTGGGAGAGATAAGATTGGAGCATCACACAATTTATGTTTTAATGTCTGAAAAGCATCTTCTTGTTTCTGCTCCCAGACAAACGGTTCACTTTTCTGAGTTAACTTAGTGAGAGGCAAGGCTATCTTAGAAAAGTTTGAGATAAACCTTCTGTAATAACCCGCCAATCCCAGAAAAGACCGTATCTCCGTCGGTGTCTTCGGAGTGTCCCAATTCTTTATCGCTTCAATCTTGGCAGGGTCTACATGAATTCCCTCGCTGTTGACCACATGGCCCAGAAATTGAACTTCTCTTAGCCAAAATTCACATTTGGAGAATTTGGCATAGAGTTTCTCTTCTTTCAACAACTCCAAGATCTTTCTAAGGTGTTGCTCATGTTCCGTTTTGGTCTTGGAATAAATCAGTATGTCATCAATGAAAACAATGACAAACTGATCCAAGTACGGCTTGCACACTCGGTTCATGAGGTCCATGAAAACCGCTGGTGCATTTGTTAATCCGAAGGGCATCACCATGAATTCGTAATGCCCGTATCTTGTTCGGAAGGCCGTTTTCGGTATGTCTTCGTCTTGAACTCTCAGTTGATGATATCCAGACCGCAAGTCAATCTTTGAGAAGTATTGAGCTCCTTGCAGTTGGTCAAACAAATCATCAATCCTCGGTAATGGATATCGATTCTTGATGGTTAGTTTGTTCAGTTCACGGTAATCTATACACATTCTGAATGATCCGTCTTTCTTCTTCACGAACAAGACCGGAGCTCCCCAAGGTGAGTAGCTCGGTCTGATGAAGCCCTTATCAAGTAACTCTTGTAATTGATTAGACAATTCCTGCATCTCTGAAGGTGCTAACCTGTAAGGAGATTTAGCAACAGGAGTTGCTCCAGGAATTAAGTCAATACGAAATTCTACCGGTCGCGCAGGTGGCAAACCTGGTAGGTCTTCGGGGAATACTTCAGGATATTCTTTCACTACTGGTACATCTTGAATCTTCTTCTTGTCTTTCTCCTTTTCCACCACATGAGCCAGGAATGCTATGCACCGCTTCTGTAGACACTTACGCGCCTTTATGCAAGAAATGATTTTGACACTTCGCTTTGCTTGGTCCCCTTTAACTTCCAATACACAATCACTCGGCAATGGAATTCGAAGCAGCTTCTCAGAACAGATGACTTCCACTCGGTTAGATGAGAGCCAATCCATTCCAACAATGATGTCAAAACTACCCAGCTCCATCGGTATCAAATCGATGGTAAATGTAAAATCATTTAGTGTCAATGGGCAGTTCCTATAAACTGTACTAACTGTGATCTGTTTCCCGTTAGCTACTTCTATAATGTAAGGGGAGTCTAACTGTTCCTCTATGGACTCTAGTTGACATGCAAAGTCGGTAGAGATAAAACTCTGATCCGCACCAGTATCAAATAAGACAGATGCATAAAAGTCATGTAAGAGAAACGTACCAGTGACCACATTTGGGTCCTGGCGTGCAGCTGGTGCTCCGATAGCAAAGGCTCGTCCACGGGGTGCTTGAACTGCTGGTTGAGCCTTCTTTGGGCAGTTCTTCGCAAAGTGGCCTTGTTCGCCACAGTTATAGCATCCACCATGGTTCTGATTAGCTGGTGGAGGAAGAGCCAAAGCAGCATTGTTGACTGCTTGATTAGGAGCCATCCTACAGTGTTGGACCCAATGGCCCTTTCTTCCACATCCCGTGCAATGCTTGCAGGGAGTGTCAGCAGTGTGGTGATACTGACACTTGGCACACAAAGGAAACGTGCCAGTGTAGGGTTTGCGGTTGGGGTTTTGTGGTGCTGCTGCTATTTGTTGCAGAGGTGTGGCCACCGTGTAGTTCTTAATAGTCTTCTGTTTCTTCTTCTGATGGTGGTGGGGTTTCTTGGATGGCTCAGCTTTGTTCTTGTTGGGTTCAGCCTCTTTCTTTAAGGTTCCAGAGGCTACCATAAGATCAGTGAGTTTCCCAGACAATCTCACTGCTGATTCAACAGTAGTAGGGTTGGCTGAAACAACCATGCCCTGAATGCAGGCGGGAAGTCCACCTACATAACGGTCTATCCTTTTCTCTAAAGTTGGTACCATGTCAGGTACCAAAGCAACCAACTCGTGGTAACGAGTGGTATACCCCATGTGATCAGCTCCCTTCATCACATGGTTGGATAGTTCAACCTCCAATTTCTGCAGCTCGTTCTTGGGACAGAACTCTGTTCGCAGCAGTGTCTTGAAATCTTCCCATGGCATGGCCATGGCTTCTTCTCTTCCTCGGGCATTGATCTGACCATTCCACCAGGTCAGAGCCCGTTTGTTGAATGTTCCCGCTGAGTAACGGACCTTGTGATGTTCGGGGCAGCTGCAGAGATCCAACGTTGCCTCAATCTTCTCAATCCATTGGATTAATCCAACGGCGCCTTCAGACCCACTGAAACTGGGTGGTTTACATCCTACAAAGGACTTGTAGGAGTAATGAGATGAATCTCCAGTATTCCCACTGGCTTCTCCTGATGTGTTGCCAGTGTTGAGGATCTCATTACGAAGACGAAGGAACATCTCCGGTATTGCCTCTTTCATCTGATTCGTCATCTGGCTACTCAGTAACGTCACCAGAGCGATAGTAGCAGGGTCCATGGTCGGTGTTGTGCCTGAACCAGATGCTTGAGTAATCAATGGAGGAGGGGGAGGAGGAGGTGGTGAATCATTCGGCGACGGTGTGGAGGAGTGTGGAGCCAAGTCTTGTGGTGGTAGAGGTAACAAGGGAGGTTGTCTTCGTGGAGGCATTCTGATCACAACCAATAAAGTCATCGGTTAGTGCAATGATCGAATACAGAAGACAATATGCAAATAAGTCTTAAGTCCTATGTTCTCTATATGCAGGGTCCCTAGGTTATAGTCTAGGCCAAACCATTTAAATAAGTGACCTATATTTCTCTATAACCATGGCTCTGATACCAATCTGTCACACCCCGAGCCGGCGGGGTAGGATCGGGTTCCCCGTCGGGCGGAAGGTTCCCGGGGCGCGATATCGGAAGTGATAATCAGGAGTGATCAGATTGTTTACATTGCACATGATGTAAATGAGAAATGCTAATTAAAATAGAATTACAAAGTTAAATTACAGCAGTAACGTTTATAATTTAACAATGTAAATCTATTGTAAAACATCAATAAATGACTATCTTGTATTTACACAAGATATACAAAATAATTTATATTATGATGTCTTCAAAAGTATGCAGGTCCAAAATACTAGTCTTCTATCTGAAGTCCTAGTCCAAAAGAAATGACTTCCTAATTGACCTGTTCGTCACCTGAGAAGTCATGCAAAAATAAAGGTCAACACATGGTTGGTGAGTTCATATTGTTTAGTGTTTGAAAATGATTTGAAAATGATTTGAAAATCTCCTTTGGTAAAGACCTTAACCTCATTAACTCCACATGTAATATCCAAATCGGTATGCTTATATATAGGGCATATGTAGGGTCGAACTTACCGCCCGCCCAGCCAACATCCCACCACATACTAATTCGCATATGACACTGTTGTTAATGATAATTAAGCATTTTTACCCTTAACACAATCCCATATGTACCTCTGTTTATTGTCCCTGTCATTACAATCATTTGAAATCCCTGTTGATTTCTTGAGTTCATCATAAAATATGATCAACCACACAATTGTATAAACAGTTATAAATGCTTAATTAAACAAGTAAATAAACATTTAATAAAATCTAAGTCCTTATGATTGGGGCCTTTGGTCATACTCGAGTAGACTAGTCTGTCAATCAAGGTACTTAGTAGTTAGGGAAACTGTAAATATCCTCAAACATACGACCTACAAATCAAACGGTCTAGCTAGGACTTCTTGAAATGTAGGGTTTTTGTTTCGTCTGTTTTGGCATATGTTATCTCTGATATTTCCCAGATTTTCCCTTAAAAATGTTTGTCTGATTTTGTCACAAGATGTACTTGATGTGTTGATCATAGAATACAAGATTCATTGATCGGTTGTACACTTGATAAATTGTTCAACAAACACTTGGTTTGTAGAACATTAAATGTTGTCTTTGCAAAGATTGTTTTGTTGATGTCTTGATGTCCCACACTTGTTTTGTCAAAATGTTTGATTTGATTCCTTGAATTCACCCACTTGATTTGTCAAAGTGTTTGTTTTGATCCCTTGAATTCACCCACTTGTTTTGTCAAAATGTTTGATTTGTTTCCTTGAATTCACCCACTTGATTTCCCAAATGTTTGTTTTGATTCCCTTGATTTCACCCACTTGATTTCCCAAAATGTTTGTTTTGACTTGTTTGAAATGTTTTGACTTATTGAAAGGTTTAGTTTGACTCGATTATTCACTTAATATATAAGTGAATCAGTAAATAAACCTGCATAAAATCTTCCTAGACATGGTCTAGGACAACATTCATATATATGTAAAACATATAAATTTAAAAGCATTAAAGTAAACAATTTAAGTAAACAGTTTACGCATGCTTCTCAGCCCCGCGTTTTAAAACGAAAATGTTTAGAAAAGGGGCAATGAACTCACCTGTGCTGCTATGTCAATGATCAAATACAAAATGCGCGCTCTTGTTGTAAGCTAAGTTTCTTCGGTTCCTGAGTTATTTTATAAGAATTCGAGTGTAATAAGTACGTGTAATAGTCGTTGTGCCTAAGACTTTGAGTATTGTTGTGTGTGCCACTAAGTATCTTAATACTAAGTGTATCTAAGATCTACTCTATCTTAATTACCCTTCTTATGATCCCAATTCCCATGATTAGTTACAACTTACCTTTAAATTTTAGAAAATTTCGGCAGAGTTTCCTTTGTTTTTAAAACAATTCCAGACAACTTCATTGTCTATTTTATAACAAAATCCCAATTCAATCAATTCAAATAAATATTTAAACCAAAGCGTTACAATTTAATATTTCATTTTAATTTAATATCATGTTAAAACCATTTAGTGAGATATAACAAATTATCATTAAGTGTTCTTCATTAAACTCTCTTTACAAGAGTTTAAATGACATTATAAATATGATGGACTTAACTAAGTCCCATTGAGCCCATTTTGACTCAATTGATTATCTTGGTTTCCTATTTGATTAACCAACTTGGGTTATTGATGATCATGAATTTGTAACCAATTCTCTATAGTTGTTAAACTATCTTGTATGATCAACAATTAGTGCTAGACATGCATGCATGATTAGGGTTTCCTCCTTACTCATGCACTCCCACATGTGTATATATATATGCATTTGATCCTCTTATACCCATGAATGAAATTTAACCCATCAATCCTTATGAAATACTTAGGTTATCAATCAAATAATCACTTGTTGTGTTATCCATACTAGTCCCATTGATCCTAGGTCCATCTTGACTCAATTAAACTATTCTAAGAGTTGATTCATTGTATTGGGCAGCGAACCTTTTTAAGAGAACCCATAAGGTTCGGCTAAGGTGGCAACATGTAGGGTTCGGCCTAACAGAAAGGTTCGTTAACCCATGGTTCGTCACCCTATGGTTCGCGAGTTGCATGGCCATGGTTCGGCCATGCAAGGGTTCGTCTCCCGTATGGTTCGGCTGAATACTGGTCCTACAGGTTCGTTGCAGGGTTAGGTGCGGTTAACAGGTTCGTTTAGCAGGAGTGGCAGGGTTCGTTGCAGGTGCAGGCTTGCAGGGTTCGCCCAACCACCGAGGGTTCGTTTAACAAACCCTTGGGTTCGCGAGGTGCCTACAAGGTTCGGCTCCCAGTTTCGCGATCCAACAGGGTTCGGTTATCTTAATGGTTCACGAACCTACAACATCTCTTCTTTGATTTGCAGCTACAATCTGTTATAATCACATTTCTAACAATACCTAAACATGTATACACCCTCGTCTAAGTGTTCTAAGTGCTCCAATTCGGTCATAACATCAAAACCATATGTATTCACGAAAAACCCTCTAAAACCGAATTTAAAATGGATGTTTACCTTAGATTTCGTGGATGAAAACTGGAAATTCTTGTACTTCTGGAATCTACACGATGAGGGGATCGTAGTGACAACAAATGGCTTGAATCCGACTCGAAAAGTGTGAGATCTTCTAGAGAGAAGTTGAGAGAACAATCCTTGTAGAGAGAGAGGGAAGGTAGACGAGAATGAGAGAGAGATTGGGTATTGGTGGTGGTTGTTGGAACCTTAATGGTTCATTAAATGTTTTAGAAAAATACCCGGTCGCTCGGTCTCGTTCGGTTTCGCGTAATAATGTTGTTTCGCGTAGTTTTCGCGACGAAACGACACGGTTATAAAATTAGAAATCTTTTAATTATTCAAGATTGTAATTCCTAATAAATTAACTAATATCTTCTTATTTATTAAAAATTTAAAACAAAATTAACTGTTTAAATCGAAATGTACGGTCGTCGCGCGTATTCGTTCGAATCGTCACCCGCACGAACACGACGATAACTATACTTTTCAATCTTGTTTTCTAATTATAGAATATCATTCAGAACGTTAAACTTTCAGATATATTCGTACAGATCGTCACCTATACGAATAACCCGTCCATTTAGCATTCACATAATGATATTCGCGTGTTTTGTTCTGTAGAGTCTCACATACGTTTATACATAATAAATCCTAAGCAAATAATCACATGATGGTTCTATATTGTCAGATAATTATATGACTCAAGAACCGTTGTTCTGAACTGTGTTTCTGTTAAATGTTTCTGAAACTGTTCTACTACAACTCACTATGATAATGATAAATGATATGAATATGAAAAGTACTGAAATGTATATGATCCGTACCTGTTTTACTGTTCATGTACTGTAGAGATCACTGTTCCGGTAACGGTTCCGGCACTGATGTTACATCTTCTAAAAGTCCTCTAGCTTAAGTCCTAAATAATAGGTGACTAAACTTGATCGTCACCTGAGAAAACATGCATTTAAACAAGTCAACACTAGGTTGGTGAGTTCATAAGTTTAGTAATTGAAAACATTGGTAATTTGGCATTCATAATTCATAGTGTCACACACATGTCTTATTGATTTCGCATGGTCTTATCACACAACAATGTACTCTCCATAGTTACACCTACAGATAATATATCGTTCAAATTAAGCTCGCTTATATATAGGGCATACGTATCACGAATGAAGGCGCCAGCCGGCCACTCACTTAACTGAACTCAATGCCACATATATTGCAACTATGGATACCCATTTCATTCTCACCTGAATTTGTTTCCCAATTTGATATTTGTCACACCCCGAGCCGGCGGGATAGGATCGGTTGTCCCGTCGGGCGGAAAGTTCCCGGGGCGCGATATCATGAGTGATAATCGTGATGATCAGATTGTTTACATTGCACATGATACAAATGAGAAATGCTAAATATAATAGAATTACAAAGTTAAATTACATCAGTATTGTTTATAATTTAACAATGTAAATCTACCATAAACATCATATATCTCTATCTTGTATTTACACAAGATAAACAAAATAATTTGTATAATGATGTCTTCAAAATATATGCAGGTCCAAAAAGTTAGGTCTTCTATTGAAAGTCCTAGTCCAAAGGAATAACTCCTTAGTTGACCTGTTCGTCACCTGAGAAGTCATGCAAAAAAGATCAAGTCAACACATGGTTGGTGAGTTCATATAGTTTTATGATTTGAAAATGATTTGAAAACCTCTTCCGGTAAAGACCCTAACCTCATTAACTCCACATGTAACATCCACATCGGTATGCTTATATATAGGGCATATGTAAGGGACAAGCCCTAGCCACCATCCCACCACATACTAATATGCATATGACACTGTCGTTAATGATAATTAAGCATTTTTACCCAACACTTCTGATTTGAATTATGATAATGAAACCTGATTTGACTTTGAATCTCTTGAGTTTCTCATAGATAAATGATTTTCCAAACATCAGTGATAATAGTAAAATGTCCAATATTTAATTTAATATTTAAATAATACATTTAAATACAACTAAAACATGATGATTGGGTATAATTTTACTCAATCAGTTAGACTTAGTTGTTGGTGGTTGTCCAAGTTGTAACCTCTCACACGTGACCCATACCAGGCATAACTCACAAGGAGTATACCTGGGCGTGACGGGATTTTAATGATTTGCCCTTACAGCTTGACCCAAAGGTCTTCTGTACATGCGGGGACTTTAAGGATATCCTTTGTTTCTTGATCTCTTGATTCTCTAAACTTTAGACTTTGATATTGATTTCCATGATTGTTCACGTTGTTGCCCGTATAGCCTGACTACAAGAGTCTTCTATACCTGAAGGGACTTTATATGTGTGTTACACGTGGTCTTGATTCCATATACAACTGACATCCACCTTGACTTGAGTATTAATGAGTTCATTAGATCATAATGATTTCATTATTTCCATGAGTCACACACATTTATGATTTCTGATCTCCTGAGTCTCTCGATTCTTGATTCTTGATTCTTTGAGTTCCCATGATTTTGAATGATAATTGATTTGATTTATGATTCTTGGGCCTCAGATCACACACTGAGTTATGATTCCCTTGAATATGATTTATTGATCTTGTTCTTTTGATTTCACTTTGAGTTTAGATTCTTGAAGTTGAACTTGATGGACTAAGGGTTGATTTAGAATTCAAATTTAAGGTATTACTCATAAGAGTACTTAAATTTAATTGATAACTTGATTTGTTCATTAATTTCCTAGACAGGAGTCTAGGAGTATCAACAACATATATATGTAAAGACATATAATAATTAAAAGCATTTAAATAAACAGTTTAAATAAAACAGTTTACGCATGCTTCTCAGCCCCGCGTTTTAAAACAAAAATGTTTAGAAAAGGGGCAATGAACTCACTTGTGTTGCTTTGTATTGAATTACCACAAAATGCGCGCTCGTTGTTGTAGTCTAAGTATCTTCGGTTCCTGAATTTGTTTTAAGAGAATTCGCAGACGATAAGTATTTATAATAAACGTCCTAACTAGAGTTTGGTCTCGGTGTGCTACTACGTGTCTTAGATTACTAATGTGTTTCTATGGTTTTCTCTAACTAAGCTAACCTTATTACCCATTTATAACCACAATTCCACGTTAATCATTTAAAGACTTAAAATAACATTTTCAATTTAATTTATTTAAATTACACATTCATTTAGGAAAATCATTTAATTTAATAAGGTTTATAAGTCCATTTTATTTTATTAAAACATAATTAACTCAAGAGATGTAAATTTAAACATGTTGGGCTTTAGTTAAGCCCATTAGGCCAATTTCGGGCCCGTTACTAGACTTTGGCTTCAACCAATTTCTTGTTAGATTCCTTGATTCTCAATGGGTTTTCTAAGAAATTTTAGCTCCATTGATGTTAACACATCATAGAATTTCTAGTTCGCATGTATTGAACTCAAAATAGTCTCAACATTTTGCGAGATGATCTTAGATCCTTGTAAAATCCTACATTCCTCCCATGCACACACACATATCCTCATCCATTTCCATGCATGCTCACATACCTAATCCTGCCTTCCTTGCATAAACAGCCCCCATCCGGCCCAAATTTTGTCATGACGAATGAGCTTGCACCGAAAAGGTCTTGGGCCGAATGTAGTTGGGCGAAGGAGGGTTGGCCGAATAGAGGATGAGTGAACGAAACTCCACCCGACCGAATAGCATGGTGTTCGAATGGGGAAGTGGCCGAATAGAATGAACCCGAACCATGGTGGCCGAATGAGGACCCTGTCGAATGAATTGAAGTGTCGACCGAATAGCTATCAGTCGAAAGAGTTAGACCGATTGAGAGCTGCCTCATTCGCTGTCCATTCGGCCGAATGAGGTTCTAGTCCCATTCGACAGCCTGAAGACTTTTCCCATTCGGCCAAGCCGAGTTCTTCATGAGTAGCTAGGTTTTCGAGTACATCAACTAAGGGTTGTGGTGGTTCTTTTTCCTACTTCGTTCTAAGGTGTGATGAGGTGATTTCCCTAGGGTTTGATGGAGTTATAGTCGGTTTCCATAGAGGTTCCGAAAATAGGGTTTTCAAACCCTCAAAACCGAATGAAAACATGGATTTTACCTCAAATCTGTCGATTCTAAGCCTAGATCCACTGTACTTTCAGGATCTACTAGTGATGGTGGTGATTTTGACACTAAAATCACAAGAAATGGTGAAGATTTGAGCTTGGAATCCTAGTGAGAAGTTGGATTTGCTTGAGAAGGTTTAGAGAGAGAGAAAGATGAACGTGAATGATGATGATGGCTGGTGATGGTGGGTTGTTGTGGCATTTAGTGCTACATTAATTGTTGGAAAAATACCCGGGTTCGTTCGGGCTCGTTCGGTTTTCGCGTGGTTTCGCGTAAAAACGCCGTTTTCGCGTCGTTTTCGTACGAAACGACTCGGTTTTAAAATAGAATCAACTAAATTATTTTAGGTTGTGATTCCTAATAAATTAACTAAATATCTTTTAATTATTAAAATTTCAAAATATTTATTTAACGTTTAAATCGAATCGCGCGGTCATCGCGCGTATTTGTTCGAATCAAATACGACGATAACTACACTTTTCAACCTTGTTTTCTAATTATTGAATATCATTCAGAACGTTAAATTTTCAGGTTTATTCGTACAGATCGTCACCTATACGAATAATCTGTCGGTTTAGCATTCACTTAACGATATTCGTGTTGTTTTGTCCTGTAAGGCCTCACATACGTTTATACATAATAAAATCCTAACAAATAAATCACATGATGATTCTGTGTTGCCAGATAATTATCTGACTCAAGAACCATTGTTCTGGTTTGATTTCTCTGAAATGACTGTGAATTCACTGTTTTGCTAGCATGAAATGATACTGATGTTTGATATGAATATAAAATATACAGAATTACATGATAATTGTACCTGTTTACTGTTTACGTACTGTTCACGATCACTGTTCCGGTGACGGTTCCGGCACTGATGTTACAGTCTCCCCTTGTTAGAGAAATTTCGTCCCGAAATTTAATAATTGTTATCGGGTACGGCTTCCTCTTCAAACAGCTGGGGATACTTTAACTTCATGTGATCTTCACGTTCCCAAGTAAACTCGGGTCCGCGTCTTGAATTCCAACGAACCTTTACAATCGGAATACGGCTTCGCCTCAGTTGCTTGACTTTGCGGTCCATAATCTCTAAAGGTTCTTCTATGAAATGTAACTGATCATCGACTTGAATTTCTTCGAGTGGAATGACGAGTGATTCGTCAGCAAGACACTTCTTCAAGTTCGAGACGTGAAACACGTCATGCACACCACTGAGTTCATCTGGTAATCTCAGTCTATACGCCACAGGACCAATACGTTCGATTATTTCGAACGGTCCCACGTATCGTGGTGCTAACTTGCCTTTCCTTCCGAAACGTACTACACCCTTCCAAGGAGAAACCTTTAACATGACACGATCTCCCACTTGGAATTCCAACGGCTTTCGCCGTTTGTCAGCGTAGCTCTTTTGTCTGCTCCTGGTAGCTTGTAGTCTTCTTTGAATCTGAGCAATCTTGTCAGTGGTTTCCTGAATAAGTTCTGGCCCAGTTATGCGATTATCTCCAACTTCAGTCCAACAGATCGGTGATCGACATTTCCGACCATAAAGAGCCTCGAATGGTGCACATCCGATACTGCTGTGGTAACTGTTGTTGTAGGAGAACTCTATCAGTGGCAAATGAGAATCCCAATTCCCACCGAAATCCAAAATACAGGTTCTTAACATATCCTCTAGGGTCTAAATCGTTCGTTCGCTTTGACCGTCCGTTTGTGGATGGTAAGCTGTACTCAGATTTAACTGTGTCCCTAGAGATTTCTGCAGTGATTGCCAGAACCTTGAAGTAAATCTGCTGTCTCTATCAGAAATAATTGACAATGGCACACCATGGCGTACCACTATCTCATTGATGTATAATCTTGCCAGTTTATCCATCGTGAAGGTTTCACGCATCGGCAAGAAGTGAGCAGATTTTGTTAAACGATCTATGATCACCCAAATCGTATCGTGACCACTGGAAGTGCGGGGTAGCTTGGTAATGAAATCCATAGCTATTTGTTCCCACTTCCAGAGCGGAATCTCAGGCTGTTCCAGTAAACCAGACGGTCTCTGGTGTTCCGCCTTTACCTTCGCACACGTTAGACATCGACCGACATACTCGGCTATGTCTTTCTTCATTCCCGGCCACCAATAAAATCCACGCAAGTCTTGGTACATTTTATCAGCGCCTGGATGAACTGAGTATTTTGTCTTGTGTGCCTCATCGAAGATAAGTCTTCTCAATTCATCTACCGCTGGGATCCATATACGATCCTGATAGTAGATCATTCCATCAGACTTGGTCTCTAAATGTTTCTCTGCTCCGCAGTCAAGTTCTTTCTTCAAGTTTCCTCTATCAACTGATTCCTGTTGTGCCTGAATGATCCTGTCTTGTAAGCTGGTCTGCACAGTCATACCCATAGCCCTAACGCGTATGGGTTTGACCCGTTCCTTCCGACTCAAGGCATCAGCTACAATATTTGCCTTTCCCGGATGGTACTTGATCACACAATCATAATCATTCAGAAGTTCAACCCAACGGCGTTGTCGCATATTGAGCTCCTTCTGATCAAAGATGTGTTGCAGACTCTTGTGATCAGTAAATATGGTACACTTAGTGCCATATAAGTAATGTCTCCAGATTTTCAGTGCAAAAATCACTGCTCCCAGTTCAAGATCATGAGTAGTGTAATTCTTCTCATGAACTTTTAACTGTCTTGATGCATAGGCTATGACTTTGTCCCGTTGCATTAAAACACAACCGAGTCCCTGATGGGATGCATCACAATACACAACAAAGTCTTCACATCCTTCTGGGAGAGATAAGATTGGAGCATCAC
Source organism: Mikania micrantha (assembly GCA_009363875.1). Classification (NCBI taxonomy): domain Eukaryota; kingdom Viridiplantae; phylum Streptophyta; class Magnoliopsida; order Asterales; family Asteraceae; genus Mikania; species Mikania micrantha. The sequence goes on from CM018697.1 coordinate 55,394,587, forward strand.
ACAGTTTCTGTTTCAATGTCTGAAAAGCATCTTCTTGTTTCTGCTCCCAGACAAACGGTTCACTCTTCTGAGTTAACTTAGTGAGAGGCAAGGCTATCTTAGAAAAGCTTGAGATAAACCTTCTATAATAACCTGCCAATCCCAGAAAAGACCGTATCTCCGTTGGTGTCTTCGGAGTGTCCCAGTTCTTTATTGCTTCAATCTTGGCAGGATCTACATGTATTCCCTCACTGTTGACTACGTGACCAAGAAACTGAACTTCTCTTAACCAAAATTCACATTTAGAGAACTTGGCATAAAGTTTCTGTTCCATCAACAGTTCCAAGATTTTCCTGAGATGTTGTTCATGCTCTGCTTTGCTCTTGGAATAAATCAGTATGTCATCAATAAAGACAATGACAAACTGATCCAAGTACGGCTTGCACACTCGGTTCATGAGATCCATGAATACCGCTGGTGCGTTTGTCAATCTGAAAGGCATCACCATGAATTCGAAATGCCCGTATCTGGTTCGGAATGCCGTCTTCGGTATGTCTTCGTCTTGAACTCTAAGCTGATGATAACCAGACCGCAAGTCAATCTTAGAGAAGTATTGAGCTCCTTGCAGTTGGTCAAACAAATCATCAATCCTTGGCAATGGATACCGCTTCTTGATGGTTAGTTTGTTTAGCTCCCTGTAATCTATGCACATTCTGAACGATCCGTCTTTCTTCTTCACAAATAAGACCGGAGCTCCCCAAGGCGAGTAGCTCGGTCTAATGAATCCTTTGTCCAATAACTCTTGCAACTGATTCGATAATTCCTGCATCTCCGAAGGTGCTAACCGATAAGGAGATTTAGCAACAGGAGTTGCTCCAGGAACTAAGTCAATTCGGAACTCTACCGGTCGCACAGGAGGCAAACCTGGTAGGTCTTCAGGAAATACTTCTGGATATTCCTTCGCTATTGGTACATCTTGTATCTTCTTCTTGTCTTTCTCTTTTTCCACTACATGAGCCAAGAAAGCTACACACTTCTTCTGTAAACACTTACGCGCCTTTTTGCAGGAAATGATTTTGACACTTCGTTTTGCTTGATCCCCTCTGACTTCCAATACACGATCATCTGATAATGGAACTCGAAGCAGCTTTTCAGAACAGACAACTTCCACCCGGTTAGAGGAAAGCCAATCCATTCCAACAATGATGTCGAAACTACCCAACTCCATCGGTATCAAGTCGATAGAGAATGTATGACTGTTAAGTGTCAACGGGCAATTTCTGTAAACTGTACTAACTGTGATCTGTTTTCCGTTAGCTACTTCTATAGTGTAAGGGGAATCTAACTGTTCTTCTATAGAATCTAGTTGGCATGCAAAATCGGCAGAGATAAAACTCTGATCCGCACCAGTGTCAAATAGAACAGATGCATAAAAGTCATGTAAGAGAAACGTACCAGTGACCACATTCGGGTCCTGGCGTGCAGCTGGTGCTCCAATAACAAAAGCTCTTCCACGAGGAGCTTGAACTGCTTGTTGAGCCTTCTTCGGGCAGTTCTTTGCAAAGTGGCCTTGTTCAGTTGAAGCATCCACCATTGTTCTGATTAGCTGGTGGAGGAAGTGCTAGAGCAGCATTGTTAACTGCTGGATTTGGTGTCAGTCTGCACTGCTGAACCCAGTGCCCTTTTCTTCCACAACCCGTGCATTGACGGCACTGGTTGTTTGCAGCATGATGATACTGGCATTTAGTACACAAAGGATGTGGGCCAGTATATTGTCTCTTGGGCACATTTTGTTGTGCCGCTGCTACTTGATTCAGGGGAGTAGCCACAGTGTAATTCTTGATCAATTTCTGTTTCTTCTTCTGGTGTTGCTGCTGCTGTGGTTTCTTTGAAGACTCTTCCTTGCGTTTACTGGTGTCAGCCTCTTTCTTCAGTACTCCAGAGGCAACCATCAAATCAGTAAGTTTTCCAGACAGTCTCACTGCAGATTCAACAGTGGTAGGGTTGGCTGAAACAACCATTCCCTGAATGCAGGCAGGAAGTCCACCCACATATCTATCAATCCTCTTCTCCAAAGTAGGTACCATGTCGGGCACCAAAGCAACTAGCTCGTGGTAACGAGTAGTATACCCCATATGATCGGCCCCTTTCATCACATGGTTGGATAATTCAACCTCCAGTTTCTGCAACTCATTCTTGGGGCAGAACTCTGTTCGCAGCAGTGTCTTGAAATCCTCCCATGGCATGGCCATGGCTTCTTCTCTTCCTCGGGCGTTGATCTGACCATTCCACCAGGTCAGAGCCCGTTTGTTGAATGTTCCAGCAGAGTAGCGGACTTTATGGTGCTCTGGACAGCTGCAGAGGTCCAGAGTAGCTTCAATCTTTTCAATCCATTGGATTAATCCAACGGCTCCTTCAGATCCGCTAAAGCTAGGCGGCTTACATCCTACGAATGACTTGTAGGAGTAGTGTGAGGTACCACCAGTATTCCCACTGGCTTCTCCTGATGAATTGCCAGTGTTGTTGATCTCATTACGGAGAAGGTTGAACATCTCCGGTATCGCCGCTTTCATCTGATTGGTCATCTGGCTGCTCAGTAGTGTCACCAAAGCTATAGTAGTAGGATCCAGTATAGGTGTTGTTCCTGAACCTGATGCCTCGGTGATCAGTGGAGGAGGAGGTGGAGGCGGTGGAGGAGGTGGCGGTGGTGAGTCATTTGGCGATGGCGTCGAGGAGTGTGGAGCTTGGTCTTGTGTTGATGTCAACAGCGGAGGTTGTCTTCGTGGCGGCATTCTGATCATAACCAAATGAATATTGGTTAGTGCAATGATCGAATGCAGAAGACGCAATGCAATAAGTCTTAAATCCTAAGTACTCTACATGTAGGGTCCCTAGGTTATAGTCTAGGCCAAACCGTTTAAATAAATGACCTATATTTCTCTATAACCATGGCTCTGATACCAATCTGTCACACCCCGAGCCGGCGGGATAGGATCGGTTGTCCCGTCGGGCGGAAAGTTCCCGGGGCGCGATGTCATGAGTGATAATCGTGATGATCAGATTGTTTACATTGCACATGATACAAATGAGAAATGCTAAATATAATAGAATTACAAAGTTAAATTACATCAGTATTGTTTATAATTTAACAATGTAAATCTACCATAAACATCATATATCTCTATCTTGTATTTACACAAGATAAACAAAATAATTTGTATAATGATGTCTTCAAAATATATGCAGGTCCAAAAAGTTAGGTCTTCTATTGAAAGTCCTAGTCCAAAGGAATAACTCCTTAGTTGACCTGTTCGTCACCTGAGAAGTCATGCAAAAAAGATCAAGTCAACACATGGTTGGTGAGTTCATATAGTTTTATGATTTGAAAATGATTTGAAAACCTCTTCCGGTAAAGACCCTAACCTCATTAACTCCACATGTAACATCCACATCGGTATGCTTATATATAGGGCATATGTAAGGGACAAGCCCTAGCCACCATCCCACCACATACTAATATGCATATGACACTGTCGTTAATGATAATTAAGCATTTTTACCCAACACTTCTGATTTGAATTATGATAATGAAACCTGATTTGACTTTGAATCTCTTGAGTTTCTCATAGATAAATGATTTTCCAAACATCAGTGATAATAGTAAAATGTCCAATATTTAATTTAATATTTAAATAATACATTTAAATACAACTAAAACATGATGATTGGGTATAATTTTACTCAATCAGTTAGACTTAGTTGTTGGTGGTTGTCCAAGTTGTAACCTCTCACACGTGACCCATACCAGGCATAACTCACAAGGAGTATACCTGGGCGTGACGGGATTTTAATGATTTGCCCTTACAGCTTGACCCAAAGGTCTTCTGTACATGCGGGGACTTTAAGGATATCCTTTGTTTCTTGATCTCTTGATTCTCTAAACTTTAGACTTTGATATTGATTTCCATGATTGTTCACGTTGTTGCCCGTATAGCCTGACTACAAGAGTCTTCTATACCTGAAGGGACTTTATATGTGTGTTACACGTGGTCTTGATTCCATATACAACTGACATCCACCTTGACTTGAGTATTAATGAGTTCATTAGATCATAATGATTTCATTATTTCCATGAGTCACACACATTTATGATTTCTGATCTCCTGAGTCTCTCGATTCTTGATTCTTGATTCTTTGAGTTCCCATGATTTTGAATGATAATTGATTTGATTTATGATTCTTGGGCCTCAGATCACACACTGAGTTATGATTCCCTTGAATATGATTTATTGATCTTGTTCTTTTGATTTCACTTTGAGTTTAGATTCTTGAAGTTGAACTTGATGGACTAAGGGTTGATTTAGAATTCAAATTTAAGGTATTACTCATAAGAGTACTTAAATTTAATTGATAACTTGATTTGTTCATTAATTTCCTAGACAGGAGTCTAGGAGTATCAACAACATATATATGTAAAGACATATAATAATTAAAAGCATTTAAATAAACAGTTTAAATAAAACAGTTTACGCATGCTTCTCAGCCCCGCGTTTTAAAACAAAAATGTTTAGAAAAGGGGCAATGAACTCACTTGTGTTGCTTTGTATTGAATTACCACAAAATGCGCGCTCGTTGTTGTAGTCTAAGTATCTTCGGTTCCTGAATTTGTTTTAAGAGAATTCGCAGACGATAAGTATTTATAATAAACGTCCTAACTAGAGTTTGGTCTCGGTGTGCTACTACGTGTCTTAGATTACTAATGTGTTTCTATGGTTTTCTCTAACTAAGCTAACCTTATTACCCATTTATAACCACAATTCCACGTTAATCATTTAAAGACTTAAAATAACATTTTCAATTTAATTTATTTAAATTACACATTCATTTAGGAAAATCATTTAATTTAATAAGGTTTATAAGTCCATTTTATTTTATTAAAACATAATTAACTCAAGAGATGTAAATTTAAACATGTTGGGCTTTAGTTAAGCCCATTAGGCCAATTTCGGGCCCGTTACTAGACTTTGGCTTCAACCAATTTCTTGTTAGATTCCTTGATTCTCAATGGGTTTTCTAAGAAATTTTAGCTCCATTGATGTTAACACATCATAGAATTTCTAGTTCGCATGTATTGAACTCAAAATAGTCTCAACATTTTGCGAGATGATCTTAGATCCTTGTAAAATCCTACATTCCTCCCATGCACACACACATATCCTCATCCATTTCCATGCATGCTCACATACCTAATCCTGCCTTCCTTGCATAAACAGCCCCCATCCGGCCCAAATTTTGTCATGACGAATGAGCTTGCACCGAAAAGGTCTTGGGCCGAATGTAGTTGGGCGAAGGAGGGTTGGCCGAATAGAGGATGAGTGAACGAAACTCCACCCGACCGAATAGCATGGTGTTCGAATGGGGAAGTGGCCGAATAGAATGAACCCGAACCATGGTGGCCGAATGAGGACCCTGTCGAATGAATTGAAGTGTCGACCGAATAGCTATCAGTCGAAAGAGTTAGACCGATTGAGAGCTGCCTCATTCGCTGTCCATTCGGCCGAATGAGGTTCTAGTCCCATTCGACAGCCTGAAGACTTTTCCCATTCGGCCAAGCCGAGTTCTTCATGAGTAGCTAGGTTTTCGAGTACATCAACTAAGGGTTGTGGTGGTTCTTGTTCCTACTTCGTTCTAAGGTGTGATGAGGTGATTTCCCTAGGGTTTGATGGAGTTATAGTCGGTTTCCATAGAGGTTCCGAAAATAGGGTTTTCAAACCCTCAAAACCGAATGAAAACATGGATTTTACCTCAAATCTGTCGATTCTAAGCCTAGATCCACTGTACTTTCAGGATCTACTAGTGATGGTGGTGATTTTGACACTAAAATCACAAGAAATGGTGAAGATTTGAGCTTGGAATCCTAGTGAGAAGTTGGATTTGCTTGAGAAGGTTTAGAGAGAGAGAAAGATGAACGTGAATGATGATGATGGCTGGTGATGGTGGGTTGTTGTGGCATTTAGTGCTACATTAATTGTTGGAAAAATACCCGGGTTCGTTCGGGCTCGTTCGGTTTTCGCGTGGTTTCGCGTAAAAACGCCGTTTTCGCGTCGTTTTCGTACGAAACGACTCGGTTTTAAAATAGAATCAACTAAATTATTTTAGGTTGTGATTCCTAATAAATTAACTAAATATCTTTTAATTATTAAAATTTCAAAATATTTATTTAACGTTTAAATCGAATCGCGCGGTCATCGCGCGTATTTGTTCGAATCAAATACGACGATAACTACACTTTTCAACCTTGTTTTCTAATTATTGAATATCATTCAGAACGTTAAATTTTCAGGTTTATTCGTACAGATCGTCACCTATACGAATAATCTGTCGGTTTAGCATTCACTTAACGATATTCGTGTTGTTTTGTCCTGTAAGGCCTCACATACGTTTATACATAATAAAATCCTAACAAATAAATCACATGATGATTCTGTGTTGCCAGATAATTATCTGACTCAAGAACCATTGTTCTGGTTTGATTTCTCTGAAATGACTGTGAATTCACTGTTTTGCTAGCATGAAATGATACTGATGTTTGATATGAATATAAAATATACAGAATTACATGATAATTGTACCTGTTTACTGTTTACGTACTGTTCACGATCACTGTTCCGGTGACGGTTCCGGCACTGATGTTACAATATTCAACCTAATATTCCCATATGATCTGATTTTCCAATGATATAAATATTGGATAATACATTGATGAAGGGCATAAATCTCCATGACCTAAGTCATGGTAACCCTTAATATTTGAAAGATATAGATTTTTATTAAATCTTATTCTTTAATTATCCTTTCAATGATCTAGTTTACTGTAATTTACTTCTCAAATTAGAAGTGTCAGTAGACTCTATAATTTGTTTCACAATTGAAAATGATAGGCCATAAATTGGACGCCATTGTAATCCTCACGTAATCAGATCACAATGCCTCCAATTTACCCCTATCCATTCGGTGTCACAGTGCCTTCACAACGAATATATACGAGTATTATGACATGAGAAAAAATCAATTCCTCAGTTTACCCGTTGGCAGAGACGAAGGGTACAATTACAATCAGTGTCTGAAGATTTATGTCACCATGTGTCGTTTACCATACCTGACTGATGCAGCCCTATTACCGGTCATACGATATAGGCCAATTATGATATTATGATGACGTACCGACCTTGATCGCATGCGGTTTGTCAACACTGTGGTGCCATTACGCTATCGTCGGTTTAGTCGCGCTAAATAAATGACAAATGATTTACTTGTAGGGTTAGCATGTTTATCAGCCCTGCATTTAAAATCAAAAGATTAGAAAAGGGGCATATGAACTAACCTGGATATTAAAGTGGTTGACTAAGACTCACACATGCACGTGCTCGTTGTTGTGTGATGATGTTATATTCACGATCCTGTGTTTGATTCAAAGTTGTTTGTAACTTATAAGTATAAGTTATATCGCGTATGTTAATCGTAAAGTTGGTTAACTCATAGATCCTTGGTGACATAATACACTTACACTTAGCATATTATGCATTACTGATTTATGTGTTGAACTTGACTTAAACCATTAACATGTTGTAAAAGTTTAAAATCAAAATAATTTCAAAGTATAAAACTTAGGTTTATTAACTAACTTAATTATTATACTTATGTTAACTTGAAATGCTCATTATTATTTGAATGTGCTAATAATGGAGTTAATTTAGAAAACTTGACTATTTAACACATTTCAAAAGAATTTAAATGATATTAGATTAGTTTAGTAATACACTTCATCAACTTTGTAGTAAAACTTGTTATTATCTTTTAGTATAACCCTAAGGTTACATAATCAAAATATGTTTCATTTATTAATCTTTGTTATATCATAAAACACTTGATTGTATAGTTTATGATTGTTTAAGACTTGATTTAACTAGTGTCAATGGTCTAAGTGATAATATCGAAGGACATATAATCAGAAATTCCCTAGAACATCCAAATAATTACGCCACCAATATTATCATCCTCAAACTCACTTTGTTTATCTTTTCTCTTGTTGATCTTATCCATTCTAAGGGTCATAATACTTGTAGAAATTTGAGCTGCTAGTATCTACAGAAGACGGGGCTAGTATCTATGAGTGTTACCCACCAGTAATCCCAAATTGTTTTCCATCGATCCTACCTTCTTCCTATCGACACTGTGACCTCAAATCTGATTAATATTGATTGATTCCTGATTTAGATTACTTGGATTACATCTAGGGACTAGTATCGACGGAGATGGAACTGAACAAGAACATCGAACTTGCTAATATCGATGAAGAAGCTGGGTTGGGGCCTGTCGACATTAACAGTGTCGACAGCCTGTTTAAAATTGATTTCCAGGCTCCCCTAGTGATTAATATCAATGACTTTGACTTGTGTGATCCTTGGGCAGGTCAACTCTTATAGTACCGATGGGTGGTGTCCATTGGTGAACATCGAACTTAATAGGTTCGATGGCTTTTTGCCCAGCTCTTGAACATCACCGATACTATATTTCTTCCTCATCCTTTCAATCAATACTAAGGAGATTTCCATATACACTATGACCAACTTATCTAGGTAGTTGTTCCAACATAATCTGAGCATGGTAACCTCAAATCCATGTGAATCTATAGTGATTTGGTTGCAACCAAAACCTGAAAAACCGTTACATTGATCTCATTTTTACCTTGGTTCTTGTTGTTTGGAACTTCGAATCTCTGTACTTTCGGGTTCTACTCGTTGAGAGGGTCGTCTAGACACCGAAATCACCAAATTTGGTGGAGATTTGAGGTACCTTAGCTATGGAGTTTTAGAGAGAGAAGGAGCTCTCATATGCTTTCTAGAGAGAGAAAGAAGTTGAATTATGAGGAAAAAATAGGAAAAATGGGGTTTTATACCCCGGGTGTCTACCCATGTGTTCGGTCTTGATCGGTCGCGTTAAGTTACGGTTTCTCGTAACGTACGTTAATTACGCATAATTTTATAAGTATAATTGATCTTAAATCGTTTTAGGTTGTGACTCCTAATAAATATTATTTTATTTTACTTTAATTATTTTAAGGTTCGTAATCGTTAATTTTTTTACCGTTTCGTCAGAAAACGTAACTTACGCGCGTTTTCGTACAGAGCGCCAACTGTACGAATACGATCGCACGTTTCACTTTCTGATTTTGTTTTCTATTTGTCAGATGTCATTCAGAACGTTAAACCCACAAGTACGCTGTCAGTTACTCGTTCGTAAACGATACTGAACTGTTGTTTGAATTGCACATTCTCACAGACGGACTCAACTAAACCTAACTGTTTTCTCATTATTTTCTCACCGAATTGTCAGCCATCTGATTCCTGTTATTTGTGGATATCAGATTGCAACCGACTGTATTTGTCGTTTGTTTTTCACCACTGTTATTTCACTTTGTGTTGTTGTATATGTATATTTTGATTCTCGTCGAAATAGATTCAACTGTTAATTGCTTCCACTGAATTGTCATCACACATTGTTTATCACATAGTTTAAGAGCAAGTAAACACACCGTACAGATTTTCCGGATGGTCAGGTACTAGTTGTCACAGTCTCCCCTTGTTAAAGAAATTTCATCCCGAAATTTAAGCATCATTTTTGGGTACTACTTTTTCTATATACATGTGAAGATGTTTTTAATTTCATGTGTTCTTCACGCTCCCAAGTTAACTCGGGTTTTTGTTTGGAGTTTCATCGAGCCTTTGCGATGAAATACGGCTTCACTTTCAGTCTCTCGACTGTACGATCCGTAATGTTCGAGGTTCCTCAATTAGGTGTATTTCTCTGTAATTTAGCTCTTCTCAATAAGTCTAGGCTTTGTATATAATTAAGAACAGAGTAGGCCTGATTCAACTGCTTCTGGAGACCCAATAAACATCAGATCTACTTAAAGTATGAGGTAGCTTGGCATTTAAAATCCACAGCTATTCGTGTACATTCCCATTGTAGTATCTCAAATTGTTCCAACAACTTAGGGGTTCTAATGTTTACCATAAGCATGCAATGTTCTAATGCGATTACTCCGTTAGTGCTATTATGATAGCCGGAGTATTATGGATTTGAGATGGAAACTTTGTTTCCATTTTCACTAATTGTCACTGGGTCCGTTTTGTTCACATCCTTTAGGAATTATGCTTCTCAATTGCCTTGACCATCCCTCTTCGGATGGTGGTTGACTGTCACACCCCGAGCCGGCAGACCGAATCGTGTGTCCCGTCGGGCGGTAAGGTCTCGGGGCGTGATATCGGGAGTGATAATCATGATGATCAGATTATTTACATTGCACATGATATATGATGAGAAAATGTTAAAAAAATAGAATTGCAAAGTTAAATTACACCAGTTTTGTTTATAATTTAAAAATGTAAATCTGCTATCAACATAATAATTCTTTATCTTGTATCTTCATAAGATATACACAATAATCGGTATAATGATGTTCAAAAATATGCACGTCCAAAATACTAGGCCCGCTATCTAGCAACCTAGTCCAACAGCTCAAACTTCCTAGTTAACCTGTTTGTCACCTGAGAAGTCATGCAAATAGATCAAGTCAACACATGATTCGTGAGTTCATATAATTCTGTTAAAAAGAAAATGAATTTGTACACAACCTGTCCGAATGACAATCTTAACCTCATCAACAACCACCGATACTATCCTGCCAAATATGGTCATATATAGGGCATATGTAGGGGAACAAGCCCCAGCCTACATCCCACCACATAACGAACCACATGGTACTTTGTTGTTAATGATAATTAAGCGTTTCATCCCATACACTGAATCATATACTTGAACTGTCTGAAAATGATTACATTTGAATCGTCTAAAAATGATAACCTTTGAACACCCGAAATGACAACCTAAACCTCACAAACAACCAGCTATACTATCCGGTCAAATATGCTTATATATAGGGCATACATAGGGGAACAAGCCGCAGCCGGCATCCCACCACATACTGAACCACATAGTACATTGTTGTTAATGATAATTAAGCATTTCATGCCATCCCATCGACACGATAGTTCTTTAGTTCTATGTTTTTGTCGTTCCACAAAAATAGAAATTCCATTGATTTCTTATGTTCATCACACAATCATGATCAACCATAGTATTTGTAGAAACGTTACATTAAATGTTTAATTTAAATAAATAAGTAAACTTTCAATGCAACCTAAGACATAATGATTGGCCTTGGTCAACTCATTCAGCTGTTCTTAGTTTATTGGTGGTGTCCAGTTTGTATCATCTCACACATGGCCCATATCAAGCTTGAGCCAAAAGAGTGTACCTGTATGTGTCGGGACTTTATGATGTGCCCATATCAGTATGACCCTCCAGGTCTACTGTATATGTTGGGACTTTAGGATATCCTTAGATCGTTGTTCACCTCTGTTTCCTTGTAGCTAGTTTGATTGTTTGATTTGTGCCCATGTTAGCATGACTATGAAAGTCTACTATATGTTTCGGGTCTTTCAGTTGTTTTACACGTGGTCTTGATCGGCATACGACTGACAATCACCTAGAATTGTTCTTTGTTTAGATCATTAGTACTTTGAAACTCGTCACTGAAAATAGTTTGTTGATTTAGATCTTTAGTTTCTTTGAAACACACCTCGGAAAATAGTTCTTTGTTTTGAAACAGTTGTCTTACTCATGGTGAGTAATTAATTCATTTTGTAGACATGTAATTAGTTTACCTAGACAGAATCTAGGATAGCAATTTCGCATGTAAAACATACATGAAGTAAAAGCATTTAAGTAAATTTAATCCATGGAAAAAAATTTACGCATGCTTCTCAGCCCAGCATTTGTAAAACAAAAATGTATAGAAAAGGGGAAATGAACTTATCTGTGTTGTTATGTAATGAATCACAAAGATATGTGCGCTCGTTGTTTGTAAGTTAAGTATCTTCAGTACCTGTGTTAATTTATTAGGGTTTGAATACGATAAATGTTCGAAGATGACGAATATAGGGCTTTGGTCTCGGTGTGCGACTATGTGTCCTAAACTTTACTAATGTGTTTCTAAGTCTTTCTAACTAGTCTACACTAATTATCCCTTTATCCTGTGGATGTTCACAACTAAACCTTAATTATATAAGGTCTAATTTATCACAATCCAGATCTTTTAATCGATAAATCATTAATAAAATCCATTTTAGTTGAAATCTTTAAGTTAGAAATCATATAATTTATTTTAAACATTTTAATTAAGGAATCTTATAAATCATTTCCTTTTTATTAAAACATAAGTTATTTTAAGAAAATATAAGTTAATATGTTAGACTTAGGTTAATCTCAATGGATTAACCCTAAGTCCTTCTTTAGTTCTTTGTTATCCGTAGTTCATTGATCATTCTTGTGTATAACCCATCTTAGAAAGTTCAATTGAACTATCTAGTTTAGTTATACATGTTTGCATAAAATTTCTAAGTATTGGGTGTTAGCAATGTAGTTAACACACATACTTAGCTTGTTTCCTGGTCATTCGTAGTGCTTTGTTCTCCCATTGATTTCGACCCGTTCCCTTAGCTCTTTGATTTCATAAGTAACCGTCATGTTACTCTTTGTAGTGCCCCATTAAGCATAGATGATTGTATAACCCATTTCAATTGTTTTGAAACCCAAGTTAAGTGTATAAATATTAGGGTTTTGGGTTGGCACTTGGTTAACCTCTCTTGAATACAATTCATTTCCGGCAACCTCACTCATGGCTTCATTTAATAAAACCCAAGTATTTTAACCCACATGATGATTGTTACCCATGTTTATATGTTGGAATAGTTTATAGGGACATGAGATTGAAACTTTAATACTAATGGATAGTACAACCGGTTAACCCTCTTAGGGACCCTAACGGTTTCCATTCGTATAAACCTCGTGCATGGTGAAACTGTCATGCGAAAGAGGCTTCAACTATCGAGTGAAATATAACAAGAATGGATATCATACGAATGATAAAGGCCATGCGAATGGACATGGAACCCGATTGAAACAGCTTGTGCGAATGTAGACCTATTCGGCCATGTAATCCATGTGAATAAAGATGGTCATGCGAGTATTGGGGTCATGCGAATGTGATAACTGGCCGAATGAGAGTTGTCATGCAAATAGTGGGACGAATGGTAGGTCATTCGGTCAATGGCCATTCGACCAAGCTGAATTAACTCCCACTCATTCGCGCACCCTGTTTTCGGAATGTTCTTACTGCTTCTGTCGACTTCGTGAGCAAGTTTAGGTGTCCCAATAGTCCCTAAATCAACCTAGATTGATTTCGTGCCAATCCTATAGGTTTTAGAGGTCGGATTTCAGCTGAAACCGCCGGTTCACACGAAGATGATGATGAATAGTGGACATTTCGAAAAATCAGTGATTTCTCGCTCATTTTTACCTTGTTTTTTGATGATTATAGGCTCGATTTCTTCGTCTCTTCACGATTTATGTGTTGCTACGGTCGTTTGGACACGAAAATTGTCCGATTTGGTGGAGATTCTAGTGAGATAAGCTAGGGTTTTTAGAGAGAAGGTTTAGAGAGAGAAAGTGACAGGAATGATGAGAGAGAATGGGTATGTGAAAGATGGTTAATGGCATTTAATGCCATTTCAAGCATTTAACGATCTGAGACGTTCGGGTTCGTTCGGTTCCACTCGGTTTCGCGTAAAATGTGTCGGTTTTCGGTTTTCTCGACGCGATATGTTACAATTTTAAAAATTGAGTTTACTAATTTGATTTAGGTGGTAATTCCTAGTAAATTAACTAATATCTTGGGTTAATTTTAAATTCTTGAAAACGTTAAAATTTATCTGTTTAATCGAATCGTACAGTTGTCGCGCGTATTCGTTCGGATCGTCACCCGTACGAACACGACGATCACTACACTTTTTGATATGATTTTCTAATTATTGGACATCATTCAGAACGTTAAACTTTCAGATATATTTGTACAGATCGTCATCTATACGAATAATCCATCAGTTTAGCATTCACATAACGACATTCGTTAGTGTTTTGTTCTGTACAACCTCACATATGTCTATACATAATAAAGTCCTAACTAACATTCACGTAATAGTTCTGTGTTGTCAGATGAAATTCTAACTGTTAAACCATGGTTTTGAATCATGTTTACGAAATGAATGCATAATAGTTTTGTGTCAAACATCAAATGATAACAGTATACATGTAATGCACGTAGTTCGTACCTGAATTATTGTGCAAGTTACTGTTCCGGTTATGATTCCGGCAATGATGTTAAATTGACTCTACAGTTCTCGTAAATTCCGAAGAATTTCTGCAATTACTGTAAAGTTTCCTAGTTTACCGACTCATACCCTGGTTTTAATTGAGCATGATATAATTGAATGGTCCCTATCACAATTCTTCATGTAATGGAAACTGTGAGTGGACCTGTTCATGCGGGTATTATATACCCGTATGTTTTGGTATATACTTGGAGTATAAAATGGAATCTTAGTGATTTAAGCATAGCTATTTGGTCATACTCCCTTAGAAGTGTCTCATGTTGTTCTCGCATCTCTAGATTTCGATCGTATGATCTCAACCTTTAGGTCACATATAGCATGTCCTAGGTCATGCATGTATGACCTTATACTCGACACATCACCTGTAGGTATGTTTCCAGAATCTCGGTGTGTGTTTTAATTGTTTGAGGAAACTACCTAAAAATAAGTTAGCTTTATTATGATTAGAGTAAAAATTTACCTATGGGGTGAACCCGTGCACCTCTTAGAAAGTGACGCACATTAACCCTTTTTCCACTCGAGTTTCATTTGGCTTATGTGATGTCATTGTAAATGTTTCACATTATCTGTCCAAGATCTTAGTTGTTTTGCCGACCCGGTTTGGATAATGTTCAGTTATCACCTTTTGGCTACCCATGTATTTAATCCATCATGATCATATCATGAAAATTTTTATTAGCTCCACCATATGATATAACTCTATAGTTCTAGTACTAAATCTCCGGCACACAATTGTTTTAACTACTAAACGTTACCTTCATAAAAATGCCTGGAGTTTTGATCCTAATATAATCTCAGACTTCTCTGTCCAAGATTTAAAGATCTGATGTTAAATCTCCTCAATAGTTAATGTAAGCGAATAACTATCTCATTATAATTATTCATATTCATCCTCATTTCTCATTTGTAATGACTGAAACTTATTGATCTAATGATGAAACCGGTTATGATCTCAATGATTTACAATGATCCACCATTTCTTAATATGGAGAGAACCAGGGCCCTATGGAATTACAAGCTCAAGTTCGGTTGAGTCTAGACTTGGCCTTACAGTCTACATATTAAATTTGGTATCCCCTACAACTTAGAAAAGATCATCTGTGTAAATATCTATAGTTGATATCGAAACAGACCTATATCAATATCATGGAACTGTATCTGATGTGTCAGGGGAAAATTCCCAATGCGTACTAGGAATTTACATCTGTAGCTTTCCTGGAAATAAAGGCTAACTTAATTAAGATTAACCTAGTCTCAATTAGTTTAAGGATTTCCTGATCTATCTGTGATTCTATTTCTCATTATTTGTCTACTTGTTTTAGTGTTCTATCTCTATAAAGTTTTCTCCGGCACACAATTGTTTTATTAGCTCCACCATATGATATAACTCTATAGTTCTAGTACTAAATCTCCGGCACACAATTGTTTTAACTACTAAACGTTACCTTCATAAAAATGCCTGGAGTTTTGATCCTAATATAATCTCGGACTTCTCTGTCCAAGATTTAAAGATCTGATGTTAAATCTCCTCAATAGTTAATGTAAGCGAATAACTATCTCATTATAATTATTCATATTCATCCTCATTTCTCATTTGTAATGACTGAAACTTATTGATCTAATGATGAAACCGGTTATGATCTCAATGATTTACAATGATCCACCATTTCTTAATATGGAGAGAACCAGGGCCCTATGGAATTACAAGCTCAAGTTCGGTTGAGTCTAGACTTGGCCTTACATTCTACATATTAAATTTGGTATCCCCTACAACTTAGAAAGAGATCATCTGTGTAAATATCTATAGTTGATATCGAAACAGACCTATATCAATATCATGGAACTGTATCTGATGTGTAAGGGGAAAATTCCCAATGGGTACTAGGAATTTACATCTGTAGCTTTCCTGGAAATAAAGGCTAACTTAATTAAGATTAACCTAGTCTCAATTAGTTTAAGGATTTCCTGATCTATCTGTGATTCTATTTCTCATTATTTGTCTACTTGTTTTAGTGTTCTATCTCTATAAAGTTTTCTCCTTAACTTCAGTAACCATTCTCAGGCGAATTATTGGCAATGATTATCCTACCTCCTATTATCTAAATGGGAATCTAATTGTCTATGGTTACCTTAAATTATTATTCCTAAAACTACAACAGATATACATTTCTATATATTATGCTAACACATAACTTGAATTCACAAAATTAAAATGACATACCTACAAAGTCATCTGACTCCGAGCATACATATGGAGCTGGGAGAGCGAGTAGTTCCTGAGTAGCTATTGGAGCTGTTGGAACTGTTGAAGCTATTGGAGGCTTTCTCCTAAGGCAGCCTCTTGCGAAATGTCCGAGCATCCCGCAGGTGTAGCAATGGTGGTTGTGTTGAGAGAAAGCAGATGCATTAGCTGTCTTCCTCGTTTTCTGTTTTTGGAGCAATACGACACTCCTGAGTCCAGTGTCCTTTTCTTCCACATTTCAAACAGTGTCTACGCGTCTTGTCTTTCTTATGGCTAAAACCACAATTAGTGCATAGGGGAAGGTACCAACATATTGATGGGGAAATGGAGCTATTGGTGTTCTGCACTGCTGCATCCAATGGCCTGCCTTCCCATAGCGGGCACATTGTACACATGGAAGTTCAGCTTAGTGATAATAGTTACAAAATGGACAAAGAGGGGCCTTTCCCTCGTAGTGACCACTAACTTGGGTCAGGTATGGCATGACTTGACCGATAGGGGTAGCTTCCATGAAGTTCATGGGTCCCTTTCGCTTTTTAGCAGGACGATGTTTGGATTTCTTGTTGGGTTCTCCTTTCTCTGTTTTCTCCTGTTTTGCAGTGACAGGCGGACAACTCCTAGCATACTCCTCACTGTTCCTGATCCGATTGATGATATCAGAAATCACTGCAACCAACTGTTCAGTAATCAGGGTTCCCAATGCAGCAGTTGTTGGGTCCACTTCAAGTGATGGAGAATGAGATGGTGATGGTTGTTGTCCCTGTTACATTTTGATCTTCACTGAAAAGTTATCGGTTAGTATAATGATCAAATAATGTAATATATGCAAATAATTCCATAGTCCTGTGTTCTCTACATTAAGGGTCCCTAGGTTATAGTCTTGGCCAAAACATTTAAGTATATGACCAATATTTCTCTATAACCATGGCTCTGATACCAATCTGTCACACCCTGATCCGGCAGGCTAGATTGACTTTCCTGTCGAGCGGAAGGTTCTCAGGGCGCAATATCGTTGTGATAATCGAGATGATCATATTGTTTACGTGGCACAAGATATATAAATGAGAAATGCTAAATGAGATAGATATAAAATTACAAGTTAAATTACACTATCATGTTCATAATTTAAGTAAGTATATCTACCAAGACGAATCATAAAGTAGTTATCTTGTCTCTGCACAAGATATGCAAAAGATGATTCAAAGTTTTGTCAATATAAAATATGCACAACCAAAAATGAAGCTAGGTCTTCTAAAAGTCCTCTAGCTTAAGTCTTGAATAATTGGTGACTAAACTTGTTCGTCACCTGAGAAAACATACATTTAAACAAGTCAACACTAGGTTGGTGAGTTCATAAGTTTAGTAATTGAAAACATTGGTAATTTTGCATTCACAAGTCATAGTGTCACACACAAGCCTTATTGCTTTCACATGGTCTTATCACATAGCAATCTACTCTCCATAGTTACACCTACAGATAGTATATCGTTCAAATTAAGCTCACTTACATATAGGGCATACGTATCACGAATGAAGCCGCCAGTCCACCACTCACTTAACTGAACTCAATGCTACCTGTATTGAAACTATGGATACCCATTTCATTCTCACATGAATTGGTTTCCCCATTTGATATTCAACTTGATATTCCCTTATGATCTGATTTTCCAATGATATAGATATAGGATATTACATTGATGAAGGGCATAAATCTCCATGACCTAAGTCATGGTAACCCTTAATATTTGAAAGATATAGATTTTTATTAAATATTATTCTATAATTATCCTCTCAATGATCGAGTTTACTGTAATTTACTTCTAAAATTTGAAGTGTCAGCATACTCTATAATGTGTTTCACAATTAAAATTGATAGGCCATAAATGGGACGCCATTGTAATCCTCACTTAATCAGATCACAATGCCTCTAATTTACCCCTATCCATTTGGTGTTACAGTGCATTCACAACGAATATGTACGAGTATTACGGCATGAGAGAAAATCAATTCCTCTGTCTACCCGTTGGCAGAGACAAAGGGTACAATTACAATCAGTGTCTGAATATTTATATCACCATGTGATGTTTACCAAACTAGACTGATGCAGCTCTGTTACTGGTCATATGATACCGGCCAATTATGATATTAAGATTAACGTACCGATCTCGATTGCCGACGGTTTGTCAAACCTATGGTATCGCTACACTATCGTCGGTTTAGTCACGCTAAACTAAATTGTAAACGACTTACTTGTAGGGACTTACGACCGTACATGAACTCATGAACACATGATTGTTGTGATATAATACAAATAGAGTTAATAGTAATTAATTGATGTTACGTGTTCTCCCATTGTTATTGTCTCAAATGTCTTTAACAAAGTGTTATAAGAACTAGTCTTATTACACAGTGGTAGTAAATGTTTTGAATGATATTATTGTTATGAACTTATGTTATCATGATTAACATTCTTGGTACCTCTTGCACTTGTCTTAGGGTTATCCCAAAATCACCTTAGTGCTAATAACAAAGTGTTATAATATCACATCTTAAACACACTTATGTTATTTCTGTGATTGGATGATATCAGGAAATTATGTTCTCCTGACATCATCCTTGATATGTTGTATTGGTACAATCAAAATGAAATGAATGCAATGCTATGATCTCTAGTCTTTCACATTGTTTTATAAGATCTTGTCTTATTGTACAATGTTAGCATATGTAGGGGATGACAGTTGAAACTATGTTATCATTATGTCATCCTTGATATCCCAAGGGATTTTCTCAAATGTTGTCTCAATGTTATGTGTTCTTAATGATTTTAACAACCTGTTATAAGAGCTAGTCTTATTACACAGTGTTAGTAAATGTGGTGAATGATGTCATCATGAAATCCTGTTATCGTATCACTCTTGTTGTTTTAGTGTTATAAACCCATTGATGTGAGATCTAAACTTGATGCATTGTGTCATTCATTTTGATGGGATGGTATCATAAAATTATTTTATTTCACACACAAGCACCCATAATGATAATGATACAATAAAATACGATAATAAAGATGAAATCCTTATTGTATAGTAAACTTGATAATTGAAATAATGTGCTAAAGCTTTTAAATAAATAAAATGGTTAGCATGTTTCTCAACCCCGCATTTAAAATCAAAAGATTAGAAAAGGGGCATATGAACTCACCTGGATATTGAAGTGGTTGACTAAGACTCACAAATGCATTCGCTCGTTGTTGTTGTGATGATGTTATATTCACGATCTTGTGTTCGATTCAAAGTTGTTTGTAACTTATAAGTATAAGTTATATCACGTATGTTAACCCTATAGTTGATTAACTCATAGCGTATTATGCATTATTGATTTATGTGTTGAACTTGACTTAAACCTTTAACATGTTGTAAAAGTTTAAAATCAAAATAATTTGTAAGTATAAAACTTTGGTTTATTAAGTAACTTAATTATTACATTTATGTTAATTTAAAAAACATGACTATTTAACACTTTTCAAAAGAATTTAGATGATATTAGATTAGTTTAGAAAAACACTTCATCAACTTTGTAGTAAAACTAGTTATTATATTTTAGTATAACCCTAAGGTTACTTAATCAAAATATGATTCATTTATCAATCTTTGTTATATCATAAAACACTTGATTGTTTAGTTTAGGATTGTTTAAGACTTGATTTAACTAGTGTCAATGGTCTAAGTGATAATATCGATGGACATATAATCAGAAATTCCCTAGAACATCCGAATAATTACACCACTGATATTATCATCCTCAAACTCACTTTGTTTATCTTATCTCCTGTTGATCTTATCCATTGTAAGGGTCGAAATACTTGTAGAAATTTGAGCTGCTAGTATCGACAAGAGATGGGGCTAGTATCGACAGGAGGTGGGGCTAGTATCGATGAGTTATACCCGTTAATAATCCCAAATTGTTTCCCATCGATCCTACCTTCTTCCTATCGACACTGTGACCTCAAATCTGAATCATATTGATTGATTCCTGATTTAGATTACTTGGATTACATCTAGGGACTAGTATCGATGGAGATGGAACTAAACAAGAACATCGAACATGCTAATATCGATGAAGAAGCTGGGTTGGGGCCTGTCGACATTAATTGTGTCGACAGCCTCCTTAAAATCGATTTCCAGCCTCCCCAAGTGATTAATATTGATGACATTGACTTGTGTGATCCTTGGGCTGGTCAACTCTTAAATTATCGATTGGTGGTGTCCACTGGTGAGCATCGAACTTAATAGGTTCGATGGATTTTTGCCCAGCTCTTCAACAACATGCATACTATGTTTCTTCCTCATCGTTTCCATCGATACTAAGATTCCCATCTACACCATGACCAACTAATCTAGGTAGTTGTTCCAACATAATCTGAGCATGGTAACCTCAAATCCATGTGAATCTATAGTGATTTGGATGCTTAAAACTGAGTTACAAATTTTGTTCGTCGGTTCCAACCAAAACCCGAAAAGCCTTTACTTTGATCTCATTTTTACCTTGGTTTTTGTTGTTTGGAGCTTCGATTCTTTGTAGTTTCGGGTTCTACTCGTTGAGAGGGTTGTTTAGACACCGAAATCACTAAATTTGGTGGAGATTTGAGGTACCTTAGCTATGGAGTTCTTGAGAGAGAGTTTAGAGAGAGAAGGAGCTCTCATCAGCTTTCTAGAGATAGAAAGAAGCTGAATTATGAGGAAAAAGGAGGAAAAATGGGGTTTTATACCCCGGGTGTTTACCCGCGTGTTCGGTCTTGTAACATTTGTGCATATAGTCATGTAGTTGTAAACAGTGTTAGAACAGTGTCTATTCATGGTTCAGTTCATCAATGTGATTTGTATGTTCAAAATGTGTGCTTGTGTGTTACAGGATCTTAGTAATCATAAAACAAGTATGTATTATCTATTTACAGTCGATTTCACTAAGCAAGAACAGTAACTTGTTATATCGAAACAGTGGTGGGCAGCGAGAGTGAGCCCTATACATATACTGCGTTCGGTGTAACAGGTTAGTGTTAGTGCGTAGTGTTGAGACGAATAGTATAACAATTAATTAATTCAACCAAGATCGTAATCTGTAAGCGAGACTGAGTATAGTTATGGGTGACGATCCATAATAGTACGAATGTTGAACTTATAATTACGATTAAACATCTCTAAATATTTTAACACGATCGGAAAACGTACGCGATTGCGGGTATACACGTAAATTGTGAATGTTTAACGATCCGACAACACACGAAGAGTAAAAATAATTAAATAATTATTTTATATTTTTACAATTTTGAAACTCATCATTTTAATGAGTTTAACACTTAATTTTAATTAAAACCGCGTAAAATACGCGTTACGTTCCGGAAACGCGAACCGAGCGACCGAAACGGACCCGAACACTACCCGGACTATAAAAGCCCTAAAGAAGGCCATCTCCTTCATTTATTATCAGCCAAACCCTCTCTCTCTCTAGAAATTTCGCAAACCCTCTCTCTCTCTAAAAACCGATCTTTAAACGTTCGTAACTCGCTTATTTCTCGACGGATTTCGACCTTCTTGGTGTCCACGCGAAGCTCTCGACAAACTCTACACGAAAGTACAAGAATATCTCAGATCCATCCAGCCAAAAACGAGGTATGAGCCTTGGAAAGATTCGGGAAATAGGGTTTTCATAAGTTGTTGTGAGTTTTGTTTAAAAACCGATAATCGGCCGGATGTTTCATCACCATTCTTAGTTTCGCACACCTAGCAACCTCCCTCGAAGTTGTACAGGCTTAGATCGTGGTCTAGAATCAAGTAGCTTGATGATGAAGACGATCCAGGTTGCAGGTTCGGGAGGCTCGCTTCCAACAGCATGGAGCCGAACCCTCATGAACACAGCTAGCCTTTACGAACCCTGCATGGTTCGTGGGGTTATCAGCCGAACCTTATGGACCCTCACGAGCCTTCATGCCTTCGCCGAACCCTCCTAAGGCCACGAACCCTCCTGGATTGAACGAACCCTGCATGTGCCGAAGTTACTAGGGTTACCTAGTCGAACCTTTGCTATCACGAACCTGTATCAACATGCAGCGAACCTTAGTACCCTCACGAACCTAGTGCTGCATGTGGCGAACCCTAGCTGGTCCCCGAGCATTGTACTAATCCACGAACCTGTTTGATTTCTTGTTAGACGAACCGTGGATGCACATCAGAGGGCCGAACCATGTGGGATATTTTGGCCGAACCCTCGAACCTACTATCACGACCGAACCCTTTGGTTGTAGTGGCGAACCCTAGGCTGGAACCCAAGAGGGTTCGCTGCCCAAATGGCAGCCCACCTTCCTATCGGCCCAACCCAAAGTATATCCGGCCCAATTGCAATGGTATTCAACCCCATAGGTTAAAACAAGTCCAATGGGATTAGGTTGATCCATTATGATCCTAATTGGTCCAATTTTATCCTTGATGATATACTTGGGCCAATAACTCACTCGTTTGGTTTACAAGACCCATTTCGGCCCAACACTACATCCTATTGATCAATATCACGTTCAATTGGGCCTTAGTAACCTAATTGGCCCATGGACTCGGTTTAAGGACCATCAAGGTTTCATGGGCTTAAGGCCCAATGTGAGACCCTCGACTTATAATACTTGTGAATTGATCATGAATTGGTTAAGTTATAACTTAATAACAATCATGAAGATAAATTCACAATCACAAGACTTGAAAACAATTGAACATCTTTTCACAACAAATGGTAATCAATGGCTATCAAATTCATAAACATTTATCAGTTTATGCATATGAATTATGCATCAAAGACCATTTCATAAGTTTCTTGGACCCATGATCAATCAAATGACTCAAAGCATAACATTCAAGTTTTCACAACAATCAAATCATGAGAACACAAGTCAATCAATGAATCAAGTTATACAATTATAAATCCTATATCTTATGTATGATTACAATGTTATAGGAACAAGTTAGAAGTCCTGTTTGCTACTTGCTAACTGTTTTAGTTCAGAGTCTACTGCAGACAGGTGAGAACTCTAGCCCCTCTTTTACTGTTTTACAACTGTTTTGGGGTGGAACACGTGATCAAAACCGCTATTTCAATCTTGTTTCATTGCACAGTTTATGTGCATTCATAAATATTACAGGTTTATCTTATGAATCCAAGTGATTCTTCAACTGTTTAAGGAAATTGTCAACTGTTTCAAAGGAATTATTTACTATTAAACCCTTATTACTAAAAGGATTTTATAATGTTTTTTTTGAAATGTTTTATAACAGTTTTACTCAAATGTTCTTTTAAAGGATTTTACAAACCCTTTTGTTATAAACCTTGTTATTACACAAGGTCATCACATTATGGTATTCAAAACAAGTGGTTCACAACATGGTATCCAAATCAAGAGGTTCAAAACATGGTATTCAAATTCATTGGTTCAAAACATGGTATTCAAATTCATTGGTTCAAAACATGGTATTCAAGTCAAGTTGTTCACATCATGGTATTCAAATCAAGAGATTCATTTCATGTTACATAAACAAAGGATTTAACTCGTGGAGTTAAATCCAGGTTTTCAATAAGACATTAACACATCCGGTTAAAGTAAGATTCAGAAAACATGGTGTCCATTGTTGTAAACAAACTTATAAACCCATCAAGTATCATATTCATTAGCGTTAGTACTGGGTGATCACAACAAGGGAAAGCGGACACATACATTGGGGCAGGCCGATTGCTGCAGTTAGTTTTTAAATCTGTTTTATAAACTAACTGCAGATTTCGGTTACAATTGGTTTATTCAAAACTGTTGACATATTATCTAACTCCAAACGTGGTTTGGGACTTGATATTATATGTTGACTCATGTGCAAACAGTGATTGGACTGTTTACACTCATTTTCTTACTTGATGTTAGTTTGGGTTGCAGCTCATCCGTGTGAATCTTATGATGCTTTAACTTACCTATGTCTTATATCATATACTCATGTTTACAAATGCTTAAACCTATTGTTCTCACCAACTACGTCTGTAGTTGACAGTTACTTTTCACGTGTTTCAGGTAATCAGGTTTAAGACATTCTCAGGGACAACTAAGGAGACCATTCTAAGATAGAACAAGATGAAGAAACATGCTAGGATGGAATAGAAACTCACTAAATCCTAAATGTTTAATTGTCTTGTTTGGAGTCTTATTTTGTAAACTATATTTTGGGTCTGTAGTTGTCTTACTTTTGGTAGATAGATTGTCTGTAACTAATCAACTGTCTAAACATTATGAAATGTAGTAATCCATTGTGGTTGTTCTTATTCAATACTTGTGCATGATTCAACTGATCATACGTCACCGCGCCGTGGATTCCGCACGCGGCGCAGGGGTGTGACAGGTTGGTATCAGAGCCAAGGTTGTAGAGAACTAGGAAAAACCCAATGTTTAATGACCTAGACTATAACCTAAGCTACCCAATAGGACTAAGTGCTATAGGCTTGAGGATACTTAGGATCTAAGTAACTTAAGTGAGCATTAAGTCTACAATAAGCTTGAAAGATCTTAGGGACATTTTTCTAAGATTAGACATCGAGTCGAGGAATTTGAATCGGACTTCTATAATTTTAGAAACCGAATTAAATTCTCACACATATGCATTTAAGGATTTCAGAGGCAAGGATCTGTATTCTTAGTATCCTTGATCTGAAATTCTCACACAGAGATCATTATAGAAATTCAGAGGCAAAGATCTGTAGTTTCAGTATCTTTGATATGAATTTCTTGTCATATTCATTATGGGATTTAGAGGCAAAGATGGTTATCTTTGATCTAAAGTCCTTGTTATATTCATTATAGGATTCAAAGGTCAAGATCTATTAATTTAGAACTTGGATTTGAGATCCTTGTCATATTCATTATAGGATTCAAAGGTCAAGATCTATTAATTTAGAACTTGGATTTGAGATCCTTGTCATATTCATTATAGGATTCAAAGGTCAAGATCTATTAATTTAGAACTTGGATTTGAGATCCTTGTCATATTCATTATAGGATTCAAAGATCAAGATCTATTAACTTAGAACTTGGATTTGAGATCCTTGTCATATCACTATAGGAATTCAAAGGTTGAGGTCTATTAATTTAGAACTTAGATTTGAAATCCTTGTCATTGTTATCATTGTTATCATTATCAGGTGTTCATTATCATAGGAACTTTATAACTTAGAATCTGTGTAACAGTATTCTTTAGTTGAAGTTCTCACAGGAAATCATTAAGCTCAGTACTTTAAGTATTGGGAAACTAGGTTGATTAACCTAGGACACATATACATAAACCTAAGGTCTTAGTTTCTAGTAAATTAAGGACCATGGTTTACACAATCATAAACAGAATCAAGGAACAAGAGGAAATCATGGGATAATCATAATCAATCAAGGGTTGGAATCTTAGCTTCAAATGCAAACGGCGGATTAACGCTGATGGGCTGAGGTAAGTGGTGGGTCGGTGAGAGCTTACCCTATATATAAGCTTATCTTGGTTTGTCAGGGAAAATTCGGCGCTTGAATTTGAAGTGAGGATTCGGGAACAACCGGAATCATTGAACATTGGTCAAACACACGGGGTACAAACACATGGGATACAATCATTGGTGAATCAAATCATAGTGGAATTCAAACTTGGATGAACCAGACATTATGGTGAATCACTCAAGTTGTGAACATTCCTTCAATGTAAACCTTAAGTGAAATTCTTAAGTGATTACATCATTAGTACTTGCTAACATAGGTTAACGGGAAAGTGTAGAGCACACGTATGATTTAGTTCTACATGTTAACGATTGTTAGAAGGTGCACGCATAACATAATCCTAGTTCAATCATGGAATCAATCATAGTTCAAGTTGCTCAAAGATCATGGGATTCTTAATCAATGGAACACACTTGGAAATCAGTACAAACGTGTTGCCAAATGCTAGCAAGGGCATGATCGTGGTATACCGAAACGGTGGTGGGCAGCGAGAGTGAGCCCTATATATAAGCTATTTTCGGTATATCGGGAAAGTGTCAGTGTGTAGGTTTGGTGGAGAGATCATGAGACATCGTACATATTCACATGATAAGTATACAAATAAGTTGATAACTTATACGTGTACTGGATCATATTACAATTGAATGATAATACTAGTAGTATGGATATATTACTGACCTTATCATGAAAATTCAATTGTATCCATTCTCATTACTGACCCGCTTGTGGCTTCTATTCGTAGAATGCCTCCTCGACGAGACCCAAATGCTGGGGGTTCGACAAGCGGTAATGATGATGAAATCAACAAGATTGCTCGAGCTATCGCTGTTCACATGAGGGATGTGATCCCGGGCATGGTCACTGATATTACCCAGAATCTTCGGGGAAGTACCGGTGATTCTGCACACAACTCCAATGCCACTAACGTCGGAACTGCTAACTTTACTTTTAAGCAGTTCAACGATGCTAAGCCTCCTAAGTACTCTGGTACCGAAGGAGCTACCGGCCTACTGCAATGGCTGGAAAGCATTGAAGACATTCTCGACTTCACTGGATGCCCGGAAAATCTAAAGGTCAAGATGGCCTCGAGTGCATTTCACAAGGGCGCACTCACCTGGTGGAATTCTGAGAAGAACACCAGAGGACGTGAAGTCGCTCTAGCCTTACCATGGAATGGATTCAAGAACTTACTGGTGGAAAAGTTTTGTCCACGTCACGAGCTAAAGAAACTGGAAGTGGAGATGTGGAATCTGGTGCAGGATAGTGGCGAAAATGCCAAGTATACAACTCGTTTTCATGAGTTGTGCATTTTGGTACCACATTTGGTTACTCCTCTATCCCGCAGGATAGAGAAATACATCGAAGGCTTGCCTCTAGTGGTTGGAGGAACTGTTATGGGGAACAACCCCACTACTTTGGAAGCTGCGATACAACTGGGTGCTACTCTTACTGAAGAGTATGTGAAATCTGGAGTGCTCACCCGAAAGGGATTCAAAAGAGCACAGATTGAAGAAGGCAAGAAGCCTGAACAGCACCATCCCAAGAAGAAGAAACAGAAGACAATCAAGAACTTTGCAGCGTTGACTGCGGCTGCACCTACTCATGCTACTCCCCTCACTGCTATGCCACAACCCGCTAATGTCAGAAAGCAGTACACTGGTTCGTTTCCACTCTGCACCAAATGCCAGTACCATCATCTGCCCAATACTCCATGCAAGAAGTGTCTCAAGTGTGGGCATATGGGACACTTTGCAGCGACTTGTCGATCTGCTCATCTTATTGCTGCAACAACTGCTGCCACAACTTCTGCTGCTACAGGTGGAAGAGCTTGTTACAATTGTGGGGCAGAGGGACACTTCAGAAATCAGTGTCCGAAACTCAACAACAATACTGCGGCTGCTCGTGCTTTTGTGATTGGAACTGCTGAAGCACGTGAAGAGCCGGCAGTCATCACGGGTACATTTCTTATCAATGATCACTATGTTCCTATCATATTTGATACTGGTGCTGATAAAAGCTTTATCTCTGCTCATACTGCTTCTTTGCTTAATATGCAACTATCCACACTTACTGCTCCCTATACTGTAGAAGTAGCGAATGGTAAGACTATAGTTGTAGATTCCATCATTAATGCTTGTGAGCTAAGACTAAATGACCATCTTTTCCCCATCGATCTCATTCCTATGACTCTCGGAAGCTTCGAAGTTGTAGTAGGAATGGATTGGTTATCTAAGAACAATGCTGAAATCGTATGCTCGGAGAAACTTATTCGAATTCCCCTACCGTCCGGCGAAACGATGATAGTCTACGGTGAGAAACCCTGCCGCGGATTGAAGATAGTATCGTGCATCAAGGCGAGGAAGTATCTAAAGAAGAAATATTATGCGTTCTTAGCTCACGTGGTGGAAAAGAAACCTGACCAGAAAGCAGTTGGAGATGTACCGGTTATCAAAGACTATCCAGACGTATTTCCAGAAGACTTGCCTGGACTACCACCAGTCCGACAAGTGGAGTTTAGAATTGATCTCGTCCCTGGAGCAAACCCAGTGGCGAAGTCACCGTATCGGTTAGCACCGTCTGAGATGCAAGAACTGTCTAGTCAGCTTCAAGAACTTTTAGACAAAGGTTTCATAAGACCGAGTTTCTCTCCATGGGGAGCTCCGGTTCTATTTGTCAAGAAGAAAGACGGTTCATTTCGCATGTGCATAGATTATCGTGAGCTGAACAAGTTAACAATCAAGAACAGATATCCTCTACCTAGGATCGATGATCTATTTGATCAATTACAAGGAGCAACTTGCTTCTCTAAGATTGATTTACGATCCGGGTATCATCAGTTAAGAGTAAATGATGAGGATATACCAAAGACTGCATTTAGGACTCGATATGGACACTATGAGTTTGTGGTTATGCCATTTGGGCTGACCAATGCACCCGCAGTGTTCATGGACTTGATGAATCGAGTCTGCAGGCCTTACTTGGATCAGTTTGTTATCGTCTTTATTGATGATATACTGATTTATTCCAAGTCAGAACGAGAACATGAGGATCACTTGAAGAAAGTCTTGGAACTACTAAGAAAGGAACAACTTTATGCTAAATTCTCAAAGTGTGAATTTTGGCTAAAGGAGGTTCACTTCTTAGGACATGTCATAAACAAAGATGGAATTCATGTAGATCCAGCCAAGATTGAGGCGATTAAGAACTGGACTACTCCATCTACTCCAACAGAGATTCGTTCATTTCTGGGTTTGGCAGGTTATTACAGAAGATTCATTGCAAACTTCTCTAAGATAGCCTTGCCACTTACCACATTAACTCAGAAAAGTCAAGCGTTTATATGGGGACAGAAACAGGAAGATGCATTTCAACTTCTTAAACAGAAGTTATGCAATTCCCCTATCCTTAGTCTTCCAGAAGGCAGTGATGATTTCATTGTCTACTGTGATGCTTCAAACCTTGGTCTCGGATGTGTACTTATGCAACGGGACAAGGTCATTGCTTATGCTTCAAGACAACTCAAGGTTCACGAGAAGAATTACACTACTCATGACCTTGAGTTAGGGGCTGTGGTCTTTGCATTGAAGATTTGGAGACACTACCTGTATGGTACTAAATGTGTTATCTATACAGACCACAAGAGCCTTCAACACATTCTCAATCAGAAAGAACTCAACATGAGACAACGACGTTGGGTTGAGCTTCTAACTGATTACGACTGTGAGATTCGTTACCATCCGGGTAAAGCCAATGTGGTGGCGGATGCTCTTAGTCGCAAGGAACCAGTCAAACCGATTCGTGTAAGAGCCATGGAGATCAACACACAGCCAAACTTGAAAGACTTGATTCGTATTGCACAACAACAAGTAGTAACAGATAATCAACTCAAGACAGACTTGGATTGTGGTATTGAGAAGAAACTAGAACCTCGAGCTGATGGGTTATTATATCTCAACGGCCGCATTTGGATTCCAAAGTCTGAAGAATTGCGCACACTCATCTGTGATGAGGCACATAAGTCGCGATACTCAGTTCATCCTGGAGCCGACAAGATGTATCAAGACTTGAGGACATCTTACTGGTGGCCGGGGATGAAGAAAGACATAGCACTGTACGTGGGAAAATGTCTTACATGTTCAAAGGTCAAAGCAGAACATCAAAAGCCTTCAGGACTTCTGCAGCAACCTGAAATTCCTCAATGGAAATGGGAGCAAATTTCCATGGATTTCATAACAAAGTTGCCGAGAACTCCGAGAGGTTTCGATTCGATTTGGGTGATCGTTGATCGACTCACCAAATCTGCTCATTTTCTCCCAACCCGAGAGGATTACAAGATGGAGAAGTTATCCACATTGTACATCAACGAAATCATTGCACGTCATGGTACACCAACATCAATCATATCTGATCGTGATAGTCGCTTCACTTCTCGCTTTTGGCAATCATTGCAGAAGGCTTTGGGAACGCGTGTTAATCTTAGCACAGCGTATCATCCCCAAACCGATGGCCAAAGTGAGAGGACTATCCAAACACTTGAGGACATGCTCCGTTCTTGTGTCATTGACTTCGGTGGAAGTTGGGACACTCATCTCCCACTCATTGAGTTTTCATATAACAATAGCTATCATACGAGCATTTAATGTGCACCATTCGAAGCTCTATATGGTAGAAAGTGCCGATCACCGGTCTGTTGGACCGAGATTGGTGACTCACAGGTCGTAGGACCAGAACTCATTCAGGAAACATCAGACAAGATCACAATCATTCAGTCACGGCTTAAGGCCGCACGAGATCGGCAGAAGAGTTATGCTGATCGTCGTCGGAAACCGCTTGAGTTTCAAGTGGGTGACCGAGTCTTACTCAAAGTTTCTCCCTGGAAAGGCGTTGTCCGATTCGGGAAGAAAGGGAAACTTGCACCAAGGTACGTTGGACCTTTTGAGATCCTGGAACGGATTGGTCCCGTAGCCTACAAACTCAAACTTCCAGTGGAGCTAAGCAATGTTCATGATACTTTTCATGTATCGAATCTTAAGAAATGCTTAGCGGATCATGATGTTCAGATTCCACTGGAAGACATACAGATTCAGAACAACATGCAATTCATTGAACGTCCAGTTGAGATCATGGATCATGGGGTCAAGAAACTTAAACGCAGCCGTATCCCGATCGTGAAAGTGCGATGGGAGGGCAACCGCGGTGCTGAGTTCACCTGGGAACGTGAAGACCAGATGAAGCTTAAGTACCCTCATCTTTTTACAGTATCTTCGGCTAGTTAATTTCGGGACGAAATTCCCTTAACTAGGGGAGACTGTAACATTTGTGCATATAGTCATGTAGTTGTAAACAGTGTTAGAACAGTGTCTATTCATGGTTCAGTTCATCAATGTGATTTGTATGTTCAAAATGTGTGCTTGTGTGTTACAGGATCTTAGTAATCAGAAAACAAGTATGTATTATCTATTTACAGTCGATTTCACTAAGCAAGAACAGTAACTTGTTATATCGAAACAGTGGTGGGCAGCGAGAGTGAGCCCTATACATATACTGCGTTCGGTGTAACAGGTTAGTGTTAGTGCGTAGTGTTGAGACGAATAGTATAACAATTAATTAATTCAACCAAGATCGTAATCTGTAAGCGAGACTGAGTATAGTTATGGGTGACGATCCATAATAGTACGAATGTTGAACTTATAATTACGATTAAACATCTCTAAATATTTTAACACGATCGGAAAACGTACGCGATTGCGGGTATACACGTAAATTGTGAATGTTTAACGATCCGACAACACACGAAGAGTAAAAATAATTAAATAATTATTTTATATTTTTACAATTTTGAAACTCATCATTTTAATGAGTTTAACACTTAATTTTAATTAAAACCGCGTAAAATACGCGTTACGTTCCGAAAACGCGAACCGAGCGACCGAAACGGACCCGAACACTACCCGGACTATAAAAGCCCTAAAGAAGGCCATCTCCTTCATTTATTATCAGCCAAACCCTCTCTCTCTCTAGAAATTTCGCAAACCCTCTCTCTCTCTAAAAACCGATCTTTAAACGTTCGTAACTCGCTTATTTCTCGACGGATTTCGACCTTCTTGGTGTCCACGCGAAGCTATTGACAAACTCTACACGAAAGTACAAGAATATCTCAGATCCATCCCTCGAAGTTGTACAGGCTTAGATCGTGGTCTAGAATCAAGTAGCTTGATGATGAAGACGATCCAGGTTGCAGGTTCGGGAGGCTCGCTTCCAACAGCATGGAGCCGAGCCCTCATGAACACAACTAGCCTTTACGAACCCTGCATGGTTCGTGGGGTTATCAGCCGAACCTTATGGACCCTCACGAGCCTTCATGCCTTCGCCGAACCCTCCTAAGGCCACGAACCCTCCTGGATTGAACGAACCCTGCATGTGCCGAAGTTACTAGGGTTTCCTAGTCGAACCTTTGCTATCACGAACCTGTATCAACATGCAACGAACCTTAGTACCCTCACGAACCTAGTGCTGCATGTGGCGAACCCTAGCTGGTCCCCGAGCATTGTACTAATCCACGAACCTGTTTGATTTCTTGTTAGACGAACCGTGGATGCACATCAGAGGGCCGAACCATGTGGGATATTTTGGCCGAACCCTCGAACCTACTATCACGACCGAACCCTTTGGTTGTAGTGGCGAACCCTAGGCTGGAACCCAAGAGGGTTCGCTGCCCAAATGGCAGCCCACCTTCCTATCGGCCCAACCCAAAGTATATCCGGCCCAATTGCAATGGTATTCAACCCCATAGGTTAAAACAAGTCCAATGGGATTAGGTTGATCCATTATGATCCTAATTGGTCCAATTTTATCCTTGATGATATACTTGGGCCAATAACTCACTCGTTTGGTTTACAAGACCCATTTCGGCCCAACACTACATCCTATTGATCAATATCACGTTCAATTGGGCCTTAGTAACCTAATTGGCCCATGGACTCGGTTTAAGGACCATCAAGGTTTCATGGGCTTAAGGCCCAATGTGAGACCCTCGACTTATAATACTTGTGAATTGATCATGAATTGGTTAAGTTATAACTTAATAACAATCATGAAGATAAATTCACAATCACAAGACTTGAAAACAATTGAACATCTTTTCACAACAAATGGTAATCAATGGCTATCAAATTCATAAACATTTATCAGTTTATGCATATGAATTATGCATCAAAGACCATTTCATAAGTTTCTTGGACCCATGATCAATCAAATGACTCAAAGCATAACATTCAAGTTTTCACAACAATCAAATCATGAGAACACAAGTCAATCAATGAATCAAGTTATACAATTATAAATCCTATATCTTATGTATGATTACAATGTTATAGGAACAAGTTAGAAGTCCTGTTTGCTACTTGCTAACTGTTTTAGTTCAGAGTCTACTGCAGACAGGTGAGAACTCTAGCCCCTCTTTTACTGTTTTACAACTGTTTTGGGGTGGAACACGTGATCAAAACCGCTATTTCAATCTTGTTTCATTGCACAGTTTATGTGCATTCATAAATATTACAGGTTTATCTTATGAATCCAAGTGATTCTTCAACTGTTTAAGGAAATTGTCAACTGTTTCAAAGGAATTATTTACTATTAAACCCTTATTACTAAAAGGATTTTATAATGTTTTTTTTGAAATGTTTTATAACAGTTTTACTCAAATGTTCTTTTAAAGGATTTTACAAACCCTTTTGTTATAAACCTTGTTATTACACAAGGTCATCACATTATGGTATTCAAAACAATTGGTTCACAACATGGTATCCAAATCAAGAGGTTCAAAACATGGTATTCAAATTCATTGGTTCAAAACATGGTATTCAAATTCATTGGTTCAAAACATGGTATTCAAGTCAAGTTGTTCACATCATGGTATTCAAATCAAGAGATTCATTTCATGTTACATAAACAAAGGATTTAACTCGTGGAGTTAAATCCAGGTTTTCAATAAGACATTAACACATCCGGTTAAAGTAAGATTCAGAAAACATGGTGTCCATTGTTGTAAACAAACTTATAAACCCATCAAGTATCATATTCATTAGCGTTAGTACTGGGTGATCACATCAAGGGAAAGCGGACACATACATTGGGGCAGGCCGATTGCTGCAGTTAGTTTTTAAATCTGTTTTATAAACTAACTGCAGATTTCGGTTACAATTGGTTTATTCAAAACTGTTGACATATTATCTAACTCCAAACGTGGTTTGGGACTTGATATTATATGTTGACTCATGTGCAAACAGTGATTGGACTGTTTACACTCATTTTCTTACTTGATGTTAGTTTGGGTTGCAGCTCATCCGTGTGAATCTTATGATGCTTTAACTTACCTATGTCTTATATCATATACTCATGTTTACAAATGCTTAAACCTATTGTTCTCACCAACTACGTCTGTAGTTGACAGTTACTTTTCACGTGTTTCAGGTAATCAGGTTTAAGACATTCTCAGGGACAACTAAGGAGACCATTCTAAGATAGAACAAGATGAAGAAACATGCTAGGATGGAATAGAAACTCACTAAATCCTAAATGTTTAATTGTCTTGTTTGGAGTCTTATTTTGTAAACTATATTTTGGGTCTGTAGTTGTCTTACTTTTGGTAGATAGATTGTCTGTAACTAATCAACTGTCTAAACATTATGAAATGTAGTAATCCATTGTGGTTGTTCTTATTCAATACTTGTGCATGATTCAACTGATCATACGTCACCGCGCCGTGGATTCCGCACGCGGCGCAGGGGTGTGACAGGTCTTGATCGGTAGCGTTAAGTTACGGTTTAACGTAACATACGTTAATTACGCATAATTTTTTAATTATAATTTAACTTGAATATTTTTAGGTTGTGATTCCTAACAAATATTATTTTTATTTTATTTTAATTATTCTAAGGTTCGTAATCGTTTATTTTTTTATCCTTTCGTCACAAAACGTAACTTATGCGCGTTTTCATACAGAGCGCTAACTGTACGATTACGATCGTACGTTTCACTTTCTGATTTGGTTTTCTATTTGTCAGATGTCTTTCAGAACAGTAAACCCACTGATATGTTTGTGTGAATCGTCACCCACGCAAATACTCTGTCAGTTCCTCGTTCGTAAACGATACTGAACCGTTGTTTGAATTGCACATTCTCACAAACGGACTCAACTAAACCTAACTGTTTTCACATTGTTTTCTCACCGAATTGCCGGCCATCTGATTCCTCTTATTTGTGGATATCAGATTGCAACCGACTGTATTTGTCGATTGCTTTTCACCACTGTAATATCACTTTGTGTTGTTGTATAAGTATATTTTGATTCTCATCGAAATAAATACAACTGTTAATTGTTTCCACTCAATTGTTATCACTCTGTTTATGTGACAACTAGTACCCGACCGCCCGGCAAGTCCGTACGGTATGTGTACTTGCATACAGTAACTATGTGTACATACGTATTTGTGAACAGTTTTTGTATTAACAGAATTCTAAATACAAGAACAGTTGTACGTATTTTCGTGAAAACTTAAATACATTAAGTACAACGTACATTAGAAACATTAGTTGTGTTTATTAAGTGAAAACTTAATTACAGTTAACACAACAAAACATGAGAAACAACGGTGTTCAAACAATTATCAGAAACAAATCGGTTGCGATCTGATGTCCATAGATGACAGGAATCAGATGGCCGACAATTCAATGTGAAAACAAGATGAAAATAGGATGTTTAGTTGAGTCCGACAGTGAGGAAACACAATTAAAACATAAACTGCAGTGTTGTTTCAGAATAACGAACTGACAGTGTGTTTGCGTGGGTGACGATTCACACAAACATATCTGTGAGTTTAACGTTCTGAAATGATGACTGGAAGGTAGAAAACAAAAGTCGGAAAGCAAAACCATCGTCGTGTTCGTTCGAATGACGATTCGAACGAATACGCGCGATGGTGACGCGATTCGACGTAACGAAAGCGAAAAACGACACGAAACGAATTTAAATTTAATAAAATAAAATAATAAACATTTTTACAATTTTGAAACTCATCAAATTTATCTAATTAAAGTCTTTATTTATTTATTTACTTATTTTAATTAATTACGCGTAAAAATCCGGATACGCGACGAATTAACGAACCGAGCAACCAAAATGGACCCGGACACCACGCGTAGTATATAAACCCTAACTATATCACTTTTTCTCATTTATCATCTTCATCCTCTCTCTCTCTTCCATTTTTCCGGCTAGAAAACCCATCACCACCATATCACCTTCAACCAAGCATAACTCACTCATTTCAAGCCCGATTTGGGTGATTTTCGAACCCACGCGTAGCCCTTGATCTCCTCTTCAAGAAAGTACAACAGATCTGGAGCTTTGACCACGCAAATCAGAGGTATGAGGCCGTGAATATGGCTGAAATTAGGGTTTTCTAACATCCACTTGACCCACACACTTAGAACCGGTTGTTGACACCGTCATTCGAACAAATGGACCACGAAAATCAGCCTACACATGTTTCTAAACCTCATTCCAGTCATTTAACCTCGACCAGCTCGATGGAGATGAACACGGGGTTCGTGGCTCATGAAGAAACCGGCTGTAACCATGGCCGAACCATCATTTTTCTGACGAACCCTAGCATTCTTCCCGAACCCTCCTTCGAGTCACGAACCCATGCAGCTCACGAACTATGTATGTTTCAGCCGAACTATTGCAGTGGCATGAACGAACCGTTGAAGCCACGAACCTTTCTCCGGCGAACCCTAGTCACGGTTACGAACCCAACACCTTATTCGAACCTTACACCTATGCCGAACCATTTGACCAGTGAGGGACCGAACCTTGGATATCTTCTCAGTCGAACTTTTCTTTGTCAGACGATCCCTTGAAGGTTCGCTGGGATTGGGTCATGGTAATCGGCCAAGCACCTGCTATCTATTCGACCACACAGAACCTAGTCGGCAATCAGTTAAGACCCATTATTCTGCCCATCTCCTCGTGGATGAACTTCAGGCTGAACTAATTTTCTAGGCCCAATATAAGAGCAGCCCAACAACCATAGTATCTTGGCCCATCCAGTGATGTTTGCACAAGTTAACTAGGCCCAATTTTTTTTTCTTCTCTGAACAGCAGCAACAGCGAAATCCATAGGGCCCAAGTCGATTTCTTTGAGCCCAATGCAATGTCTTGGTCACACACATGGCCTGGCCCAACTTCATTTACTTAGCCTAATTATCTTTTGCAGCTCACTTTGTTACAACCGGTTAGCAGCCCAATGCATCAAGCCCAACTAGATTTCCTTGGCCCATTTCTTTGTTACGGCCCAAATGGGCATTCTCGGCCCAAATGAATTGGCCCAACAGCCCATGATAACTATATGGCCCAACTACCAAGTCCAAGTTGATATTGTGGTTAAGTTGGTTAACGCATCCATTCGGTCACTTGGTTATCAAAATAACTAAACAAATTTCATAAGGTTAACTTGAATAGAGATTCTTGAATCATGATAGACGTAGTAAATACGAGGTGACAAGAAACCTTGCAAAGAAATTCTAAGTGGGCTAGAATGACACTAGAGTTGTGTTACAAATTTATATTACAAGGATTTAAAGGTTAATGATCTTTAACTCAAACTTAAAATTATAATTAGAGCTCTTTTAACATCATAATAATTCAAGAGGACACGAGGTCAATACAAAGAGTGAGGAATTAAACTTGGTAAGAATATGATTTCAACAACTTTATAAACCAAACAAGGCCGAATGGAGGGCAAGGTCGAGACTCGCGGGTGTTAACCAACTCTAAGGATAACACACTGACACGCACACGAAATCATATAATTTATACTTATAAGTTACCACAACATGTAATCAATACAGGAACGTGAAAACACCACAAGTGAAATCAAGAGCGCGTGTCTTCATTCCTTTTAAGCTAAGTCAACCCTACAATTACAAGGTGAGTTCATATGCCCCTTTTACTTTAATCTTTACTGATTTTAACTCTCGGGGCTGAGAAACATGTTTACTTTTATTTATTTAAAAGTTTTACTTAACATGTTAATTATACTCTGATTAAATGATATTAAATTGTTTATTATCATATATCATTGTATGCATGCTTGTATGATTATGAGATAACAGGGAAACTCAGATGATTATGATAATGTAATTTCTTAATCATCAACACATTAGAATAACTTAGTTATAAGATAATAGCTTATAACACTTAGTTATTTTCACATGAGCAAATACCTAGACAGTTTACACATAAGCATAACGAGAACAATCCCTCATTGAGACTTTGGGATCACACGGATTACAGTAAATGATGATCATGATAACGTAACTTCATGGGATTCTTATCATTTACAGTAAATGATGATCATGATAACGTAACTTCATGGGATTCTTATCATTTACACATGATTAACATAATGTAATAAGACAAGTTCTTATTCGACTTTGTTAAACACACGAGAACATTCCCACACGGATACTTTGGGAACACATGGATTCAGTAAATGACGATTCTTATCATTTACAGTGAATGACGATCATGATAACGTAACTTCATGGGATTCTTGTCATTTACACCCGATTATCATAACGTAATAAGACAAGTTCTTATTCGACTTTGTTAATCACATGATACAATCCCACACGGAAACTTTGGGATCACACGGCGGGATAGGAGAGAATGGAATGCATTTTAATCTGATTACGTGAGGATTTAAAATGGATTCCATTCGGATTCTATACGCTGCATTTGGAGACACATGATGAACAGTTAACTAACACTTTTAAGATTTAGAAGTGAAACAACAGTTAACCCCACAACTATAGAATAATCTAAGGAATGGATTTAATAAATCTAACATCCTTAACACATATATTGGTTATCAATACTTAGGTTTGATAATTACCACGTTATCATTTTCTTATTCTATACATGAGAACACAGGTGATCAAGGAAGAGATAACATGTGAATTGAGAATGGGAATCAATAGTTGTATTACAAGTAGTGTGGAGTTCTAGTGGTGTTGTGGTGGGATGTTGGCTAGGGCTTAGTTCCCTTACATATGCCCTATATATAAGCAACACTACTAGGATGATATAGTACTTGTGACTATAACTATTGAGGAGCCATTGGATGAACAAGTGAATCAGACAATCATACGAGTAACATATTATCATTGTGAATGTGCATGTGAATGAATCAAGGTTTTACATTAACTTACTTATGAACTCACCAACCTAGTGTTGACTTGGTTTTAAATACATGTTTTCTCAGGTGACGAACAGGTGTAGAGACATACATGCAAGGTTTAAGCTAGAGGACTTTTAGAAGACCTAGCCTATTTTGTGTTGCATGCTTTTGGTGCCAAAACATTGAATCATCTTTTGTATATCTTGTACATATACAAGATATAGTTACATTGATTCTTTTGGTAGATTTACTTGATTAAATTATGAACTATACAGTGTAATTTAATCTTGTAATTCTATATCATTGATGTGTTAGCATTTCTCATTTTGATTATCATGTGCTATGTAACAATCTGATCATTTGATTATCATTCAAAGATATCGCGCCCCGGGAACCTTCCGCCCGACGGGAAAACCCGATCCGTTCCCGCCGGCCCGGGGTGTGACAGATTGGTATCAGAGCCATGGTTATAGAGAAATATAGGTCATATTACTTAAACGGTTTGGCCTAGACTATAACCTAGGGACCCTCATGTAGAGTTCTTATGATATAGGATTCTATTTGCATATGTCTTCTGCTTCTGATCACTGCACTAACCGATTTTCTTTCGGTTATGATCAGAATGCCGCCACGAAGACAACCACCTCTACTACCGCTGACTCAAGGTTCAGCTCCGCACTCTTCGACACCGACACCGCCAGACTCTCCTACACAAGCACCTCCACCTCCTCCTCCGCCACCACCGGCGTATCAGCTGGATCCCGCTACCATTGCACTGGCCACTCTGTTGACCAGTCAGCTGAGGGAGGTAATCCCAGACATGATGAACCGAATCAACACCAACAACAGCAACAACGTTGCCAACTCATCAGGAGAAGGGAGCGGTAACACCAGACAGAGTCAGGACTATGCCTACAAGAACTTTGTAGGCTGCAAGCCACCCAGTTTTAGTGGCAGTGAGGGTGCAGTCGGACTGATCCAGTGGATCGAGAAGATGGAGGCTACCCTCGACATCAGTGGCTGTCCTGAACATAATAGAGTAAAGTATGCTGCTGGATCATTTAGCAAGCGAGCGTTAACCTGGTGGAACGCTCAGGTATCAATCAGAGGCCGGGATGAGGCCCAGGCCATGCCGTGGAACGAATTCAAGACGATGTTGAGGGCAGAGTTTTGCCCAAGAAATGAACTGAAAAAGGTTGAGACTGAACTACTCAATCTGGAGATGATTGGTGCTGGGCATCTGGCCTACACCACACGATTTCATGAGTTAGCCACTCTGGCACCAGATGTGGTGCCAACACTTGAGAAGAGAATTGAGCGGTATGTTGGTGGATTACCGCCCAGTATCCGAGGTCATGTGATTTCTGCTCACCCTACCACCATGGAATTAGCTGTTACACTGTCAGCATCCCTGACGGATATGATGGTTGCCTCTGGAGCATTCAAGAAGGAGGCTGAAACAGCCAAAGCTGGAACTTCAAGGAAGTCGGACAAACGTCCGGCTAAGAAACAAAAGGTGGCTAGAAACTTTGCTGCCACTACTCAAACTCCGATGCGCAATCAACCACCACCATTGGAGATCAGGAAGCCATACACTGGCACTGCACCTTTGTGCAACTCATGCCAGTACCATCATCTACCAAATGTTCCGTGCAGACACTGCACCAACTGTGGAAGATTTGGTCACACAGCAAACTACTGCAGGAGTCAGAGGACTCAGAACAGAAACAACAATGCAGCCACTGCTGCTGCTACTACCGATCACAGGTCTTGCTACAACTGTGGTGAACCTGGTCACTTCTCTCGGGATTGCCCTAAGAGAAATCAGCAACAGGCTCAAGCACCAAGAGGAAGAGCCTTTCAGATAGGAGCAGCTGCCGCTCGACAGGACCCGAATGTTATTACGGGTACATTTCTCTTATCTGACTTCTATGCATCCATATTATTTGACACTGGTGCGGATCAGAGTTTCATCTCATCCGACTTTGCATGCCATCTTAATTATGATAAGGAATTGTTAGACTCCCCTTATACTATTGAGATAGCAAATGGCAAACAGATTTCAGTAGACACTATATTTAGGAATTGCCCATTGACACTTGGCGATCATACATTTTCCATCGACTTGATACCGATGGAGCTGGGCAGTTTCGACATCATCATCGGAATGGATTGGCTATCTCTTAATAGAGTTGAGTTCATCTGTTCTGATAAGCTACTACGCATTCCTGTGGAGAACAATGAGGTCTTGGAGATTTGTGGAGATCAAGCGAAACGCAGTGTCAAGATAATATCGTGCATGAAGGCTCGCAAGTGTTTACGAAAACAATGTGTTGCATTTCTAGCTCACGTGATTCAGAAAGACAAAAAGGCGATCAAGATTCAAGATGTACCAATCGAGAGAGATTTTGCAGAAGTCTTTCCGGATGATTTACCGGGACTGCCACCCGAGAGATCGGTGCAGTTCCGAATCGATTTGATACCAGGAGCAACTCCAGTAGCTAAGTCACCTTATCGACTTGCTCCATCTGAGATGCAGGAGTTGTCTAATCAGTTACAAGAGCTACTCGATAAAGGATTCATCCGACCGAGCTTTTCCCCGTGGGGAGCTCCGGTTCTTTTTGTTAAAAAGAAGGATGGAACTTTCAGGATGTGCATAGATTATCGAGAACTTAACAAACTCACCATCAAGAATCGGTACCCGTTACCGAGGATTGATGATTTGTTTGATCAGTTACAGGGAGCACAGTACTTTTCAAAGATAGACCTGAGATCAGGCTATCATCAGCTCCGGATTCAAGAAGAGGACATACCAAAGACGGCCTTTCGTACCCGATATGGTCATTACGAATTCATGGTGATGCCATTTGGATTGACGAACGCACCGGCTGTGTTCATGGATTTGATGAACCGGGTGTGCAAGCCGTATCTGGATCAATTTGTTATCGTCTTTATTGATGATATACTGATTTATTCAAAGAACGAGAAGGAACACGAACAACACCTCAAGACAGTTTTGGAGCTTCTGAAAGAAGAACAACTCTATGCCAAATTCTCTAAGTGTGAATTTTGGTTAAGAGAAGTTCAGTTCTTGGGCCACGTGATTAACAGTGATGGCATTCACGTGGATCCTGCCAAGATAGAAGCAATCAAGAACTGGGATGTGCCTACGACACCAACGGAGATCCGATCATTCTTGGGATTGGCAGGTTATTACAGGAGATTCATCTCGAATTTCTCTAAGATAGCCTTGCCTCTCACCAAGCTCACACAGAAGTCTGAACCTTTTGTGTGGACACATAAACAAGAAGAGGCATTCCAGACATTGAAACAAAGATTGTGCAATGCTCCAATCTTAACACTCCCAGAAGGCAGTGATGACTTTGTTGTATATTGTGATGCTTCCCATCAGGGACTCGGATGTGTTTTGATGCAACGAGACAAAGTCATTGCTTATGCCTCACGACAGCTGAAGATACACGAGAAGAATTACACGACACACGATCTTGAACTGGGAGCTGTTGTTTTTGCACTAAAGATTTGGAGACATTACCTTTATGGTACTAAATGCACTATCTTCACAGATCACAAGAGTTTACAGCACATATTTGATCAGAAGGAGCTTAACATGAGACAGAGACGTTGGGTTGAGCTCCTGAACGATTACGATTGTGTGATCAAATACCATCCGGGCAAAGCAAATGTAGTTGCAGATGCTTTGAGCCGGAAGGAAAGAGTCAAACCTTTACGCGTTCGTGCTATGGGAATGACTGTGCAAACCAGTTTGAGAGATCACATTTTACAAGCACAACAGGAAGCAGTGGCAAGAAACAACCTGAAACGCGAGCTCGATTGTGGAGCCGAGAAACATTTCAAGACAAAACAAGACGGAGTTATCTATTATCTGAATCGTGTTTGGATTCCAGCAGTAGATGAACTTCGAACACTCATTTTTGACGAGGCACACAAGACACGTTACTCAGTTCATCCTGGTGCTGATAAGATGTACCAAGATCTTAAGTCGTTTTATTGGTGGCCAGGCATGAAGAAAGACATTGCCACTTATGTTGGCAAATGTCTCACATGTGCCAAAGTCAAAGCAGAACATCAGAAACCTTCGGGTTTGCTGGAACAGCCAGAGATACCACAATGGAAGTGGGAACAAATAGCTATGGATTTCATTACCAAGCTACCCCGCACTTCCAGCGGATACGATTCTATTTGGGTCATCATTGATCGATTGACCAAGTCCGCACACTTCTTGCCGATCAGAGAGACGTACAAGATGGAGAAACTAACAAGACTATACATTGATGAAATAGTAGTTAGGCACGGGGTGCCATTGTCTATTATTTCTGACCGGGACAGCCGATTTACTTCGCGGTTCTGGCAATCATTGCAACAATCCTTAGGGACAAGTGTTAACTTGAGCACTGCTTATCATCCACAAACGGATGGACAAAGCGAGCGCACCATTCAAACCCTAGAGGATATGTTGAGAACATGCATCCTAGACTTCGGTGGAAGTTGGGACACACATTTACCACTCATTGAGTTCTCCTACAACAATAGCTACCACAGCAGCATTGGATGTGCTCCTTTTGAAGCACTCTATGGTAGAAAATGTCGGTCTCCAATTTGTTGGACCGAAGTGGGAGACAACAGAATCACTGGGCCTGAACTTATTCAGGAAACTACTGATAAGATTGCCCAGATACAACAAC
Source organism: Mikania micrantha (assembly GCA_009363875.1). Taxonomy (NCBI): domain Eukaryota; kingdom Viridiplantae; phylum Streptophyta; class Magnoliopsida; order Asterales; family Asteraceae; genus Mikania; species Mikania micrantha. Next base: position 55,438,677 of record CM018697.1, read on the forward strand.
GATTACAAGCAACACGTAGCCGCCAAAAGAGTTACGCAGACAAACGGCGCAAGCCTTTGGAATTCGATGTGGGTGACCGAGTCATGTTGAAAGTGTCCCCATGGAAAGGCGTAGTTCGTTTTGGGGCTAAAGGCAAATTAGCACCTAGGTATGTCGGACCGTTTGAGATTACTCAACGCATAGGTCCTGTGGCATACAGACTCAGACTCCCTGATGAGCTCAGTGGAGTACACGATGTGTTTCATGTATCAAATCTCAAAAGGTGCTTAACAGACGAGTCATTGATCATACCATTGGAAGAAATACAAGTTGATGAACAATTACACTTCATTGAAGAACCTGTAGAGATTATGGAACGTGAAGTTAAGAAACTGAAGCGTAGCCGTATCCCTATTGTAAAGGTTCGATGGAACTCCAAGCGTGGACCAGAATTTACTTGGGAACGCGAGGACAACATGAAAGCCAAGTATCCCCACCTGTTCGAGAAATAAAGACCGATCTTTATGCTTAAATTTCGGGACGAAATTTCTTTAACAAGGGGAGACTGTGACAACTAGTACCCGACCGCCCGGCAAGTCCGTACGGTATGTGTACTTGCATACAGTAACTATGTGTACATACGTATTTGTGAACAGTTTTTGTATTAACAGAATTCTAAATACAAGAACAGTTGTACGTATTTTCGTGAAAACTTAAATACATTAAGTACAACGTACATTAGAAACATTAGTTGTGTTTATTAAGTGAAAACTTAATTACAGTTAACACAACAAAACATGAGAAACAACGGTGTTCAAACAATTATCAGAAACAAATCGGTTGCGATCTGATGTCCATAGATGACAGGAATCAGATGGCCGACAATTCAATGTGAAAACAAGATGAAAATAGGATGTTTAGTTGAGTCCGACAGTGAGGAAACACAATTAAAACATAAACTGCAGTGTTGTTTCAGAATAACGAACTGACAGTGTGTTTGCGTGGGTGACGATTCACACAAACATATCTGTGAGTTTAACGTTCTGAAATGATGACTGGAAGGTAGAAAACAAAAGTCGGAAAGCAAAACCATCGTCGTGTTCGTTCGAATGACGATTCGAACGAATACGCGCGATGGTGACGCGATTCGACGTAACGAAAGCGAAAAACGACACGAAACGAATTTAAATTTAATAAAATAAAATAATAAACATTTTTACAATTTTGAAACTCATCAAATTTATCTAATTAAAGTCTTTATTTATTTATTTACTTATTTTAATTAATTACGCGTAAAAATCCGGATACGCGACGAATTAACGAACCGAGCAACCAAAATGGACCCGGACACCACGCGTAGTATATAAACCCTAACTATATCACTTTTTCTCATTTATCATCTTCATCCTCTCTCTCTCTTCCATTTTTCCGGCTAGAAAACCCATCACCACCATATCACCTTCAACCAAGCATAACTCACTCATTTCAAGCCCGATTTGGGTGATTTTCGAACCCACGCGTAGCCCTTGATCTCCTCTTCAAGAAAGTACAACAGATCTGGAGCTTTGACCACGCAAATCAGAGGTATGAGGCCGTGAATATGGCTGAAATTAGGGTTTTCTAACATCCACTTGACCCACACACTTAGAACCGGTTGTTGACACCGTCATTCGAACAAATGGACCACGAAAATCAGCCTACACATGTTTCTAAACCTCATTCCAGTCATTTAACCTCGACCAGCTCGATGGAGATGAACACGGGGTTCGTGGCTCATGAAGAAACCGGCTGTAACCATGGCCGAACCATCATTTTTCTGACGAACCCTAGCATTCTTCCCGAACCCTCCTTCGAGTCACGAACCCATGCAGCTCACGAACTATGTATGTTTCAGCCGAACTATTGCAGTGGCATGAACGAACCGTTGAAGCCACGAACCTTTCTCCGGCGAACCCTAGTCACGGTTACGAACCCAACACCTTATTCGAACCTTACACCTATGCCGAACCATTTGACCAGTGAGGGACCGAACCTTGGATATCTTCTCAGTCGAACTTTTCTTTGTCAGACGATCCCTTGAAGGTTCGCTGGGATTGGGTCATGGTAATCGGCCAAGCACCTGCTATCTATTCGACCACACAGAACCTAGTCGGCAATCAGTTAAGACCCATTATTCTGCCCATCTCCTCGTGGATGAACTTCAGGCTGAACTAATTTTCTAGGCCCAATATAAGAGCAGCCCAACAACCATAGTATCTTGGCCCATCCAGTGATGTTTGCACAAGTTAACTAGGCCCAATTTTTTTTTCTTCTCTGAACAGCAGCAACAGCGAAATCCATAGGGCCCAAGTCGATTTCTTTGAGCCCAATGCAATGTCTTGGTCACACACATGGCCTGGCCCAACTTCATTTACTTAGCCTAATTATCTTTTGCAGCTCACTTTGTTACAACCGGTTAGCAGCCCAATGCATCAAGCCCAACTAGATTTCCTTGGCCCATTTCTTTGTTACGGCCCAAATGGGCATTCTCGGCCCAAATGAATTGGCCCAACAGCCCATGATAACTATATGGCCCAACTACCAAGTCCAAGTTGATATTGTGGTTAAGTTGGTTAACGCATCCATTCGGTCACTTGGTTATCAAAATAACTAAACAAATTTCATAAGGTTAACTTGAATAGAGATTCTTGAATCATGATAGACGTAGTAAATACGAGGTGACAAGAAACCTTGCAAAGAAATTCTAAGTGGGCTAGAATGACACTAGAGTTGTGTTACAAATTTATATTACAAGGATTTAAAGGTTAATGATCTTTAACTCAAACTTAAAATTATAATTAGAGCTCTTTTAACATCATAATAATTCAAGAGGACACGAGGTCAATACAAAGAGTGAGGAATTAAACTTGGTAAGAATATGATTTCAACAACTTTATAAACCAAACAAGGCCGAATGGAGGGCAAGGTCGAGACTCGCGGGTGTTAACCAACTCTAAGGATAACACACTGACACGCACACGAAATCATATAATTTATACTTATAAGTTACCACAACATGTAATCAATACAGGAACGTGAAAACACCACAAGTGAAATCAAGAGCGCGTGTCTTCATTCCTTTTAAGCTAAGTCAACCCTACAATTACAAGGTGAGTTCATATGCCCCTTTTACTTTAATCTTTACTGATTTTAACTCTCGGGGCTGAGAAACATGTTTACTTTTATTTATTTAAAAGTTTTACTTAACATGTTAATTATACTCTGATTAAATGATATTAAATTGTTTATTATCATATATCATTGTATGCATGCTTGTATGATTATGAGATAACAGGGAAACTCAGATGATTATGATAATGTAATTTCTTAATCATCAACACATTAGAATAACTTAGTTATAAGATAATAGCTTATAACACTTAGTTATTTTCACATGAGCAAATACCTAGACAGTTTACACATAAGCATAACGAGAACAATCCCTCATTGAGACTTTGGGATCACACGGATTACAGTAAATGATGATCATGATAACGTAACTTCATGGGATTCTTATCATTTACAGTAAATGATGATCATGATAACGTAACTTCATGGGATTCTTATCATTTACACATGATTAACATAATGTAATAAGACAAGTTCTTATTCGACTTTGTTAAACACACGAGAACATTCCCACACGGATACTTTGGGAACACATGGATTCAGTAAATGACGATTCTTATCATTTACAGTGAATGACGATCATGATAACGTAACTTCATGGGATTCTTGTCATTTACACCCGATTATCATAACGTAATAAGACAAGTTCTTATTCGACTTTGTTAATCACATGATACAATCCCACACGGAAACTTTGGGATCACACGGCGGGATAGGAGAGAATGGAATGCATTTTAATCTGATTACGTGAGGATTTAAAATGGATTCCATTCGGATTCTATACGCTGCATTTGGAGACACATGATGAACAGTTAACTAACACTTTTAAGATTTAGAAGTGAAACAACAGTTAACCCCACAACTATAGAATAATCTAAGGAATGGATTTAATAAATCTAACATCCTTAACACATATATTGGTTATCAATACTTAGGTTTGATAATTACCACGTTATCATTTTCTTATTCTATACATGAGAACACAGGTGATCAAGGAAGAGATAACATGTGAATTGAGAATGGGAATCAATAGTTGTATTACAAGTAGTGTGGAGTTCTAGTGGTGTTGTGGTGGGATGTTGGCTAGGGCTTAGTTCCCTTACATATGCCCTATATATAAGCAACACTACTAGGATGATATAGTACTTGTGACTATAACTATTGAGGAGCCATTGGATGAACAAGTGAATCAGACAATCATACGAGTAACATATTATCATTGTGAATGTGCATGTGAATGAATCAAGGTTTTACATTAACTTACTTATGAACTCACCAACCTAGTGTTGACTTGGTTTTAAATACATGTTTTCTCAGGTGACGAACAGGTGTAGAGACATACATGCAAGGTTTAAGCTAGAGGACTTTTAGAAGACCTAGCCTATTTTGTGTTGCATGCTTTTGGTGCCAAAACATTGAATCATCTTTTGTATATCTTGTACATATACAAGATATAGTTACATTGATTCTTTTGGTAGATTTACTTGATTAAATTATGAACTATACAGTGTAATTTAATCTTGTAATTCTATATCATTGATGTGTTAGCATTTCTCATTTTGATTATCATGTGCTATGTAACAATCTGATCATTTGATTATCATTCAAAGATATCGCGCCCCGGGAACCTTCCGCCCGACGGGAAAACCCGATCCGTTCCCGCCGGCCCGGGGTGTGACAGTTTATCTCATAGTATTTACATACAGTTTAAGTGCAAGACAACACACCGTACGGATTTTTCGGATGGTCAGGTACTAGTTGTCACACCTTACCATTAGAGAACCCAACTAGTGTGGCCGAGAACCATTTTTCGGTGGACATTTCAGTCGAGAACACCGTTTCTTTTGGGATACGGAAGTAGAGAATTATGTGGAGAACACCATAAGAGCGGAAAACCTCATTACAATTAACCTTCTTCGCCGAGAACCCCAATTGTTTTAGCTTCCTTGGCATAGAACACCATTTGTTCTATTTTGACACATTTGATCGTGAACCAATGTTTGGAAATAACCAACAACTTGAGAACACTTTAGGCAGTTAAGAACCCAAACCAGCCATACCCAACTACACAAACCGAGAACTTCCCTATGATTGATCTTCTTGGTCGAGAACCCAATAAGGTTGGGGGCAATTCGCTTCCATTATGTTCACTTAAGTATTATCTTGGGTTCCATCAAAATTACTTAAACATTTGTTAAAAACATAGATAAGCATTAAAACAAATGTTTGAATAATGAAGCATTGTTTAAAACATGTCAAAGGGTTATAACAAGTTCATGTTTGATCAAGGTAACAAGAGGGTTTACTTACAAAAATAAGTTAACCACTTTTACAACAAAGTTGATGGAATGATAAACCTTTCATAAATCCTTTGTAAAATATTAAGTGTTTAAGTTTTTATAAACATAATGTTTATATGATACACTTAAAGGATGATAGCCATTTTAGATTAACATAAGGGTAATATACTAAGTGTTAACCTAAGAACCTAAGTGCATATTTAGAGCATATTAGGATCTCAAAACTTTTACAACACTTTAAAGGTTTAAGTCAAGTTCCAAACCATAGATCAATAATGAATAATATACCAATGCTTGATACATATTTGTTAATTGTTAGTGTATTACATCATAATTGAGGTAGAGTAAATCAAGATACAAAGACTCCCAAAAGTTAATCAACTGTAAGGTTAACATATGAAATCACAACTTATACTAATTAGTCACAAACAATGTTGAACCAAACACAGGTTGAATACACTACGTCTACAAATAACGAGAGTGAATATTCTTGAAGTAAGTCTACAGTCAACACAACACAAGTGAGTTCATTGCCCCTTTTCTAAGCTCTTTTGTTTTATACTACCGAGTTGAGAAGCATGCATGCATTTTATTATTTTGTAAAAGCAAAACAAGTTTTCTTATTATTCAATTATGGTATCTTATTAAGTGTGTAAGGGAGTTGAAAAACGAATATGCCAAATATCCAAGAATACTTAGTCTAGCCTTACTGTTCGTACACTAGATTATTAGTATCAATATAAAATAACTTTTGGACATATAGAAATTCTGAGTAAATTTATTTTCTGAAACCATTATTCAGCAAATGACAATTTCAGAACATGGTGAAATAGCTGAGAAGTATCAAAGACCACGTGTGCACATAAGACTAAGCGATTAAGACAAAACATGACTAGTGAGTTAGACACAAGGGGAAACACATAAGCAAAACATATGAAACTATTTTAAAATTTTAAAATGGGTAAATGGGTAATTTACAATGTTGAGTGAACTACTTTCTGAAAACTATGAAACTATGTGTGTTATTTCTATGAGAATATGACTATGAGATGATGACTTTGGTTTGATGATTGTGGAATGAAGACTATGGGATGATGACTTTGAGATTATGACTATAAAGGACTATTTTGATATTTAGTCAGCCTATTCCAACTATATCATTTATGACATGGGTCAAAATAGTATGATAGTGTCTGCTAATTATCTCACCACTTATATTCTGTGGACTAGCAGACTGAGAGACTGACGTCCCTAATGTCATAAGCTGGTGGCAGGTAGTTGTGAGGATTTGTGAAAACTAATGAATAGGAATGAATTGAGGACATTGTGGTTTGCCTTTGTTGTGGCCGCAATGTGGTCAATTCAATTCTAGTCATCAACTGTTACTCTCACTTCCTAATCAGATGTGAGATATAGAAAGTTCCAATGCATGAGATATCAGTTACAAAGGGACAAGATTAATAAATTCTATACCTTTGAAAGTTGAAGAGTATACCACTATTCATAAACGTGGTAATCCTTACTCTTTAGAACCTATTACGCTATGTTAATATCATTGTGGGGTAAAGACCTATCATATGAAGAATACTAACTGAGAATAAGCCTATGGGAGATGAAATGGGTATCTATAGGTACAATACAGGTGGCATGCAGTTCGGTTAAGTGTGTGGTGGGCTTGCGGGTCCATTCGTGATATGTATGCCCTGTATATAAGCATGCTTAGCTGGACGATAAGATGTCTGTAGCTTTAACTCTGGAGAGGACATTGCTGGGGGATAAAGACATATAAATCATTTTAAGACACATTCTTAAATTTGCATATTATTGACTAAACTAGAGTTATATGGCTAACTCTAGTAATTAGTTATAATACTCCATGAGAACTGTAACAATCAGCTGGGGGTAAAACTATATCCTGTGATTTGTATAAACATTTGTGTTTTCGTAAGACATTTTCAAATCAAATAAAAAAACGAACTCACCAACCTAGTGTTGACATGTTTTTTGCATGATTCTTCTCAGGTGACAGACATGGTGAGTCACCAGGTTCAAGGATTTAGCTAGCTGGCCTATTAGAAGGACCTAGCTAATTTTGTGCATTTTGTGTAGGATTTACATATGATCAAGTACATTGTGCAGTTGAAGACAAATTCATATCATTTGTCTTTTGTAAAGGTTGTAGGGTTAAAATATGGAACATAACTGATGTGATTTAACTCTGTAACTTTTAATGCATGTATGCTTAATTTTCTCAATTCATATATCATGTGCTATACAAACAATCTGATCTTCAGGATTATCACACAATATCACGCCCGGGGAACCTTCCGCCCGACAGGAACGTTGATCCAGCCTGCCGGCTCGGGATGTGACAGATTGGTATCAGAGCCATGTTTATAGGGAAAAGTAGGTCATATTCTTTAACGGTTTGGCCTAGACTATAACGTAAGGACCCTCATGTAGAGAACACAGGACTCGGGAATTAATAGCATATATTGCATCATTTGATCACAAGTACTAACCGATAACTTTTCGGTTAAGATCAAAATGTCTCAGAGACAACAATCATCACCATCTCATTCTCCTCCACTTGAAGTGGACCAAGCAACTGGTACATTGGCAAAACTGATTACTAAACAGTTGGTTGCAGTGATTCTTGATATCATCAATCGGATCAGGAACAGTGAGGAGAATGCTAGGAGTTGTCCACCTGTCACTGCTGAACATGAGAAACAAGAGAAAGGAGAAACCAACAAGAAACCTAAACATTGTCCTGCTAAAATGAAAAGGGGACCCGTGAACATCACTGAAGCCACATGTCACACCCCGAGCTGGTGAGCCGGATTGTGTGTCCCGTCGGGCGGAATGGTCATGGGGTGCTATACATAGTGGTACCAGGGTTTGGATTATGAGTTGGGCGATTACTACAATCATGACTCCAGTGTCCCTTCCTCCCGCGGTTCGGGCAGTGTTTGCACCGTTTCTTGGCATGGTGAAGACCGCACGTGGCACATAAAGGAAACTTTCCAATATGTTGTTTACATACTAATTCCATCGGAGATCTGCATTGATGAACCCAGTGGTCCATCTCACCACAACGGGTGCATTGTCTGCATGGAATTTCAGCATAGTGATGACATTGGCAGTTAGTGCAAAGACGGGTTTCTCCAGCATAGTGCTCATGAATCCCTGGCTCCTGGGTAACGACCATTTGGCGAAGTTGAACGGCCTCTGTATAGATTAAAGGGCCCCTTGATTTCTTAGTACGACATCGTTTACGCTTCTTGCTCGTCATTCCTTGCACCAGTCCTTCAGTTCCCGTGACTGTCTTCGTGTAGCGTCTGGCATTCTCATCACTATCCATGACCTGAATGATGGGGTTAGAAGTAACGACAACTAACATGTCACTAATCATGATAGCGAGTGCAGCAGTTGCCGGGTCCACCTCATGAGGAGGAGATGGAGACAATAGTTGTATTTTGGGCTGCATTCTGTTTACAAACGAAAGGCCTCGGTTAGTAATAACAACTGAATGCAATAGGCATATGCACATAAGTTCCTAACCTTAGTTTTTTTTTACATGAAGGGTCCCTAGGTTATAGTTTAGGCCAAACTGTTTAAATATATGACCTATATTTCTCTATAACCATGGCTCTTATACCATGTATTAGGCATGCCGCCAGCGTTCATCCTGAGCCAGGATCGAACTCTCCATGAGATTCATAGTTGCATTACTTATAGTTTCCTTGTTCGTAGACAAAGCGGATTTAGAATTGTAAATCTGTCACACCTAGAGCCGACGGGCCGGATCGTGTGTCCCGTCGGGCGGAATGGTCCCGGGGGCGTGATATCGGAAATGATAATCGTGATGATCAGATTGTTTACATTGCACATGATGTATAATGAGAAAGTACTAAATAAAATAGAATTACAATTAGGTTACATCTGTTCAGTTTATAATTGAACAATGTAAATATATCATCAACATCATAATCCATCTATCTTGTATCTGCATAAGATATACAAGATAATATATATAATGATGTTCAAAAGTATGCAAATCCAAAACACTATGTCCTCTAAATAGCATATGTAACATCTGTGCCGGAATCGTTATCGGAACAGCAATCTGTACAATAACTTGTACAGTAACTCAAGAACAATTAAGGAAAAATACTTAGAAGCTATTTACATTCGATGTTAAACATAAAATATTACACGATGTTTCTGAAATCCTGATTTAAACCTCATGGTTTAAACAGTCAGAAACACATCAGACAATCATGAACAGATGCAAACATGCTTGATTTTGTATTATTAGGTTTAAACGTTTGGGAGGATAAACAGAACAAAACCATAACAGTTGTTGTTACGGAATGCTATACTGACGAACTATCCGTATAGGTGACGATCTGAACGAATAGATCTGATAGTTTAACGATCTGAAACGATGACTGAAAAGTAGAAAACAAAATCAGAAAGTGAAACGTACGATCGTGTTCGTACAGTTAGCGCTCTGTACGAAAACGCGCGTAAGTGACGTTTTCTGACGAACGAAAACGAAGACATTTCGAACGATAATAAATCTAAGGAAATATTATATAAACGTTGAAAGAACACTTTTCTTTCATTTTTACACATCTCTCTCTCTAGCTATCATTCTCGTTCTCTCTCTCTCTCACTCTAAGATCTCATCTTCAATCTTCAATATCGAGCTCAAATCTCAACGGAATCGCGAGTTGTTGGTGTCCACGCGTAGCTAGCAACGAGCTCTAACTAGAAGTACAACCGATCTGAGATTTCGTCCAGCCATTTTCGAGGTATGAGGCCTTTCACTTCACGAAAATTAGGGTTTTTCATGGTTTCTTTGTTGTTCGAACACCCCCATTAAAAACCGGCCATAGCACTTAGTCGAGTGTACCAGTAGCAAAGGACCAACCAAACCGTGAGTTAGAGGCTGCAAAATGATGAAAAACCTGTAAAGGTTCGTGGGGTTCCAATGGCTGACGAACCTGTTGGCAAGTGATGAAGGTTGGCAAACCATCTCGTTCGACGAACCTAGCATCTTCCACGAACCTAGGGTTCGTCAAGTCATGGCCGAACCTATCCTTGCATGACAAGTTCACCGAACCTTGTTGAGTTGCACACGAACCAGTACCATTAGCGTTGGCTGAACCCTTCTTTTCAGGTGGCCGAACCCACCTGAGTTTTTGGTGAGCCGAATCTTTCAGGTGAACCAGCTGCGAACCTGAGCGACAAAGAAGCAGCCACGAGCCTAACCATGACACCACCGAACCCTGTGGAGGCGAACCCTAGTAGGGACGAACCCTGCTGCGTGTTACCGGCTGAACCTTTGTGTTTTGTGAAGATGATGGCCGAACCTTCAACTCATGCACCGAACCCCTGGGTTCCAGGCGAACCTGTGAACAACGGAGGGTCCTACGAACCATCTACCATGCAACTCCGCGAACCCTTGCATGTCTCCAGTGAACCCTGCTATGTGTTTAAAACTGGCCGAACCATTCCCCCTCTCACAAGCCAGGATCCCCGAACCTTTGGACCACGCCAAGATGACCGAACCTTAGCCCACCGAACCCTTAGATTCGCTGGAATTGGAGTGGAACTCACCAGCCATTTTGTTTCCTAGTTAACCGAAGATCCGAGCGGCTCATCCTATTCGGCCACCTGAAGCTCATTAGGCCCAATTTGTGTCAATTAATCAAGCCCAATTGTCACACCTCGGGCCGGCGGGAACGGATCGGGTTTTCCCGTCGGGCGGAAGGTTCCCGTGGCGCGATATCTTTGAGTGATAATCAAATGATCAGATTGTTACATAGCACATGATAATCGAAATGAGAAATGCTAACACGTCAATGATATAGAATTACAAGATTAAATTATACTGTATCGTTCATAATTTAATCAAGTAAATCTACCAAAAGAATCAATGTAACTATATCTTGTGTATGTACAAGATATACAAAAGATGATTCGTTGTTTAGGCACCAAAAGCATGCAACACAAAATAAAGCTAGGTCTTCTAAGAGTCCACTAGCTTAATCCTTGCATGTATATGTCTACACCTGTTCGTCACCTGAGAAAACATGTATTTAAACAAAATCAACACTAGGTTGGTGAGTTCATAAGTAAGTTAGTTGAAAACTCTGATTCAATCACATGCATTGTCCCAATGTTTTATTATGTTGCTTATATGTGTAATGTTCATATGTTCACTTGATGGCTCCTCAATAGTTATACTTACAAGCACTATGTTATCCTAGCAGTGATGTTTATATATAGGGCATATGTAAGGGAACGAGCCCTAGCCAACATCCCACCACATCACGACTAGAACTCCACACTACTTGTAATACAACTATTGTTTTCCATTCCCATGTTTACTCATTCTTGATCATCTGTGTTCCCATGAATAGAATAACATAATGATAGCGTTGTAGTTATCAAACCGAAGTATTGACAACCATTTGTATAGTAAGGATATTAGATTTAATAAATCTGTTCCTTGTATTATTCTATTGTCTGTGTGTTAACTTTTATGTTACACTTTTAATTAATTAAAAGTGTTAGTTAACTGTTCATCATGTATCTCAAATGCAGTGTATAGGATCCGAATGGAATCCATTTTAATCCTCACATAATCAGATTAAAATGCATTCCAGTCTCTCCTATCCCACCGTGTGATCCCAAGGCCTTTACGGGGATTGTCTCATGTAATTAACAAAGTCGAATAAGAACTAGTCTTATTACATTATGTTAACTAAGTGTGATTGGCAGTGATAGTCATGAAGTTACGTTATCATGGTCGCCGTTCACTGTGATTGGCTGTGATAGTCATGAAGTTACGTTATCATGGTCGCCGTTCACTGTAATCCATATGTTCACCATGTAATCCTTAAGCCATAGTAAGAACAAGTCTTAGTACCCTTAAGTGACGCAGGTGGTGGATAATCAATGCGATCATACTACCCAGTAGTATGTTTTTAGGGTGTAGATCAAATGTTATAAGCAATTGACTTATCACACTTGATCACTTATGATGTGGAATGATATTCAGAAAATATTTTATCTTCTGATCATTCATGTGCTGTGAAGTGTCATCATGTTTCACTGTAATAGTTCTCATTGTTCGTTTGTGTATGAATTGTCTCAATGTTCATTCCTGTAGGAATAACTAAGTGTTATAAGATAAATCTTACAACGGTGTTATCCCAATGTTTTGATGATTATGAAAGTATATTATCATAATCTTTTGAGTTTCCCTGTTATCTCATGATCATACAAGCATGCATACAATGATAAGCGATAATAAACAATTTAATATTATCAAAATCAAAGTATAAATAACATGTTAAGCAAAACTTTTAAGTAAATAAAAGTAAACATGTTTCTCAGCCCCGAGAGTTAAAATCAGTCAAGATTAAAGTAAAAGGGGCATATGAACTCACCTTGTTGTCGTAAGGTTGACTTAGCTTAAAAGAATGAATGTACGCGCTCTTGATTGTTCTTGATGTTGATTTCACGTTCCTGTATTGATTACATATGATTGTAACTTATAAGTATAAGTCGTATTGATTTGTACGCGTGTATGTGTTAGCTCTAAGTTGGCTAGCACATGTGAGTCTTAATAGTGATTCGGCCCTTGTTGGTGATTTGTAGGTTTCCCCTATATTTAATTTCCTCAACTTGGTTGGTTAGGTGATCAAAGTTGTAAGTTATACAATTTCAAACCATACAGATGACTTGGTTTTATCGTTTACAAGTTGTCTTGGTTATATGTAACCTTATATGTATAAAAGGATTATTTGAAAACATACTCCCATTTGTTTTCGAGACTTTATTAGTTAAATTAAAATTCCTTTCATGAGTCAAGAACCCATAGGGTCCATTGGACTTAAACCAATTTGCATATGGCCAATATAATTATTTAAGTAAATTAGTTGGGCCGAATCATAGTGGGATCTTGGACCGGTTAACTATTGTTTGAGTCAAGGGTCACGTTGGGCCTTTTATTGTTGTGGGTTGTTGGGTCAATCTAATTGATGTGGGCTGAATAATGGTTGGGCCTCGGCTGGTGGACATATGCTGTTGGGCCAATTGCACAAGAACCATGGACCCATTGGCCAACATGGGCCGAAAATTGTGGGCTGCATAAGAGTTGGGTGTGGACTCAATGGTGGGCCGTCTACCATGAGTTGTTGGGCCTGAATAATTGCAATTGGGCTAGTTAATGGGCTCCTATTCGTTTGTGCTATGTAATCACAGTGGGCTGACAACATGAATTGGATCCAAACTCCTAACATGGGCCGTATAGAATAAATTGAATCTAATGAAGTTGTGGGCCAAGGAAATTGAACATGGCCCAGTTATATCCTATCTGGATCGGTAACTTAGTTAAGCCCAAAGGAATTGAAGGTGATCGCATTAATGGTAACCGCCAGAACATAGAGTTGTCGTCCAGGGGCAGCGAACCTTTGGGTTCGTGACCATCCAGCTCAGGCTCGTTGAAAAGGAGGGGGTTCGGCTTTGGCTACCAGGTTCGCCATGGCTCGTGGCTCCATGCATGTTAGGTTCGTTGGTCATCACAAGATTCGTCACGAAGGCTCGTGACTGAGAAGGTTCGGTGCTGATTTGTTGGTTCGTGATGGAGCAAGGGTTCGGTGGGGATCTGGTTCGGCTGAGAAAGCATCCAGGGTTCGTTTAGCATGTCTAGGGTTCGTGGCCAGAGAAGGGTTCGTTGAGTGGGTGTAGGGTTCGGTATTGTGGATGGTGGCAGGAGGGCTCGGCACAACCACTTACAGGTTCGCCACTCGCGATCTCCTCCTGTTGATCATCACCATTGATGTAGTCTATGAATCTGGCTACTACCACGATGATGTTAGTTGTAGGTAGGTTCCCGTGAGTGGGTGGTTCGACCGAGATGGTGAGGTATTCGACCAACTATGTGTGTGTATCAACTCAAGAACAAAACCCTATTTTCGTGAACTTGTACAGCATTATACCTCGATTTTCAGTTGGTAAACCTCCAGATCCGTTGTACTTTCATGTAGAGGAGGTTGAGAGCTACGCGTGCGCGAAAGAATCACTCAAAACCGTTAAGAAACGAAGGAGATATGAAGCTTTGAAGTTGCAAAAATGGTGGTTTTGTTGGTGGCCGGATTTCTTGTGTAGAGAGAGAGTGGGATGATGAAAAATGAGAGAAATACTCTCATTTAGAGTATTTATATCACGTGTGGTGTCCGGGTCCGTTTCGGTTTCTCGGTTCGTTAATTCGTCGCATATCCGGAAAATTACGCGTAATTTAATATAAATAGATAAAAATGTTAATTTAATTAATTTGATGAGTTTCAAAATTGTAAAAATGTTTATTATTTTATTTAATTAATTTTAAATTCGTTTCGCGTCGTAATTCGTTTTCGTTTCGTCGAATCGCGTCACCATCGCGCGTATTTGTTCGAATCGTCATTCGAACGAAAACAACGATGTTTTTGCATTCCAACTTTTGTTTTCTACTTTCCAGTCATCATTTCAGAACGTTAAACTCACAGATATGCTTGTGTGAATCGTCACCCACGCAAACACACTGTCAGTTCGTTATTCTGAAACGACACTGCAGTTTATGTTTAAATTGTGTTTTCTCACTGTCGGACTCAACTAAACATACTGTTTTCACCTTGTTTTCACATTGAATTGTCGGCCATCTGATTCCTGTCATCTATGGACATCAGATCGCAACCGATTTGTTTTCTGAATATTGTTTGAATATCGCTGTTTCTCATGATTTGTTGTGTTAACTGTCATTAAGTTTTCACTTAATAAACACAACTGATGTTCCAAATGTACGTTGTACTTAATGTATTTAAGTTTACACGAAAATACGTACAACTGTTCTTGTATTTAGAATCCTGTTAATACGAAAACTGTTTACAATCACGTATGTACACATAATGACTGTTTGCAAGTACACATACCGTACGGACTTGCCGGGCGGTCGGGTACTAGTTGTCACAGTCTCCCCTTGTTAAAGAAATTTCGTCCCGAAATTTAAGCATAAAGATCGGTCTTTACTTCTCGAACAGGCGGGGATACTTGGCTTTCATGTTGTCCTCGCGCTCCCAAGTAAATTCTGGTCCACGCTTGGAGTTCCATCGAACCTTTACAATAGGGATACGGCTACGTTTCAGTTTCTTAACTTCACGTTCCATAATCTTTACAGGTTCTTCAATGAAATGTAGTTGCTCATCAACTTGTATCTCTTCCAATGGTATGATCAATGATTCGTCTGCTAAGCACGTTTTGAGATTTGATACATAAAACACATCGTGTACTCCACTGAGCTCATCAGGGAGTCTGAGTCTGTATGCCACAGGACCTTTGCGTTGAGTAATCTCAAACGGTCCGACATACCTAGGTGCTAGTTTGCCTTTAGCCCCAAAACGAACTACGCCTTTCCATGGGGACACTTTCAACATGACTCGGTCACCCACATCGAATTCAAAAGGCTTGCGCCGTTTGTCTGCGTAACTCTTTTGGCGGCTACGTGTTGCTTGTAATCGTTGTTGTATCTGGGCAATCTTATCAGTAGTTTCCTGAATAAGTTCAGGCCCAGTTATTCTATTGTCTCCCGCTTCGGTCCAACAAATTGGAGACCGACATTTTCTACCATAGAGTGCTTCAAAAGGAGCACAACCAATGCTGCTGTGGTAGCTATTGTTGTAGGAGAACTCAATAAGAGGTAAGTGTGTGTCCCAACTTCCACCGAAGTCTACGATGCATGTTCTCAACATATCCTCTAGGGTTTGAATGGTGCGCTTGCTTTGCCCATCCGTTTGTGGATGATAAGCAGTGCTCAAGTTAACACTTGTCCCTAAGGATTGTTGCAATGATTGCCAGAACCGCGAAGTAAATCGACTGTCCCGGTCTGAAATAATAGATAATGGCACACCGTGTCTCACTACTATTTCATCAATGTATAGTCTTGCTAACTTCTCCATCTTGTACGTTTCTCTGATCGGTAAGAAATGTGCGGACTTGGTCAATCGATCAATGATGACCCAAATAGAATCATATCCGCTGGAAGTGCGGGGTAGCTTGGTAATGAAATCCATAGCTATTTGTTCCCACTTCCATTGTGGTATCTCTGGTTGTTCCAGCAAACCCGAAGGTTTCTGGTGTTCAGCTTTGACCTTTGCACATGTGAGGCATTTGCCAACATAAGTGGCAATGTCTTTCTTCATGCCCGGCCACCAATAAAACGACCTAAGATCTTGGTACATCTTATCGGCACCAGGATGAACTGAATAACGTGTCTTGTGTGCCTCGTCAAAAATGAGTGTTCGAAGTTCATCTACTGCTGGAATCCAAACACGATCCAGATAATAGATAACTCCATCTTCTTTTGTCTTGAAGTGTTTCTCGGCTCCACAATCGAGCTCGCGTTTCAGATTGTCTCTTGCCACTGCTTCTTGTTGTGCTTGTAAAATGTGATCTCTCAAACTTGTTTGCACGGTCATTCCCATTGCGCGAACGCGTAAGGGTTTGACTCTTTCCTTTCGGCTCAAAGCATCTGCAACAACATTTGCTTTGCCCGGGTGGTATTTGATTACACAATCGTAATCGTTTAGGAGCTCAACCCAACGTCTTTGTCTCATGTTAAGCTCCTTCTGATCAAATATGTGTTGTAGGCTCTTGTGATCTGTGAAGATAGTGCACTTAGTACCATAAAGGTAGTGTCTCCAAATCTTTAGTGCAAAAACAACAGCTCCCAGTTCAAGATCGTCTGTCGTGTAATTCTTCTCATGTATCTTCAGTTGTTGTGAGGCATACGCAATGACTTTGTCTCGTTGCATCAAAACACATCCGAGTCCCTGATGGGAAGCATCACAATAAACTACAAAGTCATCATTGCCTTCTGGGAGTGTTAAGATTGAAGCATTGCATAATCTTTGTTTCAATGTCTGGAATGCCTCCTCTTGCTTATGTGTCCACACAAAAGGTTCAGACTTCTGTGTGAGCTTGGTGAGAGGCAAGGCTATCTTAAAGAAATTCGAGATGAATCTCCTGTAATAACCCGCCAATCCCAAGAATGATCGGATCTCTGTTGGTGTCGTAGGCACATCCCAGTTCTTGATTGCTTCTATCTTGGCAGGGTCCACGTGAATACCATCACTGTTAATCACGTGACCCAAAAACTGAACTTCTCTTAGCCAAAATTCACACTTAGAGAATTTGGCATAGAGCTGTTCTTCTTTCAGAAGCTCCAAAACTGTCTTGAGGTGTTGTTCGTGTTCCTTCTCGTTCTTTGAATAAATCAGTATATCGTCAATAAAGACAATAACGAACTGATCTAAATACGGCTTGCACACCCGGTTCATTAAGTCCATGAACACAGCCGGTGCGTTCGTCAATCCGAATGGCATCACCATGAATTCGTAATGACCATATCGGGTACGAAAGGCCGTCTTTGGTATGTCTTCTTCTTGAATCCGGAGCTGATGATAGCCTGATCTCAGGTATATCTTTGAAAAGTACTGTGCTCCCTGTAACTGATCAAACAAATCATCAATCCTCGATAACGGGTACCGATTCTTGATGGTGAGTTTGTTGAGTTCTCGATAACCAATGCACATCCTGAAGGATCCGTCTTTCTTTTTAACAAAAAGAACCGGAGCTCCCCAAGGGGAAAAGCTCGGTCGGATGAATCCTTTATCGAGTAACTCTTGTAACTGATTAGACAGCTCCTGCATCTCTGATGGAGCAAGTCTATAAGGAGACTTAGCTACAGGAGTTGCTCCCGGAATCAAATCGATTCGGAACTGCACCGATCTCTCTGGTGGCAGTCCCGGTAAGTCATCCGGAAATACTTCTGCGAATTCTCTCACGACCGGTACATCTTGAATCTTGATCGTCTTCTTGTCTTTCTGAATCACGTGAGCTAGAAATGCAACGCATTGTTTTCGTAAGTATTTACGAGCCTTCATGCACGATATTATCTTGACACTGCGTTTCGCTTGGTCTCCACGAATCTCCAAGACCTCATTGTTCTCCACAGGAATGCGTAGTAGCTTATCGGAACAGATGAACTCGACTCTGTTAAGGGATAGCCAATCCATTCCGATGATGATGTCGAAACTGCCCAGCTCCATCGGTATCAAGTCAATGGAAAATGTATGATCGCCAAGTGTTAGTGGACAATTCCTAAATATAGTGTCTACTGTGATCTGTTTGCCGTTTGCTATCTCAATAGTGTAAGGGGAGTCTAACAATTCCTTATCATAATTAATATGGCATGCAAAATCGGATGAGATGAAACTCTGATCCGCACCAGTATCAAATAATATTGATGCATAGAAGTCAGATAAGAGAAATGTACCCGTGACCACATTCGGGTCTTGACGAGCAGCAGCAGCTCCTATCTGAAAGGCTCTTCCTCTTGGTGCTTGAGCCCCTTGTTGGTTTCTCCTGGGACAATCCCGAGAGTAATGTCCTGGTTCGCCACAATTGTAGCAAGACCAAGGATCTGCAGCAGCAGCAGTAGTAGCTGCGTTGTTGTTTCTGTTTTGAGTCTTCGGACTCTTGCAGTAAGTTACCAAGTGACCAAATCTTCCACAGTTGGTGCAGTGTCTGCATGGGACATTCGGTAAATGGTGGTACTGGCATGAGTTGCACAAAGGTGCAGTGCCAGTATATGGATTTCTGATCTGTAGTGGTGGTGGTTGGTTGAGCATAGGGGCTTGAGTGGTTGCAGCAAAGTTCCTAACCACTTTTTGTTTCTTTGCAGGCCTTTTATCCTGCTTCTTTGAAGTTCCAGCTTTGTTCGAGTCAGCCTCCTTCTTAAGTGCCCCAGAGGCGACCATCACATCGGTTAGAGTAGCTGACAGAGAGACAGCAGACTCCATAGTAGTAGGGCGAGCAGAAATCACGTGCCCTTGCATGCAGGGAGGTAGTCCACCAACGTACCTCTCGATTCTCTTTTCTAGGGTTGGCACCACGTCCGGTGCCAAGGTGGCAAGCTCGTGAAATCTGGTGGTGTAGGCCAGATGCCCAGCACCAATCATGACAAGATTGAGTAGTTCAGTCTCAATCTTCTTTACTTCATTTCTCGGACAGAACTCTGCCCTCAGCATCGTCTTGAAGTCATCCCAAGACATTGACAGAGCCTCATCCCTGCCTTTAGTTTGAATTTGAGCGTTCCACCAAGTCAACGCTCTTTTGTTGAAAGATCCAGCAGCATATCTCACCCTGTGCTGATCAGGACAACCACTGATGTCCAAAGTGGTTTCCATCTTCTCAATCCATTGGATTAAGCCGACGGCACCTTCACTGCCACTGAAGCTGGGTGGCTTGCATCCTACAAAGTTCTTGTAGGAGTAATCCTGATGAAGCCGAGTGTTACCGCTGCCTTCTCCAGATGAGTTGGCAACGTTGTTGCTGTTGTTGCTGTTGATCCTGATCATCATGTCAGGAATCACTTCCTTTAGTTGACTGGTCAACAGTGTGGCCAGTGCTACCGTAGCAGGGTCCAGCTGATGGTTGGGTGGTGGCGGTGGTGGAGGAGGAGGTGGAGGTGGTGGTGAATGTGGAGGAGAGTCAGGTGGTGTTGGTGTCGAGGAGTGTGGTGCTGAAGTCTGCGTGGTTGGTTGCTTCCTGGGCGGCATTCTGATCATAACCGAAGGAAAATCGGTTAGTGCAGTGATCAGATGCAGAAGACATATGCAAATAGAATCCTATATCATAAGAACTCTACATGAGGGTCCCTAGGTTATAGTCTAGGCCAAACCGTTTAAGTAATATGACCTATATTTCTCTATAACCATGGCTCTGATACCAATCTGTCACACCCCAGGCCGGCGGGAACGGATCGGGTTTTCCCGTCGGGCGGAAGGTTCCCGTGGCGCGATATCTTTGAGTGATAATCAAATGATCAGATTGTTACATAGCACATGATAATCGAAATGAGAAATGCTAACACGTCAATGATATAGAATTACAAGATTAAATTATACTGTATCGTTCATAATTTAATCAAGTAAATCTACCAAAAGAATCAATGTAACTATATCTTGTGTATGTACAAGATATACAAAAGATGATTCGTTGTTTAGGCACCAAAAGCATGCAACACAAAATAAAGCTAGGTCTTCTAAGAGTCCACTAGCTTAATCCTTGCATGTATATGTCTACACCTGTTCGTCACCTGAGAAAACATGTATTTAAACAAAATCAACACTAGGTTGGTGAGTTCATAAGTAAGTTAGTTGAAAACTCTGATTCAATCACATGCATTGTCCCAATGTTTTGTTATGTTGCTTGTATGTGTAATGTTCATATGTTCACTTGATGGCTCCTCAATAGTTATACTTACAAGCACTATGTTATCCTAGCAGTGATGTTTATATATAGGGCATATGTAAGGGAACGAGCCCTAGCCAACATCCCACCACATCACGACTAGAACTCCACACTACTTGTAATACAACTATTGTTTTCCATTCCCATGTTTACTCATTCTTGATCATCTGTGTTCCCATGAATAGAATAACATAATGATAGCGTTGTAGTTATCAAACCGAAGTATTGACAACCATTTGTATAGTAAGGATATTAGATTTAATAAATCTGTTCGTTGTATTATTCTATTGTCTGTGTGTTAACTTTTATGTTACACTTTTAATTAATTAAAAGTGTTAGTTAACTGTTCATCATGTATCTCAAATGCAGTGTATAGGATCCGAATGGAATCCATTTTAATCCTCACATAATCAGATTAAAATGCATTCTAGTCTCTCCTATCCCACCGTGTGATCCCAAGGCCTTTACGGGGATTGTCTCATGTAATTAACAAAGTCGAATAAGAACTAGTCTTATTACATTATGTTAACTAAGTGTGATTGGCAGTGATAGTCATGAAGTTACGTTATCATGGTCGCCGTTCACTGTGATTGGCTGTGATAGTCATGAAGTTACGTTATCATGGTCGCCGTTCACTGTAATCCATATGTTCACCATGTAATCCTTAAGCCATAGTAAGAACAAGTCTTAGTACCCTTAAGTGACGCAGGTGGTGGATAATCAATGCGATCATACTACCCAGTAGTATGTTTTTAGGGTGTAGATCAAATGTTATAAGCAATTGACTTATCACACTTGATCACTTATGATGTGGAATGATATTCAGAAAATATTTTATCTTCTGATCATTCATGTGCTGTGAAGTGTCATCATGTTTCACTGTAATAGTTCTCATTGTTCGTTTGTGTATGAATTGTCTCAATGTTCATTCCTGTAGGAATAACTAAGTGTTATAAGATAAATCTTACAACGGTGTTATCCCAATGTTTTGATGATTATGAAAGTATATTATCATAATCTTTTGAGTTTCCCTGTTATCTCATGATCATACAAGCATGCATACAATGATAAGCGATAATAAACAATTTAATATTATCAAAATCAAAGTATAAATAACATGTTAAGCAAAACTTTTAAGTAAATAAAAGTAAACATGTTTCTCAGCCCCGAGAGTTAAAATCAGTCAAGATTAAAGTAAAAGGGGCATATGAACTCACCTTGTTGTCGTAAGGTTGACTTAGCTTAAAATAATGAATGTACGCGCTCTTGATTGTTCTTGATGTTGATTTCACGTTCCTGTATTGATTACATATGATTGTAACTTATAAGTATAAGTCGTATTGATTTGTACGCGTGTATGTGTTAGCTCTAAGTTGGCTAGCACATGTGAGTCTTAATAGTGATTCGGCCCTTGTTGGTGATTTGTAGGTTTCCCCTATATTTAATTTCCTCAACTTGGTTGGTTAGGTGATCAAAGTTGTAAGTTATACAATTTCAAACCATACAGATGACTTGGTTTTATCGTTTACAAGTTGTCTTGGTTATATGTAACCTTATATGTATAAAAGGATTATTTGAAAACATACTCCCATTTGTTTTCGAGACTTTATTAGTTAAATTAAAATTCCTTTCATGAGTCAAGAACCCATAGGGTCCATTGGACTTAAACCAATTTGCATATGGCCAATATAATTATTTAAGTAAATTAGTTGGGCCGAATCATAGTGGGATCTTGGACCGGTTAACTATTGTTTGAGTCAAGGGTCACGTTGGGCCTTTTATTGTTGTGGGTTGTTGGGTCAATCTAATTGATGTGGGCTGAATAATGGTTGGGCCTCGGCTGGTGGACATATCCTGTTGGGCCAATTGCACAAGAACCATGGGCCCATTGGCCAACATGGGCCGAAAATTGTGGGCTGCATAAGAGTTGGGTGTGGACTCAATGGTGGGCCGTCTACCATGAGTTGTTGGGCCTGAATAATTGCAATTGGGCTAGTTAATGGGCTCCTATTCGTTTGTGCTATGTAATCACAGTGGGCTGACAACATGAATTGGATCCAAACTCCTAACATGGGCCGTATAGAATAAATTGAATCTAATGAAGTTGTGGGCCAAGGAAATTGAACATGGCCCAGTTATATCCTATCTGGATCGGTAACTTAGTTAAGCCCAAAGGAATTGAAGGTGATCGCATTAATGGTAACCGCCAGAACATAGAGTTGTCGTCCAGGGGCAGCGAACCTTTGGGTTCGTGACCATCCAGCTCAGGCTCGTTGAAAAGGAGCGGGTTCGGCTTTGGCTACCAGGTTCGCCATGGCTCGTGGCTCCATGCATGTTAGGTTCGTTGGTCATCACAAGATTCGTCACGAAGGCTCGTGACTGAGAAGGTTCGGTGCTGATTTGTTGGTTCGTGATGGAGCAAGGGTTCGGTGGGGATCTGGTTCGGCTGAGAAAGCATCCAGGGTTCGTTTAGCATGTCTAGGGTTCGTGGCCAGAGAAGGGTTCGTTGAGTGGGTGTAGGGTTCGGTATTGTGGATGGTGGCAGGAGGGCTCGGCACAAGCACTTACAGGTTCGCCACTCGCGATCTCCTCCTGTTGATCATCACCATTGATGTAGTCTATGAATCTGGCTACTACCACGATGATGTTAGTTGTAGGTAGGTTCCCGTGAGTGGGTGGTTCGACCGAGATGGTGAGGTATTCGACCAACTATGTGTGTGTATCAACTCAAGAACAAAAACCTATTTTCGTGAACTTGTACAGCATTATACCTCGATTTTCAGTGGGTAAACCTCCAGATCCGTTGTACTTTCATGTAGAGGAGGTTGAGAGCTACGCGTGGGCGAAAGAATCACTCAAAACCGTTAAGAAACGAAGGAGATATGAAGCTTTGAAGTTGCAAAAATGGTGGTTTTGTTGGTGGCCGGATTTCTTGTGTAGAGAGAGAGTGGGATGATGAAAAATGAGAGAAATACTCCCATTTAGAGTATTTATATCACGTGTGGTGTCCGGGTCCGTTTCGGTTGCTCGGTTCGTTAATTCGTCGCGTATCCGGAAAATTACGCGTAATTTAATATAAATAGATAAAAATGTTAATTTAATTAATTTGATGAGTTTCAAAATTGTAAAAATGTTTATTATTTGATTTAATTAATTTTAAATTCGTTTCGCGTCGTAATTCGTTTTCGTTTCGTCGAATCGCGTCACCATCGCGCGTATTTGTTCGAATCGTCATTCGAACGAAAACGACGATGTTTTTGCTTTCCAACTTTTGTTTTCTACTTTCCAGTCATCATTTCAGAACGTTAAACTCACAGATATGCTTGTGTGAATCGTCACCCACGCAAACACACTGTCAGTTCGTTATTCTGAAACGACACTGCAGTTTATGTTTAAATTGTGTTTTCTCACTGTCGGACTCAACTAAACATACTGTTTTCACCTTGTTTTCACATTGAATTGTCGGCCATCTGATTCCTGTCATCTATGGACATCAGATCGCAACCGATTTGTTTTCTGAATATTGTTTGAATATCGCTGTTTCTCATGATTTGTTGTGTTAACTGTCATTAAGTTTTCACTTAATAAACACAACTGATGTTTCAAATGTACGTTGTACTTAATGTATTTAAGTTTACACGAAAATACGTACAACTGTTCTTGTATTTAGAATCCTGTTAATACGAAAACTGTTTACAATCACGTATGTACACATAGTGACTGTTTGCAAGTACACATACCGTACGGACTTGCCGGGCGGTCGGGTACTAGTTGTCACACCAATAGACTGGCCCTACATCCGGCCCAAGAAGAAACTAGGATCGGCCCATGAAAAATACTAACCGGCCCACTCTTATTCCATGCGGCCCAATCCAACTTTCGGTCAAACAATTCATACGATTAACATACATTGTGGTCCATGAAACCCGGCTAAAATGTAACATCTGTGTCGGAATCGTTACCGGAACAGTAAACTGTACAGTAATTAGTACAGTAACTCAGTTGCAAACTAGGAGAAATACTTAGAAGCTATTAACATTCGATGCTAAACGTAAACTATTATACGATGTTTCTGAAATCCTGATTTAATCCTTATGGTTAAACAGTCAGAAACACATCAGACAATCATGAACAGATGCAAACATGTTTAATTTTTGTGTTAGTAGGTTTAAACGTATGTGAGGATAAACAGAACAAAACAATAACAGTTGTTGTTATGGAATGCTAAACTGACGAACTATTCGTAAAGGTGACGATCTGTACGAATAGATCTGATAGTTTGACGATCTGAAACGATGATTGAAAGGTAGAAAACAAAATCAGAAAGTGAAACGTACGATCGTGTTCGTACAGTTAGCGCTCTGTACGAAGACGCGCGTAAGTGACGCGATCTGACGAAACAAAAAACGAAACACGACACGAACGATTTTAATTTAATTAAAATAAAATAAATAATATTTTACAATTTTGAAACTCATCAAATAATTACAAATATCTTTCTTTTATTTATTTCGAATTAAATACGCGTATTTTTCCGGATACGCGACCGAATTACGAACCGAGCAACCGAAATGGACCCGAACACCCCGTGGAGTATAAAAACTCTAAAATGAGAGTTTTCTTTCATTTCTTCTTCACCTACACCTCCTCTCTCTCTCTTTTCCGGCTACACACACACATCACCATTGAAGACCTTCAAAACACCATAACTTCTTCATTTCTTCACCAATTTGAGTGATTTTCGAACCCACGTGAAGCCCTCGACAAGCTCTCCAAGAAAGTACAGCGGATCTGAAGCCTTGGCCACTAAAAATCGAGGTATGAGGACGTGAAAGTCTGAAAATAAGGGTTTTCACTTCTTGTTTCGTTACACTAAACCTAGCCGGTTCTAATGTCACCATGTTCGAACCTGTACCACTTGGAGGGTTGATACGCGCATAATGGTACCACGAGGAAGGTCCTGCAATAGATGAGAGGTTGAGGATGGGGTGAATAGCTGTTGGGTTGCGCAGGTGAGGGGGTGGCCGAACCGATGACCTTGCTGGACAAGTAAGGGTGGCGAGCCTTTGACACTGCCGAACCCACAGCTGGAACCACTAACACCGAACCTCCATTCCTCGAGCCAACAACCATCATCAACGAACCCGATCTGAACAACGAACCCAAGTGGGCAGCGAACCTTGCTGGACCAAATGCAGCCGAACCCTACAGATCACATGGCCGAACCCCTTGAATTTCACGAACCTATATGTGCATGGACGAGCCATGGGTGCTCATCAGCGAACCCTGTGACCACGAACCTTAGAGGAGCCGAATCTTTCACGCCTTGACTCACGAACTTGACATGCACACTGCTGACCACCTAGGACCGAACCTTCTGCTTGCTTCTGTCGAACCCTTTAATCCTATCAAGGTTCGCTGATGTGGGCTTAAGTGGCAGCCAATTGGGAATGGAATTCTCTAAAGCCTCTAAGGCCATCTCGTGACCTTCAGGCCCAACAGCAACAGCCCACACACATATGTGATAAATGGTCTTGGCCCAACTGCTTGATTTCACTACGCAACCTTAAACAGATTTTACAAATTGTCGGCCCATTAATCAAGCCCACCTACACTTGAAGCCAGGCCCATTTAATTCAGCCCAAGGCATTGACCCAAGAAACCCTAACCGGCCCACCTCACTCTTATCGGCCCAAAGGGCTATTTGGCCCACTTTATTTAACTTGACTTACGCACATAACATTCGGCCCAAGTTATTTGACTCCAACATCATTCGCAACGATCATGCAAGTCGTTAGGTTCAATATTAACCAATTGAGTCACAGAGGGCAAGTTAGGCCCAACATAGGGCCCATCAGGGTTAAAATTCAATAATAACAAGGGTGAATATCAATATGTCAAAGATTAATAGCATTTAAGCTAAAGTCTAAACTTTTATACTTAAAATTCTTTTAAGAGTATGTGGATTCAATTGGAGCCTAAAATCAATAAACCAAACATGATAATCTAAACCTAGTGGAGATTAGTTGTCAAGTCAATAGCTTTGGGCTGAATGTAGATTGAGACTCAGAGTGTTAGCCAACTTTAGGGCTAACACATACACGCGCGCAAACAAATCACAACTTATACTTATAATTGCAAACGACGTGAAATCAATTCAGGCTTGTGAAAATAGCACCAAGAACAACAACGAGCGCGCGCCTTCTTGTGTAGACTTAGTCAACCACTTCAAACACCAGGTGAGTTCATTTGTCCCCTTTCAAACTTATTTGTTTTAAATTCGGGACTGAGAAGCATGTTAAACATTTTTATTAAAATGTTATTTAATGCTTTAAACATAAACTTGATACTTTTGTTGAAACTTATTCGTGAAACTTAGTAGTCATTGAAAAGCAATAGACTTGAAACATATACAATGAACTTGATGCTTGAAACCATATATTGGATGCTTATGAGACTTGATGCAAACTTATTGGATTCATGATGAAACAATGTGTGAACACTTGAAACTATATGCATGAGGCTTACAATGTAGATTTGGAGCCTAAACTTTATAAACTCTTATGATATAAGCTATGTGCTTAAATTATACAATTGAGGGTTAACTTATAAACTCTATGTTTAATTATATACAAAACCATAAGGTTTTGAAAATACTTTAAATAAACACTAATGCTTTATACAATTTTTCATAAAGTTATTGTACTACACTTTAATAAAGTAGTAAATTACTTTACACTTACAATGATTTGCTTAAACTTAACTAGAAACATATATTCTTAGAGATATTTATATACGTGAGATGTCTGAAAACACGTGAATACTTGTTATACTTAGAATGCTTGAAACATGTGACTGCTTGATACATTTTGGAATACTTGAATGCGTAATATACATGGGATACGTGAACATTTGGAATGCTTGATACATTTGGATGCCTGAATACTTGAATGCTTGAAACATGAGATGCTTAAACAAAAGACTGATTGACCGCCGCGTGTTGACCTATGTGTCAACCCCTACTGTTCATCAGTGAAACAATGTGAATGCTTTAGACTTGTATGCATAAACTTTTGGACATTGTGAGACAGACTGTTGGCCGCCGCGTGTTGACCTGTGTGTCAACCCCTACTAGTCATCAGTGTTCTCCTTTGTCAGAGTCATGTAAGACAGACTGATTGGCCGCCGCGTGTTGACCTATGTGTCAACCCCTACTAGTCATTCAGTGTTCTCCTTGATTCATCCATAGTGATGACAAGTGACTAGAATGATTGAGTTCTTCTAGTTGACTTTGTGTTAACTTGAAGGTTACTCTATCTAAACATGTCATGAGTCATAAATAGGATCATTATGGATGGATGCTGAAATCCTTAGGGTTTTTCAGCTGTCCATAATGGCGCCTATTAAGCTTGAGACTTATTCGTTGTGGAATCAATAGTGTGGAGTGAAACGCTTAATTATCATTAATAACAATATGTTAAGCAGCCCGGTATGTGGTGGGACGGTGGCTGGGGCTTGTCCCCTACATATGCCCTATATATAAGCATACTTGGTTGAATAGCATAGGTGGTTGTTAGTGAGGTTAAGGTTGTCATTCAGTGAATCAAAGTAAACAATTACAGAGTAATCAAATTCAAAGAAACAAACACTTGGAATCAAACATTGGGAATCAAACATTTTGGGGAATCATACAGGCAGGATGAGACGCTTAATTATCATCAGGAACAATATACCATGTGGTTCGGTATGTGGTGGGACGGTGGCTGGGGCTTGTCCCCTACATATGCCCTATATATAAGCATACTGAATCAGATGGTATAGGTGGTTAATGGTGAGGTTAAGGTTGTCATTCAAAGGATTTTACAAACTATTTTCACACAAAAACTACATGAACTCACCAACCATTGTGTTGACTTTATTTTTCTACATGCTTTCTCAGGTAATGCATTGGATTAAGCTAAGATTCAGGATTTGCATACTAGGATGACCAGACATAGATCCTAGTTGACTTTTGAAGAAACACATCTTGAGATCAATACGAATCTCTTTTGGATATCTTGTACAAATACAAGATAGATATATTTGATTCTTTTGGATAGGTTTACTTAGCTAAATTACTAAACATTGACTTTGTAATTTAACTTTGTAATCCTAGTTTATATTTTATTGTGCTTAATTATTCTTAACATTGATGCTATGTAAACAATCTGATCATCACGATTATCACCCACGATATCGCGCCCCGAGAACCTTCCGCCCGACGGGGACTCCGATCCAACCCCGCCGGCTCGGGGTGTGACAGATTGGTATCAGAGCTCAAGGTTATAGAGAATAATAGGTCACTTACTTAAAATGGTTTGGCCTAGACTATAACTTAGGGACCCTCATGTAGAGAACATAAGACTTAAGTTTGCATTGTGTCTTCTGCATTCGATCACTGCACTAACCAATATCTTTTGGTTATAATCAGAATGCCGCCCAGAAAACAACCGACACCGATACCTACACCACAGACTTCTGCACCTCACTCTTCGACACCATCACCGCCAGATTCACCACCGCCGCCTCCTCCTCCTCCCCATAGTCCTCCTCCGAACCCGACTGCAACTATAGTTCTGGATCCTGCTACTGTTGCTTTGGCAACATTACTGAGCAGTCAACTGACTAACCAGATGAAGGATATCATCCCAGAGATGATTAACAAGATTCAAAGCTACGGTAACAACTCAGGGCGTACTACAGGGGAAACTAGTGGAAACACCGGCGCTAAATCATCCTGTTCATACAAATCATTCGTAGGATGCAAACCGCCAAGCTTTAGCGGTGTTGAAGGAGCCGTTGGACTGATCCAATGGCTAGAGAAGATGGAAAATACATTGGACCTAAGCAGTTGTCCGGAAAGACATAAGGTTCGCTATGCTGCTGGATCTTTCAGTAAGCGTGCCCTAACTTGGTGGAACTCACAGATAAACGCTCGAGGTAGGGATGAAGCACTAGCCATGCCTTGGGCAGAATTCAAAACCCTCTTGAGGAATGAGTTCTGTCCTAAGCACGAACTACAGAACTTGGAAATTGAACTCTCAAATCATGTGATGAATGGAGCTGATCACATGACATACACTACTCGCTATCATGAATTGATAGCCTTGGTGCCTGAGATGGTGCCAACACTAGAAAAGCGAATTGACCGATATGTAGGAGGATTACCATCCTGCATTCAGGGCATTGTACTTGCTGCAAACCCTGCAACTTTAGAGTCTGCTATCTCCTTGTCAGCTAAACTCACGGATGTGATGGTGAAGTCCGGAGAATTGAAAGATGATTCGGACAAGACTAAGGAGAAACAACCAAAGAAGAAACAAAAGGCCATCCAACAATACGCGATGCCCACACCACTCAATCAAGTTGCTGCAGTATCTACTAAAGCTGCACGCAAACCTTACACTGGTGTACATCCTCAATGTGCACAATGTCAGTTTCATCATGCTGCCAATATGCCGTGTAGGCAGTGTACCAACTGTGGCCGAAAAGGCCATATGGCTCAACACTGTCGAACTTCATCGACACCGGCAGTGAACAATGCTACTATGGCAAAACCACCACCACAAAACCTTGGCAACTACAACAACAACAATCAGGGATGCTTTAACTGTGGAGAACTAGGTCATTTCTCCAGGAACTGCCCAAAGAGGGCACAACCAGGAGATCAAGTACCAAGGGGAAGAGCTTTCATGATAGGAGCTCCTGCTGCACACCAAGACCCAGAAACGGGTACTGGTATGTGACACCCTTTAACTCATAAGACTTCATTCTATTTTGATGCTAGTATGAATAAGAACTTTATCTTATTCTTATCGAGTATAACCACATACATATTCTATGGAACGTAGGAATTTTTCTATTGTGTAGAAACAATGAAAGAATCCTTAGTAATGTATAGAACATACACAAGAAACCACCACTAACACTGAGGTTGTGCAACAATTGAGGCTTGTAGCATCGATTCGTTTTAAACAATAAAGTGTTAGAATCATGCAGAGACTTAGCAAGCCATAACAGTAAGACAACTACGAGTAATAAGATTAGCAGCACTGTGAGGACATACATAGGGATCCCAAACGCGACCCAGAGTTTATTTGGGAGCGTAGGGACATCACTTCAAACAAAGGTTTCCCATTTGTTACAAGGAAAGTTGTACCCGATAATAACTTTTAAATTTCGGGACGAAATTTCTTTAACCCGGCTAAAATGTAACATCTGTGTCGGAATCGTTACCGGAACAGTAAACTGTACAGTAATTAGTACAGTAACTCAATTGCAAACTAGGAGAAATACTTAGAAGCTATTAACATTCGATGCTAAACGTAAACTATTATACGATGTTTCTGAAATCCTGATTTAATCCTTATGGTTAAACAGTCAGAAACACATCAGACAATCATGAACAGATGCAAACATGTTTAATTTTTGTGTTAGTAGGTTTAAACGTATGTGAGGATAAACAGAACAAAACAATAACAGTTGTTGTTATGGAATGCTAAACTGACGAACTATTCGTAAAGGTGACGATCTGTACGAATAGATCTGATAGTTTGACGATCTGAAACGATGATTGAAAGGTAGAAAACAAAATCAGAAAGTGAAACGTACGATCGTGTTCGTACAGTTAGCGCTCTGTACGAAGACGCGCGTAAGTGACGCGATCTGACGAAACAAAAAACGAAACACGACACGAACGATTTTAATTTAATTAAAATAAAATAAATAATATTTTACAATTTTGAAACTCATCAAATAATTACAAATATCTTTCTTTTATTTATTTCGAATTAAATACGCGTATTTTTCCGGATACGCGACCGAATTACGAACCGAGCAACCGAAATGGACCCGAACACCCCGTGGAGTATAAAAACTCTAAAATGAGAGTTTTCTTTCATTTCTTCTTCACCTACACCTCCTCTCTCTCTCTTTTCCGGCTACACACACACATCACCATTGAAGACCTTCAAAACACCATAACTTCTTCATTTCTTCACCAATTTGAGTGATTTTCGAACCCACGCGAAGCCCTCGACAAGCTCTCCAAGAAAGTACAGCGGATCTGAAGCCTTGGCCACTAAAAATCGAGGTATGAGGACGTGAAAGTCTGAAAATAAGGGTTTTCACTTCTTGTTTCGTTACACTAAACCTAGCCGGTTCTAATGTCACCATGTTCGAACCTGTACCACTTGGAGGGTTGATACGCGCATAATGGTACCACGAGGAAGGTCCTGCAATAGATGAGAGGTTGAGGATGGGGTGAATAGCTGTTGGGTTGCGCAGGTGAGGGGGTGGCCGAACCGATGACCTTGCTGGACAAGTAAGGGTGGCGAGCCTTTGACACTGCCGAACCCACAGCTGGAACCACTAACACCGAACCTCCATTCCTCGAGCCAACAACCATCATCAACGAACCCGATCTGAACAACGAACCCAAGTGGGCAGCGAACCTTGCTGGACCAAATGCAGCCGAACCCTACAGATCACATGGCCGAACCCCTTGAATTTCACGAACCTATATGTGCATGGACGAGCCATGGGTGCTCATCAGCGAACCCTGTGACCACGAACCTTAGAGGAGCCGAATCATTCACGCCTTGACTCACGAACTTGACATGCACACTGCTGACCACCTAGGACCGAACCTTCTGCTTGCTTCTGTCGAACCCTTTAATCCTATCAAGGTTCGCTGATGTGGGCTTAAGTGGCAGCCAATTGGGAATGGAATTCTCTAAAGCCTCTAAGGCCATCTCGTGACCTTCAGGCCCAACAGCAACAGCCCACACACATATGTGATAAATGGTCTTGGCCCAACTGCTTGATTTCACTACGCAACCTTAAACAGATTTTACAAATTGTCGGCCCATTAATCAAGCCCACCTACACTTGAAGCCAGGCCCATTTAATTCAGCCCAAGGCATTGACCCAAGAAACCCTAACCGGCCCACCTCACTCTTATCGGCCCAAAGGGCTATTTGGCCCACTTTATTTAACTTGACTTACGCACATAACATTCGGCCCAAGTTATTTGACTCCAACATCATTCGCAACGATCATGCAAGTCGTTAGGTTCAATATTAACCAATTGAGTCACAGAGGGCAAGTTAGGCCCAACATAGGGCCCATCAGGGTTAAAATTCAATAATAACAAGGGTGAATATCAATATGTCAAAGATTAATAGCATTTAAGCTAAAGTCTAAACTTTTATACTTAAAATTCTTTTAAGAGTATGTGGATTCAATTGGAGCCTAAAATCAATAAACCAAACATGATAATCTAAACCTAGTGGAGATTAGTTGTCAAGTCAATAGCTTTGGGCTGAATGTAGATTGAGACTCAGAGTGTTAGCCAACTTTAGGGCTAACACATACACGCGCGCAAACAAATCACAACTTATACTTATAATTGCAAACGACGTGAAATCAATTCAGGCTTGTGAAAATAGCACCAAGAACAACAACGAGCGCGCGCCTTCTTGTGTAGACTTAGTCAACCACTTCAAACACCAGGTGAGTTCATTTGTCCCCTTTCAAACTTATTTGTTTTAAATTCGGGACTGAGAAGCATGTTAAACATTTTTATTAAAATGTTATTTAATGCTTTAAACATAAACTTGATACTTTTGTTGAAACTTATTCGTGAAACTTAGTAGTCATTGAAAAGCAATAGACTTGAAACATATACAATGAACTTGATGCTTGAAACCATATATTGGATGCTTATGAGACTTGATGCAAACTTATTGGATTCATGATGAAACAATGTGTGAACACTTGAAACTATATGCATGAGGCTTACAATGTAGATTTGGAGCCTAAACTTTATAAACTCTTATGATATAAGCTATGTGCTTAAATTATACAATTGAGGGTTAACTTATAAACTCTATGTTTAATTATATACAAAACCATAAGGTTTTGAAAATACTTTAAATAAACACTAATGCTTTATACAATTTTTCATAAAGTTATTGTACTACACTTTAATAAAGTAGTAAATTACTTTACACTTACAATGATTTGCTTAAACTTAACTAGAAACATATATTCTTAGAGATATTTATATACGTGAGATGTCTGAAAACACGTGAATACTTGTTATACTTAGAATGCTTGAAACATGTGACTGCTTGATACATTTTGGAATACTTGAATGCGTAATATACTTGGGATACGTGAACATTTGGAATGCTTGATACATTTGGATGCCTGAATACTTGAATGCTTGAAACATGAGATGCTTAAACAAAAGACTGATTGACCGCCACGTGTTGACCTATGTGTCAACCCCTACTGTTCATCAGTGAAACAATGTGAATGCTTTAGACTTGTATGCATAAACTTTTGGACATTGTGAGACAGACTGTTGGCCGCCGCGTGTTGACCTGTGTGTCAACCCCTACTAGTCATCAGTGTTCTCCTTTGTCAGAGTCATGTAAGACAGACTGATTGGCCGCCGCGTGTTGACCTATGTGTCAACCCCTACTAGTCATTCAGTGTTCTCCTTGATTCATCCATAGTGATGACAAGTGACTAGAATGATTGAGTTCTTTTAGTTGACTTTGTGTTAACTTGAAGGTTACTCTATCTAAACATGTCATGAGTCATAAATAGGATCA
The DNA here is from genome assembly GCA_009363875.1 of Mikania micrantha. Classification (NCBI taxonomy): domain Eukaryota; kingdom Viridiplantae; phylum Streptophyta; class Magnoliopsida; order Asterales; family Asteraceae; genus Mikania; species Mikania micrantha. Next base: position 55,473,154 of record CM018697.1, read on the forward strand.
TTATGGATGGATGCTGAAATCCTTAGGGTTTTTCAGCTGTCCATAATGGCGCCTATTAAGCTTGAGACTTATTCGTTGTGGAATCAATAGTGTGGAGTGAAACGCTTAATTATCATTAATAACAATATGTTAAGCAGCCCGGTATGTGGTGGGACGGTGGCTGGGGCTTGTCCCCTACATATGCCCTATATATAAGCATACTTGGTTGAATAGCATAGGTGGTTGTTAGTGAGGTTAAGGTTGTCATTCAGTGAATCAAAGTAAACAATTACAGAGTAATCAAATTCAAAGAAACAAACACTTGGAATCAAACATTGGGAATCAAACATTTTGGGGAATCATACAGGCAGGATGAGACGCTTAATTATCATCAGGAACAATATACCATGTGGTTCGGTATGTGGTGGGACGGTGGCTGGGGCTTGTCCCCTACATATGCCCTATATATAAGCATACTGAATCAGATGGTATAGGTGGTTAATGGTGAGGTTAAGGTTGTCATTCAAAGGATTTTACAAACTATTTTTACACAAAAACTACATGAACTCACCAACCATTGTGTTGACTTTATTTTTCTACATGCTTTCTCAGGTAATGCATTGGATTAAGCTAAGATTCAGGATTTGCATACTAGGATGACCAGACATAGATCCTAGTTGATTTTTGAAGAAACACATCTTGAGGTCAATACGAATCTCTTTTGGATATCTTGTACAAATACAAGATAGATATATTTGATTCTTTTGGATAGGTTTACTTAGCTAAATTACTAAACATTGACTTTGTAATTTAACTTTGTAATCCTAGTTTATATTTTATTGTGCTTAATTATTCTTAACATTGATGCTATGTAAACAATCTGATCATCACGATTATCACCCACGATATCGCGCCCCGAGAACCTTCCGCCCGACGGGGACTCCGATCCAACCCCGCCGGCTCGGGGTGTGACATAAAATGTATAACATACCTAGCCCAAACCAGTTGGCCTAAAATCTTTAGCGAAGCCCACCTCCTATTCGGCCCAATATGGTGGCCCATTAGCCCCCATTCCATTCAATCCATATACAACCGGCCCATAACATTATTCGACCCATGGTAATTAGTTTGGCCCAAATATTTGGCCCACATAACAAGTTTAGTAAATTTTTAATTTAAATAAAGTAAAGAGATTACATGCATGGGATTTTTAAAATATTACAAAGGTAATAAGTCATAAGTAATGAATTTCATAGAATCCAAAACATAGTGACTTGATAAATGGATTACAAGTTACATTCCATGACAAGTCACAAAGGGTAAACACAGAGTCTATAACAAAAGGTCATAATCTTAACTTAAGTGTATTAGCAATAGTCTAAGCTACAACAAGTAAACTAGGGCCGAATAACGAATAAAGACCGAGACTCAAAGTGTTAGCCAACTTTAGGGCTAACACTAACACCTACACAGACATGAATCATTTCAACTTATACTTATAAGATGCAAACAACATAAAATCAATACAGGATCGTGAAAACAACAACAAACACCACAACGAGAGCGCGCATTCTTGTTTAGAACTTAGTCAACCGCTTCAAACACAGGTGAGTTCATTTGTCCCTTTTCAAACCTTTTGTTTTACTTAGGGACTGAGAAGCATGTTAAACAATTATTGAAATGTTTATTAAATGCTTTTACACATATTTACAAAGCTTATACTAATGCTTGAATTTGAATTGCTTGGGTGGGAAACCAAAGACTAAGGCTATAGTGTAAATATCAAATGCTATTTGTCTTATACTTAGTTACATTATATAAACACTTGGTGATCAAACTGGGAGCTAGTATACTTTGAGAAACTATAAACTTGATAATCATACTACAAACCGGAAGTTTAAACTATATACTTGAGGCTTACAATATAGATTTGAAGCCTAATCTTTATGCTAAATAAACATTCATGATATAAACTTAATACTTAAACTTTGAGCTAAGTACTTATGTTATAAGCTATGTGATTATACTATACAATGGAGGTTTAACTTATAAACTCTATGTTTAACTATATACAAAATCTTAAGGCTTTGAAAATACTTAAACTAAAGACTAATGTTATATTCAATTATTTAAGAAAGTTAATGTTCTACACCTTTAGTAAAGTATTAAATTACTTAACACTTACAATGATTTGCTTAAACTTAACTTGAAACTTATATGCTTAGAAATACTTATATACGTGAGATGCTTGAAACACTTGGATGCTTATTATACTTGAAATAATTGAAAGCACGTGAACAATTGATATACTTTGAGATACTTGAAAACACGTGAATGCTTGATACATTTGGGATACTCGCAATACTTGAATGCATGATATACTTGGGATACATGAACGCTTGGAATACTTGCTATGCTTGGAACATGTGAACATTTGGATGCTTGAAACATTGAAATGCTTAAACAAAAGACTGATTGGCCGCCGCGTGTTGACCTGTGTGTCAACCCCTACTAGTCATTCAATGTTCTTCTTGATTCTTCCATGGTTATGATAAATGACTAGAATGATTGGGTTCTTCTAGTTGACTTTGTGTTAACTTGAAGGTTTCTCTATCAAAACATGTCAGGAGTCATAAATAGGAACATTATGGATGGATGCTGAACTCCTTAGGGTTTTCAGCTGTCCATAATGGTGCCTATTAAACTTGATACTTATTCTTTGTGGAATCAATAGTGTGGAGTGAAACGCTTAATTATCATTAATAACAATATGTTAAGCAGCCTGGTATGTGGTGGGACGGTGGCTGGGGCTTGTCCCCTACATATGCCCTATTTATAAGCATACTTGGTTGGATAGCATAGGTGGTTGTTAGTGAGGTTAAGGTTGTCATTTCGGGGGTAACAAAGTAAACATTGACAGGGGAAAACAAATGCTAAGAATCATATGTCATGGAATCAAAGTAGTGGAATGAAATGCTTAATTATCATTAACAACAATATGTTAAGCAGCCCGGTATGTGGTGGGATGGTGGCTGGGGCTTGTCCCCTACATATGCCCTATATATAAGCATACTTGCTTGGATAGCATAGGTGGTTGTAAGTAAGATTAAGGTTGTCATTCAGGGAATCAAGGTAAACAATTACAGGGTAATCGAATTCAAAGAATCAAACGTTATGAAATCAAACATGTAGGATGAAACGCTTAATTATCATCAGGAACAATATATCATGTGGTTTAGTATGTGGTGGGACGGTGGCTGGGGCTTGTCCCCTACATATGCCCTATATATAAGCATACTGAAACAGATGGTATAGGTGGTTAATGGTGAGGTTAAGGTTGTCATTCAAAGGAGTTTTGAAACTATTTTTACGTAAAAACTACATGAACTCACCAACCATTGTGTTGACTTTGTTTTCTTACATGCTTTCTCAGGTGATGCAAAGGATTAAGCTAAGATTCAGGATTTGCATACTAGGATGCCCAGACATAGATCCTAGTTGACTTTTGAAGAAGTACATCTTTTGAGATTAATACGAATCTCTTTTGATATCTTGTGCAGATACAAGATAGATATAGTCGATTCTTTTGGATAGGTTTACTTAGTTAAATTACTAAACATTGACAATTGTAATTTAACTTGTAATCCTAGTTAATGTTTTATCGTGCTTACATATTCTTAACATTGATGCTATGTAAACAATCTGATCATCACGATTATCATTCACGATATCGTGCTCCGAGAACCTTCCGCCCGACGGGGACTTCGATCCAACCCCGCCGGCTCGGGGTGGGACAGCATCCTAGTCCAAAAGCATAACTTCTTAGTTAGACCTGTTCGTCACATGAGAAGTCATGCAAAAGATCAAGTCAACACATGGTTGGTGAGTTCATGTAGTTTTATTTGAAAATGTATTAGAATAAACCTATTCGAATGACAAGCTTAACCTCATTAACAACCACCTATACTATCCAATCAAATATGCGTATATATAGGGCTTACGTAGGGGAACAAGCCCCAGCCGACAACCCACCACATACCGGACCACATAGTATATTGTTGTTAATGATAATTAAGTGTTTCATCCCATACCTTTGATGCACAACATTTAAATAAACTGAAAATTTGTTAACATTGATCACTCGAAATGACAACCTTAACCTCACAAACAACCACCTATACTATCCAGTCAAATATGCTTATATATAGGGCATACGTAGGCGAACAAGCCCCAGCCGACATCCCACCACATATCGGACCACATAGTATATTTTTGTTAATGATAATTAAGCGTTTCATCCCATACCAATTCCATTTCCATCATAGCTTCAAGCATTCTGTTTAAAAGTTTCAAACACGCACACAATAGCATTTGAAAATCAAGTTTTAAGAGTTACCTTTTTGGATAACTGTACACCCTAAGGAATTCAGTATCAATCCATAATGAAACTAAGTGTGACTCGCAACATCGGTGTTTTGATAAAGGGTTTCTCAAGATGACACAAAACCATAACTTCTTAGTTAGACCTGTTCGTCACCTGAGAAGTCATGCAAAAGATCAAGTCAACACATGGTTGGTGAGTTCATGAAGTTTTATTTGAAAATGTGTTTGAATAAACCTATTCGAATGACAACCTTAACCTCATTAACAACCACCTATACTATCCGATCAAATATGCGTATATATAGGGCTTACGTAGGGGAACAAGCCCCATCCGACATCCCACCACACACCGGACCACATAGTATATTGTTGTTAATGATAATTAAGCGTTTCATCCCATACCTTTGATGCACAACGTTTAAATAAACTGAAAATTTGTTAACATTGATCACTTGAAATGACAACCTTAACCTCACAAACAACAACCTATACTATCCAGTCGAATATGCTTATATATAGGGCATACGTAGGGGAACAAGCCCCAGCCGACATCCCACCACATATCGGACCACATAGTATGTTTTTGTTAATGATAGTTAAGCGTTTCATCCCATACCAATTCCATTTCCATCATAGCTTCAAGCATTCTGTTTAAAAGTTTCAAACACGCACACAATAGCATTTGAAAATCAAGTTTTAAGAGTTACCTTTTTGGATAACTGTACACCCTAAGGAATTCAGTATCAATCCATCATGAAACTAAGTGTGACTCGCAACATCGGTGTTTTGATAAAGGGTTTCTCAAGATGACACAAAAGCATAACTTCTTAGTTAGACATGTTCGTCTCCTGAGAAGTCATGCAAAAGATCAAGTCAACACATGGTTGGTGAGTTCATGAAGTTTTATTTGAAAATGTGTTTGAATAAACCTATTCGAATGACAACCTTAACCTCATTAACAACCACCTATACTATCCAATCAAATATGCGTATATATAGGGCTTATGTAGGGGAACAAGCCCCATCCGACATCCCACCACACACCGGACCACATAGTATATTGTTGTTAATGATAATTAAGCGTTTCATCCCATACCTTTGATGCACAACGTTTAAATAAACTGAAAATTTGTTAACATTGATCACTTGAAATGACAACCTTAACCTCACAAACAATTACTTATACTATCCAGTCAAATATGCTTATATATAGGGCATACGTAGGGAAACAAGCCCCAGCCGACATCCCACCACATATCGGACCACATTGTATATTTTTGTTAATGATAATTAAGAGTTTCATCCCATACCAATTCCATTTCTATCATAACTTCAAGCATTCTGTTTAAAAGTTTCAAACACGCACACAATAGCATTTGAAAATCGAGTTTTAAGAGTTACCTTTTTGGATAACTGTACACCCTAAGGAATTCAGTATCAATCCATAATGAAACTAAGTGTGACTCGCAACATCGGTGTTTTGATAAAGGGTTTCTCAAGATGACACAAAAGCATAACTTCTTAGTTAGACCTGTTCGTCACCTGAGAAGTCATGCAAAAGATCAAGTCAACACATGGTTGGTGAGTTCATGTAGTTTTATTTGAAACTGTATTTGAATAAACCTATTTGAATGACAACCTAAACCTCATTAACAACCACCTATACTATCCAATCAAATATGCGTATATATAGGGCTTACGTAGGGGAACAAGCCCCATCCGACATCCCACCACACACCGGACCACATAGTATATTGTTGTTAATGATAATTAAGCGTTTCATCCCATACCTTTGATGCACAACGTTTAAATAAACTGAAAATTTGTTAACATTGATCACTCGAAATGACAACCTTAACCTCACAAACTACCACCTATAATATCCAGTCAAATATGCTTATATATAGGGCATACGTAAGGGAACAAGCCGCAGCCGACGTCCCAACACATATCGGACCACATAGTATATTGTTGTTAATGATAATTAAGCGTTTCATCCCATACCAATTCCATTTCCATCATAGCTTCAAGCATTCTGTTTAAAAGTTTCAAACACGCACACAATAGCATTTGAAAATCAAGTTTTAAGAGTTACCTTTTTGGATAACTGTACACCCTAAGGAACTCAGTATCAATCCATAATGAAACTAAGTGTGACTCGTAACATCGGTGTTTTGATAAAGGGTTTCTCAAGATGACACAAAGTCAACTAAAGAAAACCAGAATCATCCTAGTCACTCGTCACAACGAAGAACACCATAGGTCAACAGTCGGCGGCCAATCAGTATGTCTTACATGATTCTGACAACGAAGAACACTGATGACTAGTAGGGGTTGACCCCATAGGTCAAGACTTGGTAGTCAATCAGTCTATCTTACGAAGTCCAATAGATTTAGTATACAAGTTTATAGCATTCACATAGTTTAGCCTTTACGTATCCTGTGCACAAGTACTAGCTTCACAACCAGAATCCCATTCTGTTTGTCTTAGCATTTCAAGCATATCAAACATTCAAGTGTTTAAAGCTTCCCAAGCATTTCAAGCATTTCCAGCATTCAAGTGTTTAAAGCATTCCAAACATTTCAAGCATTTCAAGCATATCAAGCATATCAAGCATTTCAAGCGTATAAGTGTTTATGGTTTAAGTATATGAGCTTTCGAAAGTATAGTTTATAACAACATTTCAGAGTTTTAGTATTTGTTTTCATAAACATTTAAAACATCAAGAGTTTGAGCATCCAAGTATAATTGTATAACGCAATAGCATTAAGAATAAGTGTAAAAGCTTTTAAGAAACATTTAAACATTTATTTAAAATATTTAAACATGCTTCTCAGTCCTGAAGAAAAATAAAATAATTTGAAAAGGTACAAATGAACTCACCTGTGTTGCTATGTAATGTTTCACAACAAATATGCGCGCTCGTTACTTGTAGCTTAAGTATCTTCAGTACCTGAGTTTTTTTTAAGGAGATTCGAATACTATAAGTATTTATAATAGACGTATCTAGGGTTTTGGTCTCGGTGTGCAATTATGTGTCCTATGTTACTAGTGTGTTTCTATGTCTCTATAGCTATTCTAAATGTATTACCGTTTAACCCTTATCCCGTAGATAATGATTATTAAACCATAGTTATGTAAGGGTTATGTTAATTATATTCATAACTCATTCTAAAGAAAACATCATATATAAAATTCATTTTAGTTAAATCTTTAAGTTTGAAATTATTTAATTTATTTTAAAGAGGTTTATAAATCATTTCCTTTTATTAAAATCATAAATCCTTTTAAGAAAATATAAGTTAACATGATTAGATTTAGGTAACCCCATTCGATTAACTCTAAGTCCATTGCTAGATCCTTGTTTCCCATAGTTATTTGATCGACTCTCGTGTATAACTTGCTTAGAAAGTTCCATTGAACGATCTAACTTGTTATACGTTTGTGTAGAATTTATATGTATTGAGTGTTAATAACGTGATTAACACTTAGATACTTGGATTATTTTCTTGATTCCTTGTCAATTAATTCATGATATAGTTTAAAGAAATTCGAATGTGTAAAGCTCAAATGATGTCCAGACATTCATGTTGTAATTCAACATTGATTTAGAAAAAACCTTGATATGAGAACCCTATCCATGATTTCACATCTTTGAAATTTTAGGAAATTTTAATGTTGAACCTTTGCATGTATGGTTTACAAACCGTTTAATACATATGTGAAAACCCTAATAGATTTTCCCCATGTTGCATTCCACGTATCCAACCCATGCGTACATGCAACCTAAAATGAGATTTGCTTGGCCGGACATGGACAGCCGTGCTAAGGAGAATGGCCGAAAGTGGCTACATGCGAATGAACATGACTTGACCGAATAGAGTGCATAACAATGGGTTCCTTCGGCTCTTAGCTCATGCGGATGGAGCTATGGCCGAAAGAGGACTGCCATGCGAATAATGGACTTACCCAAATGTGAGTTCATGCAAGTGGCTGTGCGAATGATGTGTTTCGACCGAAGAACCATGAAATGCTGATTTGGTTGAGTATGGAGGATTCTAGGGTTTTGAATTTAGAGAGAGAGTGTAGAGAGAGAAAGTGACAGGAAAGATGAGAGAGGTTGGGAAGTTGGTTAAAAAATGAGGCATTTAAGCCCTCATTAAAGGCTTTCAAAATGCCCGGTGTGTTCGGTCTCGCTCAGCTTCGCGTCTAATTGTCGGTGTCGTTTCGTTCTCGAAAGAAAACGATACGATTTTAAAATAGATTTTCTAAATTTAATTTAGGTGGTAATTCGTAGTATACTAAATAAATATCTTATGTTTATTTTAAATTTCAGAAAATGTTAAATTTACAGTTTAAATTGAATCGTATAGTGGTCGCGCGTATTTGTTCGAATCGTCACCCGTACAAATACGACGATAACTACATTTTTTGATATTATTTTCTAATTATTGGACGTCATTCAGAATGTTAACATTTCAGATGTAGTCGTACAGATCGTCACCTATACGAATAATCTGTCAGTTTTGTATTCACGTAACGACATCATTGTTGTTTTTTTCTGTAAATCCTCACATACGTTTATACATAATAGAATCCTATCTAACAATCACATGACGGTTCTGTGTCGTCAGATACATTTCTGATTGTTGAACCATAGTTCTGAGTTATGTTTCTACAATGACTGTTGTACCTGATTTGATGTTCATGTTACTGTGTAGATCATTGTTCCGGTTACGTTTCCGGCACTGATATTACACCACACCCATCAGTCAAGTCGAGTCATGCCAAATTTGACTGCAAAGAGTGACAAGGTTTACAGGGGCACGACCCCTTTTTGCCAACGCTGCTGTATCATCACCAGGCCACGGTCCAGTGTCGCCAGTGTGCCTTCTGTCGAAAGATGGGTCACTGGCTACATATTGCAAAACTTCAGTGAAGTCGACTAGTTCTGGTGTGTTTTCGCAGTGTCACGAATGTGGGTTTTATCATGCTAGAAACAAATCATATGACCACAATATGAGATGTGGAAAGAAAGGACACTTGAATCAACAGTGTCGAAACCCTCCAACATAGAATAGGAATACGAAAACAAGCACATCTACTTCCTCTGAACGCAACCATCACTCCTACACATGTGGAATACAAGGAAATTTCACAAGAGACTGCCCCAGGAGAAAGCCTCTAATAGCTCTAACGTCCTCAATAGCTCCACTAGCTATCGAGGAAATTCTCGCCCTACTAGCTCCAGATGTACGCTCGGAGTCGGATGACTTCATAATTATGTCATTTTTGTTACGTGTATTTAAGTTAAGTAGTAGTATAATGTTTAGAAAGGTAAACCCTGTTGTAAGTAACAATAATTTAGTGTAACCATAGATTAAGTAGGTGCTAATTAGATAATAGGGTTTAGGATAACCATTGCCAAAACGTTACTTAGGAACTATTACCATAGTTAAGGAGAAAATCTTATATAGATAGAACACTAAAACATGTATGGATTCAAAGAAGAAATAGACTCAGAGACATATTTGAAAATGCAGAAACTAATTGAGGCTAGGTTAATTTTAATCAACTTAGCCTTGATTACTAGGATAGCTGCTGATGTAAATTCCAGAGATCCATCGGTAATTTCCTATTACACATCAGATAGAGGTCCATGGTAGTCATATGTCTGTTGTAATATCAGCCTTAGATATTTAATCATATCATCATATTCTAAGTAGTAGGGAATATCAAATTAAGTGTGTAAATGGTTACGTCAAGTCTAGACTTAAATGAACTAGAGCTTGCTATTTCATAGAACTCTGGTTCTTGTCATGATTTAGCAAGAGTAGATCATAGAACTATATAAAGATCATAAATAGTTCCATCATTAGATCAGTAAGTTTTAATGATTGCAAGTGGGAATTTAGTATCAACCTGAATAACTACGATGGGATAGTTATTCGCTTACACTAACTATCGAGGAGACGCAACATAAAACCTGAAAGTCTTGGAACAGAAAAGTCCTAGATAATAATAGGATCAAAACTCTAGACGTCCTTGTTCAGAGAACGTCCAGTAGTCAAAAGAACTGCGTACTCAGATTTTTAGTACTAGAACTATAGAGTTATGTACTTAATGGAGCTAATAAAATTCACATGATATGATCATGATGGATTAAATTTTTAGGTGGTCATAAAGTGATATTCCAATAGTATCCGAACCAGGTCGGCAAAATTGCTAAGATTCTGGAGTGGATAATGTGAGACATATGTTGGTGTAGCAAAGACAAGAGTGATAACAAATGGAGCAACAATTACAATGAGATCATATAACTCAAATAACATTTAGGTGGAACATGAGATAATGCTCAACACTTTCAGAAATGTGCATGGAATTATCGTAGAGGTAAATCGTTACATTTATCATGACTAAGCTACCCTATTCTTTAGGTAATTCTCTTGAGCAATTAAAGACATACACCAAGATTTGGAAACAGATCTAAGGGTGATGTGTCAGGAGCAAGGTCATACAAGTATGACCTATGATCCACTATAGGTAACTTAGAGGTGGAGATCGTACGATCGAGACCTAGAGTTACGAGGACAACACGTGGTAATTCTATATAAGATTGAACAATGTAGCTTTGGTTAGACCACCAAGCTCCCATCTTATATTTCTAGTAGGCCTTAAAATAAATGGGTCATTCACACTTGAATGATCAAGTCTTCTTACAGTTCTCTGACATAAAAAGGATAGTGACAGGGACCATTCAGTTAAATCTTACACAATTCAAACTATGTTAGAGGGAGATCTACATATGTCAATCTTCTAACTGTGATAGTCGGTATATTTTTATGCTTTGCGGTAACTACAGAAATTCCACGGAATTTATGAGAACGGCAAGGTAAACCACTATCCGAGGAGGGATGGTCAAGGCCATTGAGAAACACAAATCTTAAGGAATGTGAAATAAGCTGATCTAATCACTATCTATGAAAATGGAATCTAAGCTTACCATAAACTGTTATCATAGTACTAAGGGGGTATTAACATTTGGACATTGCATGCTTATAGAAAACATGTAAGAAACAATTAAAATCTCCGTATGTATATAGAAAACGTCGTACCCGAAAATGATGTTTAAATTTCGGGAAGAAATTTCCTTTACAAGGGGAGACTATGACAGTTGTATGAATTTCAATGAGAATTGTAATATAAATATACAACAACACATGTGAAATAACAATGAAGAGTACAAAAGACACAAAAAAACCGGTTGTGATCTGATTTCCATAAATAACAGAATCAGATAGCCGACAATATCATAAGAAAACTGTTCGGTTTTGTCGAGTCTGACAGAGTGTTTGCGTGGGTGACGATTCACACAAATATATATGAGGGTTTAACGTTCTGAACAACAACTAAAAAATAGAAAACCAAATCAGAAAGTGAAACATACGATCGTATTCGTACAGTTAGCGCTCTATGCGAAAAGCACGCGTAAGTTGCGTTTTTTGAGGAAACGATGAAATTAAACGATTACCAAATTTAAAATATTAGAAATTAAACAAAAATAATATTTACTAGGAATAACCACTTGAAAAGAATTTGAATAAACTATTTTTACAAAAATAGTTGTAATTAAGGTAATGTGAGGAAACAACATCATTTAAGGAAAACCGATCGAAGCTGGACATGTGGGTAAACAACCGGAGTATAAAACCCCCATTTCACCTCTTTTCCACCACATTTCAGCTTTTCTCTTTCCCTGTAAAAAGCTGATGAACAACTTTCTCTCACTACTCTCTCTCTAACTTCTTCAACACTCCACCATAGCAAAACACCATCAAATCTTGTGTTCTGGAGTCTAAACAACCCTCTCAACGCGTAGATTATAGAAGTACAAAAGATCTAACCCAAAACAAGCTCAAACGAACGTAAATCTATAGAGAAGATTCGGCTAAAAGTGGGTTTACCCATTTTAGTGGTATGAGTTCAAAACCTTAAATCTTCACTTTCAATTGAGTTTCTTCAATGGTTTAAACTTTAAATCATCTGAAATAGAATGCTTTAAAAAACCTGCAACTCTTTGGGAGGTCTAGGAAAAATCGAGAGGTTGAAGATAAACGACCAAGAACCCTTTTTCCTTTACCATTAGAGAACCCAACTAATGTGGCCGAGAACCACTTTCTGGTGGAAATTTCAGTCGAGAACACTGTTTCTTTTGGGATATGGAAGTAGAGAATTATGTGGAGAACACCATAAGAGCCGAGAACCTCATTACATTTAACTTTCTTGGCCGAGAACCCCAATTGTTTTAGCTTTCTTGGTAGAGAACACCATTTGTTCTGTTTTGACACATTTGATCGTGAACCTATGTTTGTAAATACCCAACAACTCGAGAACACTTTATGCATTCAAGAACTCAACCATACCCAACTACGCAAGTCGAGAACTTCTCTATGATTGATCCTCTTGGTCGAGAACCCAATAAGGTTGGGGCCAATTCGGTTCCATTATGTTCACTTAAGTATTATCTTGGGTTCCATCAAAATTACTTAAATATTACTTAAAAAGTTAGATAAACCTTAAAACAATTGTTGGAATCATGAAGCATAATTTAAAACATGTCAAAGGGATATAACAAGTTCATGTTTGATCAAGGTAACAAAATGGTTTACTTATAAAAATAAGTTAACCACTTTTACTTCAAAGTTGATGGAATGATAAACCTTTCATAAATCCTTTGTAAAATATTAAGTGATTAAGTTTTTAAAATCATAATGTTTATATGACACACTTAAAGGATGATAGCCATTTTAGAATAACATAAGGGTAATATACTAAGTGTTAACATAAGAACTTAAGTGCATAATTAGAGCATATTATGATCTCAAAACTTTTACAACACTTAATGCTTAATATATATTTGTTAAGTGTTAGTGTATTACATCATAATTGAGCTAGAGTAAATAAAGATACAATGAATCACAAAAGTTTACCAACTATAAGGTTAACATACGAAATCACAACTTATGCTAATAAGTGACAAACAATGTTGAACCAAACACAGGTTGAATACACTACATCTACAAATAATGAGCGTGAATATTCTTGAAGTAAGTCAACAGTCAACACAACACAGGTGAGTTTATTGCGTCTTTTCTAAACTATTTTGTTTTACACTACGGGGTTGAGAAGCATGCATACATTTTTATTATTTTATAAAAGCATAGCATGTTTTCTTAATATTCAATTTTGATATCTTATTAAGTGTGTATGGGAGTTCAGAAACGAATATGCCAAATATCCATTTCATTTAGGCTTGCCTAACAGTTCGTACACTAGATTATTACTATCAATCTAAAATACCTTTTGGGCATATATAAAGTCTGAGTAAAGTTACTTTCATGAAACTATTATTGAGGAAATGACAATTTCAGAACATGATGAAATAGCTGAGAAGATAAAAGACCATGTGAGCACATAAGACTAAACGATTAAGACAAAACATGACTAGTGAGTCAGACAACGGGGGAAACACATAAGATAAAAAATAAAGTCCTATGACTCCAAATGCTCTAGATAGACATTTGGTATAGGACACACGTGTGATGATATTTCCATATTTTCCCAACTCCACATTGAATTCAGTGGAATTCAGAATCAACAACAATAACTCTGTATTACTTAGGTATGACCTGTTTTGAATTTTAAAATGGGTAAAAGGGTCATTTACAATGTTGAGTGAACTATTTTCTGAAAACTATGAAACTATTTGTGTTATCTCTATTAGATTATAACTATGAGATAATGACTATGAGATGGTGATTATGGATTGATGATGTAGAGCCCACTACACGATGAAGACTGACAAACTCAAACATTGGAAGAGTTGAAGTACAGATTTTTGATAGTTTTTGATTGATTTCGTGTACATGTAGTTCGAATACACTAAGTGTTCGAGTACTCAAAGTGTTTTTGTGTTAAACTTCGAGTACACCTAGATTAGTATAAATAGACGTATTTTGTACTAGTTTAGGTTGGAATCCCGATGCATTTGCTCTCTAGACGTACTGAGGCATCTGTACTCGAAGTTCAGTATTTAATGCAAAGATTTCATTTTTCTACTTGTTTTCTTGATTCTAGCATGGATTCCGCACTTGTTAGAGTCGATTGGTGATGATTTGGGTAATAAGCTACGTTCTTGATTCGGTTTGAGACCTACAAGTGGTATCAGAGCCTAAGTGCTCTTTTCGTCATAAAGGTAACATCTTTTTCAAGCAAGTACTTATCATTCTACTCTACTCTATCTAGCTGCTGTTTAAATTTGGTACTTCAGATCTTAAGAAATTGTTCTTGACAAATTTTCTTAAGTGTTTTCAAGCGCAAAATTTTCGAGTTCAGCTTTTTCGAGTACAGTTAGAGTGTTCAAAGTGGTGTCTAGCATTCAACTACAGAGATCTTTGAGTATAAAAGCAGTTCGAGTATATAAAGCATTTCGAGTACAAATGAGTTTCGAATACAAAAGGGATATTCGACTACAAAAAAGCATTTCGAGTACAATTGGTTTTCGAATACTAAGGCTGTTCGTGTACACTGAAGCATTCGAGTATGGTGTGATTTTCAGTTAGTGGTGTCACTTCAAGTAGGAATTAGTGATTAGTGATGTTGGGACTTCATGAACTATACTTAGAATATTTGTTTTATCAGTCATGGCATCTAAGAATCTGACCAATCTCTCCAATCTGCTCAACTTGGACAATGAGATCGGCACCGGAACAACACCACCTAGGCTCGTTGTGACAAATAGTACCAAACCGTCCGGCAAGTCCGTACGGTGTGTGTACTTTCACCATTTACTGTGTGTAAATACAGTGCGTAAATAGTTGTGTGACAACAGAACTCTGAAACAAACCACAGTTGTATGTGTTTAAGTGAAAACTTAAATACAGTAAATACAACAACTCAAGAGAAGCAACAGTGATCAAATGAATAACAATAACAAATCGGTTGCGATCTGATATCCATAGATGACAGGAATCAGATGACCGATAATTCAATGTGAAAACAATGTGATAACAGGATGTGTAGTTGAGTCCGACAGTGAGGAAACACAATTCAAATCATGTTGCAGTGTCGTTTCAGAATAATAAACTGACAGCGTGTTTGCGTGGTGACGATTCACACAAACATATCTGTGAGTTTAACGTTCTGAACGATAACTGATAAGTAGAAAACCAAATAAGAAAGTGAAACGTACGATCGTGTTCGTACAGTCAGCGCTCTGTACGAAGACGCGCGTAAGTGACGCGATCTGACGAAACAAAAATGAAACACGACACGAACGATAATAAATTTAATAAAATAGAAAAAATAATATTTTACAATTTTGAAACTTATCAAATAAATAAAATAATCTTTCTTTTATTCATAACATTTAAATTACGCGTTTAAATTCCGGATACGCGACGAAGACGCGAACCGAGCTACCGACACGAACCCGAACACCACACATGATATAAAAACCCAAAAATGAGAGTTTCTCTCATTTCCTATTTCCGGCCACCGCCATTAAATCACCATTATCAACCTTCAAACGCGCGTATCTCACTTGTTTGTGGACGGATTTGGGTGTTCTTGGTGTCCACGCGTAGCTCTCATCAAGCTCTACAAGGAAGTGCAACAGATCTACGGTTTTAACCGGCTGAATTCAAGGTATGATGTTTGAAAGATCCAAAAACTAGGGTTTTTGTGTCTTGGTTCGATACACACACATAACCAGCAGATAGCACCACTAGTCGAACAATTCTACCCATGAAAACGAACCTACATGAGCGTGGGATAGCCAGGGAAGTAGCCATCAACAGTTAGAGCTCGATGAGGGGAAGGATGAACAGGGTTCGTGAGCTTTAGCCGGCCAAACCCTCATCCCCACGAAACCACACGTCTCCCGAACCCTAGCTACGAACCTTTGTTGTCTGCGAACCCTCATCATATGTCCGAACCTTCGGGAACTCACGAACCCACGTAGCCACGAACCTTTGCTGGCCGAACCCATCATCAACGGCCGAACCATCTCCTTGAACGAACCCTTCGGCTAACCATGTCAACCGAGTCTTCTGATCACCACCGAACCTTCTAACTTCAAGGTAGCCAAACCCTGCTCAGTCTCGAACCCCCACCTGACGAACCTTGGTGTGCCGAACCAATGTGTCACAACCGAACCATGACGATGCTGCATGGAGACGAACCTGTGTTATTGCCTTCAAGCTGAATCTATAGGCTGCATGCGAACTGATTTGTCCTTCGGATGTTTGCTGGCCGCAACACTTTTGGGCATCGTTAATCAGCCTCGTTTAAGTATCGGCCCAAAACACATGTGTCCTACTTCGGCCCATGAGCACAGGCCCAAAACCCTGCTTGGCTCGACAGTAATTAAGCGGCCATGACACACCCGCTTTGTGCCCAACATAAGCCAAGTGAATTTCGGCCTAAATTGTACACACTGGCCCAACCCTTGTACACTAGGGCCCAAACCCATCTAATGCGGCTCACATGTCACGATCTCATATTGGATCACCTACAACCTTCGGCCCAATTCCATTAGTCGGCCCACTGATTTTGGTCAAGCCCGTTCTTTTTGTCCTGGCCCAATACCTAGGACGTGGTTCAACCGTTCAACTACACTAAGCCCATGACTAACCCAATAGACTTTGGATCCGGCCCATGTTGGTTTAGCAAACCCACGACTCTATTCGACCTAAACCTATTTATGACTCTAGGATACCATTCGGCCCAAGTGAATATTCTAGTTGGTGAATGTGAGGCCCATTTGATTTGATAAGTAAACTATCATATGTAATCAAGTCAAATAATAATATGCAAATGAATATATGACAACTATCAACTTTTACTACAAAGGTGACAAGTTAAGTGAACTAATTTCATAAAGTGGAAACAACACATATTAGAGCATACTAACAAATGATTTTCAAATGACAGAGTAAAGGAAACTTTGGGCCGAATGGAGATCTAAGTCGAGACTCGCGAGTGTTAACCAACTCCAAGGGAACACCCACACACGCACATTGGTCACTACAACTTATAATTATAAATTGCAACAACATAAAATCAATACAGGATCGTGAAAACTACTACAAGAACAACAAAAGAGCGTGTGCATTCTCTATTTAAGCTAAGTCAACCACTTCAAACTTAAGGTGAGTTCATTTGCCCCTTTTTTAATCTTTACTGATTTCAAAGCTCGGGGCTGAGAAACATGCTAAACTTTTAATTACTTAAAAGTTTATTTTAACATATTGCTTATATCATAACTTAGATAAAAATTGTTTGTCTTTATTATCGTCTATCATTACATGCTTGATTGTTTGATTTTATCATACCTGAAATAGCTAGGATGTTACATGCTAACCTAGAATCATGACACATTAACACCATAGAATAATGTACGTTGCTAAGAATATATCTTACAACCGTGCATTATCCTTATACGATAGGACAACGGGAAGACCAAGGGATAACATGCCAATAACAATTACAGATAACAAGAATAATAATCATGATAATGTACTTCATGATAACAAGATCATTCACACATTACTAACATTGTGTATAAGACAAGTTCTTATAACACTCTGTTCAAGTTAGTAAGAACACTCAACATCAAGATAACAGTTGATACAATTACTTGTGATATCGAGGATGATCTCGCAAGCACACACTTTTGGGATGGTGTTCCCACACATACTATCATTACCTATTAAGACTCTATTTAGAGCAAATCTTATAACCGTCAGAGGATGCCGGTTACACAACCATAGATTCGTTGGGTAAACCACGAATACTAATCATCAGGGATTGGGGTAATTTAATGAAGTCACACCGGGCACGAGGGGTGCTATCATTCTAATTGATAACATTCATCAAACTTAGGGAACTTATTCATTCCAATAGATATTGTGGGAGGATATCTTACACGCTGGGCTGGTTGTAACATCAATGTACTTCCGGTCGTCCGTACATCCGTACGATTGTACTGTTACGACCTGAGATTTTGTAATTATTAATATTGATACATTATTTGATGATTATCACTGTTACTGGTATACATGTTTAGAACATATTATACGCGTAAACCATGGAAAGTTTAGTTGTAACTCAACTAAACAGAACCAGAGAGTTATCGCAGTTACATTCACAGATTATAGATTTTGGTTTTAAACGGAATGGGGAGTTGGTTGTTACTGGTTTGGTTACTAAACATAGTCTAGGACACATGGTCATGGTTTATCGAAATAGCGGTGGGACGGTGGCTAGGGCAGTTGCGACTCACCCTTAGATATGCCCTATACATATGCATATTTCGGTCTATCATGAATGTGTTAGTGGCTTGGGTTTAGTGGGTTTTGGATTGGGAATTTATAATATTAAAGTTAATGAATAATAGGGGTATAATTGGAATTAATTACGCGATTGTGAGGTTACGAATGCAATTTAAACGCGAATGTTAATTCGGAAATATTAACTTAATAAATGTATTCGTGTGGGTGACGATTAACACGGATATAATTATTAAGAATAATATTCTGAAACGATATTCCATGAATCGTAAATCGAATCGAAACAGGATACGAGCGTTGGTTTTGCAAAGGTGACGATCTTTGCGAATTCGTACGTAAGTAACGCGTTTCGACGAGATAATTAAATAAGAAATTACGATATTAAATTAATAAATGAAAACCTAAAACGTTTATTAGGAATCACAATCTTAAAAAAAACGAAAGAGATAAATTTATTGAAACAACTGCTTGAATGAAAATAAACAGAGACACTTTATTTAAACAATTTTCTTTAAAACCATTTTATTACAACAAAAATATATTTATTTAAAAGGTTGATGTTTAAATGCGTTCACCATAAGAACCGAGTAATTGTATAAAGATTTACGCATATTAAACGGAATCATTTTACGAAATAATCTGATTTAAAAACATTTCATTAAAATGTAATTTGATTGTTTTAAACGTGTTATAATTTAAATACGAATTATTAGAATAACCGAACATTTAGTTATTTTATCGCGATAAAGACGAGACCGATCACGTGGTGTCTACACGCGATAAAAGAAGGGGAAAACTCTTCTTCTTCTTTCAATTCCACCACCCTATTTCTCTCTCTAGAACACTCCCACACCACTTCTCTCTCTATTTACCTTCTCTCTAACTTTTCTAGCTCGATTCTTGACGGTTTCATGAGATCTTGGAGTCTAGACGTTCGTGTGATCGAGGGGCATGAAAGGATACAAAGAAATTCAGTCGTAGACCACGATTTCGAGGTATGTTGTCCATTTTACTGTTGGTTTTCACGTGTATATAAAAACGTGCTGTAGCATCACATTTTGATGATTTATACTTAGAGAAACCTTTAAAAAGAGAATAATCCTAGTGTAAAAGAACCTCGAACGAACCTGTAACAACTAGGGTTTAGAGATGATGATGATGAGTAGTGATTGCGCATGGCCGAGCCTACGAGGGCTGGGTTGAGTCGAACGAACCTTTCTGGATCTAGCGAACCTTCTTGGGCAGGAAACGAGGGTGGCAAACCTTGGTATTGGCCGAACCATATTTCAGCCGAACCCTACCTGTTGAGCGAACCCTTCCACGAAGTTTTCTGGCCACCGAACCCATTGTATAGTGGCCGAATCCTTTCTCATTAGCCAAACCTGTTATGACTGCTACGAACCTTCTTTTTCTTTCTATTGCCGAACCCTAGCAGGTTGGCAAACCT
This sequence comes from Mikania micrantha, assembly GCA_009363875.1. Taxonomy (NCBI): domain Eukaryota; kingdom Viridiplantae; phylum Streptophyta; class Magnoliopsida; order Asterales; family Asteraceae; genus Mikania; species Mikania micrantha. Next base: position 55,493,315 of record CM018697.1, read on the forward strand.
TTGTTTTAGCCGAACCTGCATGATTACACAGGTAGGGCAGCGAACCTTAAGCTGCTAACCTACATCTTTGGACGAACCTATGGCCATTCATGATCTACGAACCTTCATATTAGTTGGGCCGAACCCTGCTGCTTCTCATTGGCCGAACCTGATGAAGCCGGGATCACATGGGAGGGACGAACCCTACCGAACCTTTGCTTTTATGAGGGCCGAACCCTAGTCACCACAGTATCAGGACGAACCTTTATTCTTGAGCCGAACCCTAGCTGTGTTTTGACATAGGTTCGCTGCCCCATGGGGTTAGACACCTAATTATGTTTAATTAAGGGATTAGAGTTGAATGGAGGACATAATTATGTATATATATATGTATATATATTTATATACATATATATACACACATATATATACCCATGCATGCATGCAATAATAATTAAGTTGTCATTTTCTTTCTAGTATCAATTTGAATTATGAAATTATATATGTTGAACATTTTATAAAGTTAAGCTAAGTATGTATTCTAGAATGTGAATTGAAAAGTTAATTAACTTAAATTTCATAATGATGACCTAACTAAGGGTGCATGCAATTATGGGTATAGATATGTGTATGATAAATATTAACATCATTGAATATATAGATTTATGGAGAAACACATAAGGGATTCACAACTAATTATCATATTGTGAATAATTTAGACTAACAAGTTAGATGATTTTCTTATGATAATTATTTTAAAGCCTCAAGTGTACGACTTAACTTAGAATAGATAACCGAAGTTAACAAAACGCTTGATCATCAAAAGTAATCACTTAAGGGCAAATAAAATAATGGGATTACTAATACTTATAAACACAAACACACTATAATTACACGTTAGTGAGTTGTTGTTGAGTTTACATACGCGAGCGCGCATAATACAAGAACACCAAAGCTAAGGACTCAGGTGAGTTCTCATAACTTCCTTTTCTTTAAACTGTTTTGTTTTAAAACTCGGAGGTGAAACATGTATACCAAATTCAAATATTATTTTGATAACACAAGGATAATACCTGTTTATCAACATGATATTTATATTACGGAATTACATTGATTATTAAAACTCCGTGTGACATTGCTGATGACCTCGGTTATACGCAATGATCACATGTATTGTCACATGGGTTACCACATCTGTGTAAAGATTGTTATTGACTTTGGTCAATAACAAAGATTGCATGTATAGCCACTTGGATTATCATAACTCTGTGAAACAATGCCTTTGACCTTGGTTAATTGCATTGGTTTCATGTATTGCCACGTGGATAGCTTTCACTCCATGGATCATGTTTTTAACTTATGTTAATTACATAATGACCATGTATAGTCACAGATATTATTTGAGAATATTGATGTTAAGATTGATAGAATGGTTATGTGGTTGATTATCTATGATTGACTATGACTGATTGGATATGTGATTATGTGTTTGTGTATGTGTTTGATTGTTGAGTTTGGAGATGTGTTGGATAATCTCATGCAGGTACTCTTGTGGATTTCCTCAGAAAGACCATAAGTTCTTATACTTATTTTATCTAAACTTTTTTAAAAATCTTTTCAAAATACAAACTTTTATACTCATCTTATAAAACATTTTTAAAGTATAAAAACTTATGATTACTCACCAACTACTTAGTAGTTGACACTTGATTTTCCTACATGTTTCAGGTAATGAAGCAAAGTAGGTTGAGGATGAAGAACTCAAACTTTTGGACGTCATCATATAGGATCTTGGACTTAGCTAATTAACTAAAATTCTGGCGATTAGAGTTTAGTTAGTTTAGCTAATTCTTTTGTGTAATTGATGTATTTAATTCATGATGAACATTATTCTTGTGTAATTATTTTGGTTGAATGGAATGTTATGTGATGATTTAATTTAGATGCCCACGAGCTTTTGAACAGTCTACACATCCCTCGTGGCATCCCGACGTTTCTGCCATCGGTCGGGGTGTTAAAGATTGGTATCAGAGCCTGGGTTATAGGGAATTAGGTTACTAGAAATGGTAGACCTAGTCTATAACCGTAGGATACCCTACTATGAACTATTTCATACACTAGTTAGTATATTCAGGATTTCATGCCTATGTGTTTATTACATGTTACCTGAACTCCTGTTATACATCTGATATGCATATACTGCTTATTAATTTCTTGCTTATGTGTGCCCTAATGATTCGATAAGGATATGCACGTGGTGTATCGTAAAGGTGGTGGGACGTTGGCTAGGGTAGTTGCGACTGACCCTTACATATGCCCTATATATATACCATTTACGGTACATTAGGTGGATGTCAGTATTGAAGAATGTGGGAACTACCCATCTGGGAAATTATCTGCTTAGGAAATTAACTGTTTAGGAATTATCTACTTTAGGGAACTATTTGTCTGATCTATAAACTCCAGGCAAGGACACACTCGTGGTATACTACAAAGGTGGTGGGACAGTGGCTAGGGTAGTTGCGACTGACCCTTACATATGCCCTATACATATACCATTTGTAGTATATTGGGGGTCTGTCAGTGTCAGGAACTTAGGATGTTACTAGGAATTGTTGTAAAGTTGAGATTGATGTAATATGGATGTTGATGGTATGTTTGTTGGATTGGTTTGGATTGACTCGTGGATGACCACACTTGATGAACACTTATAAATTCAACTATGAAACACACAAATTGGACACATAGGGTGCATAAGATCAACGAACGATAGGAACGATTAGTGATGGAATATGGACTTGGGTGATGATAGAGACACTTAGTGATAATATAAACACTTAGTGATGGTATGGACACTTTATGAGAATAAACTATAGGGAGGATATGAACACTTAGTGACAATAAGAGCACTCAGTGATGATATGGACCCTTATTGATAATTACGGACATTGAAATTTAGTATGGAATTTAGTGAACTTAGACATTAGGGGAATTTTAATGTCAGGTGAACTTAGACATTAGGTGAACTTAGAAATAGGCGAACCTACAAGTCAGGTGAACTTAGACATTAGGCGAACCTAATTGTCCAAGGGAACTAGAGACCACTTCACTCAAAATTATCCTACCTAGGATAAGGTTTGTGAAGTGAGACTATGGTAAAATACATGATACATCCTAAATGCTAACAAGGGCATAATCGTGGTGCAATTGAACGGTGGTGGGACGGTGTAGGGGTGATTGCGATCTACCTCTGCATATGCCCTATATATAAGCTTGTTGCATTGCATCGGGAGGTTGTCAATGTTGGTATAGGGTGGGGAATGTATGGAACTTAGGAATAGTTAGTTAATATTAGTTATGACCAACTAGGACACTTGGTATAATATTAGGAAAGTTATAAAAGTTATGAGTTTAATGACAGATAGGAGAAAAATATAGTTCCTATATGTAATCTTAACTATCTAAATGAACTTATTTGACCATTGTTTGTATGACTTACGTTGTAAACGGTAGTAACATGTTTCTAATTTCTTCAGAAACATGCCGCCACACCGTCACAACGGAGACGATACGAACTCAGAGGATGCTAACGGTAATGTCAACTCCGGCATACAAGAGTTTGCAAGCCTTATTTATGGATTGGTTAATCAACTGACTCAAGCCAATCAGAACATCAATCAGAACCGAGGTGGTGCAAACTCCCCTGTTTGCAATTTCAAACACTTGAACTCCTGTAATCCACTGAAGTTTACGGGATCTGAAACAGCCACTGGTCTACTGCAGTGGTTTGAGAGCATGGAAAACACTTTCATCAACAGTGACTGCCCCGAAAATTTGAAGGTGCGCTATGCCACCAATGTTTTCCAAAAGAGAGCACTGACTTGGTGGAACGGAGAAAAGCGAACTAGGGGAGTGGATGCTACCCTAGCCCTGACATGGAAAGAGGTTAAGGACCTGATGACCACTGAATTTTGTCCTCGCAGCGAAATGAGGAAGCTTGAGACAAAATTCTGGGAACTCAAGCAAGACAGTGGGGAGAATGTTATTTACAATACTCGATTTCACGAGTAAATCCTACTGGTACCTCACCTTGTTACACCACTTGAGAGAGCTATTGAGAAGTATATAGGCGGGTTGCCTATGCAGATTCAAGACACTGTCTACGGGAGCAACCCCAAAACACTTGAGGCTGCAATCTGTTTGTCTTCTACACTTACTGATAATCATGTTAAGGCTGGAACACTCACTCGAAAGGGATTCAAGAAGACTGACATCAAGGCAGCTGCAAAAGAGACTTCAACTGAAGTCAAGAATGAACAAGGAAGCTCATCCAAAAGCAGCAGCAAGAAGAGAAAGACCAGAAACTTCATGGCCACTGCTCCTGCTGCCAAGTCCGCGCAGCACTCTTCAAACAACACTACTGCCAGGAATTTCACTGGGAATACTCCCCAATGTAATACCTGCCGATATCATCACGCACCTAACTTGCCATGTCGCGTCTGCAACAACTGCGGCAAGTATGGTCATTATGCAAATGTCTGTAGGAGCGCACCGAAAGCTCAAAGGATGCAACATGCACCGCTTGCATTGCCTGCTCCACATGCACAACCAATTCAGCTGTACCTGTTCGCCAGGTACCTCCTGCACAGGCAAGAGCCTGTTATGAGTGCGGCGAAGTGGGTCACTTCAGAAATCAATGCCCAAAGTTGACTGGAAACAATCAGAGGGTGGCAAGAGGCCGGGCGTTCCAACTGAATGCTCCAGTTGCTCAAGCCAACCAGGATGTGGTCAACGGTACATTTCTGATCAACAACTCTTATGCATCTGTTTTATTTGATTCTGGTGCTGATAGGAGTTTCGTTTCATATGATCTTGAATGCTTGCTTGGTAGAACACGTACATATTTAGATAAACCGTTTAACGTGGAGGTGGCTGACGGAAACACTATTGACATTGACACTATTATTATTGGATGTACTGTGAACTTAAATGATCACGTTTTCCCAATTGATCTCATACCTATGCGTCTTGGAAGCTTTGATGTTATCATAGGCATGGATTGGTTAGCCACCCATAAAGCGGAGATTGTTTGTCACGAAAAATATATTCGTATTCCATTACCTTTGGGTGAAACTTTACGGGTCTTTGGAGAAACTTCTAGAAAGGGTCTTAAGCTTATGTCATGCACTAAAGCACACAAGTACCTTAGGAAGAAATGTATAGCTTTCTTAGCACACATTGTGGAGAAAGAGGGGAAAGGAAAAAAAATTGAAGACGTGCCTGTAATCAAGGATTTCCCAGAAGTATTTCCAGATGATTTGCCGGGTCTTCCACCAGAACGTCAGGTAGAGTTTCGAACTGACTTAGTACCTGGTGCGAACCCAGTCGCCAAAGCTCCCTACTGACTTGCGCCTTCGGAGTTGCAAGAATTGGCGAGCCAACTGCAAGAGCTGACTGATAAAGGATTTATTCGCCCGAGCCATTCGCCATGGGGTGCACCGGTCCTGTTTGTTAAGAAGAAGGATGGGTCATTCCGAATGTGCATCGACTATCGCGAATTAAACAAACTTACCATTAAGAATCGATATCCACTGCCGCGCATCGATGATCTCTTCTATCAGCTTCAACGTTCGGCATGGTTTTCAAAGATCGATCTGAGGTCTGGGTATCATCAACTTCGCGTACATGATGATGATATTCCCAAGACGGCTTTCAGAACAAGATATGGCCATTATGAATTTCTGGTAATGTCTTTCGGCCTTACCAATGCACCTGCGGTTTTCATGGATCTCATGACCCGTGTTTGCAGGCCATACTTGGATAAATTTGTGATTGTATTCACTAATGATATTCTGATATACTCGAAGACTAAGGAAGAGCACGAGAAACACCTCAAGTTGGTTTTGGAGATCCTAAGAAAAGAGCAACTGTATGCTAAATTCTCTAAATGTGAATTTTGGCTTAAGGAAGTTCAATTCTTGGGACACATAGTCAATGAAAATGGTGTTCACGTGAATCCAGCAAAGATTGACATGGTGAAGAATTGGAGTACACCGAAGACACCCACGGAGATTCGATCGTTCCTTGGACTTGCCGGTTACTATCGGCGGTTTATTTTGAATTTCTCCAGGATTGCTGTCCCTCTCACTTCTTTGACTCAAAAGAATAGACCTCATGAGTGGGGACCAAAGCAAGAAGAGGCATTCCAGACTTTGAAGCAGAAACTCTGTGATGCTCCTGTCTTGACACTGCCTGATGGAAATGATGATTTTGTAGTCTATTGTGATGCATCCAACCTAGGTCTCGGTTGTGTTCTCATGCAATGGGGAAAGGTTGTGGCCTATGCATCAAGACAGCTGAAAATTCACGAGAAGAACTACACCACACACGACTTGGAACTTGGTGCAGTCGTGTTTGCCTTGAAGATATGGAGACATTATCTTTATGGCACTAAGTGTGTAGTGTTCACTGATCATAAAAGCTTACAACATATTCTCAATCAGAAAGAACTTAACATGAGACAACGGAGATGGGTTGAACTGTTAAACGATTATGACTGTGAAATTCGCTACCATCCTGGTAAAGCGAATGTAGTAGCAGATGCGCTTAGTCGCAAAAGTCAAGTTCAGATCCATAGTGTTCGAGTGCACACTAGTCTCCGTAGTGATGTTCTCACAGCCCAACAACACTCATTAGCTCAAGATAACTTGAAAAATGAGATGTCTTGCGGGGCTGAAATTTTATTGGAAACTAAGGATGATGGTTTAATGTATTATTTGAATCGGTTGTGGATACTGAATAGAGGAGATCTTAGGATGGTGATTATGGATGAAGCTCATAAGTCTCATTATTCAATCCATCCGGGTTCCGATAAGATGTATCAAGACCTTAGGGACTTGTACTGGTGGCCTGGATTGAAGAAGGATATTGCTGAGTATGTGTCTAAGTGCCTTAACTGTGCCAAAGTCAAGGCAGAACACCAGCGACCTTCGGGATTGTTATTACAGCCAGAGATACTGATGTGGAAGTGGGAGAATATCTCCATGGATTTTATTACCAAACTCCCACGGACCACTAACGGTAAAGATAGCATTTGGGTAATTGTTGATATATTGACAAAGTCGGCTCACTTCTTACCGATACGCGAAACGTACCCTGTGCGGAAGTTAGCGCGTATCTACATTGATGAGATCATTTGCCGACATGGTATTCCCTTAAGTATAATATCGGATCGTGATGCTCGTTTCACGACACGATTTTGGGAAGCATTTCGTGAAGCTTTTGGAACAAGATTGGATCTTAGCACTGCTTATCATCCTCAAACGGATGGTCAAACGGAGCGGACGATTCAAACTTTGGAAGACATGTTAAGAGCTTGTGTCATCGATTTCGGTGGCAATTGGGATAGCCATTTACATTGGTAGAGTTCTCGTATAACAATAGTTATCACGCGAGCATTGGTATGGCACCGTTTGAAGCTCTTTATGGCAGGAAATGTCGGTCACCTATTTGTTGGACCGAGGTCGGCGAATCGCTGATCACTGGTCCCGAGATTATTCAGGAGACGACTGACAAGATACGCCAGATCCGCGACAATCTGTTAGCTGCACGCAGTCGACAGAAGAGTTATGCGGATAAACGACGAAAACCTTTAGAGTTTGAAGTGGGAGATATGGTATTGCTTAAAGTGTCGCCTTGGAAAGGCGTTGTGCGATTCGGGAAGAAAGGTAAACTTGCTCCACGATATGTTGGCCCTTTTAAGATCCTTGAACGGATCGGGAAGGTTGCTTACAAGTTGGAACTTCCTACTGAACTTAGTAACGTACACCCGATGTTTCAAGTGTCCAATCTGAGAAAGTGCTTAGCTCATCAGGATCTTCAGGTACCACTTGATGACATTCGCATCGATGATACCATGCATTTTGTTGAAAGACCAGTGGAGATAATGGATCGTGAGGTTAAAAAGCTCAAACGTAGTAGAATTCCAATTGTCAAAGTACGTTGGGAATCGAAGCGGGGTCCAGAATTCACCTGGGAGCGGGAAGATCAGATGAAGCTTAAGTACCCACATTTATTTACTACGGTCACTCCAAGTTGAATTTCGGGACGAAATTCCTTTAACTAGGGGAGACTGTAACATCACTGTACTTCCGGTCGTCCATACATCCGTACATCTGTACGATTGTACTGTTACGACCTGAGATTTTGTAATTATTAATATTGATACATTATTTGATGATTATCACTGTTACTGGTATTCATGTTTAGAACATATTATACGCGTAAGCCATGGAAAGTTTAGTTGTAACTCAACTAAACAGAACCAGAGAGTTATCGCAGTTACATTCACAGATTATAGATTTTGGTTTTAAACGGAATGGGGAGTTGTTGTTACTGGTTTGGTTACTAAACATAGTCTAGGACACATGGTCATGGTTTATCGAAATAGCGGTGGGACGGTGGCTAGGGCAGTTGCGACTCACCCTTACATATGCCCTATACATATGCATATTTTGGTCTATCATGAATGTGTCAGTGACTTGGGTTTAGTGGGTTTTGGATTGGGAATTTATAATATTAAAGTTAATGAATAATGGGGGTATAATTGGAATTAATTACACGATTGTGAGGTTACGAATGCAATTTAAACGCGAATGTTAATTCGGAAATATTAACTTAATAAACGTATTCACGTGGGTGACGATTAACACGAATATAATTATTAAGAATAATATTCTGAAACGATATTCCATAAATCGTAAATCGTAAATCGAATCGAAATACGATACGAGCGTTGGTTTTGCAAAGGTGACGATCTTTGCGAATACGTACGTAAGTAACGCTTTTAGACGAGATAATTAAATAAGAACTTACGATATTAAATTAATAAATGAAAACTTAAAACGTTTATTAGGAATCACAATCTTAAAAAAAAACGAAAGAGATAAATTTATTTAAACAACTGCTTGAATGAAAATAAACAGAGACACTTTATTTAAACGATTTTCTTTAAAACCATTTTATTACAAAAAAAATATATTTATTTAAAAGGTTGATGTTTAAATGCGTTCACGATAAGAACCGGGTAATTGTATAAAGATTTACGCGTTTTAAACGGAATCATTTTACGAAATAATCTGATTTAAAAACATTTCATTAAAATGTAATTTGATTGTTTTAAACGTGCTATAATTTAAATATGAATTATTAGAATAACCGAACATTAAGTTATTTTATCGCAATAAAGACGAGACAAATCACGTGGTGTCTACACGGGATAAAAGAAGGGGAAAACTCTTCTGCTTCTTTCATTTCCACTACCCTATTTCTCTCTCTAGAACACTCCCATGCCACTTCTCTCTCTCTCTCTACCTTCTCTCCAACTTTTCTAGCTCGATTCTTGATTGTTTCGCGAGATCTTGGAGTCTAGACGTTCGTGTGATCGAGGGGCACGAAAGGATACAACGAAATTCAGTCGTAGACCACGATTTGGAGGTATGTTGTCCATTTTACTATTGGTTTTCACGTGTACATAGAAACGGGCTGTAGCATCACATTTTGATGATTTATACATAGAGAAACCTTTAAAAAGAGAATAATACTAGTGTAAAAGAACCACGAACGAACCTGTAACAACTAGGGTTTAGAGATGATGATGATGAGCAGTGATTGCGCATGGCCGAACCTGTGAGGGTTGGGTTGAGTCGAACGAACCTTTCTGGATCTAGCAAACCTTCTTGGGTGGGAAACGAGGGTGGAGAACCTTGGTACTGGCCAAACCGTATTTCAGCCGAACCCTACGTGTTGAGCGAACCCTTCCACGAAGTTTTCTGGCTGCCGAACCCATTGTATGGTGGCCGAACCCTATCTCATTAGCCGAACCTGTTATGACTGCTACGAACCTTCTTTTTCTTTCTATTGCCGAACCCTAGCAGGTTTGCAAACCTTTGTTTTAGCCGAACCTGCATGATTACACAGGTAGGGCAGCGAACCTTAAGCTGCTAACCTACATCTTTGGACGAACCTATGGCCATTCATGATCTACGAACCTTCATATTAGTTGGGCCGAACCCTGCTGCTTCTCTTTGGCCGAACCTGATGAAGCCGGGATCACATGGGAGGGACGAACCCTACCGAACCTTTGCTGTTATGAGGGCCGAACCCTAGTCACCACAGTATCGGGACGAACCTTTATTCTTGGGCCGAACCCTAGCTGTGTTTTGACATAGGTTCGCTGCCCCATGGGGATAAACACCTAATTATGTTTAATTAAGGGATTAAAGGTGAATGGAGGACATAATTATGTATATATATATATATATATTTATATGCATATATATATACACACATATATATACCCATGCATGCATGCAATAATAATTAAGTTGTCATTTTCTTTCTAGTGTCAATTTGAATTATGAAATTATATATGTTGAACATTTTATAAAGTTAAGCTAAGTATGTATTCTAGAATGTGAATTGAAAAGTTAATTAACTTAAATTTCATAATGATGACCTAACTAAGGGTGCACGCAATTATGGGTATAGATATGTGTATGATAAGGATTAACATCATTGAATATATAGATTTATGGAGAAACACATAAGGGATTCAAAACTAATTATCATATTGTGAATAATTTATACTAACAACTTAGATGATTTTCTTATGATAATTATTTTAAAGCCTCAAGTGTACGACTTAACTTAGAATAGATAACCGAAGTTAACAAAACGCTTGATCATCAAAATTAATCACTTAAGGACAAATAAAATAATGTGATTACTAATACTTATAAACACAAACACACTATAATTACGGGTTAGTGAGTTGTTGTTGAGTTTACATACGCGAGCGCGCATAATACAAGAACACCAAAGCTAAGGACTCAGGTGAGTTCTCATAACCTCCTTTTCTTTAAACTGTTTTGTTTTAAAACTCGGAGGTGAAACATGTATACCAAATTCAAATATTATTTTGATAACACAAGGATAATACATGTTTATCGATATGATATTTATATTATGGAATTACATTGATTATTAAAACTCCGTGTGACAATGCTGACGACCTCGGTTATACGCAATGATCACATGTATTGTCACGTGGGTTACCACATCCATGTAAAGATTGTTATTGACTTTGGTCAATAACAAAGATTGCATGTATAGCCACTTGGATTATCATAACTCCGTGAAACAATGCCTTTGACCTTGGTTAATTGCATTGGTTTCATGTATTGCCACGTGGATAGCTTCCACTCCATGGATCATGTTTTTAACTTATGTTAATTACATAATGACCATGTATAGTCACATATATTATTTGAGAATATTGATGTTAAGATTGATTGAATGGTTATGTGTTTGATTATCTATGATTGACTATGACTGATTGGATATGTGATTATGTGTTTGTGTATTTGTTCGATTGTTGAGTTTGGAGATGTGTTGGATTATCTCATGCAGGTACTCTTGTGGATTTCCTCAGAAAGACCATAAGTTCTTATACTTATTTTATCTAAACTTTTTATAAAAATCTTTTCAAAATACAAATTTTATACTCATCTTATAAAACATTTTTAAAGTATAAAAACTTATGGTTACTCACCAACTACTTAGTAGTTGACACTTGATTTTCCTACATGTTTCAGGTAATGAAGCAAAGTAGGTCGAGGATGAAGAACTCAAACTTTCGGACGTCATAATATAAGATCTTGGACTTAGCTAATTAACTAAAATTCTGGCGATTAGAGTTTAGTTAGTTTAGCTAATTCTTTTGTGTAATTGATGTATTTAATTCATGATGAACATGATTTTTGTGTAATTATTTTGGTTGAATGGAATGTTATGTGATGATTTAATTTAAATGCCCACGAGCTTTTGAACAATCTACACATCCCTCGTGGCATCCGGACGTTTCCGCCATCGGTCGGGGTGTTACACTGGTCATTAACGACAGCTACTGAGATTATCACTTCTCAAACTAGGAATCATGAGTAGAACACTTTACACGCCGGGCTGGACAGGGGTGACAGCTACTGGGACTATTGTGTCCCTACCTAGGTATCAAGTATGATATCTTACACACCGGACTGGTTAGTACTGACAGTCACAGAGACTACTAGGTCTCCCTCTAGATATCGAGTATGATATCTTACACGCCGGGCTAATCCGAAAGGAATAGCTAACAGAGACGATTATGTCTCTTTATTCAATTGTTTGGGTATTGTACACGCCGGGCTAATCGATAATGATTAGCTACAGAAACTATTAAGTTTCGTTCTAGATATCGAGTATGATATCTTACACGCCAAGCTAATCCGTAAGGAATAGCTAACAGAGATGATTTCATCTCTTGTTTTATGCTTTGGGTTATTATACATGCCGGGCTAATCCTTAAGGAATAGCTAACAGAGATATTTTACGTCTCTTATTTCAATTATTGGTTTATCTTACATGCCGGGCCTTTTCGTAAGGAATGGCTAACAGAGATCATTACGTCTCTTTCTTTTCATTATTTGGATAAACATACCGGGAAATCATGGGTGAAAGGAAATGGGTATCCATCGTTGTATTACACGTAGTGTTGCGTGAAGTCGAGCATGTGGTGGGATGGCGTCTGGGCTTGACCCTTTCGTATGCCCTATATATAAGCATGATTGACTGGATGAGACATTATCTGTAAATATAACCATGGAGAGGACATTGTGTGAAACACGGGAATCAATTATCAATACAACTTGTGTGAAACATTGTGAACACGTCTGACGTAAATGCAAATGGTTTTCAATTACTAAACTTATGAACTCACCAACCTAGTGTTGACTTTATTTAAATGCATGGTTTTCGCAGGTGATGGACAGGTCTAGTTCACAAGTATCAGTGATTAAGCTAGAGGACTTTTAGAAGACCTAGCTTACTTTTGGATGCATATAGTTTGATGGCATTGTGAATCTCTTTTGCATATCTTGTACAACTACAAGATAGAAACTACACGATTCTTTTGGAGTAGATTTACTTAGTTAAATTATGAACACGTACTGTGTAATTTAACTTTGTAATTCTATATTATATGTCATATTAGCATTTCTCATTATTTATCATGTGCCATGTAAACAATCTGATCATTTTGATTATCATCCTAGATATCGCGCCCCGGGAACCTTCCGCCCGGCGGGAAAGTCGATCCAGCCCGCTGGCCCGGGGTGTGACACTCGTGTCGGGAGATAACTTCCAAGATTGGAAATTCAGATTTCAATCCTTTATCAAATACACTAATCCAAAGCTTTGGAGATCCATTGAACAGGCGCCTTTTTGTGCCCTCCTACCAAAGTGAAATAAATGGTCCTCTTGTTCCAAAGATCCGGAGTAATACGCAGACATTGACATCCTGATGATGGAAAAGGATGAAAAGGCCTATGCATCAATCACAATGGCTCTTTCGACTGATGTAGCTCATGCTTTTAAAGAACATAAGACGGCAAAGGAGCTGTGGAATGCTTTGGTTGAACGACTTGAAGGCAATGAGGACATGCGACAAAGTCGCAAGGATATGCTGAGACAGAGGTTTAACATGTTCAATCACATCAAAGGAGAGTCCCATGAAGCACAGCTAAATAGATTCACCCATATGATGATCGAGATGACAAGTTCTGGGATTGAAATGGCCAAAGGAGAAGTGAACAAGAAGCTCCTGAACTCACTACCTTACACTTGGAACTCAAACTGTACAACAATAAAAAGGACAAAGGATATGTACAAGACCTCCATGAGTGAACTAATCTCTATCATCATTTCCTATGATATGGATGATAAACCAAGAGCACTGAATCATGCCAGCTCCATGGGCATTGCACCTGTGTCAGAAAACTCTACTCTTCTAGAGCTATCAATCTTCAAGCCTCAGGGATGCAGCACTATCAGACTCCTTCATCTCAGTCAATCTCTTTTGAGATTGCATTGCTATCATCTGGACAAGCTGGTTCAGTGTCCATGATCAGTCCAGAGAGTGAAGAAAATATGCTACTGTTTAAGGGTTTCATGAACAACTATAATGCATTCATAGCTGGAGAGTTAGAACCTGCCAACCTTACTCAGGATAATCTAGAGCAGATAAATCCAGCAGATGTTGAAGAGATGGACATCTCATGGCAGATGGCAATGGCTGTGTTTCGGGCACAGAAGTTCACCAAACGATATGGAAGGAACATCTTTGGAAACAACCCAGGAAAGAAACTTCGATTCGATAAGTCAAAGCTGAGGTGCTACAATTGTGATCAATCGGGTCACTTTGCCAGAGAATGCAAGCAGCCAAAAGTGGCTAAGGAAGGAGAGAAGAAGCCTGAAGAGAAGGCTGTGACTATTGATGCTGGAGGAAGTGCTAGTTTGTCTAAAGCACTGGTGACTCAAGAAACTGACTCCTATGATTGGAGTGATCAGGTGCAGGAATTGGAGATAACTCCGAGTCACGATTTCATGGCTGAGGCAGATGACAAGCAAAAGGAGGTAACTGAAAAGCTTTTCTCTACCTCTTGCATAGATGAAGTGTTTAAGTATAGGTCACATAATGAATCACTAATCAAAGAAGTAACCAAACTTAAACACTTTTAACTAGGAATTTCTTAAAAATGAAGGACTTTCTAAAAGGAAACTTGAAGACGAGGGTCGGGATATGGCAAGGCTTAAACAACTTTTAAGTGATAAAGAGTCCAACTATCGTGATGCTAGACGCAAAATCGATGAACTCACCTTAGAGTTGGACCAAGTTAAAACTCAACTTTCTAAAACTTCAATAAAATGTGAAAAATATGATTTTTCAAGAAAGGTTTTGGAAGACATGGTAAGCATACGATACAGGGAAAATAGGGGTAAAGGCATAAGTTATAAGGAGTGTGAACCACCTTTCAACCATAATTACTCAATCATGCCCAATATCAACACATCTGTTGATGATCTATTGTTGATATCTGACCGAAGGTTTGATTGCAGCACTGGTTCTAACAAACCAGTTTCATTGACAGCAGATCCCATTGAGACCATTCCCAATATTTCTGATGATTCTGAGATGTGTGCAGATAGTTTAAACAAAGCATGTGTGAGGGGGAAGATTGAAGAGAGAAGTGCTGAGAAGGGCATAGATTGTTCAACATCTATTGGAGCTTCATCTTTTATTTCAAACACTTATTTTGTTGGAAACGTTTATGAATTTAAACTTAAAACAAATTAGATGTCTAAAAATTTAAATCAACTTTTGTTAAGAAGAGTGTTATTTTGGAAACAATATCTTCGTGTTTGCATCATGAGTTCAAGGGTCATTCCACAGTCACCAAAGAGACGGGTTCAAAGATAAACCCTAAATGTGAACCTTTTGTTCCAACAAGGTCATTGGAACAAGCCTCTACAAGCTCCTCTTCTAGTCATAGTGACTGTGATGTGAAACCCTTTGACCCTAAGGAATTTCATGAGAAGGTATGTTGTTTTGGTTGTGGTAGACTAGGCCACATTGCAAAAAATTGTCTGCACAGACCTACTGAATTCTTTTATGGAAAGAATCAGAAGGTCACACCCAAGGTTAAACCCTCTATCAAATCAAAGAGGACTGACCAATCCTCAAAGCCTAGGGTGAATCCTCGGAAAGAATCTCAAAAGCAATCCACTGCCAAAAGGACAAAGTCGTCCAAACATCATCAATCTGGTTTTCAAAAACAAAATTCAAACTTTTCAAAACTTAAAAACATGTCATATTGGAGACGTGATCCAACTTTAATAACCACATTAAAACCAGTCAACCATGGCAGTGGTGCGAGATCAAAGATTTATAAGGGCAAATCAGTTAAATCAAAAGGGGTTCACAAGAAAGAACCCATTATATCTCTTGTGCCTAAACCTTTTATGGTTTGGGTAACTATCTCTCCTTGATTGTGTGTAAAATGCATGGACGGCCAAATAAGCTTAAAAATGTTTGGTATGTAGACAGTGGCAGCTCCTGGCATCTGACTGGGGATTTCTCTCAGTTACATGAAGTTACACCATTCAATTGAGGATATGTATCATTTGCTGGAGACAAGGGAGGAAGGATTAGCATGAAAGGCACGGTTTCCAATGGAACTCTTAGTTTTGAAGACATGTACTATGTTGAAGAGCTCAATCACTGTTTATTGAGCGTTTCTCAGATTTTTGACAAGAGTTTTTCAACACACTTCACAAACAAGGAGTCTCTTATTTTGAAGCCTGGTTTTGTTGTACCTGAGAAGTCGATACTGATGAGGACTCCAAGAATCAACAATGCATACATTATCAACATGAATTCAGATCCATTCACTGAGAACACCTGTGTTTTCTCAAAGGTATCGGAGCATGATTGTCTATTATGGCATCGCTGACTGGGTCATGTAAATCTGAAGAATCCCAACAGACTTGCCAAGGGAGATCACGTCATCGGTAAAGACTTCTCTACAATTGAGAAATGCATCGCGTGTGCCAAGGGGAAGCAGCATAAGAGACCCCACAAGCCTAAGCTATTCAACTCTATTTCATCGATTCTGCGACTTCTTCATATGGATCTCTTTGGACCGGTTAATGTTATGAGCATCGGTAAGAAATCATATTGTCTGGTGGTGACAAATGATTATTCAAGATTCACTTAGGTGTTCTTTTTGGCCAAAAAGGATGAGACACCAGAGATTTTGAAAAATTTATCATCTTGATTGAAAATCAGAAGAACTTGAAGATTCAGGTGATCAGAATTGACAATGGCACATAATTTAGAAATCATACTCTCATTGATTTCTACGATGGGAAGGGGATAGCCCGACAGTACAATGCAGCTCGTACGCCTCAGCAAAATGGAGTTGCCGAGAGAAGAAACCGAACACTTATTGAAGCTGCCCGAACTATGTTGTCTGAATCTAAACTTCCTATATTATTCTGGGCAGAGGCTGTTAACACAGCTTGTTATGTTTAGAATCAAGCAATGTTGAACAAACGTCATCAGAAGACTCCCTACGAGATATTGTTCAATCAGAAGCCAAAAGTTGGTCATTTAAAATCATTTGGTTGTCCATGCACTCTCATCCATATTGAGCCGAATCACAAGTTTCATGACAAGGCTGATGAGTGTTACTTCGTGGGCTATTCATCTGAAGAGGCAGCCTATCGAGTCTACAACAAGAAGACTCGGATGATCGTGGAATCATATTATATCGATTGGCAAGAGATGAACTCTACATATGCCGGTTCTGGTCCAAAATGGTTGTTTGAGTATGAGTCTACTTTTAGGCCCTTTGACACTACATCCGAGAGCACAGGATCATCTGAGCAAACCGATGATTTCTACAAGGGTGATGATGTAAACTATAGGGTCGACTATGTTCCAGGTGATCCCAAGCTTCTGTTGGTTGACCATCCAGGCATGTACAATCGTGCTCCTCCAGATCAGCCAACCCTAATACATGAAGTTCTCCCATCAGATCCAGAAATTTCTCAGTCTGTTCAGCCACTTCCAGAAACAGATCAATTTCATCTTCCTCCAACCAAACTTTTGATAATCCACTATTTTCAGACAACTTTCATGAGGAACATTGCGTGGAACATGGAGCTTGCAAGTGAGACTACTCCTGTCGACAAAATCTCTTCCTCCTGTGAAGATCAAGTGAACAACATCAGCAATTTGCTAGCCAATCTAGCCGTGGAAGAAGTGCCGATACTCAGTATCAACAAGAATCATCCAGTAGAAAATATTATTGGACCTCTCTCAGAAGGCGTTCTCACTCGGAGCCGATCTATTCCAGCTGAAAACCTCTTGCCCAAAGAGACAATCACCAGAAGTCAATCAAGTCCAATTAATTATTGATTGTATTCTTGTTTCATTTCATAGGTTGAACCCAAGAGTGTCAAGATGGCTCTCAAGGAGTCTAGCTGGGTCGAGGCAATGTTGGAAGAGCTAATGCAGTTTCAGAAACTCAAGGTGTGGAATCTGGTTCCTCTAACCAAATGGGTTTTTAGAAACAAAAGAGTTGACTCAGGAGTTCTTATCAGAAACAAGGCATGATTGGTAGTTCAGGGCTTCTACCAACAGTAGGGGATATATTATGATGAAGTCTTTGCACCAGTTGCAAGACTTGAAGCCATACGGATCTTCTTGGCCTATGCTTCCTACATGAACTTCAAGGTGTATCAGATGGATGTGAAAACAACTTTCCTGTACGGGATGGTCAAGGAAGAAATTTATGTTCGCCAACCCCCAGGTTTTGAAGATTCACAGTATCCAGACCATGTCTACAAGTTAGACAAAGCTCTTTATGGTCTTCATCAAGCACCACGAGCATGGTATGCTATACTTACTGATCACTTACTTGCAAATGGATATACCCGTGGAGCCATCGAGCAGACTTTGTTCGTTCGCAAGGATAAGGATGAATTAATTCTCGTCCAAATCTACGTGGATGACATTATATTTGGTTCCATGAGCTCGGCGTTGTGCAAGGAATTTGAAGGGGTAATGCAGAAGAAGTTTGAGATGAGTGCGATGGGAGAAATGACCTTCTTTCTGGGTATTCAGGTGAAGCAAGATCCAAAGGGTATGTTGATTCATCAAGGGAAGTATGTTACAGATATTTTGACCAAGTTCAAAATGATGGAATCAAAGCCAGCATCCACTCCTATGGCTGCTCGTCCTGTCTTAACTTCGGATTTGGATGGTGAAGATGTTGATCAACACCTCTATTGCTCGATGATTGGTTCCCTAATGTATCTGACTGCTAGTCATCCAGACATTATGTTTTCAGTTTGTCAGTGTGCCAGATATCAGACGATCCGAAGGCATCTCACCTTATAGTTGTCAAGAGAATCTTTCGGTATCTTGTCGGGAAGCCTCGTCTTAGTCTTTGGTACCCAAAGAACTCTGACTTTCATTTATTTGCATACGCAGACCGTGACTTTTGTGGATGTAACTTAGACAGGAAGTCAACCACTAGTGGGTGTCAATATTTAGGAGATCGTCTTGTCTCATGGCAATGCAAGAAACAGACCACTGTATCTACTTCTACTGTTGAGGCCAAATACGTTGCTGCCTCTAGTTGCTGTTCTAAGGTTATATGGATGCAACAGCAACTCCTCGATTACATTCTTGACTCTCCTAGAAGCCGCCCTTCAGATTGTCAAAAATCCGGTACAACACTTCAAAAATAAACATATTGACATCCGGATTCACTTCATCCGTGACTGTTTCGAACGAAAACTAATTCATCTTGAAAAGGTCCATACAGATGACAATCTGGCGGATCTTTTCACCAAGCCGTTCGATACAACACACTTTCATGACTTGCTTGCCTCTCTCAAACTAATAAGCTTTGACTAAATACAATTTTTGTAAATACGTTAAAATTTGTGTTTTGTTTTATTCTATTTTTAGTTCACAAATTTAGGGGGAGAATATTTACAAAAACAACAAAAAGATTTTCGGTCTTTGAGTCAAAATTTACAAAAACAACAAAATGATTTTCGGTCTTTGAGTCAGTCTAAGATGGTCTACAAGTTTAGGGGGAGTAAAACTTTGAAAAGAAACAAAAAGATTTTTGTTGTTTAAAATTTATGAAAATTAGAAAAATACAAAAAGATTTTTGTTTTGGTCTGATAAGTTTAGTTGTTCAATTGGGAAGTGAAATATTTTTTGACGATCAAAATTTTACCATCTTAATTACATTTCTAAAGAAAAACGACTTTGAATATCTATCGTTCACTAAGAAGATTAAAACAAGTTTTCCAAATGAAAGAATTGGATATGATCAATTAAAATAAAATATATAAATAAGTGTGAAGTTGTGATCAGAAGATAACTAGAAATGTGACAACTATTTGACTTTTTGTTTAAGTCCTTTAGTCAAAACAAGATTGTGTTAAAATAAACTTGAAATCGTTTTTGAAAAACTCGGGTATTTCCTATGTTTTGTGTAAACAAAGAGTGGGAAATATCTACTGAAGCATCCTCTGTTTTGTGTAAGCAAAGACCTGGATGTGTGACGTTAAGACCAATGTGTCTGCAGATCAATAAATAAAAGATGCCAATGAGCACAAGATGACAGAACCCTCCTTGTTCTTGATTCTAATCTAATAGATCTGTTCTTTTCTCCTCTCATCTATAACTCTGTCGAAACGTTTTAAGTTCGTTAAAACACAATCAAAGTTTGAATCAATAGACTTGTCAAAATTGATAGGTTGCATAATAATCTAGTCTTACCGTCACACATTTCGCAAAAGATATTGTCAGAAAAACCTTGATCATATGTCTTATTTCTAAGTTATGGATTAACGAGTTTAAATCATTGGTGGAATATAGTTGTTTAAAAGTTGTGCTTCATTAAGAAATTACTTAAGTAGGTAAGATTTTGACGACATATTTGATCCCACAAAATTGACCCGACTCAACTTTGAACTCGTCCAAAGTTTCTAAATTTATTTTATTTTATTTTATTTTCTGAAAGTAAGAATTTTTTAAAATAAAACATGTGTGCTCGAAATCAAGTACCAGATCTATCCCAGCTCTTCGAGTACATAGTTCATCTTCTCAAGGCAATCTCATTTTGTAGACCTGATTTCAAAATTCCACTCCGACTATCTCATAGATCACCTATAGGCGACCTTAGGTATAGATTTTCATCAATTTTTAACCATGGATTCGAAAGTTAGGGACAAAATTAGATTTCGAGTACAAGAAGTCCATATGCAGCTCGTGTTTGGGTCAATTGACCTCGAAAAACTCAAAATTGAAAGGCGATTCTCGAATATATTATGCGCCTGTGAATTCCGAGCATTTCAAGTTGGATTAAGAGTTCTAAGAAAATTAATTGGTGAAGCATTGAAGGTTTTTGTGTGTAACACCCCGACCGATGGCGTAAACATCGGGACGCCACGAGGGATGTGTAGATTGTTCATAAGCTCGTGGGCATCTAATTAAATCATCACATATCAATTAATCGACCAAATTAATTACACAAAAATCATGTTCATCATGAGCTAGTTACATCAAATACACAAAAGATTTAGCTAACTAACTAAATTCTAGTCTTCAGAAATTCAGTTATTTTAGCTAAGTCCAAGAACCTAACTGATGATGTCCCCAAAAGGTGTAGAGCTATCCTGCTCTACCTACTTCTCTTCATTTCCTGAAATATGTAGAAAATCAAGCGTCAAGTACAAAGTAGTTGGTGAGAAATCATAAGTTTTTATGTATCAAAAACGTTTATAAAAGGTTTATTAAAGTTTAGAAATGGGTTTATAAAAGTTTAAAATTTCCTCGAGAAAATCCACATGTTCATCTGCGAAATAATCCAACTCTGCCAAAATCCAACAAACACAACATTCAAACAATCCAAGTAATCACATACACAATAATCACAAATAATTATCCACATATTTTCAACCAATCACATCAATTCAATAAGCATCAATCATCATAATCATATCAATATAAGTCACCGCGGAGGACTTCAGTTAACTCAATCAGCGGCGGAATCATCGCGGAGGACCGCAGTCAACTCAACCAACGATATTCCTATTAGTGTCTTCGTGCACTGCGGAGGACCGTAGTCAACTCAACCAACAGTGGAATTACTGAGGAGGACGTTAGTGAACTCTCCAACAGTAACTCAATCATTGCGGAGGACCTAAGTCAACTTAACCAACAATGACTCATGGATAAGTAATAATCCATCTCAATCCATAATAAATAATAATTCAACAATATGAATATCATATTGATAATCCAGGTGTCACCCATGTGTTATCAAAATAATATTTTAAATGTGTATACACGTTCCACCTCCGAGTTTAAAACAAAAGGGTTTAAAACAAAAGGGTTTAAAAGGAGGTTATGAGAACTCACCTGAATGCTTTAGATTCAGTGTTTCAGTAGAATGCGTGCTCACGTAATAGAAGTCAAAAGCAACTCAACAATGTGTAATTATCGTGTGATTCTGTTCATAAGTATATGCGTTTCATTTCAATTTAGTGTCCGTAAGTGTTTACTTTATACTCATAAGGATTTCATGAACTTAGTTTATTTTGCCTAAGTTAAAATGAAACGCTAAAATTTTTATAAATAATCAATATTAACATGTAATTTAACTTGTTGGTTTAAATCATATAATAATGATAATTAGTTGTGTCATCTTATATGTGTTCCCATAGATATGTGTACTCTAAGGTAATAGCCCTTATCTTACACACATATATATGTATACCCACATGCATGTTTTAAATTAAATTGACCCCCATGACATCTAAGTTATTAATATCTAATTTAGGTTTAAGAAATCATATTTAGATTGCTCATATACCATATTTAGTGTATGAAACTTCTAAATTCACAACTTATGGTTATTAAGGAAAAGGTGGCAACTCAAAGTATTTTTGCATGCATGGGTATTCATATCCTCATGTTCTTTTGTTTATCTCAATCTTTTTAAGCTTGTGTAGCCCATCCCTTAATCCCTAAAGAAGTTCATGATCAACCATTCCTAAGACCAGCGAACCTTTAGGTTCGCTTACCCCCTGGTTCGGCACTCCCATGGCTTGGGCTAGGTCAGGTTCGTGGTCATCAAGGGTTTGTGGAGTGCTTAAGGTTCGGCTGAGTCAAGAAAACCTTAGGTTCCTTCAAAAGAAAGGTTCGGCTTCCATGGGGTTCGACTCACGAAGGTTCATGAAGCCACAAGGTTCCTAGGTTCGTCCAAGCTGGCATGGTAGCAGCTAAGGTTCGGCTAAATGTAGAGGTTCGGATGGCATGTGGGTTCGATTGACCTAGGTTCGGCCAGCTCTTGGTTCATGGATTCAAGGGTTCGCTGGAACAAGGTTCGGCTCCAATAGGTGATCGAATGAGAGAAGGTTCGGCCCACCAGGTTTGGCCACCTGTAGCTTCCTCTCTGCAAACCAATCGGCCCAGACCTGTTCATCCTCACTTCCATCGCATCTCAAACCGTTACAGGTTTATCTATGGTCTTCTCATACTCACATACTTGCATTTTAGGGTTTTCGAAGTGTAAAAACTTGTTTAAAACATAAGAATATAACTTAGTTAATGTTTAGAGTGAGAAACTGAAAGAAAGCTCAAGATCTACGTGTGAATCGTGATCAAAAACTGGATTTCTTTATATCCTCTCGTTCTCCTCGATCACGCAGTCGTTTAGGCACCAAGATCACTCCAATCTGTCAAGAAATGAGAGAAATATCTTAGAGAGAAGCTTCTAGAGAGAGAGGGTGACGATTTCTTGCATTTAGAGAGGGAGTGGAAGTGTGGAAATGAGAAAGAATAAGCTATTCTTCTTTCTTATATCGCGTTCCGTCCCCACGTGCTCGGTCTAGTTTTTATCGCGATAAAAATTATAAGATGCTCGGTGTTTTGCTTGTGAAAATATATTTAAAATATTAAACATTTAAATGACCTCATTTCGTTGTAATAAAGATAAGCTTTATTTTAATGATGCTTCGTAAAAATAATTTCGTTCAACATCCGTTAAATCATTTATTTGAATAAATAATTTTGTTCGGATTCGTCTTAGGTTGTAATTTCAAATAAACGTTTTTAAAATCTTTTTCTTAGTTTAATATTGTGAAATGCTATTTCGTTATCTCATCGAAACGCGTTACTTACGTACGTATTCGTAAAGATCGTCACCTTTCCGAATCCAACGATCGTAACGTATTTCGATTCAATTTACGATTTATGGAATATCATTTCAGTATATTATTCACAATAATTATATTCGTGTGAATCGTCATCCATGCGAATACATTATTAACTCAATATTTCTGAAATAACATTCGCGTTTTAAGTTATGTCCGTAACCTCACCAACGTGTAGTCGTTTCCAATAATGTTTTCATTATTCTATTATCTTTAAATATACATATATATATTCCCAATCCGAATCCCACTAAACCATATCACTGACACATCCATGATAAACCGAAATATGCTTATGTATAGGGCATATGTAGGAGTAGGTCGCAACCTATCCAGCCACCATCCCACCGCTATTTCGATAAACCATGACCATGTGTCCTTGACTATGTTTAGAAACCAAACAATACTAACTCATAACTCGTTATCATTCCAGACCAAAACCTCGGATTCTCCTCACCAAAACCTCAACACTGATATATAATCATGATAAACCGAAGATGGCTTATGTATAGGGCATATGTACAGGTCAGTTGCAACTGGCTCAGCCACCTTCCCACCAACTCTTCGATAGACCATGATTATATCCTTGCCTATGTTTGATTATAGAATCCTATACCACTACCGAATCTGTCACACCCCCAATTTCAACTAACGGAATCATACCGTTTGGGAACGTGACAAACCAGGATCTCAGATCATTAGACATAGCGAAGACCTCTATATGATTTTCAAAACATACGTTGGTCTTTAAAACATAACATTCAGAGTTTACAAAAAGTTGCGGAAGCGTTTCAAAACCAAATAACAGTTGATAAGTAAAACATTACAAACCAAAGTACTTAAATATTCAAATGTTCAAATTCAAATTCAAAGTGTTTATAATGCATGAGACTCTATCTTCCTAGTCCATGCCAGCTGTAACGCGCGCCTTAGCGTCCTGAGAAAACATGCAAATCAAGTCAACACAAAGGTTGGTGCATAACACACGTTTTAAGTATTCATAGTGTTCAAAACAGCAGTTTGAATAACAAGTTTGTAGATAACATAATCACACATGCACAGTCATGATAGCTAGTCATATAAACTATTTACATACGTGTTCGACCCGAAGCTGACGGATTGCCATGCTATAGCATGTTTTCGCCTTGCCACTATTGTCTATCACAACAATAGTAAAAATTGTGTTTGGTCAGTCAAACACCTGCGTAGATCCCATCTACCAGGTGAGGTTTGTCAAACCTAATAGATCTATTTCTAACTACCACGCTTTGCATTACAGCAAACTAAACGGTTCGAGGTGTGTAAGGACTTTCAAGTTGATATGTTGTCACATAATGTAAACAGCTAACTCATGCAAGTGATATGTATCTAAAAATAGTTTGTTGCACATGTTTTCTCCCCCAAAACAGTTTAAAATAAGAAAGGGGCCGTGTACGCACCTTTGGTAATAGCAGAATGATCAAATACGTGTGAACTTGCGTAGAAATCCTCTACGAAAAATCTGTGTTTAAACAATAACCTAGTGTTATTCGAAATGTCGTTTTGTGCTTGAAATCACATACGTGTCAACACACGTATGTTAAAGTGTCAGAAATGTGCATACGTAAGTACGCGTACTTTTGAAATCGTTTAAATAAAATCATATTTGATTTTATTTAAATAACCGTAATTATACGCGATTTCGTTTTCGGATTAAACTACCATTTTTATCATTCCAATTAGTTCGGGATGAAATTCTGGTTCCAACGAAATTTGAACGGGTTAAAACGGAGGTAAAACGGGAAAACTATGATTAAAACCCTAAAATAGTTTAAATCCTAAAAATCTGTCAAGGGCAAGGGTCGAACCCTTGACCCCTCAATCCACCCGCACACATACTACCACTAAGATGCATCAACTTTTGTTAACTAACTCCCAAACAAACTGTTTTAATCACCAGTTACCCGGTCCCCTATTTTTTTTAACCTTAACCAATGACATCAAATTAACCCACAAATTTAACCCACTCAAGCCTAAATCCATAGGGCTTTCGTTACTAGGATTCAATCGAGTCTATCCCTAATTTTAATTCGAAAACTAAGCATCATAACTCAATGAATCTGGTCTTAACATGTTCGAAATTTGAGTTCTCAAACCCGAACTCTAATCCGTTCGATTAACTGATATTAATCTGCAAATTCATAGGGTTCTTAGTAACACCATGATTCCGAAACTATCTGTGCTTGTTAATTTCGTTTTCAAATTCGATTGAGTTGAAATCCCCAAAACATATTATGTTAAAAATCCTAAAAATCGTTCTCACACAATTCGTTATAATATAAAACGATTATCTTAGGGATTTCATTCAATGGGTTATTCCGAAACTACCCATATAGATTAATTTGATTTTAAAGCTAATAAGAATTGAAACCCCTAAATCGTTTTTAGCTAAGAACCCTAAAACTAAAGATCCACGAATTCGTTAATGCTTCCAGAAATTGACATATGAGTTAGTTTTATCGGATCTCTCTGGAACTAATGCCACTATTGAATTTCATTTTTAGACCCTTCTCGACTGAAACCCCCAAAACATCTCCCACGATCAACCCTAGAAATCGGGTTCTATCAATTCATGATTCTGTGGTTCCATTTCATTGTGTGTTTGCTTAGATAAGATAGAAGTAATGTGTAGGTGTGGATAATTACCAGATTTCACTTCGAATTGATGTATCTCGATGACCCACTTGAAATTCGGCCGACTCCTAATTGATTCTTCTATACCGCAGCCTCTGCTTCGAATTGGTATATGGAAAAGCTTCTGATAGTGCCGATTATATGTTCTGGGAGTTCAATTTTGATAGATGTAATCGAATTGGGTGATTTTGCTATTGAATAGCCACGGTTTTAACAATTAGAAACGGTTTTCAATTTAATTCGATGATTTCTGATCCCATAACGTATAATAACTATTAATCATCATCAATGTGATGATTTAAGTTGATTAATTTCAGTAATAACGGATCATGAAATGCTATTCGAATTCCCAATCATTTTTAGGCCGAATTTTGACTTTCAAGGTCAACATTTTTGCATTTTACTCAAATTACAACCTAAATCCTTGAAATTGTGATAATTATAGGTTGTTTTGTTCAATTCCAACCCTCGTAGTTGTTTTTGTTCGAATTCACAACATTTCGGTTAGTAAAGTTGAACCTAAAATCGCAAATTATCACAAATCAGACTTCTTAGAACATTGTTGGGCTTAATTAACTTAATTGGGCCTATCTTAACCTTACTGGGCCTTCCTAAACCTCATTGGCCCTCCCTAGGCCTTATTGGGCCTTAATTTGTTTACATTGGGCCTCATTTGCCCCTATTGGGCCTAACTTATTTCTGTTCTGTTGGGCCTTTCATATAGACTTTATTGGATCTTCTTTGGCTTTACTGGGCCTTCATTGGCCTTGTTGGGCCTTCATTGGCCTTGTTGGGCCTACGGAGGTTAACAAGGTTAACTTGAAAAGTTGGATTGTCACATCATCCCCTTGTTGAAGAAATTTTCGTCCCGAAAATTAGTAAGTGTTAGGAGTAGTTAGGAAACTACTTACGAGTTTAAATCATACGTGTTAGTGTGATTTGATCATTCTGTGTGTTTGTGTGTACTCCCACACAACATCACAACTCAAATGTGATCGTTCAATGTGACTGTTTGCGTGTACACTAGTTAGTTCACCTAACTGTGACTGTTTGTGTTTGATCGTACTGTGTTGTGTAACCTCACACATAGTGAGTGTCTGAAACTGTTTGTACTATGCAACCCCGCACATAGCAAAAATATGTGTAATCAATCACGTATGTACTACCATAACATGTAACATATGAAATGTAGCACATAAAATATATAGAATGTAACACATAAAATATATAGAATGTAATGTAGCACAAATGTTTGTAACAAAATCAATTGAATAAAATGTTTGTGCTTACAGTTTGAAATTTGCAGTGTTGATGTGTGAAAGCATCACGTCATCCCCTTGTTGAAGGAAATTTCGTCCCGAAATTTAACGTGCGCTCTCAGTGTTATCAGTAGCTGTTTTGAATAGATGAGGATATTTCTTCATCATTTGGTCTTCCCGTTCCCATGTGAATTCAGGACCACGTCTTGAATTCCATCGAACTTTGACTATTGGAATCTTGCTTTGCTTCAGTTGTTTGACCTCTCGGTCCATGATTTCAGCTGGTTCTTCAATGAATCGCAACTGTTCATCTACTTGTATTTCTTCCAACGGTACAATCAATGTCTCGTCAGAAAGACATTTCTTTAAGTTCGACACATGAATTACATCATGAACTCCACTAAGTTCATCCGGCAGTTTGAGTTGATACGCAACCGGACCAATCCTTTTCAGAATTTCAAAAGGTGCTACGTAACGTGGACTAAGCTTCCCGCGCTTGCCGAATCGTATTACACCTTTCCAAGGTGATACTTTTAGAAGAACTCGGTCACCTACTTGAAATTCCAACGGCTTGCGACGTTTGTCTGCATAACTCTTCTGTCGATCCCGAGCCGCTGCCATACGGTTCCGGATTTGAACTATCTTCTCTGTCGTCTCGTGCACCAGTTCAGGACCTGTTAACTGACTGTCACCAATTTCAGCCCAACAAACTAGTGAACGACATTTGCGACCATACAAAGCTTCAAACGGTGCTGCTTGAATGCTTGTATGATAACTATTGTTGTAAGAGAATTCCACCAACGGTAAATGATTCTCCCAGCTATCACCAAAGTCAATTACACAAGCTCGTAACATATCCTCGAGCGTTTGAATCGTTCGTTCACTTTGACCATCGGTCTGTGGATGATAAGCGGTACTCATATCCAAGCGAGTCCCCAATGACTTATGAAGAGATTTCCAAAAATTGGAAGTAAACCGGGCATCCCGATCTGATATGATAGAAATTGGCACACCATGCCGTGCTACTACTTCCTTAATGTAAATGCGAGTCAGTTTCTCCATCTTATCAGTTTCCTTTATTGCTAAGAAATGTGCAGATTTCGTTAATCGATCGACAATTACCCATATCGTATCACAACCACTCGGTGTACGGGGTAACTTAGTAATGAAATCCATCGAAATCTGTTCCCACTTCCACATCGGTATCTCTGGTTGTTGCAGTAAACCAGATGGTTTCTGATATTCAACTTTGACTTTCGAACAAGTCAAACATTTGCTAACGTACTTAGCAATATCAGCTTTCATGTGAGGCCACCAATACAGTGCCTTCAAGTCATGGTACATCTTGTCTGATCCCGGATGGACTGAATATCTGGACTTGTGCGCTTCGTCCATCACGAGTTCCCTTAAACCTCCATACAAAGGTATCCAAAGTCTATCAATGAAATAACGAATTCCATCAGACTTGACATCCAACTGTGTTTCCATCCCGCGTAGAGATTCCTGTACCAAGTTTTCCGTTTTCAAAGCCTCCATCTGAGCACTGCGTACCTTATCAGGTAAGTCAGTATGTATTGTCATCATAAGTGCACGAACCCGTCTTGTTGAAGTATCCTTTCTGCTTAAAGCATCAGCTACTACATTAGCCTTTCCCGGGTGATACTTAATCGCAAACTCATAATCGTTCACCAACTCAACCCATCGTCGTTGCCTCATGTTAAGCTCCTTCTGATCAAAGATATGTTGCAAACTCTTATGATCAGTATAAATAGTACACTTAGTTCCATACAAGTAGTGCCTCCAAATTTTCAAAGCAAAAACCACTGCTCCTAACTCCAAGTCATGAGTAGTGTAATTTTTTTCATGTGTTCGTAGTTGTCTAGAAGCATAAGCGATCACTTTATCCCGTTGCATCAACACACATCCCAAACCCTGTCCAGATGCGTCACAATACACCGCAAAGTCTTCCGTTCCTTCTGGTAAAGACATAATCGGTGCGCTGCAAAGCTTCTGTTTCAATAACTGGAATGCAGCTTCCTGTTTATCCGTCCAGTTATACTTTGTTCCCTTGTGCGTAAGAGCTGTAAGTGGTTGAGCGATCTTTGAGAAACCCTCAATGAATCGTCGATAATAACCCGCCAAACCAAGGAATTGTCGTACCTCGGTAGGGGTCTTTGGCGCTTCCCAATTCTTAATCGCTTCAATCTTCGCTGGATCAACATGTATACCCTTTTCATTAACTATATGACCCAAGAACTGTACTTCTCGCATCCAGAAATCACATTTTGAGAACTTAGCATATAGTTGTTCTTGCTTCAATAGCTCTAACAGTAATCGAAGATGTTCAGCGTGTTCCTCCTCAGATTTTGAATAGATGAGGATGTCATCAATAAAAACAATGACAAACTTATCCAGGTAAGGTTTACAAACACGATTCATGAGATCCATGAATACAGCTGGAGCGTTTGTCAACCCAAATGGCATGACCAAGAACTCATAATGGCCATATCGTGTCCTGAATGCTGTCTTCGGAATATCCTCCTCCTGGACTCTTAGTTGATGATAACCCGACCTGAGATCAATCTTCGAGTAGTAACTCGAACCTTGCAACTGATCGAACAGATCGTCAATCCTGGGTAACGAATACCGGTTCTTGATAGTCACCTTGTTCAATTCCCGATAATCGATACACATACGAAAAGTCCCGTCCTTCTTCTTTACAAACAATACTGGAGCTCCCCATGGTGAAAAACTAGGTCGTATGAAACCCTTATCCAACAACTCTTGCAATTGTGTGGATAACTCTTGCATCTCAGACGGTGCAAGTCGATAAGGCGCCCTAGCTATCGGTGTTGCGTCTGGTGTAAGGTCAATTCGGAATTCCACCTGCCTGATAGGCGGTAACCCCGGCAAGTCTTCTGGAAATACCTCTGGAAATTCACAAACTATTGGTATATCTTCAAGCTTCTTCTCAGCTACCGGCTTTTCAGTTATAAGTGCTATAACTGCCGTATGACCTTTTCGCAAGCATTTGTGTGCTTTCATACAAGATATGAGATGCAGTGGCGTACTGCTCTTCTCACCTTGTACATATAATGTCTCTCCCTGCGGAAGAGGTATGCGAACAATCTTTTCATGGCATACAATTTCAGCCTGGTTTTTGGACAACCAGTCCATGCCAATAACTACATCAAAACTGCCTAAAGCAATAGGCATCAGATCAATCTCTAATGTCTGACCCATCAAATCAAGGATACATCCCTTATAAATGTTTTCTACTAAAATCAACTTACCATCAGCTAATTCCACAGTGTAGGGACTATCTAAGGCAGTGGAACTAACATTTAGCAACTTAGCAAGTGAACTAGATACAAAACTCCGATCGGCACCGGTGTCAAATAACATAGAGGCATAATGATTATTTAAGAGGAACGTACCCGCAACAATGTTGGGATCCTCCCGCGCTTGACGTCCTCCTATCACAAACGCCCTGCCTCTAGCACCATTGTTGTTGTTGTTGTTGTTGTTGTTGGTGCCATTTCCATTACCGTTGCCATTTCCATTTCCATTACCATTGTTATTGACATTATTGTCCCCGCCCTTCTTAAGCTGTGGGCAATCTTTCTTAAAATGCCCCATTTTGCCACACTCAAAACAACCTTTCTGAGCGTTGTTCTGACTGTTATTCTGGTTGTTATGGTTGTTCTGCAGCTCTCCGCGACAATCCTTAGCCGCGTGCCCAATCTTGCCACACCTCTGGCACTTAGCTCTGTCACACTGGTTACCCGCATGATGATAACCACACCTGTTGCACTTGGGGTGCTTACCAATATAGCCCCCCGATGATGATGATTGCTGACCACTGTTGGAATTACGATAGGACTTGTTTGAGTCCTGCTTTCTGTTCTGCTGTTGGTTGTTACCCTTGAAGTTGTTACTTTCCCACTTTCTCTTGTGATCTCCTACCTTGGTAGCAGATGTTCGCTTAGGCAGAGTTCCCTGTAACACAGCCTGATCAGTAAGCTGATGCGCTAGACGAACAGCTTGTTGGATGGTGGTGGGATTTGCTGAAGTAACCATCCCCTGAATCTGAGGCACTAGTCCTCCAATGTACCTTTCGATCCACTTACTGACTGGAGTAGCCATGTGTGGTAGCAGTCTGGCCAGTTCATGCGATCTGGTCGTGTACTCCTCAATATTTGACCCCTCCATCTTGAGGTGCCAATACTCCTCCTCCAACTTCTGCATTTCACTACGAGGACAATACTCCTCTTGTAGTAAAGTTTTGAAGTTGTTCCAGGTTAACGCATTTGCTTCTCCCAATCCCAGGGTCTGAACATTGGAGTTCCACCAAGTCAGTGCTGGACCCTCCAATGTTCCAGTAGCAAATTTCACCTTGCTGTCATCAGGGCAGTTGCACATTTCGAACACAGACTCTGCCTTCTCAATCCATCGAAGAAGTCCTATGGCCCCCTCCGACCCTTTGAAGTTGTGTGGCTTGCAGTCCAAGAACATCTTGAACGTGCACGCCTGTGGATTAAGCAATCCCCCAGCTGGACCATGTGGCCCCGTGTTGTGTGCCTGTGCGTACTGTGCTATTGCCTCTGCAACCCTGTTGTTGATTAGCTCGTTGAGCTCAGCAACTGTCATCTGAACATTTCCCTCAGCCATTTCCTTCCTATTTACAAGAAATGTTAGCGCATAATCAAAATCCAATTTTGACATGTGTAAGTAAAAACAACAAACACAACATGTAATATAATCAACACAGTTGTTGGAAACAAACAATAATTCTTCCATAAATAGAAACTTTCTTTGAGTACAATACCTTTGAAATGAAATACAAAATTTCCAACTACTAATGTAGGAACACAACCCGTTCCTAATAAGTTTAAACAAAACAGAAATAAAATAAGAAAACAATCAATCGTCCTCAACGACGGATTCAGGATCGGACTCAGCAACTGGTGCTGGTTCCTCCTCCTCATCCTCATCCTGTTCCTCATTCTCAACTACCACTAAATCCTCCAAAGCTTCAATCCTGCCCGCCAAAATCTCCTCTCAGTTCTCTGACTCTTCTAGACGACCAATCAAATTGATCATCTCATCCCGCATATCGTGAACAAGATGGGCAAGTTCATCTTGCATCTCAATGGCATCCCATAATTCCTGAGATCTCTGTATGATCTTGTCTTCTGCTTCATTCAAGTCCTCGCGCAGTTTGGCGATCTCCTCGGCGTCCGTCCTTTGCCTCTTAGGCTCAGGAGCATCTAATGCTGGTGGTGAATGTGTGGAAGGTCCCTCAGCAGGGATCTGCTGAATGCCCTCCTCCTCCTCCTCCGGATCCTCATCCGGGTCCTCCTCTGGATCCTCGTCTGGATCCTCGTCTGGATCCTCCTCCGGATCCTCCTCTGGGTCTTCCTCCGGGTCCTCCTCGGGATCGGAGTCCTCCATCTCATACGGTGGAGGTGATGGAATAGGTGGTGGTGGTGATGATGGTGGTGCCGGAACCATCGGCTCCTCGTCCTCGGAATCATCAATAATGATATATGGGACTGATGATGAAGCCATGCCTGTTACATAATACCATATGTAAGTACAGTGCCATGGAATACGTAAACAAGTCAATTACATAGTGTCATATGTAATTTCTAAGCAATACGTATTAACAGATGTGTCTAATGTCTAACAGTCATAGTCTAGACCTACAAATGCAAACCTAGTTCGCTATAACCAATGTCTCTGATACCAATCTGTCACACCCCCAATTTCAACTAACGGAATCATACCGTTTGGGAACGTGACAAACCAAGATCTCAGATCATTAGACATAGCGAAGACCTCTATATGAATTTCAAAACATACGTTGGTCTTTAAAACATAACATTCAGAGTTTACAAAAAGTTGCGGAAGCGTTTCAAAACCAAATAACAGTTGATAAGTAAAACATTACAAACCAAAGTACTTAAATATTCAAATGTTCAAATTCAAATTCAAAGTGTTTATACGTGTTCGACCCGAAGCTGACGGATTGCCATGCTATAGCATGTTTTCGCCTTGCCACTATTGTCTATCACAACAATAGTAAAAATTGTGTTTGGTCAGTCAAACACCTGCGTAGATCCCATCTACCAGGTGAGGTTTGTCAAACCTAATAGATCTATTTCTAACTACCACGCTTTGCATTACAACAAACTAAACGTTTCGAGGTGTGTAAGGACTTTCAAGTTGATATGTTGTCACATAATGTAAACAGCTAACTCATGCAAGTGATATGTATCTAAAAATAGTTTGTTGCACATGTTTTCTCCCCCAAAACAGTTTAAAATAAGAAAGGGGCCGTGTACGCACCTTTGGTAATAGCAGAATGATCAAATACGTGTGAACTTGCGTAGAAATCCTCTACGAAAAATCTGTGTTTAAACAATAACCTAGTGTTATTCGAAATGTCGTTTTGTGCTTGAAATCACATACGTGTCAACACACGTATGTTAAAGTGTCAAAAATGTGCATACGTAAGTACGCGTACTTTTGAAATCGTTTAAATAAAATCATATTTGATTTTATTTAAATAACCGTAATTATACGCGATTTCGTTTTCGGATTAAACTACCATTTTTATCATTCCAATTAGTTCGGGATGAAATTCTGGTTCCAACGAAATTTGAACGGGTTAAAACGGAGTTAAAACGGGAAAACTATGATTAAAACCCTAAAATAGTTTAAATCCTAAAAATCTGTCAAGGGCAAGGGTCGAACCCTTGACCCCTCAATCCACCCGCACACATACTACCACTAAGCTGCATCAACTTTTGTTAACTAACTCCCATACAAATTGTTTTAATCACCAGTTACCCCGTCCCCTATTTTTTTTAACCTTAACCAATGACATCAAATTAACCCACAAATTTAACCCACTCATGCCTAAAACCATAGGGCTTTCGTTACTAGGATTCAATCGAGTCTATCCCTAATTTTAATTCGAAAACTAAGCATCATAACTCAATGAATCTGGTCTTAACATGTTCGAAATTTGAGTTCTCAAACCCGAACTCTAATCCGTTCGATTAACTGATATTAATCTGCAAATTCATAGGGTTCTTAGTAACACCATGATTCCGAAACTATCTGTGCTTGTTAATTTCGTTTTCAAATTCGATTGAGTTGAAATCCCCAAAACATATTATGTTAAAAATCCTAAAAATCGTTCTCACACAATTCGTTATAATATAAAACGATTATCTTAAGGATTTCATTCAATGGGTTATTCCGAAACTACCCATATAGATTAATTTGATTTTAAAGCTAATAAGAATTGAAACCCCTAAATCGTTTTTAGCTAAGAACCCTAAAACTAAAGATCCACGAATTCGTTAATGCTTCCAGAAATTGACATATGAGTTAGTTTTATCGGATCTCTCTGGAACTAATGCCACTATTGAATTTCATTTTTAGACCCTTCTCGACTGAAACCCCCAAAACATCTCCCACGATCAACCCTAGAAATCGGGTTCTATCAATTCATGATTCTGTGGTTCCATTTCATTGTGTGTTTGCTTAGATAAGATAGAAGTAATGTGTAGGTGTGGATAATTACCAGATTTCACTTCGAATTGATGTATCTCGATGACCCACTTGAAATTCGGCCGACTCCTAATTGATTCTTCTATACCGCAGCCTCTGCTTCGAATTGGTATATGGAAAAGCTTCTGATAGTGCCGATTATATGTTCTGGGAGTTCAATTTTGATAGATGTAATCGAATTGGGTGATTTTGCTATTGAATAGCCACGGTTTTAACAATTAGAAACGGTTTTCAATTTAATTCGATGATTTCTGATCCCATAACGTATAATAACTATTAATCATCATCAATGTGATGATTTAAGTTGATTAATTTCAGTAATAACGGATCATGAAATGCTATTCGAATTCCCAATCATTTTTAGGCCGAATTTTGACTTTCAAGGTCAACATTTTTGCATTTTACTCAAATTACAACCTAAATCCTTGAAATTGTGATAATTATAGGTTGTTTTGTTCAATTCCAACCCTCGTAGTTGTTTTTGTTCGAATTCACAACATTTCGGTTAGTAAAGTTGAACCTAAAATCGCAAATTATCACAAATCAGACTTCTTAGAACATTGTTGGGCTTAATTAACTTAATTGGGCCTATCTTAACCTTACTGGGCCTTCCTAAACCTCATTGGGCCTCCCTGGGCCTTATTGGGCCTTAATTTGTTTACATTGGGCCTCATTTGCCCCTATTGGGCCTAACTTAGTTCTGTTGGGCCTTCATAGACTTTATTGGATCTTCTTTGGCTTTACTGGGCCTTCATTGGCCTTGTTGGGCCTTCATAGACTTTATTGGATCTTCTTTGGCTTTACTGGGCCTTCATTGGCCTTGTTGGGCCTTCATTGGCCTTGTTGGGCCTTCATTGGCCTTGTTGGGCCTACGGAGGTTAACAAGGTTAACTTGAAAAGTCGGATTGTCACAGAATCCAAATCCACAACCCATAACATATGTTCAACTACAATAAACTCTCTTCTGTTTAGTTGTATTTCAACTAAACTCCCCATGGTTTATGCTTATAATAATGTGTTACCAGTATGTATACAAATAATGATAATAACATCCAATAATCCATAATAATTATCAATTATCACATCAGGTCTTTACAGTACAAATATGTATGTAATGTAATGCCTGAAATACAGTAATGTTACATTGTGTTCTCGAAATTTAAATTCGAATACAGTGATTTCGAATAAAGCTTGTAACTTCAAATACAGCCTATTTTCGTGTACACCAAGTTTCGTGTACAGACTATACTTCGTGTATAACTAATTTCGAATAGACCTACTATTTCGAATAAGCTCCTTACTTCGAATACGACTGTGATTTCGAGAACACACAAACTTTCGAGAATGCATTTGGACTTAGAATTTTTTCTGTACTTCGTAGAGTTTAACCTTGAAATAACTTAATGTGTTTTATTTTCAGATGGATGACCTACGCTTCGTACCTGATCATAACATGACAGCTTTACTTGGGGACCCGCCAGAGAAACACTCGGAGTTCAAGAGTATGGTTGCTGGGTTGATCCTGTCACCAGTCAACTATGCCATCCTGGAACATCGCTCGATCGTGACAGATTTCATTAGAGGTTTATGGAGCACAGTGGAAGAGCATACTGATGCAAATGGGACGATTAGCATTATTAGAAAGATTCAGGGTCAACCTATTGTTGTCATAGAGCAGATTCTCCGGGAATGTCTGCAATTTGGAGACAAGGATTCTGACCCTGTGGAGCTAGATCAAGACCTGGTGAACATGACTGTATATCAGATGGGACACAAAGGTGCCTATCCTCCGACTGAGAAGAAACTACTGCATCCTTATTGGATATACTTGGCACATGTTGTCACTCAGTGCCTCTCCGGAAGGAAAGGAGGTTATGACATTCTCAACCAGACTCTCAGTTCCTGTCTGGTAGCCTTAGCACTTGGAGTTGATTTCAACTTCTCAAAGATGATCTTCCTTGATATGCATGCTAACATCAAAGGAAGAAGAAAGGAGAGGTTTCTAGCCTTCCCTCGGTTCCTGCAAATCGTCATCAATAAAAGACATCCTTCTCTGACTCCCACACTGGGCACTATGGAGATCAAGAGAATGTGAGACGACATTTTCGGCTACATGAAGATGAATAAGCGTGGAAAGAAGCAGTACATTGGGGAGAGACCACTGATCAATTTTGGACGCTTCGTGGGAGAAGAGAATGTCATTGAGGATCAAGGTACTCCTATTGCATTCGTTGCTGAGGAGCATGACATTCCTATGAGCACACCGATTGGCACGACTACCGAGGAACATATTTCTGAGTCATCATCCTCATCCAGTGAGGATTTTATTGCTGAGAAGCCTCCTCCAACCAGAGAAGAAAGAGAGGAAGAACAAGATATTGATTACACTCCAACTCCCGAGTCGTCACCGAAAAGAAAGAGACTGAAGACGATGTCCAAGCAGACTAGGGATCCTAGACTGCAGAAGATATTCTCTGATTTGTCCTTCTCTTCAGCTGCATCGATTCTACCTCCTCCACCCTCACAACCCAAGCCACCTTCAAAACCCAAGCCACCTTCACAACCAAAGTCACCTAGACAACCCAAGCCACTTAACAAACCAGCCAAACCTAAGCGTGTTATCAAGATTCCTACTCGTTCTCCAATGTCACTTTCTACTACTCCCATTCCCCACAATGAGACTCCATCATCACCACCTCACTCACATAGTGACAAGGGAAAATCTCCCTTGCACGCAGAGTCACCATACGAGCCAAAAGTGGTGCCCATCAATCTCGAGAGTCTATAAGACAGAGTTTTCCTACTTGAAAAGGAATCTGAAGAGAAGGATGCTAACATTCGGAAAATGCAGGACGGAATGCTCAAAATCCCTAACAGATTGAATAAGTTTCAAGGGCAAATCAAGATGCA
Organism: Mikania micrantha; assembly: GCA_009363875.1. NCBI lineage: Eukaryota > Viridiplantae > Streptophyta > Magnoliopsida > Asterales > Asteraceae > Mikania > Mikania micrantha. Next base: position 55,531,399 of record CM018697.1, read on the forward strand.
TCGAAAAGTCATCAGATTTCTTTCTATGGAAAACTATGAGATGCGCAAGGAGATCAACAAGCTGAAAGGAATCGAAGTTCCAGAGTCTGATGATGAAAACAAAGAAAATGATGACAGTGATGATGATGATGATGATGATGATGTTGATGGTGACGGCAAGAAAGAAAAGGATTCCTTAGAAAAGAAGGATGAAGGGCCTCCAAATGATGAAAATCAAGGTGGAGACACAGGAAATCCATCTTCATCAGAAAAACCCACGAGCGACTATGATGATCTCTATGGAGATATTCCTGATGATATTCTTTTTGGAGATTGTGTGTAACCAGATGAAGCTGCAAGGGCCAGTTTTGATGACTTGTTCGATGATTTGCCGGAAGATTTTGACTTTGAAGGGCTTGGTGGAGAATTAGATGAAGCTGGACTTGGAAATTTGTTTCCAAATGAAGATGAAAAGGAAGAACCAAAGAATGTTGTTATCGCCGATGTGACAAAAGACCCGTATGTGGATTACTTGTATGCTCACAAGTATATCGGTCAATATGGCAAAGAAATTCCTCCTCTGGGAACCGTTATTAACAGCTGGTTTGATAGGCAGAAGGACTGGACCCCGGCGCCTAAGGAAGTAAAAGCAACTTAGCTAGGGGAGATGAATGTTGAGCATCTAGAGCACCCTTTTATATCCGATGATCGAAATATATTTGCTGTCCGAAACGAAAGGTCAGAGGTATGCTGCTGGATTTACGATAAGGAGAAAGATATATATCTGGTCAAGCGGAGAAATGGCAAGTTGAGTTCTACAAGAGACCGCGATACTTCTGCACGATGCCAATGTTTGACATTAGAAGTGTCAATAACGCGATGTTCTTCAATCCATCCAAGGACACTTAGGCCTGTTTGTTTGCAAAGTTTATCAAGGATCAATGCGAAAAGGATTTCCCTGTGATGAAGACAGACAAGGGAAGACGCTTCGTCTCAAAGTGCATTATAGATCCTGTGACGAAAGAGCCTTGGATTTACTACACGTATCCTCCACCTCTTGTTGAGATTGCTATGCCAGTTTCCCCTCGAGTCCCTAACAACTCATTGGCTAACTTCTTATCATGGTATTTTGATGAGCATAACCTTGCAGCTGTCATTCTCAGAAACAAGGATGATATCAATGACTTTGATATGATTCTTGATCCGATGGATTTATTGAAGTACGGGAAAGAGGACATGATGAAGCTTCACAACTCACCGATCAGAGTCTACCATGGATCTGACAAAGAAGCTAAGCCGTTTACACGCACAGTTGCGTATGCTATTGATTTGAAGCTATATGTAGGAGCCGGACCACGTTCTGTGACTCTTCCAATTGGTTGACTTTGCCGGTCTAGGGGGAGTTTGTAGAGCCCACTACACGATGAAGACTGACAAAGTCAAACATTGGATGAGTTGAAGTCCAGATTTTTGATAGTTTTTGATTGATTTCGTGTACATGTAGTTCGAATACACTAAGTGTTCGAGTACTCGAAGTGTTTTTGTGTTAAACTTCAAGTACACCTAGATTAGTATAAATAGACATATTTTGTACTAGTTTAGGTTGGAATCCCGAGGCATTTGCTCTCTAGACGTATTGAGGCATCTGTACTCGAACTTCAGTATTTAATACAAAGATTTCATTTTCTACTTGCTTTCTTGATTCTAGCACGGATTCCGCACTTGTTAGAGTCGATTGGTGATGATTTGGGTAATAAAGCTATGATTTGGGTAATAAAGCTACGTTCTTGATCCGGTTTGAGAACCACAGATGACATTTGAATGATGAATATGGGATGATGACTATAAGATTATGACTATAAAGTACTATTTTTATTTTTAGTCAGCCTATTCCAACTATATAATTTCTAAGATTACTGTTAATAGTGTGATAGTGTCTGCTAATTATCTCACCACTTCTATTCTGAGGACTGGCAGACTAAGAGACTGACCTCTCTCATGTCATAAGCTGGTGGCAGGTAGTTATGAGGACTTGTGAAGACTAATGAATATGAATGAATTGAGGACGTTGTGGTTTGCCTTTGTGGTGGCCGCAATGTGGTCAATTCAATTCTAACCATCAACTGGATATATCTACGTGTTAGACTTACTCTCACTTCCTAATAAGATGTGAGATATAGCAAGTTCCAATGAATGAGAAATCAGTTGCAAAGGGACAAGATTATTAATATCTATACCTTTGAAACTTGAAGAGTATACCACCGTTCATAAATGTGGTAATCCTTGGTATTTAGAACCTATTATGCTATGCTAATATCATTTTGGGATAAAGAACTATCATATGGAGAATGCTAATTGAGAATAAGCCTATGTGAGATGAAATGGGTATTTATAGTTACAATACAGGTGGCATGGAGTTTTGTTATGTGTGTGGTGGGCTTGCAGCTTCATTCGTGATACGTATGCTCCATATAACCATGCTTAATTGGACGATATAATATCTATATCTTTAACTTTGGAGAGATTGCTGGGGGTAAAGACATATAAATCATTTTAAGACAAATTCTTAAATTTTCATATTATTGACTAAACTATAGTTATATGGCTAACTCTGGTAATTAGATATAATACTCTATGAGAACAATAACAATCAGTTGGGGGTAAAACTATATCTTGTGATGTGTATAAAAATTTGTGAATTATCAACGATGTCTGATTGAATAAATGTTTTCGTAAGACATTTTCAAATCAAATAAACAAACGAACTCACCAACTTAGTGTTGACCCGTTTTTTGCATGATTTTGTGCTATACAAAGCATGTGATCTTCTGGATTATAACATGATATGTTACAATACCATCATCAGAATCTGTAAGTACATTCCATGTTGCAAAAATTTGGTTCTGTTAGATGATAATTACTTACTTAGTTATTAGTGCCTTTATTTATAAAATAACATACCAACTATTATTTACTAATTAATTTCTGTTTTTTACACATCTTCTATGTATTACTTATAGGAAAATCTGACACAAATATGTCTAATGATTACAAGTTTTGAAAATTTGTGCAAAGAAATTCATGCACTTTTGACTGAAAAGAATAACTGAGGGTCCAAATAATGAGGAATTCAAAAATAGGAAAAAAGATGGGATGAAATAGTTAGTGTTATCACATAAGTTGCTACATGGTTAAAAAAATCTTGTAGAATCAGATCATGTTAATCAAGGATGGCATCTTGATGAGGTTACTTCAACATTTGTGCAAAATATGATTCAAGCATGTGAACAGTTTGAAAAATCAAGATCATTATCTAAACCAATCATCCCTGAATCTCAAAATGACAATAGTAATATTGATGTCACTGAAAAGATAGAATCCGTGTAGCAATTGTTCGATTTCTACAACCACGCAACATTGATAAGGCAAATCAAAAAAATGATCCCCCTAAGAAAGATGAAAAAACCAAAACTCCTAGCTTCTTTATTAAACACAAATACCAACGACTACCAAGAAAAAAGATTGTTAGTGAAAAATTAATATCACCCTTTGTTGAATGGTTTGTTGCTTTGGGTAGCAAGCTATCAAAAGAAGAAGTTATCTTATCAGTGTATGTGTTTGACCCACGAAACGATCCACCAGTAAGTGTTTTTATATGTTACTTTACATATGAAACTACTAAATACTACTGATTTTTATATGTTTTGTTTCAACACCGTACACTTGTTCCATTATGCAAAGTGAGACTGAATTCTATAAGGTCATATTTGATAGATAGCCTTTTCCGTGGCATTTTTATACACATCGGTCTTTTGGAAGCATGGGTGAATGTACTTAATACTGATAAAAACATCGGGGACCGGATCTCCATTGAGGTTATTTTTAACTACAAACTTATTGGTACGTACATAACATGGATGGAAGTATTTAAGGCATCACTGATAAATCAAGGATGTAAGTATTTAAGGCAAGCATTGATGTGATATTATCAAATTCAATATCAATAACATAAACAAAGTTTATTTGATTTTCATCCTGATCATCAAAAGCGAGCATGTATTCCTGCTGGTTTTTGACTTGAATAATCCATCAATTGTTATCATTGATAACATGCAAACATACATCACATCACTTGAGTGATACTCTCATATTCCTTAGATCATGGTTAGTAATTTATATAATGTAATTTCGTCATGTATTGGATTTAGTTATTTAATTACATACTCACTTATAGTACGTAACATTTTGTCCCATATAAATCACATTCTAATTTAATTAAATTACGTATTGCAATATATGAAGTGGTTACTATTCTATATAAAATTACGTACTACCTTTGTTAAATTACGTACTACATGATATAAAGTACTGCAATATATAAAGTTCTTACTATTCTATTTAAAATTATGTACTACCTTCACTAAATTACCTACCATGTGATATAAAGTGCTTACTATTCTACATATAATTATGTACTATATTAGCTAAAATTACGTACTACATGATATAAAATTGCTTACTAGATTATATCAAATTACGTATTGTTTTGCATAAAGTACTTGTGATCTATATAGTTCTATATATATACACTTAAATTATGTCCTGAAGTATATGCCGAAAGACGTGTTGCAAACTATCTACTTGAAAAAGACCACAAATCGCTCTAAATACTAATCATCAAACACCACAATGTATGGACATTCAATGGAAAACCACTAAAAATGGAAAAGATTGTGGTTTCTTATATATAAGGCGTATGGTGACTTACATGGGTGGTGGACCTAAGAAATGGAATTCTGGTTTGATAAATGAACCTGAAGGTCAGGATAAAAAACTAAACCAGTTAAGAGTTAAGTATCTATTTAAGATCCTGATGTCAAATGTCAACTTTTTGAAGGAAGATGTGTTGGTACAGTCCAGAAGAAATGATGATCTGGATGAAAAAATAAAAAATGGCCAAAAAAATTATTAAAGATCAAAAATAGACAAAGTACTTGTAATGTATATTGAATTTATTCCAGCATATGCATTTTGGTCTTTTAATATTTATATTAATCTGTTTTTTATGTGCTAACATCATATCATTCATATAACACACAATCTATCCATGCATGTTCATATAAAAAAACAAAAATAAATAACAACAAATTCAAACCTATCAAAACACACACACACACAGAGATATATATATATATATACATATATATATATCATAATCATCATCACCATCCACAAAAACACAAAAAAAAACCCATTCACACCACGACCACTAAATCCCTAAAATTGCTTAGTCACAGCCACCCCTCCATCCTCTTCTTTGTTTTGTAAATGGTGTCGTCAAGTAGCATCATGACACCACCATGTTTCTATTCATTTATCTTTAGTTGGTAGAGCAAGTAATATGTTTTCTAAATCATCATATTCTTTTTCTAAATCATCCAATACATCACCGAGTCTAGATAAGTTGACCTTCATGTCTAAAATGACTATCCCATTCAACATTCCAAAAGAGTTTCGCATTGCTCGATCAGACCTATTATCTTTCCCAAATTTTTTTTCCAATACCTTAATAATGTTTTTGTCTTTTGCATATTTATATGTTGATGATGAAAAGGCCATTTGACTGATCTTGTATACGCAATCTTGTTTTATGTGAATCTCATGCACGCATTAGGCACACACACGCACACACACACACATATGTATAATACTATATAATGAGTATTAGAGAGAAGATTGAAAAGTCTTAAAATTAAGAGATGTACACTTGATTATACATAATGTACAAACACTTTATGCATGAATTCTTAAAACCTCATATCTCAACTTCAAGAGTTGTAGAAGCCCTGCACCTGCTTTCTTTTTGGTTTGAAGCACACATACACTAAATAGGTAAGTTTCTATCAGATATCAAATTTGTAGTAGGTACAGCTCTTGAATTCCACCATTCAAAATTTAAACCAGTCTCCCACAAACCCTAAAATCAGAGAGTTTTGTCGCCTCTTCCAATCTCTTCCATTTTTAAATTCAAACCTATGGGTTCTTAATCCATGGCTTCTGCTTCGTCTTCAAATCTCGACATCAGAACACAGCGCCCGCAGTAGCCGTGGTGGTGACTTCATCCTTCTGGTCCTCTCTGACCTAGGTAAGTGTCTCGACTAGCTTCCATCTTCCTTCGTATCATCCCCTTCAACAATTCCTTTATCATCCGACTCAAACATCCCTCTGCAATTCCTTTAATAGTTAAAGCTTGAAAACCATTATAATGTGTTTGTTTCTTGCTTTAATTTAGTGTTTTTGTGAATAAAATATTCTTACTTTTGTAGATGGATTGATGTTGCTGTTTAAATTCTTTGAAGAGTTCAAAACACACCAGAAATGTTTCTTGCTTTAATTTCAGGTAGTTTTTCAAATTTTGTTTAGTTTGAAGGTGGATCAATGGAGGGTGGCAATCTCTGGTTTTGGTTTTAATAGTTCGTTTATAATGGCTAGATAGATTTTTGGTCACTACATTAACTGAATAGATATGGTTATCATGATTAAACCTCTCTTGGTGTGTCTCAAGAACACAACTTTGATGAGATGGATGGTCAAATTATATTTGGAATATCCAAGATTAAACATTTTTTCATCTTTCTTTTGGTTATTTTTAGATTTATGGTTTGTTGCTGGATTAATGGGTTTTCTCTTGAACCTAGGGTTTGTTGATGTTTTGGTTGGTTTTTCTGTTTGAGCCGTTTTCTGTTTCCTGTTAAATTCTCGGATTTGTTTTGGGTTAGACATGCCAACATGTGAACACGACCTATTTAGCACCCTTATATGACCTACACTAAGCACCATTGTGCCAGCAATTGGAGCTTGTGGTTTTGCTGCTGTTGCAAGTGATGTTGTGAGTGTTACTGGTTTTTTGGCACTTGGTGCATCATTTGGAGGTGATGCAAAAGATACATAAATTTATTGATTTATAATCTGAAAGATTTATAGATTTATTTATTATCTAAAGGTATGAACTATAGTGGGAATCTCAACGTCTGATTGCTGTAAGCATTCCGATCCAAGACTGGCTTGCATCAAGTAATATACTATATGTTTGTCGGTTAAAAAATTGAATAAAACAAAAATCAGAAGATGAACAGCAGCATGCTGCCATGCTCAACTTGATTTCAAAATACAGCCCCTCTATCCAAATGGAATTAAAAATATAAATTGCATCTTATGGAATTCATGTTGGTTTGAGCCCCTTTAAACACACTCTTTAAACCCACACAAAGTCACGAATAGAAAGATTGTATTCTGGTTTCTAATTCTTGCTCATGCATTCATTCAATTGAAAAACCTTAATTAAATAAACATGCATACATGAGGAATACATCCCATGTTCTTACCCACTAACCACATGACCTAGACCCACTAACTAACACTTTCTAAACAATCAAATAACCCATAATCTATCCAACTTTTGACCCGCTCCATTCTACCGACCCACACCCGTTGACACATCAAGATTATCCCAACATTCACCCCCTTAATCTTGATCTCAGTTCTTCTTGCCACTTGCTTCCGTTCTTGCTTTTCTTGCTAAACCGGAATAGGTTTTCTTTCAAAACTTGCTTCTTGCTATTCTTGCTTGATTCGAACATCTCTTGCTTGCTTTCTTCGAATCTACTTGCTCTTGCTATACGAACCACACAGGTTCAAACTTGCTTAGGTGATCATTCTGTCTCCTGTCACTCCTTCCGGTCTTCGATCTAAACTTTCTTCAAGCCGCCGGTCTCTTTCTTGCAGCCTATCGGTCTTCTCTTTCTCGTCATCGCCGATACGGTCTTTCTTTCAAGCCATTCGATCTATCATGGCTTCGGTCTCTTGTCGCCGGTCTTTCTTTCTTGCACCGGTACAGTCATTTTCCGGTGACTTGGTCTTCTTTCCTTTCTCCCACCGGAGTTCACTTCCGGCAAAGGTCTTCTTCACGTCTTTTCTTCTCTAATGCCGGTCGCTTTCTTCGTTTTTTTTTAATCAGAATTGTCATGCTTGAATTTGTATGTAACCTGCATGATTTAAATTAATTCTAGCCGCAATTTCAAAGCTACACTAATTCCTCTCTTTGTGAATTTCCACCAACAACGTAACACACAAAAACGACCTCCTATTCTCCTTCCTCGATTTATGCTCCTTTTGTTCGATTTTTTTTATTTCATCGGAACTTACTTGCGACACCAACTCTTCCGTCACCGTCCCTTGCTATCTCTGAAACATATGAACCGGTGTTCGGTCCCTCTTCGAATGACTTTACTTTCTCTCTTTCGCATTCAAATTACTTGCTTCCAATCATCGAGTCGCGATCGGACCTGCTACTGCTTCTTCTTCAGCCCACGCAGCCAAGGGTCTCTCATACTCGACACCGACTCTCAAACCGGCTCCTTTAATTAACCTTAGCTCTGGTACCAATTGTTGGTTTGAGCCCCTTTAAACACACTCTTTAAACCCACACAAAGTCACGAATAGAAAGATTGTATTCTGGTTTCTAATTCTTGCTCATGCATTCATTCAATTGAAAAACCTTAATTAAATAAACATGCATACATGAGGAATACATCCCATGTTCTTACCCACTAACCACATGACCTAGACCCACTAACTAACACTTTCTAAACAATCAAATAACCCATAATCTATCCAACTTTTGACCCGCTCCATTCTACCGACCCACACCCGTTGACACATCAAGATTATCCCAACAATTCAAACATAAACTTAAAAAACTTAAACTGCTACTACACGTAACAAATGAACTAAAATCATATGTTTAAAGTATGAAAAAAATCTACTTGACTAAAAAAACTTAAGAGCTGCAAGAAAAATACCCCAAACTATCCGATTGGTAATAAATACTAAACATATCTTTTGTTATGGTGACTAATTTGCCTATGATTTCTATTTGTTTTAGATGCCATAATTGTAAGGACTAAGGAAGAAGAGAACAACAGGTTTCAGTTGAAGAGTTTAATTTCATGAGCCAATAAGTGATTTTGATCCGAATATTTGTTGTCAAGAGTTAATATTTGCATGATTTCTTGATTTATTTTATTAGACAAGTTAATCTTGATATCTTCTTGGTTTCAATTAATAATATTGAGACCAACCTCTTTATTAGAATCTTAATACATATTGAGAACAACCTCTTGTTTATAATTTACTACATCTATCATCACACGTGAATTGTGATTAAAATACCATTCTCCACTTATGACACAATTGTTAATAGTTTGTATTGTTCATTATATATGTTTCTCTCCTGTCGATGCAGATGTCGTTCAGTCTATCATATCATATCAGGTTTTATTTTGAAGGGGTAGTTTGGTTAACCCAACCCGACCTGATTTTAGATTAAGGTAATAACTTCAAGTCTTAACAAACAATGCATCATTTGCTTATAACAGGATATAATATCTTTGTTACTAAGAGATTACTTGACAAAGATTCATCTGTATTCTGTAGCTACTATCTTGTAGTTTAATTACATGTTTATCTATTTGGTTGTCTTTTTTTAATATTATTTTACTATGACTAGATTACCTGTCTTTAAATCTGAATAATTTTATTTCCGCCTGTTAGTGGCTTTGACATGCTACTACTTTTTGTGTGAAAAGCAAGCAAAGGAATACATGGAGCAAGGGAAATTTGCAAAGTCATGTAAGCATTTCAATTTGAAATATACAATTTTTTTTTTGAAGATTCGAATTTCTAAAATGAAGCTCATAACTTATAATTCAAAATTTTTGACAGCAGCTCCTGCAAAGCATTGAGATAAAGTAGATCACTATAAAAAATTATTGTTGATTAGTTATGTAGCTTGACCATTTATCGTCTTTTTTAATTGGCAAGGAATGTGCTAAACTCAATGGGATTTCATGTTGGTTATAGTCCAGAGTTCCAATATTGGGTGTTTTTTGTGTCTGTTTTGTATCTTCTCCTTCTCTTTTCATTTTTTCTTTGGATTCTTCTGGTGCTCAGTTGCTGTATCAACTGGCTAATTTCTTTTGTCATAAATAACACTGCATTTACAGGCGTGTTTTGTGCAATTCGCTTTGCAACATGTTTTATTTTGTGTTTTTTGATTGAATGGGGTTAAATGCAGCAATTAGGAGTATGCTTCTACTATAATTATATTAGTTGGTCATTGGCCATTTATTTTCACAAGTCTAGAATTAATTGTTCGACACTCAATTTTATGGCTATCTAGGAAGCTATAGCTTCATCAACCATTGCTCCTATGATGCCTAAACTTGACCGTGTGCAAATGGAAAGTTTCCAGTAAAATCCTATTCACTCCACATTCTTTGTTGAACACAATGAAAATTATTTTCTCTTATCTGTATTTATGTTTCACCAAAAGATAAGTTACCTAGAATAAGTATTCACATGGTTCGGGTGTTGGGGAAAAATCTTGCTCTAGAAACGGAATTCACTTTTATACTTTAATAATTATATCTTTATTTGTCTCCTAATATCTACAAGTGATATATTAGTTTAACCAGCATGTTACGTTTGAGATATTAACATAATCATTTTCGTTGTACTAGAAACGAAATATACGTTGTTTTGGTCAGCAGGTTTTATTAAATTTACTAATATTTTTAAAAAGTTCGAAATTAAACTTCAGTTTGAGAAAATTTTGCATTTTTTTTATTAAAATTTTATTTTAAAGGGGAGGAAAGCTCCTTGTATAAGGCAACCGGTGGTAGTGTTTGAGGTATTAAAGAGTTAGACACTAAAGCAACCTTTTTAAGTTCAATATTTTTGCATATCTAGCTCTACCACTTTGTATAATAGATTTCCATAATGAATCAAATTTTGTTACTAGCATGATGAATGTTGTCCCAACACTTCTACTTAAAGGGGATTATTATTAGAGAGTAAACTAAACTTTAGGATGAAGAAGGGGATTTGATGGAACTACGAAGTTTGTAGTTTTTTTTGGTTTTTGAAGGTTAGACTGCTAGAACTGCAGAAGGGGATTTGATTGAACTCCTTTGACAAATACAAATAACTCACACTCTTTTCCTACTTGGAACAGACTGTTTTTCATGTGTACATCATTGGAGCAAACTGATGTTATGGTTGGAAATGAATGCCATGAGGGTTAGGCAAAGACCTTTTAAACAATTTTGACAAAAGGACTGCTTTGACTTACATTAATCACACTAGCACCTCACATAGAACAAATAAAGGTTCTCCTGAACACACAATTGTTTTAATTTTGGTATCTATAATCGATGCTTTAAATTAGTTGATAGGTTTGTAAGGCTCATGATATTGACCAATTAACATAAAAAATTGCCGCATTTTAATTTGTCAATGCTGCCATATCGCGCGGGTTCACGACTAGTATATATATGTATATATATATATATAAGGCAAAAAGTTGATATCTATCATATTATAGACGATCCATATTCCAACTTGGTAGTTGAATTATATTAAATGCTTTCAAAAATGATTAAATATTACGTGTTAATTTTTGGTGGTTGAGCAGGTGGGAAATAGTTCAATCTTAATTAATAGAAATAAATGTTTACAGCCTATAAATATTGACATATTTTAGAGCAATCAAACACCCTACATTTTATTTACAAATTCGTCATCATCAACTGGAAATGATAACAAATCATGGTGATGATGATGAAGAAGACATTTTTTGTGAGTCTGGAAGCAAAACTTTGAGATTCTCGATGAAGGTATCAAGCAAATGTATAAACTTAGTAAAAAGTTGCTTCCACTCTCTGCCATTGCTATACGCGATCTTTTCATTTTGTTCTTGATCGATAGAGATGCAACTGATGTTCAACAACTTCACTTAATTGCTAACATCATAAAAACACTACATTGTTCAATGAAACTAAAAGTTTATTTAATAGATGCTTATATATAATATTAATATTTGTAATGTTTTATGTTTATTTTTAATATAAATGAATGTTTTTTTATCTTTAGATTTATCTTTTCTTCTTTATCCATACATGCACAGAAAAAATTACGTTGTAATTTAATACCGAATCATGTTCCAAACAATATTCACATACCAATAATCACGTACCTTGTAAATTTATGTAATGAAAAAATTACAAATGAATAATCACGTACCAATATTTACGTATCATCTAAATTAAACAATTTATACTATATGTAATTTTTAACTAGTATAATCACTACGGTGTTCAATAAATCTAAATTTTAATTAATGTAATCTTATATGAAATATTAATATTTATAATATTTTATGAATGTTTTTTATTTATAATAGTTGTTTGTATGTCTTTTTCTTCTTTGTCTTTTTATACACTTAACATATTACGTAATCATATAGAAAAAATTCACACTCCAAAAATTAACTTAAATAATGTAACACCCCGACCGATGGCGGAAACGTCGGGATGCCACGAGGGATGTGTAGATTATTCAAAAGCTCGTGGGCATCTAAATCAAATCATCATATATCATTCAAGCAACCAAATTAATTACACAAAAATCATGTTCATCATGAAATAGTTACATAAATTACAAAAGAGATTTAGCTATCTAACTAAATTCTAATCGCCAGAATTTCAGTTATTTAGCTAAGTCCAAGATCCTATATGATGATGTCGAAAAGTGTAAGTTCATCATCCTCAACCTACTTATCTTCATTACCTGAAACATGTAGAAAATCAAGTGTCAACTACAAGGTAGTTGGTGAGAAATCATAACTTTTTATGTATAAAAATGTTTATAAAACGTTCATAAAAGTTGATAATTGGATTTTATAAAAGTTTATAATTTCCCCGAGAATTTCCACTTGTGCACATGTAAGTTGGTTCAGTCCTGTCAAATCTCAACATAACACAACATCCAAACAAATCCAAGTAATCACATAATTCAAATAATCACAAATCAATATCCACATATAATCAACCAATCACATCTCAATCATTAATCATCAAAATCATGTGAACATAAGTTACCGCGGAGGACCTCAGTCAACTCAATCAACGGCGGAATCATCGCGGAGGACCGCAGTCAACTCAACCAACGATATTCCTATAAGTGACTTCGTGCACTGCGGAGGACCGCAGTCAACTCAACCAACAGTGGAATTGCTGAGGAGGACGTTAGTCAACTCACCAACAGCAACTCAATCATCGCGGACGACCTAAGTCAACTCGATCAACAATGACTCACGGATAAGTAATAATCCATCTCAATCAGTAATCAATGATAATTAAATAATCCGAATATCATAATGATAAACCAGGTGTCACCCATGTATTATCAAAATAATATTTTAAATATTGGTATACATGTTCCACCTCCTTGTTTAAAAACAAAACAATTTAAAAAAAAAACAGAGGTTATGAGAACTCACCTGAATCCTTAAAATCAGTGTTCCTGTAATATGCGCGCTAGCGTAAGGGAACTCAAGATCAACTCAACAATCTGTAAGTATTATGTGTTTGTGCTTATGAGTATGTGTATCTCAATTTAATTAAGTATTCAGTTCAATTCCTTAAGCGTTTTCTTCCATTCCTTAAGTGTTTCATTAATCTATTTTAATTAGTACAAGTTAAAATAAAACACTTAAGTAATCCTGTATGGCTATCCTCAATATTTTGTTTACACTAACAATTTTATTTAATAATATTGTGATATGCAAGTCTTTATATACCATGTATACCCTCCTGATTATGGATGATAAAGGATTAATATCCTCCATCATACACAAGCCCATCCATACACTCACGCATTTTTAGACTAGATTGACCACCTTTAATCTATGTTATTAAGAATTAGTTTGAATTTAAGAAGGTATAATTAGGTTATTCACATAAAAATGTTCACCGGATACAATCACATAGTTTAAGACTTATATATATTAAGAAAAGGTGGTAACCTATTTATCTTATATATATATATCTTTTAACCTATTCACATACACAAGTCTCTTGTTCCCCCCTTTTTATCTTTTAAACCTAATTAGACCAAGTTCTGGCTTAATATAACGAAGGTTCGCCTAACCCTTTAGGTTCGCTGCCCTTTGAGCTAACCCCCTTAAGATTCGGTCAGTTAGAGAAATTGTTTGGCCCAAAATTGTCCAGGTTCGTGACACCATCGGGTTCGCTGGACTCCACTGGTTCGTGGCCTCCAGGGTTCGGCGAAGTAGGGTACTAGGGTTCGTCTGTTAGAAAGAAGTTCGGTGATGGTGGGTTCGCCATGCAGGGTTCGTGCGGCTCAGGGTTCGTCTGGCTCAGGTTGGGCTCGGCTAATACCAAGGTTCGGCCAGATCACTTTGCATGGCTAAGGTTCGTCGCAACCCAATGGTTCGGCTGGTGAGCATGGTTCGCCTAGCTAGGAAGGGTTCAGGCATGGATAGCTTGGCTGAGAAGGGTTCATAGATGGCACTCCAGCTGGCACAAAGGTTCGGCTCAACCAGAAAGGTTTGCTGCTGAAGAGTAGCAGCTGGTTAGGTTAAGCCGACCTAGGTGCCTTCGAACAACCTGTGTACCGTCATCAACCATGCGCCCAACTATGTTGCAGAATCCCACCATGTTTCCTTAGGTTTATACTAACTAATTTCATGTTTAGCAAGTTATTAGATCGGTTATAGCATCAGTAAAACAAGGGTTCGAGATTTTCCTCAAAGCGTAGATCAAAAGCTAGGTTTCTTCATATCCTCTTGTTCCCCTCGATCACGCGGTCGTCTGGACACCAAGATCTCCCGATTCCATCGGGAAACGAAAGAGAAAATCTAGAGAGAAATTAGAGAGAGGGTGGTGGTGCGTAAATGGTGAACTAGAGAGAGAAAGGGTTGAGGAAAAGTGAGGAAAAAGAAAGAAGAGTTCTTCCTTATATCGCGTATTATTTCCCCGTGCCCGGTCTCGTTTTTATCGTGATAAAATAAATAAATTGCTCGGTTTTAATCATAAAATGTATTAAAAACCCAAGTCTTTTAAATAAATATGTTTTGTTGTAATAAAATGATTTTAAGAAAATCGTTTAAATAAATTGTCTCTGTTTATTTTTATTAATCAATTGTTTAAATAATTTAATTTGTTCGTTTTCGTTTTAAGGTTGTGATTCCTAATAAACGTTTCAAAATTCCATTCATTAATTTAATATCGTTACATATTCTTTACTTATCTCGTCGAAACGTGTTACTCGCGTACGTATTCGTAAAGATCGTCACCTTTGTGAATCCGACGCTTGTATCGTATTTCGATTTGTTTTACAATTTATGGAATATCGTTTCAGAATATTATTCTTAATAATTATATTCGTGTGAATCGTCACTCACGTGAATACATTATTAAGTTAATAATTCTGAATCAATATTCGCGTTTAAATACTGTTCGTAACCTCGCCATCGCGCATTCATTTCTAATTAAACTTTTATTATTTATTAACATTAATAGTATACATCCCAATCCAAACCCCACTAAACCAAGTCACTGACACATCCATGATAGACCGAAATATGCATATGTATAGGGCATACGCAGAGGTAGATCGCAACCACCCCTACACTGTCCCACCGCTATTTCGATAAACCATGACCATGTGTCCTTGGCTATGTTCAGCAATCCAACCATCACAACTCCTAAATCCTTTCATTCAAAAACAAAATCCATGATCCGTGTAATCATCTGCGATAAACTGTCTGGTCCTGTTTAGTTGGGTTACAACTAAATTTCCCATGGTTTACGCGTATAATATATGTTCTAAATATGTATACCAATAACAGTGATAATCATCAAATAATACATGATCATTAATAATTACAAAATCTCAGGTCGTAACAGTACAATCGTACGGATGTACGGTTGTACGGACAACCGGAAGTACAGTGATGTTACAGTCTCCCCTAGTTAAAGGAATTTCGTCCCAAAATTCAACTTTGAGTGACCGTAGTAAATAAATGTGGGTACTTAAGCTTCATCTGATCTTCTCGCTCCCATGTGAATTCTGGACCCCGCTTCGATTCCCAACGTACTTTGACAATTGGAATTCTACTGCGTTTGAGCTTTTTAACCTCACGATCCATTATCTCTACTGGTCTTTCAACAAAATGCATGGTATCATCGACGCGTATGTCATTGAGTGGTACCTGAAGATCCTGATCAGCTGAGCACTTTCTTAGGTTGGACACGTGAAACGTCGGGTGCACGTTACTAAGTTCAGAAGGAAGTTCCAACTTGTAGGCGACCTTCCTGATCCGTTCAAGGATCTTAAAAGGGCCAACATATCGTGGAGCAAGTTTACCTTTCTTCCCAAATCGCACAACGCCCTTCCAAGGCGATACCTTAAGTAATACCATATCGTTAACTTCAAACTCTAACAGTTTCCTTCGCTTATCCGCGTAACTCATCTGTCGACAGCGAGCAGCTAACAGATTGTCGTGGATCTGGCGGATCTTGTCAGTCGTTTCTTGAATACTCTCAGGACCAGTGATCTGCGATTCGCCGACCTCGGTCCAACAAATAGGTTACCGACATTTCCTGCCATAAAGAGCCTCAAACGGCGCCATACCAATGCTCGCGTGATAACTGTTGTTATACAAGAACTCGACCAACGGTAAATGGCTATCCCAATTGCCACCGAAATTGATGACACAATCTCTTAACATGTCTTCCAATGTTTGAATAGTTCGCTCCGTTTGACCATCCATTTGAGGATGATAAGCGGTGCTAACATCTAATCTTGTTCCAAATGCTTCATGAAGGGATTCCCAAAATCGTGCCGTGAATCGAGCATCACGATCCGATATTATGCTTAAGGGAATACCATGTCGGCTAATAATTTCATCAATGTAGATACGAGCTAACTTCCGCACAGGGTACGTTTCGCGTATCGGTATGAAATGAGCCGACTTGGTCAATCTATCAATAATTACCCAAATGCTATCTTTACCGTTCGTGGTTCGTGAGAGCTTAGTAATGAAATCCATAGAGATATTCTCCCACTTCCACATGGGTATTTCTGGTTGTAACAACAATCCCGAAGGTCGCTGGTGTTCTGCCTTGACTTTGGTACAGTTAAGGCACTTGGACACATACTCAGCAATATCCTTCTTCATTCCAGGCCACCAGTACAAGTCCCGAAGGTCTTGATACATCTTATCAGCACCCGGATGGATTGAATAACGAGACTTATGAGCTTCATTCATAATCACCATCCTAAGATCACCCCTGTTCGGTATCCACAACTGATTCAAATAATACATCAAACCATTAACCTTAGTTTCCAATAAAATCTCAGCCCCGCAGGACATCTCATTTTTCAAGTCATCTTGAGCTAATAAGTGTTGTTGGGCCGTGAGAACATCATTTCGGAGACTAGTGTGCACTCGGACACTATGAATCTGAACTTAACTTTTACGGCTAAGCGCATCTGCTACTACATTCTCCTTACCGGGATGGTAGCGAATTTCACAGTCATAATCGTTCAGTAGTTCAACCCATCTCCGTTGTCTCATATTAAACTATTTCTGATTGAGAATATGTTGCAAACTCTTAAGATCAGTAAAGACTACACACTTTGTGCCATAAAGATAATGTCTCCATATCTTCAAAGTAAACACGACTGCATCAAGTTCCAAGTCGTGTGTAGTGTAATTCTTCTCGTGAATTTTCAGCTGTCTTGATGCATAGGCCACAACCTTTCCCTGTTGCATGTGAACACAACCGAGACCTAGGTTAGATGCATCACAATAGACCACAAAATCATCATTTCCATCAGGTAGGGTCAAGACAGGAGCATCACAGAGTTTCTGCTTTAAAGTCTAAAACGCCTCTTCCTGCTTCGGTCCCCACTCATATGGTTTATTCTTCTGGGTCAGAGAAGTGAGAGGGACAGCAATCCTGGAGAAATTCGATATGAACCGCCTATAGTACCGGCAAGTACGAGAAACGATCGAATTTCCGTCGGTGTCTTCGGTGTACTCCAATTCTTTACCATATCAATCTTTGCAGGATCCACGTGAACACCATTTTTATTGACTATGTGTCCCAAGAACTGAACTTCCTTAAGCCAAAATTCACATTTGGAGAATTTGGCATACAGTTGTTCTTTTCTCAAAACTTCCAAAATCAACTTAAGGTGTTGCTCGTGTTCTTCTTTGCTCTTGGAGTATATCAAAATGTCATCAATGAATACAATCACAAACTTATGCAAGTATAGCCTGCAAACACGGTTCATGAGATCCATGAAAACCGCTGGTGCGTTGGTAAGGCCGAAAGGCATTACCAGAAATTCATAGTGGCCATATCTCGTTCTAAAAGCCGTCTTGGGAATATCATCATCATGTACACGAAGTTGATGATACCCAGACCTAAGATCGATCTTTGAAAACCATGCGGAGCCTTGAAGCTGATCGAAGAGATCATCGATGCGCGACATTGGATATTGATTCTTGATTGTGAGTTTGTTTAATTCGCGATAGTCGATACACATTCGGAATGACCCGTCCTTCTTCTTGACAAATAGGACCGGTGCACCCCATGGCGAATGGCTCGGGTGAATAAATCCTTTATCTGTTAGCTCTTGCAATTGGCTCGCCAACTCTTGCAACTCCGAAGGCGCAAGTCTGTAGGGAGCCTTGGCGACAGGGTTCGCACCAGGTACTAAGTCAATTCGAAACTCTACTTGACGTTCTGGTGGAAGACCCGGTAAGTCATCTGGAAATACTTCAGGAAAATATCTTATCACTGGAACGTCCTCAATGCTCTTTCTTTTCTCCTTTTTCTCCACAATATGAGCTAAAAATGCTACACACTTCTTCCTAAGGTACTTGTGCGCTTTAGTGCATGACATCATCTTAAGAACTTTACTAGAAGTTTCCCCAAAAACTCTTAAAATTTCACCCGAAGGTAAGGGAATACGAATATATTTTTCATGGCATACAATCTCCGCTTTGTGGGTGGCTAACCAATCCATGCCTATGATATCATCGAAGCTACCAAGATGCATAGGTGAAAGATCAATCGGGAAAACGTGATCATTTAAGTTCACAGTACATCCGATAATAACAGTGTCAATATCAATAGTGTTTCCATCAGCCACCTCCACGTTAAACGGTTTATCTAAATATGTACATGTTCTACCAAGGAAGCATTCAAAATCATATGAAACGAAACTCCTATTGGCACCAGAATCGAATAAGACAGATGCATAAGAGTTGCTGATCAGAAATGTACCATTGACCACGTCCTGGTTGGCTTAAGTAGCTGAAGCATTCAGTTGAAATGCTCTGCCTCTTGCCACCCGTTGATTGTTTCCTGTCAGTCTCAAGCATTGATTCCTGAAATGACCCACTTCGCCACACTCATAACAGCCTCTTGCTTGTGCAGGTGCCTGGCGAACAGGTGCAGCTTGTATCGGTTGTACTTGCGGAGCAGGTAGTGCAAGCGGAGCAGGTTGCATCCTTTGTGCTTGCGGTGCACTCCGACGGACATTTGCAAAATGGCCATACTTGCCACTATTGTTGCAGACGCGACAAGGCAAGTTAGGCGCGTGATGATATAGGCAAGTGTTGCATTGAGGAACAGCTCCAAAATTCCTAGTGTTGGAATTATTGGAGTACTGTTGAGTGACCGGAGTGGTAACAGCATAACTCATAGTCTTTCGCTTCCTGTTGCTGCTTTTTGATGAACTAGCAGCTTCAGTCTTGACTTCAGTCTTTGTTTCCTTCGCTGCAGTCTTCACCTCGGTTTTCTTTGTTCCCTTCCACATGAGTGTTCCAGCCTTCACATGATTGTCGGTTAGAGTTGCAGATAAACGGATTGCAGCCTCAAGTGTTTTGGGGTTGCTCCCGTAGGCGGTATCTTGAATCTGCATAGGCAGTCCGCCTATATACTTCTCGATAGCTCTCTCAAGGGGTGTGACCAGATGAGGCACTAGCAGACTATACTTGTGGAAACGAGTACTGTAGATAACATTTTCCCCGCTATCTTGTTTGATCTCCCAGAACTCAGTCTCCAATTTCCTCATCTCACTACGAGAACAAAATTCAGTGGTCATCAAGTTCTTGACCTCTGTCCATGTCAGTGCAAGGGCAGCATCCACTCCCCTAGTTTGTTTTTCGCCGTTCCACCAAGTCAGTGCTCTCTTTTGGAAAACACTGGTGGCATAGCGCACCTTCAAATTTTCGGGGCAGTCACTGTTGATGAAAGTGTTCTCCATACTCTCGAACCACTGCAGCAGACCAGTGGCTGAATCTGCACCCGTAAACTTCTGTGGATTACAGGAGTTGAAGTGTTTGAATGTGCAAGTTCGAGGGTTTGCACCACCTCAGTTCTGATTGATGTTCTGATTGGCTTGAGTCAGTTGATTAACCAATCCAGAAATAAAGTTTGCTAACTCTTGTATGCCGGAGTTGGCACTGCCGTTAGCATCCTCTGAGTTCGTATCGTCTCCGTTGTGACGGCGTGGCGGCATGTTTCTGAGGAAATTAGAAACATGTTACTACCACTTACAACATAAGTCATACAAACTATGATTGAATGAGTTCATTTTAAACAGTTAGGATTACATATAGGAACTATATTTTTCTCCTATCTGTTATTAAGCTCATAACATTTATAAATTTCCTAATATTATACTAAGTGTCCTAGTTGGTCATAACTAATATTAGTTAACTATTCCTAAGTTTCAAACACTCCCTACCCCATACCAACACTGACAACTTCCCGATGCAATACAACAAGCTTATATATAGGGCATTTGCAGAGGTAGATCGCAATCTCCCCGACACCGTCCCACCACCGTTTCATTGCTCCATGATTATGCCCTTGTTAGAATTTAGGGTGTATCATGTATCTTACCATAGTCTCATTTCACAAACCTTATCCTAAGTAGGATAATTTTAAGTGAAGTGGTCTCTAGTTCCCATGGACAATTAGGTTCGTCTAATGTCTAAGTTCACCTGATATGTAGTTTCGCCTATTTCTAAGTTCACCTAATGTCTAAGTTCACCTGACATTAAAGTTCCCCTAATGTCTAAGTTCACTTAAAGTTCATACTAATCCCGAAGTCCAAAATTTTCAATGAGGGTTCATATCATCACTGAGTGCTCTTATTGTCACTAAGTGTTCATATCCTCCCTAATTTATTCTCATCAAGTGTCCATACCATCACTAAGTGTTAGTATCATCACTATGCGTTTATATTATCCCCAAGTGTTTATATCATCACCCAAGTCCATATTCCATCACTATTCACTCATATCGTTCATTATTCCTATGCACCCTACGTGTCCAATCAGTATGTTTCATAAGTGAATTTATAAGTGTTTATCAAGTGTGATCATCCATGAGTCAATCCAAACCATCCTAACAAATATACCATCAACATCCATATCACAATAATTCCTAGTAATATCCTAAGTTCCTGACACTGACAGACCCCCGATATATTACAAATGGTATATGTATAGGGCATATGCAAGGGTAAATCGCAACCTCCCTTACACCGTCCCACCACCTTTGTAGTATACCACGAGTGTGTCCTTGTCTGGAGATCAAGAGATCTAACAGATAATTCCTAAAGCAGAATAATTCCTAAGCAGTTAAGTTCTTAAGCAGTTAAGTTCTTAAGCAAATAAGTATCCCATACGGGTAGTTCCCTTATTCCTCAATACTGACATCCACCCGATGTACTGTAAATGGTATATATATAGGGCATATGATAAGGGTAGGTCGCAACGGCCCAAACCACCGTCCCACCACCTTTACAATACACCACGAGTATGTCCTTATCGAGTCATTAGGACACAAGTAAGCAGATAATCAATAAACAATATATATAGTTTAGATGTATAACAAGAGCTCAGTTAACATGTAATAAACACATAAGCATGAAATACTGAATATACTAACTAGTGTATGAAGTAACTTCATACTAGAGTATCTTACGGTTATAGACTAGGTCAACCATTTCTAGTAACCTAATTCCCTATAACCCAGGCTCTAATACCAATCTGTAACACCCCGACCGATGGCGGAAACGTCGGGATGCCACGAGGGATGTGTAGATTGTTCAGAAGCTCGTGGGCATCTAAATCAAATCATCATATATCATTCAAGCAACCAAATTAATTACACAAAAATCATGTTCATCATGAAATAGTTACATAAATTACAAAAGAGATTTAGCTATCTAACTAAATTCTAATCGCCAGAATTTCAGTTATTTAGCTAAGTCCAAGATCCTATATGATGATGTACAAAAGTGTGAGTTCATCTTCCTCAACCTACTTAGCTTCATTACCTGAAACATGTAGAAAATCTAGTGTCAACTACAAGGTAGTTGGTAAGAAATCATGAGTTTTTATGTATAAAAATGTTTATAAAAGTTGATAATTGGATTTTATAAAAGTTTATAATTTCCCCCAGAATTTCCACATGTGCACATGTAAGTTGGTTCAGTCCTGTAAAATCTCAACATAACACAACATCCAAACAAATCCAAGTAATCACATAATTCCAATAATCACAAATCAATATCCACATATAATCAACCAATCACATCTCAATCATTAATCATCAAAATCATGTGAACATAAGTTACCGCGGAGGACCTCAGTCAACTCAATCAACGGCGGAATCAACGCGAAGGACCGCAGTCAACTCAACCAACGATATTCCTATAAGTGTCTTCGTGCACTACGGAGGACCGCAGTCAACTCAACCAACAGTGGAATCACTAAGGAGGACATTAGTCAACTCACCAACAGCAACTCAATCATCGCGGAGGACCTAAGGCAACTCGATCTACAATGACTCACGGATAAGTAATAATCCATCTCAATCAGTAATCAATGATAATTAAATAATCCGAATATCATAATGATAAACCAGGTGTCACCCATGTATTATCAAAATAATATTTTAAATATTGGTATACATGTTCCACCTCCTTGTTTAAAAACAAAACAATTTAAAAAAAAAACAGAGGTTATGAGAACTCACCTGAATCCTTAAAATCAGTGTTCCTGTAATATGCGCGCTAGCGTAAGGGAACTCAAGATCAACTCAACAATCTGTAAGTATTATGTGTTTGTGCTTATGAGTATGTGTATCTCAATTTAATTAAGTATTCAGTTCAATTCCTTAAGCGTTTTCTTCCATTCCTTAAGTGTTTCATTAATCTATTTTAATTAGTACATGTTAAAATAAAACACTTAAGTTATCCTGTATGGCTATCCTCAATATTTAGTTTAAACTAACAATTTTATTTAATAATATTGTGATATGAAAGTCTTGATATACCATGTATACCCTCCTGATTATGGATGATAAAGGATTAATATCCTCCATCATACACAAGCACATCCATACACTCACGCATGTTTAGACTAGATTGACCACCTTTAATCTATGTTATTAAGAATTAGTTTGAATTTAAGAAGATATAATTAGGTTATTTACATAAAAATGTTCACCGGATACAATCACATAGTTTAAGACTTATATATATTAAGAAAAGGTGGTAACCTATTATATTTCATGCATATATATGGATGTACACAAGTCTCTTGTTCCCCCCCCCCTTTTATCTTTTTAACCCTAATTCGACCAAGTTTTGGCTTAATAGACCGAAGGTTCGCCTAACCCATTAGGTTCGCTGCCCTTGAGCTAACCCCCTTAAGGTTCGGTCAGTTAGAGAAAAGGTTCGGCCCAAAATTGTCCAGGTTCGTGACCCTATCGGGTTCGCTGGACTCCACTGGTTCGTGGCCTCCAGGTTTCGGCCAAGTAGGGTACTTGGGTGCGTCTATTAGAAAGAAGTTCGGTGATAGGTTCGTTTGGCTCAGGTGGGGCTCGGCTAATACCAAGGTTTGGCCAGATCACTCTGCATGGCTAAGGTTCGTCGCAACCAAATGGTTCGGCTGGTGAGCATGGTTCGCCTAGCTAGGAAGGGTTCGGCCATGGATAGCTTGGCTGAGAAGGGTTCACGGATGGCACTCCAGCTGGCACAAAGGTTCGGCTCACCCAGAAAGGTTCGCTGTTGAAGAGTAGCAGCTGGTTAGGTTCAGGCGACCTAGGTGCCTTCGAACAACCTGTGTACCATCATCAACCATGTGCCCAGCTATGTTGTAGGATCCCACCATATTTCCTTAGGTTTATACTAACTAATTTTCATGTTTAGCAAGTTATTAGATCTGTTATATCAAAAGATAGGTTTCTTCGTATCCTCTTGTTCCCCTCGATCACGCGGTCGTCTGGACATCAAGATCTCGCGATTCCGTCGGGTAATGTCACACCCCGAGCCGGCGGGGTTGGATCGGAGTCCCTGTCGGGAGGTAGGTTCCCGGGGCGTGATATCGCGGGTGATAATCCTAATGATCAGATTGTTTACATAGCATCAATGTTTAAGAATAACTACGCACAATCAAATGATAACTAGGATTACAAAGTTAAATTACAATATCAATGTTCTGCAATTTAACTAAGTAAACCTATCAAAAGAATAACATGTTTATATCTTGCTTATGTACAAGATATCAAGAGTAATGTGTATCATTAACAAAAGATGTGCTTCACAAAAGTCTACTAGGTCCTCTATGGGCCGCCTAGTATGCAATCCAAAAGCCTTAGATTAAACCTGTTCATCACCTGAGAATGCATGTAAGAAAACAAGGTCAACACAATGGTTGGTGAGTTCATAAAGTTTATAAGTTTAAAATAGTTTTAACGAACCTCCTTCTGTAAAACCTTAACCTCATTAACTTCACATGTAATATCCAAATCGGTATGCTTATATATAGGGCATATGTAAGGGACAAGCCCTAGCCAACATCCCACCACATACTAATCCGTATATGACACTGTTGCTAATAATAATTAAGCATTTTACCTACCAATCAACCCATTCCTCATCAAAGCTTTTGTTGTCTGTTTCAAATTTTATAAGTCTATAGTGTTCACAAATGTTAGTTTCAAAGTATGTTTATCAAGCATCAAGTTTCACACGCACGTAGTTTAGCTGTCCCTAATCTAATAAGTGAGTACAAGCTCTGCACTAGCAGTCGTTTAGCAATTACGTAGCTCACAGATTAGTTAAGCTTAGTCTAGCAATTACGTATCTCATATACAAGATAAAAGCTCTGGTTTACCAGTAGTTTAGCAATTACATATCTCATATATAGACACAAGCCATGCATACACAAGTAATCCAGCAATTACATATCTCATATAAGCAGACAAAAGCTCTGGATTACCAGTAGTTTAGCCATTACATGTCTCTTATATAGATAATAGCTTAGCATCGTTATGTTTATGTTTAGCAATTTCATACCTCATATATGCTGAACAAAAGCTCTGGACTACCAGTAGTTTAGCAATTACATGTCTCTTATATAGGTAATAGCTTAGTCTCGTTACGTTTATGTTTTACATATATCTCAATCCATAGGTACAAGCTCTGGACTACCAGTCGTTTAGCAATTACGTAGCCTATGATTAGATAAATGTACCATGTTTCATGCGCAAGTAGTAGTTTCCAAGCATAAAGTTTCAAGTGTTCACACATTGTCTCATCATGAATCCCATAGGTTTGCATCAAGTCTCAAGTTTATCGTATAAAGATTCACAAGTATAAGCATCAAGTCTCATGTTTAAAGTATAAAGTCTCACAAGTATAAGCATCAAGTCTCATGTTTAAAGTATCAAGTCTCACAAGTATAAGCATCAAGTCTCATGTTTAAAGTATCAAGTCTCACAAGTATAAGCATCAAGTCTCATGTTTAAAGTTTAAAGTTTCTCAAGTCTTAACATCAAGTCTCATAAGCATCCAGCATATGGTTTCAAGCTACAAGTTTAATGTATAAGTTTCAATCAAAAGTTTCAACATAAGTATCAAGTTTAAGTTTAAAGCATTAAACAATCTTTCAATAATTTTATGAAAATGTTTAACATGCTTCTCAGTCCCGAAGTAAAACAAATAAGTTTGAAAAGGGACAAATGAACTCACCTTATGTCCGTAGTGTTTGACTAAGTAGAATAAGAATACACGCTCTCTTTGTTTGCTATTGATATGATGTTCACGCTCTTGTATTGATTTCATAGTGTTGTAACTTATAAGTACTAGTTCGTAAGGGTTTGTTGTGCGTGTAAGTGTTATTCCTAAAGTTTACTAACACTTAAAGATGTCGGTCATCATCCGGCCTCGTATGTTAATCAAGAACTCCTTATCACTTAACCACTTAAGCTTTTAAGCCTTCAATTTATACGTTTTAGTTTCATCGCCTTATTGATTTCCCCCAACACATTGCTATTAGGTTGCTCGTTTCCATATAAGACTCGTTATGTACTAATTAAGTTTTCCAACTAGTTTAGAAATCTCTATGTTCTAATTTCATAAAATACAGTTCGTGTATTTGTTTCAAGATTTCTTAAGTGGCTAAAAGGGTTGTTTGTGGACTGGATGACACGCATTGAGTCTACAATTGATGGGTGTGGGTCAATTATGTTTATTGGGCATATTTATTAAAATGGGCCACCATGGATTCATAACCAACACACAAGTGATAAAACAAATTGCACAAGTTTCACTCAAGTGGGCCATGGTTATTTGGGCCGAATATAGGGGTTCTTTGGGCCATGGATGACTTGTGGCTCAAGCTATGCATTCGTGGGCCGTTTACATATGTGTGGCCCAAAGAGCAAAGGATTGGGTTACTTATGCGTGTGGGCCGAAGGATATGGGCCGAAAAGAGATTGGTCCGGTTAAACCTTGTTGGGCCGAAGCAATTTATTTGGGCCGGACAGCAATAGGCTTCCTAACTTGGGCCAAGGGATTACGTGGATCCATCAATCGACATTGGCCTAATTAAATGAACAGTAACATGTGTGTGGCCCGTTAACAGAAATTGGGCCGAAGATGTTAGGTTGGATTTGAGATAGTTTTGGGCCGGTTGTGTATGTTTCTTGACCCAATGATTTTTGCGGTTGCCGAAGGGAATAACCACACCCATTTTCCAACGAACCCTTGTGTTCGAGAGTCATGGGTTCGGCACCCATGCATGGTTCGTGGACGAAGTAGGTTCGCAAGCAGCCAGAAGAATGGTTCGGCATAGCTCAGCGAACCTTAAGGATCGTGACAGGCATGGTTCGGTTATATTCGAAGGTTCGGCTAAGGCTTGTCGATCATGAAGGTTCGTTTCTCGCGTGGGTTCGTGAGACTGAAATGGTTCGGTGGTAGGTGTGCAGAAGGTTCGGTTATGCCTTGAAAAGGCTCAGCCATCATGCTCAAAGGGTTCGTTCATCAGGGAACCACCAGGGTTCGGCCATCCTTGCAGGGTTCGGCTACCAGACCCTCATGAACCCTGGTTCAGCCTATCACCTTCTTCATCTTCATCCACGAATCTGGAAGGTTACAAGCTGTTTCATGAAGGTTTGTGGGTTCGAAGGTCATGCTCTAGGATCGGTTTTTGGAGTGGTGGTCGAGCAACAACACAAAAACATAATGAAAACCCTATTCTCGTGACTTTTCTTTCGATCATACCTCAAAATCAGCTGGTTAAATCCACAGATAGCTTGTACTTCCTTGTAGAGGGCTCCGAGATGGTTGTTTAGGCGCAAGAATCACTGAATTTCGTCCACAAACAAAGGAGATATCGCGTTTTGAAGTCGGTTTCTAGAGTGAGAGAGATAGGTTCGTGAATCTGATTTTTAGAGAGAGATAGAGCTGCAATAAATGATATAATTGACCTCATTTGGTGCTTATATACCCCGAGAGTATTCGGGTCCATTTCGGTTGCTCGGTTCGTAGTCTCGACGCGTATCCGGCACGTTAAACGCGTTTTTCCGTAATAAAAAAAATAAAAAGAATTTATCGTAACGATGAGAATGTTATAATATTTCTAAAATTTATTTTAAATTTTGTTTATTAATTTATTTAATCGAATTATGACCTTTTACGCGTTTTAGTTAAATTATTGCGAGTTAATAAAGTAGTTTAGTTTATTTTTATTTATGATGAGTTTCAAAATTGTAAAATAGGAAATATTTTATTTCCTTAAATTTATGATCGATCGTATCGTTATTCGTTTTCGTTTCGTCAGATCGCGTCGCCATCGCCCGTATTCATTCGAATCGTCATTCGAACGAACACGTCAATGGTTTGGCTTTCTGATTATTGTTTTCTACTGTTAAATCATTATCACAGAACGTTAAACTATCAGAATCATTCGTACAGATCGTCACCTATACGAATAACTCGTCCGTTTAGCATTCCGCAACAACAATTGTTATAGTTTTGTTTTGTTTAACCTCACATACGTTTACACCAAATGATATCACATCAAGTATTTATGTTTCAACATTGTGTTGTCTTACATGTTTTCTGACTATTAAATCCTAAGATTTCAGTCAGATTCAGACAATCGTTTAATAGTTTCATGCTAATCAAAATTCATCACTAGCATAAACATAGTTTCACGTAATGTGTACCTGAGTTACTGTACAAGTTTACTGTTGCGATCACTGTTCCGGCACGCGTCCGGCACTGATGTTACAGTCTCCCCTTGTTAAAGAAATTTCGTCCCGAAATTTAAGACTCATTATTCGGTACGACTTCCTCGGCAAAGAGTTAGGGATACTGTTTTTCATGTGACCTTCACGTTCCCAAGTAAAATCGGGTCCGCGCCTTGAGTTCCAACGAACTTTAACGATAGGAATACGGCTTCGCCTCAGTTTCTTAACTTTGCGATCCATGATCTCTAACGGTTCTTCAACAAAACGTAAGTTTTCATCCAATTGAATTTCTTCAACTGGTAGGATAAGAGTTTCATCAGCTAAGCATTACTTCAAGTTTGAGACGTGAAACACGTCATGTACACCACTAAGTTCATCGGGTAAGCTTAATCTGTACGCCACAGAACCAATGCGTTCGATGATCTCGAACGGTCCCACGTATCGTGGTGTTAGTTTGCCTTTCTTTGTGAAACGAACTACGCCCTTCCATGGGGAAACCTTCAACATAACACGATCTCCCACTTGGAATTCCAAAGGCTTACGCCGTTTATCGGCCTAGCTCTTTTGTCTGCTTCGTGTTGCTTGTAACCTTTGTTGTATCTGAGCGATCTTGTCTGTAGTTTCTTGAATAAGTACTGGCCAGTGATACGATTATCTCCCACTTCCGACCAACAGATCGGTGACCGACATTTTCGACCATAAAGAGCCTCGAATGGGGCACAACCGATGCTACTGTGATAGCTGTTGTTGTAGGAGAACTCGATTAGTGGCAACTGAGAATCCCAATTACCACCGAAGTCTAGAACACAAGTTCTTAACATGTCCTCCAGGGTCTGAATAGTACGTTCGCTTTGACCATCTGTTTGTGGATGATAAGCTGTACTCAAGTTTAATTGCGTCCCCAGAGATTTCTGCAATGACTGCCAGAACCTTGATGTAAATCTGCTATCACGATCTGAGATGATAGACAATGTCACACCATGGCGTACCACTATCTCGTTGATGTAAAGCTTCGCTAGTTTATCCATCGAGTAGGTTTCTCGCATCGGCAAGAAATGAGCAGATTTGGTTAACCGATCAATAATAACCCAAATAGTGTCATGTCCACTGGAAATACGGGGTAGCTTAGTAACAAAGTCCATAGCTATTTGTTCCCACTTCCAAAGTGGAATTTCAGGCTGTTCCAGTAAACCTGACGGTCTCTGGTGTTCTGCCTTCACTTTAGCACATGTAAGGCATCGACCAACATACTCAGCTATGTCTTTCTTCATACCCGGCCACCAATAAAATGCACATAAGTGTCACATCCCGAGCCGGCGGGGTAGGATCGGGTTTCCCCGACGGGCGGAAGGTTCCCGAGGCGCGATATCGAAATGATAACCGGATTGATCAGATTGTTCACATTGCACATGATATATAAATGAGAAACTTTGCTAAAATAAAATAGGATTACAGAGTTAAATTATATTAGTTAAGTTTACAATTTAACAATGTAAACCCACTATCACATCATCAGTCTTCAATCTTGTAGTTGCACAAGATATGTTAAACAAACTGTAAAATGATGCTTCAAAATATGCAGGTCCAAAAAGCTAGGTCCTCTATCAGATAACCTAATCCCAAAGAAATAACTCTTCAGTTGACCTGTTCGTCACCTGAGAAGTCATGCAAAAATAAAGTCAACACATGGTTGGTGAGTTCATATTGTTTAGTGTTTGAAAATGATTTGAAAACTTCTTTGGTAAAGACCCTAACCTCATTAACACCACATGTATCATCCAGATCGGTATGCTTATGTATAGGGCATACCCCTGAGTCGAGGCTACAACCCCGCCCAGACGCCGTCCCACCACATACTAATCCGCATAGGACATTGTTGTTAATGATAATTAAGCATCTTTACCTATCACACACTATTGTTCCCAATGACTCAAATGTTCTCACAAAACCTTTGTTTAACCCACGGGTAACAACCTTAATCTCATTAACATCACATGTATCATCCAGATCGGTATGCTTATATATAGGGCATACCCCTGAGTCGAGGCTACAACCCCGCCCAGACGCCGTCCCACCACATACTAATCCACATGGGTCATTGGTGTTAATGAAAATTAAGCATTTTACCCCTACCTTTAACCCAATGATTCGTCAGTCCTTTGTTCCTGTAAATACCACAATTTGGAATCTATGTTGATTCCTTAAGTTCATCACAATAGTGATCAACTACAGAAATTGTAGAAACAGTTTAATAAATGCTTAATTAAATAAATAAATAAACATTTAATAAAATCTAAGTCCTTATGATTGGGGCCTTTGGTCATACTCGAGTAGACTAGTCTGTCAATCTAGGTACTTAGTACTTAGGGAATTCTGTAAATATCATCAAACATAAGACCTACAAGTCAATCAGTCTAGCTAGGACTTCTTGAAATATAGGATTTCTGAATTCAATGTGTTGGCAAATGTTATCTCTGATATTTCCCATACTATCCCTTAAAAATGATTTAATGATCGTCTGATTTTGTCACAAGATGTACTTGATGTGTGGATCATAGAATACAAGATTCATTGATCGGTTGTACACTTGATTCATTGTTCAACAAACACTTGGTTTGTAGAACATTGATTGTTGTCTTTGCAAAGATTGTTTTATTGATGTCTTGATGTCCCACACTTGTCTTGTCAAAATGTTTGATTTGATTCCTTGAATTCACCCACTTGATTTGTCAAAATGTTTGTTTTGATCCCTTGAATTCACCCACTTGTTTTGTCAAAAAGTTTGTTTTGATCCCTTGAATTCACCCACTTGTTTTGTCAAAATGTCTAGTTTGATTTGTTTGAAATGTTTTGACTTATTGAAAGGTTTAGTTTAACTTGATTATTCACTTAATATATAAGTAAATCAGTTAATAACCTGCATAAAATCATCCTAGACATGATCTAGGATAGCATTTATATATATGTAAAACATATAAATTTAAAAGCATTAAAGTAAACAATTTAAGTAAACAGTTTACGCATGCTTCTCAGCCCCGCGTTTTAAAACAAAATGTTAGAAAAGGGGCAATGAACTCACCTGTGTTGCCGTGCAATAAACCACAAAAGATATGCGCACTCTTTGATTGTTGCCTATGTATCTTTAACACCTGAGTTATTTTAAAGAATTTGAATACGATAAGTACATACGGGAATTGTCGTATCTATGGTTTGGTCTCGATGTGCAACTACGTGTCCTAGATTACTAGTGTGTTTCTAGAATTTCCTCTATCTAAGTTAAACCATTACCCATTAGTAACCCAGATCCCACATTAATCGTTAAGGTATTTAAATAAAACATTTTCAATTTATTACATTTTAAGTAAATCATTTATTTAGGAAAATCGTTTAATTATATTGATAAAGTTTATAATTTAATTTCCTTTATGAAAAGCATAATTAATTTAAGAAAATGTAATTTAAACATGATGGGCTTATATTAAACCCATTGGGCCATTCTTGGGCCCTTTAATGAACTTTGATTTTCAAATGATCTCTTGTTTGCTTATAAAGTCATTAACCTAGATGGTGTAAATAACCATTTAGATTAATCATGTGCCTTCGAAATTCCCAATGGTTTAGGTGTTAACATTTAAGTTAAACCATAACCTTTAGGTTCTTGTTTTTCCATTCCGAATGTATTCCTCTCATGATATTGATATCCTAGCTTAAGAAGACTCATTTATGTCTAACCAATTAAATGATCGTCCCCTACAATGATTACATACCATAAGTGTGCTAGAATATCCTATGTTAAATTTATAGTTAACCCTAACATGGCTTTTATTGAAGTTTAGATCTTGTGGGCTTTATATTAGGCCTAACTTGTTCTTGTGACCCAATTGATTAATATTTAACTTAATCAAATGTACAACGGGTCAACCTTGGTTATTTAGCCCAACTAAGTGGTATTGGGCCTAATCATAGGGTTATTGGGCCTTAGGAGTTATGTGGGCCAAATTAATTGAACGACTAAGTGTGAATAGAGTCTTGATCAATTTCCTCCCCAATGAGCCAACTTGAAATTGTTGGGCCATTACAACACGTGGGTCGATTAACACACCTATATGGGCCGAGAATAGGCTGTTGGGCCTAGACCTTGTAGATGAGTGGCCCGCATTGAATTAAAGTGGGTTAAACATTTGAGTTGGACCAAAGTAAATATAATTGGGCTTAACCTAAGTTCATCTCTTGATCTTAAACTCCTAGCTATTTATCCTTGATGCTCTAGTTTTTAAATAACCAATTGTTACACAAGCTTTGACATCTCATGTCATTTCCATGCACATACCTATCCCATGCACACTCACATACCTACATGTATATATATACGTATCTAGGTCTCCATGTGTAGTGAAATAAAAGGGTCTTAAGGTTCGGTTTGCGTATGCTTAGTGTGTTGGCAGCGAACCCTCTAAGGTAGCTAAGGGTTCGGTCATAATGAAGTCAAACGAACCTCTATGGTTCGGTCCCTTATGGTTCGTCTAACTCACAGGGTTCGTGAGCTACATGGTTTGCCATAGGCTCGGCTAGGGTTTGGTTAATTAGAGTAGGGTTCGTGACCAGCTATCTCTTCCCATGGTTCGGCTAACACAATCATAAAGGTTCGCTCAATGCCTAAGGGTTCGTGAACCAGGGTTCGGTGCAGGTGCAGTGCAGGTTCGTTGCAGAGATTCCCATGCTGGTGCAGGGTTCGTTACTACTAGGGTTCGGTGGTTGGTGTAACATGGCTGGTTCGCTACTAGTTCGGCTGGCCTACAGAAGGGTTCGCTAGGCAAGAAGGGTTCGGCTCCCTGCATCTCAACCTGGAAAAAGGTTCGGCCGCCCCATCTTTTCCAGCTTCACTCACGAACCCTACCTGCAACAACACCATTTTCGAGCTCTAATCCGGGTAAGGTTGTTCTTTGGGTCGACATTCATGTTATAAGGTTGTCTAAATGTGTGTTTCGTGCACCAAGATCCTAAACCGGTCGTGTATGTGTGTGTAGATCGGACAACCACAATAAAATGAGTAAAAACCCTAAATATTCGAACCTTTAAACATCCATACCTCGAAATCGGTTGGTCAAATCTACAGATCGGTTGTACTTCCTTAAAGAGGATGATGAGAGCTCCGCGTGGACACCAAGAACGCCCGATTTCGTCTCCAAATGAATGAGATCTTGAAGGTTGAAGATGAAGAATTTTAGAGAGAGAGAGGTGACGGGAGAGAGAGCTAGAGAGAGAGAGATGTGTAAAAATGAAAGAAAAGTGTTCTTTCATCGTTTATATACCCCGAGGGTATTCGGGTTCATTTCGGTTGCACGGTTTTCGTCTCCGACGTGTTTCCGGATCGTAAAGCGTAAAATTACGAAATTAAAATAAAAGGTTATATTTTATGTGTTTGGGAAGTGGTTATTTCTAGTAATGACATTAAATGCTATTTCCCTAATTTATTTATCGAAACTCCTAAATATTACGCGTTCCATTATTTATTCGCGTATTATAATTTACGCGTCTAAAATAGTAATTATAGTTTTGCCTTAATTGTAACTATGATGAGTTTCAAAATTGTAAAACAGGAAATATTTTATTTCCCTATAATTATTATCGTTCGAGTCGTCTTTCGTTTCGTCAGAAAACGTCACTTACGCGCGTCTTCGTACAGAGCGCTAACTGTACGAACACGATCGTACGTTTCACTTTCTGATTTTGTTGTCTAATTTAAAATCATCGTTTCAGATCATTAAACTGTCAGATCCATTCGTACAGATCGTCACCTATACGAACAGTCCGTCGGTTTAACATTCCGTAACAACAACTGTTATTGTATTGTTTTGATTAGCCTCGCATACGTGCTATCCTAATAGATCCTAACAAATAACCCATGATGGTTCAGTGTTGCCAGATAATTATCTGACTCAAGAACCATTGTTCTGTACTTAGTTTCTGCTAAATGTTTATGAGTCTGCTGTTTGATAACATGAAATGACTTTGACTATCAATATGAACATGAAATAGAATGGAATGTGTATAGTTGGTGTTTGTTTACTGTTCATGCTACTGTTGCGATCACTGTTCCGGCACCGATTTCGGCACTGTTGTTACAGTCTCCCCTTGTTAGAGAAATTTCGTCCCGAAATTTAAGAATAGTTATCGGGTACTGCTTCCTCTGTAAGCAATTGGGATTACCTGAACATCGCGTGACCTTCGCGCTTCCCAAATAAACTTGAGTTTGCGCTTTGAATTTCCAATGAACTTAGCAATGGAAATACGACTTTTCCTTAGTTGTTTAATCTAACAAGCCATAAACTCTGGAGATCATTACATAAGGTATAATGTCCGTTCAATTGAATTCCTTCAATTGATATGACGAACGATTCGTTAGCACAGCATTTGTTCAAGTTCGAGACGTGCAACACGTAACGCATCTAACTAAAGTCATCTGGTGACCTCAATCTATGTGCCATGAAACGAATATGTTGTATGATCTCGGATTGTCCTACGTTTCGTGGTGCTTGTTCGTCCCTTTATTCTGGAATGGACTACACCTTTAATCCGTCAGTCGGCGACTGACGTTGCCGACCTCAAGGAGCCTCGAATGGTGTGCATTCGGTGCTTCTATATTGACGGATGTTGTAGGAAGATTTAATCGATGGCATTTGGGTGTCCCACTTTCCACTGAAGTTTGACATACAAATTCTCAACATTTTTCCCCCAAAATTCGTGTCGTACTTTCGCTTCGACCGTCCTTTGGTGAACGGTGAGCAGAAATTATTTTCAAGTACATCCCTTAGAGATTTCTGCGATGTGGGTTACACATCATTATGAAAATGCCGTCCCTAACCAAAATGTTAAACAATGGTATCACATAGCGTACCACTATCTCGTTGCTGTATAATCCATCAGTTTACCTATCACCAGAGTCCACCCACTAATTTGGTAGTAAGTGTTACATCCGGTTTATTTTAAACTGTCTTTCGGCATCACAATATGACACACTCCTTAGAGTTTTCGTAGGTGACTCTCACTACATCTAGGTCTTGATCTTCAGATCGAGATCTTTAAGTCACCCATGATGGATACTTAGGTTGTTTGACATAACCGTACACATACTTCACCATTCGTTTAATCTATCCTTTGCTCGAAGGTTTTCGTTATACAGCGGGGAGGTCTACCTAAAATACGGTAGAATTATTAGGATAAAGGTAAGGATTTACCTTCTCAGTACACCTATACCCATCTATGTGATGGTGTATATCTATCTTACTCTTACCCTAAAGTCATGAGACTTATGAAGCCTATTGTAACTTTTGTTCCAACTATTACTTATTCTCCTCAGATTTCAAATTGGGAGAATTTAAGATAAAGTTGTTCTTTCGTTGGCAGTTCCAAAATATCCCTGAGATGTCGTTCCTGTTCTGTCGTGCTACTATAATAATTCAGTATGTCATCATTAATAGTAATGACAAACTAATCAGCTACGGTTTGCACGCTCGATTCATGAGGTCCAAGAAACCATAGATGCATTCTTCTACTCGAAAAACATCACCATAATTTGGAACGCCCATATTTCATTCAAAATATTTTCGCGAGCATACTCTCATCTTGTATTCTCAAATGACTTCCCTTGATCTACTTATTTAGTCTACATAAGGACTTGACACAGTTCTCATATTTACTCTTCCTAACATCCTAGAGCCAGAGTTCTCAAATTTAGGTAACTCAATTTCTAGGAGCTTTATGTATAAAATGAAAGTCTACACACTAGTTTTGCCATTTTTAATTTCTAAGGCTTTTAGTGTCCTAATTAGATAAGGTCCTATTCTAATTTACAGTAATTAAGCCGGTCATTAATGATCACTCTATCCCTATTTAATCGTCTAACCCTTATTTAACCTAAAGGTTCCTCCAATTATTATTCTGATTATCTTTTCGGCACTGACTTTGCTTTTGACTGACTTAAATTTATGGTTCCTAAAATTACAACAGACTATGCAGTCCTAATTAATACCCCAATAGATAATTTAAGGTATTAAGCAGAAATTTGCATACCCATGGAGTCATCGGACTCCGAGTGTTCCCCAGGAGCTGGTAAAGCGAGTAGTTCCTCAATGTATGCTGGGTCTGCTGAAAACATTTTCCTAGAGCAGTCCCTTGCGAAATGTCCATGCATTCCGCACATGAAGCAATTGTTGTTATGTTGAGGGGAAGTAGAGATGCTCGCTTTTTGTTCCCTTCTCATAGTGGAAATAAACCGACACCTTTGAATCCGGTGTCCGTATTTACCACAATTCAGACAATGTTTACAAGGTTTCTCCTCACCATGATTAAAACCACATCTGACACATTTAGGAAATGCACCAAAATATTGACGAGGAGTAGAGGCTATTGGTGGCCGACACTGTTGTATCCAGTGTCCCGTCATTCCACCACGCGTGCATTGTCGGCACGTAGGTTCAGCCAGGTCATGGTAGTGACAAGACAAATAGAGGGAAGCTTTTCCCTTAGAAGGTGCAGGATTTGTAGAAGATATCCTCACAGGGCAGTCTCGAGCAGTGTGTTCGGACAATCCGCACACATAACAATCTTTGCTGTGTCGAGGAAGGGGATATGTAGTGTTTCCAGGATTCTGGTTATGAGTCGGAGGGTTATTACAATCACGACTCCAGTGTCCCTTTCCTCCGCAGTTCAGACAATGTTTGCACAGTTTATTTTTAGCATGGAGGAGACCGCACGTGGCACATAAAGGAAATTTACTAACCTCCTGTTTGCATACTAGTTCCATTGATGATCTGCATTGGCGATCCCAATGGTTTGCCTTACCACAATGGGTGCATTGCTTGCATGGGATTTCAGCGCGGTGGTGATAGTGACAGTTAGTGCAAAGGGGTGATTTTCCAGCGTAACACCTACGATTCTCTGACTCCAGAGCAACGGCCATCTGACGAAGGGGAATGGCCTCGGTGTAGATCTCAGGATTTCTTGATTTCTTAGAATGACTCCGTTTCCGCTTCCTGCTTGTTTCTCCTTCTTCCGGTTCCTTCTTCTCTGCAGCAAGTAATGGGAAGTTCCTGGTAAATTCCTCACTGTTCCTGATCCGGGTGATGATTCCAGGGAGGATCGCCACCAACTGTTCAGTGATCAGTGTTGCAAGTACCTCAACGGCTGGGTCCGTCCCTTGTGGAGGTAGAGGCGGTGATGGTTGCCTTCTTGGTGACATTCTAATCATAACCAACAGAACATTGGTTAGTGCAATGATTGAATGCAGAAGACACAATGCGAGTAAATTC
Source organism: Mikania micrantha (assembly GCA_009363875.1). Classification (NCBI taxonomy): domain Eukaryota; kingdom Viridiplantae; phylum Streptophyta; class Magnoliopsida; order Asterales; family Asteraceae; genus Mikania; species Mikania micrantha. Next base: position 55,569,188 of record CM018697.1, read on the forward strand.
CTAATTCCTATGTTCTCTACATGCAGGGTCCCTAGGTTATAGTCTAGGCCAAACCGTTTAAATAAGTGACCTATATTTCTCTATAACCATGGCTCTGATACCAATCTGTCACACCCCGAGCCGGCGGGGTAGGATCAGGTTTCCCCGACGGGCGGAAGGTTCCCGAGGCGCGATATCGAAATGATAATCGGATTGATCAGATTGTTCACATTGCACATGATATAAAAATGAGAAACTTTGCTAAAATAAAATAGGATTACAGAGTTAAATTATATTAGTTAAGTTTACAATTTAACAATGTAAACCCACTATCACATCATCAGTCTTCAATCTTGTAGTTGCACAAGATATGTTAAACAAACTGTAAAATGATGCTTCAAAATATGCAGGTCCAAAAAGCTAGGTCCTCTATCAGATAACCTAATCCCAAAGAAATAACTCTTCAGTTGACCTGTTCGTCACCTGAGAAGTCATGCAAAAATAAAGTCAACACATGGTTGGTGAGTTCATATTGTTTAGTGTTTGAAAATGATTTGAAAACTTCTTTGGTAAAGACCCTAACCTCATTAACACCACATGTATCATCCAGATCGGTATGCTTATGTATAGGGCATACCCCTGAGTCGAGGCTACAACCCCGCCCAGACGCCGTCCCACCACATACTAATCTGCATAGGACATTGTTGTTAATGATAATTAAGCATCTTTACCTATCACACACTCTTGTTCCCAATGACTCAAATGTTCTCACAAAACCTTTGTTTAACCCACGGGTAACAACCTTAATCTCATTAACATCACATGTATCATCCAGATCGGTATGCTTATATATAGGGCATACCCCTGAGTCGAGGCTACAACCCCGCCCAGACGCCGTCCCACCACATACTAATCCACATGGGTCATTGGTGTTAATGAAAATTAAGCATTTTACCCCTACCTTTAACCCAATGATTCGTCAGTCCTTTGTTCCTGTAAATACCACAATTTGGAATCTATGTTGATTCCTTAAGTTCATCACAATAGTGATCAACTACAGAAATTGTAGAAACAGTTTAATAAATGCTTAATTAAATAAATAAATAAACATTTAATAAAATCTAAGTCCTTATGATTGGGGCCTTTGGTCATACTCGAGTAGACTAGTCTGTCAATCTAGGTACTTAGTAGTTAGGGAATTCTATAAATATCATCAAACATAAGACCTACAAGTCAATCAGTCTAGCTAGGACTTCTTGAAATATAGGATTTCTGAATTCAATGTGTTGGCAAATGTTATCTCTGATATTTCCCATACTATCCCTTAAAAATGATTTAATGATCGTCTGATTTTGTCACAAGATGTACTTGATGTGTTGATCATAGAATACAAGATTCATTGATCGGTTGTACACTTGATTCATTGTTCAACAAACACTTGGTTTGTAGAACATTGATTGTTGTCTTTGCAAAGATTGTTTTATTGATGTCTTGATGTCCCACACTTGTCTTGTCAAAATGTTTGATTTGATTCCTTGAATTCACCCACTTGATTTGTCAAAATGTTTGTTTTGATCCCTTGAATTCACCCACTTGTTTTGTCAAAAAGTTTGTTTTGATCCCTTGAATTCACCCACTTGTTTTGTCAAAATGTCTAGTTTGATTTGTTTGAAATGTTTTGACTTATTGAAAAGTTTAGTTTAACTTGATTATTCACTTAATATATAAGTAAATCAGTTAATAACCTGCATAAAATCATCCTAGACATGATCTAGGATAGCATTTATATATATGTAAAACATATAAATTTAAAAGCATTAAAGTAAACAATTTAAGTAAACAGTTTACGCATGCTTCTCAGCCCCGCGTTTTAAAACAAAATGTTAGAAAAGGGGCAATGAACTCACCTGTGTTGCCGTGCAATAAACCACAAAAGATATGCGCACTCTTTGATTGTTGCCTATGTATCTTTAACACCTGAGTTATTTTAAAGAATTCGAATACGATAAGTACATACGGGAATTGTCGTATCTATGGTTTGGTCTCGATGTGCAACTACGTGTCCTAGATTACTAGTGTGTTTCTAGAATTTCCTCTATCTAAGTTAAACCATTACCCATTAGTAACCCAGATCCCACATTAATCGTTAAGGTATTTAAATAAAACATTTTCAATTTATTACATTTTAAGTAAATCATTTATTTAGGAAAATCGTTTAATTATATTGATAAAGTTTATAATTTAATTTCCTTTATGAAAAGCATAATTAATTTAAGAAAATGTAATTTAAACATGATGGGCTTATATTAAACCCATTGGGCCATTCTTGGGCCCTTTAATGAACTTTGATTTTCAAATGATCTCTTGTTTGCTTATAAAGTCATTAACCTAGATGGTGTAAATAACCATTTAGATTAATCATGTGCCTTTGAAATTCCCAATGGTTTAGGTGTTAACATTTAAGTTAAACCATAACCTTTAGGTTCTTGTTTTTCCATTCCGAATGTATTCCTCTCATGATATTGATATCCTAGCTTAAGAAGACTCATTTATGTCTAACCAATTAAATGATCGTCCCCTACAATGATTACATACCATAAGTGTGCTAGAATAACCTATGTTAAATTTATAGTTAACCCTAACATGGCTTTTATTGAAGTTTAGATCTTGTGGGCTTTATATTAGGCCTAACTTGTTCTTGTGACCCAATTGATTAATATTTAACTTAATCAAATGTACAACGGGTCAACCTTGGTTATTTAGCCCAACTAAGTGGTATTGGGCCTAATCATAGGGTTATTGGGCCTTAGGAGTTATGTGGGCCAAATTAATTGAACGACTAAGTGTGAATAGAGTCTTGATCAATTTCCTCCCCAATGAGCCAACTTGAAATTGTTGGGCCATTACAACACGTGGGTCGATTAACACACCTATATGGGCCGAGAATAGGCTGTTGGGCCTAGACCTTGTAGATGAGTGGCCCGCATTGAATTAAAGTGGGTTAAACATTTGAGTTGGACCAAAGTAAATATAATTGGGCTTAACCTAAGTTCATCTCTTGATCTTAAACTCCTAGCTATTTATCCTTGATGCTCTAGTTTTTAAATAACCAATTGTTACACAAGCTTTGACATCTCATGTCATTTCCATGCACATACCTATCCCATGCACACTCACATACCTACATGTATATATATACGTATCTAGGTCTCCATGTGTAGTGAAATAAAAGGGTCTTAAGGTTCGGTTTGCGTATGCTTAGTGTGATGGCAGCGAACCCTCTAAGGTAGCTAAGGGTTCGGTCATAATGAAGTCAAACGAACCTCTATGGTTCGGTCCCTTATGGTTCGTCTAACTCACAGGGTTCGTGAGCTACATGGTTTGCCATAGGCTCGGCTAGGGTTTGGTTAATTAGAGTAGGGTTCGTGACCAGCTATCTCTTCCCATGGTTCGGCTAACACAATCATAAAGGTTCGCTCAATGCCTAAGGGTTCGTGAACCAGGGTTCGGTGCAGGTGCAGTGCAGGTTCGTTGCAGAGATTCCCATGCTGGTGCAGGGTTCGTTACTACTAGGGTTCGGTGGTTGGTGTAACATGGCTGGTTCGCTACTAGTTCGGCTGGCCTACAGAAGGGTTCGCTAGGCAAGAAGGGTTCGGCTCCCTGCATCTCAACCTGGAAAAAGGTTCGGCCGCCCCATCTTTTCCAGCTTCACTCACGAACCCTACCTGCAACAACACCATTTTCGAGCTCTAATCCGGGTAAGGTTGTTCTTTGGGTCGACATTCATGTTATAAGGTTGTCTAAATGTGTGTTTCGTGCACCAAGATCCTAAACCGGTCGTGTATGTGTGTGTAGATCGGACAACCACAATAAAATGAGTAAAAACCCTAAATATTCGAACCTTTAAACATCCATACCTCGAAATCGGTTGGTCAAATCTACAGATCGGTTGTACTTCCTTAAAGAGGATGATGAGAGCTTCGCGTGGACACCAAGAACGCCCGATTTCGTCTCCAAATGAATGAGATCTTGAAGGTTGAAGATGAAGAATTTTAGAGAGAGAGAGGTGACGGGAGAGAGAGCTAGAGAGAGAGAGAGATGTGTAAAAATGAAAGAAAAGTGTTCTTTCATCGTTTATATACCCCGAGGGTATTCGGGTTCATTTCGGTTGCACGGTTTTCGTCTCCGACGTGTTTCCGGATCGTAAAGCGTAAAATTACGAAATTAAAATAAAAGGTTATATTTTATGTGTTTGGGAAGTGGTTATTTCTAGTAATGACATTAAATGCTATTTCCCTAATTTATTTATCGAAACTCCTAAATATTACGCGTTCCATTATTTATTCGCGTATTATAATTTACGCGTCTAAAATAGTAATTATAGTTTTGCCTTAATTGTAACTATGATGAGTTTCAAAATTGTAAAACAAGAAATATTTTATTTCCCTATAATTATTATCGTTCGAGTCGTCTTTCCTTTCGTCAGAAAACGTCACTTACGCGCGTCTTCGTACAGCGCGCTAACTGTACGAACACGATCGTACGTTTCACTTTCTGATTTTGTTGTCTAATTTAAAATCATCGTTTCAGATCATTAAACTGTCAGATCCATTCGTACAGATCGTCACCTATACGAACAGTCCGTCGGTTTAACATTCCGTAACAACAACTGTTATTGTATTGTTTTGATTAGCCTCGCATACGTGCTATCCTAATAGATCCTAACAAATATGTCACACCCCCAATTTCAACTAACGGAATCATACCGTTTGGGAACGTGACAAACCATGATCTCAGATCATTAGACATAGCGAAGACCTCTATATGAATTTCAAAAACATACGTTGGTCTTTAAAACAAACATAATAACCAGAGTTTACAAAAAGTTGCGGAAGCGTTTTGAATCAAAACCAATAAACTGTTGATAAGTAAAACATTACAAATCAAAATACTGAAATATTCAAATTCAAATGTTCAAAGTTTATAATGCATGAGACTCTATCTTCCTAGTCCATGCCAGCTGTTACGCGCGCCTTAGCGTCCTGAGAAAACATGCAAATCAAGTCAACACAAAGGTTGGTGCATAACACAGGTTTTAAGTAATCTTAGTGTTCAAAACATCAGTTTGAATAACAAGTTTGTAGATAACATAATCACAATTGCACAGTCATGATAGCTAGTCATATAAACTATTTACATACGTGTTCGACACCGAAGCTGACTAGTTGCCATGCTATAGCATGTTTTCGCCTTGCCACTATTGTCTATCACAACAATAGTAAAATGTGTTTGGTCAGTCAAACACCTGCGTAGATCCCATCTACCAGGTGAGGTTTGTCAAACCTAATAGATCTATTTCCAACTACCACGCTTTGCATTTACAGCAAACTAAACGGTTCGAGGTGTGTAAGGACTTTCAAGTTGATATATTGGCACATAATGTAAACAGATAACTCATGCAAGTGATATGTATCTAAAAGTAGTTTGTTGCACATGTTTTCTCCCCCAAAACAGTTTAAAATAAGAAAGGGGCCGTGTACGCACCTTTGATGATAGTAGAATGATCAAGTATGTGTGAACTTGCGTAGAAATCCTCTACGAAGAATCTGTGATTTAAACAATAACCTATTGTTATTCGAATAATCGTTTTGTGCTTAAAATCACATACGTATCAACATACATATGTTAAAGTGTGAGAATTAGGCATACGGAAGTACGCGTGTCATTGAAATCGATTAAATAAAATCATATCTGATTTTATTCAATTTATCGTAATTATACGCGATTTCGTGTTCGGATTAAAATATGGATTTTATCATTTCAACACGTTCGTATTCTCGTTACGGTTCCAACGCAACTTGAACGGATGAAAACGGACTTGAAACGAACAAGTTATGCTCAAAATACAAACTAACATTGAAAATCCAAAAATTTGGTTGGGCCGGGACTCGAACCCGCGACCCTCAACTCCAACACACACGCCCTTAACCAGTCAAGCCCGCTAGGGTTTCGCGAAAGATATCAGAATTAAATTGTTTTAATTCCTCTTCCAACCCAAATCCTATTCCTTAATATAGCCGAAGCAATCATACTCCAAATTGGTCCTCAATTCGAACCTGATAGCCCTTAAAACCATAGGGTTTCTATTCCTTAGATCCAACCGATTCTATAACCGGTTTTAATTCGAATTTAAATTAATATAACACACTTAATTCGATTGTGTAATCATTCGGACTCAATTTCATAAATCCTTCACTCAAAACCTAACAATATGTGATGATATCATGAAATTGATATGTGGAGATACATAATCGGTGGTTTTAGAATCTGATATCACCATTTAATTTGACTTTTAAACCTTCCAAGACTAATTCCCCCAAAACCGTTTAACCCAAGAACCCTAGATCTTGTTCTTTATCAATTCACTATAATGAAATGAAATTAAATCATGGATTAGCTTCATCGAGACTCCCTGAAACTAAAAACAACCTTTAATTTGATCTTACAGCTCGATTAATACAGAACCCCCAAATCCGTTCTCATTATAAACCCTAGAATTCAAAACCATCCAATTCGTTGATGTTTTCTGAAATTGACACATTCTTTTCACTGATCGGTATCTTATGAAACTTTTAGCATGATTTAATTTGATTAAATCACACGTTTTGATCTAATCCCCCAAAACAACTCTAACAACGAACCCTAGTAATCGGCCTCCATCAATTCGTTGTTAGAACATGGAATTAACATAGGCTTATGTTTAATCGACTACTTTAGAGTGTGTAGAAACGATTTCTTACCTTGTTTGATGATGAATTCAAGTAGATTGACTCACGGGTTGTTCTTCGGCTCCCTCCACGATCAATTCTTCTGCTCGATGCTTCTGCTCTCAAATTCTAGTGTGTAAAAGGTCCTAATGATTCCGACTTGGGTTTATATAACATCAATTTGGTGAATTGATGTCGCATTATACCACATTGAACCCAACCGACTTCGGTTACCCTTTTTTAGCCATTATTTCACATAATTTCGGCAATTATGAGTTTTCCAACGGTTGATAACTGTTGTTCATCATTAGTGTGTAATGATTGCATAGTTACTTCAGCTAATTGTAACAGATTTAGGCAAATTTCGAATTCCATACACCAATTGGCCGAATTTTGACTTGTAGAAGTCAAAATTGGAACTAAATTCAATTACAAGTCTTAATCTCTAACATCTTAACACTTAAATACTGATTTTTCTTAATTCCTAAATCCCCATAGATCTTTCTGAGTCAAAACACATTATTTTGATTAACAACATTACCTTAAAAATCCTAATTTATCACTAATTGGGCCAAATTGGACTGCCACCGGCTAAATTAATCCAATTGGGCTTTTTCAAATCCAATTGGGCCTCACTGGGCCTTCCTGGGCCTACCTTGGCCTTCCCTAGGCCTACTTTGTTTACATTGGGCCTTACTTGAATTTATTGGGCCTTATTGGACTTCTCTTGGCTTTGTGGGCCTACATTGGCTATGTTGGGCCTAATTTATCTTGTTGAGCCTCCATTAACCTTATTGGGCCTTCATTGACCTTGTTGGGCCTTCATTGGCCTTATTGGGCCTTGATTGGCCTTATTGGGCCTTGATTGTCTTTGTTGGGCCTGTGATAGCACCAACTCCCGTTAACAAGGTTAGTGTGAAAAGTCGGATTGTCACATCATCCCCTTGTTGAAGGAATTTTCGTCCCGAAAATTAACAAGTGTTAAGAGTAGTTAGGAAACTACTTACGAGTTTAAATCGTACGTGTTAGTGTGATTTGATCATTCTGTGTGCTTGTGTGTACTCACACACAAAGTCTAATGCTTGCGACATCACAACTCAATTGTGATCTTTCAATGTAACTGTTTTGCGTGTACACTAGTTAGTTCACCTAACTGTGACTGTTTGTGTTTGATATAGTGAGTGTACTATGCAACCCCGCACATAGCAAAATATATAACTAATCATGTGTTGTACTACCATAACATGTAACATATGAAATGTAGCACATAAATCATATAGAATGTAATGTAGTGTAGCACAAATGTTTGTAACAAAATTAATTGAATAAATAAAATGTTTGTGCTTACAGTTTGAAATTTGCAGTGTTGATGTGTGAAAGCATCACGTCATCCCCTTGTTGAAGGAAATTTCGTCCCGAAATTTAAAGTGCGCTCTCAGTGTTATCAGTAGCTGTTTTGAATAGATGAGGATATTTCTTCATCATTTGGTCTTCCCGTTCCCATGTGAATTCAGGACCCCGTCTTGAATTCCATCGGACTTTGACTATTGGAATCTTGCTTTGCTTCAGTTGTTTGACCTCTCGGTCCATGATTTCTGCCGGTTCTTCAATGAATCGTAACTGTTCATCTACTTGTATTTCTTCCAACGGTACAATCAATGTCTCATCAGAAAGACATTTCTTTAAATTCGACACATGAAACACATCATGAACTCCACTGAGTTCATCCGGTAGTTTGAGTTGATACGCAACCGGACCTATCCTTTTCAGAATTTCAAAAGGTCCTACGTAACGTGGACTAAGCTTGCCGCGCTTGCCGAATCGTATCACACCTTTCCAAGGTGACACCTTTAGAAGAACTCGGTCTCCTACTTGAAATTCCAACGGCTTGCGACGTTTATCTGCATAACTCTTCTGTCGATCCCGAGCCGCTGCCATACGGTTCCAGATTTGAACTATCTTCTCTGTCGTTTCGTGCACCAGTTCAGGACCTGTTATCTGACTGTCACCAATTTCAGCCCAGCAAACTGGTGAACGACATTTGCGACCATACAAAGCTTCAAACGGTGCTGCTTGAATACTTGTATGATAACTGTTGTTGTAAGAGAATTCCACCAACGGTAAATGATTCTCCCAACTATCACCGAAGTCAATTACACAAGCTCGTAACATATCCTCGAGCGTTTGAATCGTTCGTTCACTTTGACCATCGGTCTGTGGATGATAAGCGGTACTCATATCTAAGCGAGTCCCCAATGACTTATGAAGAGATTTCCAAAAGTTAGAAGTAAACCGGGCATCCCGATCTGATATGATAGAAATTGGCACACCATGCCGTGCTACTACTTCCTTAATGTAAATACGAGTCAACTTCTCCATCTTATCTGTTTCCTTGATCGCTAAGAAGTGTGCAGATTTCGTTAATCGATCGACAATTACCCATATCATATCACAACCACTCGGTGTACGGGGTAACTTAGTAATGAAATCCATCGAAATCTGTTCCCATTTCCACATCGGTATCTCTGGTTGTTGCAGTAAACCAGAGGGCTTCTGATATTCAACTTTGACTTTCGAACAAGTCAAACATTTGCTAACGTACTTAGCAATATCAGCTTTCATGTGTGGCCACCAATACAGTGCCTTCAAGTCATGATACATCTTGTCTGATCCCGGATGGACTGAATATCTGGACTTGTGTGCTTCGTCCATCACGAGTTCCCTTAAACCTCCATACAAAGGTATCCACATTCGATTAATGAAATAACGAATTCCATCAGACTTCACATCCAACTGTTCTTCCATTCCTCGTAAAGATTCCGGTACTAAGTTTTCCGTTTTCAAAGCCTCAATTTGAGCACTGTGTACCTTGTCTGGTAAGTCAGTATGTATTGTCATCATAAGTGCGCGAACCCGTCTTGTTCCCGTTGTATCTTTTCTGCTCAAAGCATCGGCTACGACATTAGCCTTTCCCGGGTGATACTTCATCGCACACTCATAATCATTCAACAACTCAACCCATTGTCGTTGTCTCATATTGAGTTCCTTCTGATCAAAGATATGTTGTAAACTCTTATGATCAGTGTAAATAGTACACTTAGTTCCATACAAGTAATGCCTCCAAATCTTTAAAGCAAAAACCACTGCTCCTAACTCCAAGTCATGAGTAGTGTAATTCTTTTCGTGCGTTCTTAGTTGTCTGGAAGCATAAGCGATCACTTTATCACGTTGCATCAACACACATCCTAAACCCTGTCCAGATGCGTCACAATACACCGCAAAGTCTTCCGTTCCTTCCGGTAGGGACAGAATCGGTGCGCTGCAAAGCTTTTGTTTCAATAACTGAAATGCAGCTTCCTGTTTATCCGTCCAGTTATACTTTGTTCCCTTGTGCGTCAGAGCTGTAAGTGGTTGAGCGATCTTTGAGAAACCCTCAATGAATCGTCGATAATAACCCGCCAAACCAAGGAATTGTCGTACCTCGGTAGGGGTCTTTGGCGCTTCCCAATTCTTAATCGCTTCAATCTTCGCTGGATCAACATGTATGCCCTTTTCATTAACTATATGACCCAAGAACTGTACTTCTCGCATCCAGAAATCACATTTCGAGAACTTAGCGTACAGTTGTTCCTGTTTCAATAACTCTAGCAGTAATCGAAGATGTTCAGCATGTTCCTCCTCAGACTTTGAATAGATGAGAATGTCATCAATGAAAACAATGACAAACTTATCAAGATAAGGTTTACAAACACGATTCATGAGATCCATGAATACAGCTGGAGCGTTTGTCAACCCAAATGGCATGACCAAGAACTCATAATGGCCATATCGTGTTCTGAATGCTGTCTTTGGAATATCCTCCTCCTGAACTCTTAGTTGATGATAACCCGACCTGAGATCAATCTTCGAGTAGTAACTCGAACCTTGCAATTGATCAAACAGATCGTCAATCCTGGGTAACGGATACCGGTTCTTGATAGTGACCTTATTCAACTCCCGGTAATCAATACACATACGGAAAGTCCCGTCCTTCTTCTTTACAAACAATACTGGAGCTCCCCACGGTGAAAAACTAGGTCGTATGAAACCCTTATCCAACAACTCTTGCAATTGTGTGGATAACTCTTGCATCTCTGACGGTGCAAGTCGATAAGGCGCCCTAGCTATCGGTGCTGCGTCTGGTGTAAGGTCGATTCGGAATTCCACCTGTCTGACAGGCGGTAATCCCGGCAAGTCTTCTGGAAATACCTCCGGAAATTCACAAACTACAGGTATATCTTCAATCTTCCTCTCAGCTACTGGCTTTTCAGTTATAAGTGCTATAACTGCCGTATGACCTTTCCGCAGACATTTGTGTGCCTTCATACAAGATATGAGACGCAGTGGCGTACTGCTCTTCTCGCCTTGTACATATAATGTCTCCCCCTGCGGAAGAGGTATGCGAACAATCTTTTCATGGCATACAATTTCAGCCTGGTTCTTGGACAACCAGTCCATGCCAATGACTACATCAAAACTGCCTAAGGCAATAGGCATCAAATCAATCTCTAATGTCTGACCCATCAAATCAAGAATACATCCCTTATAAATGTTTTCTACTACAATCAACTTACCATCCGCTAACTCCACAGTATAGGGACTATCTAAGGCAGTGGGACTAACATCTAGTGACTTAGCAAGTCAACTAGATACAAAACTCCGGTCGGCACCAGTGTCAAATAACATAGAGGCATAGTGATTATTTAAGAGGAACGTACCCGTAACAATGTTGGGATCCTCCCGCGCTTGACGTCCTCCAATCACAAACGCCCTGCCCCTAGCACCGTTGTTGTTGTTGTTATTGTTGTTGTTATTGTTGGTGCCATTGCCATTTCCGTTTCCATTGTTGTCCCCGCCTTTCTTAAGTTGTGGGCAATCTTTCTTGAAATGGCCCATCTTGCCGCACTCAAAACAACCTTTCTGCGCGTTGTTTTGATTGTTATTCTGGTTGTTATTGTTGTTCTGCAGCTCTCCGCGACAATCTTTAGCCGCATGCCCAATCTTGCCACACCTCTGGCACTTAGCTCTGTCACACTGGTTACCCGCATGATGGTAACCACACCTGTTGCACTTGGGGTGCTTACCAATATAGCCCCCCAATGATGATGATTGTTGGCCACTGTTGGAATTATGATAGGACTTATTTGAGTCCTGCTTCCTGTTCTGCTGTTGGTTGTTACCTTTGAAGTTGTTGCTTTCCCACTTCCTCTTGTGATCTCCTACCTTAGTAGCAGATGTCCGCTTAGGCAGGGTTCCCTGTAACACTGCCTGATCAGTAAGCTGATGTGCTAGACGAACAGCTTGTTGGATGGTGGTGGGATTTGCTGAGGTAACCATCCCCTGAATCTGAGGCACTAGTACTCCAATGTACCGTTCAATCCACTTACTAGCTGGAGTAGCCATGTGTGGTAGCAGTCTGGCCAGTTCATGCGATCTGGTCGTGTACTCCTCAATATTTGACCCCTCCATCTTGAGGTGCCAATACTCTTCCTCCAACTTCTGCATTTCACTACGAGGACAATACTCCTCTTGTAGTAAGGTTTTGAAGTTGTTCCAAGTCAACGCATTTGCTTCTCCCAACCCCAGGGTCTGAACATTGGAGTTCCACCAAGGCAGTGCTGGACCCTCCAACGTTCCAGTAGCAAATTTCACTTTGCTGTCATCAGGGCAGTTGCACATCTCGAACACAGACTCTGCCTTTTCAATCCATCGGAGAAGTCCTATGGCCCCCTCCGACCCTTTGAAGTTGTGTGGCTTGCAGTCCAAGAACATCTTGAACGTGCATGCCTGCGGATTTAGCAATCCCCCAGCTGGACCATGTGGCCCTATGTTGTGTGTCTGCGCATATTGTGCGATTGCCTCTGTAACTCTGTTGTTAATCAGCTCGTTGAGCTCAGCAACTGTCATATGTACGTTTCCCTCAGCCATTTCCTTCCTATTCACAAGAAATGTTAACGCGTAATCAAAATCCAATTTTGACATGTGTAAGTAAAAACAATAAACACAACATGTAATATAATCAACACAGTTGTTGGAAACAAACAATAATTCTTCCATAAATAGAAACTTTCTTTGAGTACAATACTTTTGAAATGAAATACAAAATTTCAAACTACTAATGTAGGAACACAACCCGTTCCTAATAAGTTTAAATAAAACAAGGAAAAATGAAAGATAATCAATCGTCCTCGACGGTGGATTCAGGATCGGACTCAGCAACTGGTGCTGGTTCCTCCTCCTCATCCTCATCCTGTTCCTCATTCTCAACTACCACTAAATCCTCCAAGGCTTCTACTCTACCCTCCAAGAACAAAGCTCGGTTCTCTGCAGCATCGAGACGACCAATCATGTTCACCATCTCATCCCTCATGTCATGAACTAGATGGGCAAGTTCCTCTTGCCTCTCAATGGCATCCCATAACTCCTGAGATCTCTGTATAAGCTTGTCTTCTGTCTCATCCAAGTCCTCGCGCAACTTGGCGATCTCCTCCGCGTCCGTCCTTCGCCTCTTAGGCTCAGGAGCATCTAGTGCGGGTGGTGGATGTGTAGATGGTCCTGCAGCATAGAGTCCCTGAGTATTCACCCATGGTGCCTCCTCCGGATCCTCATCCGGGTCCTCAGCTGGATCCTCATCTGGATCCTCATCTGGATCCTCCTCTGGATCCTCCTCTGGATCCTCGTCTGGATCCTCGTCTGGGTCTGAGTCATCCATCCCATACGGTGGAGGTGATGGAATAGGTGGTGGTGGGGATGATGGTGGTGCCGGAACTATCGGCTCCTCGTCCTCGGAATCATCAATGATAACATAAGGAACTGATGATGAAGCCATGCCTGTTACATAATATCATATGTAAGTGCAGTGCCATGGAATACGTAAGCAAGTCATTTACATAATGTCATATGTAATTTCTAAGCAATACGTATTAACAGATGTGTCTAATGTCTAACAGTCATAGTCTAGGCCTACAAATGCAAACCTAGTTCGCTATAACCTGTCTCTGATACCAATCTGTCACACCCCCAATTTCAACTAACGGAATCATATCGTTTGGGAACGTGACAAACCAGGATCTCAGATCATTAGACATAGCGAAGACCTCTATATGAATTTCAAAAACATACGTTGGTCTTTAAAACAAACATAATAACCAGAGTTTACAAAAAGTTGCGGAAGCGTTTTGAATCAAAACCAATAAACTGTTGATAAGTAAAACATTACAAATCAAAATACTGAAATATTCAAATTCAAATGTTCAAAGTTTATAATGCATGAGACTCTATCTTCCTAGTCCATGCCAGCTGTTACGCGCGCCTTAGCGTCCTGAGAAAACATGCAAATCAAGTCAACACAAAGGTTGGTGCATAACACAGGTTTTAAGTAATCTTAGTGTTCAAAACATCAGTTTGAATAACAAGTTTGTAGATAACATAATCACAATTGCACAGTCATGATAGCTAGTCATATAAACTATTTACATACGTGTTCGACACCGAAGCTGACTAGTTGCCATGCTATAGCATGTTTTCGCCTTGCCACTATTGTCTATCATAACAATAGTAAAATGTGTTTGGTCAGTCAAACACCTGCGTAGATCCCATCTACCAGGTGAGGTTTGTCAAACCTAATAGATCTATTTCCAACTACCACGCTTTGCATTTACAGCAAACTAAACGGTTCGAGGTGTGTAAGGACTTTCAAGTTGATATATTGGCACATAATGTAAACAGATAACTCATGCAAGTGATATGTATCTAAAAGTAGTTTGTTGCACATGTTTTCTCCCCCAAAACAGTTTAAAATAAGAAAGGGGCCGTGTACGCACCTTTGATGATAGTAGAATGATCAAGTATGTGTGAACTTGCGTAGAAATCCTCTACGAAGAATCTGTGATTTAAACAATAACCTATTGTTATTCGAATAATCATTTTGTGCTTAAAATCACATACGTATCAACATACGTATGTTAAAGTGTGAGAATTAGGCATACGGAAGTACGCGTGTCATTGAAATCGATTAAATAAAATCATATCTGATTTTATTCAATTTATCGTAATTATACGCGATTTCGTGTTCGGATTAAAATATGGATTTTATCATTTCAACACGTTCGTATTCTCGTTACGGTTCCAACGCAACTTGAACGGATGAAAACGGACTTGAAACGAACAAGTTATGCTCAAAATACAAACAAACATTGAAAATCCAAAAATTTGGTTGGGCCGGGACTCGAACCCGCGACCCTCAACTCCAACACACACGCCCTTAACCAGTCAAGCCCGCTAGGGTTTCGCGAAAGATATCAGAATTAAATTGTTTTAATTCCTCTTCCAACCCAAATCCTATTCCTTAATATAGCCGAAGCAATCATACTCCAAATTGGTCCTCAATTCGAACCTGATAGCCCTTAAAACCATAGGGTTTCTATTCCTTAGATCCAACCGATTCTATAACCGGTTTTAATTCGAATTTAAATTAATATAACACACTTAATTCGATTGTGTAATCATTCGGACTCAATTTCATAAATCCTTCACTCAAAACCTAACAATATGTGATGATATCATGAAATTGATATGTGGAGATACATAATCGGTGGTTTTAGAATCTGATATCACCATTTAATTTGACTTTTAAACCTTCCAAGACTAATTCCCCCAAAACCGTTTAACCCAAGAACCCTAGATCTTGTTCTTTATCAATTCACTATAATGAAATGAAATTAAATCATGGATTAGCTTCATCGAGACTCCCTGAAACTAAAAACAACCTTTAATTTGATCTTACAGCTCGATTAATACAGAACCCCCAAATCCGTTCTCATTATAAACCCTAGAATTCAAAACCATCCAATTCGTTGATGTTTTCTGAAATTGACACATTCTTTTCACTGATCGGTATCTTATGAAACTTTTAGCATGATTTAATTTGATTAAATCACACGTTTTGATCTAATCCCCCAAAACAACTCTAACAACGAACCCTAGTAATCGGCCTCCATCAATTCGTTGTTAGAACATGGAATTAACATAGGCTTATGTTTAATCGACTACTTTAGAGTGTGTAGAAACGATTTCTTACCTTGTTTGATGATGAATTCAAGTAGATTGACTCACGGGTTGTTCTTCGGCTCCCTCCACGATCAATTCTTCTGCTCGATGCTTCTGCTCTCAAATTCTAGTGTGTAAAAGGTCCTAATGATTCCGACTTGGGTTTATATAACATCAATTTGGTGAATTGATGTCGCATTATACCACATTGAACCCAACCGACTTCGGTTACCCTTTTTTAGCCATTATTTCACATAATTTCGGCAATTATGAGTTTTCCAACGGTTGATAACTGTTGTTCATCATTAGTGTGTAATGATTGCATAGTTACTTCAGCTAATTGTAACAGATTTAGGCAAATTTCGAATTCCATACACCAATTGGCCGAATTTTGACTTGTAGAAGTCAAAATTGGAACTAAATTCAATTACAAGTCTTAATCTCTAACATCTTAACACTTAAATACTGATTTTTCTTAATTCCTAAATCCCCATAGATCTTTCTGAGTCAAAACACATTATTTTGATTAACAACATTACCTTAAAAATCCTAATTTATCACTAATTGGGCCAAATTGGACTGCCACCGGCTAAATTAATCCAATTGGGCTTTTTCAAATCCAATTGGGCCTCACTGGGCCTTCCTGGGCCTACCTTGGCCTTCCCTAGGCCTACTTTGTTTACATTGGGCCTTACTTGAATTTATTGGGCCTTATTGGACTTCTCTTGGCTTTGTGGGCCTACATTGGCTATGTTGGGCCTAATTTATCTTGTTGAGCCTCCATTAACCTTATTGGGCCTTCATTGACCTTGTTGGGCCTTCATTGGCCTTATTGGGCCTTGATTGGCCTTACTGGGCCTTGATTGTCTTTGTTGGGCCTGTGATAGCACCAACTCCCGTTAAAAAGGTTAGTGTGAAAAGTCGGATTGTCACAAAATAACCCATGATGGTTCAGAGTTGCCAGATAATTATCTGACTCAAGAACCATTGTTCTGTACTTAGTTTCTGCTAAATGTTTATGAGTCTGCTGTTTGATAACATGAAATGACTTTGACTATCAATATGAACATGAAATAGAATGGAATGTGTATAGTTGGTGTTTGTTTACTGTTCATGCTACTGTTGCGATCACTGTTCCGGCACCGATTTCGGCACTGTTGTTACAATAAGTCTTGGTACATTTTATCAGCATCGGGATGCACATAGTACTTGGTCTTCTGCGCTTCATCAAAAATAAGTTTTCTCAACTCATCTACTGTAGGAATCCAGATACGACCCTTGAAGTAAACAAGTTCATCGGGTTTTGTTTCCAAATGTTTCTCCACTCCGCAATTGAGTTCTTTCTTCAAGTTTTCACGTTCAATAACCTCTTGTTGTGCTTGTATGATGGTATCGTGTAAGCTTGTCTACACAGTCATTCCCATTGCTCTGACTCGCAAGGGTTTGACTCGTTCCTTCCGACTCAAGGCATCAGCTACAACGTTTGCCTTGCCCGGATGATACTTGATTACACAGTCATAGTCATTCAAAAGCTCAACCCAACGTCAAAGTCGCATGTTGAGTTCCTTCTGGTCAAATATGTGTTGCAGACTCTTGTGATCAGTAAAGATGGTACACTTGGTACCATATAAGTAATGTCTCCAGATCTTTAAGACAAATATCACGGCTCCCAGTTCCAGATCATGAGTAGTGTAATTCTTCTCATGAATCTTTAGTTGTCTTGAAGCATACGCAATAACTTTGTCCCGCTGCATAAGTACACAGCCAAGTCCCTGATGGGATGCATCACAATACACAACAAAGTCATCACAACCATCTGGGAGAGATAAGATCGGAGCATCACATAACTTTTGTTTCAAATTCTGAAAGGCTTCTTCTTGCTTTTGATCCCAAACAAACGGCTCGCTTTTCTGTGTTAGCTTCGTGAGTGGTAGAGCTATCTTAGAAAAGTTCGAGATGAACCTCCTGTAATAGCCTGCTAAGCCTAGAAAAGAACGTATCTCCATAGGTGTCTTCGGAGTGTCCCAATCTTTTATTGCTTCGATCTTGGCAGGATCAACGTATATTCCCTCACTGTTAACAACATGGCCTAGGAATTGAACCTCTTTTAACCAAAACTCACACTTAGAGAATTTGGCATAGAGCTTCTCTTCCTTTAACAGTTCCAAGATTGTTCTAAGATGTTGCTCGTGTTCTGCTTTGCTTTTAGAATAGATCAATATGTCATTAATGAAAACAATAACAAATTTATCCAAATACGGCTTACACACATGGTTCATGAGATCCATGAAAACCGCGGATGCATTCGTCAAACCAAAAGGCATCATCATGAACTCGTAATGCCCGTATCTGGTACGAAACGCCGTCTTGGGTATGTCTTCGTCTTGTACTCTGAGCTAGTGGTATCCGGAACGCAGATCGATCTTCGAAAAGTATTGAGCTCCTTGCAATTGATCAAATTTGATTTGTATCAGAGCTCAAGGTTATAGAGAATAATATGTCATCTACTTAAACGGTTTGGCCTAGACTATAACTTAGGGACCCTCATGTAGAGAACTTAAGACATAAGCTTGCATTATGTTTTCTGCATTCGATCACTGCACTAACCAAATACTTTTGGTTATGATCAGAATGCCACCGAGAAAACAACCGACTCCGCAAGTCTCTGCTCCTCACTCTTCGACTCCTACCCCACCTGATTCACCACCGCCACCTCCACCTCCTCCACACTCTCCACCACCAGGTTCAAGCACTGCTCAGACATTAGATCCTGCTACCATCGCCTTGGTGACACTGCTGAGTACCTAACTGACAAGCCAACTAAAAGATGCCATCCCAGAGATGATAAATCGGATTCAGGGACTTGGCAACACCTCTGCCCATACCACCGGAGAGGCTAGTGGAAACACTGGTCATACTTCTGACTGCTCCTACAAATCCTTTGTAGGATGCAAACCCCCAAGCTTTACTGGAGTCGAGGGAGCTGTTGGCTGATCTAATGGCTTGAGAAAATGGAGAACACTCTGGACATAAGCAGTTGTCCAGAACACCATAAAGTTCGCTATGCAGCTGGTTCATTTAGCAAGCGAGCACTGACATGGTGCAATGCTCAGATCCGAGCAAAGGGAAGAGATGAGGCAATGGCGATGCCTTGGGCAGAATTTAAGCTTCTTCTGAGAAATGAGTTTTGCCCAAAACATGAACTGCAACAACTGGAGATTGAGCTCTCGAATCATGATATGAAGGGAGCTGATCATATGACTTTTACCAACCGCTATCATGAACTGGTAGCCCTGGTGCAAGAGATGGTGCCAACCTTGGAAAAACTAATTGATTGCTATGCAGCAGGATTACCTTCATGTATACAAAGCGTTGTACTGGCTTCATATCCTGCTACTTTGGAGTCAGCCATTTCCCTCTCTGCTAAGCTTACCAAGGTAATGGTAAAGTCTGGAGTCTTAAAAGATGAGGCTGGAAAATGGGTGTGACAGGTAACGAAAGAAAAAATCTAGGGAGAAGTTGGAGAGAGGGTGGTGGTTCGTAAATGATGAACTAGAGAGAGAAAGGGTTGAGGAAAAGTGAGGAAAAAGAAAGAAGAGTTCTTCCTTATGTCGCGTATTATTTCCCCGTGCCCGGTCTCGTTTTTATCGCGATAAAATAAATAAATTGCTTGGTTTTAATCATAAAATATATTTAAAACCCAAGTTTTTTAAATAAATATGTTTTGTTGTAATAAAATGATTTTAAGAAAATCGTTTAAATAAATTGTCTCCGTTTATTTTTATTAATCAATTATTTAAATAATTTAATTTGTTCGTTTTCGTTTTAAGGTTGTGATTCCTAATAAACGTTTTAAAATTCCATTCATTAATTTAATATCATTAGATATTCTTTACTTATCTCGTCGAAAAGTGTTACTCGCGTACGTATTCGTAAAGATCGTCACCTTTGCGAATCGGACGCTTATATCGTATTTCGATTTGATTTACAATTTATGGAAAATCGTTTCAGAATATTATTCTTAATAATTATATTCGTGTGAATCGTCACTCACGCGAATACATTATTAAGTTAATAATTCTGAATCAATATTCGCCTTTAAATATTGTTCGTAACCTCGCCATCGCGTATTCATTTCTAATTAAACTTTTATTATTTATTAACTTTAATAGTATCCATCCCAATCCAAACCCCACTAAACCAAGTCACTGACACATCCATGATAGACCGAAATATGCATATGTATAGGGCATATGCAGAGGTAGATCGCAACCTCCCCTACACCGTCCCACCGCTATTTCGATAAACCATGACCATGTGTCCTTGGCTATGTTTAGCAATCCAACCATCACAACTCCTAAATCCTTTCATTCAAAAACAAAATCCATGATCCATGTAATCATCTACGATAAACTCTCTGGTCCTGTTTAGTTGGGTTACAACTAAATTTCCCATGGTTTACGCGTATAATATATGTTCTTAATATGTATACCAATAACAATGATAATCATCAAATAATACATCATCATTAATATTACAAAATCTCAGGTTGTAACAGTACAATTGTACGGATGTACGGTTGTACGGACAACAGGAAGTACAGTGATGTTACAAATAAACAATGTCATAACTATATAAATTGCATTAATTTAATGTTGTTTTAGTATAAATCATGTACTACTAATCACATTCTAATCATTAAATTAAAATATAATTATGAAAATCTTCGTGTCTATTTATCACGTACCATTACTTACGTACCCTAATAGCTAAAAACGTTCCATGTTACTTAAAATAACATATCATTAAACTTAAAATCGCATAACTATCCAAGTTTCTAAGGCACTCTTAATGCATGACATGTATGTCTGTCATGCCCAGATTGTCGAAAACTATGGCAACCTCTCGATCTTTTGCCCATCCAATTGATTGCTTGTTCACGTTTAGACTTGAACCTTTTTGTGTGATACTGAATCTTAGTTTCTTATACCAGATGCGACACGAACAACAGCTGTTGATTCTTTATGTTGTGGAACAAAAAAAGCCGCAATGTCCTTTCGTTTTACTAATGGATAGTCTCTTATTTTCACATCTGTTTCTTCATTAAGTTTTTTAAAGTGTCTTCGAAAATTGACAACTTAGTAAAGTCCTTGAAAATTTGTTTACAATGTAGTCACTGGATGTCATGATATCATGCACCATGTGAATATCTTCTTATGCCATAAAACCGTATTATGCTCCTCAACAAATTTATTAAGTTTGAATGTAACTCCATCATCAGATTTTAAAACTTTATGAGCTAAGCATATCGTCCTTTGTGTAGGCCTATTATTGGTTTTAGTTTTCTTTCTATTATCCTGATTATTATCGCTTTCATTACAACATTTTATCGGTTTATGTCCCTCCTTTGAACATACCAAGTATTTCAGTCTTATAACCTGACCCAGACACTACTGAGGTCCTCTACGAGCAACAAAGACACTAGTTTTTGCATATCTTTTACAATACTCAAATGCATGTTCAATTGAATTGAACATTAATCCTTCCAAAGGTCTACATGATATTTGGACTTCAGGTGTGTAAAACTTGTTTCCTGATTTTGGTGAAATATGTTGCAATCCAATAGTTATTTGCTCAATTAAACAACCTGCATTCATAAAATTTATTGTGAAATGATTATTACGTCCTAATTATAACATTGTCGGTTATTACGTACTAACTAACATGTACTAATTCAAGCAAATAATTATTAACCCACATACTTTGTGTATTTTAATAATTACGTTCTGCCTTATCATTTACTGTCTGTTACTTTTAGATTACTGATTATTATGTACTTATTATCACGTACTGGAAATCACGTGAGGTCACACCCAGAGCCCGCGGGCCAGATCGTGTGTCCCGTCGGGTGGAATGGTCCCGTGGCGCGATATCGGAAACGATAATCGTGATGATCAGATTATTTACATTGCACATGATATATAATGAGAAACTGCTAAATGAAAATAGAATTACAAAGTTAAATTACGTCATTTTTGTTAATAATTTAGCAATGTAAATCTACCATCAACATCATAATTCTTCTATCTTGTATCTGCACAAGATATACAAAATAATCTGTAATATGATCTTAAAAAATATGCAGGTCCAAAAATACTAGGTCCTCTATCTGGCATCCTAGTCCAATAGCAATAACTTCTTACATAGACTTGTTCGTCGCCTGAGAAAGTCAACACATGGTTGGTGAGTTCATGTAGTTTTATTTAAAAAATGAATTTTGAATAAACCATATAGGGCATATGTAGGGTCGAACTTACCGCCTGCCCCGCCACTATCCCACCACATACCAAACCACATGATACATTGTTCATGGTGATAATTAAGTATTTCATCCCATACCTTTGATTCATAACGTTTGATTACCCTGAAAACTGTTTACCTTGATCCCCCGAAATGACAACCTTAACCTCATCAACAACCACCTATGTTATCCAGTCAAGTATGCTTATATATAGGATGTCCTTTGATTTTGATCGCCTTTGTTATTTACAATTCGTTTGATCGTTAGATTTATGCCTATATAGCTTGATTATAAAAGTCTACTATTTATGACAGGACTTTCCGTGTGTTAACACGTTGTCTTGATGTGCATACAACTGACATCCACCTTGACTTGATCGATAATGATTTCATTAGTTACTGATTTCATTAGTTCTTTGATACACACACGGATATGATTTCCTGGATTCTGATCCTTAGAATTCCATGGCTACCACACTGATTTTAGATTCTTGAATTTGATCCTTAGTTTCATTGAACACACACACTGAATTAGATTTCCATGGATTTGATCTTTAGTTTAGTTCTCTTGATTCCACGCTAAGTTTGGATTCTTTGAATTAGAACTTTGTTAGGTTAATTGTTTGATTTAGAATTATTGTCTAACTTATAAGATTAATTGATTAATTCATTAGTTAAACCTGCATTTAATTTACCTAGACAGGAGTCTAGGAATATAAACATGTATTTAAACATACAATAAGTAAAAGCATTTACATAAAACATACTTAAGTAAAAGTTTATGCATGCTTCTCAGCCCCGCGTTTGAAAACAAAAATGTTTAGAAAGGGGCAATGAACTCACCTGTGTTGCTCTGTATTGATTTACAACAAAATGCGCGCTTGTTACCTGTAAACTATGTTTCTTCGGTACCTGAGTTGTTTCAAGAAGATTCGAGTACTATGAGTATTTATAATAGTCGTATCTAGGGTTTTGGTCTCGGCGTGCAACTAAGTGTCCTATATTACTAATGTGTTTCTATGATTCTCTCTAACTAGTCTAATGTATTGCCCATGTATAAACCCTTATCCCGTGAACAGTCATTATTTAACCTTAGCTATGTAAGGTTAATGTCAATTACACCCAAGGTCTTTAATTAAGACATTTAAATCATTCAATTTAAGTTATATCATTAAGTTAAAAATCATTTAAGTTAATTTAAAAAGTTTATAAATCAACATATTTTGTTAAAATATAATTCATTTTAAGAAAATATATAATTTAACATACTTGGTTAGGTTAGTCTCATTCAATTAACCTTGGTCCCATTACTAGATCTTGATTGTCCCAAGTTTCTTTGATCAACTCTTTTGTATAACTCATCGTAGATAGTTCAAATGAACTACCTAATGTAGCTACTTGTTCGTAAGAAATTCCTAAGTGTTAGGTGTTAACTGTGTGAGTATCACCTAAACTTATATCATGTTCTTGATTCCTTTACACCCATGATTGAGATTAATATAGTTAAAAACCTTGATGTTGAAGCTTTAATCCTTTATTAGTATTGGCTCCCATTTGATAGATTGAATCTATGTTAGCATTTCTATTAGTTTAGAGAGATGGATATGGAAGTCCATGGTTTAAGTGATAATAAAACCGATTTATACTATAAACCCTTATATGATTTCATGTAGTTAACCCATATGTTAGCCCATCTTGTGTCCAATGCTTCATTGTTACTTAGCAACTTTGCATTAGCCTTAATATAGATGGTTACAAACCTTTCACCACCTTAGAAATCATAATGATTTCTTTCCCATGCATGTAAATAATATGTGCATGTGGTTACCCTTCCCATGCGAGTTCCATGGTTTGATAACCTTTCCCGATTAATAACCCATGCACTTGGTTCAATTTGTCAAATGGAAGGACTAGACAGAACTAGACTAGCCATGTGACTGAAGGTTGCCTGATCGAATGAATCCTTGGTCGAGTGATAGTGTTTGCGAATGAACTCAGCTTGGCCGCATGGGGGTAGCTCATCCGAATAAGATGTTGGCCGAATCAGCTTTTGTCGAAGAAGGGGTGGTGCGAATGGGCTTGGATCGAACCAGGCTCAAGCGAATGAAGCTCAAGCCGACAGAATGAGAGGCTCCTTCGTTCTGGTGGCCATTCGGCCTAAGGTTAGTTCATGCGGCTGGGTGGTGATTTCTTTCGGCCGGTTGGCCCTTAGGCCTACCTGATGCGACTCATTCGGCCTTTTCGAAAATCAGCAAAGTGAAACCACCATTTTCTAGCTAAACACTCACCCTTGTTATCTAGCATGTTCCTAACACATCCTAGGATGATTTCATGGTGTTTCCCTACAGTTGGGGGGCATAGAATTGGACTTAGTGTGGTTCGAACAAAAGGGGTATGAAAACCCTAAAATCGTGATAGAAAACTCAATTCTACCTCAAATCAGTTGGTTTAAAGCTCAGATCGGTTGTACTTTCGTGACCTACAAGTTGTAGTGGCGTTTTGACACCAAGAGGGTCCGATTTGGTTGAGGAACGAATGAGATGTGGTAGTGGCTTCTAGAGAGAGAAAGTAGAGGGAGAAAGAACGAAGATGATGAGGATGGGCTGGTAGGTGGGAAATGAATGAGGCATTAATTGCCTCATTAAACGCTTTCAAAACACCCGTGTGTTCAGTCTCGGTCGGTTTCACGTAAAAACGTTGGTTTCGTTCCGTTTTCGTACGAAACATCCCGGTTTTAAAGTAAAGTTTACAAACATATTTTTGGTGGTAATTCCTAGTAAAATTAACTAAGTATCTTCTGTTTATTTTAATTTTCTGAAAATATTAAATTTACTGTTTAGATCGTACGAATACGACAAAAATTACACTTTTCAATGTGGTTTTCTAATTATTGGATATCATTCAGAATGTTAAAATTTCATATATATTCTTACAGATCGTCACCTATACGAATAATCCGTCTATTTAGCATTCACGTAACGACCTCCGTTGTTGTTTTGTTCTGTAAATCCTCGCATATGTTTATACATAGTAGCATCCTAACTAACTATCACATGATGGTTCTGTGTCGTCAAATAATATATGACTGTGGAATCATGGTTCTGAGTTACAATTCTGCGATGATCGTGAAATAGTTCTATGATAAACATGAAATGATAATGATATACATGTAAAACACATAGCTTGTACCTGAATTACTGTTCATGTTACTGTGTATATCACTATTCCGGTAGCGTTTCCGGCACTGATGTTCAAGTCTCCCCTTCTTAGAGAAATTTAGTCCCGAAATTCAAGAATTGTTATCGTGTACGGCTTCCTCTGCAAAAAGTTGGGGATACTTGGACTTCATGTGATCTTCGCGTTCCCAAGTAAATTCAGGTCCACGCTTTGAATTCCATCGAACCTTGACAACCAGAATACGGCTTCGCCTTAGCTTGTTTAGCTTTGCGATCCATAATTTCTAAAGGTTCTTCAATAAAATGTAACTGCTCGTCTACTTGAATTTCTTCGATTGGTATGACGAGTGATTTGTCAGCAAGGCATTTCTTCAAGTTTGAAACGTGAAACACGTCGTGCACACCATTGAGATCATCTGGTAACCTCAGTCTATACGCCACAGGACCAGTACGTTCAATGATCTCGAACGGTCCCACGTATCGTGGTGCTAACTTACCTTTCTTCCCAAAACGGACTACACATTTCCAAGGGATACCTTTAACATGACACGGTCTCCCACATTAAATCCAACAGCTTGCGTCGTTTGTCGGCATAGCTCTTTTTTCTGCTTCTAGTTGCTTGTAATCGCCGTTGAATCTGGGCAATCTTATCAGTAGTATCCTGAATAAACTCTGGCCCAGTTATTCGATTATTCCCACTTCGGTCCAACAGATTGGTGACCGACATTTTCGACCATACAAAGCCTCGAATGGTGCGCATCCGATGCTACTATGGTAACTGTTGTTGTAAGAGAATTCAATCAGTGGCAAATGAGAATCCCAATTTCCACCGAAATCCAAAACACATGTTCTCAACATGTCTTCTAGGGTCTGAATCGTGCGTTCGCCTTGACCGTCCGTTTGTGGATGGTAAGCTGTACTCAGATTTAAGTGCGTCCCTAGAGATTTCTGTAATGATTGCCAGAACCTTGATGTGAATCTGCTGTCTCGATCCGAAATGATAGACAATGGTACACCGTGACATACCACTATCTCGTTGATGTACAGTCTTACCAGTTTATCCATCCTGAAGGTTTCACGCATTGGCAAGAAATGAGCAGATTTTATCAAACTATCAATGATAACCCAAATCGTGTCATGACCACTGGAAGTGCAGGGTAACTTGGTAATGAAGTCCATAGCTATTTGTTCCCACTTCCAAAGCGGAATCTCAGGCTTTTCCAGTAAATCTGACGGTATCTGATGTTCTGTCTTTACCTTTGCACACGTAAGACATTGACCGACGTACTCGGCTATGTCTTTCTTCATTCCCGGCCACCAATAAAATTCCCATAGGTCTTGGTACATTTTATCAGTGCCTGTATGCACGGATTACTTGGCCTTGTGTGCTTCATCTAAGATAAGTCTTCTCCATTCGTCTACCGAAGGAATCCATACACGATCCTGGTAGTAAATAACTCTATCAGGCTTTGCTTCAAACAGTCTTTCTGCTCCGCATTCGAGTTCTTTCTTCAGATTTCCTCGTTCAACTAATTCCTGTTGTACCTGAATAATCTTGTCGTCTAAACTTGTCTATACTGTCGTTCCCATTGCTCTAACGCGCAAGGGTTTGACCCGTTCCTTCTGGCTCAAGGCATCAGCTACAACGTTTGCCTTACCCGGATGGTATTTGATCACACAATCATAATCATTCAGAAGTTCAACCCAACGTCGCCGTCGCATGTTGAGCTCCTTCTGATCTAATGTATGATGCAGACTCTTGTGATCCGTAAATATGGTACACTTAGTGCCATATAAGTAATGTCTCCAGATCTTCAATGCGAACACCACTGCTCCCAGTTCTAGATCATGAGTAGTGTAGTTCTTCTCATGAATTTTTAACTGTCTTGATGCATATGCGATAACTTTGTCTCATTGCATTAACACACAACCGAGTCCCTGATGGGAAGCATCACAATACCCTGATGGCATTCAAAAAGGTAGAGATAAAACTCTAATCCGCACCAGTGTCAAACAGAATAGATGCATAAAAGTCATGTAAGATAAATGTACCAGTGACCACATTCGGGTATTGGCGTGAAGCTGGAGCTCCTATCGCAAAGGCTCTTCCACGGTATGCTTGAACTGTCGGTTGTGCTTTCTTCGGACATTTCTTTGAAACGTGGCCAAGTTCGCCACAGTTATAGTATCTACCGTTGTTCTGGTTGTTGGGTGGAGGGAGAGCTAAAGCAGCATTGTTGACTGCTTAGTTCGGTGTCATCCTGCATTGCTGTACCCAATGGATTTTCTTCCACATCTCGTACAGTGTCGGCAAGGATTGCTTGCAGCATGGTGATACTAGCACTTAGTACACAGAGGGTGTGGGCCAGTGTATTGCTTTTTGTGCACGTTCTGCGGTGCAACGGCTACCTGGTTGAGTGGAGTAGCCATTGTGTAGTTCTTTACAGTCTTCTGCTTCTTCTTTGGGTGATGGTGGGGTTTCTTAGAAGATTTTTTTTTATGTTTGCCGGTGTCAGCCTCTTTCTTCAAAATTCCAGAGGCTACCCTCAAATCCGTTGTAACATCAGTGCCTGAACTGATGCCGGAACAGTGATCTTAAATAGTAACATGAACAGTAAACGGGTACGAACTAGATACCTTTCAGTGCATTTTCTATTCATATTCATTTTCATGATCATTTTCTGTTATCAAACAACAAGTTCAGAAACAGTTAACAGAAACAAAGTTCAGAAGTATGGTTCTGGAGTCAGACAATGATCCGGCAACACAGAACCATCATTGGATTACTTGTTAGGATTTAGTATATATAAACGTATGTGAGGCTTTATAGAAAAAAACAGAAAGGGTGTTGTTATGTGAATGCTAAATTGACGGGTTTTTTGTATAGGTGACAATCTGTATGAATATATCTGAAGGTTTAACGTTTTGAATAATATCCAATAATTAGAAAACAATATTGAAAAGTATAGATATCGTCGTGTTTGTACGGGTGACGATTCGAACGAATACGCGTGATGACCGTACGATTCGATTTAAACAGTTAGTTAAATAACTTTGAAAAAAAAAATTTAAATAAACAAAAGATAATTAGTTAATTTATTAGGAATCACAACTTAGATTAATTTTATAAATTCTATTTTATAAATCGCGTGGTTTCGTTAAAGGAAAACGACATGTTACGCGAAGCCGAACGAGACCGAACGACCGGCTATTGATGAAACCATTAATGAAGGCATTAAATCCTTCCACCAACCTCCACCTCTCTTTCTCTCCTCCATTTTCATTCAAGACCCTCTCTCTCTCTAGAAAGTGTGTTCTCCACCTTCTCTCTAGAAGACATCACCCATTTCTAGTCGGATTCGAGCATAGTTGGTGCCAAAACGTTCCTTTCATCGCATAGATCACGAAAGTATAAGAATTACAAGCATTCATCCATGGATTTAGAGTTAAATCTTCATTTTAATTTCGGTTTTTAGGGGTATCACGAAACCCTCTTTGTTGATGTTTTTAATCGGCCTAAACACTCACAAAATGCATAGATATATACCTAGGAACGATAGGGACACGATTGGAAGCTAATATGTAACAGGTTAGCTCTCGAAAATGGAAATTTTGATGCAGGTTCACGGACCACACTCGACAAAATAGGGAGCCGAACCTGTTAAGTAAAGAAGGAGGCTCTCGAACCCAATCCGAACTTTATTCAAATCCACGAACCAGCCGCTACACGAACCCAGGCGGCGAACCCACGGAGCCGAACCCTCTTCAGCCTAACCCTAGGTGGTCACGAACCTACGGTAGATTTCAGCCGAACCATTCAAGCTAACGAACCCATGCAAACTCACAAACCCTACAATTTTCCAGCCGAACTATACAACATGAACGAACCTTGTAGGAGATGTTGAAACCCTAGGTCTCACAAACCCTCATGACCTGCGGAACCTTCACCTTACGGGACGAACCATCTCGTTCACGAACCTAAGAGCCATGTCAGCCGAACCCATGGTCACCGGCGAACCAGGGATGCTTTAGGCCGAACCTTTTTGTGAGCGAACCTCGAAGGTTCGTGGGAGCTGAAACATGACCGAACCCTAAGGATTCGTTGGTGTCGAATTGATAGCCGAACCTAAGATGATTACCTTAAAAGGTTTGCTGCTTCATAGGGAATACCGAACATAATTGTTATAAAAACTCTTGGTTACTAGGATGCATGGGGGTTAGATACGTATACGTGCATAAGGCAAAGTATGTGTGTGCATGGGAACCAACGTAACCCATGCATAGAGAACAACTTGGACTTATGTGTGGGTGCATATGTTAAGGCTTACTATAACCAAAGTATTTCTTAACACACAATAACAACCCAACATGAGATGTTGTATATATAAGATTGTTTAACAAATAGGGTAACATTGTTATAAGTCCATGAGAATCAAAACACAAGTCTCGACATCAATGGGAAGTCAAAGGATCATCAATTGGGCCTAAGTGGGCCCAATGGGTTTAATAAAGCCCGGCACATGTCAAATATCATGTAATTCAAGTATTGTCATGATAATTAAAGAAAAATGTTTTCTAAATTTTGTTGAATTAAGTTAAATGATGTTACAAAGTATGTTAAATTTAAATGGAATTTATTTATAGCTGTTTAGTTAAAAGTTATTTTCATTATCTTGTTGGGAGATTTTTGTAAATGGACAATATGATTGTCTGGATTTTTTAACAGAAAACAAAGGAAACTCTGCCCAAATTTTGTGGAAGTTTGAATGTAAGTTACTATAACTAATCATGGGATTTGGTTGTAAATGGGTATCTAAGTGGGACTAGGAGACAAAATCTTAGAATCACACTAGTAATTAGGAAACTTAAATGCACACAACAAGACCAAACCCTAGGTACGACGACGATTATGTATATTTATTCTATTCAAACTCTTATAAAATAACTCAGGAACTGAAGAAACCTAAGCTACCAGAACGAGCGCGCATTTTGTGTTAGATCATTAACATAGCAGCACTGGTGAGTTCATTGCCCCTTTTCTAACATTTTGTTTTCAACCGAGGGGCTGAGAAGCATGCGTAAACTGTTTATTAAATTGTTTACTTAAATGCTTTTAAATTCTATATGTTTTACATGTATGATTGATATCCTAGATCATGTCTACGTAAATTTCAACGAAGTGGATAATTGCGTAAACTAAGCATTTCAACGAATCAAACGAAACTATTTTGACGAATCAAGTGTGTCATTTCAACAAATCAAGCGAAACTATTTTGAGGAATCAAGTGTGTCATTTCGACGAATCAAACGAAACTATTTTGACGAAACAAGTGTGTGAGTTCAACGAATCAAACGAAACTATTTTGACGAAACAAGTGTGTGAGTTCAACGAATCAAACGAATCAACGAATCATTTTCAGGGGAAATTCTGGGAAATATCAAAGATAACATATGCCAACGAAACAATATGAAACTAGATGAATCAAGTACGAAACAAGAAATCCTACATTTCAAGAAGTCCTAGCTATACCGTTTTATTTGTAGGTCATATGTTTGCTGTATTTGCCGAATTCCCTAACTACTAAGAACCTTGATTGATAGACTAGTCCACTCGAGTTGACCAAGGCACAATCATTAGGACTTAGATTTTATTAAATGTTTATTTATTATTTAATTAAGCATTTATAATTGTTTCTACAAATACTGTGGTTGATCATTAATGTGATGAACTTAAGAAATCAACATAGATTCCAAAGTGTTGTATTTACAGGAAAAAAGGACTAAAGAATCATTGAGTTAATGGTAGGGGTAAAATGCTTAATTTTCATTAACACCAATGTCCCATGTGGATTAGTATGTGGTGGGACGGCGTCTCGGCGGGTTGTAGCTCGACTCAGGGGTATGCCCTATATATAAGCATACCGATCTGGATGATACATGTGATGTTAATGGGATTAAGGTTGTTACCCGAGAGTTTAACAAATGTTTTGAGTGTATGGGAGGTAAAAATGCTTAACTGCCATTAACAATAGTGTTATATGCATATTAGTATGTGGTGGGACGGCGTCTGGGCGGGTTGTAGCTCGACTCAGGGGTATGCCCTATATATAAGCATACCGATGTGGATATTACATCTGATGTTAATGAGGTTAGGGTATTTACCGAAAGAGGTTTTCAAATCATTTTCAATTACTAAAATATATGAACTCACCAACCATGTGTTGACTTTATTTTTGCATGACTTCTCAAGTGACGAATAGGTCAATTAAGAAGCCTATGCAATTGGACTAGGACTTTAGATAGAAGACTTAGTATTTTTGGACCTGCATATTTTTGGAACATCATTATACCATTGTTTTGTATATCTTGTATAGTTACAAGATAGTTATCTTATGATGTTTATGATAGAGTTACATTGTTAAATTATGAACGATACGGATGTAATTTAACTTTGTAATTCTATTCTACTTAGCATTTCTCATATATATTATGTGCAATGTAAACAATCTGATCACTTTGATTATCACTCAAGATATCGCGCCCCGGGAACCTTCCGCCGACGAGGACTCCGATCCAACCTCGCCGGCTCAGGGTGTGACAGATTGGTATCAGAGCCATGGGTATAGAAAAATATAGTTCACTTATTTAAACTGTTTAGCCTAGACTATAACCTAGGGACCCTGCATGTAGGGAACATAGGACTTAAGATTTACTTGCATATTGTCTTCTGTATTCGATCATTGCACTAACCGATAACTTTATTGGTTATGATCAGAATGCCGCCGAGAAGATAGACTCCTTCGTTGCCTCCACCATCGAAAGACTTGGCACCACATTCATCTACTTCTTCACCATCTGATTCACCACCTGCTCCTCCTCCATTTGTTCCTCCTCCTCTACTCAACCCACCACGAGGCCCGAGCACGACACCAATGCTGGATCCTGCCACTATCGCATTGGTGACCCTTCTGAGCAGTCAGATGACTAATTAGATGAAAGAGGCGATACCGGAGATGTTTTTCCTCTCTGTAACGAAATCAACAACACTAGTAACTCGTCAGGAGAAGCCAGCGGAAATACTGGTAGTTCATCACACTACTCCTACAAGTCATTTGTGGGATGTAAGCAACCCAGTTTTAGTGGGTCTGAAGGAGCCGTTGCATTAATCCAATGGATTGAAAAGATTGAAGCTACTCTGGATCTCTGCAACTGCCCAGAGCACCACAAAGTTCGCTATTTAGCTGGAACATTCAACAAGCGGGCTTTGACTTGGTGGAATGGTCAAATCAATGCAAGAGGAAGAGAAGAAGCTATGGCCATACCATGGGAAGATTTCAAGACATTGCTGAGAATGGAATTCTGGCCCAAGAATGAATTGCAGAAACTGGAGGTGGAATTGTCAAACCATGTGATGAAGGGGGCAGATCACATGGGGTATACGACTCGTTACCACGAGTTGGTTGCTTTGGTACCAGACATGGTACCAAATTTGAAGAAAAGAATTGATCGTTATGGAGGTGGACTTACCACCTGCATTCAGGGATTAGTTGTTACAGCTAATCCTACTATTGTCGAGTCTGCAGTAAGATTGTCCGGGAAACCCACTGATCTAATGGTAGCCTCTGGAGTTCGAAAGAAAGAGGCTGACTCCGGCAAGAACAAAGCCGAATCGTCAAAACAAACCCCACGACCATCAGAAGAAGAAGCGGAAGACCATCAAGAACTACACAGTGGCCACACCTCTTCAACAAGTAGCAGCAACACCACAAAACCCTAACAAGAGACCCTACACTGGCACGTTTCCTCTGTGTGCCAAGTGTCAATATCATCATACTGCTGACACTCCCTGTAAGCATTGCACGGGATGTGGGCGAAAGGGCCATTGGGTCCAACACTGTCGGATGACACCTAACCAAGCAGTCAACAATGCTGCTTTGGCTCTCCCTCCACTAGCCAACTAGAACAAAGGTGGATGCTTCAGTTGTGGCGAACAAGGCCACATTGAAAAGAACTGCCCGAAGAAGGCACAACAGGCAGTTCAAGCTCCTCGTGGAAGAGCTTTTGTTATTGGAGCACCAGCTGCACGCCAGGACCCGAATGTGGTCACTGGTACGTTTCTCTTACATGACTTTTATGCATCCGTTTTATTTGATACTTGTGCGGATCAGAATTTTATCTCTACCGATTTTGCATGCCAATTAGATTCTATAGAGGAACAGTTAAATTCCCCTTACATTATAGAGGTAGCTAACGGGAAACATATTACAGTTAGTACAGTTTATAGAAATTTCCCATTGACACTTAATGGTCATACATTCACCATCGATTTGATACCGATGGAGT
This sequence comes from Mikania micrantha, assembly GCA_009363875.1. Lineage (NCBI taxonomy): Eukaryota > Viridiplantae > Streptophyta > Magnoliopsida > Asterales > Asteraceae > Mikania > Mikania micrantha. Next base: position 55,602,840 of record CM018697.1, read on the forward strand.
TGGGTAGTTTCGACATCATTGTTGGAATGGATTGGCTTTCTTCTAATCGAGTGGAAGTCATTTGTTCTGAAAAGCTGCTTCGAATTCCATTGCCGAGTGATCGCGTGTTGGAAGTTAAAGGGGATCAAGCAAAATGTAGTGTCAAAATCATCTCTGGCTCATGTGGTAGAAAAGGAGAAAGACAAGAAAAAGATACAAGATGTACCAGTAGTGAAAGAATATCCTGAAGTGTTTCCTGAGGATCTACCGGGTTTGCCTCCTGTGCAACCGGTAGAGTTTCGTATCGATTTAATTCCTGGAGCAACTCCTGTTGCTAAATCTCCTTACATGTTAGCACCTTCAGAGATGCAGGAATTGTCTAATCAACTGAAGGAGCTACTTGATAAAGGTTTCATTAGACCGAGCTACTCACCTTGGGGAGCTCCGGTCTTGTTCGTGAAGAAGAAAGACGGATCGTTTAGAATGTGCATAGATTACAGGGAGCTGAACAAGCTGACCATCAAGAATCGGTATCCTTTGCCGAGGATTGATGATTTGTTTGACCAACTGCAAGGAGCGCAATACTTCTCAAAGATTGACTTGCGGTCGGGATATCATCAGCTTAGAGTTCAAGACGAAGACATACCGAAGACGGCATTCCAAACAAGATATGGGCATTACGAATTCATGGTCATGCCATTCGGATTGACAAATGCACCAGCGGTTTTCATGGATCTCGTGAACCGAGTGTGCAAGCCGTATCTGGATCAGTTTGTCATTGTTTTTATTGATGACATCCTGATTTATTCTAAGAGCAAAGCAGATCAGGAACAACACCTTAGAAAAATATTGGAGCTGTTGAAAGAACAAAAACTTTATGCCAAGTTCTCTAAATGTGAGTTCTGGCTAAGAGAAGTTCAATTTCTGGGTCGTAGTCAACAGCGAGGAAATACACGTTGATCCTGCCAAGATTGAAGCGATAAAGAACTGGGACACTCCGAATACGCCAACGGAGATACGGTCTTTTCTGAGATTTGCGGGGTTATTATAGAAGGTTCATCTCGAACTTTTCTAAGATAGCTCTGCCTCTTACTAAACTAACTCAGAAAAGTGAGCCGTTTGTCTGGGAGCAGAAACAAAAAGATGCTTTTCAGACATTGAAACAGAAACTATGTGATGCTCCAATTCTGTCTCTCCCAGAAGGCTGTGATGACTTTGTTGTATACTGTGATGCTTCCCATCAGGGACATGGTTGTGTGTTAATGCAACGGGACAAAGTCATAGCCTATGCATCAGGCAATTAAAGTTCATGAGAAGAATTACACTACTCATGATCTTGAATTGGGAGCTGTAATCTTCGCGTTGAAGATTTGGAGACATTACTTATATGGCACCAAGTGTACCATATTCACTGATCACAAAAGCCTGCAGCATATCTTTGATCAGAAGGAACTCAACATGCGACAGCGTCGTTGGGTTGAACTTCTGAATGATTACGATTGCGTGATCAAGTACCATCCGGGAAAAGCGAACGTTGTAGCTGACGCCTTGAGCCGGAAGGAACGGGTCAAACCCTTGCGCGTCAGAGCAATGGGAATGACTGTGCAGACGAGCTTACGAGACAAGATCATTCAGGCACAATAAGAATCAGTTGACCGGGGAAACTTGAAGAAAGAACTCGACTGTGGAGCACAGAAACACCATGAGACTAGGCCTGATGGAATGAGCTACTATCAGGATCGTATATGGATCCCGGCGGTAGACGAATTGAGGAAACTTATCCTCAATGAAGCACACAAGACTAAATTCTCTGTTCATCCTGGCGCTGATAAAATGCACCAAGACTTACGTGGATTTTATTGGTGGCCTGGAATGAAGAAAGACATAGCCGAATACGTTGGTCAATGTCTAACGTGTGCGAAGGTAAAGGCGGAACACCAGAGACCGTCTGGTTTACTAGAACAGCCTGAGATTCTGCTCTGGAAGTGGGAACAAATAGCTATGGATTTCATTACCAAGCTACCCCGCACTTCCAGTGGTCACGATACGATTTGGGTGATCATTAACCGTTTAACAAAATATGCTCATTTCTTGCCGATGCGTGAGACCTTCAAGATGGACAAACTGTCAAGATTATACATCAACGAGATAGTGGTACATCATGGTGTGCCATTGTCTATCATTTCTGATAGAGAGAGCAGATTCACATCAAGGTTCTGGCAATCATTACAGAAATCTCTAGGGACGCAATTAAATTTGAGTACAGCTTATCATCCACAAACGGATGGTCAAAGCGAACGTACAATTCAAACCCTGGAGTACATGTTAAGAACATGTGTTTTGGATTTAGGTGGGAATTGGGATTCCCATCTGCCACTGATCGAGTTCTCCTACAATAACAGTTACCACAGCAGTATCGGCTGTGCACCATTCAAGGATCTTTATGGCCGGAAATGTCGATCACCGATCTGTGGGACCGAAGTGGGAGATAACCGCTTAACTGAGCTAGAGCTTATTTAGGAAACCACCGATAATATTGCCCAGATTCAGCGAAGACTACAAGCAACAAGGAGCAGACAGAAAAGCTATGCCGACAAACGACGCAAGCCGTTAGAATTCCAAGTGGGAGATCGTGTTATGTTAAAGGTATCCCCATGGAAGGGCATAGTTCATTTTGGGAATAAAGGCAAGTTAGCGCCACGGTACGTAGGACCATTCCAAATCATTGAACGCATTGGTCCTGTGGCGTAGAGACTGAGATTACCAGATGAACTCAGTGCGGTGCATGATGTATTTCACGTCTCGAACCTTAAGAGATGTCTTGCTGATGAAGCACTTGTTATTCCAATTGAAGAGATTCAAGTGGATGAACAGTTACACTTCATTGAGGAACTTTGGAGATTATGGATAGTAAAGTTAAACAACTGAGGCGAAGCCGTATTCGATTGTAAAGGTTCAATGGAACTCAAGGCGCAGACCCGAATTTACTTGGGAACGTGATCACATGAAATTCAAGTATCCCCAGCTGTTTACAGAGGAAGACGTACCTGATAACAATGCTTAAATTTCGGGACGAAATTTCTCTAACAAGGGGAGACTGTAACATCACTGCGTGAACCGGTGCTGGAACAGTGATCTTAAACAGTAACATGAACAGTAAACATGTACGAACTAGATACCTTTCAGTGCATTTTCTATTCATATTCATTTTCATGATCATTTTGTGTTATCAAACAACAAGTTCAGAAACAATTAACAGAAACAAAGTTCAGAACTATGGTTCTGGAGTCAGACAATGATCCGGCAACACAGAACCATCATGGGATTACTTGTTAGGATTTAGTATATATAAACGTATGTGAGGCTTTATAGAACAAAACAGAATGGGTGTTGTTATGTGAATGCTAAATTGACGGGTTATTCGTATAGGTGACGATCTGTACGAATATATCTGAAGGTTTAACGTTCTGAATAATATCCAATAATTAGAAAACAATATTGAAAAGTATAGGTATCGTCGTGTTCGTACGGGTGACGATTCGAACGAATACGCGTGACGACCGTACGATTCGATTTAAACAGTTAATTAAAAACTTTAAAAAAATTTAAATAAACAAAAGATAATTAGTTAATTTATTAGGAATCACAACTTAGATTAATTTTATAAATTCTATTTTATAAATCGCGTGGTTTCGTTAACGGAAAACGACATGTTACGCGAAACCGAACGAGACCGAACGATCGGGTATTGATGAAACAATTAATGAAGGAATTAAATCCTTCCACCAACCTCCACCTCTCTCTTTCTCTCCTCCATTTTCGTTCAAGACCCTCTCTAGAAAGTGTGTTCTCCACCTTCTCTCTAGAAGACATCACCCATTTCTAGTCGGATTCGAGCATAGTTGGTGCCAAAAGCGTTCCTTTCATCACGTAGATCACGAAAAAAGAATTACAAGCATTCATCCGTGGATTTAGAGGTAAATCTTCATTTTAATTTCGGTTTTTAGGGGTATCACGAAACCCACTTTGTTGATGTTTTTAATCGGCCTAAACACTCACAAAATGCATAGATATATACCTAGGAACGATAGGGACACGATTAGAAGCTAATATGTAATAGGTTAGCTCTCGAAAATGGAAATTTTGATGCAGGTTCGCGGACCACACTCGACAAAATAGGGAGCCGAACTTGTTAGGTGAAGAAGGAGGCTCCCGAACCCTAGTCGAACCTTATCTTATCCAGAACCAGCCGCCACCCACGAACCCAGGCGGCGAACCCATGGAGCCGAACCCTAGGTGGTCACGAACCTAGGGTAGATGCCACCCGAACTGTCACACCCGAGCCGGCGGGGTAGGATCGGAGTCCCCGTCGGGCGGAAGGTTCCCGGGGCGCGATATCGGGAGTGATAATCAGAAGTGATCAGATTGTTTACATTGCACATGATATAAATGAGAAATGCTAAATAAAATAGAATTACAAAGTTAAATTACATCAGTATCGTTTATAATTAACAATGTAAATCTATTGTAAACATCATAAAATGACTATCTTGTATTTACACAAGATATACAAATAAATTGTATAATGATGTCTTCAAAAGTATGCAGGTCCAAAATACTAGTCTTCTATATGAAGTCCTAGTCCGAACGAAATGACTTCCTAATTGACCTGTTCGTCACCTGAGAAGTCATGCAAAAAGATCAAGTCAACACATGGTTGGTGAGTTCATATAGTTTTAGTAGTGGAAAATGATTTGAAAACCTCCTTTGGTAAAGACCCTAACCTCATTAACACCACATGTAATATCCACATCGGTATGCTTATATATAGGGCATATGTAAGGGACAAGCCCTAGCCAACATCCCACCACATACTAATATGCATATGACACTGCTGTTAATGACAAATAAGCATTTTACCCTTAACACAATCCCATAAGTTCTTCTGTTTGTTGTCCCTGTCATTACAATCATTTGAAATCCATGTTGATTTCACAAGTTCATCACACAATATGAAACCACACAATTGTATAAACAGTTATAAATGTTAATTAAACAAGTAAGTAAACATTAATAAATCTAAGTCCTATTGATTGGGGCCTTTGGTCATACTCGAGTAGACTAGTCTGTCAATCTAGGTACTTAGTAGTTAGGGAAAACTGTAAATATCCTCAAACATACGACCTACAAGTCAAACGGTCTAGCTGGACTTCTTGAAATGCAGGATTTTATGTTTCGTCAATGTTTTTGGCTTATGCTATCTCTGATATTTCCCAGACTTTCCCTTGAAAATGAATTATTGATTCGTATGATGATTATGTCACAAGATGTACTTGATGTGTTGATCATAAGAACACAAGATTCTTTGATCGGTTGTACACTTGATTCATTGTTCAACAAACATTTGATTTGTAGAACATTGAATGTTGTCTTTGCAAAGATTGTCTCATTTGATTTCTTTGAAGTCCCACACTTGTTTTGTCAAAAATGTTTGATTTGATCCCTTGAATTCATCCACTTGATTTGTCAAAATGTTTGATTTGATTCCTTTGAATTCATCACTTGATTTGTCAAAATGTTTGATTTTTTTGAAATGTTTAGTTTAACTTGATTATTCACTTAATTTATAAGTAAATAAGATTAGTAAAACCTGCATAAAACAATCCTAGACATGGTCTAGGATAACATTTATATATGTAAAACATATAAATTTAAAAGCATTTAAGTAAACAATTTAAATAAACAGTTTACGCATGCTTCTCAGCCCCGCGTTTAAAAACAAAAT